>JAWZSL010000018.1:8540369-10013556 GCA_034769285.1 Lutjanus argentimaculatus | reverse complement strand
ATATTTATATATGAGCAGTGTTACAAACTGCGTGTCTGTGGTGACATTTGCAGAAATAATGTCTGTATTATGTTACTGTTAATGTAATCACTACAGATATCTGCATATAATCAGATGATAGCTATAAATAAAAATAAATATGAGATGACTTTTATTATGAAGAAGTCACGGGAAATGCAACGCCTTTGTCAGTTAGCTTAGCACTGATCACAAAACACACAAAAAAATAATTTTTTGCATTTTTAGACAGTGGATCAGTGAGTATTTAGATGAAGAGCTGCGGGTGACAGGCTGCACACCTCCAACTTCTCAGTGAGGTAACCAGCTCCTTTCACTGTGGCCTGCTGTTCACAGACTGAGGCAGAATGCAGCATAAAACCAGATCACAGTTGTTCACAGAATGATGGGGAAAAGGCCAATTATTGCCTGATTTAGAAGTCAGGGATGATCAAGGAGTTGTGTGTGTGTGTGTTCAACAAGATTTTTTTTGGTGCAGGTTTTGCAGTCAAAATTGAAAGTTATGAAGTGTTGTCAAGGAATAATTCTGGTCCCTTTTACAGCCAAACTGGCTCACTGCAGTTGATAACAAGTAATGGTTCAGACACCAAATCCATTGACATACATCAAGTCGACGGATCTGATTCATTTTCTATGGAGAGGAGTGGATCAGGCTGTGATGGGTGGATGCAAATGATGTCTGTCCAACACAGACTCACAAAAGACCCATCAAACTGTCAAATTAGGCAGTTCTGATCAAACATGAAACAAGACTCAGTTACTGCATCACCTATTTCTCACATTAAATGTTTTCAGAAACATATTTTCATGTTCTGTTTACCTGAAAAATGTTTGTGACCCGGCCACCATGTTGAAAGATCTGAACCAAAATCAAGCGCCGCCCAAAACAGTAAATGAAAACCATTTAAGAAAAGATAAAATATGTTAAGATAAAATAACTAATTAAAACCTACAGTGGACGAATAAGAATAGAAAAGCATGTGAGTGCTTTTATATTGGGTTATTATTTATGGTAATAAAATGTGAAGGGAAATTCCAGTGGTGAAACTACAGAAATAACCGTAGAAGAACAACCCTGCTGCCAGTTACTTACTGTAACTTCACAGGGTAACTGAAGTTACCCTGGGAGAAAGCTGGGAGAACAAGGGAGAACAGCTGCATGATCAAGGACAGGTTACCATTTAGTGTCTGACATAATATAAAAAGCAACTATGGGGAAGTTCAGCATATAATTTTCCCACTACAATCCCCCCTTTTGATCATACATGATCACACATGTAAAGTGAAATTATAAAAGATCACACCGTCACTGCAAATAATCTGTAATCATCTGTAATGTTGCCTCAATCACAATTTAAAACATTACTTCATGAAATATCACCTCTGGAAAAAGCAAGATGCTGTTTTTGCAGTGCAAGCAACTTAGGTAGAAAGGTAGGAAAGGTACGTGATATACGTGAAAACTGATATTTATTTGTCTTCTGATTATTTTGCATAAGTTCTTTTTCTTTCAGAAAAAAGGGCCATATTGTTAGGAGGCAAGGCAGCTTTGTTTAAGTCCCTTCACTTCATGCATGTGAGTAAATGCATTGGGACACAATCTGGATTGCACTATTTTTGCTTTGAGGTTTGCTGTATTGCACCTGTGGTGAGTTGTGGTAGCAGCCCTGGACACACCTCAGTGTAGTCTACCTCTCTACAAGTGGCCTCAGCTTAGTTTTTCTAGTCTTCTTATTAATATTTTTCTCCACTAAAAGTGTTTGTGCAGCAAAAACTGTAAGATGAAAACTCACCAAAATTGGCAGGTGGGTCGCAAATTCCACCCACTACTCAGGCAACAAAATGACACTCGTTGTCCTCAAGGCAGTGCTGTAAAAATCAAGTTTACATTTTTGCAATTATCTTCAACAGCTTGGCATTGACTTGAAAAAACTCTTTTGCCATGGAGAAAATGCATTTTTAATTTTAGGGTGAACTGTCCCTTTAACTTTTGTTTGTGGGTCTTTGTGTTTATCGTGTGTGTGCTTTGAGGATGTTGCTATGACCTCTGATTTCAGGTCTGAGAGCAAAATTCTTAAAGAAGATAATTTGATGGAAGGTATGTTTATTCCAGTTGTCATGCAGGGATTCTGGTCACTTTATAGACAGCAGGAATGTTGTTTTCACAAAGTGTAACAGGGTCGACCGGGCCAACACCTTCATCTTACCTCACCTGTGTTGTAGTGGCACTGATTGGGTGTGGTTTGTGTGTGCAATGGTGTTGTGTGTGTGTGTGTGTGTGTGTGTGTGTGGTGGTGGAGGGACTGCACTTGCTGTGAGCAAATGGCTGTGGGACAATTACTGACGAGGACAGGTGTGATTCAGGTGCCACACTCCCTGGGGTATTTAAGCTGCAGGCTGCAAACGCTGCTTTCTCTTCATCCTCTGTGTGCTTTTAATCTGCAGGCCGAGGTCTCCCCGGCATGCCGCAGCCTTCAGGCCGAGTTGAACTTCCAGAAAGCCCGGAGAGTAATGCCGGCCTAGTTCATGTCAGCAGCTTGAGGCCAGCCATCAAGTAACGGCTACGTGCGGCAAAAGTGGACCTTGGCCTGCTCTCGTCCTCCCCCTTGGCAAGTAAAAAGACTGACATTGCCCTGCCCCTTTGAAACCAAAGGATTGACTATTCCCCCTACCCAACATTAGATCATCACTCTGGTTTGTTTATACACGTGTAAAGAATAAAATTGTGCTTTTAACTAGTTTTAACATTGTGTTGTCTTTTGCCTCTACAATCCGAGTTGCCAAATTGGTCAGTTAGTCTGCAGACCCACTACAAGTATTGCAGTAGGGTGTTATAATAGCACAATATCAAATGTTTGTCATGTTGTCCACATAAAACAAAAAAGTTTTATTTCATAGGTCTCTGAACATGCATGGCCAAATAGCAGAATACAGACTTTCCAGAAATCTCCCTGCCGCTCACCACAATATTTTATTTTATCTTCCACAACCATCTGGCGACCCACCCAGAAATGGATCTCATGACCCCCAGGGTGAGAACTAGCATTCTAGGCTAACTGGGTATCTAATCTTGTGCTAAAAAGCACTTCCTCTTTTAACAAATACAAAAGTTTCTTTTGCCAACCTTCAACAGCAATCTCTCATTTGCAAGACTTCTTTTATCAGTCCTCCTTGGTCCATGTTTTCCGAGATAAATGAGGTTTTCCACAGGCTTGTGGGAAATGGTGTTTGTTAAAAGCAGCTAAAGAACAGCAGGTTTGTGTTGTAAGGGCTTTATTTATGTTTTCTTACCTCTGGAACAAAACACAGAAGTTTCAGTTCTACTTTAGCTCTCTATGACATTGTCTCAGTTAATATCAGGAGTTGTACATTAAGTTTACTACCCAGATAATAATTTAGCTCAGAATGTGGACAGAAAACTTCGGCAACATGTTTCAGGTTTTTAGAGAGATTAATAAAAGGAAGCCCATCACAATTACAATTGTTAATGGAACAGAGTCCAGCTAGAACAGGGGGAGAGGGACTTGGTCTGATTAGATTCGAGATGGCCTGGCTTCACTAACTTGGTGCCATAGTTAAGATTCAGGTCAGCAAACAAATAAACAAACAATAGCTACAGATTATCCTAACAATAAGTCACACTGGTACTACTACTTACTGGTAAGCTGCAGTAAAAGTCATGTTTTAAGCCCTGATTTAAATGAGCTGACAGTTACAGCCGACCTCAGATATTGAGGAAGTTTGTTCCACAGTGGGGAGCATAGAAACTAAAGGCTGCTTCACCTTGTTTGGTTTTGATCCTGGGGAACACTGAGTAAACCTGTTCCAGGTGATCTGAGGGGTCTGGCTGCTTCATAACATGCAAGTAAATCAGATGTATTCAGGCCCGAGTCCATTTAGTGCTTTATAGACAAGTAACAAGATTTTAAAGTCCATCCTTTGACACACAGGAAGCCAGTGTAGTGACTTAAGCTGTAAAAAAATGAACATCAGGCCTCAGACACTTAAAGTTGGCAGAATTTGAGCTTATGTATGAACTTAAAGCTCCCTTTAAAAACATTTTCCTTGTCATCACAAACCATCGTAAACTGAGAGTGATAAAAAAGAAAATGTGAAAACAAAAAGACAAGAAAACAACCTTAAACAGACCATCTGCAAAAGCAAACACTTTTTGGCTTCAAATTCACACAAATAATGACCACAGTTACAAAGTACTAAAAGTATTTCACAATAACATAATGCTGGTGAATACAAATTAAAAACACACATAAAGTTGACAGTAAACCAGTTTAACAGAAAGTGAAATGTACTCAGTAAACCTTTGTCTTGTCCTGAGTTAACAAAACAAACTCCATGTTCATGTCTCATTAATATTTACATCAAACTGTTTGTTCTTTCTCATCAGTAACAGGTCCATTTGTTTAACATGACAGAGTGCAGCAGAACATCTGTTTCATCATATTACAACAAAACTACTCAACTTTAAACATGACATGTTCTCATCAAGGACTCACACCTCTTCACCCTCATACTGAGGTAACATGCATGTGTTTTAGAGAGCAGTTTCTCACACTGTGTGGTACACAAGCTCCCTCTAGTGGTATGAAAAGGACTGGACAAAATATAAAATAAAATAAATTCATTTTAAAACATCTAATACTAAAAACCACACTGAAAATGAATACTTCAGTATTTTGAGCAGCTGTGTTAAAAATAAAGAAGATGATAGTGAACCAAGGACAAGAGCTTGTGGTGACTTCAAGAGTGTCAGTGAAATATTTATTAAACCTGAAGTAAACGAAAGTTTGAGAAACTGTTTTAGAGGAATATTAACTCACTTGTCTAACAAAGAGACAAAAACTTTATCTTGTGTTCAGCTCCTCTGCAGGTTTTATTCTGCAGCGCTGCTTCTACGAGGTTTTAGGCTCCTCCCAAACTCTAGTATTGTACAAGTAAAGTAGAATGAAATTGGCATTTTAATCACTATTTAAGACACAATACAATTATATATATATAATATATATATATATATATATGTACATGAGGTGTGTATTTTTTACCACACTTAGCATTTTTTGTAACTTATTATTTTAGCAAAGAACTGTACTTTCGATCTGTAACTATTGAACTTGAACTGTAATGAACTGTAATATCATCCCAGTGACTTTTTAACATCTTTTTTATGACATTTTAAATTCCTGTACATGTGCTGCATTATTAACCATTTAAAAACCTTTGAATATTTATTATTTTATTAAGGTTGCAGCTATCGATTGTTTTAGTAATCAAGTAATCTATCGATTATTCTGGCACTTAATCAAGTAAACAGATAAGAAATACTGCGCACTCTGCAATTTCTTGCATTAAATTACTTTTGCTTTATTCAAAAGCAATGATAATATACAAAAAAAGAAAATAAGACAGGTCTCTTAAATGAGCAACTGATTGTTTCCTTTTTTGAAAAATCTACATTTTTATAGCTTTTATTGAACTTTAACGGTGCTTTTATCCGCACTTTTTCATGACTGAATAATTACTTTTTTAAAAAAATATGATTTATTTAAGAAAAATAATCAATTCAGAACAGAATTAGAATTTAATATTTTTATAACTAACAATAACTAGAGGAGCAACAGTAACATTGAAACAGCAAAGACACTGTATAAACTCAAATACGTCAGTGGAAACAAAACTAAAATGTCAATAAAGTAAAAGTTGTTCCTGACATCAGAACACTGACTGACATTTGAAATAATGAAGAACACAGACATCAGTCATTATTATTCATCCTGTCCTCTGATGCTGAAGTGATTCACTGCCTGCAGAGAGACGAGAGACTCTTTGTCTCATCCAGCATCAAGTTCTGACACATTTTAACACACGTGTCAAAATAAGTTAAACACTTTGACAACATGCATACAGCTCTGACTTTGACTGGTTTCAATACAGTAAAAGTTGTTCCTGACATCAGAACACTGACTGACATTTGAAATAATGAAGAATGAAAGAAAGATTTTTTTAAATTTATTTATTGTAGTTACTTACAGTAGTTCAGGTTCAGGTCAGTTCAAGTAACGAGTTACTTCAGCCGTTTTATTTCACAGCACTGACCTTTAACATCAGAGCTTGTCAACACTCTGGTCTTTAATAATTCAGCTGTTTAATACTAAGTTTCAGTACCCATTTCTACAGAACGTGTCTGCTGTACGGAACAAAAACCTACATATTTCCTTAAAAGACACATTCTAGTGTGTGTTGTATAGTTGTCTGGATTTAAATAAAAGCCTGGAGGCAAATAATTCAGCAGCAGAGTTAAGTCATTGGTACAAATAAAATACGCCACTTCTCTTTTCTTGTTATTCAAGATGTGTTCAGTCTGTTGTTTCCTCCTCCTGAGACTCTGTCTGTTGATCTGCACTCTGTCCACCTTCTCCAGTTGGTCCAGTCTGGTTCTCCGGTTCCGTCTTTTGTCCAGTCAGTCTGGATAACTCTGGACTGTCTGCCTGAGTGTTTTTTTCATCTTTCTTGAACAGATTGTTGAAACTGTGGATTACAGTTTCCCGTTTCCTCTTGAGGTCTGTGTGCCAAGAGAAGAAGAAATTTGATCAAACTTTGTGTTCATGAAGTTTTATTTCTTCGGGAAACTACTGGCGCTCATTTATTTTTCCTCTTCATCTTCATCTTTGAAACCAAGTTACAGATGTTCAGTTTTCCTGCACTACAGTGGGAACATTGACAGCTGTGCTGAATGGTGTCTGATCAAGTGGACTACAAGTTATCCAGTACCCCATGATGAGAGAAACTAAACTTCAAACCACAGCGATTCAGTTAGAAGCTACAAAAGTACTGAAAGACACTTTTAAAAAAGTAGTTCCCTCTGGGCTCTTGCACAGATAAGAGGGGAGTCTTGGCTCTGCAGCGCACGTCAGAAAGAAGAAAGGAAGACTGTCTGTGGCCACCTTTTTCTACAGGCAGCCACAGACACCCTCTCTTCATTGAGAACAACTGAAAAAAAGACACTGACACTTAAATAACACTATGTGGACATGAGGCCTAAGAAAGCAGCAGGATTTCTGTATAACCACTTAAAAATGCACAAGGATACGTAACAATATAATTTTGTGACAGAGCCTTCACTGCAGCAATAAGATAAGAGTTACTGTACAAGTGCATAGTTTAAAAAAAAAAAACAGGTTGCATGAAAATGTGACATATTATGACATATTATAAGGAAAACAATGATCAGTATGAGAACAAGAGGACTGATGATCCACATCAAATCAGAGGAAGACGGGCCCTGGGGGGATCATCTGAAATGACACAACACAAAACAGAATGTTTTTTTTTTTTTGTTTTTTTTTTAAATCAAACTAGTTCCTAACTATCTAAAACCTAAACAGTTACATTATGTTTAATTTATTTAGAAGCTGTCTTCTACCTGGAACATGTATCTGTGTCTCTCTGGTCTGTTTGATGTTCCTTCTGTTGGACTCTACAGGTGAAGTCCTTCCTGTTTCTCCTCTTCATAGTCACTCTGCTGCTGACGTTATAGAGACCATCAGGACCTCTGACCGTCTCTGTAGGTCCAACAGAGAGGACGTGTCCCTCACTGTACAGCCAGGACATCTCAGGCAGTTTCGCCATGAAACAGGAAAATGCTATGACTTTAGTTTAAATGATCTGATCTGCACCAAACTTCACATTTGATAACAGTCCTGCCCTGAACACATCTACATGACCATATTATACAATAATCACAGGGCCAGTATGCAGTTACAGTATGTAATTATTTTACAGTACTGCTACAGTAATGACTTTTACTGTAGTTGAATTATTGTTGTGATAGAAAATACTGTAATCACAATTACAGTATTGTGGTACTGTGATTAGATTTACAGTAATCATACTGTCAAATGTATTTGTTGTATTTGCTGCCAGTACATTACAGAAAATTGTACATTCTTGTTACATTGTGGTGTTTGTCCATACATATATATTCATATATTGTCTGTGATGGGTGACTAGATCATGGGAATTGTTCTTTCCTTTGCTGTTGTGTTTTTGTTGCTATTTTACTACCTGCTAACAAAGGGTATACATCAAACAAGTACATCTTTTACCTCATATGTTTATTGTTGTTTATTTTTCCACTTAAATACTAATAAATAAATAAAATGAATACTCTACTTTTTCTGTCTTTCCTTTACTGTGGACTATTATTGTTATTATTAGTATTACTATTTTTACTATTTTATATCTCTTGGTTAATTATCCCTTTGTTTGTGTTTATTTATTTTGATCATTTTCATCACTATGATTAATTAATTTTTAATATTTATTTAGTTATTTTGATCTTTGTAGTATCATTACATCCTTTTTAGCTCACTTGTACTTTTTTCCTTTTAATACTTTGTTTTATTAGCAGCATTTTTATAATTTTAATTACTTCTGTTATGATTATTGATGCTACTATTATTATTATTGTTGTTGCAGTCACTGCCATCATCAGTCTCATCAGTCTCAATAAACAAAATTGTGAAAAAAAAACAAAAAAAAACAAAAAACAATGCCAATATCAGAGTTCCTGTGTGAACTGGTGATGTTCCTGAACTGACCCGCACATGCAAAAGAGCAATAATAACGACACAGGCAGCACGTTGTTGGGCTTGATATCAGCAGTTATAATAGTTTAGTATATTTCTAAGTTGATGTGCAGTGGAAGCCACCAAATTCATGATCGGATAATAATGAGGACAAGAATGAGAGAGAAAGCCATGAAATGCATGAATATGAGCAATATGGCTTGTGAATAATATCTCTATTTTTAGGCTATTTTGTGATGTAAGATAGATATCTAATTTTTACACATTTTCTCTAAAATAACATACCATAAATTCTCAAATGGTGCAAACATATGATAATCTTACAGAATATGATGCATTGCTCTCAATTAAATGACCAAACAGACAGGACTGGGTGATATGGACAAAATCAAATATCGCAGTATTTTTTGACCAAATACAGGGTTCATTGTTAATGGGTTTTCTTGACTTGCCCTGTTGGGAAAGTGAGTCAGAAATACTGTAAATAGTTAAGAACTGTAGCAATAGTTGTTCTGTGAATAGTTAAAAAAAAAAAAAATTTAAATATATTTTTTGACATATTATTGTGTTTTTACTGTAAATAGTTGCTTCTTTTTTCTATGAACAAGCAAATGCAGAAGTTTGTGTTTTTTGACAGATTGTTTAAAACTGCATTAATAATGAAAATAATAATAATAATAATAATAATAATAATAACATGTTTTAGGAAAGCATCATTTTAATAATGAATATAATAATAATACATATAATACCAATACAATAACAATTTTTAAACATTATTTTACATAACAATTTTCTCTCCATCTTTATTTTAAAACTGAAAGACAGAAGTAGGCTCAGAGAAAGATCACTATCTTGGTTACAACAATCACTCTCGCGAGATCTTTCGCTAGTGCGGGGCTTAATGTAGAAGGGAATCCCAGATCCGCGAAAGATCTCGCGAGGGCAAATATTTTGACCAAATTCCATGTTCTTTCCTAAACATAACCAAGTATTTTCTGTCCCTAAGCCTGCCCAGATTGTAACCACAATGCGTTCACATACATAACCCCTTGATAAATTTGTAGAAACTACAAAATGAAAGAAACGAAGCATACAAAATCTCGCGAGAGTTTCGCAAATCAAAGGTTACCTTCTCACTACAGACACGACCCAACGGAACTACTTGTTAACAACGTCCGGGTGGTTATTGTAAAAAAAATTGGCGGTTTCCGTTGTTGCTGTTGCGTTCTCCTCTTGCCGACTGAAAATTAGGGGAAATTTAATTTGACAAACATGAACTCAAACGTAACGTAACTGGATTTAATCTTATAACACCTGTGATAACTTTTTGTTTACCGTGTGTTGACAAACTCACACAACTTTGAAAGCTAAGTTAGCTAACAGTGAACTTTCGCCGCTAGCAGCTAAAGCTAGCGGACTAGCTGTTGTGATAATAAGCCAGGCTGGCTTCTTGACCAGTCGCCACCGGGTTACTCACATAGAGGGATAATGGCGAACCCGACGGCGTGTTGCAGAAGAGGAACGGAAGATATCTGTGGGTTTCTCTTCTCGGGCTGGGGTTTCAACCGGACACCGCAGTGTCGTCTGTCGCTGGCAAAACCAACATCAACACATCAACCTGGGCCCGTGAGTCTGCTCTACTGTGGATAACGTTAGCATAGCTACAGTGAATATTAGCTTATGGGACTTTTTGTCCCGTGTGGTGTTTATTACGACCTCTCAGTGTCAGGTTACATGCATGCTGTCGTTCACAGTAATCCTGACATTAAGCGTTTTTTGTGACCCTGCTGCATGTTGTTTTATGCCAACAGGAACATGTTTGACAAACCAAACAAGGATGCCTTCTACATAGTAACTCATTTCCTGTTGGAAAAACTCAACCCGACACGATTCAATGAGGCATACAGGTAAAGTTAAACATGATCAACTATATATATATATATGTAAGGCCCAGCATCCATTGTCAAAAAACTGAACTAATATTTGTTTGGATTAGGTACTGCTGGCCTGTTTTGAACCATAAAGCAGATGCTGAGTTCCGCAAGGTTACCTGCGCTTGGCTCCGAGAAATAATGGTAAGAGTTTGAGTGTTTTATCATCCTCTTCATCTGTCCAGCGCATTTCCCACATAATATACCTCAGCTGTGTCCTCACAAATCTACATTTTATCCCTTTGTTGCTTCACGCCCTCTGGTTTTCTTTTCATTCACGTCTGCTCCTCGGTCTCTTCGTGGTCCCTTTGTTGAATAGTTTCCCACTCAGTCACCACTGCTTCCCTCTCAACTGTTCACTGTTGATTTAAGGCAAATATGCCTAAACTTTAAACAAATTGTTCTGTAATCCATAAATACAGTTTCTGTTCTATAGTAAGAATTGATAAGATTAAGATCAGTATATCTGTATATTTGTATATCTATCCACCAACATATACAATATAACCAGGTTTTTTTTTTCTCATTTATTTATTTTCTGTGTATTTATTAATATTATTATTTTGTTGTTGTTTTTTTTTTTTTTTTTTTTTTCTTTCTTTCTTTCCTTTTGTTTTGTTTTTGTTTTGCTTATGCTTAATGGTACATACACTGATATGTTATGTATGTTCACGATTTTCAAAAAATCACAAAATAAAAAGTATTAAAAAAAAAAGAATTGATAAGATTATATTGCTCTCTTTCTTTGTTGAATCTCTTATTGATTCCTGATCAGTTTTCTGTGTGGAAGAAGTAGGTCTACGCAGGTTTTCAGCATCAGTGTTTTGTTATCTCTGAGTCTGAACACAGTGTAAAAACAGAGCATTAAAAAGGCATGCATGTGACTCAGGTGGGCATAAGATCAAGTGTCTGCCTGCCATCATCTAAAATGCATTTAGTGTTTGTACATTTGTTTTCATTTAGGTTTTCTCAAGAAAAAACGCCTGCCAAGCTTCTCTGTGTGGTACTAATCATATTATAACATAGGATATTTATAACAACCATTTAAGATGGTTAAAAGCCATGATTCTTTGTTATATGTTTCTAGCAGTGTAGGCACAGTGATGCCATTGTCATGTAATGCACAACTGTCAGAGAAACATTCTGGCATCAATAAAGGAATTAATAAACTCTGATACACATCATTTTGATGGATTGCACAATTTGGAACCGGTTATCAGCTGTAACCAGTTATCAGTTCTCATCCTTACCTTTAATGTTCTACATGAATAAATTATTATTATTTTTTTTTTTTTCAAACTGTGTGCAGGATGAAACTGCAAATGCAGGATCCAAAGTGGTGGCATCCCTGTTCCTCTCACCAGGAGGCCACAAGTTTGTCAGCTTGATGCTAAATTTGGCCAATCACGTTATGCTGCAAGAAATGAAGACATTCACCACAGGTAGGTCTAATTAGAAAATCATGTTTTTTTCTTTTTAAATTGCTTGTGATCACCATCTGACTTTAGTCTGAACGTATAGAATGACATGACAATGTCCAGGCATTGTTTCATTTCATGCCATTAGATTTTTGTTTGCCATTAAGTTGGCAAACTGTCAAATAATGTTGAATATTGTGATTCTCAGATGGCAGCTGGGTTCCTGAGGCTGTAGCCCTGCCTGCTTCCTCCTTGGACATGGCAGTGAAGAGACTCAACCTGGTCAGTGCCAGGTTTTTGAAAACTGCCGTGGATCAGGATAGTTTTCTCCGCGAGTACCAGAAACGAGCCCAGTAAGTTTTGTTAGTCCATCTTGGCAGCTGGACAGAGCCAGATGTTGTTTTATATTTACAATAGTAGAGCTCCTACAGGAAACCTTATTGGCATGCCACTTGGCAGCTCAGGTCATGGAAATTAAATCAAATTTCTCTGACTTAAGTTTGGAGCTTTAACTTGCTGAATATAATTTTCTGGCACTGCAATGAGCTAATTCTTTTCAGAGGAAGTTCTGTTGCTCTTCATGTTCTGTGTTTCATTTGCTGTTTAATTCAAGCCCCACGTGCTTCGTGAGAACTAATTGACGTTTTTCACAGCAACCATATTGATATAAAATGGTAGGGTAAACTCTGTTTGACCTGAATGGAATGGAACCTTCAGTATCATTGGTAACACCTGTGTTTGCCGTACTATTTCATGTCAGAATGGCTGCAGTGAAAAAACATGTTGGTAAACCCATGGTTAATTAGACCAGCTGGTAGGTGTTTGTGAATCAGTGTCTGTTTTTCAGATGTGTTGACTTGTCTAGCAGGAGAAACACAGGTGAAACTAATTGTGTTAACGATGGCTCAGTTCCATGAATGTATGCCAGTGAGCCAGCATGCACGACACTAGGACTCTCAAGGTGGCTGACTTACATGGAAAGCAGTTGTTTTTAATTTTAGCAATTACATTTGTGCTTTTCCTGCCAGTATTTTGTTTTTACACATGGAAGTCAGTCTCTACTACTCTACTGCTTTCATCGGTCATTTCTTTTTTTAAGCTGTTGTCTTTTTTTTTTTTTTTTTTTTAAGGCTTTTGGTGAAGTCTATTAAGGACCTCAGAGCAGAAGGTGCCAAGTACGATGAGCTACTCAAGTATGTATCATTCTTATTTTCTCACAACTTCTGACTTTGATGTTCTTCAACAGATTTAACAAACAGGACTTTGTACTTTCAGGCGCCACAGCAGTGATTCTACTCAGGAGGGAGCTTCTCAAGCTGAGAAGGCAAAAAGAGTATGTAATGTTATGTTTGTTAAACATCCTTAAAATGTTTGGTGTGATTTGTACAGAGCTGATAGAAAGCTTCCTGCCGTTATAAATTAAATAATGCATAATATATACTGTTGCCAATTTGTTAGAAGTATAGTAGGGGGTTCTGAAGTTGTAAAATCTGAAATAAGCTGTTCTGTATGGAGTTGTAGGTTTCAAAGAGCTCACATGTCTACTTGGTTGTCTTAAGGTGCGTTCCTTGTGCTCCACCGTTGATGGAATGTTGTTATCTATCGAGAGGAGCAGCATGTTGTGGAAAGCGTTTTGAAGGGTGATGTAGATCAATACGTCCTGGATGGGACTGATCGAGTCCTCAAAATTCCCCGGAGTCTTCTGGAGAGAGTTGAACAGCTCCCTCACCAGGTGAGGGTGAAGGGAGCAGTCATTTCATTCTGGTTAACTTGTACACAGCACATAAGGTTCTTGTTTATTTGATTCTTGAGTTTATAGTTTGAGTTTCACTTATTTCACTGTTGGCTCATGCTTAGGCCTCAGTGATTTGCTTGGATGCACAATATTTTGTCACATATGATAAAATCTTAGTTCATAATGAAAGTACATCACATTTTGCCCAACATTTTGGTGAAAATGGTCATAATCCAGCTTCTGTGTGCATACTATATAGATTTGTGTAAAGAGATGATGGAAGGTGAAATGGTACTGGAGACATGGACCCACTATTTTCAGTCCAAACATTGATTATGACTGTTTGTGTTCCAGTTGAGTTCAGGGAATGTGTATGAGTCTGGTCAGCTGAACCTGCTGTGTGTGTTCGAGCTGACAAACCATGCACTCCACCTCCTGAAGGAGGAGTGTGTTCGGGTCGCTGATGCCCCCAAACCCCAGCTCAATCCCAAGCACCTCCAGGACAAATGTCAGCAGATGTCCCGTGCGCTGCAGAATCTCCATCTCATCAGGTATGCAACGACCCACACCGCTTGACAGAAGGGTGCACTTTCTCCAAACTGTTTTTTAGGGAGAATTTTTATAATTTCCTCAACTGTGCAGGTTAAACTACCATGTATTAACTTATTTTTCCACCAGGCAGAAGATTTCCAAAGAAGAAATTCCTGGGGTCAGGAGTTCCATCAGTGAGCTGGAGGCTGAGTGGGACAGAAAGTGGATGGACACCCTGAAAGACAGACCTCTAGTCTCTTTTCTGAATGAAGATCCTGTGAGTTGTCCTTGGGATTTTAAACTTGCTCAAAATATAAATTAAGGCAGAGGCACTGCTCCCTTTTTATATCTATTCTTTGTGAAGAACACAGCCCATCTTATGTCTTGTATGCAGTCCATTTAGCCCAGTGTTTTTTATTGGTCCCAGCTTTAGTCCTTAGATAGTGAGTCAGTTTTTCCATGGACTACATTTCCTCTACAATGTCCAGTCACTGCTATGAAGTTGGAGGGTCACATTTCAACCAGCTCCTTGTGATGGCTGTTTTACATGCAAGTGTCAAGATAGGAATCTTATAACATAAAACATCTTTGTGAACTTGAGTAAGCCTGTCCCAGAATGATTGTATTATTAGACATGACCAGAAAATATGTGAGGGATCAGCATTCAACTGCCCACAGTGCCTCCAGCATTGCTGCTGTGTACCAGTTTGTGTTTAATTTTGTTTTTAGTGGTGTCACTTTTAGTAGTAGTTTTTAAAAGAACAAAGAGGGTATTTGGCAGGGGCAGAATTTAAGAAACTGACGAGTTATTATAACACGAACACTTTGTGAATGTACCTGACTCACAGTCATGTAGACATCCCGGTCTACAGACTGAAGCTAAAGGCATTTCCTGTGTATTTTTTTTAAAACTTTATCTAAGTACAAAATTAAGTTTTTGGGGTGTTGTCTGTAAAGTCTTGTTTACAGAAATGTTTTTTTCACACTTAGTTTTTAGTTTTTGTGAACTATAATAACCTTGTATTGATTCATATGGCAATTAAAAACCCAGTTGGAGTGATTTATAACTTGAAAGGCATTTCACTATAATTGCGTATCTTAATCTAATTTGTTTTCTGATTTTTAGGCTCTTGGCTTCCTCTCACCAATGGCTCCTTTGTCTTTTGAACCGGCTGCTGAGGCTGCTTACAGAAGAAGTGTCTTTTCCCAGTACCCTGCAACGCTTCTTGGTGAGCAAAATCTGATTACATATTAGACCATGTATCCATTTGGATTTGTCACAACATCACAGTTTTAGTTTCTAATCGTGCTTCTTAAAATTTTTCAGAGGAGAAGCCCGCAGAGAGTAAATCACAGGAAGGCATCCAGACAGTTATTCTGACCTAAAGAGGTAAACTATTTTTGAACAGCTCTCAAGGGGAAATGTAAACTTAATGTCAACATTTCTCATTTTCCTAATGTGTTATTTTAAGTATGGTGTTTGGTGTCTTTGCTTCTGATGGGAGGCAGATACCTGGGCAGTCCTGAGCTGTGCTCTGTCCGTCACTAGTCCTCCCTACAGCATCCGTGCTCTCTGATGACCGCGGCGAATTGAGAGAAATCGCCACGGACAGATACGGAGCAGACACTCTATTTCTGCATTACTTTGATTATACAAAGTTGTATAGAACTTCATGGACTGATGAAATTCAGACCTGGAGCATGTACTGTAGACTTGGTAAGGTAAAAAAAAACAAATGTGCACATGTACCATAAATCATTTACACATAAAAAGAAATAATAGAGCTTCTCTCAGGTGTAGTGCAGCTGGGGATTTGAATTACTGGTGTACTTGTATACCTTGTAAGTTACTAAGATAAAGTGACCCACCCTGACTCATCCATTCAACAGTTGAACTGAACACAGGTCCAGGGCAAGTGCCGACTTGGCTCAGGGATAAGCACAGAGCCAAGGTCACATAGCCAGCTGTTAATAGCTACATTATGATGCTCTGTTTTCTTTTCACTGTAACTGAGCTGGACTGCATTGAGGAAAGTGAAATGAATGGAGAAAATAAACTGCACTGTGTGCAGATGCAGTGAAAAGATGTTTATTGATATACAAATCAGATTTTTTTTTTTTGTCTTTGAAGCAGCTCTTGTCCTGCAGCAGCTGAGAGGCCTGAAAGTCCTGTTGTCACCACTGAAGCGCCATCAAAAGCAAATACCTCTCTTGACTGGCTTTTCGACACGCCGCCGACCCCTCCTCTGAAGGCTCCATCAGCACCACCACCACCTAAGGCTAGTTATTATATTTCAGCTAACCTCTGTTAAAGTTAAACTCCAGTTTATTAGATTTACTTTGTTTGACTGTGTGTGTGTGCACCAGTTCCTCTGATTAAACCACATTTAACAAATCTGTGCTTGCATTTAGGCCAGTGTGAGGAAAACGGCCCGCATCCTCCCGAAGGTGACGCCCATGAGGACCAAAACTCAGATATTAGACATGGAATATGATAACCTCGCCGAACAGGTTAGTATATTAATTCAAATAGGAATTCACAATAATATTAGAAAATTAAATCTGCCGTTATGACAATAGACGATAGGATGATGCTTAAATTAAGCACACACGAGTGTCTGCAGTGTGGAGTGTTTTCAATGTTTCCGAAATGGATGGCATGGTTGCTATTTGTAGTGATTGCTCAATGTTGGTCATGAAAGGAGGAGCCAAACATGCATTCTCTCAACACTGCAAATTGAGTCACACATCTTAAGAGCCATCATCTTGATCATTACAACAGATTAGTGAAGAATAAAGAAACGGGCACTAGTGGGGGGGAAAAAAACTTGTCAGTTTTCTTATTATGGCCCAGTGAATGTGTACGTTTTTAAAAAGCATTTTTTGTCTGTAACTGCCAGTGGGCCACCTCATTTAAAAAAAATAGGCATAGATGTTAATTCCATTACAGGAGAGACTTGATGTTTTCTGCAGTCAGGTGGAAAATATGGGCATCTATCAGCAGTCAGCCAAAATGAGTTCGAAAATATTGGATATCTGTTAAAAATCCAACATTGTGCATCTCTACTTTAAAAGCGTCAACAGCTGCAATACATGAATTCAGGAATTGTAAATGTTGCCTGCTTTTAAGGACTGTTCTCAATAAAGTGTGGGTGGTGTGTGTGTGTGTGTGTGTGTGTGTGTGTGTGTGTTAGTTTGCAGATGCTGTAGCTACAGACAGTCCCACAGAAGGCAGGGTCAAAGGTCTGGACCTGGAGGGCCTTCTCAGCACTCTTCATGGAGATCCCTTCTCTACTAGAAAGCAGCTGCCACGTACACCTGAGAGCTTGAGTAAGTCATGAGCTGTTTGTCCTCAGCCTTAAATTTAGGTTAATCCTGTTCAAATGGAAAAAACCATGACGGGTTGAGGTTACCTGGAAGAGCATGGCGGTTATAGAGTGAAGACCGTGCCCTCATAAAGGTGATTAGGAAAGCTGGCATGCTGTGACAGTATTGCATTTTATCACCTTTTATTGTTTCATTTGGTTGAAAAAAAAGAGTGCATACTAGATAATGCTCTAATTAACTTTTTTAAATATACCACCATGTAATGTTTCATGTGCAAGCCCTTCTTGAAAAATCCTCAAGAAGACCCAAGACTCTTTTCTTTTTGACATGCATTTCTGTCCATCATCTAGTATTTATCATGGTTGGATATGTTGTTTTTGTAAATTGTGTTTCATTTGGTACGTTTTTTTTTTAATCTATTGCCTTTTTTTTCTTAAGTTATGGATGTGAAGAGCTCCTGGCGTAAGGCACTTGAGGAAGACAAAGCCGAGAAAATGGGGCGGTCAGTCTCGATTAACGACTCTGTGATGGGGCGACTCACTCCCCTGGAAGAGCCTCGCAATCTGTTGCTGAGCCCCGATGCTCCCTCCCCGAATGTCTCCTGCAGTATCACCCGGACTGTCACGAGCTACACCAGCCCTCCCATCAGCCAGCTCAAATCCACTCTGCTGTGGGACACCATCAACACAGAGACCCTCGACAGCCCTAGCGGCACGGGCAGCAGTGCGGTCCAGTTCAGCCTCGAGCACGAAACTCTGCCCGAGCTGCCCAGCTGTGACAGTCTGCTGAGCCTCGACGACGAGGCAGTGGATATGAAGAGCGAGGACGATGACGAGCTTCTCATCCCGTCCCTGAACACGGAGGCGAAGCAACCGCCACAACCCGCGCATCATCGTCTTGTGTCGGATCACATCATTTCTGGTTTGGACAGCGATTGGCTAACGGAGCCGGCAAAGTCAATGGAAGCCACAGACAAGGTCTTCTCACTGGACCTAGACACATTAGAGACACCTTCACCCCCAAAGAAGCAGGAGTACAGCCTCCCAAAACTGATCACTTTCTCCCCAATAGATGACATGAAGTGTTAACTACATTCATATGAAATCCACTTCTCGTATTGACTGCCTTAAACTGTTTTCCCTGATGTTCATGTAACAAATGACATGTAACAAATATTTGTACATAGCTCTGAAATATCGTGTCACTCTAAATTAGTTTTCTGTGCATAAGTTTGTTTTTAATTTAAAATAAGACATGAGCTGCCTAATAAAATAGTGAAAATGGTTAATTTCCTTTATATTTGTGTGTACATAACTAGGATTACTAACTTGAAAGTGTCTTAACATTGAACTCCTGAAACTTTATTTCTAAGATATGGTTGTTGGTCAAATCATCATAAATGTTGGTAGCAGAAAAGAGTGTTCGAGTCCACTGTATTCATGAAAACAAAGAATGCCTTACATTGCACTATTATCATGGTTTCTAACTGTAGTCTTTACAGGATTTAAAATTTATTTGTAGATATGTAACCACAAATATGAGAGAACCAAGGTCACTCAGGTTGGTGAAAGTAGAATTTATTGAATGTTTGCTTAAACATTTGTAAATGTAAATAAAAATGCAGTGCAGACACACTGATTCTTGATTCTGAGAGTTTCAGCTACAGTCTGAAACAAATCTGGAGCTGCAAGTGTTTGGATTTCCAATAATCAGTTACACAATGAAAGCACTTGTTCATCATAGTGTTTATTTGCCCTCTACATGTAGTAATCCTCGTGTTTATGGCAAGCCACTGTTTATTTAAAAAATGGAGAGAATGGGTCTGGGGCTACTAGTGTTTTCTGAGAGCTGCAAAAAGTATGCAAATAAGCAGGTTTTCTCACACCTGTTGCGTTGCTTTTGAATATCAATGTAATTTCTCTCAGTTGACAGTGGGGGGCGTCAGAAACTGAGTAAAATTAGCAGAAGAAAAAGAAGTGAGTTAAGGCAGCTGAAAAAAACTCAGAAGACAGGAAGTCAATCATTTCACTTTCACAGTAAAACATTTTCCATTTTGGGGAAAATAGATTTGAGAGGCTGCAAATTACCATTAAATGCATTTTTGTACCATGAAAAAGACAGTATGAAAAACAGCATTTCATTTCATTTCATTTGTTTTCCATTCAGTATATCCCTGGTGTTGCATATGACACACCTACAAAATAACTGGAAACATAAAAGTATATATTGGGGAAAAAAATCACTCTGATTGATTCTAGCTGCTGCTTTGCTTGCTGCACACTGCACACATCTCCTGTTGTCACATCAAGTGTTTACTTTAATGGGTGAGTGAGACGAGTATTACAGAAATACTGTTGCAATGATGCATGACTTTATTGATTACCAAAGGGGAAAATCATGGAACAACAGTCCAAGAAATATCTTCTTTCAAAAAAAAAAAAAAAAAAAAAAAAGGAA
This sequence comes from Lutjanus argentimaculatus, assembly GCA_034769285.1. Lineage (NCBI taxonomy): Eukaryota > Metazoa > Chordata > Actinopteri > Lutjaniformes > Lutjanidae > Lutjanus > Lutjanus argentimaculatus. The sequence goes on along the minus strand of JAWZSL010000018.1, from coordinate 9,993,533 downwards.
TTAATTGATTAATTCATCATTTAATATTTTCTATTTTTAATAATTGCTATTTTTATTGTCAGTTCAATATAATTTTTTTTTTGTAATTTAGTCTACTTATACAATAAAGTAATCTGCAAACAAATTTACTAATGCCTACTTTTATTGTGAAATTAGTTATTAATTAATGACACGGTTTATTATATTTCCGTGACACTTGTCGTCCTCCATATGCTACCTCTACCACTTAGGTCTCGACTGATACTGGATTTTTGGGACCAATGCTGATACTGATATAAATAAGTAAAAAAAGATTAATAAATGAATTTTAAAAAATCCAATATCGATATATCAGCTGACAATATTTATACAGAATATATATATATACATAAGTTCACAATTTTTGTCTCTCAAAAAAATATAAGTTTAACAAAAAACATAAAATGCTGCCCATAAAGCTAATTAAAACGATTAAAACATTACTGTGTTCATGAAAAATGAAAACGGTTTTCATATCAGATACCGTATGCTAATATTGATATAATAACATTATTATTATTATTATTATTATTATTATTATTATTATTACGTCTTAAAATAAAATAAAAATAAATAACTTTATTCTGAAAAAGGCGAAACGTTTGTTCGCCATTCAGGGGTTTTACTTTGAAACGACACACCGGAAGACGCTGGTTTTACGTCAGCCAGCTTGTCGGTTCTGCCCGCGGCGGCCAGCCTGTGTCAGTTACAGCAGCGGGGGACTGAAGCCTCTCCTCTTCTCTGGGCGGTTCCAGTCTGAAAAGAGACGTTTAGAGGAAAAGCTCACCACCAACAAAACTATCAGCGCAGACACAAACATGGCGCCTACCTCCGCAGACAACTTCAAATGAAAGTGTGGCGAAGAAGTGACCTGCAAAGTTTCAAAGGAGTCTTTTTTTTTTTGTTTGTTTGTTTTTCTCTACGCGCCGTCCCGGTTTTTAGTCTGTTTTCGACTCGCATTAACACAAACACGGAATATATCCAACGGGTTAAAACAGCAAGTTGCCTACATGTCAACATTGTCCCTCGCTGCGGTGTAAACAGCTGGTAAGTGCTCTTATTTCTGAACGTGAAGATAGTGGAGACGAGGTAGAGTTTGTCGTTTGTAGTTTAGGTGTTTGAAGCGGACTTGAGCTGTGTGTAAGTAAAGGTGACCCGCTGAAAACACATTTTCCTGCTGTTGCGCCGCTTCTACACTTTCCATCGTGTGTTATCCAACTGCGGAAAAGACAGAGAGAGACAGCCACGTATCACTGCACAGCCTGATCACAGGGGGGAACGTTTCTTTTGTTGTATCCACGGTGATGTGAGGGCCATGTTTCCTGCACGAAAGTTGACCTAGTTATGGGTCGGATGCAACAGTTGGGAATATAACACCCCTCACCCCCCTCCTCCTCTGTCCGCCCCGGTCGGCCCTCCTTGACGCCAGATAATCAGCCTGTGCTCTTCTGGAGCCTGCCTAACCTTGCAGGTGTCTGCCTTCTTACACACACACAACACACACACACACACATAATTTTCTGCTTGCAATCAGAGATACTCAGAAACTTGAATGACCGCTTCATGGTTGTATACCTCCGCTACGGGAAGTAGCACTTCACATCCATGTCTGTCCAGACTTATATATACGCGATGAAGTCTTTGGAGTGAATTTTTTTGGCAACATGGAAGTTATAATTATATTGACATGTATGGTTCCAGGGAATAATTTCATGCAGTCTTCATTTAGAGACTTACAGAGGAGTACAGAGGACTGACAGAGAGCTTCAGGTGTTTTTGCAGAACATTATGATGTCACAGTGAAGCAGACCTTGAATATAAAATGTTTTATCCTGATAGATATGTGTGTGAAAGTGTGTCATAATTGGTGCATGAATTCATAATGAGTTATGAGCAAAAACGTGTTTTTGTTTGGTCTCACTGACATTGACCTTTGACCTTTACAGTTAGGTCATGCTTGAATCCGAGTGGATATTTGTGCCAAATTTGAAGAAATTCCATCCAGGTGTTCCTGACATACCCGTGTTGACAAGACTGGCCACGTTGAGGCCACGTTGTCTTTGACCTTTGACAACCAAAATCTCATCAGTTCATCCTTCGGTCCAAGTGGACGTTTGTGCCAGATCTGAAGAAATCCAGGCATTTCTGAGATATCGCGTTCACAAGAATGCGATGCACAACCTGAAAGCCGAATTCCTCCGATCATGGCTGTGGCTGATGCAGAGATGCAAGACAGATTTTAGCAGGGGGAGTTTGCAGTTCAAGGCACCGTTTCTTCATTTCTGTGGAGAAAATTTAATTAAATTGCTATTTTAAAGTTTCTATTATTATTTATGATATAAACTGATAATAACAAGATTAAGAGAGCCTTCACCATCTGCTAAACGGTCTCATTCTGCATCATAAAAGTTAAATTAAATGCAGTTAAATCAGTAGAAGAGCTAATAGAACACCAAGAGCCAGTGAGGAGAAACGACTGAATTTCTCATAAATGCAGACTATAAGTGGGTTTGATTGTTAGAAAATCAAAAAAAAAAAGCTTATACAGACAAACTTGTCTAAAAAGTTCCTAGAAGATCTCAGGAAAACTCATCTCTGATGCAGTGTTTATCCAAATTGCTTGTTTTACACAAACATTCTGCAGTTATTGTGTCACTATTTGGGTTATTAGTTGTTCATTACATGTAGTATTATGTAGTGAATATAATATGAAATATCTATAAAATATGTCACTCAGTCAGGGGTCGTCAGTTTGCTCAATGATAATGATAGAAAAGGGGTCCCTTATGGATTTTGGACACGTGGTTTGCTTTTATTATCCAGGGAATTTCTCTCAAAATACGCCATGTTCGCATTTGTGTGACCCTAAAGCTAGGACGTAGAGTTGTGTAAGATGCCTCTGTTGGTTTTGTGTCTGCCATTGAATGCAATGCCAAGGTGCTCACATATCTATGCCTCAGCACTTGAAGGTTTGCCAGCCAGGCAGCGGCGAGACTAACCCCTCAGGGCAGCAGAGTACTCCCCTGCTCCGGCTTCCCATCACCGTTTTGGTGATTCACGGCATGCATGTGATGTTCCTGTTATGACAGCCGTGGCACAAGTCCCAGCAGTGCTGAGGATGGCACTTCCTCTTGTGGTGTACCAAAGGCATTTTCATTTAGGTGTTTTACCACCTGGGATGGCAGCCGGAATGTCAGGTTGTCACAGAGAAATCGAGCCTTGTTGATTGTGGACGTTGCTCTTGCAGAATTGCCTCGGTACTGAGTCACCGACACGTGAAAACACAGCAGAAAAATCTCTTTTCTTGACCTTGGCTTGGCCTGACAGCGGCTGGAAAAGGGGAGCGGAGTGAATGTTGCCTCCTCCTAACTGCCACAGGCAGCAGGTATAAAGTAGGTCATGGCTGCACTGTGGCTTTGTGTACATTGAACTTGCACTTTGTCACCACTGCTGCTTGTCCAAAGGCTCTGTCAGGTGACCAAGGGAAGGAAGTTGTTAGGCCAAGAGAGCAGCAACGGGCTGTGGATGGACTCGTTGGTTGCCTAGGCATGAGTCAAATTGGATTTTGATGAGTGTGAGAAAAACTAGTAATTCATTGTGCCTGGGAGTGAGAGGAGTGTTTCCCAAGAGCAACTTTGTCTTTGACTGACATTTCAACGCCTTTTAAGGGTCGAAGTTCAACTGAATCTTCAACTCTTTTCAGCCTGTTGACTTTAAATTCACTCAGTGCTTTTTTGACTAACCTTCAAGCCCTTTCAGGTCTCAGGTTTTCATCTTTTGAACAACAAAAACTTCCTCAGCCCTTGTAACTCTCACACCTTCCACTGTTTGTGCACAACTCACACTATGCAGCACAGCTTTCAGTCCTTGCACTCCAGCCAGCGCTTTGACTGACAGCGTCTTTCAGTTTATGCACTTGAGCTGGCACTAGTTTCTTTCAGGACTTCCACTTTAACTGATACTTGGTCAGTTTATCACCTACACTTCAACTGTTCAGCTGCTTTCAGTGCACACACCTGACCTTGTAGCTGACAGTTCTCTGAGTTCATCTGAATCAGCATGTACGCATAAATCATCCACCCGCCATCCGCCATGATGTAGCGACCTGCACCTCTTAGGCCCATATAGAGTATACGTTATGTTGAGCAATGCAAGCTTTCCAGGTGATTTCTTTATCGTGTGTTAACGATTTACAGTAACAATTAGAGGGGCTTCTTTCAGTTTTGTTTCCATGCGTGCTGGAATGTCACTGCAGCTAATATCATGGGACACTTAAGCGGCAAAACTAAAGACGGCTGTTATAAACTTGATAACACTTACATGAATTGAAACTCACTCACCGTCTTCACGCCTGTGTTTGAGGTTGAAGTTGGAAGTGTTTCAGCCTTTCAGCTGAAAAGTTTGACAGCACCGTTTGCATACTTGTTTTTGCAAATTTATTATTAAACCCTGACACGAAGTACTTCCATACTCAACTCTTACTGTTTTTTTTTTTTTTTTCAAAGATTCGAGGTGGAGCTGCCATTGCAGCTGCACTTGTTGCCATCTTCAACATGTTGTTGGCAACAACGCCTATTCGTTCCTGTTGGCTTTTCAGTGATATAAAGCCCCACTGTTGAGGGCGTTCTTCTTCCTTTGGCATTCAACAGCAGACCAGGAACACTTGTAGGCATTGCTGGCTCCATTAAGTCCAGAAGACTAGCATCCGTGGTACCTACGGTGCTGTAGAAAAATGAGCACCATCACCTTTTCAGAATTTTGGCATCAACTTGGCTCTGAAGCATCAGTTCTCAGGACATCTCTAACCTTAACTGACACTTTTACTGGCATCATCTTTGAGTTGACACACTTGAACTGGCACCTATTTCCACTTCAGCTGACACTGCCTGGTGAATTCATCACCCACACTTTAACATTTCAACTCCTGTCAAAGCTTTAAGTTCTATCAGCGCTTCCATTTTAACTCCTCCAGCATTTCAGCTCTTTCAAATGTTTTAATGGTGAATCGCTGCACACGCACATTTTCTTGAAAAAATGTTGCCTTTTCTAGTTAGTAAGTATTAACTGCATATTTTTTTGTTACTTGCGTGAAGGCAGTCTTTAAAGAGGTCTGGCGTGATTGTCAGCAACACAGTTGCATCTCCAGAGCTAGTAGGGAGTCATTGTCTGGCTCAAGGACACTTCAGCAACCCTGATCTTCTTCCTAACTGTTGCTAAGACTGTTACACATATTTTTTTACATGGTGTTCCTACTTAATTCACCAGAAATCAATGCAGATTTTATGCCGAGACTACTGACAATACAAGTTCTTGGACTTGCTGAGCCAGTGCTTAGATAAAACACTTGATTGCATTTTCTTAAGCTGCCTGTTTAACATCCTAAGACATATTAACTTCGGATAGTTGTTTCTAGCCAGAGAGCAGCAACAAAGATCTTGTAATCCAGCCAAAACCCCTCTCAGGTAACCTATTTCCTTCCTCTGACCCTTGTACTTTGGTGTGATGTGCCAGTGGTGTTCTAGTTGTCTTCTCACAGTCGGTCTGGGTCTGAGCTGGTGCAGGCCCAGCTAGTTAGTAAGGGCAATGAGTTTGCCCTCGCTCCCTTCTCCTCAGAGTGGAAAGAATGCTCTCTGTCCGCCGGGCTGTCACGCTCCAGGAGGGAGGCAGTCTTGTGACGTTTCTGCTGAGCCCTCGCCTCACTGCTCCTGGGTTGCCTCTCATCATCTAACCTACTCAGGTTGTTTTTGATTGTAGAAAGCCATATTTTCCTGCAAGCTTTACATAACTGGATTTCAAACCGCTGTCCTCGTCTAACCCTCTTTCATGTGTGCAGCCACTGGCTGTGCAGGCGACATTTGTTTTTGACACAGTTCAGCAACTGTAGAGTGTGCCACTTTCTCTCGAAGACACACCTGCCTCTCAAATCACGTGCCCAGGCCTTTGTGTAGTGGTGAGCCGGGGAGGAAAAGTCGAAATTTTCAGCTCTGGTTATTATGATTTTTGCCACCTGTCCCCTGATTGCTCCCAAATGCTTTGATGTTATCTTGACAAAACATTAAACAAGGATCCAGTGCTGTTGGACTGCTGTTGAACTGACAAAGATTTACAGAGATAAACACTAGGGGGGAACAGACTGTTTGGGTTAGGCCTTCTGTGGCAGGCTTCAGTGGCTGTCTTGTTATGGTGCTGAAATGCTTGGTCAGTTATTTATTAATGAAGAACCGTTTTGATAATTATGTAAATAAAGTATACGTTAGTAAAAAGACAAATTGTTGTTGCAGCTTCTTAAGTGGGAAGAAAACTTGTTTTTATGTTTAAGAATATCATTACAAATTGTAGAGATGTTATGATTCCATTTTTTTTCCCTTCCTGATATCTGATAACTAATTTTAAGGAGTACTGGAGGCATTTTCCGACACTGACGTTGGTTTCCGAACAACCCTAACAAATTTACTACTTTATGTTCTTCTTTGACTTGCATATTTACTAAGCAAATTGAGGTCATTTTTAGGCTTTGGTAAATGTGCATTTGTCATGTTGTTCAATGTAATTTCAGATTAAGTGATACAAATACAATTATTTACATTGAAAATTGATATAGCCTTTTAATTTCTGTTGCAGCCATAGTGTGTAATTCATATGAATTATTCATCTTGTTTTATGTGAATGTCTTGATAAGCAAAGTTCCACCTTGCAGATAACAGGACAGTATTAGTAACATGACAGACATGTTATGCTCAATTGGAATATTTAGAAAAATTCAAGTAGAAGAGCCTGCACAAAGGAACAAAATAAAATAACCTGTAGAACAAACAACTAACATTATCTGTTGTGTCTGTTATCAGTGTGATTTGGCAGTCAGATATCTATTCCGAGAAGTGTGTTGATGGCTGTTGTCAGTCTGTAAGTAAAATTAGATTTTATGTTTTGCCTCTGTATAAAAAAAAAACAGCTGCCAGTGTTAAACAAACACAAATGAGGAACAGAGTTCACCCTCGGTCTGCTGCTTTGTTCAGGCCGTGCGGAGCAAGAGAGACGTTGTTAGCATATGGATATGATAATCCCAGGCTATCACATGTGCTTATCTGGCACCAAAAACCAGATAGACTGTGAATGCGCCACCTCTCACAAACTGAACAGCAAATATTACACAGTTAAATATATTTCCTGCCTTTATCAAGTGCACTTGAGCATATTTTTGTCCCAGTTTTGACTTATTTTGTGCATTGTAAAGTGGTCACTCAAGTCAAGACCGTTAGTCCCATCACAACACACAGTCAAGATTAATTAGCAGGGTGAGGCATTTACAGACCAGTTTAACAGCCAACTATGCACACACATACTGTAGCTCGCACCATATGAATTCAATCAGACAGCAACTCAAGTGGCTTTAATTTGAGTTCATCTCCCCTCAAAACCCTCAGAAAAAAAAGGCACAGAGCATTGGTTTTTCTGTGGTTGCTGCCTTGTAAAATAAAGGTTTCGTCACCTCATTGGCACCTTATACTCAGTCTGGCCTTCGCCGCCAACAGCATGCTGTGATGACAGGTGGCAGGGAGGACCACTTTGCTCTTCAGATCCTCCAAAGCCCAGAACTACAGAGTGGCACTTGAGGCAGATACTGGTGGCCACAGAAGCTGACGCGCCGTGGCTCAATGGCCACCGCTGGAGCTGAAAGGGTAACGTGTCGGAGGCTATTACGGCTGAAATAAAATGACCTTTTCCTTTACGGACTTTTTGCTTTGACTAATTTTTCTGTTGCCAGGCATAGCTGAGCTCTCTGGAATATTTTTAAGTGCACTTCAGCCGCCTTGTTGCATGAAAAAGAATAAGTAGCACTTGCACAGAAGCCCACATACGTACACTTGTCACAATAGAGGGGTTGGTGTGTTGGAGGCTATTACAGCTGAAATAAAATGACCTTTTGCTTTACAGATTTTTAGGGCACGACTAACACTTTTTGGGGCCAAGGCTGATAACAGTATTGTCTCTGGCTAGTCGATCAGTGCAGTCATAAACTTTATTGTCCATAATGACATCAGGTTACTGAAACCGTGAACTTTCACAGGTGTTTTTATTTTTATTTTTATTTTTTTTATTTTAATTTTTTAACCCTTATCTATTCAGGGTAGATACACTGAGAGCGATGCTCTCTTTTGCAGGAACGCCTTATCACATTCACATAGCTACACATTCATCATTTTGAACATTAAATATCTTGTCTTTGTACCGTAATCAATTGACTATGGGTTCATATTTTTTGTGAATCATTGCATTCTTATTTCTTTATGTTTTACTCACTTACACAATTTTTTTGGGAATTGGGATTGTAAATTATTAACCAGCAATCATTTTCACTTCAATGGGTTTACTTAACAATTTTTGAAATACAAATGTTTTTGGGTATCCAAAACATAAAAATTCAGGTTACTCTAAAGAATAAAGGTAAATTATCGCAACAAAACATTACTTGGTGAAACTTTTTCAAAACTTAAAAGTTTGAGTCGGGCCCCAAACCCTAAGTTGCTTTCAAATGTTGAGTTTTTTTACTTTTTTCGGTTATACAGTGTAACATGAATCAAGAGAAAGGATCAAATTTACTTAAAATATTGCTGATCAAAATAATTAAAAAAAAAAGGTTTCATATCAGCAAATATTGGACAGCATATACTGTATGCCAATACCAATATAGACCTACGATAGGCCAATATTGCTTATATATCTAGTTTGCTCTGCAGATGTTTGCTTAGACCTATTTCTGTGTTGTTAGGCATAGCTGAGTTCTCTGGAATATTTTTAAGTGCACTTCAGTAGCCTTGTTGCATGAAGACGAATAAGTAGCACTTGCACAGAAGTCCACACACATACACTTGTCACAATAGAGGGGTTGGTGTGATGGATCAGCCCGTCCCTACTATTTATAACCAAGGGTTGGCCTGCTCCCTACTCCCCAGCAGAATTACCTCATCTGTACACACTCTTAACATTGCTTTTTATTCTCATTTGTAGCATCCAAGGTTCAGTACATGACAATAATGTGCGTCATGCTCAGCTGCTGTTTCAGACAAGCTGCGGGAGGATCTGCTGAAATAACGGAGACAGACACAGCACTGTCTGTTGTCCAGCATTACACACACAAACGCACAAACTTGCGCATGCATGCGCGCACACGCAGACAGGCTCTTTCACCCCTGGGGAACAAGCCTCCAGGCTCTTTTGTGTGAGAGGGATGAGATCATTGTGGGGCAGACCATGGGGGGATGGAGTAAGGGTTTCCACTCTGTATACTTAAATAGATAAATCTCCATTTCTATGTCTGTCTCCGTCTATTTTTTCGGCATCTTTTGGCCACTCTCAGCTTTAAATGTGGTACCTTGGATATGAAGGGGCTGGCCATGTGAATGCCATTAACACCACAAGTGCTAAAAGTGAGCAAACATTAGCTCTGGTGCACATGCATGCGAGGATTAGGACCTCCCTGGTTTTATGGCAGCTAGAGAGTTTTCCTCTGCCCTCAGGGGCTGTTGGGCTGCAACCTTTTGGCACGTTTGCAAGCAAGTTAAGACCAGTGCCACCGTCAAGGAACAAGACTTTCCAGTGTAGGGAAATCAGGAGCCTCGAGGAATGATCCACTCAGGATCTTAGAACTAAGAGTGATCACAGATTTAGTTTTGATCTTTGGTTGGTTCCTATTTTATTTAAACAAATGTAACATTTTTAATAGTTAAAACATAGAATACCCATAATCGCACATATTTTCTTCAGCTGATAAGTGTTACTCCTGTTACTTTCTTTGCTAAACTGTATTGTTACTATTCCTCTGTCTTACTAGACACTGACTTCGGAAAGAATAGGCCATTGTGCTTGAGGCAGTGATTCATTACATCTTGCATTACACCTTCTAAAATTTTGCTGTCTTATCGTAACAAATCTGGATAGGTCTCCCCTCCCCTGCACGTAAATGATCACAGAGCAGCTTGAATGATCTGATAATATCACATACAAGTGTTTCTTTCCCACGGCTGAGCTGGTGATAGAGGCTAAGAGGAGATGACATTGACTGCCAGTCCATCTGGCCTCAGGGTCTGAAAAATAATCACTAATTCACATTTCATTTGCCGAACAACTCTTTTTAAGTGGCCAAAGTTGATGCCTGCTTGACTGGATCTGAAGGTCTGCTGCCATTTGCTGCACCAGCTCGAGTTCCTGTATGGATGAAGGACTTTAATTAGAAATCAAGCTGCAGAATGGATTATTAGGGAGCGAGATTATGATTTGAATAGCTTTATTTATTTGTCTAAAAATGTAATATTTGATAAGGGATTTTTCAGACCATCGTGGAGTCATCTGTAATGAATGTTAGCCAGTTGGAGCTAAACCTGTTTTGCCTTGTGGACTTGAATTCAGTTGTAGTAACAGATTGAACCGTTGGCTGTTTTTGCTTGGCTTTCACTCCCTTTTTATTCTCAGGCTTATGGCATCGTCACCTAATCTTGCCATATGCTGTTATTTTCAGAGTAAGCTAGAATGCTCACAAATTCTGTCGTTTGGCATGGCAGTCTCAGTAAATATGCTCTGATATTGTGCTTTTTTTTAATGAAAGAAAGGGTTTATGCAACTTGGAGTTGGTGCAAAAGGGTTTAAGTCAAAGTTTGAATGAGAAGTGGGCTCTGGTGGGGCTCAACGCTAGATGCCAAGAAATCCTACACACTGGTCCTTAAAATTCTCCTGATCATCATGTGCAAATATTGCTCACAATGGCCTAACACAAGCAGAACAGCTAAAGGAATAAATTAGGGCTGCGACTAAAGATTATGTTCTCAATTTGAGGTACGAAGCCAGCACCTTGGTCCAGGGTACTGACTGGAGAACTGACCTAGTACACATGCTTTTTTTTTTAATCCAATGTCTTGTTTTGAAAAGCAGAAAATTCTCACATTTGAGAAGCTGATACCATGAAATGTTCGGCATTTTTCCTTGAAAAATGACTGTTGCAGCTGAAGTTTCTTTGACTAATTCATTAAGCGACTAATCATTGTAGCACGAGGATAAATACCGATGATAAAAACAGCATGTCATCAAATCTCAAATGGTTTATAAATGTATTATCTGACTGTATGTATATATTTTTACTAGCAAAACCTGGTTTGAGCTGTTTGAATAAACAGTGTATACAGTCTGTTGTGTGTATTACACATCAAAACTGAAAGTGTACTGAAGACTCTCTCCACTTTAAGGCCTGCGCTTTAAGAATTCATAGCGACAAGGAAGCCAGACAGCAGAATATGTGTGCTCTAAAGCTTCATAGTATTTTGGTCATGGTTCATAGTGACCCTACTCCCTGAGCGCAACCCAGACAAAGAACGTGACACTCGATCATCGGGGCTCAGGAGCAACAGAGGAACAGGTTTTCACATGGGAAGGGAGGGGCAGAGCACAACCTTTAGAGGCAGGGGCTCATGTTACAACACAGGACTTAACACAGTGGAAATTTAATGGACCAGTTTGTCTGCCAGTTTGTGCTCAATCATTTTACCATTTGACCCAAGAAGCTGCACAGTTTTTGCCTAAAGGCCTCAAAGTTTTCCACCATTGCGAGCTGTCACAAGTGCAGAATAAGAGGAGCAGAAAATCCTAAATGTTATATTCACTTCTGTTTACAATGGCTTTAAAGCTTTTAGTCTAATCCGCTGTCAACGGCATCACCGTTTATGGCCGCTACCATGTTTTATTTGCTTGCCAGACATAAAAGTGGACAATAAAACAAGCCCTCTCTGCCACTTTACGTCCAAAATGGAGACGTGGGCTGACAGCAGACTACAGGAACATGTCAGCTATATTAAATGTACCCTTGAAAGACTTTGAGATCAATTTCCTCTGCTTGAGTAACATTAGTCGCAGCTCAGGGTCGCGCAGCCTGGCATTGTTGGGGCTCCGTTGCCATGGCAGCACCAATGTTTGTCTATCATGGGCTGTCACAAAGAGATATTTGTATGGTTGTGGTGGGGCGTGTGCTGCAAGCAGAGGGGGCTGTCACAAATGGGTCAAATGTGTACACAGTCTATGTGCACATTTAATATCAGTGGGGTGTTTTAGTGCATCCTGTTGTTTTCACTGATTGTTTGATTGGCTGCCTTTGCTGTAGTTCCCTCTCTATTGTATGCAAGAGACATAGCATGACAGACTTATCTAACTTGTAACAGTAACCTCCCCACAACAAATGGCTGCGATGCGTTGCTAAGATCCACCCCATTTTTGATCTGGAACAGGAAATGGCTAATATGACAGCATTGCATTTCTTCCTGGTGTTCATGGGAAGTCCCTGAACTATCAAAGCATCATATTCCTGCTAAGAGAAGTTCACTGTTAACTTCACTAAATCTTACATGCGATGCAGTATCCTGTGGGAAAATGCACATTTAAGTAATTCCTGTTTCTACAGAAAAAATGCTGCTGATTGTGTTCTGTGGTTGTTCTTTTTTTTTTTTTTTTTATTCAAAAGCAGGTACCTGTGGTTGCGTATAGTGGGAGATAACATCTGCTACAGTAGGTGTGACTTTTGGTGGTAGACAAGCAGTGTAGTTTTGAGCACAGTGCAGAATTTCAAATAATTGAATTTTTTTTCATCAGCTTGATAAAAACATATAAAAACAAGTCTAGTCCCACTTAAAGCTATAATATGTAACATTTCTGATATGTCAGAGAGCGAGGAAGGATGTTTGCAAATTTCACTAAACTTAGCGTGAATAAAACTTGAATATTATCTGGTCCATTAAGTCATGTCGGATCAATTTTCATCAGCTATGGTGGTTGTTTAAATGAAGAAAACAACTCCCATGATCCCACACTACTTCACAACATCATCAAACTACATATTTTGTAATTGTTCTAATGCGAGAGACCCATAGCAGCAGAATATACCTATTATGTGTTTCTTTTAAGGGAAAGGTCAGTCAAATTTTGCACAGTTGCTGTTTAATGTTCTCTGTGAAGCACATGTTGATTCACCGGCATAGTGCACATTCAAAGTGCAGCATTCAAAGCCCAATCAGGACCGTACAGGTCTGCTGGTTGCCCAGTTTAGTGTTTGTTTTTCTTTTTTTTTTTTTTTCTTTTTTTTTTCTGTTAGCAGTGCTTTGTTCCCTGCTGTGGCACTTTGTGGTGATCTGTGTGCCCATGCTGTCGGGAAGCTGTGTGACTCACAGCCTTGATGTTTTCATACCAACATCACCATTTCAGAGCAGATGAATTGCAGAGGCTAATGTTGGTGACAAAGGTTAAAGTGTGCGTGTTACTCAGCAGAGTTAAACTAAGAAACACTAAAAATTGCGCTTTCTTTTTGAAACTCCTGCTGACCCATGACTTGCTAATACAGGAAGATCAGGGTTAAAATTAGCCTTATTAGCCTGATGAGTCATTTATTATTGAGTACTGATAGCTGCACAGAGAGTACTTGTATTAAAGTAACACAAAAACTAAGAAATATATGGCAATAAGACACCGTAACACCTCTAACAACCAGAGCAATAAATTCAAAATTTCTTCTTTCTTGCCTTTCTTAGATCTCCTTGAAATCTCACATTTGGCCTGAGGTAATCTTTACTTTTGTGCCATGTGTGAATTGTGTCCAATTCCTTCTGGTCTTTAAGGATTTTAGTTTAAATGTTCCAAAATTAATGGAAATCAACAGAACATGAAGAAATAACAGTTCTTACATTATATCAAAGACATATAGGTATTGTGTTGCAGAGATGTCTACTGAAGTTAGCATGCTAACCAGCTAGCACTGGCTCATCCTGTCTCATAATACCGCTTTGTGCCTCAAAAGTAGATAGTGACTCATTGCGGAGTCCAGTTTGCCCTCAGTGCAACAACACTGACGTGGTTTTCTTGCTGGATTTGGCTTCTGGCAGCCCGGGGTGGCCCCGCTGCAGCCTCCCACTAAGGCCTCCGGAGGAAGGCACTGACTGATGCCTGACCTCACGCCCACTCCTCTCTCTGCTTCACGCCTCTCCTGTCCCTGCCTTAATGCGCCCAAGGGTCAGAGTTCTGTTCGCTCTGACTTTAAATCACCCTGGTACTGTATTCTTTGTTGTCGAACTGGCCTCCATCAGTCTTGAAGGCTGTGTTCAGTCCCAGTCCAGCCGTGTTCACTGAGAGGCTGCTGAGTCCAGCTCTGGTGCCTAGCATTCCCTGCTGGGTTCCCCCCAGCCGGGGCCCGAAAACCTCCTTCTCCTGATGGTCCAAAGCACCTGTGCTAGCAGTTTAAACATTCCTTTGGTGCTTTGGACTGTTAGCTACATGACTAACTGAGCTAACTAGCTAACCGGCTAGTAGCCAAAAAAATCTACTGGTTCAACTCATGTGTGTGACTTAAACATTTTAATTTAAAAAAAAAAATCAGCCATTTCATACTGATTGGGATATAATACTTGGAAATAGTATAATAAACACTAATATAATGGTTTATACACCCAAACATACACTCACCAGAAGACCATTCAGTCACTGGTTCAACCACCAGGCAACATTTACTGTCCAGCCTTTGGTGAGAACACATTTAACAGTGTGGTTTCTTATAAAGTAATATAGTCTAAGGAGAGTATTTTGCTGTTGAATTGAGTTTTGATCAGTGAGTTGTAACCATGGATACAGTGCAGTAAATCTCTTCAGAGCAATAAGTCCTCACACAGCCCCATGTCTCTAGTCTGCTGTTGTGCATCATAATAAAAATAAAAGCTGGATCCAGTCAAAACCAGCTTGGGTTTTTTTTAACAGAGTGGGAAAGATATTCATTGTGTTGCAAAAGGTCACATCTGGAACCTTTTGCGGTTTTATATTTTTTACTGTCAAAGAACAAATAAGGATGCAAGTTTCAGTGACATTTCTCAGTAAGAGTAAATGTCCTACATTGAAAGGAAACCATCTTGCATTAGCCTGCGTCAACAGCTGAAAGATTTGTGGGAGTGATCTGCCAATTAATTTCATCGTCACTGATGCACTTTTATTGCCATTTTTGTTTGTGAAATGTTAGTCATTCAGTCTCTGCTTAGATATGATTTAAAACCGTATTGTTTTTGCTGCTTGAGTCTTGTGTTGACACAGTGACACTCTTTCATTTGAGTGTTTTCCCGACATTGTTTTAAAGAGTGATGAAAAAATGGGCCATTTTCTGGGCAATTATCCAGCTGCGATTCTTCAAAGCTACCTGGACTCTACGGCTGGCAGTGTACTTGAAACAAATCAATTTTGGCATGTTCACATGGGAGAAATGCCAAGTTTTGAACTAAAAAACAGTGCTGCATTTATGATCCAGATAAGAGTTTACTGGTGAAAAGAATGAAACATTTATACGACTGTTTTCCACACGTGTCATGCCATTGTTGTCCAAGACTGCATGCTGTGTGGAAATTGAAAAAGGCAGGCTCAAAGTCTGGAAAAGATTGTTTTTTTTGTGTGGAAAGTGTGTCAGCTGTTTGCTGTCTTGCTGTGGCTGAAAAAATTTTCCTCCCGGTCAGGTCAGTCTGCCTCCTGCCACTCCTTCCACAGCACAAGCCAACGGATGTCCTGCACTGTAGACGTTAGCATGCACTCCTGTCTCCTGCACACAGAAAGAATGACTCCACTGCGAGACACAGCTTCACATGCATTGTTTTTTGTTTTTGTTTTTTAGATTTTCTTCAGCATGCCTTTAAAAGTGCCTGAACTGTGTCTTCACAAAAGATGTGACACAATGTTTTTAAGATACTGATTGGTGAAAATTAAAGCCAGAATAGAAATGAAAAGCCTCCAGAGGACAGTATTAATCTGCGTCATAAAGTCCAGGGCTGTCTGTGCTCACTGTGACCGTATATAGAGAGTTCTTTTTTTTTTTTTTTTTTTCCCTCCTGCCACTGCTGACTCACCACTGGAAAAATTGAACTTCCTGTGTAGGTCCTAACAGCTCTTTGAAGGCAACAAGGACATTTTTGCTTTAAGTTTCTCTTTCTTCACAGTTGCTCTCTGTTGTTTTAGGCCAGGTTTGACTGCTTACTTCTCACCCCAGTAGGGGCTGCGAATCATCAACAACTGCTAGGCTAAAAACAAGGCTTACCTCCTAGTCTGTGGCAGGCCACATTTTGGCCTCTGTTGTGGCTCAAACGCTGACATCCATAGGAAAGTTTTGTTTCATCTCATATCGGAACATCTGCAGATTAATTTCATACCTGATATCTTGTGATTCGCTTAAGTTAGGCAAGATATGAGATGAATAAATCCCCCTTTTATTTGCTTTGTCGCCATCTCTGCTATGTGTCGGCATGGTTGCCATGGTGGCGCGTTCAAGGTCTACCAGTAAACAAATGAGAGATGCAGACTTTCCTACAAAATTGACTGTAACTTGCTTAATTCTGAAATTTGGTTATAAATGTTAAAATTTGAAGATGACAGTAGTTACCGGAAATAAATTCAGTTACTGGGTTATTAGGTGAACTCAGGATATTTGTTTACAATACCAATACATTACGCATTTTAAAGAAAACAGAGACTGACTATAGAGAAACTCAACACTTTGCAAATCTCCGCTGGTTGCATCTGGCAGTTGTGGTGGCATTGCAGTAGGTGCTTCACCATGTTTCCTTGCGGAGAACTGCGCTTTACTGAGCGTGCTTTTCTGGTTTTTTACTTTATGATGAAGTGATGTCACTGACAGTGCAACACTTGGCTGAGTTGTATTGTAACCGTTAGCCGAGTCGCTGGCTGCTAAACTTAGTGTCATGACTCAAACATTAACTAGAAAAAGAAACTGGAGCTTTTGTTTGAAAATTCCAGACAAATATTCACTAAAAACCTACAAGTAACACATTTAGGCAGCTCCAAGTGTGAAACTTGTCATATTTTTATATTTTTTTGTCAGCTGAGTTAAATTGGCGACCATATTTGTGTGTTTCACAGACTTTTTGGTGTCAGCTTGATTTACGCTCTCAGTGGCATTTCTGAGCATTCCTCTGGGCCCGGCTGCTCTCCCTTGGCTCTCTGTAGCTGCAAGAGCTTTAACTCTCTCTACATAATTGGAGCGGTGCGGTGATCTACAATGACAAGAGTGTTTGTGAATGTCAACAAATCCAGTCCCTTCATTAGCCCTTGTGTTTCTCCAGTTTGTTTGCCTCGTTGTGGCACATTGGTCTTAAAGGATCCTTTTATTGCCTTGGCCACAGTATTACTTAGCATTCTGTGTATGCTTGCATGTGTAATCCACCCCACTGTCCCAGAGTGATATGTAAGATCTTTATTCTCACTAACATGCAATGTTCTGCTTGCCTATAGGCTAAATACAGTATCTGTAGCAAGTGTTAAGTAAGAGGCAGCAAAGAATACTTTGTCCTCTATGAACATGGTTTCATAAGGTTTATTAGCTATTAGTAAACTGACTATTTTCTTACTTTCAGGTACGCCCAGCCATGATCG
Organism: Lutjanus argentimaculatus; assembly: GCA_034769285.1. Classification (NCBI taxonomy): domain Eukaryota; kingdom Metazoa; phylum Chordata; class Actinopteri; order Lutjaniformes; family Lutjanidae; genus Lutjanus; species Lutjanus argentimaculatus. Next base: position 9,976,070 of record JAWZSL010000018.1, on the reverse strand, counting down.
AGGACAAGGGTCACCGTGTGACCGACTACTTTGTGGTGGCCGGGCTGACAGACAAGTCCACACCCCTCGAGCAGGACCTGTCAGAGACCAAGTCCGGCGGGCCCAAAGCGCCCATCACCGACTTGGCTGTCATTAACAAGTCAGCAGGAGAAACGGTGCCCGAGGGCTTCACGTGCATCGAGAGCACCTACAGCGGCCAGCCGGCCAACCTTAACCATGGCAGTCTGAAGAGCCCTGAGCTGTTTCTGTGCTACAGGAGGAGTCGAGGGAAGTCGCCTCTCATTGACATCGGGTGAGTCAGCAGTTTGTTTATGTTGGTGTTTGTGATCTGCTGTACTATGTTCACACACCCGCAGCAAGGGAGTCATTATAAGTGACTTCATTTTCACTGTTATGCATTAAATGAGACCCAGCACTTCATATGAATCAAACATAAACTTGAATAAACAATATATAGTTATGATTTTATTGAAGCTTGTTCTGGATCATGAATTCAGATGGCAGAAGTTTATAGATTGATAACGTGATAAGATAGTCAGTTAGCCAGTTAACTCCAAAATGTCTTCTGCTATTCAGTGTGTTATTGTGATGGAAACAGTTTGGAAGGAGGTAGAAGAATATGATTAAAGATCCCCAAAGTGTGCTTCAACTGGATTAATCACTAACTAGCTTGTCAAAAGAATTTCACATGCAAACATATTCTAAGAACATGCATCTACAGCTGCCCCCTGGAAGTCGTTTATTCAAATCATCAGTCAGAGACCCCCTCAGTCCACTGAGAATCCTCAAGTTGATCAGTTGTTCGTGTTTTGTTGTTTCCTTTGCCAGTCAGTGTGCATTACAATGCACTGATTATTAATTAGAAACAAGATTAAACAAGGAGGGTCATAAATGCTTTATTATAAGCTGGTGCACTTCACAAAAAAAATCTTTGTGACAGCATGCACTGATGAAAAGACAGATTACAGAAAAGACATATAAAAATGATCTGTCTTATTCTGGAACTGGAATGTTTTCAGAAATGTTATTAATGTGCACGGTCCCTGTCAACTAAACTGGTGGTTAACTGTTGAGGGAAGGTGAAACAAATGGTTGATACACAAGTTTTTTTTTAAATTTTTTTAGTTTCGTCACTTCGTCACTGATGTTTTCACGTCACAGATGCCGAAGGATTGACGAAGGAGTCTTCATGGTAAAAGATACTGACACTGTAGGCCGATATAGGAGTTAGGTGTGGCACTAAACTGGAAAAAAAAGAAATGAATAATGTAGTAATTAACAGCTTAGTGTCTTTCAAGAAGCATTTTTCATGGAAGGTGCTTGGACTTGTCACAGAAAACAGGGAAATAAAAGATTTAGTAGATTTAGTAATGGCTGAATTCCATTAGGCTGCTTCAGTTTCTGGGTCCGGGTACTGTGCAAGTTGGCTCACTGTCACTCTTTTCATGACTTACTCAGACTCTTGCCTCCAACCTTTTGTAAAGCTGAGAGTACTACATTATATAATGTATTTTTTTTTTAAAGGCGTTTCTCATAGTTTATGTTCCCCAGTGTCACATTTTAGTTTTCAGAAGTGGAAGGAAGTAGGTGTGTTGACCATTTCATTCACTCGCCCCTGTTGCGTCATGGAGTTCTCCCTCTCAGCCACACCTCTTGGCTCCCATCCATCGATACAATTTTCCTGCTTCCTCCTATTATCCTGCGAGAGGGAACTCCATCATTATTCATTAAATCCAGCTAAGTGAGCCTAAAGCTGCCCACCACTGCTCTTACTTCTTTACAGAGGAGCCAAAAGTCTTATCCACGTTTCATCGCCAGTGCTTCGTATCTGTCAACTTGTCTGTCTTGAATGAAGCCGCAATATAAATCCAGTAATGCGTCATTGACAAAAATGATGCAGCAGCCTGAGGACTTTCAGCTCTCCACACACCTTTGTCTTTGTTTAGAGCCTCTTTGTGTTCACCGCTAAAAAACTGGAGTTTCCAGTTGCAAGAGACGACACTCTGCTCGCTCTGAAAGATTCCCCTACAAATTCAGGCCTTTCACTAAAACTGGTGCTGCTGTGTAAAGATTGCAACACACTGGCTGCAGTTCTGCTTGTTCTGTGATGAATTTAGATAATTTCATGTGTTATTAATGCCATTCCCTTTTGCTTTAAAATATAGTACTACATAAAACCTTCCCGAAACCCTGCAGCTGTCGGTGCACTGAACATAAACACAAGATCGTATGTCAAGTCGTGTTTCCTTGAAGAGATTGTGCAATCCTGCTTAGCATGCAAACAGACATGTGGGGTGAAGAAAATGGAAGCAAACTTATATTAAAAGACTCACAGTCTTTGTCAAGCTACTTTATAGTTTGCTTTTTTCATTGGCTGAAGCACCAAATCAGCCATGCATTTTAATCAGACTGAAAACCAGATTTCACAAGCTTCTCTTCTGTGTTGATGCATACCGATATGATGTTAAGAGACTCCTAATGTAAAATTCATGACTGTGTGGTTTATTATTAATAAGTGATATGATAGATAGTGTATGGTTTAATAAAAATGCCACAAGTTGATGCGTTACAGCGTCGGATCACTTCCTGATGATTCTATTTCAGTTAGGGCTGTTAATGATTAATCATTAAAGGTATCGTTTACCCAAAAATTAAAATTCAGTCATTATCTACTCAACCTCATGCTGATTGAACATCCACAAAACACAGCTGGAGTTTCACAGGAAAACAGTGTTTCAGAATCTCCCAAACAATGGAAGTGAATGGTGACCAGTTTTCAAACGTAAAAAAACAACAGAATAAAAGCGTGAAATGTTGCCATGCTGCTTGTCTGGTGTAATCAAAGTCTCCTAAAGCCCTAGCATGCCAAGTTGACTAAAAAAATTGCTATTTACACCTTGTGTTTCGCCTGAATCCTCACTGTAGATCCTTAGCTTGGAGCCACGTTCACGTGCACATGCACACCGTCTGAACTGGGTTTGTGTGATGTGACGATGTGCAAACGGCATGTCGGGACCTTGGGAGACTTGGATTATGCCAGACGAGCAGCATGGAGGCATTTTAGTTTTGGAAAACTTATTAAATATCAATGAATGATTAATTGATTTTTAGCATTTACAACTATCAGTTAAAGAAAATGCACAAAATTTGCAACTCTAGTTACGATGGCACTACAACACACAAGGCCTGCAAATTAGAGCTGCAACAATGAATCAATCAGTTATCAATTGTTAATTTGTCAAATTTTTCGATAATTGATTAATCGTTTTAATTTTTCAAGGAAAAAAATTCTGACTCCCTTGATTCAAGATTCTTAAATGTGAGTATTTTCTGTTTTTTTACTCCATTATGACAGTAAACTGAATAACTTTTTGTTGTGTCAAAAACAACAACTTTGGGAAGCATTGATCAACATTTTTCACCATTGTCTTACATTTTATTGACCAATCAACTAATCGATTAATCAGGAAAATAATCAGCGATGAAAGTAATTGTTAGTTGCAGCCTTAGATGCAACAATGGTGTCTTCCCTTCCTGAGTTTTCCTCCACCTGCTGGGTTTCATCCACCAAAAGAATACACGAAAACCTAGCAACCTGTAAATCATTCATCCTTCCTTCTGCCACCTCTACTGTCTGTCAGTGAAGGCAGCATTCCCAGCCCGGGGCTCCACAGCGTCACGACTCAGTGTGCCCATTAGGGCTCAGTCTGTTTTTTGTTTTTTGTTTTTTTTTTTTTGTTGCCTAAATGAGAATTTGCTGGCAACTGTCCTCCTGGCCTCTTTAGGTTTGTCCTGAACTCTTTTCAGAATAAATGGAGTGTTTCAGGGACTATTATATCAGCGATGGCTGCCCTGTAGCCTGCAGAAGATTAAAAAAATGTGTGTAAAAAACAAGTTCTGACTTAGTTAAAGCATAAGTTCGGTTTTTTGACACCTGGACCTTATTGTCAGGATTAAATATGCTCGTAGACTCACCCAGACAATTTTGGTGGAGCTCGGAGCCGTTTTCGAGCAATTTAGATCCATCCGACGGCGTTTTTTCTCATGCCATAGTAGCGGACGGGGCCAGAAATCGAAGCTCCTAAATTAGACTTTATCTGCTGCGAAACTCGCTCATTTCACCTACATTTTATAAATGAATGGCCAGTGTTATCACCATGTCAGCTCAACTTCGTTGTTATGGTCATCCGGGGCTTTACAAGGATGGGTAACTTTTGGTGATGTCATAGACGTGCGCCGCAGCAGCTGAGTAGAGACGCTGTTGTTGCTAGGCTACACGGCAACACGGCTATTTTTGTGCAGCATGGCGGAATATTTATCCGATGTAGAAGTGTCTGACGATGACTTTGAGTATAATGGATGCCCGTATCGTTTTGAGCCAGAATACACCGACGAGGAGCTATTTGAAAGGAGGATGCAGAGTAGGGTGACCAGGTCCCAATAAACCAAAAGAGGGACAAGGGGTATGTTTGTGAGGGACAAAGTGGGACACCGCCTATAGCTGCATCGTCTCTTCTTGTTTGGTGTCTCCCCCTCCTCCATTTCCAAAGAAGAACGCGCGATGCGAGTGTCATTCACTAGCTGTCACCTCAGCTGTTGGTAGCGCGGAGAAAATTAGGGGCGGGCCTAAGCGCCGTACGTGCGGTGCTACTATGACAACAACAAACAGCCCAGAGTGCAGGAACATCACCGGCTTCTCATTGCTGGGGCCTGAGGGGGATGTTGTGCGGGACATGGTCTCAATTTGCGCGATGCGTGAAAAGAGACAGAAAATGCGTGAAATCACGCGCAAAGCGGGACATCTGGTCACCCTAATGCAGAGGGAAAGAGCCGAACAGCTGGCCAGAGAACGAGCAACCACTGCACGTCCAGGAATGGGGGCTAACTGGTGGTGTTGTTGTGGACATTGCATGAGTTTCGCAGCAGATAAAGTCTAATTTAGGGGCTTCGATTTCTGGCCCCGTCCGCTACTATGGCATGAGAAAAAACGCCGTCGGATGGATCTAAATTGCTCGAAAACGGCTCCGAGCCCCACCAAAATTGTCTGGGTGAGTCTTCGAGCATATTTAATCCTAACAATAAGGTCCAGGTGTCAAAAAAACCGAACTTATCCTTTAAAAAGAGGGCAGTGAACACAGCTTTTGGCCTCCCACATTGCATTGTCCAGATGGAAAGGGGAGGACATGGAGCATGCTACCATAGAAGCCCTGCAGCCATGCAAAAAAAACACAGTGGGACACTGATTGCTACTCTGTCTGCAACTTTTAGCTGAGTGATATTCCACAGCAGGAGTGATAAGGAAGCAGGGACTGGTAATGCACAAAACATTTTGGGAGTAATCCAAATTATTACATTCAGAGTGTTTGTTTTGTGCTGCGCTGGATATGAAAACCTTGATATCCAAGTTTCCTTCGCTGTCTGGGATTTGAATGAGTCAGCTGGTAAATATGTCTGAATCACATCACCCATTGAAGACAGGCGGCTTCTCACCGAGGCCTCAAAGGGAAACCAGAGCTTCAGAAGAAAGTTGGCGGTGCTGACCACACACTGATCCTCCCTGTAAAGCAGAACCAGAGATTATCCTCCTCACCCAAGGGCTACAGTTCACCCTCCCGCTTACTGTCTCTCAAGAAGGCACTGTTTCCTAAATCTTCTCTGCCAGATTTGCACGTAAGTCTTGTAAATTAGAGTTGATGAAACTGATTCTGGGAAATTAAAGAAATCTTCCACATAAACCAGGTAATACCTTGAGTTTGCGCAATACCTTGAGTTTGCTCCTTTCCTGTGAACATAGTGTTTTATAACAACTTGGAAGCCTTAAAGGGATAGTTCACCCAAAAATGAAAATTCAGTCATTATCTACTCGCCCTTATGCTGATTAAAGGTCAGGTTTAGTTTTTTAGTCCATAAAACACTGCTGGAGTTTCACAGGGAAACAGTGTTGTAGAATCTCACAAACAATGTGAGTGAATGGTGACCAGAATTCAAACAGAAAAAACAACCCAAAAAAACATAAAATGCCTCCATACTGTTCGTCTGATGTAACCCAAGTCTCTTAAAGCCCCGACATGCCGAGTTGACTTGAAAGATGTCATTTGCACCTTGTTTTTTGCCTAAATCTTCACCGTAGATCCTTAGCTTGGAGCCACGTTCACATGTGTGTGCACACCATCTAAACTCTATGTGTGTGTGTGTGACAGTGTTCGCCTGCAAATGCAACAGCAGTTGTGTTGCTTTTGCAGACACAAGTCTCATGCCCTCTTTGATTCGTTCTTGCTCAACATCCCTTTCCCTGACTCCAAAATACTTCAAAACGAGGGATGATGATCGGTTTCGAGGGACTAGCGCTTTCCTTTCTGCTTTAGACATTAGATTTTTGTTTCGTTCATCTGCTCTCTGTTGTATAGTACTCTTCCACTCTGGACTGCAACTGCAGCATCCAGGACATTTTGCACAGGCTGCTGCTGCTGCTGCAGGGTGACTGGCTGTTTAGAAAATGCTTGATTTCATATGCAATATTCTGTGAGTGGAGCACACACGTCAATTTAATTTTTAATTTAAGCATCAATGTCGCAGTCGATCATGTTCATTTATTTGTGGGAAGCCAAAATCGTGATCACAATTAACTGACTACCTACTGACTCTGCAGTTCCCCTCAGCTCTACGGAACGTTTCAGTGTCTTTCAGCACATTGTTTCGGTTTTACGGCCCGCAGGTTTACTGTTTTGGTTCAGTCTCACCACTCTCATCAGCATTGTCTCCAGCAGCTGTTTCAGCAAAAAACCTCTGAGAAACCTGCATTGCTCACTACCTGCCCAGCAACAAACTGCACACAGTCAAAGTTAGCAACTAGCTAGTGTACATAGTGGAGCATTAGCAGCTAAAGAGCCAGATGTTTCCCTCGGGGGGTTCAACACATGTGAAAACTGTGGTTTTATTAATGTGTCTGTATTTTTCACTGTCCCAAGTATCCTGTTGTCTACTGTCAGAAAGCATGACTTTGTATATAGTTGATGGAAATATAAACCAGACCTAAACACTAGTAGGAAAGCATATTTTCCTTTTAAATGTTCTTGTGATCTTTTCCCCCATCTCATCCTGTTGGCAGTTCTGCTTTGGAGGATTCTATGGATGTCTTTGCTCCAGACTGATTATCTCATTACTCAGGAGCTTTTCTTGCACCTCACAGAGATTCATCAGTTCTTTCTTGTGGTCTATTTCAAACTCCTGATCTGTTGTTAGCATTCAAACTTGCCCTTACATTTTTGCAGTGTAAACTGTTGTGTCATCAGAATGTGAGTTATTTGTCTTTTGGCAGCGGAGGCTGTTAAAGAAATGAAAGCCATGCCTGACAGCAAAACCCATTCCAGGACAGCACTCTTCTCTGAGACACTTAATTGTCTTTGAGTAGTGCGTGCGGGCATGAGTCATTGCGATGCCAGCTGCTGTGCTAGCTGCCATCTTGATTTAAATTAAATTTTAAGGGATTTCTGCTGTCCCTTTTTGTACATAATCTCATCTTCATTTTTGATGGAGGCACAGATTATCAAGTGTCCAGCTAACATGTTTGCTTACATTTTTTTTGTGTTTATCAGTGTGCTGTATGAGGGCAAGGAGCGTCTGATCCAGGGCTGCGAGGTCATCCAGGCCACACCGTACGGCCGCTGCGCCAACGTCAACAACAGCTCCGCCACCTCGCAGCGCATCTTCATCACCCTCCGCCGAGCGCCGCCCATCCAGCCTCAGAACTCCCTGGCGGTGACGGACATCTGTGTCATCGTCACCAGCAAGGGCGAGACGCCACCACATACCTTTTGCAAGGTGGACAAGAATCTCAACTGTGGCATGGTGAGTCTGATTTTTTTTTTTTTTTTTTTGTTCCTTAGCTAGCAGGTTTGTATCATCAGTTCTGAGTGGACAAATTTGTCATGTCTGTGTTTTAAACCTTCCAGTGGGGCTCCAACGTGTTCCTGTGTTACAAGAAATCGGTATCCGCGTCCAATTCCCTCAGTTACAAAGCCGGTGAGTAAAAGTGAATGGTGAATAAAAGATATTTTATGTGAATTGTATGTTAGAAATTTACAGCAGTGTCAGAGGTCTGCAATCAGTTTAAGCGAGCACATAACTAGCTAATCACAAACAAGAGTCATCTGGGTTCTACATGCCTCTGTTGTTTCTTACTTCTGAGCCAAACATTAGAAGCGAAGTAGAACAGACATCAGCCTACTAGTTAGTTACAACCTGATGTTCCAGCAAAATGTGCGTGCATGTGTGATGTGTCATTTGGTGGGAGGCAGCAGAGAGAGAGGCAGAAGGTTTTGCGTTGTTTATGTTCAAATCGCTTACTGCAGCTGTAAGGTAAGAGTAAGGTAAGAGTAACAAGAGCTCCTAAAGGCCTCTATTTGTAGAAAGGATGCATTGAGTTGATAAAGTAAAATAGAATGATTTGCAGTGCAGTGCTCAAAAATGATTAAATAAAAATACCCGTGGTATGTCAAACTTGTAGAAATTAAAGTAAGTAAAACTCAAAATTCAAAGTCAGAATTCTAAAATACTGAGTCATTATTATGAGATGAAGTGAGCAGAAAATGAAATAGTTTTTAAATAAAAAATATGAGATAGTATGCTTTGACTTTCAAACTCATTGCTTAGTAAGAATTATGAGATAGTAGTTGTAAATGTTGATTTACTTACTCACCATTTTGACTTCAGTGTATTATTTTTGTCTTTCTATCATGTCATATCATTTCATGTTTTTCTGATAGAAGTAGGCTTCCACACATGGTAACAATAGGTGTTAAAAATGTTTTGCAAGAACAATAATAGACGTTTTTCACGGTAGCCAATATTAATATGAAATAATAGGATAAACACAGGTGTTACCAGTGATACTAATTAAGGTCCCATGACAACATGCACTTGCCTGATATCAGACCGAATTGTCAACTTGTTACTCTTCATTTCCATATTCAGAGAAACAGCTGACTCAGTGGAGTGACATGCACACTCATGCACAATAGCACCCTGCCTCTGTTTGACCTGAATGGAACAGGACGTTTTATCAGTATCTTTGCATTGCATCCTTTATCAGTGTCGGCCTGTGTTTACAAGACTATTTTGTGTCAAAAGAGCTGCTGTGAAAAACTCTCTTAGTGTTTCTACAGTTACACAGTCTTGTTTAATGATGTGACACATTGATACAATCAGCCTCGCTTATGTTTTTTGTCTCAAAGCTCAAAGCGAGCGGCGCCTTCAGTGTAAAGCTGTGATCTTGCAGTAGATAGTTGCTGCTTGTTGCAGCCGGCATTTCTGAATTGTTGTGTGACATTTTCTCTGACTGAATGCTTCCTTAATAGGCTGGCCTTTGGAACAATTCCTTGCGCAATGCACATATAATCAGAGTTCATATGAAAGTATGTACACACACACACACACACCCATGCAGACTCACATGCTGGCTTTATCTTTTTGGCCGGCCTTTTTCCTGCGAGGCGGCTGTTTATTCATCGCAGACAACGGCACTTCCTGCCATGCCCATTACTTGTGTCTCTGCATGTTTGTGTGTGCACATGTTCACAGAAGAATGTGTGTGTCTTGTCAAAATGGCATCTCACCAAACAACAAGATACACTGAGGAGCCGAATAGTTATTTCCTGAAAATGAAACCAGAAATCTCTTTTCTTTTCTTTCGCCTGTTTTGGCCCAAAAAATGTCCCAGTCAGTTTAATTGCAGTCACAGTTGACAGTCTAAATTGCAACCTTTTTGTTTCTAAATTTTGAAATGCCCTGTAGACTGTAGCCAGACTTGAAATAGCCTTTGAATTTCTCCATTTGCACCATTAAAACAGAATATTGCATTAATGATACTCCACAGGTTTGAAAATGCTGATTAAAACCTGAGTTTAATTAGAAGTTGGACACAGAGGCCAAAAGATAACCTAATCAATCAAACACTTTTATAACTCAATTGCATTGTTTACAATACATCACCTGAGAAAGAGCCAGATTACGTAATTTGTCCGATCAGCATAGCCCTCTAGTTGTCTATATAGTCAATGAAGTTATGTGAAGTTTGTAAACAGAAGTAAAAGGACATTAAACACTGTAATCTATGATTCACATAAAAGGAAGTTTGACGAAGCCTCAGATCTCAATCTGAATTGACTGCCTAATAACAACACTTGAGAAAATCACCATCATTTTGTTTTTTTCCTTTGTTCTCCAGGCCTCATCTTTCGTTACCCAGAAGAGGACTATGAGTCCTTCCCGCTGTCAGAATCTGTCCCTCTGTTTTGTTTGCCAATGGGAGCCAAGATCGAGTGCTGGGCACCAAACACACGTGATCCTCTGCCTGTCTTCTCCACGTTCGTCTTAACTATCTCTTCTGGTGAAAAGGTGAGATGCAACGACCAAGAGCAAGCTGTTACTGATGTAAAAAGAAACTACAGTTGGAGGGAAGGTTGTTACCTGAGTAAAGACATTATGGCACGTCCATCAAGGTTAAACTGGGATTGGGAAGCTAAAAAGTTGCTAAATGACTGAAGGAATTCATCCCTCTCTGGTTGCAGGTGTACGGATCAGCCATCCAGTTCTATGAGCCGTATCCAGTCGATCTGCTAAGCGAGAAGCAGAAGATCCAGCTGGGCGTGCTCACCACGGTGGAGAAGAAGATGATCCCCAACCGGCCTGTGAACACCAACAAATGCATCTGCCTTCTCTCCCGCTGGCCCTTCTTTGAGTCCTTCCGCAAGTTCCTGATGTTCCTCTACAAGCTGTCCGTCTCAGGCCCGCACCCACTGCCTATCGAAAAGTACGGATCTATAACCCCAATTCCAAACAAGCTGGGATGTTGTGTTTAAAACATAAATAAAAACAGAATGCAGTGATTTGCAAAAAAGTTTGCTGGGGACATTTGATGCCCATGTTTAGACAGGTTGAATGTCGTTGCTGTGTACGTTTGAAAAGAATTTAAAGACCACATTTTGTATGTTTCTCTTAACAGGCACATCTCGCACTTCATGCACAATGTGTCATTTCCTTCCCCTCAAAGGCCAAGAATATTAGTCCAGGTAACATTTTTTTTAATCTTTTTAAATTTGTTTATAGTTGTCAATCTTGTGTATCATTGTGTTTTTATAGTTCCTTCAATGAGCATTATGATTTTTTTTCATTTCAGCTCTCAGCACATGACACTTTGATCCTCTCCCAGCCTGTGTGTACACCCTTACCTCTAAGGTAATTGCGCTTTGCAATGCTAAACATAGTAATTCAGCAACAAATAACATGTTGCGTTACTTTGTTTAGTCCTTTTTCAAACAAGGGGGTAGTTTATTCTTTATACTTTGACAGTTTTGTTTGCATTTCAAGCTAAACGGAGCTTCCCTTCAGTATATATTCTGTGCTTTGTCTCAAAGAAAAACAGCTGAGCAGGAATGAAAGAAAAAGACCAATGCATTGTTCCAGACAAAAAAAATAGCTTTCACTCATGATAGTTCTTTCTGGGTCAGATCCCCACAATGAAAACAACCTCAGACATCATGATTCTGGAGATTTTTTTTTCCATTGCTGCATTGCATAATTTTGCAATTGATACGAGCAATTCAAGCAACGCCTCTGTCGCCTCATGTTACCATAAACTCTTGACAATGGTGACTGTCAGGCCTTTGTTAAAGGCACATGACAAAGGAGATTCATTTTCAGTTTCTAAAGCCCTCTAAAAAGTCATATTAGTTTCTGAAAAAGTCTTAAACAACACAACAGCATATGTAAACACAGAAAAACTGCATTGGCAAATAGAAACACTGAATCAAGCAGACTTGTGGTGACAACTTAAAGGGACATTGTCTCAAAGGGAGAGTCTGGATTATTTGAAGTCGTGTTGTATGGGTAGTCAGTGTGTTACCTACAGTAGATGGGGGTCGACAAGCCCCCTGTTTGGAAAAGCAGAGAGGAGGACCAGCATGGAAGCTAAGTTATGTACTGCTGTAGACAGGAGCAGTAACAAAATGTATTTTAAAAAGGTCCACCTCAAAACAATCAATATCAGTGTAAGTGTACACTATATTTAGAATGTTTTCACTGCTTCACTTTGCTGTCAGACAAACTTTTCTAATAGGAAACTACTGTTACATAAGCCAAAGCTATAAGAAAAAGCTGACAGTGGCAGTTCATTGCTTAGCTTCGGTGCTGATACTCCTCTTTGCTTCTCCAAACTGGTAGAGTGCTGACATCCATCTACTGTAGATAATATACCTGCTATCGATAAGTACTTCACACAACCCCTCTTCAGATAATCTGAACTATCCCTTTAACAAAGCAAGAACGAGTTATTGGATTTCATAGTATTACAAGATGAAAGTGTTACGTTGCTATTTCAAAGTTCTTGGTGTTGATATTAAAAATGAATAATGAGAACAACTGTTAAAAGTTTAAAATGACATTCAGACTATATTTCCTCATTATATCCCATTGTTTAGAGAAGTTTTGAATCATCTTGTTTCTCTCTTACCTGACTCATGTCTCTCTCTAGTTACAAACCGAGTAATAACCACTTCACTCCATCACTTTCTTCAAATTCCTTCCTTCCTGTGCTTTCTGTTTTGCTTTCCGTTCTCTGTCCAAACTAATCACCCCGCTCCTCTCCTCTGTGCTCAGCGGGGCAGACTACGGCACTCTGCTGATGAATCTGGGCTCGGAGAACTGCGCCACGCTGCTGCACTTTGTCCTGCTGGAGAGCAAGATCCTGCTGCACTCGCTCCGGCCCGCCGTGCTCACCGGAGTGGCCGAGGCTGTGGTGGCTGTAAGTACGCTTCACCATATTCATCAGTGTTACTGCCAAGACTGGGTTTTATCAATATCTCCTGCCTTTGAAACGTTTTCAAAGGCAGTTTAAATTTTGTTTACTTACAATTTACTATAGTTCATGGTCAAGAGTATTAAAAGATGAGATTCAAACACAAAAACAGCCACTGCATGAAATAAATGAAATAAAAATCACATTAATCACACATTATCTGCCTTCTCCATACTGACATTAAAAGAATCAAATAAAACACTACCTCATCTGATAGGCATGCTAAATCATATATATACTGTATGTAGTTCCTTTGACACTAATTTATTTTTGCATGATTGATTTGATCAAATGCCTTAAAAGCATTCCAGAAAGCACATAAACACGGTGAAGCTGTGCAGGACTGAAAAGTAAAGTGGGTCAAATTAATAATTTGACCCACTTTACTTATATTTGCCGACAGTAACTCACAGTCAGGTAGACTGCTGTGAACTACAAACACAGTAAAACAGGCAGCGAGAAGAGGAACAGGTTTTTGGATAAACATGCTTTAAATATTCAGCAGTGACGTTATTAGTTCCATGTGCATTATATCGTCCAGATTTCTCACGTCTTCAGACATTTAACCAGAAATCAAGATCATGACTCCCTCAGACGTAAACGCATCATTAGTGAACTTTTTAACTGTGCAGACATTTGCACAAGTCATGTTAATGCTTCTAGTTATTTCATACTGACAACATGGACACTTAATAGGTAGTATTGAGGCTATATGGTTATTTATTCCAAAATTTTCCACTGTTCAGGTTCGTACAAAGTCTGGAAAATGCTTCATTTTAACAGTTTCATGTTTATTAATATGCTTGAATTTGAATATACTTCTTGAAAAATGCTTGATTTTCACATAATCTGGTGTTTCTTCTACATTATTACTAACCAAAAACCAAAAATCTTTTAATATTTGAAGTGGTTTAGGTACCTTGAAAGTGTTTGAATTTTATTCTGTGCAAACCCTGACTATTACTTTGAAATTAGAGATCATGAAGCCTCAATTATTCTTTTTTTAGCTAAAAAAAAAAAAAAAAAAAAAAAAAAGTCAAATGTTGTTCTGCTCTGCCCAACAACCAAAATAAAAGTTTCTTTTGCAATAATGTGGAATTCAGCCGTGTGCAATTTCCTCTTGGGTTTAATATTAGATGTGTTTTTACGGGTATAAAAGACATGAGTTTTCACCATAACATATTCCACAATATTGTCAAATGAACTGCAGAGTTCCATTGTATGTTGTACATTTTTATATTTTTGCACACAGCAGCATCTGTAGTGTTTGTTTGTTTGTTTGTTAACACATTCAGAAAATTTTGAAAAGACACAGCATATAATAATTATAAGAGAATATAAAGGAGAAATGCCTGAAAACCCTCCAGGGATTTGCAAAGTGGCAAATTACAGGTAATAATTACAGTAATACACTAATTGTATGTATCTATGAATTAATTTAAATATAGTAAATACTGTGACATAGTTTAGCGTAGCACTTGGCAAGAATGAATCCCATACACACCCACATCTTTATAATGATTAAGTCATAGACATAAGGCACACTCACGCGCACATATCAAAAGCACCCATTCATAATACATGCAAGTAAGTAGTAAAACCAAGATGAACAGAAGATGATTGTCCAAAGCATTTCCCTTGAAATTCTCTGGAATATAAGAGCAGGCTGAGTCATCCTCATCCGTGAATGAGTTACTAAAAGCTCGTCAAGTAACATATTAATCTTTGTTTTGTTAAGATGATAAAAGGCGTGTCGATAACCCCGTTATAGTTGCACAGTTACACTTAAGGCTCTACCATTATATCTGCTTTATCGTTATATCCCCAAGTCAATATCATTAATTATATTATACTTAATATTAAAAATATTGCCCTGCAATCTGCTCCTTCATGTATTTGACCTTTGTCGTATTTTTCACTGCGATTGGTTGTTGATTTTCCGGCTCCATGAACAATTTTAACTGACCTCGTCGGTTTGAATACACAGGATGTCACAATCCTCAAAAATCCCTCAAATGAAACTGAAGTGTCACAATAAAATGGTTGAATGATAAAGAAAGACATCATGTGTTATGCAAGTGAGACTCCTCACATTTGTCCTAGTTGCTACTAGTTTTTTTTTTTTTTTTTTAAGTTTTATGAGGGAGACCATACACAGTCCAAGTCTAAAATACATTTGATTACAGAATAATGTAAACATAAGTCAAATAGTTACAGTAAGTCATCTCTAAATGAAGCTGGTCCTCTTTCTATTGCTTTGACTTTCATTTTACTTTAAGTAAAATAGTAATAAGTAATCAGTCATCTAAAGATAACCATTGCTTCTGCTCTATCTCTTTATTTTTAACATTTTGGTTGTTTGCCTTTAAAGATCCCTGAGAGCTGTAGTTTAATCTGCACATTATTCTTAATCCGCCTAAATTTAATTCTGGAGTCTGACGTAAACATACTCCGGAGGTAATGTGAAATGTTTTATTTAATCAGCCCGGTTGTCGTAATTGTGCGTCTTTCTCTTGTCTCTCCTCAGATGATTTTCCCCTTCCAGTGGCAGTGTCCCTACATCCCCCTGTGTCCGCTCTCTCTAGCAGACGTCCTCAACGCTCCTTGTCCATTTATAGTGGGCGTGGACTCCCGCTACTTCGACCTTTACGACCCCCCGCCAGATGTTGTCTGTGTGGACCTGGACACCAACACTATCTACCTGTATGCTGTGCTTTGATACCCCCTAACACTGCCTGCTGCAGCTTTATCAAATATTGCAGCAACGCATTTGAGCAAACATTTTTTGTGCAGCTCTCCTGTTACTCCCTGCTAACCGCCTTTGTGCTATTGTGTGTTGCAGGTCTGACGAAAAGAGACACAGCAACTGGAAGAACCTCCCAAAGAAGCCCTGCAAGAGTCTCATCAACTCACTGAGCAACTTGCACCACCAGCTGGCCACTGGTGGGAACAGCATCTGACTTCAGTTTGACAAAACATGAAAAAGAATTTGGGGGATGGACAAAATATCATGAACGATAATCTAGTTAAATACAACACCACAAACTGTGATGTCAAAAATTGTCACAGAGCTGAATCTTAGATGTATTAGATTATACAGGTAAAAGGACAACTTAGAACAGCATATTAAAATATAAAACATCACAACATGAGAGTGACACATAAGAAATTTATCAGGTAAATAACAGGAGTTCACCTAAATAGCTGAAAGATAAAAGCACATTCATCGTAGTAAGTTTTATGTAAAGATTTTATAGAAAGCTTTACATTTTCCCTTAACTTTAAGTCAGTTTAACCCTATTTAGTTGCTGAAATAATTTATTTTTATCGTGTGTGTAACATCAGTGGAGGAATCAAGATAACTGTGTGACTTGCTAGTTTAACTGAAAACTGTGTTAACTGTGTTAAGTCTGACATTTAAGTTTCTGATACACTGACAGAGTGACGCTCTGGACTCAGGTAGAACGACTTCCTTCCTCATTTTCTGACATTTCCGACATATCCAACGTATTCCGTGTGTTCCCGGAGGTTATAGCAACCAGCTAGCAACGTCTAGCAAAAAAAAAAAAAACACAGTTACCTTGACTAAATTATGTGTCTGTTTGAGTTTGGCTATTTGTAGAAACATTGGTATTGCACAACTTCAAGTATAACCTGTCCAGCGTTTTTAGATTCAGAAGTGTTGCATATTATGGCTTTATCAATGTAGTCAGTGATATTTTGGCTTGTCTTATAACATTTTCCTATATTTTGTGAGTTTATTTGCTCCATAATTATAATGTTAATTGAATGAGTAGTTTGATTTTGTGCCAAGCACCCCGTAAAAACATTGATTCAGTTTGTTCAAATTAACCTTGAAATTCGTTGTGCGCTTTAGTTTCAGTTCGTCAAACATCACAGGAAGGCTCAGCGGTGGACATGACCCCCATCGAGGCGGACTTCACCTGGCACAAGAAGAAGACGTCCCTGGAGATGGAAATCCAGGAGGCCTTCCTTCGCTTCATGGCCTCCATCCTGAAGGGCTACCGCTCCTACCTCAAACCCATCACCCAGGCACCCTCCGAAAAGGCCACGGCCGCAGACTCCCTCTACGACCTGCAAGGTAAGCAAGAGACTGACCGCTCACTTTTCAAATGTGTGGGCGGTGTGCAAAATCATACAAATCGACATGTTGGTGATTATTTTGTTTATGAGAGGCCTAAAACTATGATAACCTATGCATAATTTACAGCCTTAATTTAGATAGATTTTTCTAATGTTTAATTTTATCGACGTCTCTATTTCAAGCAGCACCTCAACTGTCACTCAACCTAAGTGTTTTTCAAAATCAATCACCTTTCTCGGCTATAATAAGACTTCACTAATGCTTGTTGCTGCTGGGAAATTGGTTCACACCTCCATTTAGCTTCACTTTTACAGATCAATTTTAGGTGCAGATAGAGGAAAGAAAAAAAGCTTCTAACACGGCATATTTTAGCACTTTGGTCCAAACAGCTGCACATCAGTGTCCTTGAAGTGAATGACTGGGGAATTGTGTATTTCAGTTACACTTACAGGGATAGATCGGATTATTTGATGTGGTACTTATCAATAGTCGGTGTATTAGCTACAGTTGCTGGTCGGCACACCCCCTGGTTGGAGAAGCAGAGAGAAGTACCAGCACGGAAGCTAAACAATGAACAGCTGTGGACAGGGTCAGCAACAAAAGCCTCCATCTATTAGTTTGTTTGTGCTATTGTGTGACCACGGTGAACCCCGAACTGTCCTCACACACAATAACACAAACAAACAAACAGATTGAGGCAGCGGCAGACCAGCAACTCCCGTGTTCTGCAAGTTGAAATGACTGATCATGCCTGTTGAATTTGGTTGATTTTCCAAGAGCAATATCTGGCACATTTAATGGCGGCTTCCTGTCAGAAAAGGCTGTCAGACAGCAAAGAAAAGCAGTGAAAATATTCTAAATATTGATTTTTTTTTGTTAAGGTGGACCTATTTTCAGGAGCTAAAATACCTTTTGTTGTTGTTGTTGTAGTAGTATACAACAATAGTACCTTATTGCTTATCTTCTGAGCTGGTGCTCCTCTCTGCTTCTCCAAACTTAACCCAAACTCTCCCTTAAAAAGTGATACCAGACTCTTTGCCTTCCTGCAGGGTTTCTCAAAAGCAGAGACCGTGCCCACCAGAAGTTCTACTCCCAGCTCACCAAGACCCAGATATTCATCCGCTTCATCGAGGAGTGCACGTTCGTCAGTGACAAAGACACCGGCCTGGCCTTTTTCGACGACTGCGTTGAGAAGGTGATTACCAGCCCAGTGTTCCTGCCAGTCTCCGATACACTGTATACACTCTGCGCACTGGTGTTACGCTGTTGTTTGTGTTTCCTCTTCCACCTGAGGTTTCCCTCCGTGAATGAGCCTTTTGTTTAATGTTGTTTCATTGGCAAAATAACGTTGGTCCGCTGGGAAAGTGAGGAAGCCAAAATTTCCTCTGATTCATTCTCTTCCCTTTGCTCTCTTTCCTCTTCTTACAGCTTTTTCCCTCTGATAAAATCACCGACAAGGGCACCAAGGTAATCATTCACAGTGTAATCAGATTTCCCTGCACCCTCTTCTCTTTGTGTTTGTGGCTAACATTAAAGGGTAAAAACATTTTTCCCCCTTTGACAAATGTTTTCACTGACTAGCATGAGCGTTTCCTGCTTTTCCTCTATCCTGAAATCCTCACCACAATCAAATAAGTGGTTTTAGTTGCTAATTGGAAAACACATTATATTAATATGCTTGCAGTTGTTTACTTTCTGCCGTCAGACAGGAAACAACCTGCATTTCTTTGTAAAATTCAAATCATAGTTGTCAGTATCAGCAAGGTCCTGGATGTGATCCTCACTGCAGGTCGAAGGAGAGTCATCTGAGGACACACGACTGTTGGAGCTGGACGAGTCCCAGAAAAGCGAGCATACGGTCTTTGTCATGCCCCCTGAACCTCCAGCTGACGCTGGACCTGAACCTGCACCCAAATACACGTAAGTCTTTTAAATATGTGAAAATATCAGGAGAGGAGTAAGAGGGAAAGTTGGACATCAGCGTAGCAGCAGCGGTAGGTAGAAAAAAATGGATTAATAAAACAGAAAAAGGTCATTAAGCGAACCGTTTTCTCATCCTGCAGCTATAAAAGTTTCCCCAGGCTGCGTTTGGAGCTGTTTGACCGTCCTCGGGTTTTGCGGCCAGCACTTAGCAGCAGAGCGCAGGAGCCAGCCTGTCCAGCAGCCCTGCACTGCTGGCGAAGAGGACGAAGCAGGTGCATACATAATCACACAGCCTCTGACCTCATAGACTCTTAAAACCATTCATGTTTAAAAAACAAAACACTGTAAATGTCTGCCTGATCCTACAGGAGATCAAGCTAGCATACAAGATGGCTAAGCGATATTACTCCAACCCTCCGCTGTGGGCGCGGTGTCTGTTCAGCCACTGCTACAGCCTCTGGTTCATCTGCCTGCCAGCCGCCGTGCGACTGGCCAAGTCAAAGAGCCGTGCCATGCAGCAGGCGTACAACGTCCTCCTGAAGATGAGAACCACGGAGGTGGAGGTGCTCGATGAGGTACAGTGACGTTCTTTGCTGACAGAGATTTTACATTTCTGCTAATATATTTATATGTCTTTACATGTCGAGACATCTTCGTTTCATAGTGTGATATGAATCAATGTTTCATGTTTTGTATCTCTTTGGCTCTCAGGTGTGTTACAGAGTGGTGATGCAGCTCTGTGGTGTATGGGGTCTTCCCGTTATGGCTGTGCGAGTCCTGGTGGAGATGAAGAAAGCTGGAGTACAGCCGAACGCCATCACATACGGATACTACAACAAGGTTCCATGCAGCTTTTTACATTGCTAACACATATGTCTACTGTACCTGAAGACTGAAAGCACCACACTACCTATACATGTCCTTATCCTCCTGTGTGTTCCCTCTGCAGGCCGTCTTAGAGAGCCCGTGGCCGAGCAGGAACCGAAGTGGCCAATTTATGTGGACCAAGCTGCGTAATGTGCTTCGTGGAGTGACCCAGTTCAAGCACGCTGTACATCGAACATCCTCCAAGAAGGGACCCGCGCTTAGCACCACAGGTGGGACTTTCACTTTCACACTAGCCATGTTTCCATCAGTGTATTTATAGGTGCACTTTAAAGTAGAAGTAAAAAAACAAACAAAAAAAAACTCCATTTCACTAAAATGTTTTGATGCTTGCATGAGGTGGTTTTTACCTTTTTTGAAAAAAGAGTTAATGCACTTAATGCGAGATGGAAACACTTTTTCCCTTAACTCACATGACTGATCAGCTGTTTCCACTCTGACGGTCTCATCATTGCTCCAGTGGCTCTTTAATAAATCAATGATCACTCCTCACAGATCTGATGTTACCTTCCTCAAATTCATGAACAAAACAAACAGAAATGTCATATTTACGCCATCTTTGCGACATTGTTTTTCACGTCTTCTTGTGCGCTCTCTTCTTCTGCAATGGTGTAATGATTTTTCTAACTGGAGAATTGGTGCCACCTACTGCTTATCTCATGAACCACCTCTTAGTAATTGCATAAGGATTGTGGATGGAAACAAGCATTCATTCGCATTTTATTTTGCTGATTTACTCAAAATGTGGTCAAATTTTGTGCTTCATTTGGATGGAAACCTGGCTACAGTCCGTTTCCTCTCATTATGTCCCTTACTCGCTTTCTTCCATCCATGCCTGTGTGTCTGTAGCTGCATCAATAGGTGGGTCAGCAGTCCCTGATGCTGACCGTTTGAGTCATGGCAGTGCTGACAGCTCGAGCGAGGTCAATGGGGAGGAACACAATCTATTCGCCCACAGCCACAGCATGGAGGACACAACAGACAACCACTGCAGTACAGGTACGGATCCCCTACAGTTACAATGTTTGCAGCAACAGGAAATATCTTCAGTTTTAATCAGTTTGGTCAAATTTGGTACCTTTGTTTATTGAGAGTGACTTTTATACATGACTGTGACTACAACTAAACATTTTAAACAATAAAAAGTAGTGAAACATGCAAACCCCCTTTTGAAACTAACTGAAACTAAACTGAATTGAAAACAAAAATTAAAAATAAAGATAAAACTAATGAAAAATACAAAAATCTCATAACTCTTGTTTGCAGGTGTAAAGCTTTGAGGGTTAGAAATGACCTTGCTTTTGTGTTTTTGAGGCTCTGACCATTGTGAGATGTGGAGATGCTGCGCCACCAGTGGCCACAGTTTAACAGCAGTTTTACAGAGTCCAATGTTGTAAACAAATCCAGTCTAACCAATTATTAAATAATCTGTCTGTCTGGCAAAGTCCCGGCATCCCCGTATTTAGCAATGAAGCAGGGGAGTATAATGCAACCGCATCTAACTGTGAAACTAAAAAAATAAAGCAAAGCATATTTTCTTTAATCTTATCCTCACTGAAGAAATGTATTTGTCAGTACAGCATGGTTTGTGTGATTTTCTGTTCCACAGGAAGGCAGTCTGATCAAGGCTACGGCTCCAAGGATGAGTTACATCAGGAGCTGGCGGAGCCTTCACACACAGCTGTCCTTTCCACTGAAGAGAGAAACAACTCCAAAACACAACATAATGGTAACAAAATCTACTTCCACCGTATATACAGCATGTAGAATACAGTCACGTTAAGTTTAGCTCTGCATTTAAAAGCTGTGTGTGCAACAGAAACCCTTTCTCCTTCTTGCGCGCTTATGTTGTTCTGTTGACTTTTATAACCAGGAGGTGACATCGCCGGCTCTGTGGACAGCGCTGTAGCAGTAGCAGAGCCCCCCAGTCCTGTTGATGTACCCTCTCCTGTCCCCAGTATTGTGAAGCTGTCCTCCACAGGGAGCTTTGATGGTGCCAGAGAAACAGGTGAGAGGAGAAAGATGAGGCCTTAAATAGTTTTTGAAGTGGGGTTGTATGAGGTACTTACAAATAGTCAAAAAGCTATAAAAAATATCATTCTCTCTCAACAAACCAAACTCCATAGGCGAGATCAGTAATTTTCCCTTGCAGAACTTGGAGGTTGCTGGTCTACCACTGCCTCAATCTTATAATTTGTTTGTGTTATTGTGTGACTTCAGCAAATCCAAACTATCATTTGGAGTTTGGTTTGTTTGATATTTGGCTCATATAACAGGAAAGGCTGTCTGACAGCAAGTTAATGTGGTGAAAATATTCTAAATATAGCATACCCTTAAAGTGCTTAGCTTAGTTGCTTAGCTTCCTATACTGGTACTCCTGCTGCTTCTCCAAACTGGGTAATACACTGACTATCAGTAATTACCTCATACAATCCACTTCAAAAAATCCAAACTATTCTTTTAAGATAAATAATACATCACATAAGAAATTGGGATAGCAATTTTGTCACTTATATTTTATCTGTCCACATCCTGCAGGTACAGGGAAGCTGTTCAGGAGACAAAGCAAGACTGATAGCGTGTCTCTTCCTGATGATGATGCCTCGCTGCCGTCCGGGGACGTGGCTAACCCGACTCAACAGCAGCGGCAGAAATCCTTTTCTGAACGCAGCTGCAGCTTCAGTGCCGAGACCCGCGCTGGGATGCTCCTGGAGAAAGGCGTGGACCACATGGCCAGTCAGATGGGCGCCGACGCCCGTATCCTGACTGCAGCGCTTTCTGCAGGCCAAAGTCCGCCCCCTCACAGTGTGTCCAAAGCACTTTTTAAAGACCTGGAGGAAGAGCCTGAAGACGATCGGGGCTTGACGCTGGGGAAGCTGCCAGAAGAGGAGGGGCCGGGAGCAGCAGATGAAAAGAAGGGAGATGGTGTAGAGGTGGAGGAGACTGAGGTAAAAACGGAGAAACGAGAGAGGAAGCACACTGAAACACAAGAGGAAGACTCTGGGCTGCGAGGAGCGACCCTGGAGAGAGCGGACGTGGAGGCAGGTGCCGACCCGCTTTCCCTCCTGGTGTCCGAGAGCGAAGAGTCGGCCTCTGTCACCAGCCAGGAGCCGCCGCGTTCCGTGCCCGTCGTGGTGTCCCGCAACCTGGCCGAGGAGATCGAGATGTACATGAGCCTGAGGAGCCCGCTGGGTGTGAAGTCCTCCAGCATGGAGCTCCAGCAGGTGCAGGGAGACTCTACAGACGCCCCGCAGCCCAAACCATCTCTGGAGCGCAGGTCCAGCCTCCCCGTGCCGCCCATCAAAACTCCAACCGGCTCCCCTGGCGACACACCCAAACGCAGCCCCAGCACCGTCACTCGTTCCAAGACTTTCGCTGTGAAGACTAAGACTCCCGCCAGCACGGCGGGCAGCCCGGGTACTAGATCTGCCTCGCTGACGGCGCTGGTCAAGTCTTCCCAGGGAGGGTCGCTGGGCTCAGTCATCAACTCCATTTCAGGCATCAAGATGGACACTCTCTTGTCGGGACCTAAAATCGATGTGCTGAAGTCAGGCATGAAACAGGCAGCGAATGTGGCCAGCAAAGTGTGGGGGGCGGTGGCCTCAGCTTACGCCTACTCAGACGACGAGGTGAGTGTCATTACAGGAGGAGTCCTGATGTTTTAAACATTCAGTTTATTCTATAAAATGATCCATTTTTAAAGTCATTCTCTGCTACTCGCCGTTCAGTACGCACACAAAAAAGGAGCTAATGCTTCACCTAAAACAGAGGAGGTGAGGGGATGGTGTTGATATGTCTGCACTTTGTCGGTTGGCCATGGTGTGGTTTTACAGGGCGCCATTTTTGAGTAGAAAAAAAAATTGTGGTCCCTTTTGATGGTAGCTTGTCTGTTTATAAATGTGGGGTTTGTGCAGGATGTCCTGTGTTGTGCGACCAATCGGT
Organism: Lutjanus argentimaculatus; assembly: GCA_034769285.1. Lineage (NCBI taxonomy): Eukaryota > Metazoa > Chordata > Actinopteri > Lutjaniformes > Lutjanidae > Lutjanus > Lutjanus argentimaculatus. The sequence continues at coordinate 9,952,362 of JAWZSL010000018.1, read as the reverse complement.
GGTCTGCAATGTTTTTAGGTCACCTTTTAGTATCAGTTCAGCTCACTTGAAACCTCAACTGAGGTGACACCAAAAAAAGTACCTGACACCGTCCGCAGAGAACAAGTATCATGCAGTGGAAATGTGCTCAATTAAGGTATCAATCCTCTGAATGGTTCCACTTAACTTTCCTCTGTAGGATGAACAAGCTCAGGGTGGTGGCGGCTTCCCATCGCTCTGGACTGCACACGTGCTGGCTGCACACGACGTAGACGACAGTCCTGACAGAGGAGCTATCCCGGGGTTGGTGGCCAACGGTCTGAACCAGAGCTGCACCAGCCTGGGCAGCAGCAGCGGCAGCAGTGACACGGCAGAGGGACCCACCAGACACGTAAGCAGTCATTCATTCTGTCGTGCAGATATGTGAGGGAAGTGGAGGAGGAGGAAGGCCTACTGAGGTTGGTTTGCCTGTGAAATGAGTTTTTCAAAGTTAGTTTTTGCCACTGTGTGCAGATCCAACTCCAGGACGAGCAGGCAGGGGTCCAGACTCCGAGCAAGGCTCCTCACTTCACGCTTCGTCCTCGAGCATTTACCAGAACTGTGCGCTGGAGGTCAGACTCACTGTGCACACACAAACACCACCTTTTGCTGCTGCTGTGCCCGTCACTGCCAGCATGCACACCGAAATAACTCCTAACTGTATTCCTCCTGCCAGGTGCTGATGTCCAGTTGCTCCCAGTGCCGCTCTTGTGAAGCGCTGGTGTACGATGAGGAGATCATGGCTGGATGGACAGCTGACGACTCCAACCTGAACACCAACTGTCCTTTCTGTCACACAGCCTTCCTTCCCTTATTGCACGTCGAGTTTCATGACTTGCGCACAATGACCGGGTAAGAAACTGTTTTTGTCTTAGAATTAAAGGGCATGTAGGATTTAGGGCATCTAGCAGTGAGCTTGCCAATGGAACCTCAGTCAACTTTCTCCTTTCCTGTCCCCTTAACTTAGATTCATTATTTGCTTGTCTCATCTATTTGTAAACCAAATTTTGAAGATGGTTCCATATGTAGCTGGGGCACCTAAAAGCGACACATGTATACAGTCACATCTTAAGTTTGCCCATGTTAGAAAAAACACTAGCGAACTAACAAGCTAATTAGCAGTGTAGATTAGCTAGCCAGTTAGCTAGCGTTTTGCTCACATTAGCAACTTAGGATCTAAGTATATACAGTATATGTTGCTTATGCAGGTCCCCCAGCAATGTGTTTTAACCATCTTCAAAATTTGGTTTCATTTTCAACATAGAAGAGCCCAGCACATAAGTAAATCTGAAAAGTACAAATTAATAATGTCTTCAAATGAGTTTCTTTTTAACATTTTTTTTTTCATTCCTGTTCATCAAGATCACTCAAGCAGCCAAACAGAAATGTTCATCAACATGACCACCTACAAATTAACTAATCAACTTCTCTTCACACTTGTGGTTCACCACGGCTGCAACCAAGAACCATACAGCTGTTTAGGCTAGCACTAGCTACTCATTTCTAGTTGTTAGCAGTATCAAATGCCAATATTAAATGTCCCTTTACACTTAAAACTAAAAAGCATGTCTTGAAAACCAGAAGATGAAATGTGAGTGAACAAAAAAGTTGCTTGTTTATCTTAACACCAAATGCCAGAGGAAAGCGCATGTGTCAAATCTGCAAAAACACGTTTCTTATTTTCAGGCAATCCTACACTAATGAAAACATACTTATGAGTATTATATTCCATTTCTGCCATGTTCTGCCAATAAATCCCTGTAAATCTTATGCAGTGGACCTTTTTAAGTATGTCTGATAATAACAGTAATGAAAGTTGACTGTTGTATAATTTTCCCTGTCAGGTTCTACATGAATCCCAGTGCCTCAGGAGACAGCATCCACAGCACCAGTGCCCAGCCCACAGCCAGCAGCACGGCTGACATTAAGACCCCAGACCTGATCTCTTTCCCTGAAGAGGAACCAAGAGAGACTCCAGATGATAGATCTGTAACACATAAGAGGTATAAAAACATCTTCAAACACCTAAAGCACCTCGACTTACAGTTTGAGAGGTGAAATCTGAGTCCTAGAAGCTAAGCATTTCCCCAGATTCTCGTAGCGCCTCCTAATCTTCAGTCTTCTTTGCCTTTTGTGTTTCTAGCCTGATTCCTGAGCCGGTGCAGTCAGACCCTCTGGGTCTTCTGGAGCACCAGGCGGCGGGAAAGCAGCAAAAATGCAGTGGGACGTCTCTGACACGCAGCAATAGTGTTGGCGGCCCGCTGCAGAGCCTGGACTACTCCCAGAGACCTGGACATGGCGTCTCCACCACCAGCCTGCCCTGCAGCCTGCAAGAGGTGTCGGTCAGTGCTCCTTACTGTCACAACAGTAACTCAATTGAGCTAAAGGGATAGTTCATGTTTTTGAAGTGGGGTTGTATAAGGTAGCCCTGGTCAGTGGATTACCTACTGTGGTGGTGGCGGTTTTTAAGTGGCTTGTCTTCCTACACTAGCACTCGGATAAGTACCTCAAACAACCCCACTTCAAAGAATACTGAACTGTCCCTTTAAATGTAGTAGAAACCACTGAAGTTGCAGCAGAGTAAAAATTATTGGTGTGTCTGTGTGTGTTTGTCAGGATGGTATGGGGACTAAACGGCCAAACCCCAAGCCCGTGTCCGTGCCGTACCTTAGCCCCTTGGTGCTGCGCAAGGAGCTGGAGACCCTGTTGGAGAACGAGGGAGATCAGGTAAAGTACTCACACACGATCTCGCAGCAAATATCTGCCACACAGCTGCTACACATGACACAAGACCCAACTTCTCTGTCGTAATCCAACCAGGTGATCTACACCCACAAGTTCCTCAGCCAGCACCCCATCATCTTCTGGAACCTGGTGTGGTATTTCCGTCGCCTCGACCTGCCCTCCCACCTGCCCGGTCTCATCCTGACCTCTGAACACTGCAACAAAGGAGTACAGGTTAGAGACTGAACATTTCCTCTATCGTTATTCTTTCTTTCTCTTTTGTTGTGTGGCTTCCTGTCACCTCTCCCTGTTTGTCTTTGCAGCTGCCACTGACATCGCTGTCCCAGGACAGCAAGCAGGTATTTGTCCAGCTCCTGTGGGACAACATCAACCTGCACCAGGAACATGGAGATCCCCTCTACCAGCTGTGGAGGACCTTGTGTGAGTGTGCACCAAAAGTTCTAGAGACATATTAATGAGGAGGCAGAAATTTAATCACCGGCAAAGACTTATATGAACATTTGCTTGGAAAAGCCCCAAACTAAGAGTTTTGTTTTGTATTTTATTTTTGGGAGCATGAGTAAAGCATTGAATAGAAATATATAAAGGTGCATTTGAAATTTATAAATAGTTTTACTTCCGAAGTCTTAATTTTTTCAAATACATGTATTTTTTTTCCCCATCACAGAGCCTAAAATGTGTCCATAACAAATAAATAAATTGCATGCATTAATTTATGTTTTTAATGTATTATTTTATTTATCTATCATCTATAATCATTTTATGGCCTAATTTGTAGAGACTGTCTCTATCACCAGGGGGAGACAAAGTCAACAATTTCCAAATCCTACTTGTAGTTTTTGATTTATATTAGTCGAAGGTAAAGAACTTTTAACTTGGTTGTCATTGTTTCCATTTATGTATATGAGTGTTTCACTTATGGGAATAAAATTAAATTAAATTAATAAAATTATTATGTAGTTACTTTACTTCCCTGGTTACAAAATCACTTTTTTCCAGAGGAAGTTAGACTTGAGTCTCTTAACTTAAAAGCAATAGAATGAAAGTCTTTCTAATGGTGCATGTGTTGTTTTTTCCAGTGGAGAAGAAGGGGACATTGGCTCCAACAGACCACCAGGAGATTCGGACCCTCCTCAACACGATTGTCCGCAACATCCAGACCAACGACGTCTACGGGCCAATCAACCTTTTGATCCGAGAGATCAAACGGCGCCCGGAGGGTTTCAAACGGCAGAGGTTGGTCTTTGTCCTCCTCCTCAGACTTTTCACTCATTTGATTGGTTCGAGGTTTTGCTGCAAAGAATTTGAACATTTATACTCTAGTTATGTCTCATTTCTGTGTCCTGTGTATTTCTCTTAGGAGTATCTACAGGGAGATACTGTTCCTCTCACTGGTGGCCTTGGGGAGGGAGAACATCGACGTAGGTGAGTAAATGCGTGAAAGTGAAATCATCCAATTACATCACACCATCACATACACAGACAGATTAAAGGAAGAACATGGGTCAAAGTTTACTAACAGTTAATGTCGGGTTTTTCTATCATTTTATCTAATCTAAAGAAGGTTCAGGGCTCTTAAGAGGTTTTACAGGTTGTTTTTGGTTGTAATTAGCCATGAAGTATGTTCTAGAGGTCCTTTAGTCGGGTCTTGGGATCCTTATTGTAACTGATGAGTTTTAGGGGATCTTTTAGGAAGCTGATGCAGTACTTGAGGGGCTTTGATGGCTGAAACAGGTCAGAGGGTTTCTTTCAGAGGTTTTTGTGGTCATTGAGGAGGCTTTACTGGTCATTGAAAAGGTTTTAGAGTTCTTTTAGGAGATTTTAGGGGTGATTTAGCAGGTTCTGTAGTACAGAGTTTCGGTGGTTGTTGTGAAAGTTCTAGAGGTCCTTTAGCTGGTTCCAGGGCTCATTAAGTAGGTTCTAGGGGTTGTTTATCAGGTTTTAGTGGTTTATTTATGAGGATCTAGGCTACTCCAGGAATTTTGATGACCACTGAGAAAGTTCTAGGGTCCTTTAGGATGTTTTAGACGCCACTGAAAGTGTTCCAGAGGTTCTATTGGTCATTAAGGAAATTCTAGTGGACCTTCCAAGGATTTTAGGGGTCCTGTAGGTGTTGGAACACCAATGAGAGATTTTGGAGCAGCGTGTTTGAAAGTTTCCTCCACTACAATCCCTCCAGTAGAGATCAACATGCTTGGATAACTTCTGACAAAAAACACTGAAGCTGTTCTAGAGGCTTCTTTTCGTACTTCTTTTTCCTTTCATTTGTCACCCATCTGTGTATTTAACCAAGTCTGAAGGCTGTGACAAAGACTGAGGTGCCCCTTTACTGTGTGTCTATCTGCAGAGGCCTTCGACAGAGAGTACCGCCTGGCGTATGACCAACTGAGCCCTGAGCAGCTCAAGTCTTTGCACCGCATTGATCGACCTCCCAGCCCCAGCATCCAGTGGTGCCTTAAATGCTTTGGGACCCCCTTCATCTGACCGCCAACACCTGCAACAAAGGAAAAATCTGACTGGCCAAGGGCGATGGCAGAAAGGAAGGAAGGATCGACGGCGAGCTGGGGTGTGAGCGAATAATGATTTTGTATTTAAACACCTCCAGACGCCCCAAACACGGTACTCGGAAGATGCCCATTGTCGCTTTTTTTACAACCTTATTGTGCTTTTCATGGGCTTTCCAAGCAGCTACTTACAGGTGGGACTGTTTCTGTAAATTGCTTGGAAAGCTGCCGTGAATCTTTTGGGACTAGTTGAGGTGTGTTTCTTTACAGATGGTGTATAGAATGATTAATCTCTGTACAGAATGTATTGACTGCCCGTATGGTATCTGTGTTTGTGTGTATAATCTGGCCGTCAGCTCCCTGTCTAGTAGCCTTTTGCCTACTTTGCTTAAATCTGTCCTAACTATCCACAGATTAGATTATTTTGAAACCGTGTACAGACCCCGACTGTTCCTTTGTGCACTTTCTGAAAAAAAAAAAAAAAAAAAAAGAAAGAAAAACCCGGTAACTCAAGTCCACCTGTCTTTTTGTACATATTGTTTACTTGAGCGGGAAATCTAAAAACCAGGGTTGCCTATTTTTTTGTTGGAGGCAACAAGGCTCAACGCCGTGACTGTTTGTTTGATCCAAGTCTTAATGAATGTTCAGGTTTGTTTCCTTGTAAATGTTCAGGTTCAGAGTGAGGCTCTGTCTGTGTAAATATGAAGCACACGTGTAAACGGGAGAGGACTGAGGACAATCACTAATTATCAATCACTAAAAATTAGTTCTACAACATTCCAGGTGCCCTGCAGTCAATACAGGTCTTAAAGAGTTTTATTGATCTCTGCAACAATTAAAAACAGACAATTAACAGTCCCTAAGTCCCGCCCCTTTTTGGAACCTTGGCCAGCTCTCTACTTTCCAGTTTCCTGTAATTAGAAATGCTTTGTGCCAGACCCCTCTATTTTAAGAAGAAAAACAACTTTTGAAGATTGTTAAAAGATGTTTTTGGGGGACCTGCGGACTTGCGAAATTCTCACATGATTTGTACCCGTCTTGCCGTGATGTGCTGTGACTGCTACTACTGCTGCATCCTTGCAAAACGTTGTGTCTTTTTCTAAACTGACCCGACCTGCTGAAAATAATAGGTCAACTAATTCTAAATTTAAAAAGTGATATTGAGCACTACTGTGCTGAATCTAGTGTGCATGCACGAGTTTTGAAAACTTCCCTTCGAGACTGAACTGCTAGTTTGCTCATGGTTTGCTCTGTAGCAAAATGCTAGCTAACTAACTAGCTAATCTACATCAGTCGTTAGCTGGCTAATGCTATTATTAGCTTTTTTCTCCTCTACTAACATCTTAACCATCTTCAAAATTTGGTTTTCTTGCCTAGTACATAGCATATCTAAGTAGAGGAAACAGGAAAAGAGAAAGTTGACCGAGATTCGGCAGGGTACCAAGCTTTCTCAACTGTTATTTGAGCATAGAGCGAAAAGGGGCGCAACTTAGGAGGGGGCAATTAGAGGGAGAGATTATTAAAAAAATATATATATATATGAATCTGAAGTGAAAAGACATGCCACACTACTGATGTCCACACGTTAAAAGCAGATGCATGTTCTTGTGCAGGTAAAGACAGCTCAGTGCAGTGCCTCAGTGACGTAGCAGTCAGTCCAACTTGTGTTTTTAATAGCTACATTTTTTTAACAGTAGCATACTGTACTTACTATGCCTTATTGCAACATTAAATTAGAGCTGTAACTTACATGTTCTGGGGCTGTTCCTCGCTCTGGCATAGAACGAACCTATAAGGTTTTTTTGGTTTTGTTTTTTTAAATTGGTTATATTCTTTGCAGACAAGGTTGCTTTTTATGGTTTACACACAGTAGCTTTGGATGAGGTTGGTAGCAATTAGAGCTTTATACTGCAAAGGGCTTCTTCTGTACTGCTGATACTGTGTTCGTTTTACAACATGACATTCCACTAAATGCTGAAACAGACAGGAAAAAAACAAAACAAATGCAAAGTGCTGTGACAAAGTGTGTCCTATTGTAGACTCTGGAGAGCGACTTGTACAGAAACGATAATATGATAATATGATATTGTGAAATATTCAATTTGCACTGCATAGATTAAAACCTGACCTTAACCCAGGGAGAGGGTGAGATGAGACCACCTCAAAATATTAATGACATACATAAAGTAGTTTTTCCTCGAAAACAAAAAGACATTTTCAATTATTTATTTTTGTATTATTGACATTTGGATTGCAGACAGTGTAGTAACTTAGCAGTTTTGACTAACAGACCCCATCTTTCCCTTTAATCTGTCTTTTTCCACCCTGTACTGACTATGTAAATTTGACCTCCTTATGGCAGAGGATGTACAGAAGAGACTGTTCTTTAACAATAGATTAAGTTGATCTCTTACCGTCCTGTGGAAAGGAACTGAATGTCTACACTTAAGTGCGCTGCAATAAATAAGTTTGTGAACTGATTGAAAACAAAATGTGTCCTTTTTTTTTTTTTGTCTCCCCGTCTGTCTGTCATTATTTTCTCTCTGTCCTTCCAACTCTTTCTTTCCTTTATGAAATCCTCCTCCTTCATCTTTTCCTCCATCATTGGTCTAAAGTGTCACAGCTGCTCTTCAGCCAAGATTTCTGTTAGAGCCACCGCAGGTCTGACAGTCAGGGGTCATCAGCCACAGCTATTTTCCAGAGTATCTTGGCACATTTTGAAGGCTTCAGAAATACACAGTTCCTTTACTTCAGTCTCAAATTTTCCACTTTCATTTCAGCGTTCTCCGAGGCCAGCTTTTGTCTCCTTTAACCATGAGGAAGACTTGTGTCAGTGCATATGGGACTACAATGAAATCTGTGCATCATAAAAACACAACAAGTTCTTTAATTTATCACATATATTATTAAATCATAAAATACATTCACAGGGGTTTTTTAAGCATTTTCCATGGTGTTTTCAATTGGTTATTAAAGACACGTTAGAGAAGTGAGGGCATAAGCTACATTTAATAGTTTTTGTTGTTGTTTTATTGATTTATTTAATTATTGATTTATTTTGAGGTATTCATGCCTTTAATTCAGGGGTCAGCAACTTTCACTATCACAAGAGACATTTTTAGCTAAAAAAGAAAAAGCAAACATGTCTGGAGCTGCAACGGTTAAATTCTCTGTCCTCAGGGACTTTTCTGTTTTTTTTTAGATTTGGCAGCCATAGGTAACCAAAGGAGACTCAAGAGTAGCTACAAGCAAAATTTAGAGGAAAAGATTGAGAATATGATGTACATTTTAGTTTTTTAGTTGCCATTTTATACACACGCACATTTAAAAGTTATATAGTTTTGCTTTTATAACAGTGTTGAGTGGCTTCAAGTCTGGAATAAGTCACCTTATTATTATTATTATTATTATTATTATTATTATTATTATGCAGCATTTTATTGACTTAACTACGCACACCTTCCTTAAATATGGAAAAATATCTAATAATTTATTTTTCTATTTTGTCTGCCTGCAACTTAAAGAATTCATTTTACAACATTTACAACAATTTAGAGACAGGCATTTTCAGAGATGACACAAATGATTTTATAAATAAATAAATAAATAAATACATCTTTAATGAACAAATTGCACATGTCATATATTTTGACAGAAATTACATATAATTAAATTTTTAATGCATAAAAATATTTTTAAACATAAAAATAAGTAATAAGATATAATAAGAAAAATATCACAATTGTAACTGCGTATTTATGACATATGCCTTTTCCTAATTTTCCTAATTTTCTATAGGTAAAAGCTTGCAGATACTTTGTAAAAGACGTCAATAATACATTTGAAAACGTCTTTTCATTATATTCTTACCACTTTTATTTACTTTATGACTGACAGTGCCTTGGGACACTTTTTTATTATAACATTTTACAAACTACCTACCTGTGTTCTTCCGCACAGCAACAGACCACAGGACCTCATCACTGAGTTTCCGTTAAGCGGATGAATATCTTAATTAAAAGGTATCCGGTCTCAGGTGTGTCATTAGGGGACCTGAGCTGTGTCTCCCACGCGGACTGAACTGTAGAAACGAGCGCGCATCAAGATGCCGGTGAGGCGGACGAGAAACGGAGGAGGCGCCCAGAATAAAGAGCAGCTGAACCGGGAGATGAGACAGAACAGACTGGCTCTCTTCATCCAGCAGTTTGAGAAAGAAGGTGTGAAAGTGACTTCAGGTGAAACGTCAGGTTTTACAGCATCTTGTCAGCCCAAAGTTTGTGTTAAAAATGGTGAAAATTTCCCCCCTTTTGCAGCGCAGGAGCGCATGAACGAGCTGGAGGCCAAGATGGAGAACACGTTGGCAACAATAGACAGAGTCTTCAAAGTGGAGGTGATGAAGATGCCTCCTTCTCTTCAAAACACACTCGTAGGGGATTTAATAAGCGGTGAGCCGCCCTCATTCATAAGTCATTTACCAATTTAAATTTATTAATTTATATTTTCCTCGGGTCACTCACCTTTCATCCTGTCTTCTGTGTTCAGAGGAGGAAACCTCAGCCAGTGAGGTGTCCATTGCCATGAAGGTGAGTGGACTCAAATGTTTAAATAGCTTTTTTTTTTATTGTTAAATGTATAATAATATATATTCATCTTTTGCAGAATGAGTCCATTGAGATGCACCAACCCCTCAGGAGGGGGTCCAGTAAAAAAGGTGAGAAAATAGGGGAAGACAGGGGACCGTTGCAACACTTTTTGCATTTCTGTTTCTTGGAGACTGGACCAGACCAACCAAATTTTGATGGATTAAACTTTGATCTGTCTGCTAATTGCCCATTTAAAGTGATTACATATGGTTCACGATATTTGAACTGAAGCAGTCAGATGTTACTTCTGACCCCCGGCCCTGGGGACCGTTGCTCAAACTCAGTAAATTTTAATTAATTTATACAAAAGGTCAGGACAGTGTGACAGAAATACACCTCATGAAATGTCTTCTGTCTTCCTGGTGAAGAGGGGGTCTAACTGAGCATGTGCTGTAGGAGTGTCATCACTCTAGCATGTTTCTGATTGCAGTTTAAAATCATGCATGCGAATGTTGATTTTATTTCAACAATCATTTACTGTGATTTTATTTATTTTTTTAAAGGAAAATCGATTGATTCTCCACCGGTTCAGTCCACGCCAGGCCAGAGATCCTCATCAAAGAACTCTAAGGTAAGCAATGCAGCAGCTAATGTTGGCACACATGAAGGGGATAACTGGTTTAAGTGTGGCGTATAAACTTTGAAATACAAAAATAATAAGAATAATAAAAAAGAAATTGCCTCCAAGTGCTCCTGAGTCATTTCCTTCATGAGAACGGGATGGACTTGAGGTCACAGTGACCTTGACCTTTTATCACCAAAGTTGTCATCAATGATCAAAGTGTCCCTGAGACATGAGGAGTACGGGAGCTTAGCTGCGCACACAATGCACGTCCGTTGATTACGCACACGTGTGATCATGTGCATGTGTAGGCCTGGCAGGGATTACAAAGACAAGATGCATCATGTTCTGTAAAAAAAAAAAAAAAAAAATCAGAAAATATCTAAAATATCAGACAGTTTATATGCCATTATGGGGCCAGTAATGTTGGTCAGGCTCTAATCTGTGCCCTTTTTGTATTTTTATGTATGGCTGACATTGTATGCAAGTGCTGAATTAGCCATTTTGTCCTTCCCTACACAGTGCATCTGTATTCTAAACCCTGTTTCTGACATTTTGAGCAGGAGAGTATCATATTTGACAAATTGGACAGACTACTTTGTGGAGGTCAAAACACAAATCAGTAGCTTATAGACTTGTAAAGCTCTGGTCTGCTTATTGTGATGTAATCTATTTTTCTCATGCTGAACTATATCATGTTTGACAACCACAGATCCCATGCCTGATCAGTGCGACAGAATTTGTTTGTCGCTGCATTTCCGTTTATCTTTTTGTCTATTTTTAGGGAGCAAAGGGGACAAAAAGGACCAGACCATTAGTCGGCAGTAACAGCACTGGCAATCTCAGGTACGACGGCAGGTTAGGGTGCTTTTAGATGTGGTTAATAAGTTTGAAGACCTCGACACTGCACTTATTTTTTTTACAGGAGCTCCTCAGTCACTGCCAAAAGAACCCAAAACCGCTTGACGAAGACCAACGACCAGTCTGCGCAGACCAAACCTAAACTCAGGTCTGTTTTGTAGGAGACGACACATGTATGAACATTTTTAAATGTAAAAATGTGGATTTTTGTGAGCTCTATTTTGTGAATCTTATGCTGTCCCAGGTCTGTCGTCTCTACGGTGATCTGCACTGTTCAGTGGCAGGCGCTGCTGCACACATCAGTGTCACCACAGCACAGGGACAGGTACTTCTGTACTCCTGTACTTATCCTTGTTGCTTGGTACCCCTTCAACCCCAAGCAAACAGATTACCCAGTGCCATATATATACGATTATAAAATCCACAAACTTGTATATGCAGTACGTGTTCTACATATGGTTCTCTGCCTTCCTAGACTGTGTGCTTTTCTGAAGAGACCAAGGATGAGATTAACTTGGACTTGCTGGATGACGTGGCATGGTGCCAGATACAGAAAGCTTACGGTAACAAAAAAAAATTATTTTTTATTGTGACTTATGAGTGTTTCTTGTTTTCAGCTACCAGCGAGGGGGTTTCACAGACTAGTTGACTATCAAAACCGCTAACGCTGCATTATTGTAAACTAATTGTTCATCTGTGGTTGTTAAGCTATGTTGAAACAGAATTTAATATATTTCCTTCAAGAAAGAAGCCAGTGTTAACTGCAGTCGAATGTTCTCCCCTTGCTGGGGGTTTAATCCAATCAGTTTGTGGCTCATTTGAAAACAGCCTCTGTTTGTTAACCATTTACTGATCGTATCTGAGATTTTTTTGATCAGTTACTGGGTTTAAATTTCCTGTGACTAGTCGACTTCTTGTGAATGCCCAAATACCGACCAGTAATGTTTCTCTGCAACCTGCACTTTCAGAGTCTGATGGAGTATCTGTCACGGCAAGGTCGCTGCCTGCGATGAGTAGAGATCGACTGTCACAAGGAGTTTTTATACACTTGGATGTCATGACATTTGAAACATTTTTTACATCAGGAAATTCATTTACAGAAGTTGGGTTTAATGCTTACCAGACTGCTAACAGTGCTTTGGTTGTCTTTAAAGACTTGAAAATATTTAATAAAGCTTATTTTGGTTGATGTTAAATGATTGTCAGTATTACTTGAGTCTAGTCTGTGAAAATTAAAAATGACATACTAATTACTGTTTTCAAAATGTATTGAGTTTGCTTGGTTTGACCCTACAAAATATTAGATTCTGGCACTACTAATGTGTACAGGATAAAGCGGTTTACTGTGGCACAGCACAGAGGTCTGTTTAATTTATTGTTTAATTGTGGATAATTCTGCTCTTAATTTTAGTTGAGATCTTGCCACACTTATTTTATGGCTTTAAAAACAAGCAACATCCTTAAAAATAAATATTAAGTCATCACTTTGTAAGCCATCATTTTTAAAGAAAAAACAAATTCCACTTTTCATGTGAAGGAAAAAAGACCCAGTAAACACAAATATCTCATTTAACAAAGCTTTATGTAGGAATAAGAACAGTAAATGTTGATCATAAAATTGCACACAAATATCACATTTTAAGTGATGTGATTACAGCAAGAATTAAATGTTTAAAAATGTATAAAATAGCACTGTTTGAAATGGAACGATATGAAAGATTTCCATCCTTTTACATTCAACGTTGTTACAAAGAAGTTGAATGCAGCGACTCCATCTCGATGGGTTCCTCCCGATGTGGGCTGGGTGGAGGCAGAGCTCGAGGACGTGGCTCGTGCGCTGCTGGCAGCAGAAGGCGTCGGGCAAGTCGGCTCTGGGGCGATCCGGGGGTAGAAGGGACCGACGAGCCAGTTGAGCGGCGTGTTGTTGACAAGATAGTCCATGACGTTGTCCAGGGAGTCTTTCATTCTGCCCAGGTGGACTCTGCTGCTGCTCAGCACGCTGTCTGACAGGTCTCCCAGCCTGCTGGCCTTGCTGAAGTTGGCGTAGACCTGTGTGGCGGAGCGGCTGAGGGAGAGCGCCTCCTGCTGGATGTGGTTGGGGAGGCCCTGCAGGCCAGAGGCGATGACCAGGCAGGTGGTCTGGAGCTGCTGGGTGAGGGAACGTGCCAGGGCCAAGGTGCGAGACTCAATTACCTGAGAGGAGGGGGGTGAATAGATATTATTTTAACCTGTGATTGTCTTGACATACATCCAATTCAAAGAAACAGACAGATTTTTTCCATTGAGTTGTGTTATCTCATTGAATGTTTGTGTTGTCGACCTCCTTACCTCTGCCTCGTGACCATTCTCCTGGTTTGGACCATTGGACTTCCACGCCACCAGAGAGCTCAGCTTGTCATTTACCATCTGGTTGGCCCCGTCAATATTCTTTCTGCCATATTCAATCTGGAAAAACAAACATTTCACATGTTTGTCCACACGCAGGAAAAGAAATGATGTACTATTTATAAGCCATTTTAGAGCAGACCTTTAAACAAATATTTGGTAAGCCTACATGATATGAGGAGAATCTAGGATGTGCGATAACATTGTTCAATATTGAAATGGCTTGCATATGTGTCTTTAGTATCAAATTATTCAAAATGTTGCAGTAAAACAACTTGAAAGTTGCCACTGAGATACTTTGTACAAGAATGTTTGTTGATAATTTGTTTGAAATAAATATTATGATTGTAGCATCTAATTATTAAATGTGCTGTAGTGAAAGATGTGCAGATGTAGGCCTGTGTATTTCTTAATGAGGAAAACAAGAAAAAATAGTTTCAGTTTTAAACAACCTTTGTGGGTATTCAAGTATAGATTTCTGAGTTTATGTGGAGCACTTGAATGCACCGTGAAGTCCCTGTCTGTCTGTTTGTGTCAAACTCTGACACAAAAATGCCATTGAACCTTTCTGCATGCTTTTTTTTATTAGATTATATTGGCACAAACCACTATGTCACCACTGTGGTGAGTAGCCTTCTGAGATTTACTTGCAAAACAGAAAATCTTGGCATTTAGCATTTGGTACTTGGCAGTATTAGTTTTGAACCCACTGGTGCATGTAAAAATTGTTTTGAATGATAAAAAAATATTTCTTCATTGCATTTCAAGCAATCTTTTGCAATGTGTTTATCGTGCATGTTCATAACAAGATGATAGCGGTCAGCTCTAATATTTCATAAGTGCTGATGTCCCCATGTGAGGTTATGGTTAAGTGTCTAATGAGATGTTGCGGCTAATATTATGATTGAGGAGACCCACCAGGTCAACAGTAGAGTTGAGCTCAGAGATGAATTCCCGGCTTCGCTGCTTTGCATCCTGGATTCTGCCCACAGCCCTGGTGTACGCCCTCTTCCTCAGCTTGGTGGAGAGGGAACCCAGGCGGACGTAGTAGCTCGGCTCCTTCTCGTCAAAGCCTCTCACCGTTTTTGCTTCCAGCTCTGTCACGAGGGAGAAACAACATACTGAACGATTACTTTGAGTTCTGTTTCGGATTCTCTGTTTTTCTGCATTTTGAAGTAGCTGCAGGCTTGAAATCTGTGAAAATATCATTTTTCACCAGGCAGCGTCTCTAAACATAGTGGACAGGAATGTTTGTTACGCCACAGTACACTCTAAACAACAACCACCCTTTTCATGATGGAGAAAAACTGTCCACTCATGTATTTAGCATAAACTGATTAGTCCTGTTTTTCTTAGAAACTGGACCAAGTCCATCATTAACATTTTTCAGCTTCCTGTTAATAACTGACACCTGATACAGCTTGTTAGAGAACAACAAGCTTAATCTCTGCAGCCTTCCTCATTTGTATTTTGTTTAACAATATTTGAAGCAAGAACAGGAAGTAAAATTGTGTAAAAAAAAAACTGTACAAACACCCAGTAAAGCAATAACTTCAAACAACTATTCGTTGCAGCTCTAGGTGTTACAGAAGTTTCAGGTGGTCTAACTGGTAGTTTTTGGCCTCCACTCACCCAGCTCGTCCTCGGTCAGAGGCAGGTACTGCTCCACCAGGCTCTCAGAAGTGCTGAGGGCGGTGTCCACTCCGCTGCTGACCAGCCGGGCCACTCTGCTCTCCAGCACCGTGCTGACACTCCCGCTCACAACGGCCCTGGTCTTCTCCATCCCGTCATGCACCGCACCCCGGGTCTTTTCCACGGCGCTGGTCAGAGTGTCAGAGACGGTGTCCTTGGCACCGGACACTTTGCCCGTCACTGCATCTTTAGCGGTGGTTACCACATCCTTGGCACTGGAGACAATCTGGGCAGGAGAAAAAAGAGTGAAGAAACGGCAGTTGAGAAAGACGGGACATACCCACAGATTAACCTGCATGGACTTTCAGTTATGATGTTGTGTAATTTAGCTTCTGCATTACTGCTGTGACCTTTGATAGAAGGTCACTGTGCCTACCAGCAGTCGATTTGTTAATATTTAACAGGGAAGACAAAGCAGACAGAAGGGTGGGACTCCACCACAGACAGCTCCATGGATTTATCAATACACAGCACTGATATTTCAGAGCCATGAGCGGGGCCATCGATTGAAACTCGCACAAACCTCAGTCAGATAAATTAAATTATTCATCTAAACAAACCATCTGCCCTTTCTCTGCTAATTTAAGGATTGAGAGTGGGGATGGCAGGTTAAGACGGGAGATGGGTTTTGATCATTTTGCGTACTAGGGGGACGGCATCCCCGGTGCCAGCTATTGGTCACTGTTCCAGGACGTACCTGCTCAGATGGCTGGTGAAGAATCGGCAAGGTTTTCTCAATCTTGTCCAAACCTTTACAGGCCAGATCATTGGCAATGGCAACTGCAGGCAACAAATAAAACGGCAATAAATAAATTAGGATTAAAAAAAAGGCACTCACACAAAAAAAATGTTCCTTTAAGTGACAGAATTGTACATAAAGTTCATGTGGCTCAGATTGCCTTGATTATGAGAAAACAGAAAAAAAAAAAAAAAACTGGGTGAAAGATCAACTTGAGAAATCATCCTGACTTGAACTTCCTGTTTCTCCAGCTCTGTGACTCAGCCTGTAACTATCCTCACTGTTTCAGTCCATTAGGTTTTGTTTTGACGTCCCATAAACATTGAGGCCACGTCTATCTGACGGGTGGAACTAACATAAATTAACTGACAAAAATGGATGTCAAATGGAAAAATACTGATAAACCATGAAGTGATTTTAGTAAAACGCTCATATGATGAAAACAGAGCAACAGTCAGTCATTAATCACAACATATTTGAGGAAAGGGTGGAACTTCCAAAGATAATTATATCATCATCACTCAACTTTTCAGTGTTATCACCTCCAGTTTTATCAGTTAATTATGTTACTTCCACCCGTCTCACACTGACGGGGCTTCCTTACTCTGAGGCTCCAGCTTGTCGATGATGGGCGAAGCGGTGGTGAGGACCACGGAGGTGATGTTGCGGACCCCTTGTTCAGCAGCCTCGCACACAGTCTTGATGTAAGGGTGGTTGTCCTTGGTGCTGGAGTACACGCTGGACACCAGGCCGTAGGTGGAGCTCACCAGAGGAAGGCTGGTCACCCTCTCCACCACATTCTGAGAGAGAAAACAATATTCAGAGTCACTATTTAACCTCTTTACTAACTTAAATAATTCTACTTTTCTATACCAGTGAGGTTTAAATATTAATAATAGAGTAATAAGAGAAAACTGAACAACTATCCATACTTTTTTTTTCCAGTGGTGGAAAGTAAAGTACATTTACTCAAGTATTGTCCTTAAGTCCACTTTTGACTTCATACCTCTACTTCACTACTTTCAGACGGAAATATTGTACTTTTCACTCCACTACATTTATATTTGACAGCTGTAGCTACTAGTTACATTTCAAATTAAGATTTTAATCACAGAAAACATGATCTGTTTATAAAATAAGATGCGCTGTTACAGATTAAATTACCAAAAGTATATGAAACACTTAAAATTAGCTCCACCTCTACTGAAGTACAAATTACATATTAATACATCAATAATAATGAGCCAATGATAAAACTGGCAGCCACTCTGCTTTAAGAGTACTTTACTTTGGATACTTTAAGTAGATATTGTTGCAGTATTTTTACTTGTAATAGAGTGTTTTTATTCTGTGATATTGCTGCTTTTACATGCGTAAATTATGTGAATGCTTCTTCCACCTCTACTTTTTACATTTAATGTTGTATGGACTTTGAGTATGACATTCAATGTAAGGCTAAACGTGTTCTTTTATTCTGAACATTATTTTGTTATGTCCTTCTTTTTTTTTTTCTTTTTTTTTTTTTTTGTCCAACACACAGTCTGTTTCACTTCCTTTGTCGTTGTAGTCAGATATTAACAGAATAAACCAATAAAAAGTATTTATAGCACTCTCACCTGGTTTGTGATAACTGCAGCTGCTGCCATGTCCGCTGAAACAAAACCTACAGAGAGAAAACACAACATGTAAGATCTCTGTTTAAAAGAAACTAATAATATAAATATTTTATATTTGACTTTATCTTAAAAACCCAACAAATAGAGGTCTATTCCGTATTACAATAATCTGCCCTGATACTACATGATATTCTTAAAATAAAGGCTTGAATTAGATCTTAAATATACTTTTGCAGATGAACTGTAGCTGTCAGTAACTTTAAAGAGACAGAAGTAAAGACTCACCGGTAGTTTCTGTTGTGTCCACGTTGTCAATGAGCTGACCGATACTGTCTGTGGAGCGACAGCAGCTTCTATTTATGTTCTGGAATTATCGCGAGATGTGGCGAGGCACGGTGACGTCAGCCCCGGTAACGTTATCTGGGTTAAAGGTAAAAGTGGTAAAAGTTTAGTCGGGGGGAATTCCTGTGAAAGCCGCCATCACGAGGACCAGCTATGACACATTAATTAATGGTGTTGATTTCTCAACATTTCATCAGATGAGATTTGTTGGTCAAAATATTATTAAGATTTTTTTTTCATGCCTTCAGGGGTCAAGAAAGTTAAATATATCTGAAAAACATTAGGTCATACATGAACCACAGCTCTAAAATAGACCTTTTTCACAGCAGCCATATTGATATGAAACAGACTAATTAACTTCCTGTTCCATTTAATGTAACAAAAAACCTGAATAAGTTAAAATAAATAAATAATAAAATATAAAAAAAAAAAACATTTAAGCAATCAGTTGCCACAATTTCCTTGAGTTCATAAACTCAAAAGTTGGCGGTTATCAGAGTTTAAATGTTTAGAGTGAGTTAGTTGATTACAGTTTAGGGCTGTATTATCAGCTCTTTTCATGATCGATTAACTGGTTTTAGTAATTTTCTAAATAAAAAAAAACTCTAAATAAAAAAGTTTTCAGCTTCTTAAATTTGAATATTTTCTGGTTTCTTTACTCCTCTCTGACAGTAAACTGAATATCTTTCAGTTATGGACAAAACAAGACATTTGGGGACGTCATCCTGGATTTGGGAAACACTGATTGACATTTTCCACAATTTTCTGACATTTTAAAACAAATAACTAGCCTATTAATAGATTAATAAAGAAAATAATCAACTATGAAAACAATCAGTTCTATTACAGTTAAAATAAAATGACTGATTAAATCAATTAAAATATTTTCTGCAAATGCAGCTGCAGAATTTTCATTCACTCCTCTTATTGCAATATTAAATTAAAATTAAAATTTCTGTGTTTTAGGGACCTTTTGAGGGACCTTATTCTCTTATTAATCAAAAATGAAGACTTTACTAAACATGAAAGAAAATTCTAACGGCACCCGACATTTTTAAGTCAGTAGAACCTCTAAACAATCTTAAGTTTTCACAATTTACTACAAATAATTAATTTGAGCATTAGGTTTTACAGTGTGGTAAATCACCAATGTGCAAGTCTCAAGTCTTAACCTTCAAGTCTCAAGCAAGTCCCAAGTTACTGTCGCGAGAATCAAGCAAGTCGAGTCCCTGCTATAAGTCACACAAGTCAAATCATTCAAAATTCAGACCCCTCCCGGTTTTAACATTTAAATCAGTTAAAACACAGCAGTCATGAAAAGTTGAGTTATAGCTCTTTAGTTCTATGGTTCTAAAGGGATTTATAGAGATAACAGAAATATTTTTTTCTACGTTAGCCCCCTCCATGATAGATGCCTTGTGAACTGGCCTCTTCTGGTCTGCCTAGAAAAATGAAAGTCCTTTCAAGTCACCTGTCTCAAGTCTAAGTCAAATCTCAAGTCATGAATTTCTGACTCGAGTCCGACTTGAGTCCCCGACCTCAACGTGCACAATAGCAGCAGCCTGACTCTGTTTGACCGAATGGAACGGAGCCTTTAATTAGTATCACCGGTAACACCTGTGTTTACTATTTCTCGTCAAAATGGCTGCTGTGAACGAGGTCTGTTATTAATAGAATTACACACATGGCAACACTAACCTACAAGGGGACCATAAGGCAGAAATTTATCTTAGGGCCCCTACTTGACCTACAGGCTGAGTCTGGGCCAGGAAGTCATTTTATCTGGCCCGTAAGAGCCTGCAAATAATATAATTTGTGCGATACAATCTTATGCTGCGTTACAGAAGTACATTTCCCAGACTGATTTTGTGATCTGTGTGCACTGAAGTTCATTTAGCTACTAAATATCAGCACGTGTTAGATAGCGTCTCAGTATCAGATGTTTCCAGCAGTGATGACGCTAGCAACATTAATAGTAGCAGCCAATCAAAATGCCCTAATTTTATGTTTCAGCATATATATATATTTATTTATTATTACTTATTACTACCATGTTCCAATTTTTAAAATAGATCTTATAATAGTTGTGCACTTGAATGTCTGCTTGCTGTTATTTTTGCTAGACTTCAGCTGTCGGGAGCTGGTTATTAATTATTACATCATTACTAAAACCATAACCAATAATAATGCAGAATGCAGCGGCAATTATGTAATATGATAACAAGAGCATTTACAACTGGCCCTTTGAGGGCAAACATAATGCTGATGTGCCCCGTGATGCAATTGAATTTGACACCTCTGCTCTAATAGAACGCAGTGGAGAACACGTGTGTTAGGTTGTTTTGCGTAAAGACTTAAAGACCAAGCAGAGCAACATTTTAACACCACTGACTGAGGACAAAGACAAAGAGAACGCCTAAATAACTGTCTGCTTTATTAGTTTAAATTCAGCTTTGAGTACACAGGACTGAACGATGATGGATAATTATAGATCGATTTTTCGTTTTTGTTGGTCACCTTGAGTTTCTTATTAGGGTTTTGTTGTGAGGAAATCAGGGCCTTAAAATGAGTTTATGTATTCGCTCTGTGTACATACACTGGCATTAGATCACCAAACAACAAAGTCACAAAGAAGGATAATTTGGTTTGAATCGAATAATTTTCAAAGTAAAAAAGAATTTTATTAGACTTGGATTATATTTTCCTGCAGGATACACGTAAAGGGAATGCAAATTCTAACTATAGACCATTATCTTCCATGGAAAATGCAAATCGTAGACTAAAGTAATGGTGACCACAAAGTTTGTGCTAAAAGAGCCAAATACTACAAATACATGGATGGATTATGAGACGATGGGCCCCTGAGCACAGACCCCGTCATCTCTTGAGACACACAAGACACACAGACATTTTAGGTGTTTTTTCTCCTTTTTGTTGTTGTGATGCATCTCTCTGTACTTTTATCTCTCTTTGTGGTCATTTTGTGTCTTTTTGTTGTTGTTTTGTGTCTGTTATTGTCCCGTGTCTCTTTGTGGGCATTTTGTGCTGGCTGTTTTATTTCTCTGTCATAGTTTTGATCTCACTGTAGGCATTTTGTGTCCATTTGTGGTCAGTTTGTGGTAATTTTGTGTCTCTTTGTAGCGATTACACATTTGCAGGTTAAGCCTATTGGGGCCCCTGACCCTTGGGGGGCATTGGGCCTGTGCCTGGTATGCCTGTTCAGTAATCCATCCAGGGATGAATATAAGTCTTTGGGGTTTTCACTGGCAAAATAGCTTGTACAGTAGAAATCTGAAGGCTCGCAGACAAACTGTGACTTATAACGTATAGACGGTAAACATGCACTTAATCTTCTCAATAATGTCTTTAAAAAGTTCCCAGTTTATGGATTATATGTTTTTGATCATCCACTTGAGTTTTTACCACATATGAAAGTTTAGTTGACGATAATGGCGACCACAAAAACTCTCGCCAAGTTCATTTGAATTCAAAATATTCTCCATGGAAGGACGCCAGTGTAGCTGTATACTTGCTCTCATGCTATTTACGAGAACCACTCGCTGATATTTCAAAATTAATGCACAAAATCCGACCAACCTAACACCTCGCTTAATGCATTTCTGATGACTTAATTTAACGGCCTGAACGGTACGTCAGTGATGAACAGGTCTGTGTTTGCCAGTAGCTCATCAAGGCCACATGTGTGACTCTGCTGGAGAACTTCAATATTCTCTCTCTCTCTTCTGTGTCAGCGCGTGTTTTCTTGTGAAGACTTTTTGGTATGTGTTATTAAAAATGTAAATGAAGTGCTAATGCAGAACTTTGATGCTGCACATTTGGAAGCCATATGAGGAAACGTGGGCTTAGTTCAGATCCTCCAGTTGGCAACACATTGGGGTCCTGGATTCTGTAGATGAACCCCTCGGGGCCCATTTATCAGCGCTTGTATAACTCAAATAGACCCCATATGAAAATGTTGGCGGCTGTAAACCACAGACTATAATTTTTAATAACATTCTGTCTGAAGGAAGCCCACAGGAGAGGATTTTAAGTTAATTCTGATTTATTTAAGAACAATATAACTAACTGAGTGACAATCCACTGTAACGTACAGTAGAGTATACGTAGCACCTCCGCACACAGATACCACGTTGCACTGGACATTGATCTGCTCATATTTTATTGTCCACGTCATATTCTTTTAATTGCCCTCAGCAGCCTTTATGTGAGTTGGTGGCAAGCAAAGTACAACCAAGAATTATGACTCATCAGGAATACATGATGAAATCCATAATAAAACTAATTATGTGCTTAAAGGATTATGATAGGATCAACATTTCTAAACCGGGAAATTGGAAAATGTTATGTTTTAGGGTCCAATTAGAGCATGACAGGAATAAAACCTGAGTTTTAGTGAACACATGTTGAACGTGTTCAATACTGGGTATAATATGACTTGCTTCAAAACACCTGGATTCTGCTGCATGAACTAGTTGAGGTAATTTAATGCTACGTATATAAGCAAAAATCCCAGACAAATCCCAGCTGAACTGGTTTTAAGACAGGGTTAGGGTTCACACATTTAGGTTGCACCAACAAAGATGAATTTTTAAACCTGATTAAATCATGGTTTAATGTTAAATTAAACTTTAAAACTAGCTGAAATTAAGAAAGATTACACTTAAACCTCTCTTTAAACCTCAGTTTAGTTTATTTTAAACCAAGATTAAATTGGATTCTGTTACACCAAGACTTTAAACTCCAATTCAAAATGTGATCCAGAACATTAAACATACGCTTTAATAGCTGGCTTTTTAGGATGAATTGTACAAAAGATCCCCAGAGAAAGCGACAGACTCAACAACAGCTCATAAAACAGTTTTATGACGTGTCTCTTCTTTATTTAACTTCAGCTGATCCAATAAAACAGTCTGCCAGTTGGTGCCATTCTTTAGTCTTTTATTATTTGGTTATATTGCTCCATTAATTCAGCCAACAAGTGTTTTTTTCAGAGGAGACAAGCCATCATGAATAGGTTATCAAGGCTAACTAACTCTTTAGCTGTAATATTTCGTTCGCTTTTAGCTAGCTAACAAACAATGTAATATTTGTTAAGTTTTTAGCTAGCTGGAAAACTATTATTGTGTTAACTTTTTATCTAGCTAGCAAACAGCATCAGTTTTGTTGACTTTTTAGCTATGTATGTAACATAAAGACCCTTTACACAAGGTTCCAGCAGCACTCCAATTTATTTGTTTTTTTTATTTTCATTTGGGTAAAGAAGCCTGTCTATATTGATTAAACTGTTTAATCCTGGTTTACATCAATAAACTTGGCTTTACTAACAATGGATTCGTTTTTTTTAATTGTGTAGCACAGCTCTGCTTGATTTTAAATCTGGACGTACTCATTTTAAACCTAAACTAATTTTAGAATAAACTAACCTTGTTCGTGCAAATCAGTCTTAAGGTTATTTGAAGAGATAACAGTTCACTAATTCAGGGGAAAAAAGACAACTTCATGTGCAAACTCATATATACTTTATGACAGAATAATGAAGTTACAATAACAAGCCCTTAAAAAAATAATATTTGGAGGCTATCATATTCATTCTGAGTACAGTGTGTCCACACACGGCTGAGCTCAGATTAACCAGTTTGTGTAAATACAGTTCAAAGTCTCAGTCAGTCGGGGTCGTTTTGGTTCAGTGTCCTAACTTGACTTGCTTTAAATCACCTGAAAATCTTGCCGCCTATCAGATAAAGTCCAAACCCCAGCCCACAGTCAACTACGCTTTGAGCCTGACATTGTTTCTGTTCTCTGGAAAGATCATTTCCCAACAGAAGAATTAAATGTTGGAATTCAAACTTGTTTTTTTTTTTTTTTTTTTTTTCTACGCAATCACAGACAATTTTGGATTCCAAGTAACTGAATGATGTGATACTGGAAATAAATGTGCAGCTACTAAGTTATAATTTATTCACATCTAAGGCCATCTGTTTAACTGAGCTTTTGAATCTCATTCAAGTAGCTTTTTTCTCATTCTACAAGATATTTAGCACCAGTTACTTTATTTAAATTCAGTGACCTGGTTATGTGCTCATAAATGCAACTGACCTTAAGATCCTACAAAATAACTAATTACTATCAATATTATAATTTTAAACAAATCAAGTACACTGCATTTCTGATGGCCAACCCAGTCATCAGTAGTGTGCATATAAGTGATATTTTATGTGCATACTTCCTAGTATTTACAGATTCAGGCCACTAGATGACACCAAAGTAGACAAAGTTCTTACTCGTCTCAGCACAACCTGAGTCTTCCCCCAAATGTTCTTTGTCACCTCTCATAACAGATTGTTTTCAGGTCAAGTATTGTAGCAAGTCACCTCTCTTTGTGTACACTATAAATAAGGGAAGTCCTTCATTTTGTCAAACTAGAAAGAATCGGGTGCATAATGAAGGGCTGCCTGAGAAACTTTTGCCAGATGTGGGACGCCTTCTCTAAGTATGTACGAGAGCTGGATGTCCAAGAGATCCTGAGTGACTGATTTTACTAACATTAAAATGTGACATGACACATATTTCTTGAATGTTTACTTTGTATTATAACTTATTTTGTGTATCTATTTTTGTCTTTCTTTTTCTCGAGTGCTTTACAAATAAACTGTATTATTATTATAATTATAGCAAACTGGACCTCTATTACTTTGTGCTTTAGTATCCCAAGTCATTATTGTCATTATAAATATATATTTTTGTTCTATTTCATTTTAATTCGTTTGATGTTTTTAGTCCTATGTTCCTGCTTTTGGTTTGATTTCCATCTGTCCTGTCTTGGTTTGTTGCATTGTTCAAAGTCAATGTATCGTTCACTTATTTGATGTGGAAAGTATCAATAAACAGATTGTGGAGGAAAAATAATTGCGGTCTAGTTATATATACTGTATATATTACAGTACATTGCTGTCATTGGCGATGTTATAGAAGAACTATAATTATATTGTCAGCAGCTATTTTATGTGCAAAATATGGCTCACGCAAAATATTAAGATATTAAAACTATGTGACAAGAGGGGCTTACATGCAGGATCTAAAATGGAGTTGTGCTGACAGGAAACAGAATTAGTACACAATTAGATGAGAGATAAAACCAAATCCATCCTTTAAAGCATTGGTTCCCAACCTGGGGGTCCCGACGCCCACTAT
Source organism: Lutjanus argentimaculatus (assembly GCA_034769285.1). NCBI lineage: Eukaryota > Metazoa > Chordata > Actinopteri > Lutjaniformes > Lutjanidae > Lutjanus > Lutjanus argentimaculatus. Next base: position 9,927,043 of record JAWZSL010000018.1, on the reverse strand, counting down.
GGGACGCTAAAGCTACACAGGGGGGTCGCAATTTTAAGGGGTGTAAAAAAAAACAAAACAAAGCTTAAAAAAAATTTAAAAAATCTTACATATACTGTGAGCCTGTATCAGCATTTTATTCACTTCTGTGAAGAAAACTAAATTATTTGTTTCTTTTTCAAGTTTAGATTATTAATCAGGACACTGGTTCCCAACCTGGTGGTCCAGACCCCAATTAGGGATCGTCAAAACTTCATAGAGGGTCACAAGGCCTTCTTGATTTTAAGGGGCGTAAGAACACTTTAAAAAACAAATAAACAAAATATTGTTGGGCTATATCAGCATTTAAGTCATTTTTGTGAAGAAAACTAAATGAAATTGCCATTTTCAAGTTTATATCATTATTTGGGATATAAAATTAAAACAAACAAACAAACAAAAAGCTCACAGTTTAATGGCACAGAGAAGACCTGAACACAAACTATATTCACAGAGCCTTCACTCTCTGTTAAACAGCTTCATCCTGCATTAGAGAAAAAGCAAAGAGCTTCTAGAAGAATAGCCAAACATCGGAAAGAAGAAAACGCTGATTCTGACAAAGAAAAAAAATAGCCCATTAAAAGTTCCAAAAGGAAAATTCATCTCTTATGCAACATTCAAAATACATAATCTGCTCAAAACTCATCCAAATCACTCATTTTGCACAAACTTCCTGCAAGTATTGTGTTCACTCCATTGGTTAACTGTACACTGTAGCTGTTTTGTACTGTTATTGTTATGTACTGAATATACTATAGGCAGAGGTCATCAGTTTGATCAATGATAAAGAAGGAGTCCTTGAGGAATAAGCACTTAAAAGACAGATTCAACAGACATGTGCTCAGTTCCTGACAGGACAGAGGCGGTGATGATCTGAGCCAAGTCTCCACTGCTCCTCTCATTGTACAGACAGTCAAGATGAAAAGAGAGCTCAGCCACGGAGGCTCTGCCCTCCTGTCTCCCGAGGGGTCTGCTGGTGTGCAGGTGGCAGCAGGGGTTACAGAGTGTGGCAGGACCGGAGAGGAGATCCTCACACGGCATCCCCCTATTGTGCCCTCAGAGACAGGTAGGGCTGCGGGCGGCGTGCCAAGGCTCCTGGCTGGGTAACGGATACCTGTGGGCTACTGGGAAAGTGTCACACCTCCGGATCACACACAGTCAGGGGCGCTGCGTGAAGAAAGAGCGCAGACAGAAAGAGACAGACGGTGGGAGGGTGGCTGTCCTTTCATGCTCTTTAGATCACGGGGAGAAGAGGCAGAGATGTGGCTTTAGAGCGGAAGAGAAAGAAAGTGACATGTCTTTGGTGAAGCGGTATGCTTTGGTTAACTCTACCCTCAAACGCTGCTGCTGCCTTAAATGCATCTGCTGTCAGACGTGAAGCCTCAGCGATGACCACGGGTCTGCCGGACTGTCCATCAAACCTGCACTGTGGACACAGTGAATACAGAGGGATTATGGAATTATTTGAGTCAAACTACATGCTCGATTTATGAAATAGCAGACAATGATATTAAAGGAAAATTCTACGTTTTGGTGGTGTGTTCCATTTACTTTGACAGGAGGAAGTCAGAGAATACAGTACAAGTTGCAAAGAAAACTTGTTTGAGCTTGCTTCTGCAGTATTTTGCACATAGAAACACAGTAGAATGAGTTCAACTGATTTAGTGAGTCTCAAGTGCTAATAAACAGCTTTCACCACTGTTGATGCACGAAGCAGCCATACTGGATTTTGAGGGCAGGGTTTCTGAGTCAGAAATCCGACGGAGGGCGTTCCAGTTCAATTTTCCACCCGGGAACTCAGAAATTACAACTTCCTGGCTCAAGTGGGACGCTCCATTGTGCTCATAACTGTGGTCTTTCGGACTGTGGGCCATTCAGGAAACGCAGAAGAGTCCAGCAAAACGACGCATGACAGGGCAAACGGCAGAAATCGCCTACGGTTTTCCAAATAAACTTCAGCTTTACAAAAATTATATTAAACATTTCTTTCTGTCTAACTGAAAAAAAACTAACTAACTAACCTCTTTTCTTGTTTTTTGTGTTTGTTTGTTTGTGTGTTTGTTTGTTTTACATGAGTCTGCGTTCCCAGATCTGTACAACAGAGATGCATACCAGTTCTAACTAACTAGCTAATCTACATCAATCCTTAACTAGCTAGTTATATCTTAAAGCTAACAATAGCAAGGTGCTAGTTAACTAGCTGGCTAACCTATGTCAAGTGTCCATTTAATGTCCATATTACAGGTCCCCCAACATCTTTTAACCATGTTCAATCTATTTATTTATTTACTTCCTTTTAATACATGTGAGCCTAGCGCATAAGTACGAGAAACAGAAATGAAAAAATTTAACCAAGGCTCCTTTGAGCTCCTGTAGGGAGAATCAAGTCAAGTCATTCAAAAGTCTGATGATCACTTTCCACATTTTGGGTAAATCAGTTAAACCAAGTGGTTATGAACAGTTGAGCTTTATTTTCAACATTAAATTGAACTGTTGCAGTCTGCATACACCTTGATATTTGACATTTTGTGGCATAAGTAACAAACTTCCTAAATAAAGAACATAAAAATAAATAAATAATATTATAGTATAGCTCTTTAGCTCTAAAGGCTCCCTCCATAAATCATTAACACTGGACCTTTAAGGCAGTTGCAGTTTATCATAAACCTGCAGTGACTGATTCTCTGACCACTTGGGGCAGCAAAAATAACCTTAAACACAACACTGACATATCTGATTACCTTTTATTCTAATTAGTGAACTTGTTTGCAAACAGCTGCTTATTTACACATCCAGGAAACACGAAGCAACATTAGCATTCACTTGCAGATGTTCCTCTGAATACCTGATGAATGTAAGTTTATCAGAATATTCAGTATATTCAGTTTTTACTCTCCCGTTAGCCTTGTTTTTGGTCTCCACTAACTCCTGACAGAAATCTGGCTCTTCTCTAGATGCTAAATGCTCCAGTATGTTTATCAGCTAGCCGCTAACTTTGCCTGCCTGTCAAATGTGTTTTTGCTGAAAATTGTTTCAGCAAAAACAGTAACATCATGGGTCAAGAAACCAAAACCATTAGTTGAAAGCCTCTCTTAAGCTCTTCAGAGCTGAAGGGAGCTGCAGAGTCCTGATGATGATCCATTGTTAACACAGAAATATAAATTGTAGCAGCTTTAAGGGAAGCAAGATGGCAAAATGTTGCAGTTGCAGCGCAGCTTGTGTTAAATTGTATGATATGACAAATTTACATATCAAGGCAACAATCCAAGATAAAAAAGCTGAAGTTCAAATTCAGATAAATCTTTCACCATTTTGTGTTTTGCAAAATAGCAGATGATGAATTCATTGATGTCAGTGATGTTTTTGCAGACATTACAGTCATGATTGCAGCTGTTTGCTGAGAGGCACCATTATCTTTTATCTCTGCGTGTGTTGAATCAGGTTAAACAATGCCTTTTTGCTCTGTTGAGAATTAAAACAGCTTTTATTACATTTTGCACAATAGCAAATAAAGCAATGGAAAAAAACATGATACAGTATAATTATTGTAGATATTACCAGAACAACATGGAAAAAGAACACGAAATGAACAGTGCTGCCATCGAGAAGAAATGTCTGGCTGTCATTTTGATCAAGTAGGGGCGGACTACATATTGGCTGTGCTCTTGTTGTCAGAGTGAATTTACACCAGAATTTCAACATCTGGGACCAAAATAGCTACAGAAAAGTTTTGTAGCCCTGCTGCTAAATTTGGCACTATTATTCTTCCCAGCTCCAACCCAGCGAGCCTGGAGCCGGAGGGGTCGCGCATACAGAAATGAATTACATTTTAACAAGATGCCTGCCCTCTAGAAATAACCATTACTTCAGCCTTTAATAAACAACAGACCTACGCAGACGATGTGTGTGTAGCGGGGCAGTAACCGCAGATTTATAACTACCATAGACAAATAGACAAGAGCAGGGTCTTGTTAAGCGGGGCTCTGTGCACCTGTCGGATGTAATCCTCAAGTAATGACTCCGGCTCATTAGCTAAGACATCCGAGTTAACCGTCTACATTTCCCGCTGAGAGGATCAAGACGGAGAATGAGTCAACAACGATACAAGGTTAAAAGTGTGAGAAAGGGTCAGTCTGGCTTTGAAAATGAGATCCTTCCTGCGGGACCACACCCTGAACGCCGCCTTGATGATGATTTCCAGTCATGCACCCATTAGGACAGATCATATCCTATCAAAAAGACTTTAAAAATGATTAATACCAACACTTTAATCCCTTTTTTTTTGTTGTTGAAACTTGCTCTGTGCCAGAAAACACCCTCTTCCCAGACAAGAATTCACAACTTCAAACCATTTAAAAATGTGTTAAAGGCCTTAAAAATCTAAAAGTCTATAACTTTGTGCTCTGAATTTCTGTCAGATTTTTACAAAAACATGATTCAATCAGGCGTAGAAAAGGTTTCACTGTACCCTAAAGACCCCGGTCTCACTTCCTGGTGTAAAAAAAAAGGCGTGACTACTTCTCAAGCACCGGTAAGCTTTCTATTTTTTGACAAATTGATTAAATAATATTGCCATCAGATGTGTCTCAATCATAACATGTCAGCTCCGTAGCCCTTCTAAACCAAAGCTTAATTATGGTTTAAAATGTGTAACTCTCAGCAACTTTAAAGAATAAACTGGCTGTAACATTTTGTGAACTCCGTAAGATGTCAACAAGGAATTAACGTCTAGATTTATTAGAAAATGTAATCACTAGGAGGGTTGGGCTGTAATAGCCAAGAGTCTGATCTTTTAAAATCGATTTTCCCAGCATAATTGAGGAGTAAAACTCAAACCCCCCTTTAAAATCCCAGTTCTCCCGAATGAGTGAATGATTTTCTCAAGAAGGACATTAAAACTCTCCTCCGCCGACCTCTGAGGTGCGGATAAAATCGCTAAGCCGGTCAATGAGCGCATACTTTGAGTGGGTCAGACGGGAGGTGAGAAAATGACCACAGAAGGCTATCCCTCGTGTGGGTCGGACACCGTCCCACATGACCCCGCCATGTTTTGTTTTCACAGAGCCGTGCTGGGATTAGCAGGCCGGCTGTTTGTGCTGGCAAAGGGGCAGCAATTCACGGCTATATTTTCTGGGTGCTGTTGCTGACAACCAGACAGGGTCCTCGTAATTATGATATAATTGAGAATGATCTAAAACCAAATGTCCGAGCCAGTGTTTACAGAAAACAGCTGCTTAAATAGGCACTTAGAAGGAATTAGAATAACATTTTCTATGTCCCAGTGTGAGTGCGTCTCTGTCTGTGTGCAAGTGTGCATATATGCGTGGGTTGGCTATTTGGGCACCTACACAGACAAACTCTTTGTTTTGGAAGTGTTCGCTTAAGTCTTCGGGGGCAGACAGAAGCCAAGAACAACGTGGGAAATGGGCCCTCGCTTCATTTCTGCTTTCTCTTTCGCAGCCTCTCTGTCAGATGGACATTCAGCTGGCCTCCAAAACACTACCTGAGGCGTGCAGAAGTTTGGGGAAACCGGGGGAACGGGGGCTTGGACATAAGAAAAGTCGTAATGGGAACCGAGTGGCAGCTGACAGCCGGGCCAAGCTGTCTGTCATTTCCCTCTCCTTCTCTGTCTCTGTGTCTTTCACACACATACGCATTGTCAACAGGAGACATGCACCCGAGCAGACCTCTGCCCAGGTGGTCTTCATGGGTAGCCAGTGCTCTGCAGCGCAGTACAAGATGCTGAAATCTGAAGCAACCACGCTGGCAGGAGCAGAATTCACTGTGAGGTCCGGGCCCGCGGTGCTTAAGTGTTACATGACCCTCCATGCTTGTCATCTCCATTCGGCAATTAGTTTTTTTTTATATTCCAGGAAATAAAAGAGATGAGTCATATGGATTGTGTTGTGCTGACACATTATGAAGCACACATGTTTATCAGCTTCCCACAAAAGCCTTACAGAAAATCTGACTAATTACAATGTGTTACCCAACCGATTAGATTCGACGAGAACAGGAAAAGGTCGTGAAAAGTTTGCCGCCGAGTTGTGGCTGGAAGAAGTGTTTAATACGCGTGTCTTTGTCCTGCGTGTTCCAGCTGCCCGAGCATCCGCATCTTCCTCATCAACCGCATAGATTTCACAATGCCGTCTCACCAGGTGAGTGTTAAGATTTGTCATGCTACAGCTGTACTTAATTATTGGTCTAGAGACTTTACAAATGGCCAGACTTCTGTCCCTCTTATGAAATTCAAATCTTTTCCAAAGTTTTAATTTTAGATTGGATGCAAACAGCGCTCCGCTAACGTGACTGAAATGTCTCTCACGTTGACCTTTTAACTTTTACAAGAGCATGGAGACGCTATGCAGGAGTGGCAGGTATAGCAAGTTCATTAAAGAGATTCATAACTGTAGAATCAGCCTTTGACCATCCCTAATATTTAGTTGAAATGCAGTTAAGCCTTAAAGTAAACCCTTACTTTTCAGTTTCTCTTTATAAATATGTAATAAAAAAAAGTAGAATTGCTGTAAAACAAGCTTTTAAATTTGCATTAACCACAAAACAAGCTGGCTAAGACAGGTTAAGCAAGAACGCTATATTAGATTAGTTAGCTTGTGAGATGGCTGGTCAAGTCTAGCTTTTTTAAGCTAAAACTTACTGACTAATTTTTCTCTAACTGTTTCCTATAATTGAAAAACTAGTAATTTTGTTGAACTGACGGTTTGTTATTCCACATAATAAAATAATACAGTAGCTAAATTCAGGCATGATAAACCCCTAGCTAAACTTCTGACAAAGCTAACTAGCATTAGCTTAGCAGTAGAAGTGTTAGTGGAATTCCTGTGATTTAACAAAAATGTATTGAATAGTGGATGGGCATAAAGACACCTAGCAAAGCAGGTATGAATTTAAAGGACAAGTGTGTAGGAATTAGCGGCATCTATCTGTGAGATTGCAGATTGCAAACACCTCGCCTCCCCCTCCACTTCCAAGTGTGTATGAGAACCTATGGGGGTTGCAACACTTGTGAAAAGCGCTTTGTCATATCTAGAGCCAGTGTTTGGCTTGTCCATTCTGGGCTACTGTAGAAACATGGCGGCGCAACATGGCAGAAGACCCACGCCCTCTGTAGGTATATGAACGAAGAGTAACAAAAACACAACAAGTCTTATTTTCAGGTGGTTATAAACTAATGAAAACATACGTATGAATATCATATTACATTTCTGCCATATTCTACCAATAAATCCCAGTAAATTTAGACTCTGGACCTTTAATTCTTGTGAACTCTGAATAATCAAGAGTTAATATTCCTAAACAAACCAGTTAAATTGGACCAGAAAGCTGAAAGACTGCACTTTGTTTGTAAATGTGGATTACCCCTGACATTCTCTATATATTAAATATTATCTAAACATAGAGTACAGTATCTGCATTTTTTAGATATTACGTAGTAATAATTCTGGCGGTTAAGTAAAAGGGCATACCATTATGGCATTACAACTTTTATACATGCTACACAGTCTGCCAGCCAGCCTGAGAGCTTACTGGCCTGGTGTCACGTACTGCTCTGCCTTTGTAGGACAGGATAAAAAAAACACATAGCAGGAAGACAAAAGGTGAAAAAAACATGCTTGGGCACTTATTTGCCCAATCCTCATAGATGAAACTGATCTGAGGGGATGTTTAGTCCTCTTTGTCCTAAATAACACTGTTCAACTCTTCTGCCAAGGACTAGCCTGCAGCAGATTTTCTGAAACAATAGACGTCCTCATCTACACTGCAACTGTGTCCTTTTTCTGCTGCTCTGTCTCTTTTATACTAACTGCTTGATTATTTTCTTCTGAATTTTCCTGAGCTGTAATAACTATGGAAAATCTGATGAGGATACATCAGATACTGTATCTCAGGTTAACTTTGTAATTAGATGACAGGAAATCCTGGATTTGTGTTGCAAGATTCCTTAATCTTCTTATGTGGAACTCAATGCCAGTTCTTCATCGGTAAATAGTTTAGACAAATTTATGAATATTCATCCAGCAGCATATTTGGTTTTAGCCGTAAGCTAGGATTTGTATGTAATTAGATACTTCCCTGAAGAAAGAAAGAAAAAATTATACCCTTGGGGTTTGCAGACAAGCTGACTGATCATTGGCAACAGTGTGAAGAGTGTTGTGCCCACTGTCTACATTTCTGCCTGGTGGTTTGTGGCATGATGCCCTTAGACAGCACGCAGGGGACACGACATGCCTGATGGAACGCGATGCCTGCAGCTGAAACAGATCTGCGCTGACAGACAGACAGGTTACTGTACCCTTAGCAAGCCTGGCATTCCCGGGACACTGCGGCCCAGCAATGGCAGGAGCTTTCGTTTCCTCCGGAGTCTCAAGCATGAGCAGACACACGCACAAACACACACACACACATACAGATAGCGTGCCAAATTCCACAGGGCCGTAAAGGCAATCAGGGACAGATGAGAAAGGCAACCAAGTGGCGGTAAACCACATGCCAGGGGACGGGAAGCCATAAACAAGGTGCCACAACAACACTCTGAGCAGTTAGTGTGCTTTATATTATTCGCTTATTTGCTTTGTTGCCGGGGGCTAGATGAGAAGATTGATACAACTCTCCAGGGCTGACACTTTCTGGTTGGTCGATGTGCTCTAGTCCAACAAAATTCTCATTAGTTGGACGATCGCTGGTCTTAGTTTCATCCATCGAAAAGTGCTCAGCTCCAAACTAATTGACACCTGCCAAGTACAAGAACAAGTCACAACATCGCCTCCCAGCCTGAGTGCATAAAGTTTATTTTTGATGACGTGTGTGTGTGTGTGTGGTGTGTGTGTGTGCACTTTACTTCACCAGACTGCTTTCTCAACGAGTGATGGTAACGGTTCAAGCTTAATGATGAATCAAACTTGAAAACAAACTTTTATGTTGTTTTAGTGCTTATTTTGTAGGTTAGCCTGTTGAACTTGGCGTTAGCTTGTTGCGTGGCTAATGTGACTAATGTTGTAACACTGAAGGACAGTCAGGAGAAACTGTGTGAATGTTGAGACTCAGTTCAAGCCAACCAAACAGCGAGAGTAGTTAGTTGGATGCCGTTAAAGAAAGGTCTGGCTCCACACTTTGTACTTTTGGTATCAAGGAAAAGGGGAAAAACTCTCTGGCTTGTTTGTATTTCACTAAACTAATCACAATCATCTTGGGCAGCACAAAGGCTATGGTCAAACTGCACAAATTCATGTACTTGGCAACGTTGTGTAACTTTGATTAGCACCCTTTCAGGCCTCCAGGTGGGGTGCACCTGTGGCCGATTTAGTTAATATAGATAACTTTCAGATAACATGCAATTAAGCTACAGCCAACAGTGAGTTAGCTTAGCTTAAGGACAGGAAACAGGGAGAAACAGGTACACTGTAAAACCAAAGGCTCACATTAATTAATTATAATAAGTAGCGAAAAACTTAAAACTTAAACTTTTATGTTTAAACTTTACGAAACATGAAAAGATTGTTTTTTTATTCTTAAAATTAATCAGTTCTGTTCTGTAAAAAAAAATGAGAAAACTCATAATTTCAAGGCAGTTGACTAGATTTTCAAGCCTTGAATCAAACTCTCAAAACTTTGATAAAGTTTTGAAGCTCTGAAAGTTTTGAAATAAACGAAACAAAGTTTTGTTGGCTGAGATCATTTTCTTCTTTAGATAGAACTGAATCTTGAACCTGATTTGTCTTATTTGGATGCTTGAAAATTACAACAAAACTTTTTTAAAACTTGAGTTGGGCAAATTTATGAAATTAAATTGCCTGTTTAAAGTTTTCTCAGCTTTTTTGCAATGAGAGGTGTGAATAAAAATTCTTGCTGCATATACTGAAAATTTGGAGTTGGCGCAATCAAATATTTGAACTAATATATTAATAAAATATATATTAATATTTTAACTGTAATCAAAGAGTACATGTAACACTAACTATATTTAAGCTCTGATAACATCTAACTTTTAAGTGAATTAACTCTAAAAAATTGTGGCAACCGATTGCCTCATTTTTTTTTTAAGTATCACTAACTTATTTGGGTTTACACTGTAGTTCGTCTCTGTCCAAAGGTAATAAAAGCTGCCTACCAGCACCTCTCACTAATTAGTGTGTTACCATGTTGGCCTAATTTGTACAGAAGCCAAAGTGCAAAAATAACAACTCATGGTTTTACGTGGTTATATGCTGGACTGTTTCTTCCCTGTGTGACTTCCTCAAGTCATGTCGTCACCGTGAGGTTGCCTGGAAACCAGCAGAGGTGTAGGTTGCCTGGCCGTGTGTGTTAATTAGTGAGCTTTGTGGGTGCTGATTTAAGCTGGTTTGTTTTTGTTACCTTTGGACAGAACCAGGCTTAGCCCTACTCTTTCCTCCTGATTACAGTCTTTATGGTAAATTAAGCTAACGATCACTTGGCCGTAGCGTCATAATTAACTAACACACATGGCAGTGGTATTGATATTCTCATCCAGCTCTTATAAGAAAGCAAATAAGTTGTTTTCCCCAAACTGTTTCTTTCATCATGAAGTTTCAGTTTCTCTGGGAGAGGAAAAATGCTGCCTCTTAAATGCCAAAACAAGCTAGCTGGTGTCCCATGAAGGACATTTTCTCTAGCTGGTATCTGGCAAATTCCTGCCCTCTCTTTGAACACATGTGACAAGCAGCGCTTTGACTCTCAGGCCAAATATCACTGATCAAACAGCTATGTTTGGTGTCAGCCAAAGGGAGACAACTAGGTTACTCATATGGGGGGCACTGACCTGCTCCAAGTATGTTTAGCTAGGAAACCAACACATGTACTGTACATACTGTGGCCCTATTTTGCACTTGTAAAGTTATATGCTCATGTGTTGATGCATATAAACAGGCAGAGTGAGACGGTGCACTGTAAAAAAGTCACACAGGAATTTAGTGGAATCAACTAATCTTTTGGAATTAACTTAATGTAAATAAGTTTAATTTATTCAAGTTAATTCAACTTAAAGTTTCTGTTTATTCTCAGAACACTTCAGAACTCATAAACATAAGTTCTTCTAACTTGAAGTTATTTTGAGCTGTAATGATTGATCCATTAATTGATTATTAATCGATTTTTAAATTTATTGCCAACTTTTTTGGTACTCGATTAATCTGTGAAAACTGTCTGATTCCTTAAACATGGAAGAAGATTTTTTTTAACCCTTTATGACAGAATTTATTTGGGTTGTGGGCAAAACAAGACATTTGAGGATGTCATATTGGGCTTTAGGAAAAGTGATCGACACTGGTCACCATTTTCTGACATTTTATAGATCAGACAACTTATCAATTAATCAAGAAAAGATAGAGAGATTAAACAATGAAAATATTTGATAATTGGCTAGTCCTACAGTCCTTTGACTTGAACTGATGAGTTGAATAAACGTACCGTTCAATCAAGTTCAATCAACTCATTTGATTAGGCGTCTGAAGAAAATTTTAGAAACTTAACTTTAGAAAGACACTAAAGAAGCAGGATTAGCAGACTTCCCAGCATGCACTGTGTGAGATTTAAAACTCTCCAGAGACCCTTTTAAAAAAGTTTTCACAATAAAATAACAACTGCAAAAACACTGCGAAACTATGGTGATGTTAGTATTGAATTCAGTCCCTACCCCCTTACACTTCCAGTTTAATAAATTATAATAAATGTTAAATATTATGAATGTTCGACAGTGTAATTGAAGAGTTGTTGATTTAACTTAATATGTTAAGCTCACTGAGTTTTCTCATGTACAACTGCAATTAACATCAGATTTATTTGACTAGAAAAGTTCATTTGTTTCGAATCATTAAAAGTAACCACAACTTATCTGTTCAAATTCAGTCAACTTGAAATTTAAGGCAGCCCGGACACTAACTTTTTTAAGTTAAAACAAGCAGTTTATTTTTACAGTGTGGCAGCTGCCTCTAAAAAGGCCTGGAAGCGGAAATGGTTGCACTGAGCATCCAGCATCCAGCATCCAGCCCATCAATGCATTCAACAAAAGATCTCAGCAAAAAGACTGTCATTAGCTTCTGCTTCAACCTCTTATTTGTCTCCCCGCACAGAAAAGTCCCTGTAAGATCTGTTGAGCAAACAACTGACAGATGCTATTTAAGCCTGTGGAGTCCCTAAAAATACATTTGCGCCCGGGGCAGTGATTTTGCAACTCCGCTGATGGGAGCCTTGAGCGAGTGATCCCGCTGAACATGTCTATCAATAAGAGCAACAGCATTTGTAACATGAGGACGTGGCTTAGCTATGCGCCGCCAGTCGCGGTGAATGTAAACTATTCATGTCTCGAAGCATTATCTACCACTCACCCCGGCTTTGTGGGGTGTCCGCGGTGCTCTCAGGGTGCCGCGGGAGGTCAGAGGTCAACAAGACAGTGGACTTTTCATGAGGAGCGGCATGAGCAGGTAGAATTTCGAGAAGCTATTAAGGACGATCGTTTAACCCCCGAGGTGGAGAGGAAATGATTTCAACCCCCACCTCGGCCTTCAGGTAAAGATTTTTTTTTCCTCTCCTGGGGAAATAAACATTTACATTCCTGTGCTCAGTGTGTTAATAGAGATTAAGCTGAATTCAAGCCTGCGTGTCAGGCAGCAATTCAGGTAGCTCATACCATACATACCTGTACTATTGTGTGGCTCTCAAAGGGCATCTTCCCTCAGCACTTTGAGCTCGGCTGAGGACACATGACATTTTCTCGGAACATTGTTATTAAGGTGGCCCTGGACAGCTTCAAAAGCGACAAGCAAGTCTTAATGCCCCGCTACTGTGGGCTGAGCTTCAAAGAACTTAATGTCTCGTACTTTAATGAAGGTACGGGATCAAAAGGAAGAGGAGCTGCCGACCACGGCCATAAATTATACTGTAATGCAAAATTCCTTTCTCGCTGAAATGGAAACAGTGACAAATATAATTTATCTCTAAATATGATGGAATCACCACAAAACAGGTTTCCTGTTATAGGTTGTCGGTACAGTTCATTTACCGTACTGTACGGCATTTGACCTGTTTTTGGACCCGCATTCGGGAGGCGTGGGACACATTCACGTCCAAAGATGCAATGCAGACCTTCGTTAACTTGCACGAAAAAATACGATTCTTACAAAAACAGAGGGAGCTGTTGTTGTTATTGGAGCCGGAAAGGAATGACATGGGTCTCATCAAGGTAAATCAGAAACAACAGCGGATTTCAATCATATGCCAGCGCGGGCCAAGAGAGTATGAAGGTTTCATTCCATCCAGTTGATCTCAGTTCATAAGCAGTCAGAGCTTGATTCAGATAAAACTCTTCCTGACCTTAAATGGCACATGGCTGGCAGCGCCGGGCGTCTAAACTTGAAAGACTAATGCATTTCATACTTGTGACTAAATCTAAAGCTGTGAAAAAAAAAGCAGGCGAAATCCTCAACTGGTGCGCAGCCGACAACACATGGTCCACGTTCCAGCTGAAGCCCGTGTACCTGCGGCCCACATGATGTATGGAGAGGGGGTGTGAAGAAGAGGCCTGGGCCTTTTTTGTGTTGTTTTACCTTCAGATTAATTCAGTTCTGTGAGTGATTAACAAAGCAGCATTGGAATCCAAGGTTTAGCTCATCTTTTTGGCTGATATGAGGCAATTAAATCTGCATTGACACATTATTGGATATTTTGAGAGGTTAAGAAGGCAAGTCTAATTCTGTTTATGAAGCCCAAAATCACAAATTACAGGGAGCTTTGCAATCTGTATAGTGTACGACACCCTCCGTGAATCAGGTAAGGAAAAAATCCCCCCCAAAAAACTCTTTTAACAGGGAAAAATTGGAACAAACCTCAGGAGGAGCCACAGAGGAGGGTTCCCTCTCCCGGGAGGAACCAATTATTATTTATTGACACTTTTAAATCAGGCTGTTGAAATTACTGGAACTGTTCAAATGATTTGCTTTCTGACTGAGAGTTGGATGAGAAGGTTGTTGCTGCAATGCTAAATATGTAAGCTACTTAGCATGAAGACTTGAAGCATGAAAACGACTAGACTGGTTTTGTCTGAAGGTGACAAAGGTACATTGTGAAACGGTTACGTCACCAAACATACTTGGTTAGTTTTAGGCAAAAACAACAACAACAAAAAAGGCAATGCTATGTTACGTACGTCACATGACACAAGTGAAACACGTGATGCAAGTCATGTGACACGTGTAACATTATGTAGCTCAAACCTTCATGGACCCTGGCCTCCTGGGTGAAAGTCCTGTGTTTGTTTGACCCATCGTACATACCCGACACAGATGGGTTTACATTGCAGTTACTTTAAAGTCTGGTGCGTCTCATACACACGCTTACGGGTACCGTGTGCGTACGTCTGTATGAGATGCTGAGGGATGTGACAAAAAGTCATTATTGGACAGCGTGGGAACTGGAACAGGTTGGTCGGTGCTGCATTGAGCCCACACCGGCTCAGTTTTTTTGTATTTTTTAGTGTGCGTGGACAAAGTGTGCAGGAAGTTCTGAGATCATGCTTGAGTCTAAAGATATTCACGGGCTCAAAAGTTTGTCTCTGACTCAGACATCCATACAAAAAAAAAAAAAGCCAGAAAAATGGGGCCAAATTTTAAAATAAATAAATTCTTGACTTGAGAGCACTTGAGAAGTGTTTATTTCACTGCTTGCTGATGTGCTGTTGGCAATTTATCTTTAAGAATTTGAATAAATCACAGTTGTTTTTTTTTTATGAATATAAGCTCGTGTTAACACTGAGGTCGGTTATTTCCAGCTTCTCCATCATCATTACACACAAGCAGAAAAGCACCAAGCATCACTGACGCCGTGCATGTGTGTGTGTGTGTGTGTGTGTGTGTGTGTGTGTGCAGCGGGCAGCCTATCAGCGGGTACCGACCCGGGACTGGTCGGGAGTGTGTTTCTTTAAGAATGTAAGGTGGGTGAGCCCCTTTTCCTGACGCACGCCTGGTATGCAAACATAAATTTAGCAGCAACGTGTTTGCAGGGGGAACTAAATATCTGGAAGCGACCGTGAAGTGTCATGTCGTCTGCGGCAGTTCTTGGCTGACTTTTACCTTTTTTCTTGTGTGTGTGTGTGTGTGTAAAGTGGAGCCGGAGCGCAGCGCGGAGAGCAGAGGACAGCAGAGACAGCAGACCTCTTCACTCCCCTCAGTGAGTGGACAGACCGGGGGGGGGGACAGACGGACAGGGAGCAGCGGCAATCACTACTGTCTCTGTGCACATTGCAGTGAGTTTAATCAGCTGAGATGACAGGAGGCTGCCGGTGGACCGCTGGACTGCTGTTTGTCGCTGTTTGCGTGAAGGTAAGCCGCGCTGTGGCTTGTGCACGTGAACGCAGCGTTTGATTCAGTCATTCATGTGAGAGGATGGCGCGTCACTTCAGTTTGACGCGACAGATGCGTTTGTGAAGTTAAAACCGCTTTTTCATTTCACCTGAATCAACTAAATTTTTTTTACTTTTATGAAGTTTGTTGAAAAAGAAACGAGACGCCTACTGCTTTTGACCTGTCATCTGTTTCTGAAGGGAAAATCACTATTAAAACCCAACTGGGACCAAGGTGCTTTGAGTATAAATGACTTAAAAAATCATGTTCATACTGTATTTATGACAGGACTGCTCTAATCCTACAGACTGACACAAGACTCATGATTAGCGATGATTTGCACATAAGCATAGCAACTAAATTTCTTGTCTTATCAGGAAACTCACTGAAATATATAATTAGTTAGGGCCTGACAATACTGGACTTTTGGGGCTCATAGTAATATTAGGGAGACACTCATATAGCCTCAAATATTGCAGTGGATCCTCATATCTGGTTATTAAACACTGGTGACAAAGATTTTACAGTAAACTTTATTGTACAAAATGACATCAGGTCACTGACGGAGTAAATTTCCACTGGTATTTTATACAAATTATACATAACTTTAAATATAATATGATATAATATAAGAAAAAGGACCAAACGTACATAAAACACTGACTATAAAACTTAAGTGATAATAATTTTCATAGTAGGCACATATCAGACAACATGTATGTAGATACCAGTATAGCCTTGTATTGAATGACCAATATATATCTCATTTTGGGATGTGATTTTTAGTGTTCGTTCGTCCTCCTCTTCCTCACGTGATGCTGAAGCAGGTCCAAGGCTGCTGCACAGTGGATGCGATGAGGATCAGTGTGGTATCGGCTGAGACGACATCAGCAACAAGCATATATGACAATATGTGAACAAATTTAGTGTGAAATTAAATCAGATAGAAAAATGAACTATAATTAATATATTACAAAGGACTGTGATACGATACATATCATGATTCAATATACTGTGATAGATAGATTAGTGTAAACAAGGTGATTTTTTGCTATTTTGCCTTTTAATGCAATTTCAGGAAAACTGATGATATAAAGAGCACACCACCCTGTGCATTAAAGTTAAAAAAGTTTGCTTTCTTATGCAGTTGCACCAGTGAACATAGATGACAGTGCTGCTATCCAGCAGTCGGGGGTTTAAACACAACACAAAATGAACCACTGCCGCAAATCTAGCGCTTTTTTTGAGAAACGATACACTTTGACAAAACATAATATTGCGATACTCTATTCGTGTTTTCTTACCCCTCTAATATACGACCTTTAAGTTTGTTTACTTGTTTTACCTTGTAACGTTATGTCACACCTGAAATCTAATAGGGAGAGCATGGGTTATCTGAAAGGTCAAACCTTATCAGCCCTGCGTTGAACAAACTTTTTTAAAAAAGTGCAGTCAGTTTACACTAATCACTACTGAAATACTTTTACACGTTATCTCCTAAAGGCCTGTCGTGCACATGTTGCATCATTCATGCACGCCTGACTTGTGCAAAAGCCGACACATGCTGCATAACGGTGGCACGGCGAGAGCTGAGTTTTAAGTGGAGCACAAAGCAGTTGTTTGACCTGCAGACAGATTTTAGGTCTCAAAACAGAAGAGGGCGGGATGCCACTGTGTCAGCATGTGTAAATGACCTCGACAGGTGCTAATAGCACTTCAAGGTGATCTGGGCTTCAGACACCCTGGCTGCCATGTAGCCCAGCTGAGCACGTCCACGCTGTAATCAGCGAATGTCTGTGACAGAGGAGCGCTTGAGGTTTTGCAACTCTTTCCAGGCCACTGTCCAGTGCTGGCTGGATTGTGTTACAGTTTAAATATTGAGAGGAAAATCATAAAATGGCACATTAATGGACTTAATATGAGTATGAGTATCAGAAGCTGCTTACGTTTTCATGATTATTTGAGTAGTATCGATGATTATCGGCAGACTGGTCCTTAAATTCTGGACAAAGCTGTGTGTTTAAGATGTTTGGAACATGTTTCAGTACCCCAGAAGGGTGTGTGTTTCATTCTCCCACATTCATCCATTACGAAAGTGCATTATAAATGATTTTACTCGACTCAGCCAGCCGTTCAGATCAGCATCCAGAATGTTTGAAGTGGTCTGCCCTCGCATTGATTTCTGTGTTACAACAAGTGGCTGAGGTTTGATTGTTTTCTGTCTCTGTCACAGAGCGAGACTGAATAATGACTCGGTAGTTTTTTTGCTCAAGTGGTCATGGCAGGCTTTCCCATCTGTGCAGCATGAGTCAGCACTGGACATTTATCTGTTCACACACACCAGAGTGACCCAGTGCTTTGCTCCAGAGACCAGGGGATCAACAAGTGCTGCCTCCGGGGGTCTCCGCTGTGCTGTGGCCTTTTCTTTTCATCCTCGCTCTTAGGTCAAAGTCTCTGCGTTTCTATTTAACTGAAGAATGAGACTCTATATTTGTGTGTATGGCTGCTGGAAGTTGTGTGATTAGTGTGTGTGGGCCAAATGGCCTGTGGCTCCAACCCTAAATGGAATAGACCTTCCTTTGTGGGTGACATAATGACATACCTCGAGTGATTCTTGGAGGGTCTTGTTGCTCTCACTCTATTCCCTTGATTTGTGCAGCAAAGTGGAACCTTCCAGAAACAGTTTTTTTTTTTTTCTCCTTCATGCTGGACGGGGATTTGAAGGTGGCTTGTACGCGCTGGAGGCTGTGCCCTTAAAAGACACTCAAGCATCTCTCTGAGCACCAAGGTTTGTGCCCGTAAATAATGAGTTGGCACCGGCCAGGGCGACGGAGCACAGCAAATCTTGTTGTTTGCTTTAATTTTTGTTCTCTCTGGCATTTGCCTCTCTGAGCCTCTCTTTGCTCTTGCATTTTGAGAAGTTTTGTGTTAAAAAAACAAAAATCTTTTGAATTTTCTTTTGTCAATTTGTCAAATTTGGTCTTTATCCATTATTATATTTTACGTGTCAGCCAGTGCACAAGGGTTTGCTAAGGTCCGGGTGATGTTAATTTCAGGGTTGTACTAACACCAGTATCGGTATCGACCTCCTCGTATCAGTGTTGACAAGTACGTCAGTCTATGCACTGATCCAATACCAAGTAATTTCTTAACCCTAAAATGGGACCCTGCTACTAAAACAGTAATATTTTTTTAAAAATGCACTGGCGTCGGTCCTGTACTCGTCATCAGAAGGTGTATGTGCTCTGTTGCTGGACAACGTCATGCAGCCACTATGCTGATCCTGTAGACACCGATTAACTGCACGTGTTCAATGCATCCTCCAAGCGACATCAGTAGCAATAACAGAGCTATTACACTTGTGGTGTCTGTAGCTGTCATGTACGCTTACTTTTTGGTGTTTAGTAGAGCATTTACACATCTACGCTTGGTATCGATTACAATACCCAAACTCGGGATATCAGCCTAACATAATGTCTTTTTCTAGAATGTAAAATCTGCACCTGTCCTTGTTTCCTGGTCCTTTGTTTAAACATGTAATGTCTTCTGTCCATTCAAATTTTCAAAACAGTCTCCTGACAAAAAGTGCAGAAAGTCTCTACATTCACAAATTTTCAAAAAAATGTCCTTGCTAGCTTAGCTAACGTCAGCTCGTGTGAACTAATTTCATAGTAAAGGCTAACTGTTGTGAAGCACGAAAAAGGACATAGAGAAAACATGCCAGTTAGCTTAGCCCACCAGAGAATAGGAAACTGTGAGTCCCTCTCGAATTAAAACAATGACAAAAGACATAGTTGACAACGTGAGGTAGCGTGGTGCTGTCAAACAACCACCATGGCTGACGACATGACTCAGGCAGAAATCATAGTTACGGATGCGGTAATACTGACTTTTTATTCACGTTACATTTAGTTGTGGACTTGAATAAATGATAGATTTCTCTATCATTTGACTATTGTTGGAAACATTTGGGATAGTATAAGTACACAACTCAACAAAATATGTCTGATGCTTTTAGGCTTTTAATGCTGAAATGTTTCATATTGTAACTTCTAATCTAATCTTGTGTTTGCCAGTTTGTCAGATTTGTTCTTACTGGTAGGAATGCATCAACCAGTCTTTTTCTCACCTGGTACCAATTCCAATACCTAAACCTACCTTAGCTAACGTTAACTACTTTCACAGTAAAGACCTATCACTGCGCAACATTAAAATGGATTTATGTAGCACAGGTAGGAAGCAGAGGAATGTCAGTGGGAGCTTAGACTATGAGAGGAATAGAAAACTGTACTCGATGAAGATGGTGACATTTGGTCAGTCCGCTTCTAAAGGTCACTATCTACATCCCAGCTGACTGAGACATTAAAGAGACGGAGATAAAACATAACTAAAACAAACTGGGTGTGTGCTCTGTTTAATCTTTTTTCCAACACAGATTCAGATGAATATGAGGTGAAGCCTCTTAATATCATCGCTGCAAATAAAATGCAGCAAATAAACAGACTGTGGCAATGATGTCTTTATAGAAGTGTATGAAATACTTTCCTTTTGGGAGTTACTGGTTAACACCACGGTTTATGGTTTTTGACACATGATGGATTTAAGTCAGCTGCCAGAGTTCATCACAGTGCACGGCTGTCACACTCACTTCACTACATGCCTTTCTTTCTAATGACTCAGCTGGAATTCAAAAGGAAATTAGCCACAAAGGCAACAGATTTTGAGGTTTATTCAAGGAAATGGTCCCTCTCAGACTCTTAATGCAGCGAGCAGAGTGTATTGAAGTCCTCAGGATGGGGAAGCTTTGGGGTCTAATGGCGGGATTAAGTGGGGTCACGGCGTGCAAATGGTCCCAAGCGATCGTCCGTCAACAACAACATCTCTTGTTCTCTGAAACACGCTCCTTGGCTTGATTGCTTCATCATAAAGACCACAAACTATCCAATTAGCTTTCATGAGTGCCTTTGTTGTGGACGCAAGTGGAATGGGAAGTGAATTAATTTTGAGAGGGATTGGTCCCACTTGAGGAGTAAAGGAAAGGGCTTCAGAGAACATCTGGCCAGTGATGGATGGATGGAGCAAGTTTTTGGAGCGCGTTAACAAAACCGAGTGTTTTCAGTTACGCTGCAAAAGCCTTCATACTCATCTCATTGTTCCCATCTGGGCTTAATCTGTGGAGTGAGACTGAGGCTTGCTTAGTGTGGAAGTGCTGAAGTGTATGTGTGCAATATTACTCCCAATCCAAGGCCAAAATTCACCGGGACTCATGTTTGCATAAATTGCCAAGGTACCCGCAAAATGTTTTTCGCTTTTCATGCAGCGCTCTTAGTGTTCCTGGCACAGTAGCGACATTTCCTGTGTGTCCTACTCAGGTGTACTGGGATGCTGCTCTTCCAACACTGGAAATCAAGAGAGCAGGCATTCATCCTCATAGAGCGGGGCCAAAAGGAAGTAGCTTCACACCATTCACAGTGGGCCAGTGAAGGAAAAGTCCTGCAGAACAGAACAAGACATGGCAGCTTCTATTGCACGTAGAGCCCCGAAGAAAGTTCAGTTTCGACAGTATTTTTTTTTTAAATAAACCAATAGCGAGGCTTAGCTCTAGCACTCATCTCCAATTTGTGTTTGAATCTGAATCTTTCAGTTCAAAGAAGCCTTTGTGCAAATACAAAATCCCCATTCAGAGATTTCACAAACACAGCATGGCCTGAGAAGAATAGAATTAGACCTGGCTATCAGTTCCGGATGATGATCTTGTCTCTGGTATTGTATTTAAAAAAAAACCCAACAACTTTTTGCCCTTTTATGATAATCCCAGTGATGACAGACCCTTGCTCCGAGTGAAGCAGCAGATAAATGAAACCTGACAGAGTGCTTTTGTTTCTAACTTGGGGACCTCGTTTTAAAAATTAAAGTTATAATATGTGACATTTCCACATTAAAATACCTAATAAGATAGACATGTGTTATATATTTTGTTGAGTTGTGCACTGACACTATCCCGAAGGTTTCCAATAAGGTCCAAATTTGTAATTTTTCAAGGTAGCAGAGTGTTCCTTCTTAGCCCCTGCTAGCTAAATACTAGTTGCCATAACTTGCAGGAAAACATGCGGTACATCGGATACGTCAGAGAGTGAGGAAAGAAGTAATCCATGAGCATGATTTCTGTCTTAATCACATCAGAGAGATTTTCTGATCGACGGGTTGTTTAAAAGTGAAGATAACGATTCCCACAATCCCACGTCACCTCACAATATCATCAAACTATGTCTTTTTTTTTAATGTGAAAGATGTTCTCTGGTGTCACAATTTACTTATTGTGGGTTTGATAGTTTGACATCTTGAGAAATATGCTTATTCCTTATCTGGGAAAGAGTTTGATTAAAAAAAAATTATATTACTCATGTTTCCATGCAAATATGAAGTCATGTGAAGTTAGCTTAGCATAAAGGCAGCAGGGGAAACAGCTAGCTTGGCTTTGTCCTTCTTGGCTATTGATTTTACAGATACATTTTTGTATTGATTAACAAATGCAATATAACATGTTAATTAATCAGCTTTTCTACCTTTGGACACAGCCTGGCTAGCTGTTTCCCTCTGCTTCTAGTCGTTATGCTAAGCTAACGATCCTGGCTCCAGCTTCATATTTAGCGTATAGACATAAGAGAGATATCAGTCCTCTCATCAGAATCAAATGGAAGCCAATGCTAATCGATTTAATCAAGTGTTTCCCAAATTTCAGCTTTTAAAGGTGCAGATTTTTTAACATTTGAACAGAGCCAGGCTGACTGTTTCCCTCAGCTTCTAGTCTTTATGCTAAGCTAAGTGTCCCCTGGCTCCAGCTTCCTATGTAGCATACATGGTATCAATCCTGTCATCAAATTCTCTGCAAAAAAAAAAGGCAAGATAAAGTATTTCCCAAAATGTCGAACGGTTTTCATCAGCATCAGGAGTTGATTAACAAGCCAGGCCTTGTGAATATTGAAAAGATGTGGAACGGGGAACACGGCTTTTGCCATTTCCCCTTCAAAATCTTGTGGAACTTGATAGTGTTGTTTGCCTTTCAATCACTTGATGCCAAGTTCTAATAACATGCTGCGACTGACTGGCCCTGTGCCAGTAAATGGCATAACTCGGAGGAGTCATGTTGCAGTGCTGTGCCAGAGTGTATGCAAGAGGGCATGTTGTTCTGACTACAATATCAAAAAGTATAATGAGTTTTTGTGGTTTTGTGTGGCTCTGGGGAAACAGTATATGTCTTACTGTGCCACAAACACTGCAAAACTCTCTGATTTTATACCAAGCTGCTGTCACGCATTGATAAAGATCTGCCAGCAGATGGCAACATTACAGCAGAAGGACCTTTTGTGTCCAGTTCAGCAGTGGTGGCCTCTGCAGCTCCCACGCCCATCACAGATAGTCAGCTCTATTGTGATTTTGCAGGTGGCTGCCCTCCGTCCCCCCTCTGTTTCCTCTGGAGCCCCTTGTGAATGTATTTGTTCCTTCTTCGTGAGGTTTATTTGTCATTGCTGAGCTTGAAAGCCGAGCCTCTGGCATCCTGTTCCTCTGATGAAACATCTTGGTCTCCATCTGCGCTGAGTCCGCGTCCCCTCCATCAGCGTGATTGAGCGTTGTTGTTTTATCCTGTTGTGTGTTCCCGGACGTCAGCTCAAACTTCATTTGCAGCAGCCGGGGCCCTCCATGCATCATCTGGCCTGCACATTTTT
This sequence comes from Lutjanus argentimaculatus, assembly GCA_034769285.1. Classification (NCBI taxonomy): domain Eukaryota; kingdom Metazoa; phylum Chordata; class Actinopteri; order Lutjaniformes; family Lutjanidae; genus Lutjanus; species Lutjanus argentimaculatus. Next base: position 9,903,927 of record JAWZSL010000018.1, on the reverse strand, counting down.
CACACACAGCCAATCTCGAAAGCCCCCAGAACCTCGCAGTCGAGCCGCTCTGCCTTTGGCTTGAGCACATGCGTCTAGTTCTGTCTGTTCTGTTCTGCCCCGGCCTTGACCTCAGATCCGTCCCAGGGTGGGATTGCAGCAGGAGTGCCGGGGAGTGGTGCTAACGAGAGGGGAGAGGGAGCACTCAGGCCCCTCTTGTGACGCCTAATTAGAGGGGAGGGCAGGTAGGAGTGTGTGTGTTGTGTGTTGTGTGTGTTGTGTGTGTGTGTGTGTGTGTACTAGGGAGGATCATCGGGAGAGAGGAAGAAGCCAGATCAGACACTACAGAGGGAAGGAAAGAGGACCGCAAGAAGGAAGAGGACAGGATAATAGAGGCAAAAAGGTCAAGAAAAAAGGGGAACAGGAAAGGAGAAGGCATTGAGAAATTTGCAAGACAATAGCTGTGTTTAAATGGACCTTAATATTCCACAAATAATCACATTAGTAGCCCAATCAAAATAAAAGTGCCTGATGTAAACACCTCAGCCGGAAGAGACTGTCCTGATTGGAATTTTCAGTCAGGTTGAGAGGGGTGGTGTAAACTTTTGTCTCTCAACAGGAAAATAATAACCATATAAATGTTTATTCCAATTATTACTCTCTTAAATATACTCCTACACATGTCTGCCCCATGTGGGGGTAACATTAGGTCATGTGTCCAAATGAGTTTTTCTGAGGGACATAGCATGGTGGTAGCAAACAGATCTGGTCAGTAGTAGATACAATATTTCTGTTAGAAACCTTAAAAGATTTAAAGATGCTAATATTGTTCCTGGGAGAGGCTGTGGGTCGATGTAGTAAATTACTGATTGGAAACACTTCCTCTTCTTCTGTTATATTTCCAGCAGATTAGAGGTTACACCATGGGCGGAACTAGTTTGTGCATGTCAAAAAAGCTATATTCTGATTAAAAATGCACAATATTATCAGCAAATCATCTGTACCGGCAGATAAAGGCTTTAAAATGAAATAATCACATGGAGCTTTAATTATGAATAGTGGTACAAGTATTTTCCCGTATATTTTGAAGCATTATATTTTATTTTGAAAAGCTTGTATTTCATGTCTGCTTCTGCCAGTAGGCCATCATGAAAGAGTAAGCATCATAATATGTTAATTCTGTTTCAGGAGAGAGTTAATTTTCTCTGCAACCAGAAGGAAAAAAAATGTGCATATATCAGCATCAGCATCGGCCAAAATGAGCTGGATATCTGCAAAAATCCAATATTGTGCATCACAGGGCTCAACAAGAAGGCTTGCCTGCTTGTCTGCTTGCCCAAGGCAAGTAAAATGTCACATTGGGCAAGTAAATCTGGCAACTCACTTGCCCGACCAGGCAAGTGGTTTAAAAAAAAAAAAAAAGAGAGAGTTAAACTATTAAACTATTTTGATAATTGATTAATTGTTGAAGTCATTTTTCATGCAAAAATGGCAGAAAATTCTGTTTTTAGCCTCTTAAATATGGAGATTTCTTGATTTTCTCTGTTTATTATCATATTAAATTGTATATTTCTGGATTTTGACAAAACAAGACATGTAAAGACATCACCTTGGGCTTTGAAAAACAGATGGACATTTATCTCTATTTTCTGACATTTTATAGACATTGTAATTCTAGACTAAACATGACTATTAACTTTACTATTAACCACTAATAAACCACCAATAAATAAAACAATTTTTATGAGGGCAAATAAAAATTGACTTCGGGTTAGTGGATTTTTGACCCTTTCTGAAAAACATTAACGTTGAACCCTGGACAATGTTTTGTGGCATGTAAACACACGTTTTATCAGATCACTTTATTTAGCGTCCATGTAAACAGATAAGTTGAAGTTTCTAATCAGAATGATTTCAATCAGGTTGACAAAATTTTGTTCATGTAAACGTATCAATTATGCTTTAACGCTTCAGTAATGGAGTCAAGTCAAGTCAAGGACTAAAGAAAAGAAGTGTATTTGGGGAGGTAAAATTAGATCACTGAAACATAATGTGACATACAGGTCAAAGCCAAGACCTTCACCAGATGTACCAGGTGAAAACAAATAAAACTGAATAACATCTTTGTCAATGACCAGGGTGAAATAAACCACAGTAAAATATAACAAAACCGTCATAGACTTGGAGCGGTAGAGGAGGAAGGTGAGTGCCACATTCAAGGATACAAAGGAAGAGTGGGATATTAATGGAGTGATGTTGATGTGGATTTCGGTGGGAGCAAGAGGAGAAGGGGACACACAGACAGGAGGCTGTCTGTAGAAATGGAAAGAAAGAGCATTATTGATGGGGTGAGAGTGGAAGAGTTGCATGAAGCAAGCACAGAGAGCAAAAGGCCAAGCAGGAGTACTGCAGAACAAAGCCACCAGCGTGACGTTGGAAAGTAAAACATAAATATTCAACTGTAGCTTCTTGGAGAAAATGGAGATGCTGTAATTCCAGATGCACTGACTGGTTGACAGGCATTAAAAAACAAATACAAGAGCAGTTGTCTCCCGCGCTGACCTCACTCCTTTGGAAAAGGGAAGAAGGAGGTTGCGTACGAGTGTGAGAGAGGTTACGTGTAAGGATGGACGGCTAAATCCAGTGGAAACATGATTGACTGAGGGTCTGCGGAGCCGGTGTCTGACGGGGTCTCCTCGGCCGGCTGCGCTGGATGTTTGCGAGGCTAATGATGCTTTCTGGTGTTCTCACATCTGTTTCCCCCCGTGGCCACATGTGCTTCGAGTAAACGCTGGGCCGCCACGACTAAAACACTGGAGACCCCGTTACAAATGATGTGCTATTAGGATTACTACGCATACGCCCACAGAAGCAGATTGATGAGCATGTAATCATGCGTGCTCGCAAAGTAGGTGTGCGCCTGGTGTGTGGATCTTCACGTAACTGTGCGTGCTTCAGTGTCCACGGAGACCTTCCCCATTCCCACAGATCTCACTCTAACAAGGAGCAGTGGTCGAAGAAGTATTGGTACTTGTGTATAAAAAAGTACTGCAGCAATACCACATGAGTAAAGTGTGGTAAAAGCCTTGCATCAAATTATGTACGGCTATGGGAGTTCACCTCAGCCAAGTGTGATTCTCAAAAGCAATGCATACGCATGCTGTCTGCACATGCAGAGGACAAAAGCCAGTACATGCAAGTTATTTTCTAAGGTTGTCAAAAGTAGGGATGGCTCAATACACATTTTTCCATGACCCATATGGATATGGTTCTGTCCATCAAGATGTGTTTTTATGGGGGTTTACGAGGGGGGCTATATCCTGGTCGGGAACGTGACTTCCTGGAGTCTTTGCTGGCAGTCTCAAGGTGACAGCAAGATAGTGGATATGTTTTGTTGTTTTTTTTCCTTAAAATGTTGAACTATTCCTTTTAAGAATCATAACTTGAAGTATCCACAAGAAGAGACTTTGAGGGAGTAGAACCAATTTTAACTACTTAGTATAATCTATAATAATGCATCATATGTTGAAAATATGGTGATATTTCATGTTAAATCTTTGTCTGCAAAGTAACTAGTAACTGTAACTGTTGTATAAATGAAGCAGAATACACAACAGTGCACCTGACTACAGTATTTGAGAAATGTGCTTTGTTTTTCACCAAAGGTGTGTGAGGGTGTGTTTGTAGTCTTGTGACTGCTGTGTGTGTGTGTGTGTGTGTGGTGTGACCATTGGACCATTCCCAGGCTGCTCATAGGGATTAGCTAGACCGTGGTGCCCTCTATGAAACGCACTTTATCTGCAAGCACACACACACACACACACACACGGGGGCGAACAGTGACACAGCACAGATGTGTGGGTCCTGTGAAGAGGCTGGGGGCTCCCCTTTGAGGAAGCCCCTGCCTGGGAAATCTGTGTGGTCTTGGCGCATGTGTGTGTGTGTGTGTGTGTGTAAAGTACAAAGTGGTATCGTAAGTGTGTTTGTGTTATTTGCAAGAGTGTGAGGGGGATGAGGTGGTGAGATTTATTATAAACATGCATTGTTGTGTTTAAAGGGTCCAGATTATTTGAAGTGGGGTTGTACGAGGAAGGCAGCTTATCAATAGTCCATGTATTTCCTACAGTAGATACCAGTACAGAAAGTCAGGCCAAGCACCGCTGTGGGCAGGGTCAGCAGCAAAACCTATTTTATCCACCTAAAAAAAACATTATCAGTTTCCACCGCTTTACCTTGTCACCGAAGGGCCTTATTTTTTTGGTGTGAACCTGCCGCTGTGTAAGCCAAAAATCACTCTCTCAAAACCAACCCAACTCCACTAGTAAAGTCAGTGATTTAACCTCATGGAACAGTGTTTCTCAAACTTTTTTCCACCATGTACCACCTCAGAAAATACTGAGCTCTCCAGGTACCACCTTACTGTTTTGTGCCGTTTGTTGCTAGCATTTTTAGTGAATGCTTCACTGGCATTTTTAAAAGCAGCTGCTAGCACTAGTCCTTGGTTCACTTTTGTCCATTTCATTTTCAACATGGCTGCTTGAAATGTTGTCCTCCTAATGTGCACCTCTCTTTGTAATAGTTCCCATTTGGTGGTACAGTGGCAGTGTTTGTGAAGGATTTTCATTCACTTCATATTACCTCTGCTTGCTATCTTTCGAATATAGTTTAGCTTATTCCAGACGACATACGCGCAGGCAACATGCTTGATCATGACTACATAGCAGGCTGATATTGAAACATTTCAGTGATCTGATAATTTATGTATTTCAGTTACAAATGTTGCAGTATTTGCACAGTTGATATGTTTTTAAATTAATTTATTTCATTAAAAAATATATATCTCTTTGCATACCACTAGAGGGAGCTTGCATTCCACCAGTGGTGCACGTACCACAGTTTGAGAATCTAGGTCGTAGAACACATCAGTTACTTAGCTGTGTTACTGATCAAGGCAGTTGTAGATCAATTCCTGTGTTCTGTGAAATAAAATAACTGATTTGGACTATGGGCTTTGGTTGGTTTGGAGAGACCGATATTTGGCTTACATTACTGCGGTTTCCTGTCAAAAGAGGCTGTTTGACGAGAAGGTAAAAACAGTGAAAATATTCTAAATATAGCGCTGACTTAAACTGATATTGTTTTCTTAAGTGGGTCTTTTTTAGGTGACTAAAATACTTTTCGTTGTTGACACTGTCCACAGCTGTATATTGCTTAGCTTCTGCGCTAGTGCTCCTCTTTGCTTCTACAAACTGAGGGCATGTCAACAACCATCTACTGTAGGTAATACACAGATTATTGATACGTACCTCATACACCTGCACTCCAAATAATCCAAACTATCCCTTGAAGTTTAACTAAGAAATTACATCAGTAATTAGTAAGTAATACTGTCACTATTGTGCATTTTTGGCTGTTTGCTTAAACCCAAAAGATGGCATTTCTGGTTCAAGAGGCTCAAGAGGCAGGTCTGAACTAAGGGTGAACTTGACCGTGAACTTTAAACAACCTTTATTTAAACCTTTATGCTTTCAAAAGGCCTGTGCGGTCTTGTTATTTGTATGTTTAGCAATGATTGATGTTTGACCTCTTTGAAAATAATTACCCCTATGAGAAAAATGCACCCGCAGGTCACTGTTGTTTTTGGTCTTTTGGCTCGCTGATGGCCTTTGTCTCGCTGTGGTGTTGCATTTGCAATGCCACTGTGGAATCCTGTCCCAGCATACCTCTGTGCAGTGACATCATCCAACACTTGTGTCTCACTCTGAGCTTGCAGCGGTGGGTGGGTGGGTGAAAAAATGCAGCCTCAAGTGCAGCTTGTTCGAATCTGTGTAGTCCGAGTCCTCTCAGCACTCCCCCTCCTCCTCCCCTCCTGTCTCCCTGATGACAGGTATGCAGCTTGAAAAGTATTTGGCAACCATGACCTGGAAAAAGTGCACATTTGACATTGAGCATGTCACTCACCCTTCATTCTCCCGGCTCCTCCTTCACCTCAGCAGGACATAATGCGCTTTTAAATAAGGTCTCTCTGTGTTATCAGTGCAGTTTCTTCTCTCATCTCGGCGTGATTTGCTTCATAGCTGGAATAGTTGGGATTGTGGTGACCAGGTGGCCTGTGAAGCCACCCAGATGATACGACAGATACTGGGTACTCAGCTCTAGTATGAGAGATCCTCAACCGTGTGTTCAGAACATTTAAGCTCAATGCTGAGAGATGGATGGACTGACAGACGGACGGAGAGAGACAGACTGACAGACTGTGAACTAGCTGAGAGTAAGGTGCAGGGCAGGTGAAACCACTGAGCTACATGTCTCGTTACAGTTATTGACAGGGTCTCTCAACACACTCTAAATCTGGGAGTAGCCTCATAAATGACATCAGTCAAAATACAATGCACTTAGGGACTTATTGAAATGAACTGGGAAATAAATTGAAAATAAAATAAGAATATTGTACAACCCAATTGCAAAGAAGTTGGGATGCCGTGTAAAATTTTCATTTTTTTGTAAATATACACAAATTCTGAATTTGATGCCTGCCACACTTTACAAAAAAGTTGGGACATTGTCACGTTTACCACTGATACATCACCTTTTCTTTTAGCAACACTCAGTAAGTGTTTGGGAACTGAGGACACTAATTGTTGAAGTTTTGAGAGTGGAATTCTATATATATTCTATATATACATACGACTTCAGGTGCTCAACAGTCTGGGGTCTCTGTTGTCGTATTTTGTGCTTCATAATGCACCACACAGTTTCAGTGGGAGACAGGTCTGGACTGCAGGCAGGACAGTCTGCGTGAACTCTGTTGTAACGTGCAGAATGTGTCTTGGCTGACATGAGCAGGGACGTCTCTGAAACCAACGTCCTCTGGATGGCAGCGTATGTTGCTCCAAAAACCTGTATGTACCTTTCTGCATTAGTTGGGCCTTCACAGATGGGACAGTTGCTACATGACGTCACGGGCACTAACACCAGATACCATCGCAGATGCTGACTTTTGAAGTTAGCACCAGTAACAATGTGGATGATCCCTCCTCTCTTTAGCCTAGAAGACATGACGTCCATGATTTACAAAAACCATCCATCATCACCGTCCATCATTTTCCAAGTGTTCAACCTCGCTCCATCCATGCTTGTGAACGACTGAGCTTCTTAAGGATGCCCCTTTCACGCCCACCCGTGTTAAATGTTACCATTTAACTTGTTTGCCTGTGGATTGTTCCAAACAGGTGTTTCTTGAGCAGTTCACAACTTTTCCAATATTTTGTTGCCCTTGTCCCAACTCTTATGAAGCTTGTTGCAGGCATCAAATTCAGAATGAGTGTATATTAACAAAAAACAAAGTTGGCCGTTAAATATCTTTTGTTGCACTCTGGTTCTTATTTAAGTGTTTACAGTGCCCCAACTCTTTGGAATTGGGGTTGTACTTTGTAATCATAATCATCTAATCCTCTAGCGACCCCTCAGATTAGTCTGTGACTAATGTTTTTTTTCATTCTTTGATTAATCTATTGGTTGTTTTTGGACTATTTATTTTATCTGTAAAATGTCCAAAAATAATGGAATTTGCTAATTAAAAAGTCAAAGAGCCTCAAACAATTGTATCAGTACAAATATGACAAATGTGGCTGTGATACGACTGTCTTTTAAACAGCTGTTCAGTATTTTTCACCACCAAATGTCAGTTTTTGGGTGTTTTCTAGCCATAATTTGTCTTTTCCTCTATTTGTTTCTCCATCCCAACTTACATCCGTTCTATTCTATTATTTTGGTGGAAGTAAAAAGTTTGGCCCAGAGTGGAGAACCAGTGATTTTTACAATTGACCTCGAGAAATAACCACATCTGATTTGATAAACCTGCTGACCTTTTACATTACTGCGGGGAAACATCTGTCTGTTCATCTGTCGCACTCAATATTTCAGACAGCGTTTCCTCCAGGTGCACGCTACATCATTTCAACATCACACTAATCACGTGGATTTTGATAAAACTTCAGGAAATCATGTCGTTAGAATGAATAACAAGGTGACATAATGCCCGAGGTGAACTGAAAGAGTTTAATGTTGACTTGTTTTGTTAATGCAGGAGAATGGAATGAGGGAGAGGCTTGGCTGGATTTTAACTGACACACAGAGAAAACAGGGATGTTTTGACTGACAAACAATGGCAGTGTGTGTGCGTATAGTGTGTAGGAGCGAGCGGGAGCCGTTTGTGTGTTTGTATGCTGGTGAAAGATGTGCGTGTGTCAGCGCGAGACAAGTGCGTTCCCTGACGTTGATTGGCAGGAGGGCGCAGCAGGAATGTGGCTGGCTGCAGCTCTCTGCAGGACAGGTACAAACCGCTCTATCATCGCATGAGAGAGTAATCGTTACGGGCAAATCATTACATGATCACAGGGAACCAAGTCTTTGCCAAATATGCACAGCCCCCGAGAATTTTCTTTTTTGGGGGAGTGTGCGGGGAGGGATTACATCAGTAAGAGAATGATGGAGAGAAAAACAAATCCTATCAGAGAAAGAATGTATGATACACACAGGATGAAGGTTTTAAGATGGGATTTGTTTGACAGGTGGTGGTAAGTTTTTTTTCTTTGGGACAGTTTCAGTGTTGGGTCGTTTCTTAGTAATGTGTTACAGTAATGGGATTATTTTTTTTTTTCACTGATGAGTAGAGTACATACTTGCCAACCCTCCTGATTTTTCCAGGAAACTCCCGACGTTCATTGTCCTCTCCCTATTTTCTCCCGGGATCACAATTTTTGTGTATTTCTCCTGATTTCTGTCAAATTTTCACACATTTTTTTCCCCCCTTTTCAATATCGCAACCTGTTTCTGGCACTGCACAGTGTGTATAAACCCTAAATGACTCTAAATGTCTACTGTTTCCACACGGACAACAATACAGCTACACCGAACCAGACTCTCTGGAAAGGAGAATTCCCGTTTCTTAAGGAAAATTTAAAGGAAAGGGGCATGCATTTCATAAAATGTGCAACGTCAGTTTTCTTTTAGGGGCAGGGCAAAAAACAAATGGATGAAAAGAAATATGATGGTTAGTTTAGGGCAGAGAATTAAGTTCACACCAGAGGGGCAACTGATTCTGTATTCTTTCCCAAGAATTAAAAATAAATTTAACACAAAAATGCAGTTGCAGTGTACTTATTATTTTGTTATTTTTATTCTTTAAAAGTGAAAAAAATTTAGTTTCAAAGACTTTGTTTACTGCATTTTGGTGGTTTCGAATGCTTCCTATTTTTGAGGTCCCAAGGTTGGCAAGTCTGGTAGAGTAAGGGATTACAATTTGAATTTTAGTAGGTCTAATTACTTATACGGTGAATATACTATATCCAGTAATATTTGCAGTCTTAACAGGGGTGGACTGAGTATACAGACTGGTCTAGAGTTTGTTAGCATGGCTAGCTTAGCTGGTTTAGCTTGGAGGTGGGGTCATTCCTATGTTCACATGGTCCTTTGTTCCCCAGATTTAGAAAGCGCATAATGGAAACATGACAGAGTCTACCTACGTTCCCCAGTTCTATGTATGTGCTCTCCCCAGCTCTATGAAGCAAATAATGGGTTAGGGTTATGGGTTAGCATAGAAAAATGGGATCCTGGGAACATTGAAACCTCCCTTTGGAGATGTGAGAGGTGGTTATCCTCCACCAAAAGAAAAGAAATGTTTCTCCTGGTAACCCTGAAGTTTATATAGCTGGCCTGGACTTAAGGGATCACTTGTCTCTGTTTAAAGTTGGAGTTCTGGAGAGCTACGTTCAGTCAAGGCTGAGGTAAAACTAGCTGTAGATTGTTTGTCGACACCTCCAAAGTGAAAGGCAGCAGCTTGTTAAAACATGTCTTGTTTTCTGTTTCTACACATGTTTAGTACAGAAATTGGTGCCTCAAATGGGAACGTATTTATGTTCCCAGGGTTCTATGTTCTATGATAACCCCCATCTAGGGTTGGTCGATGTGTGAAAATTTTCAAATTTTCCAGCCCAGCAACCAGCAATGTCCATATATTCACGCGGGTGTGCCAGTGTGTGGATTTTTAGATGGATTTGTGCAAGTTGCCAGTTTGCTATGTGAAGTATGCTCTATACATTTGCTATAGCCAGTAAATAAAAAAATAAACTCACAAAATGTCAAAAAGGAAATATTCCTACGCCTAATTTCCATATTAAATGGAACAATACAACCACCCTTCTTCTGAATCCAAGTTTCTCTCTTTTACCCAACTAAGATGAGCTTTAACTGCCTTGTTAACTCATCGTAAAACACAATTAATTCAAACTTGACATAAAAGCAAAATAGCTAAAATTATCTTTGTTAGTCTTTTCACTTTTCCAAAAATCACCATCTCTGGTTTGGTTGAAATAAATCCTTAATTCACTACGTTAGGTGTGAAAATATTCTGGCTTTATGTTTTCATCCCACTCATTCTTTGGCTAAGTGGGTGTGTACTGTCACCACGGTGCCAATGAATGACAGTCTGTTCCTGAATCATAGCTTTTGCTCCTTCATTGGGGAAACCATTAAATAAGCAAAATGAAATGAAATAAAATAAAATGACAAACCAACCCCTGCTCCGATTTATTTAACCAATAGGCCAAGCCTAACCTTAACTGTAATATAGAGCTGGGGAACATAGGATGATAGGATGCTGGGGACCACAGGAGTGACCCTGCTCAAGCAAGAAGCAATGCTACACCGACAACTGACCGACTGGTAATGAGAAGAAAAGAATAACTAGGTACATTTTAGATGGGAAAGACTTTTTTTATGACTTCATTCTTATCAATAGTTAAATGCAAAGTTCATTGCTACCATTACAGTATGAGACATTGTCCTGAAAACTAATGCTGTCAATGGATTATCAAAGGAAAAAAGAACAAAAGTGTCCATATAAGTTTGTTTTGCACTACGGATGAATTTCATTTTGTCTGAAAGCAATAAGAACAAAACAAATAGCACACATCCTTACTCAGTAATTAAATATCTAACCACAGAATGTGATGAATAATGTCCTGGTTTTATCTGGTGTGCAATCTTCACACGGACTTTGTTAAAGAAAGAGAACAGAGGGTCAAACTCTGGTGAGCTCAGTTTATGGCTCATTGATCCACATCCCTCAAACACATATTTCCTGCAAGTCTATTAAACTTGATAATGGTCAAACAGAAGTCATTTCTGTGCTTTATTTACTACCGTATTTCTCTCCAATGACTGTTCAGTCTAGTCAGACATGTGATGGATGATTCAGAAAATAATCCTGGAAATGTTTTTGCATATTAGTTGGATATTTATCATACTAAAAGTGCGTTGGGCCTATTGCAGATTACTCTTATGTTTGAGTCTTGTAGTGTTTTACTTGAACCACAAAGGCTCTGCAGCCTGCAGAAAGAAGACAAATAGGCCCATGCATCCAGAAGAGGTGACATAAAGCCTTCATAATACGAAAACTGGATAATGTAACTGGAATAAATCTGTAAAAATTGGCTGGGTCATTTTCCCATAGCGCGCAACATGTTAATCAGAAGCCAAACTCACGACAGTTGGTCAATCAATCAGCTCAACGTTTTGTCTGAGCACATTATAGTTCCACCTAAATGTAACTGGCAACGAGCCCTTTTTGCATAACAGGTTTGGAATTTATTGCATTTGCCCAAAGCTAACAAAATGCCAGTCTCTCACCTCATACTGAATGATGCTCAGTGTTAATATTACAATATGTGGTTGTAATTGCAGCGGCTTAATCTATGCTGACAACAAATATTTTTGCAGGGGAATATTTTCCTTAAAACCAGACCGAGCTTGCAGACCGCTAATTTAAACAACAGATGTGGAATTGGGCAATGCTAACAAAACATTTAGGTTAACAGACCACTGTGATACTGAAAGACACTGTAGAGCTACTCTTTATGGCGTTTTCTGCCACGCATGATCAAAGCATGTATATCAGAGGTATAAAGTTATTGTTTGCATGTAGCGCCAGCTGTTGAGAAACTTGATCTGCTGCTGCTGTGTGCAGGTGTGTCAGGCAGACACATCACTGCCTTGAGGTGCAGCCGAGGATGTAGGTTCATGTTCAACAATGTGTGCCAAAACTGTCTCGCTTGTCTCTAACTTTTTTCTTTTTTCTTTTTTTTTTTTTTCTTTAAACTTTTATCTGTGCATCCATGCGTGTCTGTAATGCACCCTCGGGTGATTCTTGCTCCGACATGCCGCTATCTTTTGGTTCAGTCTGAAAGTGAATATGCGAGTGTGAACTTACATGTCTATCTCTACATTTTATTGTGTGTATTTTTATCTGCTTGACATGTTTGATTTATGACTCTGCTTGTTTGTGCTTATTAAAAAAGCCCAGCACACTGTGTAAAGATGTCATAAATCCATGTTTCATTTCCTTCTGTTAGTCTTTGTACACTCGTAGCAGTTTAGGGCAGTTTAGCACAGACGCTAACGACCTCAATCACACATCATAACATCAGTTTTAGATAGTAGCTACTTATTAGCCTCTTTAAAGGGGAACAAAGGTATAGCGAAAGTTAGCTAGATGGAACAGCACATGATTTTGATAAGTTTTAATCAAATTAAAGTAATTTGTGGTTAGCATTAAACCAGCAGACATTTTAGTGTAGTTTTTGTCTGGTTAGTCCAGTAAATTTTGAAGATGAGTCTTCAACAACATGATAGGCTAACTGAAAGTGATGCTATAGCCTCACATCCACAGCCCTTCAAAGGCTAATGGTTCATTAATGTTAGCTTACCTTTTCATAAATGTTGGCGTGCTGGTTTGCATGTTTTTATAGTTTGTCCAGGTTGTTCACTCTAGTTTTTCTCTTGTTTGGCCCAGTAAAATTTTAATATAATAGGTTGTTCCTACAGATAGCCGATTAACATGAAAGACAGCCAACTAAAAATAAGATTAGCAGCCCTTGAATCTGTCACTTTATTTCTTCCAAGACCTGCTAACGTCAGCTAACTAGCTAGCTCGCAACAGAACAAGGATCTAAATCAACCTATGAAGAAGAGATGTTGTGGCCGGGGGATACTGATCTGCGTCTTGTTTAGTTTAAAATGAGACACGGATGCATTTAGTCCATAAATCCGTTACTTTGTTTCATCCACGGACCTGCTAACTTTTGCTAATTAGCTAGCTCGCAACAGGACAAGCACCTAAATTAACTTCTGAAGAAAAGATGAGGTGGCGAGGACACTGTTTTACCAGTCTGGATTCCCTGGAATGTAATATCTGTGATTCCACACATGCATGCAGACCGTTAAATCAAACAGTAATTATTAAATTGTGTGTATTTTTATCTACCTGACATATTTGATTTGTGTCTCCACTTGTTTGTGCTTATTAAGAAAGCCCAGCAAGCAGTGTAAATATGCCATAAATCCCTGTTTCATTTCCTCCTGTTAGTCTTCATACACTCAAAGCAGTTTAGGCTCCACAGTCTGGCGTTGCATGCCCACTGGCTGACTCACTTCGCTCCTGCTGAGCCCTGCTCCTGGGTCTGGGGGTTCATCCACAGCCTCTCCCTTTTCCTGGCTCTAACCTACTTCAGCTCCCAGGCTTCCTGCTCCTCATAGGTCAAACTCAGAGAGGGTGTAAGCGAAAGAAAGAGACAGATGACCGCTGCATGCGTGTGCATAGGCCATAGGTGTGCTTGTGTATACGCCCTGCAGGGACCCCACCCTATACAGTAGGTTGTCTCTTCCTCTGCAGTGCAGTGCAGAGTGAAGCTGTGGATCAGGGCCACTGAGGGCAAGATGATTTCCTTCACCGCTGAGAGGAAAAGAAAAACTTGTTTTTTTATTCCAAAGAGGGTGAGGAGCATTCATGCTTGCTTTACACCTGGCCTTTGATGTATTGAGTGTATGCAATAATTTTACAGTAGTATCTGATTGGAGCTATATCGCCTGTATCCCCTACATGCATTGAGCTAGTTATTGACAGAGTTTCCAACTGTTGAGATAAATTTGGAAAACATTTCCCTACTTTTATGTGATGATCCAGGGCAAGGGATGGATTGCTTTTCTTTCCGCTGTACTAATCCAGGTTGTTGCAGAGGCTTGGCCAGGCAGTTCCCAGATTTAACAGTGCAAATGAACCCACTAATCACATACACACATGCACTGGACAGCAGAACTCCCATGTAGGTTGAACCCTGTGACTGCCAATCAGTGTCTTGACATGTCAGAGGTTATGTCGGTCAGACTGTGGGTTCCAGCTGCGCGAGTCGAGGGCTTTTACTGTACACAAGAAGCCAGCTTGGCTCGCGAACCCGCACCGAACTTGCATGCCCCAGTTATCTGGATGACGCAAGTGAATCAGGGCAGATCCACCACTTGTGTCTCATTAATATCAGGCACACCCAGCTGTTGTCATTATGCTGCTGCTGCGTGCACGGCCCTGTGTGCTTCCATCCTCTCTTACTTCATCAGGAACACTTGGTCAACTGCTCAGGGGCAGTAATTATCTTTTCGTCCCTCTCGAAGTAGCATTTGCTCTGGTACCAAGGTTCCCAGAGTAATAATGGTTTAAAAATTTGGAAACCAGAACCAGAAAATATCACATCGTGGTGCCAAACTCAATCCACAGCTTATTAATGTCCCTTTTTCACCAGATGGAAAACATTTTATTACTTTTAAATTTATTGAGCTCTTGATCCAAGAGAATGTGACCACTTAATGTGAGTTTTAAATGAGTTTTCGCGCCATTAATGGTTTATTACCATCTCTGTCGTTGATAGAAATTGACAAAAGTAGAGAGAGCTGTTAAAGTTTGAAAGTAAAACCATTTAAAAAATGTACCAAAAGCTTAAATCTTGCTTTGGGGAATTGGAATGTTGTGGTGTTTTTGCAGAGGCAAAAGATGAGTCAAATTAGGACCAAGCACACATGCTAAAGACCTCTTTCATGCAATAAAACATCAATTTTAGATAGTACTAATAAGCATGTTTGGTAAAGAATAAAGGTATAACAAAAGTTAGCTAGACGGCAGGACATGTAGTTTTAGTCAAATTTAATGTATGTTAGCTTTAAACTAGTTTTAGTAAACAAAAACTGACAACATTATTACAGTTATTTTCTTGTTTGGCCCAGTAACATTTTGAGATAACAGGCTGTTCCTACTGAAAAGGTATTAACATGTAAGACAGCCAACTAAAAATAAGATTAGCATAACATCCACAGTCCTTGTTTAGTTTAGGGACACAGATACGTTTTGTCCATAAACCTGTACAACTCTTTTATTCTAAGAACTGGTAACATTAGCTAGCTAGCTAGCTCATAGTGCAGCACAGTGACAAGAACCTAAATCAGCTTCTGAAGAAGAGATGTGGCGGTGAGAGGATACTGTTTTACCTACCAGGAGTGTAAAATGTGTGATTCCACGCATGCACGCAGGTAGGTAAATAAAACAGTGATTAGTTGATTTGTCCATTCGTCCACCTTTCACACTTCTCATAGGTTTTTATTAATTGATAGAAATGTTATTACAGATTTCATCATAGTTCTGATGCTTCCAAAGTTACTTTTGGGTAGTTTTAAGGGCTGTCCACACCAAGAATGCTAACTGTAACCATATCTATGAATATATCGTTTTAAAAATTGTTCTAACTCTAGTCCACATATCCATTTGGATCACTTTTAGAGAATTTGCAGACTATAGTCTATAACTTATTAAACACTTGTAAAACATAATATTAGGCCGCAAATTACCTAAGGCATACTTCCAAATGGTGTTTGGCACTGATGGGGTCTCTGACGTTTGTTTGATCTTTACTGATGTCCTGTTTGACGATCACCAGGATAGCATCAGATTGATGTTTACTTATCTGAAAGTATGAATAAAATTTGTCTTCAAAAGATTACAACTCTCATAACAGATTGCTGAATCCTTCTAAACTCCTCTCGTCTTTGAGGAATTTCATGAATCCACATCCTTCCCCCGGCACAATGTCAATCAGTAACCATTTTCTTAAGCTGCTGACACAACTGGAGCACCAGTACTTGGCACCTCTGTTTACAGAACGTTAGCGTTCATTAGTATGAATGCTCACATTGTTATCTTTATAACTGTTATTAAAGTTATTGTTGTTGGTGTGGACGCCCTGAAGAATTGCTTTGCTTATGACCAAAAGGTTGTCAACAAGTATTTTTTGGTTTTATTTCCTTGATAAAATTCACACTGATGACAGATCACTTTTACATAGTTCTAGTGGCAGTTGGGATCTGTAATATTCTCAGAAGCTGATAAATAAAAAGGCCAAACTATGAAAGGCAATGAAACACATTCCCCCTCCATCATCACTATAGCTGGTAATGCTGCCATCACTCACAACCCACCCCATCAGCCCAGCACATGTCTTCACTTCTCTGTCCTTTCCGTGACCCATAATTCCCTTCTTCCTGCCCACCTAACTCTTAAAGATTAACAAAGTGCTCACTACCTGTCCACCTGCTAGAGGCATCACATTTACGGGCACCGGGGTAATCTCAGGGGTCCAGTTGGTTTTCTAATCCTTGGAAACAGAAATAGAGAGCCCGGGCCAAGGGCAGGCTGTTCAGTTTCCAAGGGGATCTGTTATTGGAACTGCCATTGTTCAGCTTGGGAGGCCACCTGTATCAATATCAGAATTTCTCTGTGCCAAATGCATCTTCTTTGGATATCATGATTTCTTGGCCTTGCAGAGATGTTATATTGTCTTCACTTGGAAAAAAGTCCAGGCCACAATCAAGGTAAAAATCAAGACAACAATACAAAATAAAGGCTGGCTTGTGTACTGATTTGTGGCAATGAAGGTTTTTGTAGAGGTCGTGCCCTTGTTCCAGAACACACAGGGGTGTTTGGTAGCGGCACCAGATTGCTATAAAGCCGCACTTGAAGCTTTCATTGGTTTCACCTGACTTGAGATATACCCTCAGGATCTCTCTGTGTCACCTGGATATCTGTAGCCAATGTGAAACCCCCAGAATACGAAGCCATCTCCGTTACACACGCCAACAACAATGGAAGGGGGCTGCTTGGACCACATTTTGAAGGTTTTGGTTGCAGAAGCAATTTTGGAGCTATCAGATTGAAACTCAAGCCGCCAGAGCAAGTCAGTTCTGTCAGGAATTTCTAAGAGGGGTGTGCGCCTTTTGAAAGCTACTTTCTTAATGTAAGAAAAAAAAAAGAAACCCTTTAATGGTCAAAGAATCCCTATCACAATGGAGTCGAGGATGCCACTGTTGGGTTTTAGCGTCTCAGATGTCTCTAAGTACCATGTCTTTAACTCTGAGGTCGTCTGTAACAAAGCTTTTCAGGTATTTAGGTGGCCTGAATGTTTTTGATAAGAAGCGTGGTGTTATATTTCAATAATGAGTTGTTATGTTAGGGTGTAATACTATTCCATTCATTTTAGAGGCACTGTTATCTGTTCTGTCATTGTGTGCAGTCCAAAACTCAATGGACCCTCAGATTTTCAGTTTTTAGGGTCTGGTAGCTACATCTCCCTGATGCACATTTACACTGTACTATATTAACTTGAGATTTTCAACTTCTGACTGCCTGGCTAAACTAAATGATTTATGTGATATCCTCCCGTCTTTGTGTGTGTTAGCGCTGTAAGTCAAGCATGATCTATCTCCCCAGACTGTATATTCCTGCAGGATGGTTAGAGAGAGCTCAGATGCACCGCACACTCATGTCATACCCGTTCCTCTTGACAGTAAACCTTGGTTCAGTGCCGTGGCTTGTGGAGATTTTAGCGCTGCTGAGAGACAGCTTCCAACCACTTGGATGTTCTTAGGTTTCATGCCACCAGGGGTTTGCTCTTCGCTCTGAAAGACTTACATTTCTCGCACAAACTGAAGCCACAGCCAGCAAGTTTTAAGAGACAGATCCCTCATCTCAGAGGATGAAACTTGCCTGCCTTAGCCAGCTATCCTGTCAAGTTTGTCATAATGAGAGCTGGGACTAGACGCTCTTTGGGCCAGGGCATAAATGTATATCATCAAGGCAGTTTCTGTCTGCACTAATAGTTCAAAAGAAAGGCATCTGTAATGTTTTATAATGTGTGTGGTGAAGGCTGCCCTGTAATAGTCGACTTAACGTCCAAGTTTTCATTTATCTGTTAGTTGCAGAAAACGCCTCACCGTTTGGCCCAGATTGAAAGTACCAGGAGATTGTTGCAACAGAGATCTTTTTTCTCTTGTAAAACAGAATTTATTATCAATATGGGGCACTCTCACCTAACTGGAACTGGGGGAGTGTTTTACTTTGTTTACACCGTGAGCACAGGAGCTGTGGACCGCTGAGACGGGATGGTTTACACGTGAGCAGGAGGCTGGGAGGTGAACGGGGTGGGGCAGTGGGGAACCGTGGTGGAAGCGTCACCGGAATGAGCACCAGATACTGAGCCGGGCAGGTGGGCATATGAATCAGGCTCATCAGTAACCGGTTGATTCCACCAAGCACGGCACTCTGCGCCGCGGTTCTGACCCATCCTACTAATCGGTTGCAAGCCACACCAGCAGCGTTTTCAGAGGCATTTCAGGAGCGGAGCTTTTGCCGGCCTGATTAGTTTACTTGCTCAGATTTTGTTGATCAGGTCCTCTTTCCTTGCTCTTTGTGCTTCTACCATGGGTAAGCAGGCTACTTTTCTGTCTGTCTTTATGATTAGTGAGTCTGCACGAGGTCTTTTATTTTGAAAATTAACCGGATTCTCCCCGCCTTTTCTGTGTCTGACTTCCTGCCCGTACAATCTGCTCTGTGCTAATTGATGAGGCATCCATCAAAAATAAACTTGGCGCATATCTGAAGCGGAGCAGAGAGCCGCTTCTGGGACACACCAAGGCGCTGCTGATGAAATCACAAGCGTTGTGTAGAAATGCTGCGGTCGGCTCCAGCCGATGTGGCGCAGCTGTGACGCGACGCAGCCGCGCCTGGTGGAACTCACCGGCAACTGAAGTCACCAGCTGCTAACTGTGCTGTAGCTGCCATTAGCTTGTTAGCTCAGTTAGTGGACTGGGACACAGCCAAGACTGACAGAGGCCAGCTTGATGACTGGGAATACAGTACTGAGGTGGTTTACAGCACCTCCGATTTCACTACTCAGGAAAGAAAAAGTCAACGGAGTGGGGGGAACGGGAATTATAATAACAATAGGTCACTTTTTTATACATAAAAATTTGTATAATGTTTTGTATAGACTGTGGATTGATTGAAACAGGAATCATTCTTTCTGTATTGGGAAAGGCAGGGATTTTCGTTACTTGTCATGGGATTGGGAAGGGACAGAAGTGAAAATCCACTCCTGTGTCACCCTCTACCGGGGGCCGTGTAGTGATTACTCAGGAAAAACAAACGATATCCAGTCTTCATTTCAGTCAGCTGCAGGCTCAGGCATGCCAAGCTTAGTAACATGATATGATAGCAACCAAAAATCGTCTTTTTACATATCCATATGATGCCAGAACAGAATAAGAGCCAGGTCAGTCTGCCCTGAACTTGATAAGAATGTCCTCCCAAAGCTGAAATTATTTTATTATGGTTTTGTCAGTAGACTCCCATGTGACGTTTTTTTTGGTTTTTTTTCATCTCTTGTTTCTGAAAAGGGAAGGACAGGGAGAGGGAGGCGTCCAGTGATTCTTCAGCGGGCTTGTACTGTAGATGTGCCCGGCAGTGCCAAACCCTGCTCCCTGCTGAGATGACCCTGGGCACACGCACCAGCTGTGCAAACACAGCCGCATTGCTGAGCACACACTCACGTTCAGGCTCGGCCAAATCCAATTATTTGCCTTGCCTTGAGTTTTCTTTTTTCTTTCTCGTTTCATTTCAGTAGCGCACATTCAGCCACCTTCCTCAGAACATTCGAGCTGCGCTGCCAGTGCTGAACAAGGCCGACAAACGCACCACTGTGGCTTCTCCCTCTTCTATATTTCCCTCATGTGAACATTCCCCTGCTTGTCAGCTTAATTTCTCAGCGTCTTGCTCATTTTTCTTCCCCAAACTCTGCCGTGACAGTAGGTATCCGTTTTGTTTGAAGGAGAACCACCAAAGTCAACACTTTGGAGGGGATGCGAGCCACTCGATCATCCGCCAGTCGACACAGACAGCGGGCAAAAAAATGTTTTTGTCAGGAGGGTCCAACCCATATGAACATAAGCACCCAGACAGTTGTGTTACCTCCAGTGACCTGCCGTGCTTCAGGTCATCCTTCTCCTTAAAGGATAATTCCACTATTTTTGTGGATTTATCCATCGCATCTGTCTGTAACTGACAGAAATGATTGCTCAGACATGGGAATACAGCGACATATTGTTCAATAGTAGCCTGGCATGGGATCTTTTTCGTTCATTTTCGATCTCCAAGGGGCGCAGACCATTTTGAGAGCGACAAAATGCGACCTACAACCAATCAGCGCAACGGAACATGCGATGCAGTGCTGAGCGACACATGCAAGTTGGCGCGGTGTGTGGCCCAATTTCAAGCCAGAAAAAATTCAGGCCTGGTGACAAACTCACTCAGATTACAGCTAAATACTACAAGAACACGTCACATGTCTTGACCAGTGATGCTTCTCTGTCAGTCATTGTTTCAAAGCCACCCCATATTAAAGAAACGGTTGTGATAAGGCGGACAAGACGAAATTTGTTTCCAGGTTGGTCCAAGAAACACAAGAAGGAGGACTAGCTCGCTGCAAACTTTATCCGTCTGCCGTTTGGTGCAGAACAGGCAGCGTAAAGCAAATGTATCAGAGTTTTTTGTTGTAGTAGTAGCTGCCTGCTTTAACCAATGTCATGAGAGCTGTGAGGGTGAACAAAAAGTGTGATAATGCCAAAACAGTGAGCCAAAGAGCTGAGAGGAATTGTAGATCCAGGTGATAATCATCAGCGAGTTCATCACCAGCTCTTTCATATTACACATAGTCAGGTGATGCATTGTCAGTACAAAAAGACTATTTAAAGCAGCTTTGTTGGCTTGTTTATAACCTGTCTGATCTACTTTGTAGAGACGTTGCACAGAACTCGGCAATTACTTTGGCAAGTGCAGTGTTATCATAACCAAAAGAAACAATGGCCAAAACTACAAAGTTAAGAAGTGGTACTATAAACTGAATTTTCCTTCAAGTTTCCAACTTGCAAAGTTGTGTAATTTTCCCTCAATCACAAATATGTTTCCAGGTAATTCAACCGTCTGACACTGTGCAGATCTCGGCTCTAAATGCCCCACAAGCTAAACTTACAAGCTTGGAAGCTACAACCTCACTCGACTGACAAAGTAATTAACTGGATGATCAGATGCGTCCAGCTATGTCTCCCTGTGTGTATCTGATGCTCATTTGATCTGTTTACCTGTGCGTGCAGACAAAAGCCTGCTCCCTGGCTCGTTCTGCGAGAACAAAGGCAGCAGAAGAAGAAAAGTTGGGACTATCATGTTGCCATCAGCTGCTGACGTGAGCATGACATTTTAATGGCTGCAACCTTGATTCTTCTCTTTTTCTCCTTAAATGTTGAGTAGAGAACATTACCACAAGTGTCTGATTCCAGCAGCAAAAAACACACAAAAACGCACATTAAAAAGGGTTGAAGGCAACATTTTGCATGTAAAAATGACACTGAGGCAAATCTTCTCCTCCAAACACACAAACTAAGGTGCGTACACGGAGGACAACACTTAATCTAAGTGTGCTGAGTAATTCTCCCCACGTATTTGGACGCTGTCAGTTTGACTGCACCACTGTTGGAACAAGTTAAATGTTATCTTAACTTACAATAGTTTGGGAAAGAATTTCTTCAATAGTTTTGGGGCTGATGAGCACAGCAACACCCTGACAACTGAGTCTTTCCATTTCCGATGAACCGCCGTGCCCTTACAATATATTTAAACTGACTGTGGTCGACAGCAGGAGGAGCTACTTTTGGCTCCGCTGTTGCTTTGGAGCTAAATGATTTTCCTGAGATAACAGAGCGCTTGTCAGCCAGGCCCACAGGGAGCCCTAATGCGAAAACAAACACATGATATGCTGTCTCTCACTGTCGCTGGGCCTGTATGGGAATGACCTGCCGTGCTTCCAGTACAGTATGTATTAGATAATAGCAGAAAAGAAAAAGAAAAATATCATGCTAATGATCAGAGACACAGAAGAATAAAGGAAATATTTGAAGAGTGTTTAGTGTATTTTAAAGCACATCTTTTAGGCATAATACACTGCAAATAAGCAAGAATTAAGTGCAATCAACTAATTTTTTATATACTTCAACGTTTTTATCGATTCTATTTAATTAAACTTTCAAATTTCCAGTATTCACTTTCAGAGCTCATAAACATGAGTGTTTTGACTTGAAATAATAAGTTGAATGAATGTGCTGAGTTCAATCTACTCATTAAATTAATTTTCTAAAGACACGTGATCAGCAAATTAGCAGACTTCCCAGCATGTACTGGTTCTCCTGAGAACCTCCTTTTAATAGGTTGAAGAAAACATATATGAAGAAAAGTTGCTGTGTCTCTAACACCTCCATTAATATTAAGTTTATTTGACTAGAAAAGTTAATTTGCTTTGACTCATGACAAAATTACCTCAGCTTGACTTTTGAAATTCAGTTAACAAATATATTTAAATGGCACTTTATCTCACAGTACATGAATGAGACAGAACAAGCTATACTGTGCATCAAATTAGACAAAAAAACAGAAATAATATGTTCATTAGACAGCATTTGACCCTTTATTACACTTAATTGGAGGGCAATTAGGTTACATTGCAACAGAAGTGTACTGTAAACTAAAGTGAAATCACCTATCTGCTACTTCCATGTGAAACAGATCTACCAAGTAAAGGCCAAAATTACAGAGTTAGAGGAATATTTTGTCTGTGGGTGAGTGAACAGACTTGCTGTAATACTGTAGGCAGATATCTGATTTCAGTTTAGTTTACAGTTCAGTTCTGTGTTCCTAATTACCTCCTAATATACTAATAATATATACTAATACTAATACTGTCTGATAAAGAACACATTATTTTTTGTAATTTGCTACAAAATACAGTTTGTTACATCTTCTGAACGTGCAGTAAAACAAAGTGCAGCCATAGTTTCTGTACAGTGTACATGCGGGCAGAAAATCAGAGGAAAATGTAACAAAATTAGAGGAATGCAACCAAAACTTCCCAGCAAATCTGTAAATCCCTATTGGAATATTGCTATAGACACGGAGAGTAAACACTACGTCAGCCCACCACCCCACCCGCCCATACACACGGGAACATACAGGACATAAAGTTAGACAAACAGGGACCCCTGTAGTGGACTCACACATGGTGTCAGATAAATCTCCCATGGCGTGTTTAAGAGTTCAAATGGCGCCTCCGATCTGTCTCTTTAATACAAAGGGAATGTGGAGGATGAAATGTGCCAACTCACCCCCTCACCCGCCCGGCACTCCCCCCTCCCTCCCCTTCAAACGCCACTTTGGCTCCGTCCCAGATGTCAGGGACGTCATTCATCAAACCGCTCCCTCTCGCCGGCAATTACACAAGTATGACAGGGATGTTTGAATAATTTTTCTCAACATTGTCGCAAGTCTTGGCAATCATCCTCCATTACTGGCGTCAAGATGCTTGTTTTCTGCTTGACTGTCACGCTGAAATGCTTTTTTTTTTTTTTGGGGTTACGTAATTAAGGTGTTCTTGATAGCGGATTGACCTTCGCTGAGAGATCTTTTTCTGCTCCTTTAGTTTGTGGGCCATCTCTCAGGGATGTTGTCTGTCAGTCTTCTGGGATAATTGCACCCTCTGGAATCTCTCCGTATTGACAAGACAATGGATGGACGGCATTAAGCTGTCACATTATGTTGACTGTGTCATCGTAGACCGGTGGGGAATACATTGTTGCCTCTGATCTTTTGTACGTGTCTGAGATATGGTTCCCCGGGGGTGATTGTCATATTTGGAGGACCCTAGACGAGTCACTGGGTTTTCCCAGCTCGTCTGTCAGAGTGACAACGATGTTGTGGTTCGTTTGGCTGCAGGAGAATGTCGAGTCAAGTGGGGATGTCTAAGAGCGTCTGGCAGATGGAGACTAGGGCCCTTCTAAAAGTGAATCGTGTTATTGTATTGCATTTGTTCTTGTTCTGTAGGACAAACTGAACCTGACTGTTTAAAAAAAAACATGGCACTTCCCAGACCAAAGTTGGCTGTAAAATGTTGTCCTAGATGCTTTTCTAAATGTTGATAATATTCAAGATTGATGCAGCATAAATATTGATGATAGTGAAATTGCTTTGTGGTGGATATTTAAGAATCTATTACAAATGACATGTCTAAAATTGCTTAAATACAGTGTGTTGCCAGTGTAAGAACTGTCAATGTGATTAACTCAGAATCAAACTAAAACTGGCTGGAATTTTTCAAATTTTTTTCCAGGATTGAAATGCACTTTGTCACAGAATATGATCTTTTCAAAAAAGCTTAAAAAAATCCTTCTATTCAGCACAGGATCAGGGGATTTGATAAAGTCCTGTTCTGAGCTTCTGCCAGATACGCACAGGCATCTGTCAAAAGGCTCTGAATAGGATTATGTAGATTTGCATTTTATCTCTCCAGGTGTTTCTTTTCACCGGGGGTCAGATGCATAAAACTCTGTCACTGTCACTCTGTCAACTCAAGACAGAACTATGCACATAAATTCTTTTCATCAGATAAATAAAGCCATGTGAATACATGGTTCTGTTTTCAGTCACAGTGGAAGTGGCTGCATGTGGACAAGCCAGATTTTCACTCCCATAGTTTTTCAAGCACTAAGTTGATACCCTCAATAGACTGTCACTACTTCTGCCTGCCACCACTTTTAGAACCATAGCCAGTATATGTTGATAGTATTTATAGATGCATTAATACATGCATTTTAATAAATACCAGTTTATGTGTAGGTGGTAGCATGGATATTGGGTACGCATCAGTTCTACATCTGGACCCTTGTCTTTGTTTTGTGAAGGCACCTTTAATGCTGAAAGGTACACACCCGGTTTTGGAGCAACATATGCCGCCAAACCGGACAACGTCTTTTTCAGGGACGTCCCTGCTTATTTCAGCAAGACAACGCCAAATCACATTCTGCACGTGTAACAGCAGCGTGGCTTCGTAGTTAAATAGTTCAGGTACCCGACTGTCCTGCCTGCTGTCCAGACCAGACTTTTTTGGAACCAGTTGCAGGCATCAAATTCAGTATGAGTATATAATTACAAAAAACAGGCTGAAGGACCCCTCTAGTTCCTTTAAAACTGGTTGAGGCAGATGGCCGCCCACCGTAGAGTCTGTTTATGCTCTGCCTTTTAAGAGGATGTTTGTCCTCACCTCTGTCGTCTTAGTACTTGCTCTTGGGAACTCTTGGCTCTCTGTAAATAATATTATAAATAGGCCACTGTGTGTTGTAATTTGGACTATATGAATAAAATTTAATTGAACTGAATTGAAAAGTAGTTCCTGGGACTAAAGGTTCCATGGACTTTTGGTGAAAATGTGGCTTAAGTTGCATTGTAAGTTAACAAAAACTGTTCTCATGAAATAGATCCATCTGTAATCATCAGTGGGTATGACATAACCAAAATGTGGCAAGCCAACGCTTAATGTAATAACCTTAATTACAGGTTTACCATCCTAAATGCGGTTGTCTTGTATCAGTCTGAGACTACAGAGGATGTTGGCTTTTAAAAACTTGATCACCAAACAGATTCTCAAATAAAATCCCTCCAGGCCATAATTTTATAATTTGCATCCTATAATTTTTAAACATGCTTCAGAGCTAAGTCTGCAACATTGATTTTAATCAGTTAATCGGCTATGCACATAGCTGCAGCTCCCGAGTGTTGAAGGATGTGGCCACTATCATGCACACACTGTAATGAGAAAGCAATTGAAAGTAAGTTTAGGTCTAAGTAAGGGGCAGAAAACGTTCTGGTAAACATCCAAAAATTCTTTCCACTTTGTGCCCAGTGTGCAGCTGGCTTCTAGTAATGCAAAAACAATTGAAGAATGGAGTGTAGATTATGGAGCAGAGGGCTGGGTAGTTAAAGATGCCACGCTACAGGCAGGGCAGCATTTCATTATTTGCCTCGCTGCCAGCCAGATGAGATCAGGACTGGAGAATGCCACAGAATATGGAAATTAAGATTGTTCGATGGTCAGGCAACTCCGCAAATGAGGGGCTTAATTTGGGAGCAGGAATGCAACAGCGTTTCGGTGGTAACCGCAGACGGCGCTCTGGAGAGGACCGGGGCTTTCGTGGCGCATGTTGATGTCGGCGAAAACAGTTTAGGAAACTCGGCGGAACAAATTCGTTGGCCCTATCTGTGGCATGAGAACGGGTCTTCACAGATTGCAACTTTTCTCTCGATCCCACGTACTAGTCAAAGAGTCCCTTGTCGAACACCACCAAGGTTGATTCTGTTTGGCCCTCAGTGTTGTGTGGTCGTGATTGAACTTGCCAGGTTTGTTCTTCGTCCATTTCAAAGAAAACATCGATTACTGGATTGGTCTTCTGGGAGGTCTGGCAAGGACGGCTTTGCATGCATTTCACGGAGGGATCGATGTTTGGGACATTGCCACTGTCAATTCTGCGGAGGCTTACAATGGAGA
Organism: Lutjanus argentimaculatus; assembly: GCA_034769285.1. Taxonomy (NCBI): domain Eukaryota; kingdom Metazoa; phylum Chordata; class Actinopteri; order Lutjaniformes; family Lutjanidae; genus Lutjanus; species Lutjanus argentimaculatus. The sequence goes on along the minus strand of JAWZSL010000018.1, from coordinate 9,877,318 downwards.
TGTTATATTGAGAAAATGGATACAACTGGAGAGATGACCAGATACAAGAGTGCTACTTGATTCTTGGCCTGTGAAAAACAGCCAAAACAGCCAGACTTGCCAAAATCCAGAATGTGCTGCACCACAGGTCAATACTCAGCAGAAATATTGAGCACACACATTATCTGACAAATTAGTGAATGACTTTTATTGTACTTTTTTAGATTTTATCGATGGTACATTTAAAAAGTCTCAAATATCCCAGATGTTTTTCAGCAGTCTTAAAGCAGTGAACAGAGGGAGACCAAAAAAATAAGGGAAAAGGGACTTTGTACTTTGCTTTGTGATCAAGAAGTAATCAAAATTGACCCTACCTAACTCCCACTCCTATTTGCTTTGTGCTCCAAAAAGTGTGGAAACTCCATCCTCTCTCCTTTCTGTGTCATGTACTTAGATATGCTATGTGCTGAGCTCCTCTGTGTTGAAAATTTATTGACCAAATCATTAAGACAGATAGCTAGAATTCTGCTAACATTAGCTAACTATATACAGCATGTTTTCTTTTCAACATAGACATGTCTAGGACACAGCATATCTAAGTACAGGAAACAGGAAATGAGAGGTTCCAAAAGGGGCGGGACTTAGGAAGGGTCAGTTACCAATTACCAAGGCACATGACATTTGTGTTTACTTTTGAAGATACATACTGAAAAATGGTAAATTTAGGCTTCAAGGTCAGTATGAACTTCACCAAACGAGCTGCACGAGTGATCTCTAACTTGAACTCTTGCTCATTCTTGACGAGATGTTTGTTCTTAGACTAAAAATTGCAGATTGGTTCACAAAAATTATAGGCCTCCTGACCGTCTGTAACTTGAGCTTTATATTGAATGTCATATTAAAGCTACTACAAGGAACTTTCACATTGTGTTGATCTTAAGTCTCTGTGGACAAAAACCGTGTGTTTCTACCACCATAACAAAATATAACATGAAAAATAAAATTGTCTCAAGAAAAGCTTCTTTTAACTGTCTAATGTCACTTGGGAAAATGTAAACATAGTCTCTTCTGCATCTGGTGCCATAAATAGTTTTGTTTGATTTCAGGAAGAATCCTACCCAGATAAGATATAGAAATAGCCGATTTCTTGCTTGTTTGCTTATGTATGTCAAATAGAGGCATCAGTGTTAAAGGCAAAATATGTAAGAATTTTAGTTAAAACATTCCAAAATTAGCGTTTAATTAACAGTTTTGACCTCTGTGTGTTGTGTTACAGAGATATCTAACAAAGTTAGCATGCTAACCAGGTAGGGTTAGACTGTCTTGTCTAGAGTCCAGTCTGCCCTCATTCCAGCAACACTGAGGTATTCTTCCTGTCAAGTTTGGCCCCAGGCATCGAGCTGACCACGATGAATCCCAACCCAGGCCTTTGCAGGTAGCTGCTGACTGATGCCTGACCTCCACAAGTATTCCCCTCTGGGCCTGAAAACCTCCTCCTTCAGGTGGTCCAAAGCTCCAGTGCCAGAGGTGTGAACAAACAACACTCCCTGGCGCTCTGGGCTGCTAGCTGCATGGCTAACTGAGCTAACTAGCTAACGGCAACTCAGTTAGCAGTATTTCATGGTTACCCTGGTGATATGATGGCCCCTATTTGTTTAGTATGAATTAAAACAGACGGCCAATTCTTACATTTTGCACCTTTAAATTAAGACTGTTAAAACTCTTTGTAGTAGCTTTAAGTTATGACATGACTGCAGTTAAAAATAATAAACTGTATTTAAGGGAAAAGAGAGAAAAATGTTTAATTTCACCTCTGTATTGAATTAAATAAGTAACACCTGAAAGTTAAAAGTGGAGTTCTGGGGTGCCCCTACAAAAGCTCATATAAACTGTTGTCATCAATCATCCAGTGACAGTCACCTTTAAGTGTGAAATTACACTGGTGTTTTGAATCAGTGGTGCAGCAGCACACATGTACCGAACAGTGAACTCGTTGGCCTGCTACGTGTGGAACATTGTGTTGTAATTGTGCCACCCAGCTGTCAATTTTAATCCTACTGCGAATTGATATGACGAAGGAGGACAGATGTTTGTGATTTGTGTGTGTGTGTGTGTGTGTGCAGTACATGGTCATGACTGGAACACTGAATTGAAATCCTCTGTTTAGTTACGGCTCTCTTGAACACACCACGACACCATCCATCTTTGTAGCTGCTTTTTGTTGGGGTGGGCGGCGTAGTGTTCACACACTCGCCATCACACACAGCTTAATTACTGATAGAAGCCGCTGGTCACGGTTGCTTAACGCCGCTGCAGAGAGGCTGCAGATGGGCCAATCAATCGATCAGACTAATGAAAAGCTGTGAGGGAGAGCTGTCGCACAGCTGCTGCAGACCTCACTCTGTCCATGTCTGATGGTTGGATCACTGCCAGTGTTGTGTTAATGTGATAGTATGCAGCGTTCACTCTCACTATGCAGCAGGGATGGTTCTCAGTGATGGTTTAACAGTTAGTTACAGTGTGTGTGTGTGTGTGTGTGTGTGTGTATGGGCTGGACTGAGTGCAGGTGTTTCACACTTTATTGTTCACTTTTTACACCAAACATAGTCAACAGTAATTTAGACAGATATCAACATGAACTCTTTTTAATAGCAACCATATTGATATGTAATAGCAGTGTAAACACAGGTGTTACCAATGATACTAATTAAGGTCCTGTTCTGTTTGGTGTAACAGAGCTGTTCCAGCAAACATGCACCTGAATGGAATGAAACTTTGATTATTTTCATTGGTAACACCTAGGCTGATGAAGCTGATCATCATAGCGACACCATTCCCACAACTGGGTTACAACACACACTCAGGAGCTGTGCTTTTGTCTTGAGAAGCCACAGCTTTTATTAACCTGACAAACTCAAATCTAAACTGTACATTTACTGCCAGACTGACAACTTCACTGTGCACCTTTTCCTACACTTAGCACACATTTACCGTCACTCGCTCTCTCACGCTGCCTCAAACCAAAGTTACATGCTCACTACACACGCTACTATGACTACTTTATTCTTGGGACTAAACCCAAAATATTTCCAGAGGTAGAGGTATTTCTCATCTTTTTTACTAGTTAGTCCTCTCACTTTTATCTCCCAGATGCCATGGTTCTCAGCTTATCTAGACTGACTTGTCCAACAGTAGGAAGACTGACCTCTGGTGGTGCACGCTGTGCACTACAATACATCACCTCAATAAAGTCTCTGTATCATTTAATAGAAAGAGGAGCGTCTGTTGTGATACCTTTATACCACTCAAGCCTACAGTGTACTGGACACATTAGAAATTTGCACCAGATAAAGGTGCTAGATGAGAAGTAAAGGGATCACCAAAGTTATCACCAAAGTCATCCTGAAGGGGATGACACCAAATGTCATTGCAATTCATCCAACAGTTGTCGAGACATTTCACTCAAAACCCCAAATGTGAACTTCATTGTGGCACAAGAGGTGAAGTCAGTGGCTCATGAGGATACATCATCAGGGAACAATGAATGTCAAGTTTAAGTATATGTCCGGCAATATGTTGAGATATTTCATTGGATACTTGATGATTTTGACTTGCTGTTGGCTCTAGATGAAAAGTCATGATATTGGCAAAATCACTGGTATTCATCCTCTGGGGACCATGAATGTTTTTTACAAAATTTATTGGCATTTAATGTGAGTGTTGCTGAGATATGTCACTCTGAACCGAACGCTGCTAGCATAGCAGAAATGTTACTTGAAGGGGCTTTTAAAGGAGCTCTTCAACTCGCATTTCCTTGGTTATATTTCATGAGCACAAAAGCTTTGACTGGTAATGCTTCCCCTGAATAAATGGATAAGCCCAAAATCTCCTTATATTAATTTAATTTATCACACAAGATGTAATATTAAATGTGTTTGTAATTTTAACTTGTTGCAGCAGTGCAGAGAATTGGCTGTATTGAACATGATCCTGGTGCATTTATTTTGCTCAAATTTCCACAGATAAGGTTGCTGCATTTCTCTTCAACTCTAAAACCTGAAGACCGGCCAGGATGGTTTCTTGAGACCACCTATCTCTGCCCCCTCACTGTAATTGATAACATTTGGAAGCGTCTCTCGGTGGGAAACTATATGATGGATTTGGTCAATCTGCTTTTGAGCCTAAGGTCAGTCAGACAGAGGAGGAGAAGATGGATGATTTCGGGAAACTAGCTCTTGTCTCGGCCTGTGAAAACGTGATCTGGTCATGATTGTTCACCCTCGCTTGCTTGAGTTTCACACCCTTACATAACCCTCGTGGCTGCGTTACATGCTGGAATCAGCTATAACAAAGGGCCAAGGCCATCCATCATGAGTGGAGGCAGTAGTCAGAGAAACAAGTGGCTTTTTTGTCTTTAAGTGGGTGTGATGGAAGATGAAAACTGGGTGGATGTCTTGAAGCAGAGCTATTATGTCAATGCTGAGTCCAGCTGAGGTCTCTCAGCTGCTGCTTTTTCTTTCACTCATTGGACGAGAGCGAGCTTGGCCCGATGATGCTGGACCACAGGGGAATGATGAAAAGAATTTGATGATTCAGTACCAAAATCCATGTCAGTGCTTTTCACATCTTTTATATAATCACAGTGAGCTACTGCATGTTTCCCATCTACAACAAAGCGTTGACTTTAAAAATGTGCTTGACAGAGCAGCAAAAGTACCCATATACGTTCTGTACTCAACATGAAATGGCCCTGAAATGTACTTAAAGTGTGAAAGTGAAAAGTCACCATCTGAAGGACATTTCTACTGGCTGTTTCTAGTAGAAACTCCATGGTCAAGTCTCCCTTCTTGTCTGTTTTGCCTTGTTATGTATACGTCATTTTTTTGTCTTATGTCTTTTAGGTGATTTCTTTATCTTGTTAGATTTTTTTGTTGTCTTTTGTCATTTTTTTGTCTTGTTCTGTCTTTTTCATCTTAATATGTCTTTTTCGTCTTTTTATATCTTTAACGTCATTTCTTGCCTTGTTGCACCTTTATCATCTTGTCTTGTCTTTTTCGTCTTGATATGTCCTTTTTGTCTTGTTACGTCATTCTTGGTTGTCTCAGGTCATTTTCTATTTTGTCACATCTTTTTCGTTTGGTTACGTATTTTATGTTATTTTTTGTTGATGTCATATTTTGTATTATTACATCTTTTCTATCTTGTTACATCTTTTACATCTTGCTTGCTTGATTGCTGCTTTTTTTTTGTCTTTTATGTTATTTTTGGCCTCATTACATCTTTTTCATTTTGTTACATATTTTACATTACTTTGTGTCTCATCGTCATATTTGGTATTGTTAACGTCTTTTTTGTTTTGTTATGTCATTTTTGCTCTTGTTATGTAATTTTTGCCTTGTAAAGTCATTTCAGGTAGTGTTATGTCTTATTTGTTACTGTAGGGCCATTTTTCATTTTGTTCCACTTTTATCATCTTTAACATCTTTTATGTAATTTTTTGTCTTGTTACGTCATTTTTGGTCTTGTTACGTCTTCATCTCGTTGTGTCTTTTCGTCTTGTTACATCACTTTTCATTTTACGGATTTTGTTTTGTACATATTTTACATCACTTATCGTTATGTTACGTAATTTCTGTCTTGTTATGTTTTTTAAATAGTTTTCATCTTGGGTTAGGGTTATTGTCCCAACAATTTAGGTTTAAATTGGTCTTGATGTTGGGAAGGTGACGCACAATGATGCAAAATAAAAATGGTCATTATTTCCATTTCCCCCAACTGCATTAAAACTAAAGTAATGAGCCTGTTTTGAAAATGAAGGGTGTAGAAAGTACAGGTAAATGTCTTAAAATGTCATGGTAAAGCGCATCGTAAAGTACAGATACCTAAAAAAATCTACTTAAGTACAGTAATGAGGTATTTGTACTTGGCCTTTGAATGAGCATTATGAGTGTCTTCTCAGCCACAGTTCTTCACTGAAGACCTTTTATTTCAACATTCATTCTGTGCGTGGTACAGAGACTCGCTGCAGGAAGAGCTGGCGTGTTTCAGGAAATGACACGTGATGTATCCGGATCTGATCTTTCCTCCGCTGCTCCGTCATTCTGCCCTCACCCACATCATCGTGGGAACGCTGTGGTCTGTCAGCGTTTTCCTGCTGCTGTTACTGTATCTACTGTATGACCCAGAGGGTCAGGAGTGTCAGTCCCTCCTCTGTCTCCTCTGTATCGTTCAAAGGGCCTGCTTTAACTTTGTTTTGACAGAACAGAAGTAGTTTTTTCTCGGTCCGTTTTTTTGTCCAGAGCCAAAACTCCACCAAAAGCTTCCCATTGCACACACGTTTGATCCATCTGATACTTTTCCTTATGATGTTGACATGGCTGTCATGTTAGCAAACAGTTGCATATTTATGTGCCCATCAGACACAAAGCATCATTAGCTTTCATTTCTGGTGACCTGTGTTGATATTGAGGTATTTGTACTTAAGTGATGAGGACATTAATACATCAATAATTATAATCCAGTAATATATATTTTTGGGGTGCTCTGGTAGCTCACTTGATAAAGTGTGTGTGCTCCATGTACTCAGTCCTGGTCAGCGGCCCTGGTTCGATTTGCTGCTTGTCGTCCCCTCTCTCTCTTGCTGCTCAGTTTCCTGTGTTCAACTGTCATGTACAATAAAAGCAATAAAATAAAATTTAAAAAAAATATGGGCCATTCTACACTTTAACTTTTGGTGTATTTTTATGCTAATACTAAAATTTGAGTGCTGGACTTTTAGTGGTGACACTTGTGGTATTAATTAAACTTTTTTTTTTCCACTGAAGTGTTATTTATCCTATTTTATTTTCATAAGAGTGTTTTTATTGCAACCAGCACTGTCACTGTTGAGCTGAGATGTTTTCCTCGTCCAACACATTTCATTCTACCGTTGACCCTGTGTGACCTACATATCACTAATAAAACTGAACTGAACTGAACAAAGCTAGACTATGAAACAGCACATGCTGCGATCCAGCTTCCTAAGGAGGCCTGCAACCGCTAAATCAGGATGACATTTTCTGCACAGCTGCTTTACTTGTGTGTTTTTCTTTCACCAGCTCCAAAGGAGCCAAACAGGATCTTTGTAGTCTGCTTATTTTCTGTATTAAATCAACGCCTTCAGAGTGGTGCTTGCCCTCTACAGAATGATCCCGTTCACTTTCCAGCGGAGCATTTCAGTGATACCACGGAGGGAGAATCATGCAGAATCATCAGCACAGTGGCTGTGGTGTACAGTATCTATTATATTAAGAAAAAACACTTTTGATTTTGCGGTCTTACAGTATGTTCCGGTACTGGCATTGAGCTGTCAGAACTCTTTTGAGGGCCTCATTAAAAACCTCCACATTAAATATAATAGCAGTCGTTACCTGAGCGGGTAAACCGCACCGCGTCTGCTGCAGAGATTAATGTTAGTGGTGAAGCTATTTTTGCATTGAGATGTCTTCCTGCTGGCTAATGGGATACAAAAGGCTTCAGCACTGGATTTCATAGCTCCATCTGTTTATATTGTAAGTCAGGAGAAGTCGGCATCGGGGTGCCCCACCGCATAATTAGCTCCCCGCTAAAGCAGAAACCTCTACGATGAGCCCTCGTGGCCCCACACATGGTCAGCAGGTGGACTAACCTGTCTACTTAGCAGGAAATCTACTTGATAATGTTGCACACTTGGACCGGTCAAGCGCTCAAGTTGCAGTCAGCTTGTGGTCAGCTTGGGGAGTGAAGAATCGTGATTTATTGTGAGGGCACAGCCGGTGTGAGCATTACAGTATTTGGTCTCTGTTTGTACTGCAGGCTGATATTCTGTGGTCACGAAGGGATTCTCACAAAAGCCAGCGGATAGTTGAAGAAAAATGGCTGGTGACAACTATGGTATAAAATGATCGATGAAGACCTCTTTAGATGAGTTATCCTGTTGCCTTATACAGAAACAACATGGCCCCTAAAATTACACATACATTTTAGGCTATAACAAGAGGATTGTCTCTGTAACAAACTGAACAAACAGTACAAAATAATCTTGCTCTGGTCAGTTAAATCCAGAATATAAAACATGATTAAAGGCACAGTAGAAATACACTATTTGCTTTCTTGTCAAGTTAGCTGAGAAGATGGATACCACTCTCATGTCTCTGCAAGCTAGGGTACTATTAGCTTAGCATAAAAAAAAACATAAATGGTCATTTTATGTTGCTGTGTGTGTACAGGTTTAACAGCCAAGATACAACATATTAAATAGTGAACTTTAGAGGTGTTGGAAGGCATATTTTTGAACTGAAACAGCCAGGCAAGCTGTTTCCCCTTGTTTAGGCCGATCATATTTTCAAACCTCAGGGACAGTTATCTTAGTGCTTAGCACACCCACTGACAGGCCTGGCTCTAGAACAAAATAATGGGGGTGCATCTGAAATTATTGAGAAAGAAAATTACATTTAATGTGGTTAAAACAGGAAATTCAGTTAATCAGTCTTGATATATGACGGTGATTCCTGCATTATGCTGTATGAAAAGCTTCACCTTGAATTATGAGACCCCCGCAGCATCTGAAACTTCATCAAATCACCTGAAAACAACACCAGACTGCTACGGTATAACCACGCAGACCTGTGCACACATCAGACTGGTTGGTTACTCAGTATTCTTTCTAATGAAGGATGTTGTAACATCAGTAACTAATCTGTGACCACTGATGTGACCACGAGGTGAGATGCATTAGACTTTTTGCTGAAATAGCGTTAGACTGATGTGATCATCACCAAATCAGCTCCTTGATGTTGCTGAGCTGCCGTTATCACATTTAACTGTGAGTGGCACAGCTGTTTTAAAGCGATGAGACCTGTGACGTGACAGGTCAGAGACTGTTTAATGAGCACCACACCCGCTGATCTGTATTCACCTTCACCTGGAGCCTTTGTACGTTGCGGTGGTGCGCATACATGAACCACTAAAGGTATGTAGATGCACAGTTGGTGCACCAGACCTGAGGTGCAACTGAGGGTGTAAAATATTTAAACTGAGGGTACAATGCATGCTTTTGCACCCTTAGCCTTTCAGTACCAAATGGTCCCATTTTTTATCACAATTAAACAAATTGTGATAAAAATTGGGACCATTTGGTAGTGAAAGTTGAAAACTGAGATTTTTTAGTTTTATAGATATTTGTCAGGACTCAGGAAACCAGGACAGCCCAGTCAATTTGGGACGTCTGTTCACCGCACTCTTGTTTTCAGAGTTTATGCTACTTTAAGCTAGGCTAACTGCCTCCAGCTTTATACTTAACGCACAACATGACAGTGGTGTCTCATCTAACCTTCTGCAGGAGAAAATTCTGAGTGTGGTCCTCATGCTGGTCATGCTGTTATAATCACAAATGAATGTCAACGAAAAAGAACACATTAATAATCACACTATTCATGTACACTTTATATGATGTATAAAGTATTTATTAAATATGAAGTAGAAAAAAACTATTTATACATATATACATATTTATACATATTTACAAAGCCCAAAATAGTCCACTTCATGTTGTAAGTGTGAGGCTTTCCAGTTCACATTTATATTGTCATTGATGTCAGATTGGCAGCATTAATGACAGACAGTAACAGACAAGTGTGGGAGGTGCTGATGTCTTGCTGACTGCTTCCTCTTAGATCTCAGATGATGAACAGAGCGCCTAAAAGAAGACAAAAGGAGGAAAACCGCCATTAGAGCTTATGCAGCCGATTGTTTATTGTGCTTCTGCTCGTGTTGACTGTATGCAGGCTGAAGTCCAGCCAGGAGTTATGATACAACTGTAAGGTTTACAACATACGTCACAGGGGAAACCTCGCTTACGTCTTGTGTGCGTCTTGAAGAGCCTTTTATGACAGAGCCGACAGTGATAGTGGGGGTCATGTGAGTTTATGTTCTGCTTTGGCAGGATAGTAATGGACTCGTTGCAACACACCCTGCATCATCAACACCCCCTCAACCGTTCAGTAACTTTAGTCTGGGAAGAATTTCCTAAACGCCTTTTTAATTAATTTATTCTTATATGAAATTTACTTTTTTCACCCCAGAATAAGTATAAATGTGTGCATACTGTACACTTCACGTGACAAATGTTAAAGCGCCAGTAGGCTACATTAAAAAAGTCAATATTGGAAAGTGACACTTCAAGTAGCCAGCAAATAAATGCACATTTTTGACAGAATTATTATCTGAATTTAATTTAAATTATCTGAATTTTAAAGAATTTACAGTTACACAAATGAAAATCAAGAAACAATCTGTGGCTCTCACCTCTTTCTTCTCATTTGCCAACTTGAAGACCGTCAAGGCAAAGATGTTCTCCGAGTGCTGCAAGTAGCCTCCAAGTTCCTGGCAGGTGTCAAGAACGTCTCTGTGACCCGTCCATTGAGCGTTTTTGTCCATTATCATTCTCCTCATGCTCAGCCTGCTCCTCACAAAGGCCATCTCTGGAGGGTACCAGTCTTTGGAGCTCCTCTTCCTCAAGCTTTGATATTTTTGGGCTCCTTCGCCATGTCCGTACCGACGCCGGGCGGACGGGAGGCCGCGGCGTTCAGGTGAAATGGTCGATTCCACTGCCATGACTTCTAACAAGCAGAAGTAAACCCCTCACATCAGAATGTGTTCTTGCTTGGGTCTGTTGTTGAAACTGTGCTGCGCAGCCTGTCATGCAGTGTCTGGAGTGCAGTGACGAAACTGTGTTGCTGCAAGCTAAGTGCTCCACGGTCAAAGTCTTGTGTTTATTGAGGTTATTGACGCCACTGCCGCTCTTATCCCGTCTGTGTCAAGACGTCTGTGAGGTCCAGGGCCCAATGACGTCCATATGATGTACTTCCTTTGTCAGTCCAGGATTACCATATATGGGTATTATGTACCAAACACATCAATACATGGTCCTTATGACAATGTTGTGAAATTCATGCAGAATGCAGAGTCAGAGTGAATAGCAGTATTTTGCAGACCCTGTGCAGTTCAGAGCACCAGACCACACAATATTTATGAAAAAAATATAACCATGGTAAATGCAGTTGACTGTCAGAGAAGCAGATCTCATCACTCTGACCCTTTGACAAGTGAGACAGGATAAAAAGTCTGACATTAGGTTGCATTTTCTCCAGTTACCTCCCACACATGCAGGCTAAGTGATCTGGCTACTCTTAAATTGTCCCTAGGTGTGAGTGTGAGTGTGAATCTTCTGTCTACAAACATATATTAGCCCTGTGATGGATGACCTGTTCAGTGAGAACCCTGTTTCTCGCCCAGTGTGAGCTGATATGGCTCCAATCCTACATAACCCTGCTCAGGATACTGTAGGTGGGTGGAGACTGAATGGAGGAATGAAGCGAAGGTGGGCTGAAGTCTGATTCACTTGTTCTAGGTTTAGGTCCCATTTAAGCACTTTTGCTTGTTAAACACACATAATCTGAGCGCAAATAGGTGGTACTTAGTCTCTTAATTAATCATGGATGTGTTTTGGGAGTGACATGAATTAAACCAATCAGAGTTTCAGCACCTGGTGTGCTGTGAAAGTTGGAGAAGCGAATGGTTTTCTGCCGAGGACATGGATCAGCTCGTGCACCAGTTCCAGGGATGCTAGAATTACCACTTGCACAGATTAGCAACCCTGCTGTGTGTTGCTTTGTGCCAGGTGTTAGACAGGGCCCTTAATGTTTTAGATTAGCATTAACATTTGGAATTAAACCTGAATTTCTTAGTATTTTTATGAATATTATTATGTTTTGAACAGCACAGCAAGCTGTAAACACAGCACTGACATATTATCACCTTATAAAGTTAAAATGCTAATGTTTTAGCAAGCAGTTGCCTACTGCATCCAGCAGACAAGGAGCAACATTAGCATTCATTGGAGTCGAGTTTCTGGCCATCTGAAGAATCTAAGATCAATATTAAGTCTTGTTTTAGCTCTGTTTTGGTCTCCACCACCTTCAACTGTACTTGAAAACAAGATTGAAATTTAAAAGTGAAAAACACTGACTCTTAAAAAAAGTGATATAATTCAAACTGCCTTTTGGTCTCAGGTCAGTGGTGTACAGATGGTGACGAGGTCTGTCGATCAATTGGTCACACTTGGTCTGATTTTGCTCATAAGTCCTACCCGGAATGATTAGCATTTTACTCAGTCCTCGTCCAAAGTCAGTGAGCTTTATGAATGGGTTTTTGGTCTGATGCCTTAAATAAGGTCAGTTAACACAAGCTTAAGAGATTTTCACATTGGTTGTACAATATAAAATTTGGTGACTGTTAACAAGTGGCTAAATGACATCTACAGAGTTTGTAGGGGAAATTTAACATCATCGCGCTGAGCCTAGTCACTTCGTGTTGGTGACATTGAATTCATGTGACCATGTTGTTTGATTATAGCCTAACATTAGCGTTTTACTTATGCAAATTGCTGTTACACTTCAGAGGTCATAAAAGTGGTATTAATTTGTGAAAATTATCTTGCTGAATAAAACATGTAAGGATCATAAAATTTTGTTTTATTTTCTGCTAATTCTAATCCAAAATCCAGTGGAAAAGTCCGATTGGCTTTTTGTTGAGGGATGCAGAATGTGTTGGCCTACAAATTACATTATCACTGCAGCACTTGTTAGCAAATGCTTGTGTCCTTGCATGTTAAGCTAAAGTGAACATGGCAAACATTACAGCTCAGTGTGTTAACATTGTTATTCTGAGCATGTAGCATGCTGACATTAGCATTTAGCTGAAAGGACTGCTGTACGTCACACAGCTCCTAACTTAGCTGTAGACTCTTGTTTGGTGTTTGGAGCAAAATTTGGCAACGGCTAGCAGCACTTTTTGATCAGTGTCCTGTATAAAACCATAAATTAAAGCTCCTGGCAGTACTCCCCTTAAACATTTTTGACAGCGCTCCCCTCCTCCCATCAATTAAACCTGCTTTTTTTTCTCCAAAAGCGGGTTCGAGTTTACACTCTTAACTGATCTGTACCTGTATTATGTTCTGCACCAGGATCCCGTTTCAACAGAAAATCCATCAAATTAAACAAGTGACGTGCTGTTTCATGAGGACTTTGAAAGGCTGTGTCAAAGAAGCGCTCATGCATCATTAGGAAGGTGCCACGCATCGTTATGAGACATTAAAACATGGGAGTAACAGAGCGTGAACACAAAGGGATGTGATGACAGCGCCAGGAAAATTTTTCATCTATCAAAGGTAGATCCCCCCCCCCCCCTTCCCCTGAGGCTTCATTCCTCATGCTGTTCAAGATGAGAAGTGGTGGGAGTTGAAGAGGGCCGCAATGGAGACAAGTTGAGCTCCTTGCCACTCTTGCTTCTCATGCTCGCAGGACAGACTGCGCTTGGGAGACAAATATCAGTACATGTAAATCAAGTTGAGTGAACTCTGGCAGAGAAACTTGGGAGAAGGTACATCTTCAAAGGCAGTCTGAGGGAGAACATTAAGATAACCAAACAATCCATCAGGAATCAGAGAATGTGATGAAAGTGCTGTTTTGGTTTTATTTAGGTTCCCAGAGAACTTAGTCATGAGCTGTTGCATCGCAGGTATCCTGTGTGAACGCTTGAAGTTGAAAATTGTAACCGATGTTTTCTTCCCCTTTTGCACTGAAGGGTGTCTTGTTGCGCGGGGGGAGCCAAGACTCTGTCATGACCTTTATGACTTTTAACTTTATCAGTCCTGAAATCCTGAAGTTGCACTGGGCTTTGTTCTGTATTAAGCAAATATACGCAACTTTTCTGTTCGTAAACATTTTGACAATTTTTTTGGGCAGGGCAAAAGATTTCTTTAAACATGCTAGCTAATACTAGCTGGCAAATTTTGTTAGTTTGCTTCTTAACAATGGCTGGAGAAACTAGGAGCTGTTCTTAATATGTACGGTCACTCACTTTCCAGGTTGTCCGCTGTTACTTGAAAAAGTTAATGGGTGGATGCGCTTTCTACAACCGCGAGTTGGGCGATTGGACGAATATATCGGCAATCTGGCAATTGAGTCCATCGCTGGTTGTTTATTTTGGGGGGTGATTTTTGTAGTTTAATTTCCATAATTTCAGCCCATCCAACTCCAACTCATATGTCCATTTACTGTTAGGTGGCGCCCCTAGTGGACATAGTAAGTATTACAGGAGACGTATAAGGAGCAAGAAAAGTCCACATTTAGAGGAGGTGGCGTGGATGGATGGCTCAAACAAGCACATGACTTTCACCCAGGAGACCGAGGTTTGAGTCCTGGGCCTTTTCAGTCACTTAAAATTTCATTATGGATGTGACGTCTGCTGCGTCACCTCTGTTCCACGAGTGACGTCACTTCCGTCACGTGACATACATAACGCAGTTATTTTAACCCAAACCACAATCTTTTCCCAACCCTAACCAAGTAGTTTTAATGCCTAAACCTAACCAAACTGTGACCGTTTTACAACATAAATGACGTGAGAAATGTCACGTGAGTTATCTCACTGCTGGTACACTCCACTGGTAATATTTGCCGTTTTGGGAGTACCTGACAGTTGACCTTTTCTGTCGTACAGTATGAGGATGTGTTGCTAATTTAGAACAGCATGTAGAGCCAGAATATCTTCAAATGTAACTTGATGAATTAGGTATTTATTTTGACCAAATCAGAGCTGGTGATTGTTATAACAGTGGAAAGACTGACCAAGACGGATTTGGTGAGTTTTATTCAGTTTTTGTCTGTCGAGTTTAAAGAAGTGTGTTTTTACAGAGTTAACAAGGCAATTAAAGCTTTGTCTTATCGCCCAGGGCTGAGCAATTTGGAAAAAAATCTGACATCACAATTGTGATATGATCTGCAATATTAGAAGGAAAATGATTGTGATAAAATTTTAATTAATTGTTCAGCCCAAGTTTAACCATAGTTATCTTCGTTTCTGACCAGCAGTGGCAGCTAGTATGCTATGAAACTTCACCTCTGGCACCCAACAGCACAGCAAGATGACATTTTTGCTTGCTTAGTAGTCTGCTGTTGTGAGGTGATTCATGTTTACCTCCAGTTTTGCCTCCAGCTGACACCGTGACGTTATCACGAAGCCCGCACAAAAAGGGTCAGTTAAACTAAGTGCATCATAATCCCATGGTTCCTGCATTGTGAGCGGAAAAACCCTCTCAGCGGTCGATGTGTGGGGGCCAGGTACCAGATATGGTGAAAGACCTCAGTTGAGAAAAAGGGCACCCTTTTTCCTAGCTTATGAAAGATGAGCGCAGAAGGAGAGGAAAA
The DNA here is from genome assembly GCA_034769285.1 of Lutjanus argentimaculatus. NCBI lineage: Eukaryota > Metazoa > Chordata > Actinopteri > Lutjaniformes > Lutjanidae > Lutjanus > Lutjanus argentimaculatus. The sequence goes on along the minus strand of JAWZSL010000018.1, from coordinate 9,862,052 downwards.
GAAGGCCGCAATGTTTCCTCCTCCAAAATGTGTTAAGTAAAAGCTCACACAAATCCCCTTGAAAGTGGATTAGCAAAAATATCTTTTCCTCTTAGGTTTCATTCAGACAGGAGCCAGTCCTGAAAAAGGGGTGTCCTTATCTAAACATTGGACGGACTCTTATTAATCAAAGGCAGCAGTGCGCGAAACATAAGTCTCGGTTTTGGCCTAGTGCAGCATGGTAAAAGTCACTCGCTTTTCACAGTTTCCACCCAAACAGTGGAAGCTGGCACCATGGTATAGGAAAGCTCAATTATAATATCAGGTTGGTGTTATTACTGTTGATTATGTGCTTTTGAAGACCCGACTTGCCCCTGAGTTCACTTCCTCTCCCCTTCCCTGGCTGAGACGTGCTCTTTGAAATCTAACACGCCTCGGAGGTTAATGAATCACCGGCCTGGTTCCCTGTTTTACTTTCACCCTTGCCCTTTGTCACACTGACGCACACTGCACACCCTCACACATCGGCTTAGTTTTGGAGATTGGGATGCCCGTCGGTGTTGGTTCTTTCAATCACAGGCGGCCCTGCAAACCCGGAGTGTGTGTTTTCTTAACCTCTGTCATGTTCATTTCAAATAAGCTCAAACATTGCCTGAGTTAGTGCGCGCTTATACTGAATCTGACTCGCTCATTAGATCCCATGAGGAAAGCGGGGGGCTCCTATTAACCTGGAGTTCACAGGACTTCAAATAGCCGAACAAGCACGTCTCCAAAAAAAAAATAGGCCTCTGTTTTTAACTTGTGCGTCTGCCACTTAGATTTAGAGAAAACATAAATACCGTCCAGATTAAGTCTTTATAATCAACAGGGAGACATTTGTGTCTGAAAACTACAACTATTTAATATGTTTATCCTACAATATGTGCTTCTGGCAATTATGATGAATGTTTTTATGATTATGTTGAGGCAACTTAAGCGCCTGTTTAAACCTGCATTCACTGATATATTTTTTGTCACTTTGGCACCGAGCTGTATACACAACACTGACATATCATCACCTTGTAAATTTGTTCTGGCTAATTTGTTAACCAACTGTTTCTTATAAACACTTAAACTTTATCATTTGGTGCTGGGCACTTAACAGTGGTTGTATCGTTGTATCCGAGCTTTTTCACTGGAAACTGGCTAAAACTTAAAACAAAAACAAAACAAAAAAAGGAAATTGGACATTTTCTGAGGTAAATCTTTCCTTTTTCTGAGCTGTCGTTGTCATGCTGGCTCAGCTGTTTCTGATGGTGACACCCAACCTGCCACCTTGCGCTCGCCATTTATTATTCAAATTTCAACTGTGGGTGCAAAATATTCAATTTTAATTTTAAATTGCAATGCATACTTTTGCACCCTGAACCCGGGTTTCTGTGTCAGACAAACATTCAAAATGCACGGATCAATTTATGATGATATTATTCATAGTAAAGTTTGAAGGCCGAGCAAATTCTGTGAGTTTTCAAAAAATTGGAGAGCACCAGGAGAAACCCTGGAAAAATATGATTTTCGCCAGGTAGGAACAGTAAATATCTTGAAAAAAAACCCCCACAAAAACAGCAACTTGACTTAAGGTAAAGGATCAAATATACATGCCTGTAAAATCAATAATTATGTATTATATTCTGTAAAAAAACATTGGAAAACATACATGCTAAACTATCCATAGGGTGTGAATGTGAACGTGAATGGTTGTCTGTTTCCATGTTTCAGCCCTGTGATGAACTGGTGACTTGTCCAGGGTGTACCCTGCCTCTCGCCCATTGTGAATAAATGACTGAATGATAAATGCCAATACCGATATTGATCGATATAACTGTGCCAGACCAGTACGGGGCTGATAATATTGGCTGACTGATCTGTCTGGCTCTAGTTTGCATGTAAGGGATATTGTCAGTGTCATCAACTCCTTTTCTTTACATGACAGCATAACCCCAGACTTTGGAAATATTCATTTGTCTGCCAGATCCTAATGGTTTAGTCCAGTGGGGGTGCGCAGGATGCTTGACATTGGCACTGGACAGTCAGCTTGTTTGCTTAGGGAAACGAGTTTGATAGATCCCCCTTTTAAGACTCCAGTGAGGGAAAGTTTAGCTGTCATGCACCATTAGCCCGTGGTTCAGTCCGGTTTCAGCATATCACACGTCTTTTCAGGAGGATGGATGCAAACTTTGAAATGACAGGGAAATGGGCTGTCAGATTTTTCTGGTGTTAAGATACTAAAAGTGTGTGAGAAAATAATTTCTGCGGACGGGGGGAAAAAAAGAATCTCTTGAGAAACACACAATCGGTATGTTCATCTCAGCTGGGCCTCCATTTAGCCTTGAGCAAGGACATCTGGTCACTTAAGTGGTTTTCACTAAATCTTAGCTCACACACACACACACGACACGCACACACACACAGATCAGCAAAGCGTCTCTTAATATTCGTATGCTCGACTTATGTTTGCTTTACCCCTGGCTTGTGGTTGTGCAACATTTTAATTTTCAGCATCAGTGGCAGAGAGGACACGCTTCAGTGCAACGTTAGTCATGTCAGCAGAGATCTCATGTTGTATTCCGACATCAAATACTACGCCATTTTTTGATAAAGGATTTTCATATCAGTTATTTGGTTTCCAGTGCTACACACTTAAAGTCTCTGTGGTATATAGTTGAAAAGACTTCAAACGTTGAGTCAATTGGAACGTCTCGACATAATTCCCCATGTATTCACAATTCTTCGTGTACAGTTAGATGACTTCACAGCCACATGCCAACATGCACACATGCAAGAGATAATACATATGTTACTACAGCAAGTTGGTAGCATACGAAAGGGAGCAGTGTCGGACCTTGAAAAAGCGACAGATAACTGGTTTATAAGCCTCGTCTCATTCCAAAAACGTGAATATTTGATGACCTGGGATTGAGACTCAACAATCAACTGTCTTTCTCCGGAATCGCTTGCAGCATCTTTAAAGAAACAGATAAACCGGAATCGTTACGTTGTGGCTCGACAGCTGCGACATGTGTGATCCATAATCAACAAAAACGTTCTTACGCGTTATGATGTTGGTCATCCGAGGAGGCCTTTGCCCACATTTTACTGCAGTGACTTATGTGATGTTACGGATGCCTCCGCAGTCTAAGTGACTGCAGCCAAGCGTGCTGAGTGTAGGGCTTTAGACCAGATTTAATTTGTCTTATTTAAGAGTTCACTCTGCGGCTCGTTCCCACACGAAGCTGGTGTACATTTTACTGCAGTTGCTTAGCAGCAGCACTTTTTTTTTTGCTCCATGACTGAAAATCTGCAACCCCCTACAATGTGAAGAGCCTCAAGTACCCCAAACCCACATCCCCTGCTCTGCCTCGCTCTGCCTTGGCACAGGCCGGGGAGGCAGGCAGTTGACCCGGGTCATTACAGGGTGTTTATGACCCACGGAGAGCAGCTGAGGGCCCCCGCTCTGTGAATTTGTGCATCCTCGAGAATGCGGGCCCTGCTGTGCTGCTAATGGGCCCTATCCAAGATGCCCCTCCACTGCACCCCACCACCCCCCTATCTGCCCGTCTCCCGGAATAGGTGTGTTACTACGTCTTCTGATATCAGATCTCTTCTGCTGTGAATTCCTCCAGAGATTCCCCTCATCAGGAGGGATGTGCGGTTGAGAGCACAACCCGAAAGAAAAAACACACAATGCTCAGTAAATGATTGCAAACAGCCACCATCACCACGGCTCCAGAATATAGTGGTGAAATAGCATTCCTAATGGAATCACTATGGTATGGATAACAAACAGCTTGTTGCATCACCGGGCTCAAGTTTAGTGTATCCTTTTTCTTTTTCTTTTTTATTTAACCCATGGAGAAGAATCCATACTTGGTTTTGTATGTGTGAAACACTTCCCTTCCCTTGTAATGACACAATGTGCCATTTCAGCTCTGTGGAATTATGCCTGACCAACTGGACTGGAGCTTGTCCGCAGCTAATCATGCATACTACTGGACTCATCAGCCTCATATTTTTTGTGCACATTTATGACTGTATGCTCGTGGTTGTGGTGATGCACAATTTTTAAAAACCATGAAGAGTCTATTTTATTGACTTCTTTGTGTCATACTGGCTGCTGACTACTCACTCACCTTAACTGGCTGGTAGAGACTGCAAGTCATCAACAACTGCTAGGCTAAAAACAAAGTTCAACCACTTGCTGTTGCAGGCCACATTTTGCTCTTTGTCATGGCACAGAAATTGACAGCCATAGAAAAGTTGTTTCATCTTATTAATTTATTTAATGCCTGATATCATGATTGACTTAAGTCAGGCACCATACCAGATGAATACATGCCGGTTTTGTTCAATTTGCTGCCATCATCATCATCATTGTGCTGGAGTGTTCAAGGGAATGTTAGACTTCACTATGAAATTGACATTGGACATGGTAGGGTTATTTTTGGTATTAAATTCAGTTATTAGGGGGGTTGATCTAATGAGCTTTATGTTAAAACATAGCCACAACTTGGACTGGGACATGCAGGCTCGGACCAACGTGTAAATTATTTAGAATTCAAGCTTTTGTGAGTTTTTTTTCCAAAAATGTAGATTTCTATATCTATTACCAGTTGTAAAGCCACCTGTTTGCTTGTAATGTTCGAAATAAACAACAAAATGTTTAAACTGAGAAGTCTGGACTTATCCTTCAGTTTATTTGTTCCTTATTAATTTTGTACATTGTACAATATCATTATACTATTCTTTGCATCTTAAAGAAAGCTTACAAAAAAATGACACTATGCTATACAACAACACTTCATTAAATTTTTCATTTAGATTTTTGGGGCCAATACAGATACATTGGCCAATTTTCCTTTACACTAGAGCCTGATCGATATATTGGTCAACCGATTATTGTCAGTACTGGCCACTAAAATCTATCGGACCGTAATTTATACTAAATAAAATACAGAGAATAGAGAATAGATACATAAAACACATTTTTTTGCAATGATCTCTTGAAATCGGTTAATATTTGTGACAAAGATATGAAATGTGGGTGAAATCTTAAAAAGTTATTGTCCACAATTATATAAGGCCACTGAAACGATAATCTTTCACCAGTAATTTTAACAATTATGAACTGCGACAAATAAAAAACACAAATAGAGCAAACTATATGTTATATGATCCAATATTTATGATTGATATATTAACCTGGATTATGAAAATGATTGAATGTGCACAGAATGCTGCCTGTAGAGCAAACAAATAAAAACAATCAGTATTATGCTCCATTTAAAAAAAGTTTTTGTATAGGCACATATCGGACCACATATATGTCAGTCGACTGATATATTGATTGGGCCCTACTTTGCAGACATCTAGATAAGAAATCTTACTCTATATTATACTAAAAAAGACTTTATTCAAAATGTTAATACATGTATCTGGATTAAAACAAACCTAATGGTTCAAATACTTCAGAATTAATAACAAACAGGTCTTCTAGCTTTCTTGAAATCAACTGCATTATACAAAGTGTCATCCAGTCATGTGAAAGTAGTGTTTATAGCTCCTCTGGCTGCATCACACTGCCTCCTCGATCTTTCTCTAAGAACGCTGTTGCATATGTTTGTAGTCAAAAGGTACTGCATTGACCTCTGATTGGATCTTTTGTTGTTCAGGTTGCTGTTTGGGCCAACGATGGGGACGCAGTGTTCATCAGGGAATTCACTCTGATTCGACGAGATCACCTTCCAGAAGAGCCTCTCCACGATGTCATCCAGAAACCAGAAGACCCTGTAAGTGCCTGATCAAAAAACACACTGATCTGTTTTAATTTCATGCATAAACTTCAAACTTAACTTTTTTTCCATTACAACCGAGATAACGAATAAAATGAAACACCAAATAAAACTAAAGCAGTTAATAAATCTGTTGCAATGTGTTGACATAACACGCCACACCAGAGGAGTGAAAAATTAGCCATATTGCACCTCAGTAATGAATCCACATGAATGATGACGGTGGGACACAGGGAGTGGAGGGCGTGCTGACCTATCCTGATGTGAAACAGGGCAGCGCGTGCAAACACTTAACACGCATTCACACACACGTTGGAGGGTGGGGTGGCTTTTTTGCATCGCATTACTCCCACTCTGTCATCACCTTGTGATGAGACATGACTCCTGGCTGCAGCGGTTTTTCTTAAGCCGATCTCTCACCCAGATGTTTTATCTAATTGGGTGGGAGGGAGGGCTGAGCTGCTGTTGTCGCAGAAATCGCCTATCTCGTCATTCCTTTGTGATGCGATTGGTCCTGGCGCAATTTGAGAGGAATCTGGGATAATTGATCAAAGGTTTTTGAACGGTATTACGTTATCACGAGCAGGAATGCTATCTGGAGGTGAATTTTCTATTTGCTTTGAGGACGTTATGTAATTGACCTGACTGTACTCTGGTTTTTTGTGCACTTCCCCGCTCATCTGACCTCCAGGGTCAGCTGAAAGGTGAAAAACCTTTCACAAGCCTGCGCGCATGACTAAATGCCCCTTTGACCTCAGCATATAGAATATTCAGCAGCCCTCTTGCACCCTTTGAACGCTGATCAAATACAGTGACATTTCTTTTGAAACAAATGATCTGCTTGAACTCGCCATCGCACTTTAAAGCAGGATCATGAGGGCTTATATGAACATTCACGTCTGCAGGGTAGCCTTACAGATCAGTGGCAGGGAAAGGTCATTCTCAGTTTTAAGAGGGGATCAGAGATCATTCTGGACATGCTTTCTTTTAAAGAAAATCATTTTTAGTGCAATATTCATGTTAAGTTTGCCCTCCTCAGTGGCTTGAAGTGACATACAGTACAATCCCCAAGTCCAAAAGAGTTGAGATGTTGCGTAACATGTAAACAAAAGCACTCATTCTGAATTTGATGCCTGCAACACGGTCCAAAAAAGTGATTGAACAGAGTGATTGAAATGATTAACAGTCCGGGTGTTTCATAATGCAGCACACATTTTCAATGGGAGACGGGTCTGGACTGCAGGCAGGACAGTCGAGTACCCGAACTCTTTCACCATGAAGCCACGCTGGTCCTTTTCCTCTTCAGCCCGGAGGACACGACATCCATGATTTCTGAAAACGATCTGAAACGTGGACTTGTCAGACCACGGCGCACATCAGTCCATCTCATCACCTGTTACCAATTCAGCTATTTAACTTCTGAATGTTCCAAACACGTGTTTTTTTAGCGTTACACAACTTTCACAGTCTTTTTTTTCCACTTGTCCCGAGCTTTTTGAAACTTGTTTCAGGCATCAAATTCAGAATGACTGTGTATTTACAAAAAAAACAATCAAGTTTATCAGTTTAAACATTAAATATCTTGTCTTTGCACTGTCTTAAACTGAATACAAGTCGAAAAGTATTTGCATTCTGTTTTTATTTATGTTTTACACAGCTTTTTTTGGAATTGGGGTTTGTATATTTGACAGTATTGTGGTCCATCTCTGCCTCTTACATGCTGCTCTCCAAAGGGCAGACTTAATGGAAACCAGTTAAAAGCTGTGTTAGAAGTCAGAAGAAACGCAGTGGTACATGCTTACAGTACTGTAGTTAAAAACCACAAACAGCTATCTTTACGGCATTTGGATTTCATATTGTAACCAAGCAGCAGTTTGATTTATGATGCACTGACCTCAGGCAAATTTTTGAATTTGCATCAGCGAGTGATTTTCAAACCAAACATCACACAAACTGTATTTATATATCCACTCCCACATACTGTGTTCATGCCATCCAAGCCTCAGTTGCTCTTTATTGGGTTTCATTAGAATGAATCTGGCTGTGGTGTTTTTTTTCTGTTGACATACAGGTGCAAATAAGGTGCCTCGGACAGTGATAGAACATCTCATTACCTTTTACTGTTAATTAAATGAATAGTTCTTAGTTATTTAGTTGTCTATGTCTGTATGCTTAATATAAAGCTAGAGCCAGAAGACAGTTTGCCTAGCTTAGCATAAAGACTGGAGGCAGGGTGAAACAGCTAGCCCATACCTGCCAGCATCTGGGTTAGGATTAGAGTTTGTCAGCATGGGGGTAAGGGGGATGGATAGTATTTATATCTTCAGGTGGAACTCCATCCTTCCCTGTCATTTTGACAACAGCTAAGCTAACAGCTATGTTAAGTTAGCTGGCCCGTCTGCCTGTGCAGCTGTGCACCCGCCCCTTGAATCGACTTGTGTGTTGCCAGGTTTCCATGACAGATGGGCTGAAATTGTAAGTTGTGTGTGGATTGTTGTGTAGAACTGTGTTTCATAGACAGCCTTGCAACTCGGGTGAGGTCGGATGAACAAACAAAAATATCCGTGTGTGAGGATCTTTCATATTAAAGTTTAAGGGCCATGAAAAAGTGCCTGGGAGAAACAACAAAATGGAAGGATGTTAGAAGATGGCTTTGAAATGAGCTGAGCTCTAGCCAGCATTTATAGTATATTGTAGTATCATTCGTCTCATCCAAAGAATCCCGCTCTTATTTGTCTAAAATGTCTATCTTTAAAGAGGCATAGCACTTTGTTTTAACCATAGAGCTCCTGTCACTTCTCCTTTTGTCAGTTATCTCTGTGATATTCACTCCTGTCTCTGCTGGACAGAAGCATGACAGAAAACTGCACTTTAACGTTAAGTGTGATGCCATTTTAATAAATGAAAAATTAAGGAGACTGACAGCATCTAGGATGATTTTTACAGGATGTTCAGGCTCAGAACTTAATCGACCCTTCCAAAGTCCCGCCCTTTTTGCAGGCTATCCAATAACATTTGAGCAAGCTTGGTGCCCGGTGGAGAAGCGACCAACTTAAAAATATCTTATAGCCACATCACAAGTGAGCTAATGTTAGCAGAATGCTAGCTAAACGAGCTTGCAATTGATGCAAAGCACTTGCAAGCAACTGCCAACTAAAGATGTGATGATACATATGTTGCTTTTATATTACAGGTTTTCTTTTCAGTATGGACAAGCCTAGCATATAGCAAATCTACTTTAAGTACAGGAAACAGGAAAGGAGAAAGTTGACTGAGGTTCTGCCAGGTACCAGGTTTGCTCAACTGTTTTTGGAGCGCAGGGCAAAAAAAGGGATGGGACTTATGAGGGGTTAATTATAAGTAGTTAAACTGGATGTAACCGCATGCAATGTTTATCTCACATTAATTTGAATTCTTGGACAGGTTATAAAGTGGTTTCTCGAATGGAATGTCCATCCTTTGCGAGATGTATGATGCTAGCATATCTTCAGATGGGGGAGCCTGCAGACTCCCAGGAGCCGCACTCGTGATTCCTTTCAGCACTCAAGTCGATTTCAGCCTCAGTACGCCTGTAGCGCTGTTCTATGTTGGATCTTGGTTCAATATTAAGCTTGATTTCAAGCCAAGACAAATGCAGCTTAATTAGCAAGCAACCCAGGAGGCGGATCTCAGACTCCAAAGTGTATTCGTTTTCTCTTGTTTAACTTTCATGAGTAAGTGCCAGGGTCGGTTGGTGGGCAGTATGACTGACCTCCCCACCACCCTTCACCCTATCCCTCAAGAGGGCCACAGATGAATTGTTCTCTCTGAAAGAAAGTGTTTTTCCTGGCAGCCTCCGCAGGAGCTACTTCGAAGGAATAGAGCCGTCTTAAACAGCTAAGGCCTGACATACCTCTGTAAATTAACCCATATTTATTATGTGATGGCAACCATGTACTGTAGAGCTTCAACAATGTCAGCGCTCATAAACAAATATTAAGTAAGTTTATTGGGCTGAGAAGTTCCTGAATCAAAGTGTGCGGGGGGTCTGATGGCTGAAATGTTGGCTCCTGCGTCTGAGAAAGTCTTTTTTTTCCCTCTGTAACATGACTGAATGAGTAACACTGTGAAGATAAACAGAAAGACGGTCATAAATCTCGCTCCGACTGTGCCCACTCATTGTTTGGCCATGAATGAATTTTTCCAGCGTGTTAGTTCGAGAGCAGCTACTAACTAAAAACCAGCAAAATATGTTTTAAAATGGTGACAAACTCTCAAACATTTTATTAAACTGTCAGATTTATTTAAATGCAGGAAGATAACGAATCTGTAAGTGATTATCTCTCTTAAAACTGAAGTTTGAAACCAATCTCTTGAGAAGTTTCTCTTCCAGAGGCGACGCACAGGTGGCAGCTACTGCTCAACTTCGCGTGATTGAAGGAGAAAGAGGAAGAGAAAGAAAGGAGGACAGAGAACAAGTGTTGTAAACTTCTATTCATTGTCAGAAAGTGAAATTGAGAGTTGTGGTAGAAGAGGAAGGAACAGCCTTTGGAAAAAAAAAAAAAAAAAGAAAAGAAAAGGCGATAGACAGAGAGACGCACCACAAGGTTTTCTCCTCTGCTGGCTGCAGTCTAGACGGCATATGTGATCATCCTGTCAACAGAAAACTTTAAAGTGGGTTACTGAAAGGTGATCCTTCATTTAGTGGATGAGTGTGCGTGTATACATGTGTCAGTTTCTACTTGTATTGTGTGATAGTGATATTTCCCCTGCGGGCACTGACCTCAGTGACTGCATGTAAGCTATTCCTTGTAAGTTTGCTTTAAACACACTTCTCTGTAACTTTTCAAAAGATATCATAGTATTTCACGTGAAAACATATTAATCTCTCTTCTTTGTCAAAATCCCTACACATGCTTCATATAAAGCTGAATATGTATTGTCAGATTTAGTTTAAAATGGCGTTATTTTTAGACAGCTCTGATGGAAGTCAGGGTTTATACTCTGCTTTACTCCAGTTTCACTGCATAAACTTTGACTGCGTGAGACCAACATTAATCAACATTAGATCTTGACGATCTTTCGGATTTAAACTATCAGTGATGTTACCGCTGCTGTGTCTTGTGCGTAAATGCACACAGCCCTTAATGGGCAGATGCTTCAGTGCCCTAGAAGCAGAGTGTAAGCACATTATGAACCTGCCTACGTGTGCGCATCTTATGATCTGAATAATGCATCATTTAAATAGCAAGAAAATACTGCGCCTTTCACTTCAGACCAGGTTTTTGTTAGTCAGTGGCACAATCTCTTTTTCTTTAGTACATTTACTACCTACGCAACGTGGATGTTGGACGTGAAAATGACAACTGCATCGATCAGAAATTAGAAATGACAGCTGTGCTGTGCAATGCTTTGTGCCAGGCACAAGATACAGCCCTTAGTCTCCCTTAAGCTCTGGTATGTTGTCCACCACGTCTTGAGAGAATATCTTGCACTTTGCAGCTAAATGCCTCGGTGCTGGGCAGGTAGTGGTCAGTGGGTTTATCAGAGCTGCCAGCTTGGAACTAGTTGATTAAACAGGAATTTGTGGGCCAGAAAACCAAAACAAGGCAAAAGAAATCTGAGAAAAACTGCAGAGTTGGATGAAAAATCTCTCTGGATTTATCGTCGTGTCCAGACTTTGCGCATTACACAGTCATTTTAATCAATATAAATTCAATCATTGATTAGTGCAGCTTTAATTTAAATCAGCATACTTTTAAGTAGTTCCTTTGCTTTGTAAACCAGCGAACACTGAAGGTCAGGATGCACTGATTGCTGCTGTTGGTCACATGTTGTGTTCTCCACACCAGTAATGGCCAGGATATTATGGGTTGTGACAGTGTTTTGTAATGACAGTCATTAGAGCCCCACTTTGCAGCAATGACTCGAGGCCCAGTGTGAGGACACTTCCACCCTGCCTGTCTTCACACGTTTCATGGAATGGCAGTTCTGTCCCTCTGCACTGTTGTTTTATTTTCTCACCTTTCTCCCCCCTCGTCTCTCTGTTCAATGTTGGATATTTTGTTAGACGTCTCTTCCTCTCTGCCCTCTGCCTCTCTCACTTCATCACATGCCAAGCAATTCAGGCCTTAATGTTTTTACATGCTCAATTGCACCTCAGGCAGTAACAGTCAGGGGCATTTTTTTTCTTCTTTTCTTTAAAAAAACAAAAACCTTCAGGGTGAATAAATGCCGAGACAGTTCCGCCTTTTGGCAGGGTGTCAGGATTCGGTGTAATTGAGGTTGGGCAAGTGGGGCCAAGGGCCAGTCGGGGTGGCGAGCTGGGGGAGCACCCAGTGGCCGCGGCAGCAGCAGCTTGTAGAGTGAGGGGCCCATCGCTCAGCTGCACGCTGCCTTGGCAGCTGTGTTTTCCATGCAGCGCCAGGTGGAAAGGGCAACAGTCTTGCACAATTAAACACTTCATTTGTCTTCATTAAAAGGATGGGCATGTTAGTTTTGGCAGTCTGAGAGGATGTTTAGGCTCAAGTTTTTTTCCACTTCGAGCTCTGCCCCCTGTGGTTAACAGCACTTTAAGGTAAAGCTTTAGGGGATTTCTGAGCTCTTAATGTTGTGAAATTGGTTTATTTTAGCCATTGTATTCATATAACCTTTACACCCTTAAAGGCACCCTGTGGAGTTTTTGACCACTAGTAGTGCTATCGAGCTAAGTTTTAAAGAGTGAGTCCCAGTTCTGTTACTACTGTATCTCTTGCACATGTGCAAGGATGCACGTTCAGACATATGCACATATGTTGTGAACATGTTTGTTTACAAAAAACGGAATATTTTTAAAGGACAAACTATTGGCTTGGACCTTTTTCCAGGCAACCAGTGCAGATACCCAGAAGCTACTGCTCCTGGCCAAGAAGTAGTCTGGCACATAACTTGACATAAAAATGCTAATTATCATTTTTATGCTGATATTTGTACATAATAAACAAAAACATATAATGTATACCTTTAAATGCACCAGTAGCACTAGTCTAGCACATCTGGAAATTTTAGGAGCACCAGCACAAAATTTAGGATCTCTGTGATATGCAAGTCCCTGAGGCCCTAAGCAAATTCCTACAAGGGGCCTCCTACTGATTTGAGAGCCATGTAAAACATTGCCATTGCCACACAGGTACTGCCAAACAATATTTATCACATATAATGTTTTCTATATATCTTAAGATAAGTGAATATTACTTTAACATAAATAAAAAATATAAAATGTAGAAAAAGATGAAATATTCAATATTTAATCAACACTTCATGTCAGTTCATTACTTGCATTAGCACAGAATTGTTACTAAAATTTGACTGGGAGACTAAAATTATTGTGCACTAGTTTCATTTTGTGCATAAGCATCTGAACGCATGTTTATATTCAACATGGTTATCGTTTCCAAGCTACAGTTTCTGTACATTGTCGGCTTTACATGTTTATCAAATTTAATAAATTAATCCTGTCAACAAAGTTGTAAACACTGATTGACACCCACTTTGACATGAGTGGGAGACGGAGCGCTACGTAATTGCATAGTGAGCCGTGGGCCACCTGGCTCTGCACACACACAGACACACTCATTGTTTGACATTGACAATTTTAAAAAGCAAAACAGAAAATGGGGGCATATTTGAAAGTCGCACGGATGCTCTGGTTATAATATTTAGTCTGTCTTCAAAAATGGTCACAAAATGCGACAAAAAGGCTAGTTGTTTCCTCCTGTTTCCGGGCATTGTGCTGAGATAATTAGCTGCTAGCTGTGGCTACATCGTTACTGTACAGTTATGACAGTAGTATCAATCTTCTCATTTAACTTTCAAAGGCAAGAAATCAAATAAGTGTATCATCCCAAAATGTAAAGGACTGTTCCTTTAACCTAGAAATGCTCGTATCAGGTTATTTCATGCTATCATATACAAGCATATAAAACACTCTCTTTCTTAGAAATCATACTTTCTTTTTGAAGTTTGATGCACAGATGGCAAGAAATGACAAATTTCAAAAAGTGGAAATCATGCAGATAGGGTGCTCTTTTTTTATTGACTTATCAATGCACTACATGCACGAACAATAGTGGAGCAGAAGAGCACTCACTGGCAGACTGTCATGTTTTATTTTCATACTGTTCCCACTCATCTCTACCCACTGTTGATAAAAAGCACAATGTGTCCCATCATCACCATGTTGTTGTGAAATCTTTGTTTCTGCTCGTTTATTCACCGTCAGAGATGTTTTCTTTAGAGATATCGACTTCTCTGGATCTTTCCACGTTGCATGCGATCGACTCGGTTGTTTATTAGAAACACTGCCTCTACGTGAAGCTGCTCATGCTGTAGTTGGATTGGGAAACCTTGGGCCCAAACAGCGAGCTAATAACTGTTTTTGTGACGCCAGTTAACCATGAATGCCAGTGTTTGTTTTTGCATAGCCAGCTATCTGAAAGATACCCTGACTCTGCTGAAATTAGCTCGCGAGACAGGCCAGAAATGATGTCCATCGTACTTTTCAAACAAGAAAAAGAAAGGAGCGAACAGGCGAGCAGTGAATTAGGAGACATTTGCCTTCCTGACTTGTGCGCTTTGGCTGGCTGACTGGTGTTTGGCACATGTTAGCGCTGTTCAGAGGCTCGGTCCCAGCGCTCTTGAAGAAAGTGCTGAGTGCTGGTGAATGTGGTGTAAAGCCACGTGGCTTTGGACGGGGGATCTTTCTCTCACCCCTGTGTTTGTTCCATCAACATATGTGTTCAGTAAAGCCTTGGCCCTCGCAGTGCCACATCGAATATCTCCCCCCCCTCCGCTTGATGTGGTCTCACACCAGTGCACTGTGGGTACTGGCGCGCTGCTGCTGAGGTAATACCACCAGGGACAAGACCTCGCCGCAACACCCACATAACAAATGTGGGTGTGTGTGAGTGCATGCAGCCAGTGGTGTGTCTGTTGCTGGCTACCGTTGCACGCACACTCCCATCTGCAGAGCCTCTCGCCCTCATGTAATCCCAGAGATGTTTGTGTTTGCACGCTGACATGTGGATGTACCGCGGCGTGCAATACGGGAATCCGTGTGTGTGTGTGTGTGTATCTCTGCGCCTGTAGCCTTCAGCACTCTTGAGAAATAAAGGTGCTAACTAGAACCACAAAGTGGTCTTCAGCTTGTCCCCATGGGGAGAACCCTTTTTGGTTCTACACTAGTAGAACCTTTTATGCTGGTAGAACCTTTTCAGAGAGTTCTACATTAAACCTGACATAAAGGGCTATACCTAGAATCATATATGAAAGATTCTACAGAGAACCCCTCTGTAGTGTAATTGTTCCACCCAGAACCTTCTCCGGGGTTTCTATCCAGAACCTTTCCACCTGTAGGGTTCTACCAAGAACCTTTTTATATTCCAAAGGTTTTATCTAGAACACACTCAAGAGATTCTACTGAGAACTTTTTGATGTTCCTATGGTTTTATCTAGAATACACTCAGAGGGTTCTGCTGAGAACCTTTTTATATCCCAAGGGTTCTCTCTAGAACACATGCAGAGGGTTCTACTGAAAACTCTTTTATATTCCAAAGGTTTTATCTAGAACACACTTGGGGTTCTACCGAGAACTTTTTACATTACAAAGGTTTTCTAGAACACACTTGGGGTTCTACTGAGAAACTGTTTACTTACAAAGGTTTATCTAACACACTCAGGGGGTTCTACTGAGAACTTTTTGATATTCCAAGGGTTACATCTAGGAGACACTCAGGGGTTCTGCGAGGTACCTATTTATATTATTATGTTATATTATAAAATTGGGATGAAAAAGGTTTCTTAATAGAACTCTTAGTCTTACAAAGAACCCTTGACAAACCCTTTCTTCAAAAAGGGGTTCTTCAGAAGCAAATGGTCCTGGGTAGAACCTCAGCCCTTTGGCAAAAACCCTCTTGGAACCCTTATCTATAAGAATGTATCGCATGTCACCTTGCACATACACAGCATTTCCAAAACTATGTCTTTGATTAATGGGTAACCCCCTCCTCCTCCTCCTCCTCCTCCTCCTCCCTCCATCACCCTCACACTCTTCTCTCCTCACCTTCTGCAGTGTCTGCTCCACCTCGGCGTGTGAAGGCACGCACACATTTTCTGGCCGAGTGATTGATTTCTAATTGTTTACATTTCAGGTTGCACTCTCTGTTGCAGCTGTTTGTATTCTGCTCCACGTTCGGCGTGCACAGGCACAAACAGAGAACACTTGTACAATAGAGACGTGTTGATGCCAGAAAGTTTCATCCAGGAATTTTTGGATGTCTCAGCTCTGGGTTTTGGCGCTGCATGCACTAATTGCCTCCAAGTGGAGGCGATTGTTACCACTGGGGCTCTAATTCCTTTTTTTTTTTTTTTTTTTCTCGGTTCTGCATGTGTGTTTGGGCATGTGGGCAAGATCACTGAAGGCTTTTGCCATGAATGTGGCTTCATTGCGGTTGAATAAGACGGGTAATAAGAGAAATTAAATTTTGCTGCCAAACAATAACATCTCAATCTTAACAAGTTCTTGTTGTGGATGGTTCCCCACCCAAACTCTTGGACTGTAGAGCTGTTTATAAAAAGTCAACAGAGATGTTGCTTTGAAATTAAAATTGTGTCTAGGACAAGTTGTTTTTCACCTGTCAAGGCGGTTAAATGAAGGGTGGCAGTTACAAATTTAATACACTGTGTTGGGACACTGTGTAAAATGTTAATCCAGACAGATGTTTTGACTTATATTAAATTGAGTGCAGCGCAAAGACAAGATATTTTGTGTTCAAACTTATAAACTTTATTGTTTTGTGTATACACTCATTCTAAATTTGATGCCTGCAGCATTTTCCAAAAAAGTCGGGATAAGTGCAGGTTACCTCTGTGCTGCCTAGTAAACATAACACCTAGTAAGCATTTGTGAAGTTAGGACACTAATTGTTGAAGTTTTGAAAGTAAAATTCTTTCCCATTCTTGCTTGATATATGACTTCAGGTGCTGGACAGTCCTCGGTCTCCGTTGTCCTGTTTTGTTCTTTATGATGCGCCACACATTTTCAGTGGGAGACAGGGCGGGACTGTAGACAGGACAGTCTCATATCCGACCTCTTCTACTACAAAGCCACGCTGTTGTAACACATGCAGAATGCGTCTTTGCATTGTCTCGCTGAAACAAGCAATGAGGTCTCTGAAAAAGACGTCATCTGGATGGCAGCATATGCTGCTCAAAAACCCGTATGTACCTTTGAGCATTAATGGAGGCTTCACAGATGCCCCCATCCCGTCACAGATGCTGTCTTTTGAACTTGCACTGGTAAAAATCTGGATGGTTCTTTTCTTCTTTAACCCAGAGGACACAGCGTCCATGATTTCCAAAAACAATCTGAAATGTGCACACTTTAGCACTTTGTGTAAGGGTCTAGAGAAATTGGTAGCCTTGTTGTTTTTTTAATGCAGGGCTGCAGGAAGGGTCAAAGGTCACAGGCATTCAATGTTGGGTTTTTGCCTTGCCCCTTGTGTGCAGAGATTTCTCCAGATTCTCTGAATCTTTTAATGATATTATGAATTGTAGATGATTAAATCCCTAAAGCAATTATGCATCGAGAATCGTTCTTAAAGTGTTGGACTCTTTGCCCACGCAGGTTTTACAAAGTGGTTAACCTTGCCCCATCCTTGTTTGTTCATGAGAGAGACTTTTGAGGATTCCCCTTTCATATCCAATCCTCATACTGTCAGCTGTTACCAATTTCCCTGTTTATCTGTGGAATATTGCAAACAGGAATTTCTTGAGCATTCAACAGCTTTGTCAGTCTGTTGTTGCCCCTGTCCCAACTTTTTTTGAAAAATAACATCAAATTCAGAACTTACAGTTTAAACATTAACTATCTTGTATATTTACTTTTACACAGCATCCCAACTGTTTCAGAATTGGGGTTTTAACTTCAGCAGCACGCCAACGTAAGCTTCTGTGTGAGGTGTTCGAAGTGGGCACTTGGCTCAGGCAGCTTGCAGTATGTAGCCAATATCCAGTGTAAGCAACAGCGTTATCCTGAGCTACAGCAGTAATAAGCTGCTGCTGAAGGATCCCCGCCACCCATGCGGAGCAGAGTTTAGGTGAAGCAGTGGGCAAGGTGCAGCCCTAAACGGATGCCTGTCTTTAATGTGGTCTCTAATGGCTCTGTGTGGTAGTGACTGGGCATGTTCTGTACAGTAGCGGAACAAACATAACACAGCTCCCAGTTTTCCTACCTGGAAAGTCGTGTCCTGCCTTAATATTGGCTTGCTGTATCCAGTCCAGCTGGGTGATTTACTGGTAGGAATTTAAAGGTCACAGATTTGATCCCTGAAAAAGTTAGTGTCGCTTAAACACTTAAATCCAGGACCGGCCACTTCCCTTGTTGAGGGCAACAACAGTTACAGGGGGCAACACAATCTGTGTGACTTTCTGTGTTGCCTGCTCCTATGACCTGCTGGAAAAAAGGCTATTTGTGATGCAGACTCGCAGAGAGAGGAAGTGCTCATGTGGGTGAATGCTAGAATGGGTCAAAAGTGTTGATGTGATATAAACTCCAAATCATTGTTTTATTCCATGGCCTTGCTGCTCTTGCATTTCCCTAAAAATGATGAAAGTCCAGGCCTGTTCCTCACACCTAGTACAATGTTAAGTTGACTTGCTTGCTTTAATAACACAGTGTGTAGCCATGGTAACACAGGTTAGCTAGCAAGCAAATAGCAAGGAATTAAGCTTGTTCAAATGAACAAGTGAACAAATGCTAAAATTAATATACTAATATTAATATTGCTAATTTTCCTGTCTTTTAGGGACATTAATGCCACCAAAGCTAAAAACAAATGTTTTTCACATTATTGGCTCTGTAGTTAATAAGAACTGAAGAATGAGAATTAACCCGCAACTGTTTTAAAAATTATTTGTTGTTGAAATTTTTTTATGCAAAAATTGTCTCCTTCCTATGTCACAAATATCTGGATTTCCCGGTCTCTTTGTCGAATAAGATAATGAAACCAAATATCGTTATGTTTTTAACTGTTAGTCAGACAAAAGAGACCATTTAAAGGAATCAGTCTGGAGTTTTTGCATATCAGTTCCTCGAGAAAATAACCGGCAACTTGATCAATAATGAAAATAATCATGACAATATTTAAGTTCAGCAATCCTGCAAAGATCATAGTGTGTAATATCAAATTATTTAAATGTGAACAAAAGTCAAAACATAATCATCTTAGAAAATAATGTTACTTCTGATGCCTCTTACATGAAATCCTAATCTTTGTCCTATAGCACAGACGATTAGTATCATTACTACATAATGGATTTTGTGGTCCAAGCATCCTTGTAATTCATATTTTTGTTCCTTCAGATACACCCCACTTCCTGAGCTGTAACAGTCAAGCAGTAGAATCATAAAAAAACTTTTTCAACATTTTCAACGTT
Organism: Lutjanus argentimaculatus; assembly: GCA_034769285.1. Taxonomy (NCBI): domain Eukaryota; kingdom Metazoa; phylum Chordata; class Actinopteri; order Lutjaniformes; family Lutjanidae; genus Lutjanus; species Lutjanus argentimaculatus. Next base: position 9,842,793 of record JAWZSL010000018.1, on the reverse strand, counting down.
TGTCCAACAAGCAGCTTTTTTTTTTTTCAAAGATTTTCCAGCATTATAATCAACAACAGCGTCCTTCAACTCAGTGTAAGTCCTTTTGATTGACAGCAAAAGCTTTGTGTCCAAAAATGTAATTTAAACTCATAAAGCAGGCAGCTCGTCTGTCCTTAGTTTGAGTTCTCTTGAAGGATTTTCAGGTCCTTCACTGGCTGGTTTCTTAACTCGACTGCAGGGACTTACAGCTTATTGAACAAAGGTTTTGATGTTCACAGTGAGAACGTGGTGGTCTCCCTCTTTCTCTGGTGCATCGCTGCAAACTGAAGTGTAAGCACTCCGAGTGTAAACATGAGAAAATCGACACCATGAAAGCGTGTGTGTGCCGACCTACAGCAGGCCACAACACCACCCCACAACACACACACACATGCAAGCTCACAGCCTCCTCCGCACAAACACACACAGACAGCTTTTCGCTGTCGGGGAGCCCTGGGAGAGAAAGTAATCTGTTCACAAACCACAAAATTGAATAATGATCCTGACACTCTTCCAGGCTGAAGAGTGAACGGTGCTGCAACACAAGAAGGCGCACTTACACCAAATCTTTATACAACACGGAGGGAAGCCTTTGACTGCAAATTAGCATAATTTAAGGCTCTCTTTAGGTAAAGACACACATGCACACACACACACACTAATCCTCTGCAGGGCATAAAGCAGTGCAGTTTGCCAGTCTGTAAATTGTATTCTTGAAGAATTTTATGGCCCTTGGCTGGTGCTTAACCCTTCATCTCTGGTAGCTTATTGAAAAGAGACACACATACGATTCTTTACTTGGCTTGGTGGAGAAGACGGGAGATGGATGTGGAACAAATTCCAGCAGAAGTCCAATGTCACGGTTGTTTTTGGATATTTGTAAAAGGGACATAGGTAAAAGGTGCACTACAGTAACAAATGAAGGGTTCGTTTGCAAAATCAGATATAATTGATTTATTTTCCTAACTTTTTCTTGCACTGTCAGCATCAGTCAAACTGGTGTTGGGTTCTTCAGTAACATCTCTTATTTTCTTCATGTATTAATTTTGAGAAAGTTCTTGTTAACTTTTACAGAGGAGCAATAAAAAGCACCCTGACTAGAACGGACTCTGCAGCGAGTTGACTAAAACTGCACAGAACATCATTGGTACCCGTCTAACGAGCATCAGTGATATCGGGTTGAGGCGCCCGGGCAGAGCCCAAAGGATACTAAAAGACAGTACCCACCCTAACCACAGCCTGTTCACCCTGCTGCCATCTGGCAAGAGATACAGAAGTATCCACTGCTGCAAAACCAGACTGAAGAGCAGCTTCTTCCCTCAGAATGTGAGACAGCGTAATTCATCCTCAACCATGTAAAATACTTTGTTTTATTTGTATTTATTCAACCTCTGCTCTACTGTATATAAATTTAACATTGCCCTGTGTTGTATAACGCTAAATAAATCTGCATTGGGCCTTTATCTGTTTTTGCAAATTAATATTTATAATATTCAGTACATGCAATGTTAAATGCCTAGTAATATGAGATGCAATTTTGGTTTCATTTAGATTTTATGTATATTATATATCAGAGCACATTAGTAAAATATGATCAAACTTTAAGTTCCAGAGTCAAGCTCTGACACTTAAAGTTTACCTAAAAAATAATACTATACCATTTTAAGTAGCATTGAGCCTCTCAAAATACAACACAATACATTTAAACATTTTATACAAATATATTTATAGATATATTAAGGACCTCAGGTATTTACTTAGAAATACTCTCTCAAACATCTTGAACATGGCTCTTTGTCTGGCTACATGCTTGCTGAGCATCTCGCCCACCTGCATTGTACGTCTGCACAAAAAATTGTTGAATTGCTTTTTGATATTTGAGTAAACTTCTTTTATTCTGTGAACCCAGCGGGTTAGCCAAATATTAGTCAGCTTTACCACAAGAGTAGATGAAAGCCTATTTAAATGATTTTGGAAAAAAATATGATTTACTATTAATTACCCTGTGTTTGTGCTTTTTGATTGCAAAACTGCAGCTGTGTTAACAAATCCAAAGTACACAAAGATGCACGCCAAGCAAAGCGTCCAAGGGAAAGTTTTGGGGCAAATGGTATGATGATGACCTGTACAGTAGCTCAGATGAATAATGCACACGATGTATTTGAGGCATATTCAGTGTCTCCTCATCAACAATATGCCTTTATTTTCCTTCCAGAAACATCTCATATGAGCAGAGGTTTTAGGCTTGTTTTAGATGATGTGGCCCTGTGGTCATACACAGATCGTGCATGTTCACCCTCTCCCTTGAACAACAACTCTGATGTGGCCGCAGCTTAACTGGTCTTGCTCCTGAGTGCCGATGCATGAGGTTTACGAACGCTCTCAGGCTGATTGTGAGCGTGGCCTGTTGTCTGATTCGAACATAAGCGCAGAAACCACTGAGGCCTTTTCTATCCATCCGGCAACGTGGTATTAATTCTGATTATGCTTCCCAGATGCATGCACCGGACACTGAATTTGGAGAAGCTGGTATGTTACGAGCAGCAAAAGCAGGCAAAGCTTGTGCGTGATGCCAAAGTGATTTTAAAGATTTAAGGATTTAAGTGTTTTTGTGTGCGTTTTTGTTGTTTTTTTTTTCCTGACTGGCTTTATGAACCAGTAACTTTGGTTCAACTTTCACCATGCTTTTGCCCATCTTCTTTTTGTTTTTCAGTACACAAACTTCCAAAAAAGTTGGGATGCTGTGTAAAATGTGCAAAGAAACAGAATGCAATGATTAGCGCTTTTCAATCTATATTCAATTGAATACAGCACAAAGAAAAGATATTTTGCGTTCAACCAATGTGATGTATCACCTTTTCTTCTTACAAAAACTCAGTAAGCGTTTGGACCCTAATTGTTGAAGTTTTGAGAGTGAAATTATTTCACGTTCTTGCTTGATATATGACTTTAAGTGTTCAACAGTTCGGGGTCTCTATTGTCATATTTTGTGCTTCATAATGTGATGCACATTTTCAATGGGAGACAGGTCTGGACTGCAGGACGGCCGGTCTAGTACCGAACTCTATGAAGCCACACTGTTTTAAAACATGCAGAATGTGTTTTCAGAATGTGAACTTTCTCAGTCCATCTCAGATGAGCTCAGAGAAGTTGGCAGCAGTTTAGATGATGTTGATGGCTTTCCCTTCGCTGTGTTTACTGTCAGCTGTTTTCTGAAGTGTTCTTGAGCCCATGTCGTAATATCCTTTATACAATCACATTAGTTTTATTGCAGTGCTGCCTGAGAGGTCAAAGGTCACAGGTATTCAATATTGGTTTTCAGTTTTGCCCCTCAGGTGCAAAGATTTCTCTGGATTTTCTGGATCTTTTAATATTATTATGGATTGCAAATTGGTGAGATCCCTAAATTCCTCGCAGTTTTATGCAAGTTCTTCTTAAACTGTTGCAGTACTTGCCCCTGCAGTTTTTCACAAAGTGGTGACAAACGCCCCATCCTTGCTTTTGAAAAGACTGAGCCTTTTGAGGATGCTCCTTTCACACCCCATCATGATACTATCACCTGTTTCCCCTGTCCCAACAATTTTGCTGGGGTCAAATTAAATGTCTTGCCTTTGTACTGTATTCAATTAAATACAAGTTGAAAATGATTTGTAAATCATTGCATTCTGTTTTTATTAACGTTTTAAACAGCATCCCAACTTTTTTGGAGTTGGGGTTTGAACTTGCATCAAACAGTAAGAATTTAAGATCTATTTAGAAGTGAGAAGTGGAAATAGATACAGAACTTTTACAAAAAAAAAAAAGGAAACGTCTATGCACAGTCCTGTATTGAGCAGCATCTGGTGCTTTAGGGGATGAGCATCCTCCCACAACATGCGTGCAAACTTCCTGGATTCCTTCTCCCCGCCTTTTTTTTTTTTTTTTTTCCCCCAGAATTCCAACCCAAATCACAATGAAAGGTGACCCAGCAGAGCATTGAAGCCTCTAGATTTATGAGTCCGTAGAGCATGATGAAGGTCCTGCGATGAAAACATTGTCTGGAGGCCTCAGGCCGGGAGCCAGGGTGTTAGTTGACTAAAGACAACTATTCGGGTTACACTGTCCCCCGATGAAACGTCTGCATTGTGTTGTTCTACAGTGTGTCTGTGAAGATAGTCTGTCCATGATTTATGGGATTAATCTTCACATCGCTGTACAGCCAAATGCGAATATCTGCGGTAACAATATAAAGCCATCAATCATTTGATCACTGAAGAAATCATTAATATTGCAATGAGAGCTCATCTCCATTCTGTTAGAAATATTAGAAAAAATATTGGAACAGAATTTTGAAGAAAGGAGAAACATCTTTCTCAGCTCATTCCTGCTGACCTCTGCGATATTAAGTACAGTTTTATTTCCTCAAAGTTAAGAATGTGCCGTTCGCTGCTGGGTTATGATTTGTGGCGCCTTGGGTTTTACAGGTTGAACCACAAGCAAACGAGCTGCATTTCTCACAATCAGTTTTTCTGAATGACCTCACTGCGATAATGATAGGGGGTGAAATGAAGCAGAGGAGCTGCTCTTCTCCTCCATCTTTCACTGGGCTGCCATAGATGATGGAGTGATGGGTGGGAGGTGGAGGTGGAGGTTGGGGGTGGAGGTTGCGAGGGATGAGGGAGAGGTTTTAAGGCCCTGGCGCTGCTTCGCCCTCAATTGCATGGCGGCAGGCTGCAATAGACACCAATTAGAGGGCGCGGAGTGAAGCCCTTCTAGATGAGCTCAGCCTGCGGCTCCTGTCTGGCACACTCACACACACGGGGGCCTCGCTGGCTGCTTTTCTTTTCACATCTTGTTTGTGTATGTCCGTACATCTATGTTTGCAAGAATCTGATGACGACAGCGAAGCAAAGTATCCGCTAATGATTTAGAATGTATACATATACATGTGATGTATGGATGTGTCAGCTCGGACTACGGGAGGGAGGAGGGAGGATTTATTTTAACACCCTCTTATTTTGTGTCTGATGCCAGAAGCTACGGGTTTATGTAAACCTCTGCCACACTTGAGAGGGCTTAGACCACCCCAAACACTCCAGACGAGTCTCGTCAGTGTTTGTCCTTCTATTGCACCTCCCATGGACTCTGTGTGTGTGTCCAGGGCTATCATACGAGGCAACATGGAGCTAAAACTGATATTTGGAGCTCAGAGAATTGTGCTCTTTTTTTCATTAGAGCAGGGGTCTTCGATGTTTTTTCAGGCCCTGGATCCCTCAGCTGATAGAGAGATGGCCTGCCTGCCTTGACCCGGTTTGACTCAAAACGTCAGCCCACCATCACAGGGATTTGCATTTTCATTACAACAGTTCTGCTTGCATGAAGGTGTGTCTTTAACTGACGACAAGTTTAGCTCAAGTCGAGTGGCTGTAAAACTGTGAATAAGCACTTCATTTCCTATAAATTCTTCACAATAAAAGCCCCTCATTACTGTGTTATTTAAACGTTTTAATTATGAAACAGCCCAATCAGGAAATGTTGGGTTTTCACCAGCAGTAACTTAACTCGACTTTTATGTAGCTTAAAGCGATATGAGTGGAGAGTTTTAAAACGTATTTCTCTCTGGTCTCCTGCACAGACATACGGAAACACGCTCACTTCTTCGAGGTGGAGAACAGGGGTCATTATGGGTTGGCGCAGTCAGCGGGACGTCCCTGCAGTCCGCTTCGAGACGGGTCGGGCACGCTTTTACCCGCTGCAGAGAGAGTCCATCACTTTTTGACAAAAGTGCCAAAGGAAAGAGTCACATACACTGAACCATGAACCATGGTCTATAGTTTATGCAGAAACCCTGCTCTGCAATATATTATTGATAAATATCTCATTGGTCTGTTCCTCAGAAATTTGTTGTACTTGCTTCTGGGTCGTGTCAAAGTCAGCGACAGATCTAGTTGGTCTGGTTTGGATCCTGATGCACAATTAATAATTTGCACAACATTATCATAATATTCAAGTTAATGAAGGCAACAGTCAGACTAGGGCTGCACAATATGGTAAAAAAAAAACAACATATTTTGAAAGATATTGCTGTTGTGATATTCATGCTGAATGATCAATTTTAGCATATAATTTTCATTTTCGCTGAATTTGTTGGGGTCTGTACCAAAAAAAACAAAACATGTATTACATCTGGAGAACAAGATTTGAAGCCCAGGGCATCTCTGCAGCACTACAGTACTTCATTATAATGCTCTTTTGTCACACATATTTAACAAAAAATGAAAAAATGGCAACTTCTGCAATTTGGATATTGCACTTTCATTGCAATTTCATTAACATTTTGATTAATTATGCAGCCCTAAGTCTGACTTTCTTTACAGCCTGTTGAACAGGTTTTGAAATGAGCTTTAAATCACTTGTAGTTTTCTCTCTCAGACACAAGATGCTGCTCTTGAGCTTTAAAGGCTGCAACAGAAAGTATTTCAGGTGTTGAGAAGTTGGTGCTCACTTTCTTTTCTGATGACAGTGCTGTCACTCAGAATAGATTTGTGAATTTATGTACACACTTTACAGTATATGTGCATACAGCAGGAGTGAATTCCTCCCATATCTGTCACCGTCCTATATTTATTCCTCTGTCTTGCTGTTTGGAATAAACAGGGTATTAAAAAAGAGATCCTAGTCCCTGGAAAATAGTTTTTCACTTCAGGGTCAAGATGGAAAGAAGTAAGGCTGGGCATTATTCTGGCCTCTCCTCTCCATCTCCTCTCCTGCTGTTCAGTTTTACTGTCTGAACAGCCGCTGCCTGTGTAACACCTCGCTGGTAGGGAGTTCACTACAGTAGCATATTTAGACAGCTGTAAGCCCCAAAGCTCCTGAGAAAACAGGGTAGAGGGGTTTTTATGTGGGAGTGGGATGGGAAGGGGGTGCACTGATCCATTGCAGCTCTCTTCCTGTGCGGTTACTCCTCAGTCATGCATCCAAATGTTTCCTCTCCCTCTCCATCACCTGGGCGAGCTTTGACTTGACGCTAACCTTACAGGAGGACACATGAGGTTTTGTTTTCACGAGCGTGCGCTCGCTGATTTTGTTTTGTAAACTGTGAAGGAGAGACTTGATGTGATTTCCACATTTCAGCAGAACTATAAAGGAACATGGCCCGAGGCGTGAGTTTTGCAATATAAACGGACTTCTCTCAAAGTGTATTTAAGGGAATGATGTGTTACTTGGCGTGCAAACGTGCACAGTTTCAATATTACACTCTCTGTCTCTCTCTAACTCATACTCTTACACACACAAACACATTACCCACAATACCCTCAGATGCACAGATAGGCGTCTATGGCGAGCAGCAACCCATCATCACTGCACAAATCCTGTAACTCCATATCATAGATAATCTGAAGTTTCCTCGTGCAATCAACATTTTATGTGCTGCACGTGACTGTCATGTCAGCCGCATCCTAAAACTGCTCACTGAACAGTAGTTTTACACCTCATCAACTGACTTTACTGACTTTTTGTCCATTTGGTTCTACTTTCAGGTCCTGTAGACAGGCAGAGGAGGAACATTAGCAACATTATATTTAATTTGGAGTTGTGTTCTGGCCACCTCATGAATCCAAGTTAAAGTTTATACTCTGTTGTAGCTCCATTTTTGGTCTCCACCAACTCCTGAGGGAAATATACTTAGTTAAGTGCTGGGCAGGTAGTATGCAGCATCTTTAAAGCTTTTCTTGCTGAAAACAGTCAAAGATGACAGTATGAGAGCAGTGAAAGTGAAAATTGTAAAGATGCAGGCTGGAAAACCCCAACAATGAGCTAATAGACATAAACTCAGAGAGATGAGGGGAAATGCAGATTGCATGATATTTCATCACTATGAGCAGCTCCTTTCACATAGTCATCTGATCTGTTGTTAATGTAACAAAACCAAGAGCAGTTCTGAGGCCAGGAACTTAGGGACATTCATGCTAAATTCCAATTTAAACATGCTAATATGCTTTAGAAAGTAGGCTATAATGTTTAATATGTTGAGGATCTTAGTGTAGGTTGTTGCTGTTTGGAACTAAACACAAAGTTTGTCATAAATGACGAATTCAATTTTTTTGTAGCAAGATTAAAAGTCAGGGTAACAGCTGACATGATTCGTCCTGAGATGGTCATTAATGTGTGCAGCAGATTTCATGCCACTTTCACTAAAAAAGACAAAACAAATGTCAACTCATTTGCACGCATGCTTGAATTTGCGCTTTGTGTGGAGTTTAATTTAAGCGAAGGCGGCAGTGTTACCAGAGCCTAACTGACAAATCCAAATTAGTCTGGAATCTTTATTCATTTTTGATTTTCACTGTCAGCACTTTGGAAAAAATGCCTTAGGACACAATTGAATAGACCTTCAAGCAACACGACATATGATGTTGTGCAAAGAGACACATGCAGGTTGAGGTGGTGCCTGGTCCATTTTAAAGTAGCAAAAAAAGTGGCGGCCCTGACGACAAACTTTCTTAAATTACAAAAAGACAGTACACTAAAATGGGTTTTGAAAACATTTGAGGCGAGAAATAGGCAATGCAGTAACAGAGCCTTGATTCATATTTGATCAGCACTGCGTAGTTTGACAGTTTTGTCTGAGTTTCATGAGCCTGGTGTGGACCTGGTGACGCTCCTCTGCTGGTCATCGCGTCAAACCCGCCCCATATCAAACAGGGATTGACCCGAAGAGACCCAGGACAGGTGGAAATCTGTGTGAACAGGAGGTTGTCCACATGAGCACGCAGATTTGTCTGATTACCTCATGACGGTGTTGGAGAAAACGTCAGAGGATCGCAAAAGTAGGGTTAATCCTTTGGGAACCATGAATGTCCGTCAATCCATCCACTCTGGGCCAAAGTGGTGAACCGGCTGACTGACAGATTATAAAATACTTTTAAACGTCATGTATGACATCACACCGAGGATGTAAATAAGGAAAATAATCACAAAGTAATCTGATTGAATTTGATGAAGTGCGTCATGCCACTACTTAGAGTTTAATACCTTGATTTAGACAGATTAATAATTTCCCCACACAGCTTTCAGTACAGCGTTCACTTGGCACCAGCGGTCTTCCTCTTGAGCTGGCGAGGATGCCTCTCCTGTTTCGCCTCTGGTTACATACGGAGCAGTGATGTCAGCTGTTTTCTTTTGCCATTATCTTGTGGTAATGCTCCTTGGATTCAGAGTTTCTTGAAACTTGGCATCACGTTGCTACTACAGCCTCCTGTCCCGGTGTTTTTCCACAGCACGGAGTGGCTGTAAAGCTCCTCTCCACTGCCGGGCAGCAGTCTGAAGGAAAATTTGGAGGGAAGGATGGGTATTTTTTTTTTTTTTTTTTTTTTTGGATTCGTGTTTATCTTGAGGCTTTGGTGAAAAACCATAATATGTGTCCCGTGGGCCATATTTCCTTGTTGACCTACTAGCGAGCGCTCTGTATTTGATATGCCCGTGGTTTTGGAAAAGAAGGATGGGCAGGAGGATGGCAGGCGTGTGAGTGCTCCTTTTCCATATAGATCTGCGATCTGCTCAATGGGTTTAGACAGGCCGAGCTGAAACACTATCCAGTAAATTTTACACAAGAGGGATGGAAAGAGAAAAGAAGACTTGATGGAGTGACAGCCTGAAAAAGAGAAAGCGTGTGTGGCTCATATGAGTCACTACATGTGCTCTTTTTCCACTCCCTCTTTGTCACTCGTGTTCAGGATGTCTTTCGGTATCTGTCTCTAATTCACGTCCTCGTCTTTCCTGTTCATACTAGATTTAACAAAGAGTACTAAAGTCAAACCAAATTTAATGATATATTCATCTAACCTCACATGTTCTAAAAGATAAATGTCATCATCCTCCCTTTTCACGTTTTGGTTGCATCTTCTACATATCTCTCGGCTTAATACTGAAGCACATGGGTGAGGAATGCTCGATTTCAGAGCTGCGCTGTGGCAGACTGATGGATTGTTTCCTCTCTGTGAATGTGGGTGCTGCAGGACAGAGGCCAGTTGATGTGTTGAAGTGTGGCTGCTTGAAAGAGCTGTCAGCACTCAAGTAACGCACGCAAGTAATGGACGGAGAGGTGAATTGCATAAGAACTTATGTCACGTCTGCGATATGAAATCAAATAGGGGTCAGTGAGATGTTGCATTTGTGAAACAATAGTCAGAAATAATTTTAAATAATGTGATATTTAATTTTTGTGTATTTTATTGATGGTTAGTTTTTTGAGCCCTGCTTTTAAGGCAAAGTCAGGGCCAAATTTACGCTTGTACCTGAAATGTTTGTGCACATTTGTAACTTCAGTGTCACATACAGTGTGGTAACTTTGAGTGCTTTGAGTTTCACGCACATTTTTCTCCTTTGAATCTGTACTCACAGATGTTCACATAAGTCTTTGAAGCTGTTTTGTGTTTTTTTCAGTTTGATTTTATTGACACAGCCTTACTTTTTTCTGCAACTCCAAATCTGTTCTGTACATTCAGAAACAGAACAGAAACAGAACAGTCAAAAACAATGTTTAAGTGTTTTGATCATACATGTATTGTGCTTTATGTCTCCTCCATGCCAGTATCTGGCCCAGCAGAGACAAATAAATGTTGTATTGTTGATATTCTCAGATATTTTAATGGTATTTCAGAGTTTGTTTTTTTCCTGGGAAACGATTAAAAACTGTTGATGACTCATCCTGCACACAGGGGCGTTACTAAATGTTATTAAATACTAAATATGACGTTCCATGAGCATGGAAGGAGAATATATCAATTTACTGGAGCAGACTGGAGTGTTTCTGATGGCCTCGCTGTACCAAAGCCCAACTTTCTAACTTTGCTCACTGATTTGGGTGAACCCGGATCATATTGTATTGAGAAGATATTTTCTGTTTTCCCCTCTGATGTCCTCTGGCTGCTCAGCTTCAACTCTCCGTGATTTGATTACAGAGTTTCCTGATGGACGGATGGCTTAGCAGCTTATTTGTTGCTAAAGCAGCTAACCATGACAGCTACTAACAAGCAACAAACTTGAGCTCAGCAGCCTCTCAGTGAACATGGCCAGTCACCAGGACTAACACAGCATCTGAGACAGACAGAGAATACAGTGCAGAAGTGGTTTAAGGAGTATCCTCATAGAAAGACAGCTTTACTTATTGCTAACTAAACCTGGCAAGAAAACCACCTTGGTACTGTAGCCTGTTCCCTGTCGTCAATCCAGTCTTCATTGGTCTCGAAGGCTGTTTCGGTCCTGTTCCGGCTGTGTTCACTGGGAACTCTTAATCCAGGAAGAGTCAGCTAATATGACTGCTTTCGTTCCTGCATCCATGGACCAGTTTGGCTGCAGGGCAGTCACTGGGTTTTGGCCGATGCCCAGGACGATAGCTTGTGCTCCATGTGCCCTGCAGTTCACTTAATGGCCACCAGGGTCCATAATAAGAATTTTCTGAAAATTCCACATAGTACCTTTAATTCTGATTTATTTTTTTATTAGTTGTTTTTGTTCTTTTGTCATAGGTTTACATAGTGTAATCAATGATATATAGCCACAGACTTTAAAACTAGAATGATTTTTGTCTGAACCATTGGATAATCAGCAATGATGGATAGAAAAGACCATTTTTCTCTGATTTTAAACTGGCTACTTCACATTAAAACAATAATAATATTAAAAGCCAACATGTTTCAGCCTGAGGTGAACCTTCATCAGGAAATGAATAATTTGTTGGGAAGTGTTTTGCAGCAAACCTAATTGCATGCGAATAAAACATTCAGTGAATTTCTGTGTTCCTCAGAGGGAGTTGGAACAATGTGCTCGAGGTGTCATCCATTTTTTTCTTTAATTGTTTCCATATTTGTAGGTCAGGCACAGGTCATAACAAGGAACTGAAGCGCACTCGGCCCCTTTGCTCTCCTCGTTATTGCATCATTACTTAACCAAGTGAAAAATGTCAGATTTCAGAGGACGCTCCAAGGGTTAAAGCCTCCTTTGACCACCTTTATCATATTACTATCACTTTCTCTGATCGTCTCGGAGCCAAAGACAACATACAATACATTTTGGACAATGGAAAACATATGTTACCGACGTGACTCAATTTTGGGGTTAAAAAACGAAACCTTAGCTGTGCGTAGCAGCACATACAGGAGATCAGACACGTCTTTTGTGGTTCGAAAAGCTTCAGCTCGCTCAGAGTGTAAATACTCTGCGCTCACACATCATGAATTATAAGCTGCTGAGACAATCCAGGTGCCTTTTTTATTTGGAGTTGCTGCATGGTGTCTCTGCTCGAAAAATTGCTGTTGAACAGTTGTGTCTCGTTTTGCAATTATGATAGAGGTTAACAAGAGAGCCTGTTTCATGTCTGCAGTTCAAAAACCTGCTTCACAGCTTTGAACTGCATCTCTCTGAACTCTCATGAATGCAGTCATTAGTCAGGATGTTGGTCCTGTGTCTCTTGGCATTGTGATATTAAGTCAAATTAGCTGTTTGCTCCAAGTAGACAATTACAGCATTTTCTGTGTTATTTAGTATTTGTCGAAGTTTTCCATTTCATTGCACTATATCTTTTCCTTTTTCTCATTTCTTTGGATCCTGACATGACCGTGGATGTCATATTTACAATACAGTTCTGCAATCCTGATGGAGCCTTTTGCAGCCAAAAATCTTGGGTTTCACAGTGTTGATTGCCTCAAGTGGCCTCACTATATTTTCATTGTAAGACACAATTTCCCAAACAGCCCTCTGAACAAGTTGCCAGCTCAAAAAAATACCTCAATTATGACATGCAAAAGAATTCAGTTTTCTCAAATCAAGCGATACACTGGATGGTGACGTGTTTTTTGTAGTCTCTCAAAGACGTGAAACACAAGAGCACATGTGTGGTGAATGGATTAAATTCCATCTTCATCTGCTCTAACATAAGCTACAAACGTTAGCATGTCCGGCTAACTAAGACTAGCTTACTAGCTGCAGTAATATTATTTCTAGCCAAACTTGTTAGATACCACTGCATCCTCATTTGTTCTGTAGGGCTTTGAGGAAGAGGATGTGGGCTGATGCAGAATCAAAGTGGGTTAATGATGATGCGTCTCACTCTGGCTTGCTGTCTCAGGTTTAAGCCGGGTTAGCTTAGCGGTCCGGCTCGTCTGGCTGGGTGACCCGACTGAAAGTCTGCTGCACTAATTACCACCGTTATCACTGTAAACTGCATAAATGCAGTGCAAGAATGTAAAGTTTGGCAATCTTAGCAACAGTAACTCAGGAGGGCGTCAGTTGCTTTAAGTCAGATGTACTTAATAATCTGATTGTTTTCAAGTCAACAGTTTACATTAATGCAACTTAAATTTAAGCAAGTCTACTTAAAGTCACTCATTTTGCAACTCAATTATTTTCTTTACCCAAAGGTGAAATACTGCTCCTTTACAATGTAATGTTGTGTTTTTTTTTTTTAATTGTAACCTTTGTGGATAGATTAAATACTATACTTTAGTTAATTAAAAGTAAATATAATTAATAGAATTGGTAACATTAGCCTAACTTAATGTTAGTTGGACTGAACAACAGCTGATCCAATTCAGGTAGACCATTTAATATAAACACATAAAAAGTTAGATTTAATTAATATAATTGATAATGTTGTGGGTTCTCTCTGGGTAGCCTGACTTAATTATAGCTGGTTCGGTTCAGGGACTCTATGAAAACCTAAACAACACATTTTAACCAATTTTAGTGGACCATTCATATCTAACAAAAGTTAAGATTAAAACTAGACTTAAGAGGGGTAGGACATTACGAAACTTACAACAGGTTTAACCAATCAGTGACGTTTATCTAACTAAAGTTAATATTAATGTAAGGTACCTGATTGTTAGCCTAACTTAGAGTTAGCCTAACTTGGCGATAGCTGGTTTGGTTCAGTGACATTGTGAAGACTTGAAAATATTTTAACCAATTCAGCTGAACCATTTTATATCTAACATAATACATCATTTGATCACAGAATGTAGTTTTCTTGCATTGGATTTTATTTCCAAGTCATTGAGAGAAAATGGCGTCTCAAATGCAGGGGGAAACATACATGGACATCAGACCCACAATAATAGGAGTAATCTATATGACGCGCTTTTACTGAAACAAGAATAGCAGGTTGATGGAACAGGGGTAATTTGAGGTTGTTTAGTCCACAAAAATGGATTGCTATCACCAAAACAGAAAGCTGAATGAGACTCATTCAAAACATTACATTATTCCAACCACTACTGAATTACAGTGCATTCATCACAGAAAGTAGTTAAAACGTCTTTGGAGCAAAGAAAACATGGTCTTCTTTTTAAGCAGCACATTAAGTCATCAAACTTGTTAACAAAGAAAAACATAAAAGAAATGTTCAGACGAGCCAGAGAGCTGTCTGAACTTGTTAAGAGCTGTTAAAAGGACGGATTTGGTCATAATCCAAACTTTGATTACCGTCATAGTGGCTCAGTCATTATTCTACCACTCAAGAGTGCTGCCTGATCCCTGACAAGTTTTAGTCCCTGTCAAAAGAATTCATTGTCCTCAAATGTATTGTACTAGTGCATTAGAAAAATATTCAGTCTGAAAAAAGTGAACATTAATGTTTCTTGTTATTCTCCAGACATATTTGTTTGATCTGGAAAGAACAATAGAACACTGACGAGCATCCTCTGCTTTTTATTATCAGATAAAACAGAACAAGCTGTTAATTACCGAATTGCTGATTACAATGATTACAGTCCCCTCATGTTTTAACTGCTGCCACCGCTGACTTGTAGCATTATGTCACCAGATAGAAGCGCCTTTATTAGGGAGCGGTTCCCCGTCTGGCTTCTTCTTTTTATTAAAAAGAAACGTTACCTCTCATCTCCCAAAGCAGTGAGTTCATAAGCATGTCTGTAACTTTAGGGTAATTTATTTGAAATGCATGAGGAAACCAAAACAAATTAATCACTCAGACAGGAAGGAGTTCAGGAGGGGAAAAAAAAACAGGGGTGACGAGGCCAAGACGTGTGTTGAATGTGAACAGCCCCAGACGGAGCGGTGATGATGCCTTCTGTTCAGTTTCACAGGACGAGGAGAGAGACGATGTAAAGATGTGTTCATACAGCAGAGTCCACTAGGGAAAGGAAGTGATATCTTCACTTTATTAGACTGTATTTGTGTTCTTCATGTTGTTTTAATTGTTATTTTGATTGATTTCAGTGGCGCATTTACAATACAGTGATGTCAATCAATGTACAAAGTCCAGCCCATGTAATAACTAAATTACTAAATGTAATAACTAACTAATTAACTCAATGTAAAATTAGATAGCATAAATCACTACAAACCAGGGTTGATTTGGACTGTCAGATGTTTCTGAAAAAACGCTCTTTAAATATGTAGGTTCCCTAATAATTAATTATTTTTCATAATCTGGTCATGGTGGGCAGAGTGACACTTTGCGCAGGAAAAAGGGAACTTGGGATCCTTGCACCATTTTGCATTTTAACAATAGCCTACAATACTGTACAATACAACACAGCAGGTGTTTGCTTTTGGCTGGTGGCCCACCATTAAGTTTCATTTTTGGTCCTCCAAGGGAAAAAGTTTTTGGCACCCCTGCCATAAACAAAAGGAATTGTTTAGTTTTGCAATTACTTAACTCGTTTGACATCGACAGGATGGGAAAATGTATAAGAATGGACGGAGTGTATATGAACAAAAACATCCTTACACGAGTTTGACTGTGTAAAGCGAGTGAACTTCAGAGTCCTTAAACCCTGGCTTTTTACATACATACAGCATTATAATAGAGGTAGCCTAATATATATCAAATTGGGGATATTCAAATATTCAAAGTCCGAAAGGTTAAAGCTACATTAATACTGTTTTGGCCACTTGAGGGCAACCAGCACGCTGAAAACACAACATCAAAGGCTAACGTAACACGTTAGCAAACAGCTGCCTATAGAGAGCTGCGGGGATGAAGCATTTTTTGTCGGACAGCCCAGAAGTTAGCATCGCTCTGGTTCCCTCCGCAAAAAGCTAATGAGATTTCTCAATTTAATTTTGTTCAACAAGATAATCCTAACAAGTGAAGGCCACTTTTATGATTTTTGAAACGTAAATGCAGTCGCCAGAAGTAGAAAGCTAGTATTAGGCTATTTCGAACTACACCACGGTGGTGTGACTCAATGTCACAACCAGTGTTTTGGCGTGATAATGAAGTTTCATTTAGCCACTTGTTAGTAACCACCGTTTTTAAGACGTGAAAAGGCTTTAAAACAAGTGAGGTGTATGCCTTAGAAGTGTGAAGACGAAGTCCCACCCCAAAAACCCCAATGACTTCAAGACGAGGGAACCAGAGGTGCTAACATGCTAACTCATTAACCATGTTTTAGGACTCTATTTCAGCTCACAGCAGACTTTTAGCAACTTTAGCTGTCATTTGGAGTTGTGCTTCTTGTCATCCCAAAAATATGAGTCCAATGTTCAGTTTACTTTTAGTCCCGTTTTGGTCTCCACTGACTCCTCAGGGAAATGTTTGTCATCTTTAGCTGCTATTGCTCAACTTTCTTTTACTTGCTAGTTGCTAACTCTCTGCTTGCTGTTGTGAGGAGGTAATATAAAAGAGGGTTTCAGAGCTTTTTGTTGAAAACACCTACCTGCTTCTGTGGAAAACAATGCAACTTAGAGAAGTGATGGTGACATAAAACAAAACAATGAAAACTGACATTATTTTTTGCAGGTTCATCCTGACAAGTGACCCCTGACCTACAAGTCACTTCAAAGTCAGCTAGTTTGATTGATTTATGTTTGTTTGAGTTTTCAGAAAATAAAGTACAGTGTCAAAAAAAAAAAAAAAAAAAAAAAACGTGTGTAAACTGTTCAGAAAAGCTGTAATATCCAGATGATATGGCAATATGGTCTCTATTCTGAACCACAGGGGATCCGTTAAGCTTGATGCTGGCTAGGAGTCCATAAATAAGCTGTGGTGCTTAACGTCTGCCCAGATCTGGATGTGGGTCCCACGCTCCCCGTTTCCCTTTAGCCCACCTTGGCGGGCCAGTTTAGCCGACTCCAGCGGCTTTACACCGCTAATTTATACCCATCCCTTCCTGTCATACCCTCTTTAAAACTCCACAGTGGCAGTGCTTGGGTTAAGGAGAGAGAAGCGTTCGGCGGGGTGGGGGGTGGTGTTGGTCTAGTGGGACTCTGACGGAGTTAGCCCGAAAGCTGCTAAAACACATGAGCTCTCCTGGATGTGCTAATGGGAAAAGCTCTGTGCCGAGAACGTATGAACGCAGTTTCAGGAAGCAGTAAATGTCACTGCTGATTCTTAATTACGTGGCCCGTTCCTCCTCTGCGCTGTGGGCTGCATGTGGAGTTTTAGAGGCCTGCTCAGGTGGGATCAGATTGTGGTTACTGGTTTATTCAAAATGTCACTATAAAGCGTACAGTAAATTATTATAAAATATAATGTCTTAAGTATATTTTTGGTTGGTTTTTGAAATGAGCAGATGTGTCCTTGCTCGTATTAACTACTTCCTTATCGAGACGTAATTAATTTATGATCTCGATGATTTACAATATACTGTTATTGTTAATTTCACTGTTAATTCTGTGACCTGTTTTTTTATTAGCTCTATAAATGGCAGTTGCATTAGATGGATTGCCATGAAGTTTTATACAGACATCCGTAGTCCCCAGAATGATGAATCCTGCTGACTTTGGTGATCCCCTCACTCTTTTGTTAGTGCCATTGTGACACTGACATTTTTGTTTTTTAGTGAAATGTCTCTAACAATTGGATTTATTGCCATGAAATTTGGTACAGACAGTCTTGTCTCTTTCGGGATGAACTGTAATACTTTGGTGATCCTCTGACTTCTCATGTAGCGCTATCATCAGGTCCAATAATTTGATTTGTGCTAGTTAGCTAATCTTTGTTTATTTATTTGAAAAAGGACAATGTACACTAATCAACATTTGTATTAATGTAAATGCACCCTAAGTTACCTAAAGGCTAGTTTTTATTAGCAGTCCCATTTCCCAGATGTTGTTAAGCACCATAGACTCATAAAAATAACACCTTAGCATGATGTTAGCATGCTATCATGTTAAACTAAGATAGTGAATAATAGTGTAGTGTAATTATAATTATACCTACTAAATATCAGCATATTAGCATTATTGTGATCATGTTAGCATGCTTACATTAGCATTTAGCTCAAAACATTGCTATGCTTAAAGGACTAGTGTGTAGGATTTTGTGGCATCTAGCGGTGAGACTGCAGATTGCATACACGTTGCATCATCCTCCCCTTCCAAGCATGTAGGAGAACCTATGGTGACCGCAAAAGTTAGCAAGTTAGCAGCCTCCTTGGAAGAGGATGTGCACCTTCTGAAATAACAAAAACAAAAATTATTCTTATTTTCAGGTGATTATACACTGATAAAAATAATTTATGAATATTCTATTAATTATTTGCCATATTTTCCTCAATAAATTCTTGTAAATCTTTAACACTGGTCCTGTAATTACTGCACAGCCACATCACTGGCTCTGTGAGGCTGTACATGAAAAAATAAGCAGATAGGACTTAGCTCATACAAACCTCCCTATCAAGAAATAATCTGGTCATTGATTTACAATATACTGGTTCCATTGCTCACCTTTTTTTTCTGTTCATAAAGCAGATGTAAAATATATTCACCATTTTAAACGTTGAAACGACCATCGTGAAGCCATCCAACTCAACCTCACCTGATGTTCCGGGCCAATGCAAGCTGACAAGACCTTATTATGCAGCTGCTACGCTGAGAAACAAATCATTTTATTTTCATTCATGCTGTAAAAAGCTCTGGGACCGATATCCAGGCAGAACAAATGTCTTCCTCTGCAGAGCTGCGGGGAGTTACAGTCAGAAGGTCTGCTGCATGGAACATCATTGCCAGCAGAGATGGGTCTGTTAAAGGCCAAGTTGGCGTCCGTCTTTCCCTTGTGCACATTATTTATCCCTAAAATGGCTTTGTATGCAGCACTGTTCGTCCTCCCACCTCAACCATGATACAGTATCCTCAGAAGGTGTGTTTATGGCTCTGTAAATCTGTCATCTTCAGATTACCACCAAATACTGAAACCAAATATTGCTTGTATCACAAGTAGACCCCCGCAATTCCACTGACCTCTCCCCATATCAAGGATTGAATAACAGTAAATAATCACGATCAAGTAGATAATAAAATGGAAAAAAAGGGAAATAGACAGATCAAAGACAAAGAAGATTTTAAAAAAAATTAGGGAGTATTTTAAAGCACATCCTTCATAATACAGTGTAAAAAATCATTAATTATGTGGTGAAATCAACTAATCTTTTCTCTTTAACGCAATGTAAATATTCAAGGTTTATTTGTTTGAGTTAATTAAACTTAAAAATTCTTGTATTTATTTTCAGAACAATAACTTAACACATTTAAACATGAGTTCTTCTAACTTTTGTCTTTTGACTTGACATTGATGAGTTGAATGAATGCACTGCGCAGAGTTCAGTCAACTCATTAAATTAAGTTTCTAAAGAAACAAGATCAGCATATTAGCAAAGTTCCCAGCATGCACTGTGTGAGAGTTAAAACTCTCATCTTAATATCTAAACTTGTTGAACAGTTTTTTAATATCAAGTTAATTTGATGAGGAAAGTTTATTCATTTTGAATCGTAACAAAATTACCTCAACTTTTCCTTTCAGATTCGGTCGACCTGAAATTTTAAGTCAGCCCATACACTAACTTTTTAAAGTTAGACGTGTTCTGCTTACTCTGAGTGCTGTTTTGCAGTTCACCTCCCATCCATCTGGCTTGAATTGGATTTAGCTGATTGTCAGGGAATTACATCTTAATTTTAATCCTCTGTTTTTTTTTTTGGTCGGGGGAGTGGGCAGGGTAGTGTGGTTGATTTTCAGCTGCAGGTCGTAAAATCCTTGTCCTGGTAAAACATTTTATACCGTGGCCCAGAAAGCTTTTTAAACAATGGCTTTGGTGTAAATCATGCCTGGAGCACATACATCGTTTGTGGGGGTGGTGGTGGGAGGCTACCATTTATCCCGCCTGAACCATTTAAGTCTCCTCATGGGAGCCGAGGGTTTGGGCTCCAGAGTGTAACTTAATGTCAGTCCCTGGTAACTTTAGCTTCATTTGACTCTCTTTCTGAGAACTCGGGGCCTGTTAACTCGGGTCATCACCCCGTGATATGGCAATCTTTTAATTTGACCCTTTACTCCTCCACAGAGGACCAGAGGAAAGGATCAGTTAAACTTCTGCTGCTCGGAAAAGTCTACATGCTGACCCCTTTACAAGACCTAAAAAACATTGTCAGTTTACATTTATATGTTATTCTGCATGAGAGCGTTTTTCTAGTGTAATTTTACTCCAAAGTGAGTGATGATAGACGCAATGTTGGTATGTTTTACCTCAATTCTCACACTCACAGGGATATTA
This sequence comes from Lutjanus argentimaculatus, assembly GCA_034769285.1. NCBI lineage: Eukaryota > Metazoa > Chordata > Actinopteri > Lutjaniformes > Lutjanidae > Lutjanus > Lutjanus argentimaculatus. The sequence continues at coordinate 9,822,280 of JAWZSL010000018.1, read as the reverse complement.
ATTGGTTGTCAAAAAGTGAAAGCACCAAGCAAATTGAACTTAATCCTGGGAAAAGACAGTTAAACTTATGGATGAGTACTGCAAGTATGATATTTAAAAATACCAGTGATATTGCTTCACTAGAATATATTATTTGGGAAAAATAAAGAAAAAGATCTGGCAATGTGAGTACTGTAATTTAGGGCTGTGGTGCAACTTCCTGCATCACGGTCTTTAGTTGAAGGCTAATATCTCTCTCTTTTTTTTTTTTTTTTTTTTTTTTTCCATTTGGACTGTAGAAATCATTTATGTGAGGGATAGTACGTGAGCAAGGCTGTTTAATGCATGTTAAGTCTTTACATTTTGGACAGCAGCCTCATTCCTGTATAAGTAAGTCATCTCAACAGGGAACCTGGGAAGAGTTTTTGATGCCTCTTGATTTATTTGGCTTTTGGTCAGTGCAGGAATATAATGCGCTCCTTTCTCCTTTTTGAAAAGTAGAAAAGCAAGTTTAATCACCGAGCTGATTGCTGTGATCTTGGCAAGATGGCAACATCGATAAACGGGAGTCTATGTGGCAAGAAACATGAGCAATGAGCCAATGATGCAGGCTTTAAAGCTGATAATATTCAGAAGGCAAACTGTAAGACTTGAACGCTGTCCTACTTTTTAAGGAAGACTCTCGAGTCATCGCTATGGTGATAACGGAAGTCACAGGCTACCACTGCTGGAGACAGCTCTTGGTGAATAACATGTTAAGGAAACAGCTGTTAATGCTAATGTTGGCTAGTTAGCAACAGCTTATAAAGGTAGCTAACTGTATGAGGTTACTGACAGTGAGAGATAGAAAGACCTATGGGAGGGACTCTGTATTTTCTCGTTTGTTTTTGGTGATATGCTGCCCCTAATTTGTTTGGAGTATGAATTACAAGGAGGTCAATTCTTTCATATAGCTCCTTTAATGATTCCTTCAATAAGTTACTTTCAAATTTCTGTGTTACAGTTGTATTGTTGGAGAATTTTCCCTCCAGTTCTTTAATGTGTGGGGCTGTCTACTGGAGAAATATGATAAATAAGAGGACACAGCTCAATGCCACTATAGTCAAAACACATAAAACTTTTCAATAATATGTTTGTACCTAAAGAAAAGTGGAAATACACCTTTTTTTTTGGTTTAACTTATCATTATGAAGTAAATACTGATCTCCACATTTAGACTGTTTCTATATAAGCCTCGCTTTCAGTATGCAATTGATCCTTCCTAAATCCTGCCCCTGTTCAGAACCTCAGTCAACTTTATTCGTCGCTGTTTGCTTGTCCATGCTGGAAAAAAAACAACTAATTTTGAAGATGGTTAAAAGATGTTGCTGGGGAACCTCTAAAAGCGACATATATAGGCCTATTAGTCACATCTTAAATGTTAGCTAATGTTCGCAAAACATTAGCTAACTAGCTAGCTAATCTAAATTAGTTGCTTACTAGTTATTGATAGCTAATTTTTGTAAAACGCAAGGTAACTGGCTAGCTAATTTGTCCAAACAATCATTAGCTAGCTAGCATTTTGCTAACATTTGCTAACATGGGATGCAACTATATTTTCAATGGCCACCCAGTAACATCTATTAAGAATCTTTAAAAATGTTCTCTTTCTTTTCAACACAGATGAACACAGAGCACAGAAAACAGGAAATGAGAAAGCTGATCGAGGTTCCGCCGGATACCAAGCTTGTTCAAACTGTTATTGGAGCACAGAGCAAAAAGGGATGTGACTTAGGACGAGTAAGACACGGATATTTCCCAGGAAAATTGCGTTCTCCTTTTGGACTAAATGAATGAACTAACTCACACTTTTACACATACTGTTTTGCTAATGTCCTCCACCCTGACGCCGACCTCTGCTGCAGTTACTTGCTTCTGCGAAGCAATAATGTTTCAACTCATACTCAGTGTTTTTACTATGCAGTGCACATCATTACAATAGTTTTTGCCTTCTCCCAAATTCAATATAAAATTCTGTCAATTTCAGTTCGCCACTTCAGGGAACACGCTTCTTTCCTCTTTTTATTTCGCCAGTGGTGTTGATCATTTCCTCATGGAGCTAGGCTCTGACTCTGAAGAAAAGAGAAAGCGATCCAGCTGTCTTTGTGACAGCGGCACAACAATAAAACCACTTGGAAACACTACCCATTGTCATTTTTTTTGGTAATAAAAACCTTTAAAACATTGTCAAACCCACAGCCAAAAGTGGTCAGCCTGAATTGATCATGCTAGCGGATTAGCTTGCTAGCTGCAGTGCTAGCTCAGCTTCCCTTTTATATGATGTTGCGACCCTTACGGGCGGTGAAGGTCACTTACGAGTCTTTTGTGCAATGAGGGATAATTATGTTTTTTGTGTGTGATTTATATAATCTGGCTAAAGTATTTACAACCTGTCTGATTGTCTGAGCGCTCGTCTTTCTTGCCCTGTTGGACTTTGTTTAAATGATTTCGACATGTTCCCAGATCTCCGCAATTACTGCAGGGAATACAATGTTATCATAACCGATTGAAATAATGATTAGTGTCTGTCTGTGGACATTCAGTTCCCTTAATTCGCATGCTTCCTTCATGCAACCCAATATCCAAGCCTGCCCTTGTGTGAAATAACAATGCAGTATATAATTTTTTCTCACCTCATCGTCTCCGTGGATTATTGTTTAAACTGTCAGGAGACACCTCCAGCAATGTTGTGGTAGAGAACTGGCTCCAAGTGAGTGTCAGTCAAACACATTAATTTCCTCCTTGGGTGTTTAGTTTTAAACTCTGGGCACATCATCGATGCCACAGTTTATTTTCTGTAGTCATACATTCGCAAATATGAGAAGGATTTCTTCTGAAAGCAAATATCAGAAGGTTATGGATTAAGGGTGCAAGGGGGTATAATTTCTCTGAAAACGTGCATGTCCACATCCCTCCCTGCTGGCACCACGAAATACACCGGTTTTAAGTGGATAGCTGAGTGTGTGTGCATGTGGATGTGTGTTTCGGATAATTCGCACAATGTTCAGACATTCCCCACTACCAAATTAAACCAGCCAAGCCCCATACTGTCAGCAGCAAGTTAAGACTTCAAGACCGGTTTGCTGTGTATAACTCAAGCATAAAAAATGTGTGTGTACTGGTTAAGTGTCAAGACATCCGCTCCAATGTTGTGATTAGGCTTGCTGCCTATTTGCTCTGGAGTGCAGCACATTCCTCGCAGCCTTAATTGATAGCAATTATGTGGTTTTTGATTTGGTGTTTGATTGGGAGACGGATTTGAAGTCTTGATTTGAAGGGCACAGAGATTTTATTGTCTTTGGAGAACGTCAGGGTTGAAATGCCTGAATGATAGCCTGCTACCTTCTCAGTCACATCAAGGGGCACCGACGGGTTGGCACCAACTCTGACTGCTCCGTTTCATTCTTTTAACGCACCGTTTCGGCCTTTGTGTGGTGCCGTCGCAAACATTAAAACTGGAAAGTTATTCAGTGTACAGTATATTCCCTCTGTGCCAAGAGCTGTCCATCTTACTGCTTGTTTTTCTCTATAACCAGAGGAATTGTCCCTCCAGGGGACACCTGGCTTACTCCCCACCTCCACAGTGCAAATGTTCACTGGCTTAAACTGCCAGATGTTATGAAAGGCTCTATTGAAGTAGACCTTTAGCTCATAAAGAAACAGAAAAAAGTCACCATGGCTGAGAAGTCTATCCTGATAGCCTCAGTGACCAGACTATGTCATCTGATTTCCATGGAGCTTTCACGTGTAACTCCTCGTACAGAGAAACACAGTCAGGAGCCGGACATGAAGTCATATGCTCCATAATATATCCCAGTGTTTGTAGATCTGTGTGTGCATGGACACTTGAGATTTTTTTTTCTTAAAGGACCATTGTGTAGGATTTAGTGGCATCTTGCAGTGAGCTTGCAGATTGCTAACATTTTGCCTCACCCTCCCATTCTAAGCACAAAGGAGAGCCTACAGTGGTCCTGAAAATCATGCAAAATGCAGAAGGCCGTATCTAGAGCCAGTGCCCATTTTGTCCGTTCTGGGCCACTGTAGAAACTAGGGGTGCCGACTAATAGTCAAAGAAAGCTGTAGTTGGTGAGAAGAGTCTTAGTCGACCATATGGGAGCTGCACTTTGCCATTAGGCCTGTGGGATTGTTGCAACACAGACCTTTTTGCTTCTAAAACTGCAGTCACCAGCATACTGCTGCTAAAAGTGCTGTCGCTGCCATTAGCTAGTTAGCCACGGATGTATAAGAAGAACTTGATTGCAGCATTGGAGGCAGCCTCCATTCATTCCTATGAGAGGTGCTCAGTGGTGGATGAAGCCAACTTTGATGCCAGAGCTTCTGCACATGCTTCCATCTTGTACGGCTCATAGAGCAAGCACAGCAGGCCAAGCGGCTAACTTCCAGCTTTGCACTGGATATAAAAAGATTTAATTGTGTGACTCGTCTAGACTTCCCAAATGTTACTGGACTGAATGGATCAATTCCTGATATTGAAATGAGTCATTTTGCCACAGTTATGATGCAGCTGCTTTTTTCACAATGTAAGCTTATGGGAAAAAGCCTTTTTTGGCTGCGGTGCATCACATGACTGTTGTTATTTCACAGGTTGGCCACAAATTGGCTTAAAGCTCAGCGCTCTTCGTGGGGGCTTGTAGTTAGCTAAGTTAGCAGTCCTATTAAACAGAGACCATAGCCACCAAGACCAACGGAGGCCAGTATGACAACCAGGAATACAGTACTGAGGTGTTTTACAGCCCTTCCAATCAGGAATCTGACTCCTGGGACGATGAGGCAGGCAGGGACAGGAGACGTGAAGCAGAGTGAGTTTGTAATGTTAGCAAGATAATTTGTAAGCACTGCGTTGTCTATCACGTTGATAAGTCTACAAGTATTTGTTGAAATGTTTCCTTGTTGATTGTTCCAATGCATTCAGACTCATTAACACTTTTGCCATTAGCAGTTAACAGGTGGCTCGCTTCGTCCCCCAAAAGTATGTATTTTAACAATTAAATCAATATCATAAACCTGTGATGACTTGTCAACTTATGGCTTGAACTGACAACTACTTGTAGACTAGAAAAATATTTAGTTGGGGGCAGCCGGAGTAGAAACATGGATGCCTGCACTCTGTAGATATAAAGTGCTCATTCTGAGGGAACAAAAACACAACACCTCTTATTTTCAGGTGATTATACACGAATAAAAACATACTTATCAATATTATGTTCCATTTCTGCCATTTTTTGTCATTAAATCCCTGTAAATCATACACGCTGGACCTTTAAAATAAAATGACATTGTCAAACCCACATCAAAACGTGGTCAACAGGCTATAAACATGCTAGCAGATTAGCTCGCTCTGTGTGACTGAGGCTTTCTGACATTTCCAAAACAGACTGCTGGCAGTAGAGAAAGCAAAGCCGTCCAGAGCTGAAGAGAAATGAGAAACAGTGGCATGAGCAACATAAAATGAGAGAGAGGCAAGCAGAGAGGAAAAAAGGAGGAATATACAGTAAGAGAGAGAAATTTGAGATATCAGGCGAAGAAATGGAAAGAATCAAAAAGGGAAGAAAATTGGTTTACAATTGTTGTCTGTCTGCCATTATTCCTACTTTTTCACTGTCTCTCTCTCTTTCTCTCTCTCTCTCTCACACACACACACACACACAAACGTGTGAAGTTGTGAAGTTGCAGCTGGCCCGGCTCCTTGTTTGAACTAGCACGCTTGACTGAGGCCCATTTATTGATTGGCCAGTGTGCCAGACCTGAAGGACTCGTGGGGCTCGGATCACCCCCCGATTACTCCCCCCACATTCACACACGTTGCACACAAAAACACACACACACACACACACACACGCACGTTCAGTCCTTCCTCCTTCCCTCCCTCCCCTTCCCCAAGTTACTCCTGAGGAAGAACGGGAGCAAGTCAGAGAGGAGACGGCAGGCAGGCAGACAGGACACACAGAGTGACCCACAGAGGAGGGCATCACACATCGGGCTCACACACACACAAACACACACTTTGAAAAGGCATGGAGCAAGATTTTTTATCTTGCAGGCTACTGGTGACAGCTCTTCTTATCCTGGTACTGTAATATTTACTTTTTTTTTCCTTCTATCTTTATCCTGGAATAGTGATATTTTTGTTATTTATCTTTTATTTCATCATTTATCTTGGTAAAATACATGTCACACCACGTGATGCATTCAGAAAGCATGTGTTCTAATAGTTTGCTTTACTGTGTAGAAGTGTGGTGCATGTATTTTATGATCATCTGACTTTCCTTGAGACCTTTCAGCAGTAGATTTAACAAGGCAGTCAGTGTGACCTGACTTGTTCTGTTTACTCCTGCTGTAAAGTCACCATGCCTCCTCTGTGTGTTTTGTTTTTATCTTTGTCACAAAAGTAGCAGAGAGATCTGACTCTAATATCTGAATTTCGATATCTGCTGATACCGATACCAGTATCTAGAGTAACAGAATAGTCACAGTAAGATTACTTGAGGCTGAAACTGAACTTCACTCTGGAAAGCTTGTGTAGTTTGTGTAATGTAACTGGAGTAATGCCATCCTTCAAGCATTGCAGGGCACTGTAGGACTGTGGCTCGTGACACTCACCTGTGCAGCTGATAGGCTGAGAGACGGCCCTCATTTGCATAATTTCCCATAATGCATTGCAGAAAGTTTAAGGTTACTATTTTCTGTTCCAAAATGCAGATGTTACTGTTTGTTAGTGTTTCTCATTAAATTTGTAATGTGTTTATTCAGAATATGGTGGTTTGTGTTGGTATTTGTCATGTTTGTGCTGGTTTATTGTCATGTCATGAGTGGGGTCCACTTTTTTTCAGTTCCAATCTGATTCCAATATCTGAATTTGCAGATCTGCCAACACGTGTTATTCTTCTTATTATTATCATTATTATTAGTAGTAGTAGTAGTGGTAGTGGTAGTAGTAAGATTACATGAGGCTGAAAGTGAATGTTCAGTCTGGAAAACGTGTGTAGTTTGTGTAATGTAAGTTCAGTAATGGTGTCCAGCCATTGTGGTGTGCTGTAGATTGTGGCTTGTGACATTCACAAGTGCAGGTGATAGGCTCAGAGATGGCTCTCATTTGCATAATTTCCCATGATGCATTGCTAGGAGTTTAAGTCTACTATTTTCTGTTCAAAATTCAGATGTTACTGTTTGTTACTGTTCGTGATTGTTTGTAATGTTGATTGTCACACCACGAGTGAAGTGGCTAATACATTTCTTTACTTCAGCTGTATTGTAGAATTAGTGAGTTTTTATCTTGTCCTACATGCAAATGCAGAGCATAATTTCAGACATCAATTTGCACTGGAGAACACGTTTCATACTCTGGTGTTATGGAAATGTGATTGGAATGTGGATCAATGTTACAAGTCCGATATCCGATGAATACCATATGTCACTGTTGGGCTCTGTTACCGAAATGGGATTGGATCAGTCCCATCTCTAAAAAGTTGACTTGTCATGCACACGCGGGTCGGCAAGCTGTTTTGTCCATGGTTATGACTCCCTGTTACATTACAGTGACTGCTGGGCTTGTGGCATGACGGTGAGTACAGTGCCGTGCGGCGTGGAGCAGACGACAAGGGATTCAGCAGATGTGCAAATATCATATATCTTGCCGACTGTAAAGGCCATCGTGTGTATATTGACACAGTCTGCAAAAAAAGGCACCAGAGTCGAGTTTCTTTCCCCTGTCGAGGAGTTTTCCATCTTCAAGGAAAATGTCCTTAGTCTCAGCTGCTGACAGGTGACTTAAATAGAATCTGTCCATCAGAATAACATATAATGTGGAGATCACTGCTCTTTTATCATATGCTCATTTCCTCTAGTCCACTTGATGTGAAAACTTGGGATGGGTGACAGCCAAGGGGCGTCTGTGCTCATGTGTTTGCTCTGTTTTTGTCATATTAAAAGATCCAGACAGCAAATAATGATATTGAGGGATTTAAAAAAAAAAAAATTGTGATTTAAACTGCAGCAATGCATTCGATCTATCACTATTTGAGAATTAAGTTATTTTAGAGAAAATGTGTATATTGACTTGTATATTGTGACATAACCTAAAAATATTGAGATGCCATTTAAATGCCATATCGCCCAGCCCTACTTTGTTGTGTAAATGGTACTGTTGAGGTGCAGATAAAACCCTGGAGGAATCAGAGCAGGAGCGGCGGGAGGTGCAGTGATGGAGGGTGAGGAAGGCTCCAAGTGGATATCCGAGCCTTTTGATTATTGGATCCAAATCCCAGCAGGACGGTCCGACTCACGGAGCCTTGTGTTCCTCCGCCTCCATTGAGAACAATAGCAGCACAGTGAGCCAAACAACCTCCTCATCTCCGTCCCTCCATCTACCTCCCCTCCTCTCTCTCTTCACCAGCCTTGTTATGCCTCCGGCTCTCTTGGCTTTGCAACACACGGCTGCAGTCGTAATTGAGTGCAAAATTCACTGATTGCTTTTCAAAGGAGAATTAAGGTGGTGTGCTAACGGGCTGCCCAGAGCAGAGCCTGTGTTTATTTACCGAGGATCCAAACATTGAAATAGTTGGCCCGTGCAGAAAGTAGCGCCGTCGCAGATATGTTTGGCTGCATGTTTACACTCTTAGAAATAAAGGTGCTAACTAGAACCATAAAGGGTTCTTCGGCTTTTCCTCATGGGAGAACCCTTTTTGGTTCCTGGTAGATCCTTTGGAACCCTTTCGGAGTGTTCTCCTGGAACCCATCATAAACAGTTATACATAGAACCATTTGTGAAAGGTTTCCCAGAACCTTTCTATGGTGTAATCGTGCCACTCAGATCCCTCTTGTCACGAACCTTAACACCTACTGGGTGCTAACAAAAAAAATATCCCAAGAACCCTTTTATATTCCAAAGATTTTTTCCAGAATCCACCCACGGGTTCTACCGAGAACCCTTTTATATTTGAAAGATTTATGTAGAACCCACCCAGTAGAATGCACCCACCCAAAGGTTTTATCTAGAACCCACCCAGGCGGTTCAACTGACAACCCTTTTATATTCTGAAGGTTTTATCTAGAACCCACCCAGAACCCTACCAAGAACCCTTTTATATTATGGTACAAAGAACCTTTGACACTTTTGACCCTCCTTGAAGAAATTTTTTTTTTCCAAAAAGTTGTTTGGATGATGAGGGTTCTTAATGGAACCTTACAGAGAACCCTTAATGAACTCTTTCTTCAAAAAGTCTCTCTTCAGAAGTAAACAGTTCCGGGTAGAACTTAAGCCCTTCAGGCAGAACACTTTTTGGAACCCTTTTTTTCTAAGAGTGTAGGTCCTGCCGTTCTCCTCTGCGTTCCTCAGGCGTCATCAGCACTGACAGCCATTTATATCAGTCCCCACGCACTTTTAATAATGCGAGCCCACCGCCCCCCGCGGCGTACAGCATGGCTGTTTTTGCTACCGTGACCCAAAGAAAATAATCAAAGCAGTATTATTACCTTGTATCTGCTTTCCTCTGCGAGATCCATTCATCTTTGTAGTCGAAGCACAATGCCATGCTGTTGGGAAAAGGGGCCAAAGAGGTCAAAATAACTTGGCATATCCTGAGCTTTTCCTCTAAAATCTGTGTAAAAGGCGCGTATCTCAAACGCAAGGCTGGACATTCACTGTAAACTATTTGTCCGCTCAGTGGGCATAAATCTTTTTAAGAGCAGGTGTTAGACATAAAGTTCTCCTCCATAGTCCCTCCTTTATTCCGTGTATTCTGGGTAAGTGAGCTTGTTGTGCCTCACATTTCACTCCTAATCTGCAGGATTTGGGATTTTTAAGTCCCTGTCAAAAACTCTGCTGGATGTGCAGGCACAAACTGCACCAGTGTGTTGTAAAGAGCTCGTGGTGGGAGGCTGTCTAAAGCATACAAAAGCACCAATCTTAAAATATTCTTTCATGGCTCACCAAAACCAGAATGACTGGCCAAGTGCTCATGTTATTGTGGAAAATGATAATTTTCTCTTATATCCATCTATTCCTTGTCATGGTCCTAAACCCTTAGTTGAATGGCAGATTATTTTATTGAATGTGTTTGCACCTTTAGTCTTTTAAAGCACATTCCTGCTGCCACAGGAGGCGGATGATTCGTCCAAGTGTTCATTCCAAAGTCAGGTTTTCAGGTTTTATCCATTCAACAGGTACAGAACTGTTTTTTTTTTCTTGGCCTAAGTCTCAGTGGCAGAGTACAGTCTTTGAAATAAGGATTCCAAAAGGGTTCTTCATGAAGGGCTGAGGTTCTACTTTGAACCATTTGCTTCTGAAAAACTCTTTTTCATCCAAACAACACTTTTTGGAAGAAATAGTTCTTCAAGGATTTCAGCAATCCTTGAATCCTTTTGTCAGGGGCTTGTCAAGGGTTCTTTGTACCATAATATAAAAGTGTTCTCAAGACAGCCCCACTGGGTGGGTTCCACATAAAACCCTTAGAATATAAAAGGGTTTTCAGAGGAACCTCCAGGTTGAGTTCTAGATAAAACCCTTGGAATACAAAAAGGGTCTTGATAGAATCCCTTGGGTGGATTCTAGATAAAACCCTTGGGTATAAAGAGATTCTTGGTAGAACCTCCTGGGTGGGTTCTAGATAAAAACCCTTGGTATGAAAAGAGAACCCCATGGATGTGTTCCAGATAAAACCCTTGGAAGATAAAAAGGTTCCCAGTAGAACCTCCTAGGTGGATTCAAGATGAGATCCTTGGAATATAAAAGGACATGTTGGGTTCCAGGTAGAACTCTCTGAAAGAGTTCAAAGTGGAACCTTTATACAAGGTTCTAACAGGAACCAAAAAGGGTCTTTTGTTAGGATAGGACTTTTTATGTTTATAGTTATCATATTTATTTCTAAGAATGTAAAATACTTCCACAGAGCTAAGCTGTCCTCGACCTTGATAGCAAAAGTGATCTATTTTCCTCTTCACTTTGTCTCACTTTGGTATTCAGACAATGTAGCTCTCTAAACTTCGTTCAGTCAGTTCTGCAAAGGTCAATGAGAAGAGCTCGGCTGCAGAGTAAAGCCAAGAGAAAGAAACAGAAGTTGCATAGCACATCAGATGACAGTGCCAGCCTTACAAATAAACACCATCCATCAGTCCAGTCAAATAAATCTGGAAATACAAAAGGAAAGGCAAAGGGAGTTAAAAAGAGTCTAAGATGGGTTGGAGAGGGTCTTTTTTTGAGACGCACATTGTCCTTGCAGTCGCAAAATTCTTCAATCCTCTCATAATATTGATTTTGGATCTGGCGGTAATATCCCCTGCCTCTGCTGCCAAATACAGCGTGATGCAATTAACAGAGAGAGGTGCACCGGTGAGGCCTGAAGTTTAAGAGAGGACTAACATTTCATAATCTGAAGTATGACTCAGACATCTTGAAATATGCAAAGGGGGCAAAAGTCGAGAGCTTTTGATTACTTCCCCTCGCAGGCTCTCTCATCCTGTCACATGCACTTCTATTTTGTTTTCGGCAGCTCCTGGAATTTAGCTCAGGCTCTTGACTAGCAGTCCTGGCTCTGCAAAAGAATCTGATTTAAACTGAGGAAGCCACGACTCATGTGGCTGAAGAATACGTGTACAGGTTGCTTTAGAACATACTTCAGTTTTATCAATTAAAGACAACAATAGTGAAAACTGTGGACAGCTCAAGGATGTCCATGTATGAACTCTTCACTTCCTTTTCTGTTTTGTAGAGCTCGCGGACAGCTCGATCGGAGGAGGACAGAGACACTCTGTGGGACGCCTGGGGCTCATGGAGTGAATGCTCCCGCACCTGCGGAGGAGGCGCCTCGTACTCCCTCAGACGATGCCTCAGCTCCAAGTAAGACCACCTCTTAGCCACATCTCACCCTAAAGCCTGATACATACTCTATGAAACATGTGCAACAACTTAGTGGGCAACACTATGGGTGGTGCTTATGTTATTTGCATAGTGGAATATGTACAAAATTTGCAACACACACTTGAGATAGAGATGCGGCATCGAGAAACAAATTGTCTTATACAACTTAAAACATTTGCAAGAAACAATAGTCGTAAAAACATGGACATTTAAAACTAGAATACTCACAGAATGATGATGTATAATAAGTCTTAATCTCAAAGGATGCCTACATCTCAGAAGAGGACGATGTCCGCTAATCTGAGTGTGTAATTTCGAGTTAGAACCTCATTGACCTTCAGATAAATGGAAACATCACATGGACAATTTGTAAGCGTGTGTTCAAACACTATCCGAGGTAATCTCCTCTTTTAAAGAGCAAAGTCCTGACTGGGGTTTGACTGGTTTCCATTAAAGTGCCATATCATCATGGCTTAAAGATTCAAAAGAGAGGAGGAGGAGGAGGTCTTTTTCTGTTGCTCACAGCCGTTCTGCCAAATAAATCCAGACAGCGTCCCTAATAGTGTGAGTAAATCTCACCAATCGCTCCATTCCCATGGGCTGTAATTGGAGTGCTCAGAATACATATGACTGTTAAATAGCCCTGAGGGGTCCGCTGAGATCACTTGCCCATCCGCCTCCTAAAACTGTCTAGACGTCCATACAGGACCTAAATCTTGAATTCATCAGTAACAATAGCAATCTGATTTTCAGCAATGGCATGTTTCTTCACAAATCAGAGCATAACAATCAATGTCCCCTGCCAAAGTACTAATGTCACATTCAATAACTATTTTCTGCAGTGGTGTTTGGGCTCTGCAAGCAATGAGCCCACATTGGTTGGATTCCCACTGCTCATCATCTCGGCTTAAATCTCAGGACGAACTGGAACTTGCACTTTGGACCTCTCGCTCCTTTCATCCTCGTGCCAGAGTCACCCGGTTGGTTAGGCTTCGAGCTAACCCAGTGGGCTTCGAGATTAAAGCTAGAGGCCAAGTGCACTGCACTGTAAAAAATAAACTATTTGTTTAAACTTGAAACAAGTTTGTGCTTGGGCGGCCTTAAAATTTTAAGTTGACTGAATTTAATGAGACAAGTTGAGGTAATTTTGTAATTATTCAAAACAAACTTTTCCAGTCACATAAACTTGATATTAATTCAGTTGTACTTGAGAAAATATGTTCAATAAGGATATTAAGCTGAGCCAACCACTCTCTCAGTCACATGGACGAGCACTTATAACATTTAATATTTATTATAATTCATTACCTTTTAATTAAGTAATTAACTAACCTTCACCATGAAGTGTTTTCATTATTGTGAAAACCAGCAACCACAACTGATGATAAAGTACATTAGAGACACACAGTAGATTCTCATCATTTGTTTTCTTCACAATATAACACGTAACACTGTAAAAAAAAAAAAGTTAAGTACAATTCATAATCTAAGGCAACTGTCTTCACAAACTTTTTGAGTTTCGAATCAAAACTTTTCTTGTGAAAAAAAATCTTTGACTTTTAGAAAGACATAAAAAAATGTTAAAAAATTGTTGAGTAAATTCATGAAAGTGAAAGTGATTTAATGCGTTCAGTTGCAACCATTTAATTATCTAGCACCCAAATAATGACAAATCAAGTTCACAGCTCGCTGTAGTTCAATAATTTTTGGAATACAGAATTTTTTTGTGTTTCTAAAGCTCAAAGATTCAAGTTTATCTGAAGAAGAAGAGTAGATTATCTCAACAAAAGATTATAGGTCTGCAAAACTTGTTTTAGTTTATTTTAAAACTTAATTTCAGTTTGAATTAATACTTGGAAAAAACTTGGAAAATCCAGTTGCCTTGAAGTTTTCTCAACTTTTTTTTACAGTGAAACAGTGCTTGCTCGGAAGTCTGCTAATACGCTAATTATGTTTCTTTATTAACTTAATTTAATGAGTTGATTGAACTCTGTGCAGTACATTCATTAAACTCATCATTTCAAGTCATAAGACTTCAAGTTAGAGTAAGAAGAACTCATGATTAAAAGTTCTGAAGTGTTCTGAAAATAAATTTTAAGTTTAATTAACCTGAATAAATAAAAGTAGTATTTTTATGTTCAGTTAATGAGGAAAGATTAGTTGATTCCACTAAATTCCTGTAAGATTTTTTACAGTGCATGGGCAAAGTGGCCAATTCCAAATGGATTTGAGGAACAAGAGAAAAAAAATGAGACAGAAGGAGTGAGAGGGTATGTTTTCCATAGAAATGTCACATTTATAGACTGGGAAATAGCTGCAGGGTGACTTCACTGCATTCCTCTATTTTACAGTTCCCCCAAATGTATTGCTCTCTCTCACTGAAGGTAGCCACTGAGCTCTGCTGCCAAAGTCACCTCTGTTTCACTGCTGGGGGCTTTCGTTGGGGGGGGGGGGGGGGGGCTCCAGCAGTGACGGGAGATCATAAAACAGTACAACTGTCCAAGGACACGCTGACAAAACAGAGCGGATCATACCTGAGGTCACGACCCCAGATGTACTAAAAGGTGCTTCCAGCCTGCTGAAACCATGAATCTGTCTGCGCTGGTACTGGGAAGCCAGGCTGAGAAGCATAAGGCTGTCAAAACCTCGAACTTAAAGTGCCAGACCTCCCATGTGCTGCATTGTAAACACTGAGGTCAATCGCTTTTTGAGGAGTTCATTTCATGATATCAGCAGCAGCCATTTCTCCGTGCTTGCCCAGACTTTTTTTTTTGGTCAGGCAGACCTCAGAATGCTACTGGCTGTAAAAGCAATTGACGTGTTAAGAGGTGTTTGGGGTTTGAGCTCCGTTTGGGATGCAGGCAGTGTGTGCATAGACTGCACGCACACGGGTGTGTTTACAAACCCGTGCGTCCTTTGGCAGCAGCGGTTAATGTATGGGGTCTTGAGTAAATGGTAGTGCCCTCCGTCCCACCTCGTCCCACCTCACCTCGCTGCTGTTGCGTGGGAATGAGGGGAGCAGTAGCCTGGAACCTGGTGGCAGATCAAACGATGTCATTAAAAAAGCACAGCACAAGGCCCCTTGTGTGTGTGTGTGTGTGTGTGTGTGTGAGACTCTTTGGAAAGAGAGGCTGGAAACGGGCCTGCGACACCCTCCAAACCAATACCACTCCAACTCTATGACCTTTAAACACACACTGTCTCTCCACACACACACACACACACACACACACACACACACACACACACACACACACACACACACACACACAGAAATTCGTAGGACCGACAACCTCTGAAAAGGGCACATGCTCGGTACAGACTAAACACAGATCGCCTGGCCCTCATTAGTCTCACCCACACAAAACACTTGATCACAATCTCCATTATTAACAACAGCATCGCTGGTTTGAAACAAGTGTGGACATATGGATTGGGTGTCATGGCAAGAGAAAGTGCTGTTCTATTATTTATGAGGCTCGGGGTTGGCAAACACTTGTCGTTTCTGTTTATAAGAGGCCAGTCTTAACTTTCTTTTGACTTGACTAAATAATTTAAAGAGTCATGTTCCCCCATTCATTACTGTCTACCACCAGGAAATGAAGATGAGCAGTCCTGGGCAGGGACTGGTGCTGATAAAGAGGTTTTCACCACTTTCTGGGTCACTGTTCTGCAGAAATTACAGCCAGTGACATTTAATGACTGTGGTATTTTGGAATTTCACCAAAGGCACGCCACAGCTGTGGTTAAAGTCAATCTTTAAGTGGTATGGTGGTTGAAAGTGAATTTTTGTCCAAGGCAATGACTGATTAACTTGCTTTAATTAACTTGGGCCTGGCACCGTGATTATGTCTTTTACTTTACAGTATAGTGGACCACCCTCTGCGTGGCCTGTGCAGTGCTGAAAACACCTCCCTCCTGAATAAACAACCCACCAGAATTACCCACAATAATCTGTGAGGTCATGTAGATTTCAAACTCATTTTAAATTTAGATTTTAAAATAAAGAAATTCAGAGGTACTAGAGGCAGAAAAGAACAAAAAAAAAAAAAAAAGGCTCAAGCAAAGAAGGAGCCTTTAAAAAACTTTTCTAGTCGTCCCTGGCAGCAACAAGATATCCAGTCTCAGAAAAGTCCCAGAGAGAACAAACAGCATACTGATTTTATTTTCAAAGTCTTACCACTGGAGGCCCTAAAATCTAAGAAGACTTAAGAGTCTACAGCCTTGCTAGTGTCTCCGTCAGCACGCTAGCTGCTGTATGCATTCTAATTTCAGTAAGCTAACACGCTCACAATGACAATGCTGGGGAGCTGGTTTAAAGTTTAAAAGGAAATAATGTACGTAAAGTTCACCATCTTAGTTTAGTGTGTTATTTAATCCAAATTCAAATTTTACTTGACTGTGGATAGACAGAGTTAATAGATAATCAGAGTTATTAAAAATAATCTTGAGGGAGACATACCAAATCTCATGGCGGTCCATCTACAAGAAATAGTTGTTGAGATTTGTCGCTCAAAACCACAAATAAAGCTGATACCAGAATGTAAAAACAGCATCACAGCAATGAAACTAAACCTCAGACCACAGAGATTCAGTTAGGAGCTACAAAAGCACTGAGGGCCCACCCTACTTACTGCGAGTTTACTCCCGCAATATACACCACAACCCGCTTCATGGTGGGTCTGGCTCAATTTGGCCCCACTCCAGAGAAGGTCCATCTTGGGTGTGACTTGGCACGGCTAGGCGCAATAAAATTGGTAATGGAAATGCAAATCAGCATGGCACGGTTTGACTCAGCATGGCCAAAAGTTACAGGAAAAGCCTGATTGGATCCTTGATCAGGTAAGGAAAAACTCCCAAAAATCCAGGCCGAATAACATGAGTATTCAATCAGAATTAACTGTAATTCTGTCATTGATTTTAGGATACTAATGTCATGGATCAGAGGAGAAATTTAAAGCTAACAATGCCACAAGATAAAATGGCGAGGGAACACCAAAACCAACCCCTGTAACAATATATATTAGATTTTTTATTTGCTGTAACAAAGTGTTGGATTTACTGACAAACTAGCAGACAAAGGAAAGATATAGTGCCTTTTTCTGCTGTTGCTTCATCTTTCTCAACTCCCCGTTACCCTTTTTAGATGGCCCGACTGCTCTCAATTTTCCCCAAACTGATCAATAGCAGAGCTCACAGCAAGAGCGCATTTTAGACATCACAAACTCAGCAGCATTCTCACGTGCCCGCTCGCGTATAAAAACTGTATCAATATTATGGCAAAGGTTATGGAGCCCTGGTTGCAATTACTTTCAATCTAGTGAGAAGAGTTGATGACATATATATGGACTTTATGAGCCAGACAAATTTTACTGCATATCCAATATTATAAGAAGTTATTGCTATGAATTTTTCATGGTTACAATAGATTTTAGTCCATTTCTAATCTGAGGAGGAGGTTGTTGGCATGCCTGATCGTAGTTTTACTCTAGTGCATTCTTGTGTGTGGTTAACTGATGAGCAAACTCTCTGTAGTTGTGTGTTTTGTGTACATTTGGCAGAAAACAGCGGGTCATAGTCTGTGAGTTATGGGTTATGTGCTCCAGGAATTCTGATATTTCAACCAAGTCGTTTTTCCCCTAACCTACGATGACGCCATGATGAATCCCCAGTCCCTGCCCTACTTCTGCTCAGCCTCCACGTCGTAGTTTCCAAAGTCAAGAGGAAATTAAAAGGGAAATTCATTTTATACCCCTTTTTTTAATGTCTAGTTTATGTATTTCTCGTCCCACTGATCCAGATCTTTGCTACCTGTCTCTCAACTCTCAGTCTTTGAAAGTCTCTTGTTTGGGTTGAAGCCCCACGACCTGCTGTTTGGCTTGGCAGAGCGGACTGTCTGGATTCGTCACAGGCCTAATGTTCTTGCCATGCCACACACTTCACATCCACTCCCCCCCTGCTCCCTGGAATAATATTATAAAAATCCTAAAGCCCTCGTCCGTCCATGAGTCCAAACGCTGCAACGTTGCCTCCAATCATGATTCCAGATTAGCTAAGGGCCGATGACACTGGAATTCCTCTTAAGTTCCCCAAACTCAGAAGAATATCCTTTGATTAGTTTCCACTGGGGTCTTGGATAATTGGCCTATCATAGTCACCATCGATGGTTTATCATCACTCAGCATCAAAGCACAAAAGAATCCTAATTTTCAATAAGTGGTTAGCTCCATAATTTGGGCAAAGACACTGCAGACTGTCAAGCAGAGAGTCGTGATCCAAACTGCTCCAATCTGTTCAGCAGACACGGCTCAGAGGGCCCTATACTGTGTCTGCTTTACTACTGTATGTACTACTGTTGGTTTATAAAGCAATAATTTGTTCGAAGACTGATCCCTAAGACATATGAAAATTTAGTATTATACTTTAGGACTTTCTGTATCAATGAACTCTTCTTTTCCACTTGATGTTTTTCCTTTTTTTTCCCTCTAGTTCAGTGAAAGTTTAAATTTTCCTGTTTTATCTTTTTTTTTTTTTTTTTTGTTCTTTGTTTCTTTTGCAAGGAGGCAAATGCTAGTTTGAACTCAGATGACCTACACAAAGACATAATTTCTACTGGGAATGGGGGACATTGGGGATGCTACGGGAAGGAAATTATCTCACCAGTTAAAACTGGTTAATTTGACAGTATGTCAGAAACCAATATTCAAGAATTGCAGACTATGAACAGGGAAATATTATACTATGCAAGCACAGCGGTGACAACAACATAACAGGAAGGATATCACGTATTTCCTCTTTGACATAAACAGCTCTTGGCCTGGTGACAAACTGACAGGCTGCAGGGTTTGAGAGGACAGAGGGAGGGATTTTATTTTGTGTGGTGTGTAAAATGCTCTAAATAAGTAAAAAAAATATTCAAAAAATAAATAACAATGTTGTAATTGAGAAATTTGGACTTTTTTACAATAGAAATTACATTTTTGTTATTACAGAGGAGAGAGAGAGAGAGTATCGCAAAAAGGCACCAATGGGTATTGGTACCATATCGTTTAAAATGTGAAGAGCACCAACTCTTTAATACCAGTTAAAGCTTCATGGCATTGCACGAAGAACAGAATATCACTTGTAAGTCTTTAGTCGTACTTTGTGTTCAGTGATATTTAGCAATGTTCACATGCTAACTAATGAACTAACTAAATGGTGGCTGTGATAAACATCATACCTGCTAACATCTCTGTATTAACACTGTCATTGTGAGCAGGTAACATTGGATATGTAGAGACTCACAGAGCCATGGGTAAGGCTGTAGACTCTGTCTTTTGTTATACCACCATTCTTATGGAAATAACATTTATTATGATCTCAAGGGCCCAACCGATACAGGTATTTTGGGGCCAATGCCGCTACCAATGTTAGGGACTTTAAAAAAGTCTGATATTGATATATTGATTGATATTCTTTAAATAGAGTATAGAATATAAACACACTTGTGATAAAGATATGTAATGAAGGCAGGATATTTTACAGTTAAACAGTTGTTTTATCCAAAATGATATCAGGGCACTGAAACAGTAAACTTTCACCTGTATTTTTAATAATTATAAATAACTAGAAACGCAAATAGAGGAAAATATCTGTATGTATCAAACCTGAATTAAGAAAAATGATCAAATATACACATAATACTGCCTAAAAGGCTAACAAATAAAAACAGTCTGCATTATATTCTGTTAAAGAAACAAAACAGCACATATCGATTGACCAATATATCGGTCGGGCTCTATTTCATCATGACTTATTATTTGCTAGACTGATATAAATGCATTTGCTGCATCGTGTCCCCAACTTCTGAAACCAAACATACTTCTTGTATCCATTCACAGTCACATTGTGTGAATTCCACTGTCGAATCTTTGCAAACACACCACAGACCTCATGTTTGTGGGCTGCCACATCATCACTGCAGGATTCTGATCTCTGCTCAGCAATTCAGAAACCGATAAGAGTCAGTGGTTGAAATACCAGCCGCCTCGGGCGAAGATGATTGGTGTGCATTGTGGTTTGTTTTATCGTTCACCGCCCCCCAAAGTTCACACACATGTTCACTTTGTCTTTCTGCAGGACCTGCGAGGGGCAGAATATCAAATATCGCACATGCAGTAATGTGGTAAGTTCAGCACGCTCATCTTTATGTAATGGATGTCAGCAGAGCTTTCAAGTGGTTTTTGTTGAAATAAACTGAAATAATAAAATGTGATTGAGAGTTCAGTGTGGTGGAACTGTGAAAATATTACCAAGGTTTATGGTTAAGGAGTGTAATTTAGTGATTTTAGGGTCGTGTTTTTGAGAGAAAGTGAGAAGTTGAGGTGATGATCACTACTTTGACATCCAGCAATCACAGTCTCAACACTCCTCTATCCCACAGACATTTACAACTGAAGTGATATGCTTTGCACTAATTATAAAAATTGTGTAAATATTCTTGACACCCTCAGGATTGCCCTCCAGACGCCGGTGATTTCCGCGCCCAGCAGTGTTCGGCTCACGCAGACGTGCGATACCAGGGTCAGTACCACGAGTGGCTGCCTGTGTATAATGATCCGGACAACCCCTGCACTCTCAAGTGCAAGGCCAAGGGATTGGGCCTGGTGGTGGAGCTGGCCCCCAAGGTGCTGGATGGGACGCGTTGTTACACCGAGTCCTTGGACATGTGCATCAGTGGAATCTGCCAGGTAGGAGAAAGAATCAGAGAGGCTTATTGTTTTCATCATAGAGGAGGTCATAGTTATTTATTTTAATTTATCTGTTGTGGAAATCATAAGAATTTCAGTGTTGGGACATTTGCACAACTTTGGGCTCCCAAGACAGACTTCTCAGAAACCAAAAAATGTGATTTTGATCAATTTTTATTAAGTAAATCTGAAAAATGTTTCATGCAGAGTACAATATCAAAACAGTGTGTTGTGAACAGTCACGGGCTTGGAATAAATCGAAGGCAGCCTCGCAGAATCTAAGGACTAATATGCAATGCATATTAAAAATATCACTATAAGTCTACACTATATTTAACATATTTTCACTGCTTTACTTTGCTGTTAGACGGCTTTTTTTTTAGATGGGAAACCGCTGTAATGCAAGCTAAATATTGCTCTCCAAACCAACCAAACTCCACGGGTGAAATCAATACTTTTACCTCACAGAGTACGGGGAGTTGCTGACCTACTGCTGCCTCAGTCTTTTAGTTTGTTTTTGTCACTGTGTGACTGCTGTGTTTTAAAAGGATAGATCGGATTCACAGAAGTCACACAACAACACAAATAAGCTAACAGATCGTGATACAGGACACCAGCAACTCTTGAGTTCTGTGAGGTAAAATCAGTGAATTTAATCCGTGGAGTTTGGTTGGTTTGGAGAGAGTGATATTTGTCTTATATGACAGTAGTTTCCCACCTTACAGCAAGGTAAAGTGGTGAAGATATTCTAAATACAGTGTACAGTGTAACTGATACTGATTTTTATTAGGTGGACCCTTTTTAAATAGCTAAAATACCTTTTTGTTGCTGATCTCATCCACACTGGTTCATCCCATCTCATTCCTTTGAGAACCTGAAACATCTTTCTTGAGACGATGACATCTTTAAATGTTTATGAAAGTGAATTTTACAGTTTTGTAATTGCAGACAGAATACAAATTTTGACAATAACAGAATGACAGCTAATTAAAAGAGGAAACATGCAAAGCTCAAAAGGTGCCGACTCCAAAAAACAATAAGTCAAATTATGACCATACAAGCCCATAAAAGAGGAATTCTTTCCACAACAAAATATGTTTTATTTATTTATTTATTTATTTATTTATACTATCTATTTCCATATAATTTCCCATTTTCATAAATTTGGATACAAGAGCCAAAAAGTGAATAAATCAAAGAAAACCTACAGACAGTAGGTTGACCCACAGTGCTGACATTATGCCATCTGCTTTACAAATGAATAGTCAATGAGAATAATATCTAAGATTGGGTTCTTGATTGACAGTCCAGGAAATAGTTTACAATGCATTCTTTCCTGGTTGAGTGAAATTACGTCCCGAGGCGCTGTGAGTGCAGAGACGCACCAGGATTTTAAAACACTCTCTTACCATGCTTAGAATCACACTGTGGTTTTGGTTTTGTCTTACCGACAGAAATTGCGAAAAACTCCATCAATCAACTACGGATGGTTGCAGATAGTGTGTAATAGAAAACAGTCGGGATCATTTCTGGAAAAACCCCGTGATCAGCTCAAAAGGGGATGTTTCCTGCTATCTTAGGGATACAAACAACAGATCTGGTATGGATATGGAAGAAGCCTTGGATCATTTGATTATAACATTTACATGGTTTGACAGAATATTTTCTTAAATAAACTCAATTTAAAAGATCTAAGGGAACCGACATGAGCACTTGTGCTGGGACTTTTCACATTTTTTCTTATTCTTTTGTATTTTCTTTTCATTTCTTTTGCAAAACATCTTAATTATTTTAAGGTTGGTGTTGAGGGAAATGTTTTGTTGTTGAAGTTTCTTTGTGTGTTGGTACAGATTGTAGGTTGTGATCATGAGTTGGGGAGCACAGCGAAAGAGGACAACTGCGGTGTCTGCAACGGAGATGGCTCATCCTGCAGGCTGGTGCGAGGACACTACAAATCCCAGCATGCTTCAGGAAAAAGTAAAGACTCTTTACTTGTTTTTTTAATTTAAACACAATAACTTTTTATCTCATGATATGACGTAAGTTGAACACATCAGGGTCAGTTGTCATGGCTTGACAAGCTGCCTTCTTTGTGTTTCTGGAGGAGCTTCGTCAAGTCTGAAAAAATAACCCCTGATGATGTTGTAGTGATGTCATTATTTTCAGAATTATTTTTATACATTATTATATCAAAACCTGCATTACAGTCCTTACAGTCTTTAATGGATGATGCTGTGGAGTTGCATTATGTGAAGTGTAGGATCTAGTGATTTTTCAAGCTGCCCATTACTTAACTGACTTTGTTTTAATTTGTCTCTTACAAGTAGGGATGGAAATCGGCAAAATTTTACTTATTATCTATCCAGCTTATCGGCCCTATTCTTTATCGACACTCTTATTAATTCTAGCGTTAGCATTAGTCTGTCTGTCATCATCTAAACTGAATGAAATGACAGAATATTTGCACAGAATTCATTTCATATAGCTTCAAAGAAAAAATCTGCTAAGCGTCTGCCTATGTGACAATAATGTTATGATAACATAAAATATTTACCCTCATTAACGGACGTGCTGCTTGGAAGCAGTGGCACTTTTGCGTAGAGTTTCAAATATCTGACATTCCTGGAATAAGCCCATGTTGCGTAGACAGATGTTTCAGCATTTCACTCTTTCACCCTTAAATGATCATTTCACAGACATTACATTTTGCACTGTTATCATTTTTCTTCATGAAATAAGGCAAAACTTTGGACTGTTTCTTCCACTCCAGCATCCTTCATGTTGCACGTTGAGTTTGACATCGTTTTGCAATGAACAACTGACCCTTTAAAACAGTTTTATGGTTCAGTTTCATAAGTTTGAAATATTCATGATTAATTTTAAACAAATTGCATAAATGATGTGTTATTCCATGTTTATCTGACCAATTTTAACACCATATCTGGTGACCTATGACATCTCATCATTGGTACAGTTAGTCTTGTGTGTTGGTCGGAGCTGCGATTAAAGGTTTGGTTTGGCCGTAGAAGATTTTCAGATTTCAAATTGGGCTGTGGCTTTCTTAAGTTTGGGAATGGCTGGCCTAAAGTATTATTTGAATTAATATAATAACAGCATTGAATTACAGTATTATTTGTAATCTCAACAACAGTCACTGCACTATTATGTTAGTAACTTGTGAGGCTCGTGAATTTCTTTTAACTATATGTGCAGCATAAAAGAAAATCTTGGCAGCACATGAGTTCATATCAGAAAGCAGATTTCTTCTTCTTCTTCACAAGTATCTCACCCACATTATTAGAAGTAAGAACCTGTTGCCTGATTGCAGTTTCGTCCACATATGGGTGCTCAGTCAAATCAGTCTGTTTTCCAGCTGTAATTATATAGATTTTATTGCATTCCTGTGAGTATTGATCACATACTCGATGCTATTTTTCTCCCTCCGTCTGTTTGTCTCACTCCAGCTGAGGACACGGTCGTCGTCGTCCCCTATAAGAGCCGTCATGTCCGTCTGGTCCTGAAAGGCCCGGATCACTTGTGTAAGTCTTGGTAGGTCCAGGGTGCCCTTCCATCCAAAACAGTTGAACATGATATTATATTTGGCAGTGCTTTTTTTTATTGCCAAATACCTGCACATTAAACATTCTGCATGTGCTCTGTGAGTTTTACTGCAGGTCGTGTTATGTTTGAATGACTTGTGATGCAAAAAGAGTATTACTTTTTTATTATTTTTGTTATACCTGCTTGACCTCTCTAATGAACATCTCAACCAAATGATTAACCTTTTATTTCCTCTTCCAAAATATATTACATTCTGGGCTCTTTCATAGAGGCTGGTTTTAAGAATAGCTCAAGGACGAGGTATTTCTTTCTTCCCTTGTGCTCTGGCTCTGAGAAGACGTCAGGCTTCCAGCAAATATCACTGATGTCAAAGTACTGGCATCAAACTCCCCACTGGATCAAATCGATAACAAATGTTCCATCTCCGTACCTTCCCTTTGCTCCACGGTTAGTTTACAGATTGCTCCCTGAGCCAGGCCAAAAGAACGTCTTTTTCTGAATGGACAGATTTTTTCATTAAATATTTCCCCCGTCCTTTTTTTGGCCGAGGGCACTTAAATTGTAACCATCTGTCGGCGGACGATGACTGCTGCCGGTTACTGCTTGTTCCTGTGTTTCCCTGTTGTTTTTGTTTAAATGTCCGCGCTGGAATCAAACAAGACCCTGTTAGGACAGGGTTGAAGTGAGGTTACTGCAGCGCTGGCCTGTTAGCAGACCCACCAGAGCCTCCTCGCAGCGCCAAAGTGAGTTTCTGTGCCTGCAAACGCAACAGCCAGTCTGCGTTCTTTATGTAACTGGAGCCGACTGAGTCAAAGCGTCTGCGATAAATCAAGGTCATCTCAACATATTAATCACAACTCCTTTTATTTTCTGTCTCGTTTTGTTTAAAGTGTGGTGACACAGTGATGATGAATAATGCAGACAAGAAATGATGATTATCATACAACAAAGCCTGTTTAAATCTCTCTGTTTCCTCGTCTGATTTGTTCATTGTACTCTAGTTATCTACTTTGTTTTTTCTTCAGACGTGGAGAGTAAGACTCTACAAGGGGAGAAAGATGAACTGGTCTTGGATAAAACAGGGCAGTACCACCTGGAGAACACCACCTTGGACTTCCAGAAACTTTCAGATAAGGAGGTCCTGAGAATCACAGGCCCACTTGGAGCTGACTTCACAGTCAAAGTAAGAGCTAAATTTAACTGACTTAAAGCTGCAGTACTTAATATTTTCATAATAACAACAATGGCTTGGTTTACTTTCTGTAATGCAGAACAAGTTTTAAAGTGACAAACCCATAGAGAATTATCATTAAAACTCTTCAGTTGCCTTCAGCTCTATGCAGCTTTTCAAGTTAGCGTTTTTTTGGCTCATTGTTTTGCTTTTGCAGTCAACTTTACTGTTTCGGTTCACCACCGCCACTCTTATCAGTGTCATCTCCAGTAAGCAATTTTGAATGAAAATCCGCTAAGTGTACGCTATCTGTCGAGGACCAAATGGCAGACAGACAAAGTTAGCTGCTGAAGGGCAAGATATTTCCTTCAGGAGGTGGTGGAGACCAAACACAGAGCTAAAAGTAGACTGAATATTACATTTGTTGGGTAGCCAGAAACAACAAATTAAAAGTGCACTCAGGGAGCGCAGACCTCTGCCAAGGCCAATCATTCTATGTCGCAATGCTAGCAAAAAAATAATCTGTGTGTCGGCACCGTGATTCCGATTTGCTCCAAAATTTAATGAGTTCTTCCATGGTCCACCCTACACCGTTCCAACAAGTTTCATGAAAATCAGGCCACTAATTTTTCTGTTGTCATGGTGACAAACAAATAAAAACAAACAAGGAAACAACACAGAAAACATAACCCCCTTGATCGATGTGATGAATGCTAATGCTGCTCCATAACTGTTAGCTGTGTAAATAAACACCTGTTCGCTGTCATGTTCAAAATATTAACATTATATGGCTTGCGATGCTGTGTCATAGATGTGATATGCAGCTTAGTCAGCGCTCTCTTTTTCCAGTAAAAGCGACATACAGGGTCACATCTTAAGTTAGCTAATGTTGCCATGACACTAGCTAACTCAGTGATTCCCAAACTTTTTCCAGTATGCCCCCCTTTCGTAAGCCAACAAAAGTTCAAGCCCCCCACCACAAAATTTTAAATTAATTGTAAACCATAATTAGGGATGGAACTGATAAAAAAATAATTCAAAAGTTAAATTTTAGCAAAATAAAGGTCAGCTGGACAGAAACAGCAAACTCATTTGTTTATTCCCCCTAGATAGATCATATTCATTCAGCTTTGTCTTTCGCGCCCCCCTTGCAGTGGCTCCGCGCCCCCCCAGTTTGGGAACCACTGAGCTAACTGATGATAGCAAAATGCTACCTAACAAGCAATCTAATGATTGATGTAGATTAGCTAGGTAGTCAACAAGTGTTTTGCTAACATAACTAATTTAATATGTGAATATATGTAACATTTACAGGTCCCACTGCAATATCTTTTAACAATCTTCAAAATTTGGTAATCTTTTCGATATAGATGAGCCTAGCACATAGCATATCTAAGTACAAAAAAACAGGAAAGGAGAAAGTTGACCAAGGTTCTGCTGGGGTACCAAGCTTGCTCAGCTGTCATTGGAGCACAGAGTGAAAAGGGGCAGGACTTAGGGAGGGTTAATTGGCCAAAAACAAACTATTAATATTGCTTCAAATATTATAGTTTGCGAAAAGTGCTCACTTTAGCAACTTAACTTCACTCTACTGAACATCTAACATCATTGGGACATTTTTGTCATTGTTTCTGCAGCTGAACTCAAAACTGTAGTTTTAGTTTTAGCAACGCAAAGCTCTGAAAATAGAGCAACCCAGCCAATCTGGGCTCAGATAAGGCTCTTATTTCCGTGAACTTCTGCTGAACTCCACGTGTCACTCAGAGTTCAAAGCAGATTTGATTTCATATGTTTAGATTTAAAGATATCAGAGAATGTGTCAGCCACTGAAATATGAAATGCAAACAACTTTTTTTTTTTGTCTACTTGCTGTCTCTGAGGGACAACATGTTTTTGAAGCAGTGTGTCATGCAATGATAACAATAGCAGCACATGCATTTGTAGTGCCAAATCCAGTGGTTGGTTTTGGCGTAATGATGCTAAATGATTTCATGACTTTGGCTAATAACACTAAATATTACTCCAGGGTGTAAATGTTGCTTGATCACATAAATTCGGTCCATAATTTCAGTCCATAAATTCAGAGCTGCTTTGTTACACACATATATATACACACACACACATACACACACACTCAAACTAGGGCCAGTGAGTGGACATTAAAAATTATGCAGGCCGTGGACTGGGAAACGCCTGTGAAAACTTCCCCCCCTCATAAACACAAGTCAGGATCGGACAATAAATAGAAATTCAGGAGACAGAAATCTGAGAAGCCATAAATGCATAATTTTCTAATCTGTTACGAGGCAGACGGCCAATTCATATCACAGCGCTGGAAAAGGTTTGCACAAATGGAAAATCACATTAAAAAGTTGCCAGACAGTCTTTCCACTGTAAACACATGAATGTGAATGTGAGTGGCAGCGGAGTTTGATTTATACGTGTTGTAGCTATAATTTGCCTTGGGCATTTTTTTCAGTATTGTTGAGGTGTGAGGTTAGAAGAAAAATGGTTGCTGAAATATTTATGAAACTTTATAAAATGTTCAATAAAACACTTACACATGTGACATGGTCTAATTTCTCTAAAAACAGTCTGTAGTCTTATCTAAGCTTGCATCTATGATGGGCATTTATACTACCAGAAGCTGCGTTCAACCTTTGAATGTGCAGAAGCCGACATTTCAGGTTACTTAGGGTGAAATTCCTCCAATCTCTAAATAGATTCCAGTGTCTTTCAGTCGTTTGTTGGCACTTTCTGTGAACAAAGCGACTATAATTTCAGCTGCATCAACATTTTTCCCTCCAGTCTTATGTCTTGATTCATTTTTATCCAAGCAACTATGAAAACAGTGTCAATGAGCTGACCTAGGTATGACCAACAGCAGTGGTTTGCTAGCCAAGAGGGAAAAGAGAAAAAAACAAAAAACAAAAATGTAACAGTTTTTGTTGTTTTCATATTTCCAACTAAACACAGAAAAAGCTACGATAGAAAATGATCCGAAAACTCCAATTTAAAACCCAGTTTAACACATAAAGCGTGCTATCTCAAGTTTGTCAAAGTTAGCATTACTATTCAGATCAACTCATGCACTTAAGTAACTTAAATTATTGCATTTGATGAACTGGAAACTGTGTTTTTATAGATCAGGGGTTCTCAAACTGTGGAGTGAGTCATATTGGAGGGCCATAGAGCCACTGCAGGTGGGGAGGAGGTGACCAGGGAAAAAATATGAATTGAGGGACATGCCAGAATAAGTTTGAGAAGTGCCATTATAGACTGAAAACATACATCAACAGCACTGCAACAAGAAAAAAACTTATTTGGGACTATTTGTCTCCTCGCAATAAGAAAACATTGTGAGTGTGAAGCCACCAGCTCGAGACAACCTGCGATATTTTGAGATACAAGTGGTATGTACGTGACTAAATAATCTTTTTTGGAATAAACCTCCTGCTGCATGAACTCTCTGTTGCAGAATAAGGTAGGCCAACGCTACTGTATTTTAACATAAGTCATAATGGTGGTACTTGGAGAGCCTAATATTTTCCGGGACATTGTGTAAAAATGGTGTAAGTCAAATAAGACCACAGTTTCCAGTTCATCAAATCTAATAATTTAAGTTTTTTAACTCAAACATATTCATGCATCTGAATCATCATGTTAAGTTTGACAAACTTAAGACAGCACTTTGAGTGAACTTCTTAACCTATGTGGACACAACAAATTAGCTCTTAGTTCAGTAAACTTAACAAAGCTTTGCAGCTGTGTTTTATGTTTTTTTTTATTTTCCTTCAACTTTTATTTTTACAGGTTACCAAAAAAAAGTTAGCTTAAAGGAATAGTTCAGCATTTTTGGAGCATGGTTATATTCTTTCATTCCCAGAGAACATCAACACTGTGCCCTTTGTACACTTTTTGTACGGATCAAACAAAGAAACTACAATTAATATTAAATAATGTGTTGTTGAGATTTTTTTTTTAACCTTAGCTGGGTTTACTGTTTTACCTGCTTCCAGTTTTTATGCTAAGCTAACAGGCTGCTGGTTAGGTCATTTAACAACCAGATATGAGAGTGGTACAAATCTAACACTTAGCAAGAAAGTGTACATGTGCATTTCCCAAAATGTCATACTATTAATTCAGAGTATTCTGGTTGCATTCAGAATCCTTTTGACTTATGATAATAAAATAAAAGCCTTGCTATGACATCATTTTTTTAAGTGAGACACATCATGTCATTGTTTCTGTAGGTGCAGTTTGCCTCTGGAGCAGACAGTGTGATTCAGTACATTTACTACCAGCCCATCGTCCACCGCTGGAGAGAGACCGACTTCTTCCCTTGCTCCGTCACATGTGGTGGAGGTAAGCGTGGAGCTGCATTGCTGGCTGGAAGTACTTGATACTACATTGCAATGTTGTGATGCCTGTGATGCCAACAAGTTTTCTTGAAGGAGATAAATCATAAAATTCATGATAAATGCTTTTGATAGATAATTTTAGTTTCAGTCACCTCTTTGGGATGAGTAACATCTATTTGTCTGCAGGGTACCAGCTCACCTCAGCAGAGTGCTTTGACCTTCGGACCGGCCGTGTGGTTGTGGATCAGTATTGTCATTATTACCCAGAGAACATCAAACCTAAACCCAAACTACAGGAGTGCAACATGGACCCCTGCCTGGCAAGGTTAGACACCAGACTGGACAAATAATGACATGCCAACAGCAAGTGGTATCATCCTAAATCCTAATTTCTTTCACTGATTCTGCTTTTTAGTGACGGCTACAAGCAGATTATGCCATATGACCTCTACCACCCCCTGCCTCGGTATGTACTCACATCTGTGAGGTGAAATAGTGACACAAAAAGCGCAACAGAAATTCTGACCTTTACCAATCTACATGAATGTCAGATGGGAGAGCAGTCCCTGGACCGCCTGTTCCACCTCCTGTGGCGGAGGCATCCAGAGTCGCTCAGTGTCCTGCGTGGAGGAGGACATGCAGGGTGTCATCACCCCCACTGAGGAGTGGAAGTGTCTCTACTCCCCCAAGACGGCCATCCTGCAGCCCTGCAACACCTTCGACTGCCCCACCTGGCTGGCACAGGAGTGGTCACCCGTAGGTTCCCTTTTTGTCTTGTTTTTAAACATTATCTTTTTTATTGTTCCTGTTATTGTTCTTTCAGCACAGTATGAAGTCAATATAAGGCCCGGATGATCAGGATGTGTTACTGTGTGACTTTAGTGAATCTGAACTAACAGATTGAGGCAGCGGTAGCCCTGCAGCTCCAGTGTTTTCCGAGGTAAAATGACTAATTTTTCCTATGGAATTTGGTTGGTTTGGAGAGAGTGATATTTGGATTATATAGCAGCAGTTTTCCATGGGAAAAGCCTGTCTGACAGCAAAGTAAAGTGGTGAAAATATTCTAAATAAGGGGCACATTTAAACTAATAGGTGGCGAAAATACCTTTTGTTGCCGACCCTGTCCACAGCAGTACTCCTCTCTGCTTCTCCAAACTGGGGATGTGCCAACTGCCATCTACTGTAACTAATACACTGACTATAAAACAACACGACAACCTACACCAAATGATCCAAAATAACCTCTTAATTGACTAAAACTGTTCTTTTTAGTCGCCACAGTGTTTCCAGACATCCTGGCCTGGGATTTTATCATCTTTTCTGACTTTTTTAACATGACAGGAACACTTGTAACTGCTTAAGCCTTGCTATGTGATTCAGAGTGTAACTGCTAGCCCCAGTTTGAGTGCCCTTCACCACTTGTGCCCTTGAACACATCATCCAAAGCATACAGGGCTTTAATTAAAACCCCAAAGTCAGCAGCATATAGGATTTCTTAAACTCTGTCTTTGTCAGACACATCCAGGTTATTGAGGTGGTGCATCTGGATAATCTTAACACTCCCAGTTAGCTTACTTGTTTAGCATAGTTGCTGTTAGATTAAGCAGAAATGTTCCATACAGCTTCCTCGAGGGGATTTTTCAACCTCACCAGTTATACAGGCGCAAGCAGAGGCACAGGGAGTCGAATTTGTGGCCCTCTAAAAACCTGCAATGCTGTTTACCTAGCACATTCTTCCTTGTGAACTTGACTTTAAATGCTTGTTTTGGCAGACGATACACAAAGTTCACCCCCTGCACAGAGAGCTGCAGGGATGTTGGAAGGTCTTTACTTCCCCTGAGTCAAAGGCTGAGGCTTTCTGTCAAACACAAGCAAAGAGGTCGAACCATAAGAGCAAGACTTAACATGTTAGCCTAGGTTATGTCTATCTAACTGAACTGTCCTTTGTTACCTTAGTGCACGGTGACCTGTGGTCAGGGTCTGCGCTACAGGGTGGTGTTATGCATCGATCACAGAGGACTCCATGCGGGAGGTTGTAACCCCACCACCAAACCCCACATCAAGGAGGAGTGCCTGGTCACTGTCCCCTGTTATAAATCCATAGGTGGGTTACATTGGTTTTTTTGTCATGTTTTAACTACCAAACTTGTACTTATTTCTTTTTGTGATGTTCAACCTTTTTCCTTTCTGGGTGATTTGCTCTAGATACGCTCCCAGTTGAGGCAAAACCTGTGTGGCATAAGCAGGCCATAGAGCTGGAGGAGGAGGTCACTGTTTCTGAGGAGCCAACGTGAGTACCAGACACCCACATATGCGTGAATAAGGCCTAGAATCTCATCATTTTAGGGGCAAGGCTACTTGGCCTGTGGTGTTGTTAATTTTTTGAGGGCAAAGGCAGGTTTTTAAGGCCACTGTGGCTGCAGGAATTATCACTTTTTAGGGGCATGGCCATGGCCATCATGGATGCCATGAAATTCCTGCATGTATGCATGCATACAAAACACATCTCTATTTGCTGCTTCCTTCTATAACATATATCATTCTACTTATATTTACTGGCACTCTGTATTACAACAATATACCTGCAATTTACGGCCATATGTGAGTGTTCTGTTGAATCCATCACAGGTGCTGGGGCCTTATACCACAAATGATTTAGGAGGATGCAACTGCAAAAGCCATAAATGACTCTCAAGCTTCATGACCCGGAAAAATCAGGGGAAATTGAATTCTTTAAATCACTCTGCAGGGCTAAAGAAGCTAAAGTCAGATCCCAGATACACAGGTTCAACAACAGTTTTCCCAACCCAGAGCTTTGGATTTACCTGAAGGTGAAATTGAAGGAGACAGCTGCCATAGTATCGGGGTTTGACTGGGAGTCAAAATGCTGTACAGCTGTAGCCCTCTTTTTTTTTTTGGACACTTTTCCGAATATGCACCACTTTGACTGGGTTGCACCAACAAAGATTAATTTTAATATAAGATTATTTTTTAACAGAGTTTAATAAAACTAGTTTTAAAATAAGTAAATCCAGATTTAAATAAGCTCTCCTTTAAATCAGCAGAGCTTATTTGCCCAATTAAAAACTAATTCCTGTTTAATAAATTGAAGTTTATTGAAGTAAACTGAAATTAAATAGAGAGATGTTTGCTTGCAAGTTGTGATACAAAAATGAATAAAAAATACATTTGAGGGCTGTTGGGACCTAATAAGTGTAAAAGAGGGAGTAAAACCATCAGCTTTTGGCTAATTAACAAAAGGTTTTCTAGGTAGCTAACAAGTTAACAAAACATTAAGTTGTTTACTCGCTAGCTAAAAAAGTAAAAAAGAAAGGTTACCTTGTTCGCTAGCTAGCCAAAAAGCTTAAAAAGTTAGTTAGCCTATAGCTCAATTAAGAGTGAAAGAACTTAACTTTCTTTGAATTGCATTTCAAATATAGTCTAAAGTCTGAAGTTTTGGTGTGAAAAAACAAACAAACTGAAGCTTAAAGATAGGTTTAAATTTAATCTTTCTTCATTTTAAGATAGTTTTAAAGTTTGGTGCAACATAATTTAAAGTTAAATCATAATTTAATCAAGTTTAAAAGTTAATCTTTATAGGTGCAACCCAGCCTTTGAGTGCACATTTCTTTGTACACCTAGATTTGTCAGATGTTTTACTGATACGGTGGCAGGACAGTTTTGTTAAGCCAACTAAGACTAACCTTCGCTGAAGTTGGATGTTTATGCCGTTTGGCTTCAGTGAAGGTGTGTATTAACAGATGTAAGTGATGAATGTGCTGTATGAGGTCATTTAAGGTAAAAGGTGACGCCGAAGGTGAAAAAGGAAAAACATCTTTTTGGAAACCAGCGGCTGTATAGTCACCGGCCACTAGCATTACCTCAGCAAGCAACAGATGTTCCAGATGTTCTTGTCCCACATATAAATTGACTAATAAAGCCTGTCCTCCGAAGATGGACAGTGTTTGGACTCTACCCAGCGTCTTGCATGACTTGTATTAGCGACCATGTTAGCCAGTTCAAAACATCTGTTACTCTGACTTATCTTTGGAGTGAGAGAAACGCCAAAACATATGATTTTGCTCTGTTGCAAAAAAAGCATGTCTTTCCTCCAAAAGCACATAAATATCTGTGTATAATATGCAGCCACTCACAAGCCAACAACAATATCTGCCTACCATATGGGGCCAGGTTACGGATGTGAGAGGAAAAAGAAGGAAATTCCTGCGTTAGACTTATTGCACCTCCACTGCCAGGCCTTATGCCTGTCCTGAGCCACCGCTGTGCAACTGCTTGAAGAATTAAACCCATATATGTTCCTCAGCTCGGCCAAAAGCGCTTTTTTTTTCACCTACCACCACCATGAGTAAATAAAATATTTCCATTGATGGAAATTTAATTGATATGATTAACATGGGGCTTTGGCGGATATTACAAAAATGTGTTGTTTCCGATCCATGGATGAAATCAAGATTGTTTTTGAACCGACAGATGTACTTTAACTGAGCATGAAGATAAACATTTCTGTGGGTTCACGTGTTGAATCTGTTGCTTGTGTTCCAAGGTCTTATTGCCGGTGATTCATTTGTTTGTCCAAAACAAATGAGTCCTCGAGCGCTCATAAAGAGCCAACTCTGCTGTCATTATGAGCTCTTTATTGGGGCATCGTATAAAAACAGCGGGGGACTGTTGTGTTGTGGTCAGACTGCTCAAACAAGGAAGAATGCTGCACGTTGGCGCAGGCTGCCGTGTTAGTGGGCACCTCTTTGAGATACATGGACACTGATTATGCATGCCGTAGGAGACTACTTTGGTAGTTTTATAAATGGAGAGAGTGCAGCGATTTACTGGAACCACTGGGCTGAATTAGCTTCATGTGCTGAGGTTAAGATCATATTTCCATTTGGAATTAAATGATTACAAAAGGGCAAAAAGAAAATATAATTTTTTAAAACCATACCAAAAAACTGGATACTGAACTCATAATTACAGAGTGAGCTACAAAGCCATGGTTCTTTGTACAATATAAGTGGAGGAAATTACAAATCTCTGGAAGAATTTGCAATTCTCCCAGTATTTTTTCAACACCTACTTGCAAAAAACAGAAACAGTTCAAAGATGACACAGTGTAATTTTTTAAGAAGAATTTGAAAAGGTAAATGACATTTCATCTTTACAAATCAACACTTGATAGTCTAACAATGGCATCGTTGTCATTGCTAAAAAAAATGTTTAAGTCTAAAAATGTAATCGAATCTTGACCTTAAAATTGAAAGTCAAATCGAAAGGTGGATTTGGAGAATCGTGACACCCCTAGTTCAAAGGATTTGTAGTTACTGACTTATTGACTTAACTGAGGTTATGTTTTCAGTACTGTTTGTTTGTTGGTTGTCCGTGGGATTACGGAGGAACTACTGGCTTGATTTTCACGAATCTAGGTGTAAAGGTGTAGCATGGGGCAAGGAAGAACCATTAAATTTTGGAGCTATCCAAATACAAATACGAATTATTTTTCACTTTTGTTAACTTCTGGGGCATTTGGCCTTTGGGAAATAAATGTCGCACATCTTAAAATTCAGTAGAAGGTACTTCAGTGAGGTTCAATAGTGACAAAATATAGACAATTGTAGAAGTACGATGACTCCATATCACAGTCTACATTTGCAAGCACCAGAAATCCTCTGGAGTAGCCTACTCATGTAGTTGCTCAACCTTTTACAAAAAGCAACTTTTTTTCTCAAACTGAAGTGCGACTTTGGAAATGTCAATACACACAAGTCATACACATAATTGTAATCTTACTTAGACTCAAGATCTGATTTGTCTGCAATAAACTCCACCAGGGAAATTAAGGAAAAATGTTCCAGCTTTATGAGAACAAGCAACAATATTGAACGCAAAGTCTGCACTTGCATATTTGCATATCATAGAAGAGTGGACTATTGGCCTCTCTCCAAGTGCCCTTCTACTCTCGGTATGTTGCTGGCTCAAACTGTTTTGTTCATCTTTGTGCAAAGCCTATGCAAACACTGTTTGTAACCACCCATCTGGAAGAGTTATCACATCACGATTGTCCATGTGGGTTTCATGGTTTTTCAGTCAGCTGATAGGAGTTCCAATGCAAATACAGCAACTACTGATTCAGTCAGGGACAATGGAGAGTCAGTATAGCTACTTCAGCTTGAGGATTCAGCGGTAAAATTTAGTTTGTATGCACTGAAAACCTCTAACATGAGGTTTGAAAATCCTTTCATGTGCCAAAAGAAACAATGGTGATCTAAGCCCTAAACAGGACAGCTGCTGAATATTGTAAACATCTGGGCTGCCTCCAACCACTTTGTAGTCATGATCAGGTGTAATGATGCAATGCAGCATGACAACCTTGTGCAAAGTGAGCATCTTCTAATGAACTGCCTTTAAATCGCTTTTGTCCGTTGTAGTATGGGAAAATATTTTGTCAGGACCATTAGGACTGAGGACAGTGCCATGGTTATAAAAAAGATGATTATTATGGGTCCAGAGGGTATCAGGTGCACATGTGTTACAAATGCTCTCTGGTCCTATTTTTCTAATATTTGCATATTTCAACACAAAACAGCTTCCACGATCTCCCAGATCACCAGGTCTGAACATCACTGAATCATGGATGCTCTGGAAAGCACAGCATGAAACAGATTTCCACTCGATCCTTCAAAGCTTTTCATTTCAGCCAACATTCTTCTATGTGCATTCCCCAAAATGTTCAATTCTCATTGAGAGTGTCAGTTAAATCTGAAGTTCAAGAAGGACTCTTGAGGGGGTGACATTTCAGTGTCTGGGCCCTAACTGTCACCCAGCCTTGCCTTCAGGCATTCATGAGCACCGATGATCTACAAGTATTTCCTCCTCTGATCCATTCTTTAAGATGAGGAAGGATGCGCATGAAAGGAGTTTATCCAAGAATGACTGGTCCTAATGCTTCACAGCTGTTCAATTAACCACAGCCAGGCTGGATTTCATAAATACTTAGTGAGTTTATGAGCCTAACAGTAAATGACTAAAATCTGTATAAAGGAGGAATGCACAAAAACCTGTGACTTGTTATCAAACTACTTATCAAATCAGAAATCTAACCGCCATTCCAAGCCTTTTTGCATAGGTATGTGAAACATATGCAAACTAAATGAACAGCATATTGTTTATATTTTTATGTGTGTGATTAATCATCCTGCTGGCTCTTTCCCCAGTTTCATCCCTGGTCCCTGGCAGACCTGCAGCAGGACGTGCGGCGCCGGGACCCAGCAACGGACGGTCAAGTGCCAGGTGTTGCTGTCCTTCTCCCAGACTGTCGCCGACCTGCCCGATGACGAGTGCGATGGGGTCAAACCTGCAACCAGTCAGCCCTGCTACCGTACTCCTTGCTCCGGTGTTCTGGGCAAAGGAAAAGAAAGTGAAAAAGAAGGGGAGGAAGAGGAGGAGACACCCGAAAGAGAGGAGCTGCACGACTGGGAGTACGAGGGGTTTACGGAGTGCTCAGAAAGCTGTGGAGGAGGTACGTTTCATTATTGACCACTCCAAGTTAACAAGTGAAGAAACAGGTTAACTTTGTTGTTCCTTTCTAGTTCAAAGAGTCTATATCAATGCTAGCTTTGAGCTAAATGCTAACATCACCATGCTGACATAGTCACACTGACAATGCGATTGTGCTTATGTTTAACAGGTAATTTTAGCTAGCTTGGTACCTAGCATTTTGCTCACATTTGTTTGCTAGTTAGCTAGCATTTTGCTGATATAGATCTCACATTTCACTCGACACGCATACTTGTAAAAAGCACATTATCCACACCAGTACTCGCTCAGCCTTACTTAAAATCACTGTCAACCTCATGGTGGCACAAGGGTAAAAGTCAGGAGACATCCAAAGTCAGGAGTATGCATCCACAGAGGACCATGAATGTCTGTACAAGATTTCATGGCAATCCATCCAATAGCTGTTGAGATATTTCAGTCTGTATCAGAGAAGTGGACCGACACACCAATACTGCCATACCTAGAGCCCCACTGTGAAAGTGGCTCAAAAGAAAAGGGCAGGTTCAAAATCCTGACACAACCAAGGACATTGTTAAGTAACAGTCAGTGTGATATTCCATTAAACCCATGAGAGAATATTTTCTATTGTGGTATTGTATTAGTTTCAATGTGCTGTAAATCCTGAAGGCAAAGCACAGTCCCTCAGCACCACCAGATTTGTCCCAGCTCCTGTATTAGTTGCTGTAACAACAGCAACCGGTGACCTGATGTCATTCGGTGACTAAAGCCATGCCACTGTGCGCTTTGAAGCAGAAGTAAGTTATACGATATTAGATGATAATGGATGGAATACAAAGTTTAACCCTAAAGGTCATACGTCACCAACTGTCCCAGCGGCAGTGAACGCTGCTCCAGACAGAGACAGCTTTCCTAAACATCCTGCCAGCATTCGTTGAGGCCCACTTTAATCTCCCACCTCCACATCCCAGCCTCTATGCCTGAGCCGTGTGTCTGTGTGTTAATGTCTGCATGAGTGTGTAACTTAATTTCTGCACATGGGCGTAGGCTTTTGTCAACGTCTCTGTATGTGAGTGTGTGGTGTGTGTTGTGTGTGTGTGCACTCACCCAAACCCAACAAACTCCCATTCGGGGATGATTACAGACTGGTATCGGATGTCACATACACACCCTCAGGGCTGCGCTCCTGTGGACCATCACACCACTGTGGCGTTTGAAGTGTCTGCTTCACTGTTATTGTCCCCAGCATTAGAAGCAGACTCAGAGATTTATGTTGCGTTGCCTTTAACGTGACCTGACATCACACCCTGAAAGTTTATCCACAGTTCAAGCCAGAACTTACGCAGGCAACTGGACTGTTGGTGTTCATTGTGTCCCATTAGATACAAACATTAATATCTGGGTTGTTTTTACATTACAGTATCTGTTTGCAATATTCTATTCAACATACTTAACCATAGTCAGTGTATTAGCTGGGGTAGATGGTGGCTGTAACTCCCCAGTTTTGAGAAGTAGAGAGGAGTACGAGCACGGAAGATAAGCAATGTACTGCTTTGACAGGGTCAGCAGCAAAACATATTTTTGCCACTTAAAAAAGGTCCACCTAAGAAAAATCAACAGCAGTTCAAGTGTACGCTAAATTTAGAATGTTTTTTATGGCTTAACACTACTGTCCGATGCCTTTTCTGACAGGAAACCACAGTTAAATATCACAAATATCACTCCCTCCAACCCAACCAAACTCCATAGACGAAATCAGTAATTTTACGTTGCAGAAGACGGGGGTTGCTGCTGGTCTACACCTGCCTCAATCTGTTAGTTTGTGATATTGTGTGACTTTGGTGTTTTGAAATGATAGTTT
Organism: Lutjanus argentimaculatus; assembly: GCA_034769285.1. Lineage (NCBI taxonomy): Eukaryota > Metazoa > Chordata > Actinopteri > Lutjaniformes > Lutjanidae > Lutjanus > Lutjanus argentimaculatus. Next base: position 9,783,174 of record JAWZSL010000018.1, on the reverse strand, counting down.
GGGTTCACTGCATTTACACAATAACACAAACTAACTCTCAGATAGAGGCAGTGGTAGACCAGCAGCTCCTGTGTTCTGAGAGTTAAAATTACTGATTTTGCACATGGAGTTTGGTTAGTTTGGAGAGAGCAATATTTGCAGCAGTTTTCTTAGGTGGAGTTTTATTTAAGTGGCTAAATACCTTTTGTTGCTTAGCTTTCGTCCTGGTACTCCTCTCTGCTTCTCCAAACTTGATGTTGAAAACACTTGAACACTTCACAAATAGCTCATGGTTCTTTGGATGTCTGTTGTGACTGCTCGGTGCTGTCTAACCCCAGGTGTGCAGGAGGCTGTAGTCATCTGCCTGAACAAGCAGACAAGGGAGGCAGCAGACCAGAGCCTGTGTGTGAGCTCCCGTCGGCCCCCACAACTTCTCCAGGACTGCAGAACTCAACCCTGCCCACCCAGGTAGGGCAAAACCCCCAAATCAGACCTACATCATTATCATTTAGACTTTGTTTAAAATAGTGTAGGCATAAAATAGCCTTGATTGATGAATGCAGTAAAAATTTGGAGGTAGTGTGTTTTTTGGAAAAGGGGTTTGGCTGCAGAAAATATTAATTAAAAGCAGCACTGAAATCTGGCTCTGCTGGTTATCAGTGTGCCAAGACTGTAACCCAGCAAAATATGCCATATATAGAGCTGGGACATTCATGTAGCGTTTCCTAGAGCCCTGATGCTTCTCTGGATTCTACACCTGCAACTGCTTAACTTTCAGATCAAAAAACACACATCATCCTAGCTCAATCAATTAATCTCTACTAATCACAGGTTGTGTATAGAAGAGATTCAAATCCCTCTAATCCACGACGTTATCCCTCTCAGTTTAAACCACTCGGGCCAATTAAATCACCATTACGGCCATTTGAGTCCAAGTGATACTGAAGCAGAGTGACAGAGATGGATGGCTGTATCACTGAGGGCAGGAAATGAAGCCAGGAGGGCAGCTTGTGGAACCTGGTCAGAATCAGACACAATAGGGATCAGATGTCAGTGGTAGCTCTACCTGCAAGGCTTGGATGTCAAATTGTCTTTGGAATCACTTTTTAAGGTCTTTTTCTTTTTTTTTTTCAGGGGTTGTATCAGCACAGAAATGTAAGGGGCCTCTGCTGCTGTAGGTAGCTTTCACTTTTGAAAAATTTCTGAGGCAAAAAGCTTTCACTCAGCTAAATGATCACACATCATTCAGACAAATTTGCCACATTACTAGAGGGGTTCACAATGGAAAGCCAAAAATATCTAGGTTTCTTTGAGAGATTTAGTGGAAATCAATTTATGATAGCTGACACTTTGACCTATAGGTTGACTCTAAAGGAAAGCTTCTTGAGCAGTATTGGAAATGAAAGGGATTCATCCTCCAGGCAGCATGAATGTGCTCAACAAATGTAAAGACGATCTTAGACTCTTGTGCATGTTTTAATCACTTTGCTCAAAAGAGACTGACTAAACATGGCTGGTGTGAACCTGCCCCCAAAAGATTTTTAGGGCATGTTCACACCAGCCATGTTTAGTCCAGGTGAATCAAACCCTGGAGTGTTTACCCCCTTGTTGCAGTACATTTGGGTTGGTGTGTGTGGTGCCGGACTCAAATGCTGGTATGAACAAAACAACTGGTCTCTGGACCACCGTGAACAGGTAGTCCTGCTGTCAAGTGAATCTGGAGTGGTCAATTTCTGGTGTGAATACCATTTGAACCAATCACAGAAAATTACCATTGCATGAGTAATTTTACTGGTTAAAAAAGCATTTTCACTCCCTGTTTTGGTGACCGAACTAGTAGCTAGTTTACCAAAATGTGGACTAGCAGAGGACAAACTTGGACTCACCAACTGACTTTTTTTTTAACATTTTACGGACCGTTTCAATATTGCCTTTGAGAACACAAACTGTACCAATTGGAAAAGTGAAACAACATATCATCCTTGCATTGGTTCGATTCAGGACCTTTCACTGTGAACCCGCCCTTAAAAGACCTACATTGCAGAGCCAATCCGAAGTTTTTATGGCAGCCCTTCATTTTGGGGTGGTGATTTGCAGAAATCATGTGCTTACCACTGGGGAGAATGGGAAGAGAGCATTGTTTCCAGTAAAGTGTGTCCTTGCAAAACTGTAAGGGGCAGAGGTTTGTTAGAAATTTAGAAATCCTGAGATGATTGGTAGCCGTTGAGATCTTTGACTGGCTGGTATTGCGAGACTAAGACGATCTACATACTAGATGCTGCCAATTTTTGTTAAAAGGAAGTTCGAAAAACAGAAAAAAGATCAATCTTTGGGAAACAGTGAAAGTTCATAAAAATCTTGGCCATTGGTTTTAGGGATATCTTGTTATTGACAAAAGCGCTGGTCAAAAAAGGTTTGCTCTGAATTTGAGCAAGTCAAAAGGGCCAAGAGATCATTAAAATCATTGCAGTCATCTTCTGGGGATGATGACTATCTTTGATAATTTCAAGTGAAATGATGAAATGTTGCTATGATTAGAAGCGGAATGATTTTAAAATTATTTTGCAGTTTTTTTAGTTTATCCAGCTGTCATCCATTGGGCATCAATCTGGATTATAGTTGATGAGCAATGTAATATCAAATGTGAATTTACAAACACCAACTGTTTTTTGTAAACAGTGCACACAAAATTCATCAAAATGAAACACCTGAAGGTTAAACAGTATAATGACGTGTTGTTGAATAGAACTGAGCCCTGGCTGAACGGTGAGTGGATTTTGCGGTGGGCCACACGTTTCAAGTTAACACTGTGCGCGGTGTCGGTGTTCGACCGCTCACACTCTTGTCAGAAAACCCAGAGGCTTGCAGCCTGCCCTTGCCTGTTTTTCCAGGCCTTGAGTCTTGTTTTCAGGCACAACAAACGCTGTATTGGACTTGTTTCCTTTGGCCCTTGACTCCCTCCCTGAGGCCTCCTCACCCTCCCATATTAAGCTACACTCTTTGGATACTGTTCCCTCTGAAGGGAAACAGCCATAGGATTTGGCTTGTGAGTATAGTAGCGCTCCAGAAACAAGCTTCATTCCCAATTCTCCTCAGTCCCTGGACCCTTGAGTAAATATGAATAGTTTTGAAATATCACCTAATCTGTCAAGCAAGAAGTTAAGTCACTGCCATCTTGGTTAAAGCCAAGGCTTTTAGGTGTGTTTAAAGGAATAGAGACTAGTTAAACACATGCCATATCACTTCCCAGATTGGAATAAAAGCTCTTAGCAAACATCAGTGCTGGACTGATCACCCTGTTGGTCAACCAAGTTAATATTGGTCCACGGAGGTCAATGGGAAAATGCGGGAGAAAAATAAAGCCATAGGGATTTCTCAAATATCAGTAAATTCAGTGGGAGATTTAAGTTTCTTTGCCAGAATCTGGCCCATGAATCACTCTTTCGTTTCACTCGTATTCACTTTCACAAATTTCACTTTCATGAATTTACACATTCATAAGACTGCAAGAGTGTGCTCTCATGGGATCAAGTAAAAACATCAAGTACTGACTGAACTCCTCCTGACTGCAGTCCTGTATAGATTTGATAATGGGCTACATATACGTGTACACAAAAGATAAACTAAGGTTATTAATCAAAAATGGCAAAGGTTAAGATTTGCACAATCATGATATACACTAGTTTGATGGTAAACATTGTATTCACAGGTGGGAAACAGGAGAGTGGAGTTCTTGCTCTGCTACCTGTGGGGTTGGTCTGATGACCCGGTCTGTGGTTTGCGCTCACCGGCCCTCTCGGGACAGCAACCGCACTGAGGTTTTGAGGGACGAAGACTGTCAGAACCCCAAGCCCAGTCCTGTCCAAGCCTGCAACCGCTTTGACTGCCCTCCTATGTGGGACGCACGTGACTGGGGACAGGTAAGGGATCTTACCACAGACGTTGACCACCACAAATACCAAGCCAACTGACTGGCAACTGAGCCTTCCTAAGTCCCACCCTTTTATGCTCTGTGGTCCAATAACACTGAGCAAACTTGGTACCTGGTCAACTTTCTCCTTTCCTGTTGATATGCTATGTGCTACAGTAAGTTTGTCTATACTGAAAAGATGACCAAATCTAGAATATGGTTAAAATATGTTGTTGGGGGACCTGTAAAAGCAACATAGTCACATCTAAAGTTGGCTAATCTTAGCAAAACTCTAAGTAGCAGTCAACTTACCCCTTTCTTTTTTCCTCTACATATGTAAGGTATCTAGCCAATGATCGGTGCAAACTAGCTAACTAGTTAGCCAGTGTTTTATTAACATTAGCTATCAAATGTAACTTGCCAGCTAACAACTGATGTTAGTCAGCTAGTGTTAGCGTGTCTTTTACTAACATTAGCTAACTTAAAATCTGACTATATGAAGACCTACTGTAGACCTATATGTCACTTTTACAGGTACCCCAGCAACATCTTTTAACCTTAGAAATTTGCTTTTCTTTTCAGCATAGAAAAGCCTGGCACATAGCATATCTAAGTACAGGAAACAGGAAAAGAGAAAGTTCACTGAGGTTCCAAAAGGGGCAATTATACTGAAGCATTCAGCAGATATTGCTAATATAACCCCTGACACCTCTGTGTTTTTGTTGCTGCAGTGCTCCCGGAGCTGCGGAGGTGGATTTCAAAAGAGGCAGGTCCTGTGCAAACAGCGGTTGGCAGATGGCAGCATCCTGGAGCTGCCTGACACCTTTTGCCCTTCCCAGAGCCCGGCAAACCAGCAGCCCTGTGCCAAGCAAGAGTGCCCACCTCAATGGGTCACAACTGACTGGTCCCAGGTGAGCTTTCCTCAAAGCACCAATCTACCTTTTTAAAGTTGTCAAAATCAAATTTGTCATCAAAATCAAACTGTGTCTGCTCATTTTCATATCTTCTAATATAATTTATTTGTCCAGTGTTCAGTGACCTGTGGAAATGGCATTCAGAGACTGCAGGCAGTCTGCAGAAAACAAAGGGAAGATGGGGGATATTGGACTCTAAACCCTGAGAACTGTTCCCTGTTGGCCCGACCCAACAGAATCCGGCCATGCTCCCTCAGGCTCTGTGAGAGTAAGAAACCCTATGTTTGGCTCTATTTCAACTATGTGTAGTGCTAAGAAATTGATGGAAAGGTTTGTTAGTAAGCATGAAAGATATTCCATAGGAAAATTGTGTCAAAGGACATTGCTTGACAACTACAAATGCACAAGTACAGATGGCACAGACAATAATTATTCACTTGTACTGTTAATTTCATTGCAGACTCTGTCAAGCCCAGTCCCACCATACTGGCCCAGAGGAAGGTGTATATTCAGTGGAGGAAAGGCAAAAAGTTACACTTGGTAGTGGGAGGTTATGCCTACCTTCTTCCCTGGACAACTGTGGTCCTCCGCTGCCCAACCCGTCACTTCCGCAAGGGCCACATCCAGTGGTTGAAGGAAGGAAAACCCTTGGTCAGCCTTCCACACCGATCCATAACATCACTAGGATACTTGAAGATTCAGCAGGTTCGTGCATCCGATGCAGGGATATACACTTGCGTCGCAGGTCCAGCACGAGAACATTTTGTTCTGCAAATAATCGGCAGCAAGCAGAAGCTCTCCGCTCCAGAGTCCTGGCGTCTTGCAGGTGGACAACAAAAGGTTGGACAGTCAGATGTGGCTGCAACAGGAGAAAGATTTCAGGAGCTACCCATCTCCCTCAACCAGTATGACAACATTGTTGAGCATTTGCTTGAACTCAAAGGCTCTGTCCAGGATGAAAAAGACATCTCTGATAAACCACACTCCAGTGAGAAGAACAGGTCGACCCTGGAGGATGAGAGCTCAGAACTTTCAAGCCTGCTCGTACTCACAGCCGACACCCAAAGGCTAGATGAGATCTCACGCAACCTCTCTGAAGGCCTTGGAGGAACGTGGGGGGAGCAGCTCATTGCACAATTGCTCAGTGAGCTCACCATGACACAAGGTGAAACCAATGAGTCTACTCTTCATCCCCCAGAAAGCGCAGAATCCTCCACGCAAGGGCCCCTCCTTTACAAACCGAACATCAAAGCCCACACGTCCAGGACAAGAAACCCGGTGATAATCCAGCGTTCCAGGAAGGTTGGACTGGTGCCGTCGTCTGACATGATAGTTAATGTGGGAGTGCCAGTTTTGCTGCAGAAACCCATTGCTAGTTTGGAGCTGAGGTGTGAGGCACTGGGGAACCCTGAACCATCTCTAACCTGGACAAAGAATGGAAAAGAATTGCACTACAACAGCAGGTAAGAACTTCCCTTTATTGGGACATTTTGTGCAGAAGACATTATCAAAACTTCAGATTTTGCTGTACAAAAGTAGCTGTCACTTCTATTACAGAATTGTTATACATTCAGTGGCTGTGTTGTCTTTGTGTTGGCAGAATAGGCCTGTTGCCCACCGGCTCACTGAGGATCCAGTCTCCAAGCAAGCTGGATGAGGGTCTCTACACCTGCACAGCAAGGAATCGTCTAGGTTCCACATCTCTTTCGTCCTGGCTGCAGATTACAGGTATGGTCCACAAAGACAGAATGTTGGTAAAGTGGCAAGAATGGTTGAATCCTTGAATCCTAATTAGAACAGTTTTTACACCAAAATTAGCGTCTATATGCATGGTTTTTAAATATGGGTAAAGCCGCTAAAAATTGGTGATTGACTCGTTTCCCAATGACAGTAGAAGTTTACCTAGAATTGACCTTTCTGTTTTTTTCTGATGTGTCATGTTTGACTCATCTCATGCATGTGCAGAGATAGAACACGTATTTAGGTCTCTGTGTTTTTGGCTCTCAGTACTTTTATAGCTCTGTGGTTTGAAGTTCTCTCCTGTGTCACTGTTTGTACTTTTAGGTATCTGCTTACTGTATCATGATTGCTTTCAGCTGTATTGGACCCGTGTTAGGTTGCTGCTGATGAAAACCCAACATTTCCTGATTTTGCTGCTTCATAATAATTAACAAAATAGTGCTTTTGTAGCTTCGAACTGTATATCTGTTGTTGAAAACCCACATATTCAGATTTTGCCAAACCAGCATATGTGTAACGTGTAACACGTGTATGAAAAAAGGGGCAAAGGGGTCATAGAAGTTACCAGGTGAAAATCCTTTGTTGCCCCCACCGGAAAAGGGGCAAAAGTTAGTGTGTCCACCCAGGTGTTGTGGTTCCATCACTGCCATATAAGGGGCTTAAGCAATTCTGTGTGAATAATGATTATCCAAACATTCAGAACTTAAGTTTAGTTGTTGTCAAGCTTGAAAATGTAATATAAAATGTAGCACAACACATCTAGAATTTGCAGTTCAGTTAGTAATATAAAGAAATAGCTGTTTTTATCAACATATTGTTCGAATTTAAGTTCAGTATTTTGAGAAATACGCTTACAGAGATCTAGATGAGAAGATGGGTACCACGTTCATATCTTATATTACGAAGCTGAGCCAAGAGACAGTTAGCTTATCATAGCATGTATGGGAAAAGGAGGGCAAACAGCAAGCCTGTGTAAAAAAAAAATCAGTAGCTTCAGTGAAGTTCTGTAATAAGCAGATACTGTAAACTGTTATGTAGTTACACATGCAAAGGATAGAGTCAGTAATAACCTAATGTCAAGTTGTGTTTGTCCTAATATACTTTAATGTAGTCCAGTTTAAAGTAGTATGTGTTGTTCTTTTGTGGTTTAAAGATTCTGGGAAACAATTCTTTTTAGCTGAGAAACACACACAGGCATAACCACAGGCACAGATATACAGTAAGCTTTTACATACCCTGGTGGCTCACCTGGCTGAGTCAGTGATGGGGAACGTCCGGAGCATGTACAGGGTCAGGTCATCTCCGAGCTGCGCTGTCCTTCATCTCGCAACCTAGCTCCATTTTAATCAAAGCGCCGCCACTGTGGGTTTCCTGACGCTCCGGCACTTTTCCTCCCCATACGACAACAATTACAGGTTCCAGGCAGTGTTTCAAAGAAGATTAAGAGGGTGCATCCCGTTCGCCTAATCTAAACGGACAGGATAAAGGGGTTTAAAAGTACTGAAAAATGTCCAATGTGCATTTCTCTATATTTTTAATTCAAACTCAGTTGAAGGTCATGTCTAATGGATGCACTCAGAAATCTTAAGAATGCAAGAACTGTGAATGACTTTTGTAGGGAAAGTGAACTTATAAAATATAATTTTTTCCCAGGTTCTTGGAAAGTGCAGTCTCATTTCTGAACAAGAGCAGGCCATGACCTTCTTTATAATGGCAAAGACGAAATTTGGAGCTGAACTAATAGTAACAAGAGACTGACTAAAGGACTATTTTTCCTAATGCACATTTAAGTTGGTATTTTCATCTTTTATCTGAAGTAATAAATCTAAGAATGATGCCTATATAACTGACTACAAATCAGGACTATTGATGTCTGTCAGGCAACACAAAAGCATCCTCAGCTACAGCTAATTATTTGTGGTATGTTCATGCTATTGAGTATTGAATTGAGTTAAATAGACAGTTCTCTCTTTTGATCTCTTAAGTATCAAGACCACAAACATATAGTTTTTTGTTTACTTTCAGGTGGGAAAGGAAGAAGCTGCATCCAGGGCAATGGCACAGGAGCAAATGGCCTTATCTGCTCTGAGAGGAGTAACAGCACCCAGTCGGCTGAGCTGTGCCATGGACAAGCCTGCCCCCTCAGGTACCTTGCTATTACTGCATGTTTGTCCAGTTGGATACTTTGAGTGTTAGGATTCATCAGACCAGATTTCTCTGTCTCCTCAACAATTTTCTCCATGAGATTCACTCATATTGCATCTGTGCTTAAGTGTTAATGAGAACTTTTGTGATAAGCTTCAGAAAGTTATGAGTTATTATCCACTTTTTCTCTGTGGTTGGATTAGGTGGCGAGTGGATCCTTGGTCACTGTGCTCAGCCAGCTGTGGAGGTGGGTCCCAGACAAGGAGTGTCCGCTGCATGAAGGGTCCTGAGGGCAGATCTAGAGAGGTGGGGAGCCAGCACTGCCTCGGCTCAGGGAGGAGACCGTCTAACACCAGGCTATGTAACCTATTACCCTGTGCTAGATGGACCACTACCCACTGGGGACTGGTGAGTCACCTTACACTGACCACAAACGCATCTCAACAAGTGTACCTGGACTGTGTTGCAGCTGTTTACGGGTGCAAACACAATGACAGGTTATATCAGAGCAAAATTCTTGGTGAGGTAAATTGAGGTACTTTCTCAACTGCTGAATAACTGGCACTTTAGAGCATTTGTTTTATTTGTTTTTCAAATTATGTAGCGGGGAAGCACCTTTCAAATCCCACCATATCTACTCAGAATCAAATGTTAACTGTTAGGGAAGTCATTTTTTTGTGTGTGTCAACCAACATCTTTGTGTATAACGGGAATTTACCAGAAAATTCCATCGTGCCAACTTATACACAATATTTGCAAAATGATGGTGATGATGATGATAATATCTTTATTTGTATTGCACTTGTCGAAACAAAGTTACAAAATGCTTCACATAGCACACAAAGAATACATAAAAACATAAAAACAACATAACACATAAAAACATAGCAAGAATAGAAGTACTATAAGAAACCATAAACAAATTAAAAAACAAAACCCATAAACAGAATAAAAACAACAATCAGATGAAATCAGGGAAGGCAGTGTAATAAAAGTACGTTTTAAGCTTAGATTTATAAGATGCCACTGACTCAGCCTGTTGTATTTGCTCGTGAAGGGTGTTCCACAGCCTCAGGGCTCTTATTGCAAAAGCTCTGTCCCTCTTCGTCTTCAGCGAGAGTCTGGAACAGATAAAAGGCCCCTTCTAGGGATCTCAAAGTGCGAGCAGGGTTGTACAGGGATAAAGGCCATTTTAGCCTAATAAATAATGAAAAGAACTTTAAAACAATATCCTAAAATGCATTGAAAGCCAGCGGAAAGAGGCTAAAACCGGGGTGATGTGTTCAAACCTGTTTACTCTGGTTAAAAGCCTGACAGCTGGGTTCTGTACTGTCTGCAGCTGCTTTGCAGTTTTTCTATTTAGACATGCAAAAAGGCAGGAACATTTAAACAAAATGCATGTACAATTATTTTTGTTTCTACTAATAGTTTAGATTTAAAAGCTGAACTTGCTTGTAATTTTCATGAAATCTCCTCTTTTAGTGTCATGGTCAATGTGTGGGTCCCAGTTTGGCCACACAGCACCGCCACGTTTACTGCCAAGACACAAATGGCACCAAAGTCCCCTACAGAGTGTGCAGTGGACTCCAGAGGTAAATATGGATATCATGAGTATACTGTATTTAAACAGTTGATACACACTGTTAATGCACAATAAAATGTACAGTTAAACCTTGTGTTGCAGTTATTTTGGACAACTTGTGGCTCATTTTCTTTATGTGTGTTTGTATTTTTAGGCCCAGCTCCCTGAAGAACTGCTCCACAGAGGCTTGTGCCCTCCACTGGCGTATCGGGCCGTGGACACAGTGTACTGCCACCTGTGGACGGCACGGTTTCCAGTCACGCCAGGTGACCTGCGTGCACCGTCGAACTGGAAAGGCCACTCGTGAACATCACTGCATGTGGCGGCCTCGCCCTCCCAGCTGGCAGCGATGCAACATTTTGTCCTGTGGCAGAGGTGAGAAACAGTTGCACTGATGCCAGAGTGGAGGCAAGCGGTGTTGAATTGTGAATGAGACATAGGCATAATGATTTTATTATGCAATGCATGATTTTAAATTTAAATTTGAATTTATTTTATGTTGTATAGCATATTCAGTATAGTGTAACTGACCCTTCCTAGACCTCCCGTTTTGGAACCTCAGTCAACTTTCACCTTTCCTATTTGCTGTACTAAGATATGCTATGTGCTAGGCTCATCTATGTTGAAATGAAAAACAAATTTTGAAGATTTCTACATAAGAGATGCTGTGGGGGCCTAAAAACGACAAGTATATATATGTAGTCACATCTTAGATAATGTGTACAAAGTGCTAGCTAACTGGCCAGCTAATCTACATCATTCTTTAGCTCACTAGTTGCAAATGATAGCTAATGTTAGTAAAATGCTAGCTAACTAGCTACTGACCAATTGCTGTAGATTAGCAACATAGTTAGCTGGCATTTTGCTAACATTGGCTATCAGATGTACCAGCCAGCTAACAATTGATGTAGATTAGCTAGCTAGTTAGCTAGCATTTTGTTACATTTTACTGTTGCTTTTACAGGTCCTGTATTTTAATCATCTTCAAAATGTGGTTTTATTTTCAATATAGACGAGACTAGCATGTCCAAGTAAAGGAAGAGAGAAAGTTGACCCAAGGTTCTACCCAACTTGCTCAACTGTTATCGGAACATACAGCAAAAAGGGGTGGGACATAGGAAGGTTCAGTTGCTATGTTGATAGCGCTATTTGTAAATTTCCTCTGACAAACATATTTTAGAGGTGAAATTAAGCTCAGTATAGTAGCAGTTTGTTGCTCTCAGTCTGAGGCCTGTCCCGAATAAACTAGTAGAAGTCGTGGCACATTGTATTCCTCTAAAGGTGCAATGAGCAGTTTTGAAGAAAGATAGTTGATTGTTGAGTCCCATTGGCAGGTCGTCACATACTGATGTTTTGGGAATGAAACTCAACAATCAACTATCTTACTGACCTGTGATTGGCCAGTGTCTCCCATCACGGGTTATAGTGTCTAAAATCTGAAAACAGTCAAGAGGAGGAGCAGAAGTCTAGTTTTCTTGAACTGCATTGTGGTTAAAGGTTAGTATGGAACTTCTGCCCAGTGACACCAAAAATAAATGGAGTTCCCCTAATTATATTTGGGTGGCAGAAGTTTCAGAAGTTGGTATCACAATGACTGGATACTTTTGATTTTGGTGATTTGATCCTTAAACCCAGAAGATTAGAAAAGATTTCTGAACCATTTTCCACTTTTATTGTACTAGTTGTCTCGAGTACTCGCTGAAGGACGGTCACTTAAACAAAATGTTAAAGAGGAAATCCTTTTGCTGCTCCATTTGAGGAGAGGTGATTGGACTTAAAGGAGCAATATGTGCGACCCTAGTGTTCAAAAATGAGTACTGCATTCCAAATAGCGAGTTTTAGCCATAGACGGTGTATTAAATAGGCTGGATCCCTAGTTAAAATACATTTTATGGTTGAAGTAAGTTGTTTCATCTCGCCGCCTCCTTCCCCAGACTCAAATCTCTGGCAGGTTGCTTGCAGGATGTAGGGGCACTAAACACAAGTGCAAAATAGTAATGATAATGATAGTAATAAGCCTAATAAATGTGAAATTGGCAAACAGACACTGGATACATTCCACATTAGAATGGAAATTTCAAAGGACACAACAGCTGTAGTGTTGTTGTCTGAGAAGCCAGATTTTCAACTTTGTATGTTTCCTTAATCTCTGATATCATGGTCATTTTATGATGTAGTACAGTAAATATTACATATTTCTCTTTTAAAGTGAGTATGTGTAGTAAACTGTAGCCTCTGTGTATTCCAGCAGGGGAGTGTCGAGACAGCACGAGGTACTGCGAGAAGGTCCGACAGCTGGAGCTTTGTCCGCTGCCCCAGTTCAAGAGCCGCTGCTGCCATTCCTGCCGAAACACCTGAGGCCGGGACGTGAGACGGGGCCGTGGACAACCTGGATAGGTCAGGGAAAGATCCTCAGACTGCCAACAGAGACTTGAAACCTCTCCACCCCATCCTCAACACCCACAACTGTCTTCAACGATCAGTCTTGGACGGGGACACCTGAGCGTGGAGGAATGATTGGACTGGCTGCGACTGACTCTCCTCAAAGATAACACGTGTGGGTTTGAATTTAAAAGAGGGGAGCGACATGTCTGTTAATGAAGGCTTCAGTTTAACTTCTGTATTTTTTTTATTTTTTTTTTAAATCTGAAGTTCACACCAACAGCCTTCCTAGATTATGCAAAAGTATTTCTGTTACATTTCCAGTGTGAGTAATCAAAGCTTGTGGTGACTGCATTGTTTCATAAAGGGGAACTCATAAAGAAGCATCGTACTGGTGACTAACAACCTGTCCACATTAATGGTATCTGGTATAGTTTTGGGGGAATCCTAAAACAAATGGAACAATAGTGTTGCACCATTGCTTCATGTCCAAAAATAAGGTGCATATTATCCTGTAATGTAGCTTACAATACACAAATATGTAATTAATAGCCTTTTTAAAAATTTTTTCTGGGTAGACCCCCGGATTTTTTGATAACCACTGGATAGTTGCGTGTTTGCCTTTATTGCAATGGCCTCCAAAACAGTGTTGATAAAAAAATGAGTGAGGTATGTTTCAAACTGAAATACAGCATGATGCCACATTTAAATGGGAAATGGCTAACATGACTAAAAGCCTAATATTTGATAAATGGTACACATTTGGTACCAGCCATGGTCTGTGACATTATTTTGGGTCATTTATCACGTGCTGACTGCAATGGTTAGAGGAAAGGAATTAGGATTGCAGTGCATTTTAGGCTGAATTAAAGTAAGATGTGATAAAGATTTATCTTGCATGGGTTGCACTATGGAGGTGTATGACTGAAGCAAGTCAATTTTTGGGGAAAAAAAAAAAAGACTTATTTTGCACTCAACTCATCCAAGTCTTTGTTAAGAACATGGCTTGTAGAGTTTTTTTTTGTAAAGTTACATTGTTTATATATTTTGTTTTGTGATTTTTCTTGGAAAGATATTTGTTAAAATATCCCTTTAACCACTTTGTGTCGTTTATCCTGTCCATCAAATGATATTTTTAACTTTAGTGTGACATTTTAGGAAAACAGCAGAGTTTCGTTTGACATTTGTTATGTGACTCATCTTGCTTGGGCAGATTTCAGTGTTGGTTGAACTGAAAATATGTTAATATGCCCTCTGGTTAAAACTGGGGAACTTTTCTAAAATAACTAGCTAACACTTTATTTGAAGGATGTGCATAAGACTGTCATTACAGTGTCATAACCATGTTATGACATCTGTGATGAACATGAAGTAGTCTTTATGAATGTTTATGACAGTTGTCGTTAAGTGTCGTGTGATCACTTAAATCATTAGGCCACCTGGGTCAGGTAACTTTGCAAGCTAAATCACCTTGGCACTTTACTCTGTCATCAACCCAGTCTTATAACACTTAAATGACATCTTTATGACAGGTCCAAATGATACCACTTTAGTTAAAATTCAGGAAATGAATCATGACATTGCATTTGACAGTGTAATAAAACTTAATGACATCTTTCTTCCAAAATGTGCCACTTTACTTGAGGTCAAGGAAAAATATTTATAACACACTCATACTGGTCTAATGATGGCCAGTGTCATAACCAACCACATAGGTTGCCATGACAACAAAGACATTGGCAGGTTATGGTGTCTTGGTCAGTGTCAAGTAATTATAACAATGACATTTTGGCTCGGTAAATGTCAGGTTGTCATAAGAAAGACATCTCAAACACTGTCAACTTTGCATTAAAAATTTCATAATTTACCTAATGACTTCACGTCATAACCATTTATAAAGACTCAGACAAGTGTCATGACATGGTTAAGACAATATAATGACAGTCTCATGCACACCCCATTCAAACAAGGTATTATTGATCATCATTAATGTACCATATTGACATTACTGTGCCAGATAGACAGGGTTTGCACTTTTGACGTTATGTCCTGGGTTCCAAGTCTTCATCAAGTGCAACACACACCACAGCAGGAGACTACTTGGCCTTTCATTAAGGTGTGATTATTTGATTTTATGAGAGAGAAAAAAAAACATAATTAACATATTACTTATGCTCTTAAGTTATGTAGATATTTGTTTTGTTCTTTTAACTATTTATTTTCATGTGTGTTCTTGTGCATAGTTTTGTAAATAATTACAGTGGTGGGTTTTAAGTATTCATTTCCCTACAGTTTTTTTTTTTTTTTTTGGTATTTGATGTGCATGCAATGGGGACCCTCTGCTGGTGACTTGATGTGTTGTTCTCTGTTCATGCCTGGTTATTCATTAAATAAAACCAAATACATTCCTTTTATAATCTGTTTCTTGTGATTTTCTCTGTTGTCTTGAATAGAAATGTGAAAAGTGCTCAAATCTGTTATCGCTATAATATAGTGGTTATAACCACAGCAACTTCTGTCAAACTATTACACTAATCCATTAATTTCAACTTCAACACTTTGGCAAAACAAATAAATTGTACATATTAATGTAATGGGAGGTTCTGACACAAACCAGAAGAACAAGACAGCGAAGACTATGGTTTTATGATGATGCAACTCTTACTCGAGAGACTTTATCAAAAGGGAAAGCACTTCCTGATTCTGTGTTTACAGTGCAGATTACATTCTACATCACAACTGCTGAAGACAGACACGCATTCACAGGATCCCTTCAAACTACGAGAGAAAATGCAACATCTAGACGCTACAATTAAAACTGGCACCAACAGCAGATCTTAACAGGACTATTCTAATTTGTGCAGAGGATTATTTCGGATCAGTTATGGTGGAAAAGGATGGTTGTAATTCTTGCTTGACAGCAATCAGGGTGCTGCGAGTTTCCCTTGTAGATGAACTGGAAGGACGGATTGACTCCCTGTTGGAAGCCCTAGTGAGTCGGGAGGTGTTCACTCGTGATGACCGTGAGGTGGTGTTGTGTCAGCTGGGGCCCCGGGCAAGAGTAAGAAAGGTGTTGGATATCCTGGAGTGTAAAGGCGAGGAGGCAGCCAAGATTTTTCTCTTACTTAGCACTCATCATCAGCAAGAAGAAGAGGGCAACAGAGATCAGCCTCAGTCAGTAGGTATGCACTTAAAACCAAAGAGATTATTAATACATTCACAAACCACAAGTCCTAAAAAGCTGGGATGCTGTGTAAAATGTAAATAAAAACAGAATGCAATGATTTGCAAATCCTTTTTGACTTGTATTCAACTGAATACAGTACAAAGACAAGATATTTAGAGATATTTAGTATTCATACTGATAAGCCATTGATGTTTGTAAAGAAAAAAGGTTTTGGGGTTTATAGGATAATATTTAGAATGACAATAATGCTGTGAGTTAAACACTGGAAATTGTAATGTTCATAATACAGTACATGGTGTTAAATGAAGCACTATCGAATGATGTTGATTTATCAAATGTTTTTAAGTTTTTCAGTTGATGTAAAGGAGAAGTGTGAAACCCTGTGTTGTAAAATGATAAATGAACATTGAACTGTAAAAGAGGTTAATTATTAATTGAACTTACCATCTATTGCAGAGTATAACAAAATCAAACAAAAGCATAAGGACGTCCTCAGGCGTCGGAGTGAGAGCATGCTCTTCTACAACACCCGACACGGTGAGAAAATTCTTTTTTCCGAACATTACGTCAATCTCCTGTTGGTGGATGGACACCAGGGCTTGGAGATAAAAAGACACGAGGTTCTGACATTTGGACAAAGCCGACTATCTATGCAGCAGAAGTCTGTGGTGCATAGGAAGATAACACCGGGCAAACTCTTTTCAAGCACAGATGGAAACCGTCCAGTCAAGAAAGTCCTGGTGACAGGGGTGGCCGGTATCGGAAAAACCGTCCTGGTGCAGAAGATGCTGTTCGATTTCGGGGGAAACAGGGACAATCTTGCATTCGACTTCATCATCCACATGACCTTCAGAGACCTGAATCTGATCGACAAACCTACAAACCTCCGGAGATGGTCTTGCGTAAAAACAAGCATCTGGCGAAGGAGCTGGATAACATTTTAGCGAATGACAACAAGCTGCTGATCATCTTGGATGGCTTTGATGAGTTCAGACACTACAGGAGCTGCGACGTGGATGTATTTGTGACTGAGCCAGACGAAGATGCAGAGGTGGTGGAGGTCTTTGGGAGCCTGATGCAGGGCGAACTACTGCCCAACACTTCTGTCATGCTCACAAGTCGACCTACGGCTATCAGTCACATCCCCGTGGGCTGCATCGACCGCTTTGTGCTCATTGCTGGCTTCTCTCTGCCTGAAGTTCAAGACTTCTTCTTACGGTACTTCCAAGACAGTGCCCTTGCTGACCGCATGTTCGCCGTGGTATCAGAAAATGAACTGATGCTGACGCTATGCTACATACCTGCGTTTTGCTACATTGTGTGCTGCATCCTCAAAGAAAGCAAAGACCTCTGCGGAGAGAGCCCCAAGACCATGACGGACATCTATGTCCAGTATCTGGTTGCCTTGCTTCGCTCTCACACTCAAGCGAGAGCTGAGACATTTCTTCAAGATCAAAGAGCGGGGGCCGCCCACCAACTGTCTGACGTTGTGCTGAAATTGGCTCGACTCGCCTTCCAAAAGCTGATGGAGCATCAAACGCTATTCTACAGCAGTGACCCAGATGTTGCAGTGCTGGAGGGATGCAGCCTTGTTAGCACCTTCCTTGACAAGACAGTGGCACAAGAGCCCGGCTGCATTGAAGAGGTTTACTCCTTTGCGCACTTGACCGTTCAAGAGTTCTTTGCTGCAGTTTATTGTGCAGTGACAGATCACCCTTTACCTGATGCACCTCAGCACACCACAAGGCCTGGGGAGGGGTCCAACAACGGACATTTGGACCTTTTCAACCGTTTCCTGTCTGGAATCCTCTCTGAACGTAATGCTAATCTTCTGTCGAGGCAGGTAGGGCTGTGTTGCCAGAAAGACAAAGTGGAAAGCATTCGTCAGAGGATCGTCAGGGAACTTATGATGCTTTGTGAGAATGGAGGTCATATCTTAAACCATTTACACTGCCTGTTTGAGCAACAGGACTCCTCTTTGATACTTGCTGAACAACCGAAGACATTACGAATTAATGTTAGTGATGAAACACTCTCCAAAATGGATTATAATGCCATCAAGTACTTCCTGAACCTTACAAAGGGTAACATATCAGAGCTGGATCTGACAGGGACGGGTGTAAGCTACGAGCCACTGAGAGATATTCAGCCACTGCTGCTCAGGTGTGAAAGTCTCTGGTGAGTCCCAGGTCACTTTGAGTCACTTTGTCATACACTATCTCTTTCTCAAAAGTCCCCATCTACCACATGGAGTTTTTTCTTTATTCTGTATTTGGTTTTTATCTAACTTTTCCTGTTCCATGTGGGTAACGCATATAAATCTGTGTGCATTAACTCCACTATTTCACTTTTAAGGCTTGGAGAAAACAACCTTGATTTGGATACAGTTCAGGTCATTGCTGATGTGCTGCAAGTGTCAGAAAACATTATTAACCTAGGGTAAGATGTCCATTTATTTTACAGGCTTTTGCTAATAATAATTAAAGCTAATATATTTGTTTCAAAAAGGTCACAAGCACTAAGCAGATGTAAAGAGTACAAAAGAGTACAATCCCACAAATAATCGCCTAGATTGTGTTTTATGCTTTTCTGTTGCCCGTTTTAGGCTTGGATGGACAAACATTGGTGATGATGAACTACTGGTTCTTTCTAGTGCCATAAGGATGAAAAAAAAACTTCAAGAATTGTGGTAAGAAACTATGTCACATCTTACATTTTGGGGAAATGAAATTCTTGCGATGCAAAAGATCCGTCTGAGTCATGGATCATTTGACATAGATGAAATGGTGTAGAAAATTCTGTTACAATGGTAACCTTTACATCCACCCCAGTAAAATCACTGTTAATGGGTCAACTGCATTGCACTTCAGTAACATTTATAGATTTAAGCCACAAAAATATATATATTATATGTATATATATTGTTTTGTTTTTTTATATTCTGTAAATGAGGTCTCTTATTATTACAGTAAGTGCTTTGAGTAGCATTTTAACATTTTTAGCTTGGTGCTGACTAAATGCTTAAATACTATAATATTAAATAACTTAACTAACTAAATAGCTATCACGCTAAACATTGTCAAGTTGTTGTTAGTTGTGTAGTCAACCATGTTAATGTAGCATTAAGTTAGCTTTGTGGCTAAAGTCATTCATTATGTCAAACCCACACAGCCTGTTTTTCCATCACGTTATCAATAATTTAGTTGATAGAGATGCTGAATATATTTTCATATTTGAAGATTTGCTTATTTATTCATATGTAATACTTTGCTCAGGAAATGTTACAGTACTGTGTGCTTTCACAGGATGGAGGGAAACCAAGTGAGCTACAGAGCCCTGCTGTCGCTCAGTGACCTGACCCCAAATCCTCTTAAAAAAGTTGTGTGAGTGAATTACTTTTTTCACTAGATAATTGTAATTCATATCTCAAGAGTTTAATATTTTTGAAGCTCCTGTTGATTCTCTTCTCGTGCAGAGCCATTTGGAACGACCTGACCGACACAGATTCAGAGTCCTTGTGCACCGAAGAAAGCATGACTGTGAACTTCACAGATGATAACACGTGGGAAGGGTGGGGTGACTGGGTCTTTAAAAGGTGTGAGGTCAGCAGCAATGAGAAGTTAGTAATGGTGCTCCACAAAGTGTGCAACATATCAGTCCACTGCTTAGAAGCCCAGTGGGCGAAGACCTTCTACAAGAAGCTATCGCAGCTCATCAAGCACAGGATTGAGAGCTGCACCGAGGACGACATGTGCAAGAAGCTGAAAAAGTTTGAGAGCATTTTGAACCTCTGACAGACAGATGTCAACACTTAACTCAAGTTATAAGCTATAAAACACAGGTCAAATGTCTGTTGAATGTTTTGTGAGAATTAATTTGATTCTGGGGGAGAAAAGGGAAACAACAGGGTAAAAACAGGATTCAGAAGTAGTCTTCTGACTCGTACTTACTGAAACAAAAAAAAAAACAAAACAAAAAAACCCAAAAAACAATATTCCAAGTGAGTGAACAAAATCCAAGCTCAGATTTCTTCTATGTACTTTGTACATCTGCATGAAAGACAGAAAATAACTTAAGTACAAATCAATAAATGCAGAATTGCAGAAATAAGTAATTAAATACATTCATGAAAAATACATTGTGGTAAGGAAAATTTCTGCATTACTTCATTAATCTATACATCTTTTTTTTCATGTCATTTTTTGTCCTTCATGCATCTGATGACAGATAGTAGCAGTCTACAATGAGTAGTGAGTGTTTGGCCAAACAATTTAGCAAAAATTCAAGTGGCCCGTACGGGGATCGAACCCGCGACCTTGGCGTTATTAGCACCACGCTCTAACCAACTGAGCTAACCGGCCACGTCACATTTATTCCTCCAGTATATATATAATGTTTCAAATAGTACTCTTTCATTATTCCAGTGATGTTGTTCGAACTGATAGCCTACACAGGATACACGTTACATTACATTCTTTTTGCCGCATACTGTCAAGGTACCTTTGTTAAAGTGACAAACGTCCCTCTCCTCCTTTCACCCAAACATACAGATAACAAGAAAAAAGTAACAACTTGGTTAAAAAAAAGCAAAAGACAATACGCCTCAAAACTAGCTTAACGATAATGTACTCGAAAGGGGTAATAGGACTACAAATCGGCTGCGTAGAGCTTGGACGTGGAGTTTATCTCTTCCAAAATAAAAGCACAAATCACGTCAGATGCAAGTGAACAATTTAACCAAGTTAAACGAGACGTTGGTTTATATATTACACCAGTTGCACTAAACTTTTATTTATAGAGATTATTTATGAAAGTACTTTATTATATTTAATGTGTTTCATTTTATTTTCGAATGACGCATCTACTCCTTGTTGTAAGGTACTGTTACAAATATCGCCAGTGTATTGTAATTTCTGCACAATTGTCAATAAAATGTTGAAACTTATATGCATGCAACTCATATTATACATTTTATTTTAGTAGCAACAGTAGTAATTTACCGGAAGTTATTTAAACTGCTTCCTGTGTTGTGTCTAGAAGGGAACCCCAGACAGATCTCGCGAGATTGATTATTTTAAATTATATTTCACTCTGTGTTTTCTGTCGCCAAAGTACTCAGATATGACCCACAGCCTTGTTACATTATAAAACATATAACATACATACATATAACTCATATAAGGTTCACGTGAAGAGGCAATACGTACAAATCTCGCGAGAGCTTCAATAAACCAAGGGTTACCTTTAAGACACAACCCCGCCTGCCCTGCCGTATGACGACTTAATTCTGCGACATCTCACCGGACGAACTAAAGCCGTTCTCGTCTGAAGTTAGCCAGCGAGCTACTGTTTTCTGCTACTTTTTCTGAATGCAGCGTGTCAAACTGGACTCTTCCCTCGTCTCAATCGGGTAAGATTTGCAAAGTACCATCTCAGTTCAATATTAAGTGACGAGTTTTGAAACGCGGGGGGGGGGGGCATGACTGCAGCATTTTTAAAATGTCACTACCCGCGAATTGACACAACGCTTCACCGCTGTAACTTCAGCGACTGTTCGCTAACGGTTGAGCTAGCTCAGACATTATCGATTCAGCTTAACAGGCACTGATAACTTGGTCAAGAGCTGCTAAATGTGAAGCTGCTGTGTTTTACTGAGTAGCGTCTTATTGATGCCATTCAGGGGGCGTGTTCACCATTCTAATTACAACTAGACTTTGTTTAAATTATACTTTGACTTTGTATAAATTATGATCCAGTGACGCCACTGGCTATAATATGTCCACAAGGGGTTGATTATTTTTTCTAAATTAAATCGATGTAAAAATATTGATCAGTGTTTCCCAAAGTTAAAGATGACGTCCTCAAATGTCTTGTTTTGTCCACAACCCAGTGATATTCACTTCACTGTTAGAGAAGAAGCTGAAATCAGAGAATTTTGCCTTTTTTATTTAGCGATTGATGGAATAATCGATTAACCGTAATTAATTCACAAACTTAATATGTATGTTCGGACACAGTTTAAAAGTGTATTTGCTGTGCTGTTTTATAAGCATGTGTGTTACTGACCTGTGTTGCAGTCTCACCCGCAGGATGATTGACACAGAGAGGGGAGCTGGCGATGCTAGCACCGCAGAACCCAGCAGCAAGAACAAGGACATAGAAAAAAAGAAGAGGTCCCGTGTCAAACAGCTGCTGGGCGACGTGAAGAAGCAAGTGGAGTTCTGGTTCGGAGATGTCAACCTTCACAAGGACCGCTTCCTGAGAAAACTCATTGATGAGTCAGACGATGGATGTAAGGGGCTATCACTGTCAGCAACACACTCCTGCATTCAGTCTTGACTAAGAGGACATTGGATTTGATTGTAAACATTGTACTAAGTGTGTTCTTTGTCTTAAGATGTTGACATATCCGTGTTGGCGGACTTCAATCGAATGAAGAAGCTAACACTGACACCAAGCTGATTGCGAGAGCACTGAAAAATTCATCTGTAGTTGAGGTACTGTGAAGTGAATATTCTTAATCTTTTTTATGATTTCTTTCGGAAAAGTTCCTCACCTCAGAACAGTCACACTCTAACAATGTTATATATATTTTGAGAGGTTGTACATGGCTCCAAACTAATGTCAAATGAATGCCATGAACTCAAACGTTTTCTAATTTTGTTTCAGGTGAACCTGCAGGGAAATAAAGTAAGGCGTCAGCTGCCAATTGGAGATGTACCAGTTGATGTTGATAGCCGCACAGTCTATGTGGTAAGAAGAGTTTTATGTTCTGATTTTAATTTGATTTTCACTTTTGCAGAAAAAGAATGATTAGACCTTAAATTGGATTGTGGGTTATTTTGACAAATGTTCCTCAGGTGAAGAATTATTTGACCCAAAATAATATATTTCTTTCTTTCCTTTTATAAGGAACTTTTGCCCAAGGATGTGACCCACAGCTGGATAGAAAGAGTGTTCACAAAATGTGGGAATGTGGTTTATGTGAGCATCCCCAGGTACAAGTCCTCTGGTGACTCCAAGGGTTTTGCCTTTGTGGAGTTTGAGAAAGAGGAAGAAGCACATAAAGCAATAGAGGTGATTACTGGTTATTAATATTTCACTTGACAATTCCATCAGCCCAGTGGGGTTTTTATTTTGGAGATAAAACTCATGGGAAATTTTGATCTTTCAAACAGCTGCTGAACAACCCCCCTGAAGATGCTCCCAGGAAACCAGGAATTTTCCCCAAGACGAAAAGCAGGAAGCCCATCCCTCAGCCAGCTGACAATCCACCCTCAGGTACGATGACTTTAAATGCTTCTCTCTCATGCTTCAGTGAAAATCTCACACAGTTTACCAACTTTAGGACAGATAAAGAAACAGGAAAGAAAAAGACAAAAGGGCTGATAAAGAAAGAACCTGATAAAATTTTCATATTAAATCAAAGAAGCACTAAAACTGTAATAAAATTAAAAAAATATGTAGAACAAACTAATTAGTATGGTGGAGTGCTGAAGATGAACGAAGCAGTCACACAGCCTGAGGGAAGAAGCTGCTCTTCAGTCTGGTGGTAGGGCTGCAGATTTTCTTTATCTCCTGCCTCACAGCATCAAATATTATTAATACAAAAAAAAAAAAAAATCAAATATTTATGTAAAATAAATGAATAAACATCATCAGTAGTAATAGGTTAACTGCATGAGACCAATTTAGAATCAGAAATTTTACTAATACGGGTAAGCCAACATGAAGGTATTGAAAATAACAGGTTTTATGTGATTCACACGGTAATTTACTGAAGTGAAATCCCTGTGGTTGAGAACGAGGGTTAACAATCATCTGAAGCTGTTTTCACACCTGTAGTTAGTTTATTTGGTGAAGTAAAAGGGGGGAAAAATGATCATCGGACCCATGTGGGGTGATCACATGACAGAAGTTTATGCAGCATGTTAATGGTTCGGATGTATTTATGTTCTTTGGATCACAAAGAGCTCTCAAAGAAATAATTCAAAATTTGTATTATTAGACTGCAAACCAATGAATAACAGGCAGAGAAACTTTAGAAACTTTAGCTAAATTAGTTTTGATCACAAACACGGTCATTTGCTTCAACATTAGCTCAATCTTGCAGAAATTGTTAATGTGTCATTCCCTCATTGCCTCGACACTTGAGTGCCCAATGTGCACAGGCTTGGAATAAGCCTGTTAAAGCAGCTAGTGATAAAAGGCACAATAGTTTTGGCATTTAAAAAAAAAGCCTCTATGTTTTTGTCTGAATTTTCAACAACTGTGGCTGCTTTTGTGCTAGATAGGAAGGGAAAACCCTGCTCATGAGGAATCAAGATGTCAAGAAAGAACCCGTGTGTGTGATGTGTTGTGTTGATCTCCATGTCTTGACATTCACGTACTGCAGGTGAAGAGGAGGAGAAGAAGAAGCGAAAGAAGAAGAAAAAGAAAGATGGTGCCACAGCGCAGGCGCCCGCAGAAGAGGCCAAAGAGCAGGCGATGGAAGCAGAGCCGTCGGAGCAGCAGAAGAAGAAGCGCTCAGCTGCGGTGGAGTTTGAACCAGAGATCAGCGTCAGTCAGAAGACACCTGGCAAACTGTCAGAGAAAAAAAGGCGACGGTCGCAGACAGCAGAGGGATCTGAAAGTGAAGTACCGTCTAAGATTAGAAAGACAAGCGAGAGTGAAGGTGGAGAGAAGGACAAGGATGTAAGAAAGACCAGTAAGTAATCAACAATCCACAACTGATAAAAAAAAAAAATCTCTTCAACTTTTGTGGGGTTTTTTTTCTTTTCGCAGTCTAAAAATACTGATCATGATGTGTTGTCACGGCAGTTAAACCACGGGTTGGTTGTTGTGTTAACTGTGTTATTTCTCTTTCTAGATCCGCCCGCACAAAGTGACACAGAGAGAGGTGTTGAGGAGGGGAAAGAAAACAGAGATGACTCAACAGTAAAAGCAAAGAGGAAGAGAAAAAAGAAACACAAGGAGAAACTGAAAATCGGAGAGGAGGTCATCCCACTACGGGTTCTGTCAAAGTAAGATCCTAAATCCCCTTTTTCATCATGCATCGGCAAGAATAGACTAATTTCTGAAAACCCCTTCAGCAGTGAAATTACTTCAACACAATGATGCACATGTGTCTTCCTCTTTTGTCCGCATGAAGGAAGGAGTGGCTTCAGCTGAAGGACGAGTATCTGACTCTGCAGAAGCGCAGTATGACGTCTCTGAAGAAGTGTATTAATAAGATCGATCACAAGGAGTGCAAGAGTCTAGTAGAGACTAACAATGACGCTCAAGATGGAAACGGTGAGTTTTGGCTCCACTAATCCCAGTAATTCCAGTTCGGAAGGACTAACGGCCGAACTGTTCAAATTGAGGAAAAAAATGCAAGTTGTGCCTTGAGAAGTTGTGCACACAGAAGACATCGTTACTTGTTTAAAACAGATGATTCTGGACTTAAAATCGCTGCCGTCAGAGGGGTTCACTTGTCACAACATAAGTGAAGCCATGTTGATATTCCACTGAATGTCAGGAAACTAAGTGTAGATCCTGAAATTTGCCAAGAACAGAACTGTGGAAAATAAGTTTTCTTTTCAGAAATGTCACACACATGTTACAGTT
The DNA here is from genome assembly GCA_034769285.1 of Lutjanus argentimaculatus. Classification (NCBI taxonomy): domain Eukaryota; kingdom Metazoa; phylum Chordata; class Actinopteri; order Lutjaniformes; family Lutjanidae; genus Lutjanus; species Lutjanus argentimaculatus. The sequence goes on along the minus strand of JAWZSL010000018.1, from coordinate 9,757,726 downwards.
AAATTCAGAACTGTTGCATTTTACATACAATAACTTCAGTGAATATACATTAAAAGGCTGTTTACAACTAGTATTAACATGCTTTTTGGGTGACCTGATCACATTGAACGTCCATCACTATCCATTTGGACATCCAATACAAAGATTGGATTATTCATTCCCTTTTTTGTTAGCTGAGTGCCACACAACGATATCAACCTACATGAGCCTCATGTTTTGTCTGCGCAATCAGCAGCCCGGAACGAGAGACACTCAGTGGTGCACTGGGATTTTATAAACCCAAATAACTATGAACACAACGTACACTTTTATTTTCTCAGAGTGTCAGGACATCGGTTGTTTTCACATCTTGGATGACAAAGAAAGGCATTAATGCTAGAGTCAGAAAATAAAAGTGTAGGGACTCCCGACAGCTCAGTTAGTAAAGCATGCGCCCCATATACTGAGGCAGTCAGTCCTCTATAGCAGCCATGGTTTCGATTGTAGCCTGCGGCCCTTTGCATGCGTGTTATCCCCTCTTTTTCCCCTCTCTCATGTCTTCACTTCAGCTGTCTCTGTCAAATAAAGGGATTATATGTCAAAAAAGAAAGTAAAAGTGTGCATCTTGTTCATAATTGAGTTTGAAAATCCCAGTGCACCATGGAGCATCTCTCCTGCCTGCTCTTGACAGCAACACAATGTATTTTACAAGGAAAGAAAGAACTTGAGCTATTGTTTTTAATGCCAAATTTACAAGATGACACGAATGATTAATGATTTGCTGTGTCCTTTTTGCAAAGTTTATGAGGTTTCTCCTCATCCAACAGCTCTCAAAATTGCGTAATTTTGTGGTTCATACTTTGGTGGTGAAATCAGTCGAAACAGTTTGTCCACAAACATCTGCTGCTTATCTTAGCAGGTAAGAGAGCCCAAACACATGATTTGTGTTACAGTGGACCAAATGGAAATCAGACAGTGTGGTTTGTGTGTTGATACAGTTAAATAAGCTGTCCTTGTTGTGAAGTGAGGCCCAGGACACATTCTGTATTTATGTGATCTGAATGATCAGATCTCAGTGTGTCCTCAGTGTCACACCTGTGCTTCGAGCTGTCCACTTCTGTTAATACCAGGTTTAAACAGAGACTACGACGGTCAAAGATGTCCTCTCAGCAGTACTAATATCACAGTATAACTCTGAAAGCATCAAATCAAACATTATAACAGGCAGCAGTAACAGTAACATCTGCTCACAGAAGCCAGAGGGACTGCCAGCTGTTGGTTAGAATAAATATGTGATATAAGATTTGTTCTGATCTGTTTAATGCAATAATGCTGGTTTGTGTTTTTTTGTTTTTCTTTTAGTGGAAATGAGTGACAAAAAGGAGAAAGTGACAAACTTAGGCCCCCAGTTTGTCAGCGGTGTTATCATGAAGATTACAGACAACAAGCCGCTACCAGCGAGGAAGTTCATCAAAGTACAGTATAACTCAATTATCATTATCATCTGTGTTTGGTTATCAGATCATAAAAATGGCTTTAAAAAGCTACTTTTCCTGTTCAAGTCAGTGCTGTTTTCAGCTCCAAATCCTATTTATTTTTTAAAATTTATATCCATGACCCTTAATTTGAGCCGTTTGCATCCACGTGTCTGAAATCCCTTTTTTATAATAATAATAATTTCAAAGACAGAAGTAATTTGACTGTGGATTTAAAGGACAGTAGTTAATGAGGTTAATTGTTGCCACAGTTTAAATCAGAAAATACTGTAAACAAGCAGCACTCATCAGCTTGGCCTACATCACAGATTAACTGATTGATTAAAATGGAGTTTTTCCTCATTCACGGTTAAGTGTATCACAAAGATGTACGTTTATCAAGCAAGCCATCTGTGCACAAGACAGCTGAATCACTTGTCCAGGTGGTCACAGGTTAAATTTTATTCGTGCTTGCTTGTGGATTATTTTGTGTAGGACGCTCTGAGCAAAATATCACCGGTGGCGTACATCGACATCTTGGAAGGAGATGGCGAGGGTCACATCCGCTTTCACACCCCCGAGGAGGCTAAAGTCGTCAATGACGCCCGAGCAGAGCTACTGAAAGAGCACAGCTGGAAGCTCGAGATTCTCTCTGGTATGATTTATTATTTCCTTACTGCAAAGCAGAATTGTTTCTGCGTAGCCTGTATGCACCTCCGATCCTTTTGCAGTTGAGGACAGGATGTGGATGACTGAGCTGGCACTTTCATAATTGATGATAGTGGAAATAATTCATTGGGACGGCGCCCATTTGCTTGTCTCAGGTTCTGTGTTTTTCAAAAGGTTTGATAGTTAAAGTGTCACCAGTTCACAAGCTTAATAATTGCTGATTGAATTTTGTGTCATGATGTAACTTAACAAATCTCTCTTCAACGTCTTTCAAAGGTGACCATGAGCAGAGGTACTGGCAGAAGATCCTGGTGGACCGCCAAGTCAAGCTGAATCGTCCGAGGGAAAAGAAGCGGGGCACAGAGAAAGTGAGATCACCCTTTAAATTTTTAATTAGAAAAATACATATACATACAGTACATGTTACTGTGTACATCAATGTATTATTGATCAGTTATTCCATTTTGAATATGTAAACAAGAGGCTGTTATTCGGAGAAATCCAAACAACGTGGTATTTGGGATATATAATCTTCAGCAGTTACATTGTATTGCTAGCTTCATATACACAGTTTCATATGGTAATATTCAGAATACATGAGAGCAGACATACAGTACTTCACATCCCTGTCATGAGAACAACTGCGCCCCCTTTGGGTGAAAGCGAGCGCCGTAAAAATGCCACAGGCCAGTCCATACATGAATGTCTGTAACAAACACATCATCACAGGTTAGTCAATGATGTTAAATGATGTGTGATGGTTCTGCCTTTAGCTCAGAATGAATTAAAAACCAAGTCTTAATGATGAAGCTGAAGCTGAAGCTTTTACACTGAAAAAACACCTGCTTTTAGAATGGAGTTTGGTTCAACAGTCTGTTCACTCAAAAGACCACCAGGAGCAGAGAGTGTTTTTTAATGTTAATAGTGAAAATAAAATGAGCCGACCTACCTTCTAATAATGAGCCTTGTAAACAGCACAGAGTGAAGTTGGAACCAGTCTGTTCTCTTCTTCTCTAGGCTCACAGTAAAAGGTCACATAATAAGCACAAACACCAACCAAAATAGTTTTAGTTATAGTAATATTAATAGTCATATTTTTTGTTTGTTGATTGGCAGCAACATAACATAACTGTTTGACTGGCCACAGGATTTGGGCTCCTAAGAGTTAAAAGGGAATACAGTATTTTAATTTTAATGCTTTTTTCAATGCAGCTCTGTTTCTCTCATCTGTGCACAAATATAACCTCAACACATTTGTGATTGGAATTTAAGATGCATATTCTGTAAGCCGCTTATCCCGAATCCACTCTGTTTTTAGATATAGACTAATGCGTGGAATAATTTTTGTCGTATGAACACACACAGTGCAGATGCCATCTGTTTTATTTGATATCACATCTAATTTCTTGTTTTCTTCATTTCAGCTCATATCCAAAGCCGAAAAAATCATCATCGCCCGTGCCAAGGAGGCTAACAAGCACATCCGTTTCCAAGAGGACTGACAGGCTGCTGCTGAAATTAATTTTTGATAACCTTACATCTTTGACTGTGTAGACTTTACACGGTGTGATTCAAAGGGGGACAGTTTGTGTTAATGTGTAATTATAGCTGGGAGAGAACTGAACGGAAACTTGAAGAACTAGAAGACGTGTGAACTAGTTAAAATGACCCCTTATTTTTTTGTTTGCACTGGAGCCCCCAAGATAAAATGGAATGCTGCTATGCATATCGACATTTTGGCGATATTTCTTTTTAATTGATAGCCTTTTTTTTAAAAACAAAACAAAACAAAAAAAAACAACTGATTCTGTGTATGATGTAAATATGATTGATTTGAAAGTTCTCCCAGTCAATATGTGGTCAAGTTGAAGATATTTGCCCTTTTTGTTTTTTAATAAAATGTCATTATTTGATTATTACAGTATCTGTTGTGCTTGTAAAATTTATGCGAAAGGGGAAAAAATGCTTTTCTTAAAGGAACAACATAACGGGGAGCTCTGCGGGAGAGGGTCGGTGGCAGGCTGGAGCTTTCTGGAGGAAAAAACACCAGAGTCGCTCTGATGGTGACTCCTTTATTGGCAGAAGAGGAGCTCAGAGTGTATGTTTCAAACTGTAAAAGAAATCACAGACCTGCAGACCAGCCAGATGAGAACTCAGCGTTTGTTTTTTTTAAACTTTTGGGATTAAAAAGTGGATTTATCTTCACGTTTACTTGTAAACCTGTTTGCAGCAGCGACCACAGAAGAGCCGACCGTGCTGTTTACAGTTAAGTAAAATCTCTCTGCACATGTTGACTGCTGACCGGAGGAGAAATGTATTTGAAAGTCACAGAGTGAGAGTAAAGACAGGAGGGACGTAGCGTTGAAGGACAGAATCGACTTCTTTGATTGGTGAGTACTGTCTGTACTGACACACAAATACACACATGGTGCTTTTGGACTGGCATTTTTTTTAGTTAAATGTTCAAAATACACTGCCTGGCCAAAAAAAAAAAAAAAAAGTCACCACCTGGATTTAAATAAGCAAATAGGTTAGAGCCTTCAATTGGATAATTACTGCAGTGACTAATATGTTTCAGCAGGTTATTTAACCCTAAACCCTTCAGAAGGGACAAATGATTGACCTGCATCAAGCAAAGAAAACAACTAAGGAGAGTGTTGAAATGTAAAAAAAATCAGCTCTGGACAGAAATAAATGTTGCGACATTCCATAAGCTTATCGAAAAGATGCCATGGCGAATGCGTGCCCTAATCAAAGCGATCAAATGAAATATTAGAGTGTGTGACTTCTTTTTTTTTTGGCCAGGCACTGTATAACGATCATCATTTCACCTTGGCTTTTTACAGTACACACATCATTGATGAGCTGACACTGAGCCTCTCCACACACCATCAAACCTTTGTAACATTTTAGGTGTTCAGCTGTGAATGAGCTCGGTGAGATAACGAGGTAGTTCACTATGTCGGGATGTACAGTGGAAGGTAAAAATTGGGTCATCATTCCACGACAAAGCAGCCAGCTTGCACAGATCTTCACCTCTTATTAACCTTTTTTCTTTTACCCCTTCAGACAGTTTCTCAAAATATCGTGCCCTTTCCTGCTGACTGAACCTCTTCTGTAAATGTGAGCAGTTTTCCAGAACTTCTACGTGGTTTAGCATCCTAAAACTGGCTAAAATTGAATATTCTGTGTGTAATCCAGTCTGTCACTTACATCCCAGTATCTCCAAAATGCGTTACTGACCAAACCATGAATCAGTGCAAACACTCTAGGCTATTTGGTTTGTCCTCTGAAGATATAAATGGCTCATTTTAAGGTAACAAAAACACAACGATTCCTATTTTCAGGTGATTACACTAATGAAAACATACTTAATAACAATACATTCCATTTCTCCCATATTCTTCAAACAGATCCCTGTAAATCTTTTGACTTTGTAGCCTCTGCAAAGTTGCTGTCTTCCAGATGTTTCAGTTGCAAACACATTTAGCTGTATAACTTGTTTTCAAAACTGAATATGAATTGCCCTCAATTTAATAGATTACATAATAGTCAAAATGAGTTGTGCTGCGGAGTATCAGCGAGATTCTTACCAGTACAAAAATAGCCGCCATTATATAATTTCAATTCCATTTATGGCTTTTAATGGTAAATGTACAAACTACCTGAGGTAATGTGTGGGCAGCACCACATCTCGTCACCAGCCTGGTCTAGAATCCGCTAGACACCGTGCAGCTGATTATTTGGTGGACCTCCGATGTCAACTCACAAATGTCACCACTTGGCCAAGTCACTCCTCTGTCCAGAGAGGTGGCCCAGTACCCCCTGGATTCCCAGTCCCACTGGTGATGCGTTCAAACCCAGAAAATGCCCCATTCTGGTGGCTGAAAGGCTCTGGGTTTATTTTGAAGTTCTCAGCAGGCTTGGGTGGGTGCACTGAAATGGGGGCTTTCTTGGGCCAGCCCTGCTCTTCTTTACGGCCGGTGGGGGAACGGCGAGGAGTGTCCCAAGCTCTGTAATCTTCCCTCATGGTAGTCGTTGCCTGAAAAAGCTCGTTCCTTTTCTCACTGGTTTGCAAATTGGGCAGGACCGGTTTGATGCGCTGGCACTTGTGTGCCGTGTAGTCCCCGTGTGTTGTAGAGAGGAACATGTTGTGATCTGCCGAGCGACCGGACTCTTTGGCTTGACCTTGACCGTGGAACTTATTTTCAATGGACCAGGTCTTGAATTGCTCATGCATTTCACTGACTCTGTCAAAATGCTCCCGCTGTATGTCCCAAGTCAGCTTTGGCCTGAAGGACACTGCAGGCTCCAGTGACAGACCTTTATTGGGATGGTACACAGGCATGTCCCTGAGTTGCCTGGCCTGCACTGGATGGGCAATGAAATCACATCTGTAGCTGGTGATGCTCTCAATAGCTTGTGGTTCCTGGAACTTGGGTCATCTGCAACTTTGACAGAACTTTTCTTGCCACGATGTTCGTCGCCGGCAATTAATCCTTGGCTGACTTTCAGGCAGTCACGTTGCTTAATTGGCTGTCGCTTGTTTGGTGCCCACACCCGGAAATCATCTGGAAAAACAAGAGACAGCGAGGGTGGTTTTGAATCAGGGTATATTTTCTTGTTTTACATTTCTGAAACGCAGGACTCTACTCATTTTCAAAAGTCTTACTTTGGTACACTGTTGTGTAGTCCACCGCCTCGGATGCCGTCTGGTTTGGTAGAGAGCGTAAATGATTGTGTGGAGCGGTGCTGCACCTCCGCTGGCCTTGGGCCGGAACAGGTGGCTGTGGGGCCTTTTTTTGGATTTTTTACCCATTTATAGGTCACACAGTATGATCTGAAACACACGTTAAAAAGGGATAGTTTGGGTTTTTTGAGGTTGAGTTACTGTGTACGAGATACTTCACCGTGGTCTATATATATGCTGTGTCAGCAGCATAACATACTAAAAAAATCAGTTTAAGGGGACGCTATATTTAAAATTGTTTGGTCGCTTTACCTTGCCTTTCTGACAGGTAATTTCTGTTATATATAAGCTAAATATCATTCTCCAAAGCCACCCGACTCCTTTAGGCAAAAACAGTCATTTTACGTTGTAGAATATGAGAGTTGCTTGTCAACTGATGCTTGTATCAGTCAGTTTGTTGTTATTATTGGGTGACTTTGGTGTTTTAAAAAGTTTGTTTGCTTCAGAGAGAGCAATACAACAGCAGTTTCCCATCAGAAAACGGCAAGATACAACGGTGAAAATATTCTAAATATAGTGCACACTTAAACAGATCTTTTGTAGGACTCATTTAAGTGTCTAAAATATGTTTTGCGGTTGATACTGTCCTGCTGCTTCTGAAAAGAGGGGCCGTGTCGACCCGCAACACTGGCTGTGGAGGGTAGTAGTAGTACCTCATACATCACATCCTCAAAGGTTAAGGCAACTTTTCACATTTTAAGTTATGCTAGTTTAACTAAAAACTTAAGATCTTACCCAAATGTGCTCATGTCGGCGTTCGTCCCCTTCAGCGGATGGTAAGGGTCTCTCTGTCTCGTGGTTATGCCCACAGCTGTGTAGCAGCGTGGGGAAAGGTACCTCTCCTGGTACTCTGTGGTCATGGCCGCCCGTGTCTGGGGTCTCTGAAAGCCTGGTTGCTTCCTGGACATCAAGGCGAGGCAAGTTTATTTGTATGACACTTTCAACAAGGAAGTTGTGCTTTAACCTTCACAACAACATTAAAAAATGATGAAAGGTAAAATTAAAAATAGAAGTAAAAAGATAAAATTAGAATAGAACACTGTCATGGACACTTTCAGGTACAATGACTTGTTCATTCTTCTTTTTTTGGTGCCTGAGCACCTTTCTATCTTTCCACAAAGATCAAATAGCCTATCTGGTTGTTTTTTAAGCCCATATAATTACTTACAGACACTGGATTTTTGGGGCTAATACAGATATTAGGGAGCATAGTTGTTCTTAATGCCTGCAACCAGGTTGGAGTCTCCTTGAAATCAGATGAAACAAGCCTGTGTTTGCCTCTTTCTAGGCAAAGTCACAGTGAGTCATAAATTATCCAGTTAAAAAAGGGAAAAAGGAGGGTATTTTTATTTAAATTGATTCTATTGTTGACGTTATATTTTGTGGTTTTGGTGGAGGAAACGTGGCCGCTTTTGTCCACAGGGGCCTCCAAAATCAACACAATATGAAAGTTCCTTGTAGTAGCTTTAATATGTAAAATGTTAGTGTTATTAAACATCTTGAAATCAAAACCAATTACTAAATAATGTAGTTTAATAACATTTATGAAGCATTATATGGGTCTGAACACCACATTTGTTCATGTCCCACAACATGACATTTCTTCAAATGAAATTGTTCCATGTAAATATTACTGTCCATAATATAATTCTCTTTTCTGTTTGCTGATCAGTTATATGATTTTCATCTAAATGTCCCACACTTTTATGTCCTGACTGCCATGCTGACCAAATTCCACAGTAGAATGTTTTCTTTGAGGCCAAACGATTCTAGTTTCTATGGAAATCAAGGTTCATCTTTTATTCTGGAATGTTGTGTGTCCTTATTTTAAATATAAATTCATATTACTGTTGTATTCATGGATATTAGATGCTATGAGTCAAAGCTAACATAGCAGACCTTGCTAGCTGCCATTTATGAGCAAATTTAGCACAAATGTAATTTCCACAACATTTATTATTATTTTATTATTATATACATAATTATATATTTATTATTATTATTATAGAATTTGCAAACATGTAACACTTAAATGGAGACAATTTACAGGTTAGAATTGCAATATCTGTCATAGAAACGAACAGATTTTCTTTACTGTGTGTTTGACATTAAGGTTACACTAGTAAATCATAACATTGTGGTAAGGACAAATGTGTAAGAACAAATGATGAAAACCATAAAAAACTGAACATGTTCCAGATTAAAATCTTTTTACAGTCTCTGTAAAAATCAAAAAATGCCCGTAGGTGCAGAAACACCCACATGTAAAATGCTGCCTAAGCTAACAAATAAAAAAAAAAAAAGTTTTCACAGGCATGTATCAGACATCATCATCATCATCATCATCATCATGTGCCAATACTGATACAGACAGATATAGCTGCGAGCAAATATCGGGCCGATAATATATATCGACTGATGTATCAGTCAGACTTTATATAAAATATATTATTTTAATTAATAACATGAGTTTGATAGCCTTAAAGCCCTACAGGAGTCAGTCGGATCACACATTTTTGCAGACATTTCAGAACAAAAACATCCTGCAAACTACAGATCAGAAAAATTCCACAGAAAATAAAGTAAAAATTGAAAAAATACAAGCTGGTATTTTGTGTTGTTTTTTTTTCACAGAAAGCCTCATCAAAGCTCTCTCATAAAGAAAACATGATAAACAGATTATCTCACCTCATTGATGTGGCTTGTTGGCTGCCGATGTGCTGTGTGTTCTGCTGCCTCACAGTTTTGGGGTGCATCGCTGTCCGGCGGTGCACCCTGCGGAGCACCCTGTGCGCTCTTTCGGCGTCCTGTGGCTCGGAGTTGTATCCGGCAGCTTGCTCTGCTCTCTGACTCTTGTCTGCAGGCCTACACTATATGAATTATTGACTTGAGGAACACAGGCTGTGTGTTGAACGGGAGTATCACGCAGCGGCCGAGAGCTTCTAAAAATAAACACCGGTGGATGAGTCTCTGATGCAGGCCCGTTGTCAAGGCGAGGACGCTGCTCGTCATGATGCGCTTTTTGGCGCGTAAAGAGGATTCCAAAAGCCTCCTCTGGTCATGTTACATAAAGCGGAGGAGTCACCAAGTCCCGAATGTGTGCCCTTTTAAAACCAAGTGGCATTAGGCTTCCGGCATATGCGAGATTATGTGTTTTACTGCCGTTTTTAATATGCTGAATGTGCAAGGTGCAGCGGGGTCGTGCATTCTGCAACGTGACTGGGTCCCAAGACTCCATCTGTCACTTTGTGCTCATGTCCAACAATCAGAGAAAGACAGAGAGCGAGAGCAACAGAAAGGACTGCATCACTGTCTCACTCTATAATACAGACCCTTATAGGACACCTATGTAATTAATGTTTATGTGTATAATATGTACATGAATAACATTTATGTACATGCCAACAAAGCTAACTGAACTGAGACACACACACACACCAGGAAGTAAAGCAAATTGTGACCTTGTGAACCACAGATTTCGCCAACGATTGTGGTCAATTCAATTCAATTCTACAGATGAAGCCATTGGAAGTTAAAGGGATAGTTCACCCAAAAATTAAAATTCAGTCATTATCTATTCACCCTCATGCTGATTGAGGTTTGGGTTTATGTTGTTACTCTGCAAAACACTGCTGGAGTTTCACAGGAAAACAGTGTTGCAGAATCTCCCAAACAGTGTAAATGAATGATGACCAGCTTTTAAATGTAAAAAACAGCTGAAATGCCTCCATACTGCTGATCTAGTGTAATCCAAGTCTCCTAAAGGGCTGTTTGCACACCATCACACCACACACACACACACACAATTCAGACAGTTTGCATGTGCACGTGAACGTGGCCTATTCAAAGCCAAATCTGGCCCTTTGACTTCATCTATAAATATGGAGAAAAAAGTATATAATTGCTATTTTATTTAAGTGACCTGCTAACATTCTAAGCTTATGGGTCTTTACATTGTTTATTAGAAGATCATCATTTTACTAGTCTGCTAATTAGCCCATTCATTGTTTAGGCCTGTTGTTAATCACAGAGATGTTTATTGTATTAACAAAGTTTTAATTCAGGCTGGTTAAACAGAGGGAATTAATTAGACTCAAATAGAACTAAATGAATGATATGATGCAACATTGCATTTAATAAAACAATAAGTTACTTCTAATTTAAGATTACAGAGGTGGATTGTTTTTTCCTGTGACCTACTTTAGTACACTACATAATGTTTCTTTACCAATAGTGAAAACTGATCAAGTGAAGAAAAAAAATAAAAAGGTGCACATTTAAATTCCTAACTTTACAGGACAGACACAGTAAATCAAATCGGGCCCTTGTGAAGTAACTGACATTGTGTTAAAAAGTGTATTTCTGGCTGTGCAGCTCCTTCGTCACAGTGATGACACAGTCTGTTCTCTGTGTCTTCTCCACTGCCAGGCTGTGGTCACTCAGTCTGCAGTCATGGGGATTTTTGCCACACACAAACGTTAAATTATGGATGTATGAATCCCTACGATCAACTGCACTGCTGTGTTTGTCCACTAGATGGCGTCCAAAGCTTTAAAACAAACGTATGGAGACACCATCAGAGGGAAAGAAAAACACTTGTTACAATCTTATGTCAGACTAGAATAAAACTTGAGCTAAAATATATATTTTATGAGTTGCAACCATGGCTGTAAATTAGGTTCTTCTCCTTCTTTTCTATTTGCACAAAAGTTATACCAGGGGTTTCCAAACTTTTTAGTGTCAAGGACCCCCACAATAAATAAACATCGGACCACAACGCCACAACTTTGACAGTATTTTGTGTTAAGGACTTAAGGAAATCCCCTCTGAGTGTTTTTTTAAGTTCTAGGTTTGAAGAAAATAACAAACCCAAAATGAACAGAAGAATGCAGCACAAATCAGCAGACAATAGTCATGTAAAAAGAAGAAAATAATTTCTAAAAGACAAGATAAACATTAGACATGATTAAAAAAATGTGCTGACAATTTATTTTTATTTTTTTCAAAACATAGCACACATAGTTCAAATTACACAGGAGCTGAGGGGAGTTTGGCTCCCCTGAAACTTTACTTTACTTTGTTAAAAACATCTAATGATTAATCTCAGGAAAAGATTAAATCGAAAGCAACTGGACTCGTTTAAAAGTCTTATTGAAGACGTTTCGCTTCTCATCCAAGAAGCTTCATCAGTTCATGCCTGTCAGACTAGTCAGAGCTAGTCTAATGATTAATCAATTATCAGAATAGTTGGCAAATTAATTTAATTTAGATTAATTAATGAGACGTTTTTAATTAAAAAAAAATCCCAAGTTCTCTGATTTCAGCTTTTCTTTATTCGTCTCTGACAGTAAACTGAATATGTTTTGTTTCTGGACAATAGAAGAAATTTAAACAAATAAAGTTTATTATGTGAGGACATCATCTTTAGCTTTGGGCAACACTGATCAATATTTTTCACAATTTTATGACATTTTACGGACCAAATAAGTAATCAATTAATCAAGAACATAATCGACAAATTAATTGATTATGAAAATAATCATGAGCTGCAGCCCTCGTTGGAGGACTCAATCTGCCAATAAGAATTACAAAAGGGAAAGGAGCCACAAAGCTATCAAGGGACTGAGTGAGATGTGAATCACGCAGAATAATTAAAATCACCTGTGTGCATTCATCATCCTCAAATCTCTTGGATTCTGCCCTCATTACATGAAGCATTATGGGTAAGTTTTGCATTCAAAGCCTTGCAGATTACGCAACAAAACAATAACCTCAGTGCCTCGCTGTCGCTGTCAACTAATGAATTTAAAATGCTTATGTTAATTTGCTTCTGACACTGCAAAAAAACATTTAAACAATAGAAGAATACATTAGCTCTTCTGAGCACTTTTCTTCTTCTGGATGTGACATTTGACAACATCTCTCCACCTGAAAAATACATCTCCATTAGTCGCAGCGGTTTAACTTTGTTCCAAATCGCATGCCAGAAATAACATAAAGTCTGATTTTATAATTAGCATTAGCATAATATACACGACCCACATGAGAGGACAGGCATGAACTTGAAGTTTTTGGAATGCAGATCTGTCAGGGGCTAATTTACAAATCAAATTATTACAACAAAATGTGCAGTTATTTGGGGAACATAAAAGAGACAAAAATATGTGGTTATTTGAGGAACCTAGAAGAGACAAAAAAACAAACTTGATGATATGTCATATCCACACTGATAACTCAGAGCTCTGTGCACCTTCATTCTGAGTGATTTGGAGTTAAGATGTATTTTCACGGGGAAGCATTAAAATGCAAAAAGGCCTGGAAAGAGGAACCTCAGAATGAGGAGTCTGGAGAGGAGAGGTTTATGGATATTTGAAGCCCTTCCCTATTAAAAATGTCTGTCTGCATATGAGAAATGACTCCTCTATTCAGTGTCACTCAGAAATACATTTCTGACATTTTCAAACGAACAGCGTAGAAGGATACTAGATGTTTGATATTGCTAAGCATTAAATATATGTCAGAACTGGCATAAATTCAGAGCTACAGTCTGCACATTCAATTTAATTCACAGCCTTCGAGCTTGACGCTTTCACAGAGATTTACACACTTGTTGTATTGATTCTTGTGTGAGCTACATGGTTAATTGCACCAAAGCCAAGTAAATACATTAAACATTTTTACACTTTTCATCAGCTCTAATCCATGTTCTCACTTACTGAACAGTCTTAATGTACATTGATAATTTAGAGTAATCGTTCACTTCTGCATTTCTGTCAGTAGGGGAGACTGGGGACTGCTGTAACACTGTGTTTTGTTGTAACACTGTCAAACACTGTCAGTTTGACCACATAGAAAAGTGCTGTGGTGATATCAATACTGTATACTCCCAAAAAACTGATTTTCAAGCAAGAATTTTTTTTTAAAATCAAGCTTATTTTTTGTACTGTATTGTTGATACAATGGTTCAACTTACTTAACCTACAGTAGCAGTTTCTCTTGTTTAATTTGATGCCTTGCATTCATGGTGCCTTCAAGCTCACCTGCTAAAACAATTGGTTATGTAATGGTAGCTTGGGGCAGGGATAGTTTTACTCATTTTGATTTGATTGTCTTATGTTTGTTTGTTTGCCTGTTTATTGTTTGTTTTGTTGTTTGATCTTACCCTGTAAAGTATGATACTATGTTAAAATGGCAGGCGTTATGAGCTTCAGCCTAAACCTGTGTGTGTAAGTTATGTGAAATTATTTTATTTTGATGTTTTTAACTGTATGCTACGTATTTATTTGTATGAATCACTCATTTGTATTTCAATCAGGAGAGACTTCATTCTGAGTAGATGAAATATATTTAATTGACATGAGCACAATCTGAATGAGAAATGTGGAAAGTCTTTGGTGTTTAGACCCCATCGTGATGTTTACCATGTGTTAGGGGGGTAGTGAAGCCTCAATTAATGTAGAACACCCCCTGATGGAGTCTGGACACTGGTGGTGGTGCAGAGATGGCTGAAGATCAGGATGTGATGAGGAGTGGACTTGTGATGAAGCTCAACCTGGACGCTGGATATGAAGAGCTGGAGGTGAATGAGGTGGATGAGGTTCGCAGCGATTCTGCACTGAAATATCAGCCGACGACAGCAGAGAGGAGAGCATATTTTAAAGCTGACAGGAATGACGTGATTGGCTGATGGACACAGCGGCTACATCTGGTTGGTTAACTGAAAGCAGACACCCATAATCAGCTGATTGAGAATAAGCAGGAAAGAGAGCAGGAGAGAGAGAGTTGTGAATGAATGAGGTGTAAAGACTGACTGAAGTCGCACTGAGCTTCATTTGTAGACCAAAAACAAATTAAAATGGTAAAAATCGTTCACTTTATTCAAAACTCTTTATTCTTCAATAAAGTCCTTTCATAAGTTGGACAGTGTGGATCGTAATTCAGCAAATTATCTCTCATTGTTACATCCATCCCTGACTAGTGTTACAACTCACCCCAGTAGTGGGGTAGGTTGCATCAACAGAACTCTTTGCATTCAACATTAACTCACATAATCTGTGATTGTGTAGCAGACGCCCAGAAGAGTTTAGTTTGAAGAGGGCAAATATGGATATTGTGTTTCAAAGTTTGAGATATCCAGCAAGAACAACCACCAACAAAATGTTACTACCATCCCTGGTCTCCCCTACTTTAGACTGTGAACCTATTTCTTTTTTTTTTAAATCACATTTCCCAGTTTTTACCAGTATCGTGTAATGTGAATCACTGGTGGTTTGTGTGCGTTGTCTGCTGCTGTGCTCACCAAATCCATCCACATTAATATAACCAACAACTTATCAGAATTCAGGGCATCAACAGCACAGAGGGGACACAGACTGTTGGGTCGCTCTGTTTGAGCGCTGCTGGGTTCTGTCTCTCTTCTCTCCACATGAAGTCTATTGAACACAATCAATCAATAAGATGTGCTCTTTTCTCACATTTGGGTACTTTGGTGAATGCATTTATCCACCCAAACCAAGGGTTTGTATGAGTGCTGGGAATTCTTGTTTTTAAGGTTTGAAAAATGCTAAGGCTTTGCATAAAACTACTTGAAATTGTAACCGCATTACTTTAAAAATGAATCACTGCCTGACTGAATAGTTTGCTTTTTAGATAAAGAAATAAATGCAAAGTCTACTTACAGACTGGTGACAAACATGAAATTTTGTTGTGTTTTCCTTTAATTTTTTTTTAACCTTCTGTAGAATTCTATCACATGACATAATTTTGGTCCTTAATTTATAGCATCGGTTCTCAAATAGGGGTCTGGGGACCCCCAGGGGTCTGTGGCACTCTGCCAGGGGGTCTATGAAAAGTTTCAGATTCTGTAATTAAATCATAATGATTTAAAAAAGTTATTTTCCACATTTGTATGAAAGGCTTCTTTATAGCCTGCATTTATCTGATGATTAGACTTTCAGCAATCATTACTTATTTACAAAAACTATTTCCTCTCTAGAAACAATTTCATAGGCCAAAGTCCCAGACTAGACTTATTATAGTTCTTTTTTAATGTATATATATATTTTAAAATAACCAGAATTTGCATGTATTTTATTTATGCACGAAGAGTAAAACACACTCTCTAATATTGTGCAACTATTTTTAATACGTCTCATATCTTTTTAATACATTTCGTTTGTGTTGTTCTTTCACATAACTAGGTAAAAGTGTGGGGAAAAAACCCTACCCAACGTCAAATTATTCCGAGAGACATACATGGGGGTCCCTGGTAAGTGTCCTATCTTGTAAGGGGTCTTTGGCTGAGAAAAAAAGATAAATTTTGAGACTTTTGAGATTTCGTGCGTTTTTACGCAGCGCCACGGCCAAAAACAGTTTAACGTCGCCACACATTGGCTGCGGAGAATGGAATTCTCAAAGTTTACACAACATAATTATTCCACGGATGATTTATTATCTTAAACGTGTTTTATGCCTTGCAGAACCCTTACAGGGAGCCGTACTTCTAATAAAATGAAACCATAATTGCGTCTTTACGCAGCGTTCCTTTGGAGATCTGACAGGAATTCAATAAAACTGCACTTCACGTCGACTAATGTCGATTGTACTCGACTGCAGGAGCTCAGAAAGGAGCGGGTCAATAAATTATGTTAATCAGTCAGGGCAGATTGGAGGCGTGTTGTTGCCGTAACGAGGGGGAGCATGCCTGCCTGCCCTGCACCGTGGAAAAGCTCCGAGCGGTAACGCTGCTGTCTGTCTCCACTACATGCGCGCTGCTTTGCTGCCTTCTATTTCCCAGCCTCTCTTTTGAATTTATTGTGCATAAGAGCAAATTTCCTCCGCGGCAGCAGCACCACTACTGTGCACGGCTCGGTGCAACAAGTTTGCAGGAGCCACAACGCGCCGTCAGACACTCGCTTCTTGGCTGCTGGAGCTCCACTCATCTATCTGTCACTGCTGGACGTGA
This sequence comes from Lutjanus argentimaculatus, assembly GCA_034769285.1. Classification (NCBI taxonomy): domain Eukaryota; kingdom Metazoa; phylum Chordata; class Actinopteri; order Lutjaniformes; family Lutjanidae; genus Lutjanus; species Lutjanus argentimaculatus. The sequence continues at coordinate 9,740,889 of JAWZSL010000018.1, read as the reverse complement.
ACGCCGCGTCGCAGGCACACACACTCACTCACTCCACACACGTACACACTCTCACACTCAGACACCAGTGTGCCATAAATTCGTGACTCCGCGCCAGATGCAGTTTGCTCCCAACAACGCGTGTAGTAGTTGTAGTTAAATGGAGATCGCGGAGGCAAGAGGAGCATCCAAGTGCGTGGAGAAGATGGAGAAAGCGCCTCAGAAGCGACAATATTACCGCACGACCGCGCTGAACATAATCTCGTCTTTATGCTCGGTGGCGTCCATCGCCTTCTGCATCCTCCTGAGCGTCAACACAGCTGATATCAGGAGCCGGGTGGTGGATTTGGAGAGTGGGAATGGCGAGCACACCTTTCTCCGCGCCCCTGGCTACTCCATGGATGATTTGAATTCATTGATTGAACAAAGAGTGGATGAGCTGCTTTCTCAGGTAAGACTGCACTTGTTCTCCTTTGTTTTTTTTGTTTTTTTGTTTGTTTGTTTTTTTTGTTTGTTTGTTTGATTCCCTTAGGGCTGAAACTAACGATTATTTTCACTGTCAATTAATCTGTCGACTGTTTTCTTGATTAATTGATTAGTTGTTTGGTCCATAAAATGGTGAAAAATGTCAATCACTGTTCCCCAAAGTCCAAGATGACATCCTGAAATTTCTTGTTTTGTCCTCAACCCAAAGATATTCAGTTTATTGCCACAGAGGAGTGAAGAAAACAGAAAATATTCACATTTAAGAAGCCGAAATCAGAGAATTTGGACTGAAAACAGTTGCCAATTAATTCAATAATCGGTTACCAAATTGCCTAAACTGAAAACCTCTACAGAAATCTCCCCAGAGCCTGAGATTTTATTCAAAGAATCATGCAAAAATGAATGAAAATGCCGCTTTTCTCACATTTCAGCGCTCCTATGAAAATTTTGTCAAGATCCGGACTGCCAGACAAGCAGCACCTGAATGCAACTGCCCTCCAGGTAGGACTGCTTCTCCCCAGTGCATTCTGGACGTGTGGTTGTCTGCTGGCGTGTGAGACACTGGATCTGAAGCCTGTTTGTGATGGTGTGAAACTACAAGAGACGGAAGGCAGAGTTCAATGATTCAATTGGTGCAAGTTCAATTGAAGCTTATGGGAGATGCATGGACAATAAAACCCAACATATCTACGTTGGACGACCTTTGATGAAGAAGTGCATCTAAAGAAATGAAAGAACACACTTCAGAGAATAGCATACTGACTGATCTGTTTGACATTGCACCTCCCATAAGTTTCAGTGAAGCTGACACCAAAATCTGTGGCACAGAGAGATGTAATGTTTAGTTTCTTTGGTTGTTGTAAGAATGAATGGGAGCTTATTTTCTTTCATTGAGACCGATGACACATGACAGTTTGCTTGGATGGCGCTGATAGTCGGCCGTGAAGGATGCAGACAGCTGACTGGCCATTACACTTAACAGAAAGAAAGGTATTTAACAGAGGTCTATACATAGAGGTGCTGAGAGGTTGTTTGACTTGTGATGTTGCCTCCTCCTGCTCACTTGTCCACTTTGGAGGGGGAAGAAAATTCTCCTGAAATTCACATTTCCCACCAGTAGATGGAAACATTTATTCCTTCAGCGTGTGTCGGCATTCTGAGCATTTTGGGGATGGAGTCAAGGTTGGGTTAGTCAGTGCAGCAGTGTTGGAGATGTTGCTCCAGGATGTTGGAGGGGAATGCTGCACATTTAGTCTGACTTTCATCATCACGGCATTTACTGTTGTGCATCAGTGGGAGAAAATGATCAATGCTGCTTCTGACTGATTGAACGAGATGAAAAAATGTTGGTGTTTTCGGACTATATGGATGAGAAATTCCTGCTTCTCATGTAAAGTTCAGATTGCTGTGCAGTTAAAAAATTGAACTGAACTGAAGGTTTTAGACAACCGATAAAGGTCTTGAATCTCTGCATATTGTATTCTAGCATAATTCTTTCATTCTGGTGTTGATCAAAGGAATAGCCTATTGTCTCTGCTGAATGAAAACCATGACTCTCCAATTTTGATGTTATTAAATTAGTCAGATAAACAGGGGTGGAACGATTCTCCAAATCCATGACTCAGTTCAGACCTTAATTTTTGCGTCACGGTTCATTTCATACCTTCTCCCTTTTTTTGTTTGTTTGTTTGCTTTTTTGGGGGGATGGGAGGAACTGAATTAGAAAAAATATTGAAATAATTTATGGATTTCATTAACTCAACTACGAATTGAATATTAAGAAAACTGCAGAGCACTATAATGGTAGATTAAAGCTAAAATATTAACATTTCCGCATTAAAATGTCTAAAAAAGCTTGATATATGTTATATATTTTGTTGAGTTGTGTACTTAAATTATCCCAAACATCTCAAACGCAGAGAAACTGCTAATTAATTCAAGGTAACGGTGCTTTTCCTGCTGCAGATTCTAGCTTGGTGCAATAACTTCTGTGAAAACACGAGACATGTTGAATAAGTCAGAGAGTGAGGAAGGAAGTCACATGACTAAACATAACATGAATAAAGCTTTAATGCCATGAACATGATTTCTACCGTCAGATAGATTTTCATCAGCGATGGTGATTATATAAAGGGATGAGAACAACTTCCATGATCCCACACTACTTGTGAAAATCATCAAACTCTTTTGTTTGTAATTGGTTTAATGTGAGAGAGACCCCCAGTGGCAGATGCAACCAGTCTGCATAAGAAGACAATTTAAAAAAGACTCTGAAAACTAGTGCATACATACTGCCCATGTTGGGGGTAAGGTATGCCAGAATAAGGAATATGGATGGGAATCACAATTGGAGACTGTGGACTTTTGTATTGTGGTTTCGGTCGTAGTTTGAGAATAGTTACACTTTACAGATAAACAGAAGGATTGTGGTAAATGTATCCTACTTCTTAAGCTAAATAAAAAACATAAAAAGTTGCTGGATTATCTGAAAAATGCAATACTACAAAGTTGAAAACAGGAATGTTTTTCGTAGCAGATAAAAAGTTGAGACTTTGGAGATACAGGTTTTGACAGGAGAGTGAGGATATGTGAATTTCTTCAGGGTTCCATCAGACATGTATATTTAAAGCTTTTGCTCGGAGCATTTTGTACTTTCTTTCTTATGAACCCTTTATGAAAAAAAATGTCTACAAGGTCACTGACGATCATCAGTTTTCAGAATAGCAAAAGTTTGTCAAACAGGTTCCTCAGCCCTTCTCAACGTGGATAAAAGGAGACCTTGAAGTCAGAACAAAGTGTGATAACTTTCCTTTGTAAATAACATGTCACTGTACATGTTAGTAATGCTTCCAAGTGTTCTCAGTGAGGCATATGTGGACCTTATGCTTGTGTCTGGTAGACTTAACTGCTGAACCATGACAGTAGATGGACGCCATGCTGCAGGAAACTGACAAGGTTTGACAACTTTTTGAAAGTTTGACGAAGAGGGATCAAATCCGGATGGGAATGTGATGCAATAAGCGCGAACATACTGCAAGTGACCTCTCTGGAAAAGTCCTGATTGTGATGTTGTGCAGAGCAGTCTCGTGGTCGGATCTGCGGATGGGCAGTCCAGGTGTCCGAAAGCATCTGGGCTGCAGGACGGAAGTGTCCTTGGGAAAGATGTTGAATCCTTATGAAAGCCAGGGACTGTTCTGTTGTTGTCCCCGACCTCTGACCTCTCCATCAAACAAACAGACTCCCCCTTGACGACAACCATACAGCAAATGATTATTACATCTGTCATAATGAGACATAAGTGAAAGAAGAAACAAGGCTGGTGAAAGTAATAATCCTAAATGAAGTGGTTTATCAATTGCGAGTGACTCATCTGCTGAGTGGGAACGTCTGAATTACTGAGCCTGAAGTACTGGAAGTATTAACCATAATGAGACTCTCAAAATCACGCTGCTCTCTGTTCTCAATCCCTGTCATATGTCTGCCATTTATTTTCTCCCACAACATTTCTGTAAAGGGCAGAAATAAAACAATGAAAACATTTCACGTCAAATGAAGCGCGACGACGCTGAAACCAAGGCGGCACCGAGCTCGATCTTGGAACTCTTGGCACTCCCAAATTTGATTCAATTTTTTTTTCATGTCTTGTACTTATCCTGTAGTTTTTGAACTATAGTCCCATAAAAAGCACATATATCATCAGTAGCCTATAGAATATGTAGTCTAATATAGGAACATTCCTGCTGTGGAAGTATATTACACATGCAACTTTGCTAATGCTTTGGAGTGGGCTTCTTCAGGCCAGATATCTTTGTACTGTATGAATGCTGAATGGGTTCACTCAATATTTATCCTCTCTTCTGTCTAGGAGACAGCCTCTGGCTCAGATGTGGCTTTTTTTTCCTTTGAGGGGAGGACCGTAATGTGCTTTTCACAGTCTTCACTTTATTGCTGTCAAAGAAGATGGAGTGGTTGCAAAGACAGAGCAATGGTCCATAGCTTCAGGATGTTTTATAGGTTGCTTCTGAATCAGTGGAAGTTTGTGCCGTCTTTATCAAAGAAAGTCTGTTGTGAACTTAAAGCATATTTTATTCATGCTGATGTAATTCTTGCTTAATGAAGGTGGATTTTTTTTTTTTTTTTTTATGGTGCCATTTGTCATCCAAACGGTGTCTGGGATCGCTGTCATTTAGCACTCAGTTATTAGCGTCTGAGCGGCTAAAAGCATTTTCACACTTGGGCCGGGATCGGGTCTGAACCTGAGATTGTTCTTAGCCACACTAGGCGTGGCTCCAGGGATGGCAGCGTTTGCAGAGCGGTCGACCACTTGGGTCCAGGCGAAAACAGCTGAACAGTTATTAGATGGATGGCCGTGAGATTCTGTACAGACATTCACAGTCCTCAAAGAAGTAATGCAGCAGACTTGCTCATCTGCTGATGTGTCTGCTTGTATCACCAGGATGTTGACATGAATCTGTCTTGAGAAAGTCTTGACAACTTCTCGATAGACTGTCATGAAATTTGTCGCACAAATTCACGGTGCCCAAAGAATGAATCTGTCTGACTTTTTCCTGCGGTGCCACCATGAGGCTGAAGTTCTTATTTTTTAGTGAAATATCTCAACATCTACTAGATGGAAACATTGTAGAGACATTCATGGTCCTCAGAGAATGAATGCAACTAACTTTGGTGATTAGGGTTAGGCTGACGAATGGTGCCATGCGTGTGTTGATTTCAATTGTGCCGTTGTTATTTGTGTTATTGTTTTCTTAGCTTATCTTCCTGAGTATAGCTATCGGGCTAACTTTGTTTCAACAAAACAATGTCTTTTCCTCTGGAGCCACTAAGAGGTTGACATTTGTGGTTTTGAGTGAAATGGATTTCCATCAATTTGTTCTGAACATTCATGTTCCCTTTACGATGAATGGTTGCAACTTTGCAAATCCGTTTGCCTTCACTTTTCATTTGGCACCATCATCAGGTAAAAAATTAAATTTGTCCAGTACTTAGGTTTATGAGGAATTAACCTGCAAACTTATGTCACTGGCTTCAACCTCAGCTTTGTGTTCGGGTCTAGTTAGCATGCTGAGAATGCTAAACAATGGTGAACATTATACCTACTCAGCATTAGCATGTTGGCATTTTCATTAAGAGCATGTTAGCATCATGGATGTATTAGGGAGAATCAGATACAGTGTTGGAGGTGGGCCATTCCTCAGTGCTCAGTGGTGCATGAAGCTGACTTCTGGTAGAAAATTACTCAGATCTAACTCATATATTCCTGCATTGAGCGGCTCATAAAGCAAGTGCACTAAAGGCTTCCTCCGGCTGAGCAGCCTAACATCCACTTTAGCCCTCCGCTAACTTGGATGGGAATAAAATTATTTTATCATGCAGCTCTTCTCAACGTATTCACCCTTTTACAGCCGCTTCTTTCACAATGTTATTATGGGAAAAAGTGCTTTTGGGCCGCAAGTTGTGCCACTATCAAATTTGCTTCAAAGCCAGGCGCACTTCCTGGGGGCTTGCTTAGCATGCTGATATTAGCATTTAGCTCAAAGCACAGCTGTGACTCAATACTGCCTCACTGTCTGCTAGCATAGCAGTGAACTAAATCTTATGTGTTTGATTGTGTTAAATTAAAGGGGAAAAAACTAGCAGTGTGGAGTTAGAAAGAAATTTGCTTACTGCTCCTCATCTCTACTTGAGGCTAGCAGCTCAAGGCTACATTAGACGCCACTAGCATAACAAAATTCAATAGATTTTTTTCCTCCAATGTTAAACTCATGTCACGTCTATGTTATATATTGCAAGTGCAATGCTAAATTGGAGGAGTACTCCTTTAAGAAGGGAAACCACACCATTTTCATGTTGAAGCCCACTGCTCCGTTTGACAAACTGTTTTTACACCACACAGTTGGTGTAAATAGTCTTGGGTCCGTGGGGGGGAAAGCAAACAAAACCAAGTTGGCTTGAAGTCTCGGAAGTCACACCCACTCAGTGTGGCACACTGTGAAGCGTGGCTCCTAATAATTGTTTCAGCATTGGCGGGCAGTTTTCATTTTCATCTTTTCGCGTACTTTCTCCTCCCCTGAGATCTGCATTCCTAGCAGGGCCTGTTGTTTAATGGGACTATAATAAAATGTGCAGTCAGCAAGCACTGGTGCTTTGCTCTTTCCCTGTTTACTCACCCATACGCCTCAACCCCCCCCACCCCCCCATCCCCTTTTCCCATTCTGCTGCATTTCTTGAGTTAACGCTTCAAAAAGCCTGGCAGCTAAACACCAGCCAAAGTGCTCTTGAGAAAACAGAAACGAACAACTTGTAATGTGCTTGTTTTTCTCCACTAAACACCCGTCACTGGTTGTCAAGGGCAAAGGGGCGACAGGAGGTCACATCAGCTGGCTGTTATATCTGAAGATTTCAAAATAAAACCAGAAGCAGATGCAGCAATATCTGTTTGGCTTGCTTTGCCTTCTCAAGTCTAGATATGAATCACTTAAGGAGAATCAAAACTACACACAACAGCTCACAAAACTCTCAACCAATCACTCCTTTTCAGCTCCTGTTGGCCAAGCTGGGATACACTCCCCCTTTTCTGCCTCACAAAGTGTGTAATCCCAGTGGCCTGATACAATTACACTTGTGCCAATCCCCTCAGATATCCTCAACTCAGTGGGCAACTGGTAATTAATCACTGACAGCTTTTGAATTTCGCCCTCTGTGTGGTTTGGTGCTGGGAGGTGCCCTAATGGCCATGTAATTACTGAGTGCTAGGTAAAGCTAAGCAGACTTCCAGGTAGCCACTGGGACCAGATGCTTCTGGTTAGGTGAGTCAGGTTAGGCCGCCTTTGTGAGCGAGGCAGGCCGGAGACTAAAGACGGAGCCTGGGAAGCCTCGCCTGAAGGCAATGGTGAATGGGCAATTATGATTTTGATTGCTGCTAAATTGCTTGACAGGGTATCTACATGTAAATCATGAGGATAATGTACTCCACGCAGTGAATAACATCTTGCAGGAGTCGTTTTATGCATGAAAAGCTTGACTCATTCAGCTCAGATTTTACATCAGTCCCAATAAATTGCAACATGACTTGATTTATCATGATGAATTATAAGAAGTGGTGCATTTGCCCTAATTCTCAATTCTCACACGAGGTTTATTCTAAAGGGCAGGATGCTGGAAATAGCACAGATGGTCTCTTTATACCTTTGACACAGCAGTTTTTTATGGGAGATGATGAGGCTTGCCAGCTGAAAGCGCTCATAATGACTGTGGGGTTTGAAAGGGTGGCACACTTTTCCTCCTTTTGCTATACATTAACCTGAGGGGACACTCTGAATGGAGAGGAGATGACATGATTTTTATATGAGCGATGTCACAACAGCACTCCGCTGCAGATTGAAGCACCTCAGGCTGGGAGGATGAAGACGGGGCCAAAAGAATGGAGGGGAACTGAAAATGCTCATGCCTAATGGTTCGTCTCACGTGTCCTTGAACATTTCCTGGCGGTGATCCTCAATCGTCATTTTGTGTGGAATTATAAAGTAGGAAGCTTTGAGATCCTGCCTTGGCTGCAGCTTCGGTTACTACTTGGAATTAAATGAAGGGGTTTCCATCACCACAACATAAAGGCACACCCCACAGTTGAATAAAATAATTGTCTCCTTTTTTTTTATTTGAAATGCATTTGCTCCAAAAATAGGCTGTGTTTTGTAATAAAATGAATGTTTTCCTTTTTAGATACATTTCTCTTTCTGCGTCATCAGAGCGTTAAGTTGGACAATGAAATTCAAACTGTGTAAAAGGTGGAGCAAAGTTATTCTAGTGTAGTTTTGTAGCCCTGAGATACTTTGCTGTACATCAGCTCTTCGTCAATCGATGTCACCCAAGTTATTTTAATACAGTGGAATATTTTTTTTCTTTTCAATGTGCTGCTGTGCATTAAAACTTTTCTTGGTCATCTATGTATCTACTCAGGCGTGATGTTTGAGGGGATTTTGTTGTTGCGTCCTCGTGCAGTTGGTCTTGTGCGTGCATGTGTGAGTGACCGACAGGACTGGAGCTTGTCCGCAGCTAATCTGCACATATGCACATATGACTGTATATTCAAAGACCTCTTGTAGTTGTGGTGACTCACAACCTTTGAAAAAAAAGGACCTTTATAAACCCTATACATAACCTATATTATCCAACTCCTCACTTCTCTTAATAGGGGCAGATAGGGGCAGCAAGTCATCAACAACTTCTAGGCTAAAAACATGGCTTGCTTAATCTGTTTCTGGCATAATTATGGCCTTTGTCGTGGTTCAAAAACTGACATCCATAAAAAAGTTTCATTTCATCTTAAATCTGAGGTTTTGCAGATTAATTACACACCTGATATGCAATGATCCACTAAAGTTTGGCATACAGGATACAAGATGAATAAATCTCCACAATCTTGACTGTTAACACTATGCATCTACCAGAGAGACATGTGGTGTCTGATGAAAATAAATGCATAAACTGGGGACGGAATATTTCAGGAAAAAACCTGAATATGACTAACATGATGAAGCACCTCATAAAGAAACTCCAGGATGGACAGCTGAGCTGTGTAAAAAAAGGTATCAAATAGAGCACTCTGTCGGTATCTGTATCACTTTAAGGGCACTGTTATTGTAATTTGGTAGTGGGTAGTGATACCCAGCCCAAGCATCTGCACAGTCACCATGGAGCATTCAAGGTCTGCTAATAAACAAATAAGAGATGTAGACTTCACTGTAAAAATAGACTGCAGTTGGCTTAATTCTAGACAGATTTTCATGAAATTTCATTTGTTATAAACCTGAAACACTGAACATGATACTGGTTACTGGAATTAAATTCAGGTAGTAGGGGCGATCTAATCAGCCCTCTGCCAAAACCTTCTGAATAGCTACAACTTCCACTGAGACATGCAGGCTCCCACCTATGAGTATCAAGTGCAAAGTATTTAGAGTTTCAGCTGTTGTTGTAAGGCTACCTGGTTGCTCACAATTCTTGGAATAAAAAACAAAATCTTGTAATGAAGTAACAATGTTTAAATTGAAAGGTTTAGACTCATCATCCCATTTGTTGTTTCCTTATTACATTTACATGGTAAAGTGAATCCAGGAGGCTCAGAACTGTTACACTTTTCTATGCATCTTGTGGAAAACTGAGATGATATTATACAAAAACACCTTGTTACAAACTTTGTAAACATCCATGTAAGAAAACTTAAACTATACTGTACAAAAAACTTTTGTACAGTAAAAAGAAAACTTTGCAAATCTCCGCTGGCTGCACTGGCAGCTGTGGTGGCATTGCAGTAAGTGCTTCACCATTTGTTGCCAGGTGGAGATCTGCACTCTTGATTGCACTCTTCTAATTTCCCCATGTAGACCCTTTTTCTTTATCCTGCGTGGAGGCAAAATTTGTTTTTTAAATACTGAATAAAAGAATTAATAAGAATCACGTTTGCGGATCAAGTATCTTGAGTTTCTGCACCTATGAGGGGCCCTTTGGTGGCGGCGGTGATACAACATTGCCCTTCCTTCGATTGCTCTGTAACCTCCAGTTGTTATGCCCGGGTCATAACACAGTGCAGGAGGTGGGGATCGCTGCTGTTGGTTCCTTTTGATGCTCCTTCTCCCAGGATCCACTGCTCCTCTGTGAGAGGTGGGTGGCAAATCCTCAACAAAAGACGGCTCACAAACTCCGCGCTTTATCCTCTGGGTGCCCTCTGACACGGGATTGAAAGTTGCGGTCGTCCTCCCACTGAAGTCTCCTTTGTGATGGCTTAAGTTCGGCCTTCCCTCCACGAGCCCACATACTCATCCCTGACCCGCCAATATTCAAAGAGACTCTAATAGACAAGGGGGGCTTTTTCTAATGTGACACTCATGTGGAACAGCTGGTCCACTGTTCACTGTGGTGACTGAAATGGCCACTGCAACATTTGATTTTTTTTTCTGCGTACCTCGAGTAGCGCTGTGGGGCTTTTCATTTGGACACCTGGTGACTTAATACACACATTCCCTCCAGTGGTTTCACATTAGATCAGCCTACAGGTGGTGTGTCAACACTTGTAAGATAGGTTGAAATGTACCAACAAGCGGGAAGAAAACAAGCAAGCTGGTAAACATGGATGTAAAGAAAGCAGAATTTAAAATACTTAAACACAAGTGTTTTATTCATCATGTTTGTTAGACTTAGTTTGTCATTCTGGGAGCATCTAGCTTCCATATCGTGACACATTCACAAGTGAAAGAGGCTTGGCAGGCACAACATGATGTTGGGAATAATTTGATTATAATGATGAAAAGTGGGCGTGTTATAAGCCAATAGATCATGCTATTGTGCGCTAGCTAACAAATAAATCTTAGCTCTGCGCCACTAAAAATTGAAGATTGATTCATGGGAGGATATCATGATAGTATTGGTTGAAATTGGTTGGTTTAAGCCTACGTAAGCGCATGTCATATTTTGTTTTACAGGAAGAGAAAACGTGAAATTTTGATACAAAAATGCAAAGAAAATTCACACACAGAGAAATCTGTAATTAATTCAAGGTAACAGGGTGTTTCCTGCTAGCTGTTGCTACCTAGGTTGCTATAACTTCAGGGAAAACACGGGATATGTCGTATATGTCGGATCGTAATGTGAATAAAACTTTAATATTATCTCGTCCGTGATCATGATTTCTGCCTGAGTCATGTCAGATAGATTTTCTTTACCTGTGGTGTTTGCAGAAAACGACTACTATGATCTCACGCCACTTCACAACATCATCAAACCACCTCTTTTGTTATTGCTTTAATGTGAGAGACTGCTAGTAGCAGAAATGAGATACTGTGCATTTAAAATACTTTTAAAAGTTGGTGCAAAATTTTTTTTTTTTTTTTTTTTGTGGAGAGAAATGTATTCAACAAGTTTGTGAGACTAAAGGGATACACACAATGAGTTCTGGTGATTTACTGTGAATATAAACATAACTTTTGTTTAATTACAAGAAAACTTCACAGGCATCTTTTAATATATTCGGTTTATTTTAGCAGCTTGTCTTATTAAAGGTCTCCAGATTAAACTTTTGATATATAGTCAGTAATTCTTGTTTTTGAACCATTATTGGCACAATGCTTGCAAAATGTCAAATGCAAACTACATTATACACGTCTCTCTGATTTAGAACGCAATTTAGCCCCCAGTGCCTGTCTCCGTGAAACAATTCTTATTTCATTCCTTTTGAATGTAAGACTGATTTTTCCAGTGTCTGTCATCAATTTCAAATCACCAACTAAAGCACGATGATGCCAGCGTTCACCCGTCTCATGGAAATTCTGGGCTCCAGACAAGCAAAGAGAACTAGGAACCCCTGAGGCGCTCCCCGCATGCTCTCCCACCCCCCCTCCCTCCCCACCGCCTGTGGCTTTGTGCCCCAGGCCTCTCAGCCCTAGCAGGCATGGAGGATGGGGGGTGAGGGCCACAGATGCTGTTGCTCTGTACTCCATCAGCCTAATAAGAACAGGCACTACAAATAAAACAGGCTGGTGTGCAAAAAAAAGGCATTGGGATGTGCCATGGCAGGAAGCTATAATTTTACCAGCGTGTGCCTGACATGCAAACTATGGTTAATATGGTCTTGCCACCATTCATGGGCATCCCTGACAAGATGTCTTTAATTTTGAAAACAATGCATGTATGGCGTTTGCTGAGTCTGTTTATTTTATTTGTGTGCATGCGTCATTTACTGTAAGTCCACAGACTTGAGGGCAGCACGAGCTTAGGGCTGTTCCATGTTATGTTCACTTTTTAAGTCCAAAAACAGCTTACCTTGACACCAAGTCATTTGTCATTTTCTTATCCAGCAAGGGACTGTATGAAAGTTATTGGAGTGTTTTAAAAACACAAGATCCTCCCAAATGTTAACAACATTTTAAATTGACCTTCTCCTTGAAAAAATGCAATATTTTCCCCCTAAATATCTTAAAGTGATACTCCAGTAAGACATTTGTACAACTTAATGATCAAAGCTACAATATGTACCACTTCAGCATTAAAATGTCCAAAAATGTTCAATATATATATATTTTTTGAGCTGTGTGCTAACAACCCAGATGTTCCCCAGCCCCAATCCCCAGTCTTCAAACACATTGAAATCCATAATTTATTCAATGTCTGTTTCCTGATAACCGTTACAAGACAGTTAGTTAGCTGCTCTCACTGTAAAAATGAAAAAGGTGAATAAGTACAAACTTTTAAGACAATGTACCCCAATAGATTATTGCGTTTTGAGCCTGAACTCAAACTCTTAAGCTTTGAAAAAGTTTTAGCAACTTATAGTTGAGATCATTTACTTTTCTCCTTTAGATAAACTTAAATGAGTAAACTCATTAAAGTGAAAGCAAATAGTGGTTAATAAATTCATATTTTCATTTGCAACCATTTAATTTTCAAGCACCCAAATAACAATAACAATCACAAAGATGTTCACAGCTAACTGTGAACAATTCTTTGAGGGTTTCTCAAACTCAAAGATTCAAGTTTAGTTTATTTCAAAACTTGAAGGTTTGAGTTTGATTCAGAACTTGAAAATTTAGGGAAGGGAATGATGAGTTTTCTCAACTTAATTTTTTTTTTTAATTTACAGTGTATAATTTCCGGAAAACACACGACACGTTGGATATATCAGTTGCAAATGTGACTAAACATACATGAATAAAACTTCTGCCTGAGTCATGTTTTTTATATGGTGGTTGTTTAACAATGAAGATGACAACTCCCGTGATCCTACACTTCTTCACAACGTCTAAAACTGTTTTTTCTTATTGATTTAATGTGAGAGAGACTAGTGGACATGACATGTTGTCCACAGTTATTATCTTAATAGAACATTCAGTACGTTTTCACAATTTACGCCATCAATACTCACATTAGAAGTGATAATAAGCAATTACCCATTTTACAGCAAACAGATGATGGCATTTAATTTACTAAATATCCCACCTTCTATTTTGATCCATGACCGCTGCACTGAATGTGCGGGCCCGAGCACCAGCTCTAGCATGTGTTGATTGAAAAAATGATACACTCTTTGCTAGAGATACTGTTTAATCACAAATTACATTTAATATCCGTGCGTGGTGTTTCTCAAAATGGACATTTCTGTATCAAGGCTTTGGGACGGGACTGTTACTGTCCTCTGCAAATGTCAAAATGCACTCTTATGACGTGGCAAACGTGAAAGAAAATCTTACTGATACAACTATTTAAACCCTTTTTTTTTAAATAAATAACCTCATAAGGGAAGGTTTAAATAAAATATAAATTTCAGCAAAAACAAAAAATATAATGAAGAGGGACGTTAAACACGCTTGAACTGCAGGCCTGTCTGGTGCTCTTAAGGGTGAGATACTAAGATTGATCCAAAAAAATTGGAGCACATAGACTGAGGTGAAAAAATGTTGTATTCTTAAAGGACCAACATTTCAAGACACAGTAATCATTCATGCAAATTTTTCCTGATACAACAATTACAATATGCTTCCCTGTTTTTTGACAACCCAAATGATTTTTGTACAGTCCCTAACACAAGTAAAATAGCATTTGTTTTTGTTTTGCTTTAATATCCAGGGTTTAAAGCAAGCTATAGCAGTCTACACCCAACGCATCATTGGCAGTAATCCTTTCAGAACATTTATTTACGGTCGTTGCACAACATTTATTAGAGCTAACATTTGGAGTGCCCTCTTTTCAATTTTCAAACCCTTTAGTCTCAGCAAAAACAAGCAAGCAATCCTTCAAGCTATCCAAAGACAGCAGGGATTCAGGCGATTTCTCAAAGTGGAAAAAGTGATGGCGGCAAGCAGGGTTTGCCCAGCGGCTGGCCAGATGTTGCACGCTCCCAGACTCCCCTGGGGCGGCACCGAGAGGTTGAAAATGGTCCAAATGGTTGGATCAGACTGCCGTGTTTTCTTGTCCACTGGGCCAAACACCATGAGACGTCCAGTGTGTTTGTCAGTGAAGGGGACCTTCTTGTTTTTTCCCTCACTTCCGTGTTCAGTTTAAGGTACAAGAACGTCTCGCTTGAAATCTTGTCGGCTTGTTCGATGCCCCCCCCCCCCCCCCCCCCCCCCCCGCCACCGCACTCACCAGGGGACTTGCCCTCTGCCAGCCGGCTCTTCCTTCTCCAAGCTTGTGCTAAATGTGACATGAAATATGAGTAATGCTGCAGATCTGAGAGGGTCATAAACACGCCGAGCAAACACTTGAGCCCATGTGCACTCACAAACACGCTGTCGCACACCCGTGGACACAACTGCGTCACAAAATATGCACTCTGGCAGATGATCCCACTCCATCTACACATGTGTGCGGCGACCCCAGCGCCACAGAGACGTGCAGCCATGCGTGACACCCTGCAGTCCCTCGCTGTGGATTTAGTAACTCGATCTATTACCAGTGGCAAAGGTTTTTGATGATATTGTGGTTTGGCTAATTTAATTTTCTAAATTAAGAGATGGAGAAGGCATGAAATAAATGTATTGAAGCCAATCATTCTCAATTTTCTCAACAAGCTGTGATGTTAAAAATGGCGTAGAGCGCGGTTTTCTAATTAAAGCTTATGCAACAGTATTTTCCCCTCAATATACTTTTTTTTTCTTTCCCCGTTAGCATGCAATTAATCTAGAACATGCAATTAAATAATATGACTCAAGTAAACAATATAGCGCCTTGGGAAAGTGGCAGTTTGCCAGTTTAACATACCTGGGAATGTGCATGCATCTAGTGCGTCTGTGTCAGTAAAGATGGATTGATATACATCGAGTTGCCTCACGGTCTGGTCGTAGCACAGACAGGGGCCCCTCCCCTTGTATCTGATGAAGAAGAGGGTAGAAACAGCTGTGTAAGCCACAGTTAAGGCCTGGAAAACCCAGCGGTGAGACAGACAACCCTATGCACTTTAATTTAATTGAGCGGTCATTTGATATGGTCCAAGCAGGCTAGACGGCTGGTTAAATTGTAATTTTCGACAGCTTGATAAACGGCGCTGATGCTCCGTACGGCTGCCTGAAAATAGGTTTGTCTAATTTCTAGTCTTAGATGGAGGTTCTTGTTTGGGACACTGTGGCAATAATGATATGAACTGTGCTTGTCTGCATACTTCACTGCTGTTATTTTCTGGACCAGTTTTGAATTATGAGAACTGTCATCACTCTGATAAGTGGCAATTATATTATGATTTTATAAGATTTGGTATGCACTGGTATGGTCAAAGTGGAAGTGAGTGACCCAAATTTATGAAATAATTAGCTGTTTGCTGAACCCTTTCTCCACACAGTGATTGTACAATTATAGCCTAGCGATCGTAACTAGGCACAGCAGGACTGTCCAGCTTTGTGATATTCAGTATTTTCAAGGTTTTAGAGGGTTTTGTCCTCTTTTAGTCTTTTAACCTTTACAAATAAAAAAGCACAAGAGTATTAGCATCATGAATAGTTTTAACAGTGTGTTTGTAAGCTGTGACTGTGTTAGCATGTGTGCCTTACTAGTTTAGCAGGCTAATACAGGCTACATAGTGACTTAGTTTAGTGTATTAAATTTTATTTATATTAGGGAACATGCCCAAAATAGATTCACATCAAAAAAGAGAGAAAAAAAACACTTGTTCAGTCTGACCTCTGTGTTGGTATTCAGTTTGTTTATCCTGTTTTATGTAGCACTTGTATGTATTTAAGACCCTTGAACCAGCTGGAAACAATAAAATGAAGATGAAGTTTTCAACCAACTGAAAGAGTTCCTGTTAGCTAGCTAGCTACGGCTACCAGCAGTCATTGTTTTAGCTGAAAAAAAAAATCGACGGTCCGTATGGTTGGCAAAAATATCAAATTATTGATTCTTTTTTGATACTACGTGCTTAAAACAATACAATATCCATTAATTATACTATCAAAAGTATCAAAGCTATGAAAATAGATCAAATTGTTCCTTGTTTTTTTCATTTACTGTGGTTTTGAAAGGGGTATTGTGTGTTATTTTTCTTTATTAGTGTTGAAGTTTAAAATTCCGGTATTGTGACAAGTCTACTCGGAATCAAAAATCCGATGTATCGACAATGACGATGAATTTTTAGTGGTGAATCTGCCACCATTATTGTTGTAAGTGATATATGTGCAGAAGAAAAGCTTAGCAACAGTAACTAAGGGGAGTGGGGATTAGCGAATGGTCAACTGAACCAGTAAAAGGTCATTATGCTGAATTCAAGTGAGTGTGTGTACGAAAAACTAGACACAAGATTTGCGACTAATGATTCAAAGGTAAGGGAGTTTATTCCCCCTGTTCCAGCGCACAGTGCTGAAGAAAGATTATCTCAGTCGATAATGCCATTCATCTGGATTCATGCTGCTCTGCACTCAGAGGTTGATGAGCTGTTTGTGTGCAGTCATGCACTGGTGTCTGTTATGTTTTAATGAATCGGGCACACTGAGTGGAAATGTTATGAGATTGTAAATCAGAATACCTCATGCATATTTTATACATTTTCTTTGCAAACATGAAAGTATAATGATCATTTATGCTGAATGTAACATGCAAATGATGCACAAACACAAAAGTTGACTTTAAAGTGTTCTACTTTCTAGTACTTATATAAATGCAAAAATTTATATTAATATATTTTTTTTCGGAAATGACCTAAATTCCCTACTGTGGTAATGTACAGAATACTTGTTTTTCCATGGGTTTTATCTGAGCTTTTATGTGAAAATAAAGAACATCTGCTCCAGTGTACTTGTGAGTTTTGAGGACACTGTTTGAGAAGTTTTAGAGGTTGTGCATCATGTCTCTTTGTAAGATTTGCTGTTGGGCTGATAAAGATTCAACCTTAAAAGTTCCTATGAAACAGCTAGCGAAGTGTTGTCATGTTTCATGTAAAAACAAGCAGCTAGGAGGGACTTTTCATGGGTGTTGATTTGGGTTTACGTTCAATGGTTGTATTAAGGAGAGAGGTCATATTAGCTGACTCTTAGGGGACTGAGCTCCCGGCAAACATGGCCAGACCTGAACTAAAACAGCCTCCGACACCAGCGGGTATCTGGGTTTGGCTACCAGCCAAGCCCTGGGGCTGAGTTATGGCTAACTGAGCTAATGGCAGTTAGCTGTTATTTTACTTTGACAACAAGTAAAGCTATCTGTCCATCATGAAACTGCCTAAACAACCTTGGTACTGTATTCCTGACTGTCTCTGAGGCTGTGTTCACTGAGAGGCTCCTGATCCCTGGTCGGTTGCCCGCCAACTGCAGCTAAGAGTTATGGTTAGCTGCTTCAGCAACAAGTAAGCTGAAGCTATCTATCCATCAGGAAACTCTGTAACTAAATCACAGAGAGTTGAAGCTGAGCAGCCAGAGGACATCGGACAGGAAAAATCGTGAATAAAGTTATAAAGTTGTGTTTGAACCGCAGCCCATAGAAACACTCCAGTCCGCTTCAGTGAATAAATATATTCCCTGTCTGTGCTCTGCTGCATCATAAATGAGAAAATGTTTCATCAGATGCAAATTTGGTAATGCCCCTGAGTGCAAGATCAGTCATCAACAGTTTTTAATCACTTTGCAGGAAAAAGACAAAATGACTGTTTTGTTATTGTTGGGACAGATACTGGCTTATAGGTGACATACAGCGCAATACAGGTGTGAAATATCGATTTTGACTTCACAGGAACTTATAGTTTATAGCTCATAGAAGCTGACAGCGATCATGCTATTTGTAAGGCTGCAGGGGCAGTTGTACTTCAGGTGGTAGAGCAGGCTATCCACTTATCATAGGGTCCACATGACCTTGACCCTGTCCTTGAGCAAAACCCTGAACCCCACATTCCTTTAAAGGTCTGTTTGGATAGTAAACAATGTAAGCATCTGTCAAATTAATCTAATGTAAAGGAGATAACACTCTGAAACACGAGCATTGCAATCAGTGCCCTACATCCAATAACCTTTTTGACTCAATCAACATGACGTCCTACAAGGCTGCAAGTCTGGATCCAGGTTAATGAGCCACCTCCCGTGAGCCGCGCTACTATCTCAAGCAGCTTCGCATCTCCTGAGATTCTCATACTGTACTTTGTTACTGCGACACAAAGTTCACCTCTCAGTGAGACTGACAGGCGTCGTGATGTTGACTTGAGCTAGGAGTGCCATTCATTTCGCACAGAACGGTGAACTACTTACCACCTGCTGTGTGAGCTGCAGGGTGCTTCAGGTAGAGCATGCACCGGATAAGTTCAACACATGCTGGAAATTCTATGCAAATACCAGCCTGGAAGTGTTGAAATATATCATAGCGTGCAAGTATTTTTGATGTTCTATTGTAGGTATGCTATGCCGTCTATTTGTAGCTTTCTTTAACGTACATAAACTGATGTGGTGGCGCTTCAGATTGTGATCTATAGGAGGATTGCCCTTGCTGACACCTGTTGATAGAGGAAGATAAATTGTGCAAAGAGCAAAGTCTAAATAAAACGGCAGCTTAATTGGAGCCATCCCTGCTCCTTAAATCTTTAGCGCACTGTAAATGTTTATTGTCTCCTAAGTACGCCCCCAAGTGTGTTCACTGCTTTCCCCTGGTCTGTGTATAGTGCAAATGAATGCCAGTATTTATGTTCATAGTGTGAAACTGCAGGAGATTTAAGGGACAGTCCAGATTATTTGATGTAGGGTTGTATGGGGTGCTCATCCACGGTCAGTGTATTAGCTACAGTAGATGGTGGTCGGCACGGCCCAAGTTAGGAGAAGCAGAGAGGAGTACCAGCACGGAAGCTAATCAATGAACTGCTGTGGACAGGGTCAGCAACAAAAGGTATTTTCGCCATTTCAAAAAGATCTGCCTAAAAAGAATATATATCAGTTTAAAGCTATATGTAACATTTCTGCATTAAAATGCCAAAAAAACACTAGACATAGGTTATATGTTTTGTTGAGTTGTGTACTTACATATCACAAATGTTTAGTAATGTCAACTCAGAGAATCTGTAATTAATCAAGGTAATGGTGCATTCTTGCTAGCTGCTGCTAGTTGCTATAACTTTCAGAAAAACACAGGCTGCGTCAGAGAGGGAAGAAGGCACATGTGACTAGATGTTACACGAATTAAACTTTAATATTACCTCGTCCATGAACATGATATCTTCCTAAGTCATGTCTGATAGCTTTCATCAGCTTTCATTGCTACTTTACAACATTGTATTGTTTTAATAATAGTAAAAATTTGTAAGAATTTTCACATTGTGTTTAGATGTATGCTATATTTAGAATATTTTCACCACTTTAACTTGCTGTCAGACAGCCTTTTCCACTGGGAAATCACAGTTATATAAGCCAAATATCGCTCTCTCCCAACCAACCAAACTCCACAGGGAAAATCAGTAATTTTGCCATGCAGAACACAGGAGTTGCTGGTCTCCTATTGTCTTGATCTGTAAGTTAGTTAGTGTTATTGTGTGACTTTACTGAGACCAGCGACTCCTGTGTTCTATGAGGTAAAATTACTAATTTCGTCAGTGGAGTTTGGTTGGTTTGGAGAGAGCAGTATTTGTCCTATATAATGACAGAAAAGGCTCCCTGGTAGCAAAGTAAAGTGATGAAAATATTCTAAATAAAGTGTACACTTAAACTGACATTGATTTCTTTTAGTTGGGCCTTTTTTAAGGGGCTAAAATACTTTTTTGTTGTTGATTTCGTCCACAGCACGCTGAAACCCACCAAACTATAATGAGAGTTGGTGGGGAAATTGATTGACAGTCTTTTTTGCAAAGACGCCACGCCGCTGGGTGAATATAACTTAATCTGGAGTAGTCAAGGTTATCGCTATTGTCAAAAAAAAAAAAAAAAAAAAAGTAAGTGGGTGATCTTTCCTTCTTAGCAGATATACTGGGTGTCAGCATGACTGATTTGAGGTGCTCCAGGTAGGGATTATCTCTTTCTCAGTGCTAAACAGCAAAAGATGAGTAGGGATCCATCACCGTGCCCTTGACCTTCAAAACAAATTAGCTCCCCAGCATTATCCCTGCCTCGGCTACCACTGTAGAGGCTTTTTAAATAGCCAAAGGAAAAAATTATGGAGAAGAGACATGACTTTACATGACGTACATTTGAGCTGATTAAACATGACATGACACGCCAGTAGTTTGAACTTGCCACAGTCATTTTGGTGCCCAGGGTGAGATGGTGACCAGATGAGTTTATCATTCCCACGGTGCCAAATGCATGCGTAACATCAATTTAAGCAATACAGAACATTTCATAATGACACCCAAATTGACTATTGGATTTCGGCTGCAGCGTGCATTCGCTGTCAGCTTCGACATGCTTTTTCCTCTCATTTAATATAATAAATGAGAGGGAAAGTCTTGCACACGCGCGGGGCTGCAGTCACATCCCCAGTGTAACATAGACTTGATCGTGTACTTGTTATTCTTAAAGCAGTTATTCATGCGCTATTGGCTATCCCACCTATGAACTTGGAGTCTCTTTTTGAGGTGGCGGGGGTCAGCTGGCAGGAGCTGGCAAAGCGTCCGCGTTACTGCAAATGTCAGGTCCCAATAATACGAGGGTGTAGGTTTCGTCTGAGCGAGAACAGGGAATAACACGACATAACTCAATGTTTCTTTGGTTTAAATCAGTTGCACTGGGTCCCACAGGAGGTAAGAGACTCTTGCTTGTGAATGTCATACCCATAAATCTACAGCTCGCTAGCCCTAGATCCAGTTGCAGTTGAGGAAAATGCTGCTTAGTTGAATGAAATTAATGAAGTTACAATTGATATAGAGTGGATATTAAGGAAAACCAGAGCATTGAAAAATCCCTCTGGCTTTTCTTCATAGAGGGAATACACTAAGATGACTGAAACTCTGGAACTGGAAGCCACTGGAAAACCAAATCCACAATATCCTCCTAACTATGTAATTTAGGATTTTATGAGCATATTGGAGCTTCTAAAAGTATTAGAAATTGGTTTTAATCCAAATTTGAAATGTTGTCATCTCAAGTTTTTGTAGACTTGTGATATTGGGTTTGAATAGAGTGCTGCAGGGACTTTTTGAAGAGGGAACCAAAACAATACTAACCTTCAGCTGTATTTTGCACTGGCACAGAAAATAAGCTCTGTGGTGAACAAAGGTTTATACTTGCATATTTTGTGAGGTTATCTTTACAAATAAACCTTTAAGATTTTTGAAGTGTAACGCAGTCACTAGAAGTAAAAAGCCAACGTTAGGCTATAAACAAACTGCACAACAATCCTGTGGCTCAATATCTCCACCACTAAGAGAACAGTGTTTGGCGTGATTAATGTCCGTGTTAACCAGTGTAGTCTCATTTAACCACTTTTACACAACTGCCGTTATTCATGAGTGGGGTATTTACTGACATATTTTTGGCTTAGAACAAAACATGAAAATCTCTCATTTGTATTAACCACAATCCTTATTTCGGGCAATTAACCAAAAAACAATTTATTTATGAAAATAACCCAATTAATTCCATGAAAAATTTATAATATAAAAACACATCGGTTGTCCCATGAAACAGGCAAAACAAAATCTCTCTCTCTCAGCAAACACAAGCACCGGAGCTTTGACAGTCACTAGAGGCACATTTGTGATCATTTTTGGAAACAGTTTCTGTGTTGTACCTGTGTTGTAGCTAGCTGAGCTAACCAGCAGCTCAGAGAGACTCCTCACTCCAGCATGTGTGTCTGTGGTTAGTGTCAGTTCAAAAGCCGTAGTGCTGCTGTTTATCATGAGCTCATCGATCAAGGGAAAGAATGCATTCCAGTGAACCTTCTACAGTCCTCATGCAAAACATAAATACTAAGTAGAGGGTTAGCAAAAAATAGAGTAAACTCTTGTGAATGATGAATCTCGGATCAGTATGAAAATTAGCACATTTCTGGGGGAAGCTGGCCAACCAACTCTGATGAGAGGGTGTTAAACTGCTTTTTTATACATGAATTTCATGACATAGAGCAGTCCCAAACGGTCGACTCTATCTCAACATTGGCCATGCAAGACTCTGGATGATTTAAAACACTGGGTGGTGTTTTGAGCCATAAATTTATTAAGAAATGTCAAAATTAACAATGCAGTAATAATTATTTTTACAGCTCAAACAACACGATTACGTGTGCAGAACCTCAACTTTAATATATATGCATCTTTTTTTTAAATTTCAAGTCAAATTTCCAGAGGCTTTTAATCTCCAATACCATGAAGGTGTTGGCCTCTCTGGCGTATGTGGTTGTGGCCTCTTGGTTGTGTTTATTCTGGTGGTGGCAAGGCAAGACAAAACCAATGGGCAGGATATGAAGCCACCTCTGAGAGGTGCCGCCTGAGGCAGGGCGCCGTGCTGACAGAGGTCAGAGCTGCACAGTTTTATGTTGCACAACTGTGCTGCTGCACTGGGCATACTGTTTGTGCTAGCAGGCTTTAGTGAATACACTGCATAGATTGTGTATATTCAGTCATTAAATACAGTGAGGCGGATGGACATTAGTGATTCAATATCTTACAGTTTTTTGGGGGAATGTTGTATTTGTGGTTACATGCTGGCTTGTAAGAATAGCACACTGAGAGGAGTGCACAGGGTGAGAGGCTAAGACGTGTTTCAAGCGCAAAGGGGCAACATTTGAGGGATTATAAGAGAAGAAAAATGGATTCGAACTACATTTCTGTCTTTATACTCCGCTGACACTCTGCTCCAGGTAGACTGCTGCCCTCCGGCCTGTTCTCAGATTAGCGTGCGCCGGCCAAAGTCAACACGAGAGGAAGTGGAGAAACGACTTCCCTCATTCGCACCAGGACTGCTAATGCCTCGCCAGATCTGGTGTCAGACCAGTCAAATTAAGATGTATAATTTGTCTTCAACTTAAAACAAAGTTCATTCTGACATGTCTGGAAAAGGAAAGAATTTATGTATTCTTTTATTTTATTCTGTATTTCTCTTGGTGTTATGCTTTTGATTCCAAAGTTTACATTTATACAAAGGGGCTGTTAGGGAGAAAACCAATGCAGGAGGTAGTGGGGTAAAATTTGGCTGACTGCTTAAATATATTCAAGGTTTATCCCTTTAATTTTATCTTGGCAAGAGATTGCTAAAGAGATAATGAAAATATTTGGAATAGAAGCTGATTGTACATTATGCAGTGGATATAACCCGAGACACATTTATGGCACGGGATGAATATCTCTTTAAAATACTTTTGGCTGCTTGAAAGAAAGCCATCACACTGACAGGGCTGCAAGCAAACCATACTGCAGATGTCAATGAAATAAATTGCTTATATCTGACCTTCATTTTAAAGGTCCAGTGTGTAACATTTACAGGGATCTTTTGGCAGAATATGGCAGTAATGGAATCTGATATTTATAAGTATGTTTTCATTAGTGTGTAATCACCTGAAAATGAGAATTGCCGTTTTTGTTACCTCAGAATGAGCTGTTTTTATCTACAGAGGGCACTAGTCCTCTTCCATGTTGCACCACAGTGGTTCTGCAGTAGCCCAGAACAGACTAACAAAACACTGGTTCTATCTCGGGCCTTTCTTGATTTTTGCAAGTTTTGCACCCACCATAGATTGTACTACATGCTAGGTTGTATTCAGTTGTTGCAATCTGTAACCCTACCACTAGATGTAAAAAAATAAATAAATAAATAAAAAATATCCTGTCCTTTTAAAGGAAAAGTTTGGAATTTGGGGACTGAGGAATAGCCTTTGTAAAATGGTGATTTGTTGTTTCCACATGGCTGTTCTGTGGATTGCTGGATAGCATATTTTATTGCCTTTGAACAGAGCCAGGCTAGCTGTTTCCCCCTGTTTGCAGACTTTCTGCTACGCTAAATTAGCCAGCTGCTAATCATCTAGCTTTTTATTTGACATATAGACATTAAAGTGGTATCAATCTTACTTAACTCTCAGCATGAAAGCAAATAAGCATATTCCCAAAGTGTCTGAACTATTCCTATTCAATATGAACAAAGTGAAATGGGCGATATGCAGATATATATGCTTATAAGTATTATTAAAAAACCGGTAGCACTTTCTATGAAGACCGTGGTCTGCATTCATAGTACATTATAATGCAGTAATAATTCTGTAATGACTACACTCACAATCACACGTTTTCTGATCCAGTATGTCAACAGTCATAAAATGTTTATAGATGTGACTTATCACGAATTATAAGCTCTAACACTGTTTATGTATGATGCAGCATATACTGTTTTAAATGCATGAAACACAAACAATGACAGAACAACATCATGTGCTCCATCCATCAACTTCTAGATTATAACCAGTCCAAAGTATCTGTAAGACAAGTTGAACTTAAAATTCATTATAAGTCACATCTGTAATGTTTTAGTATTATACATATTTTTATTTTATGACTTGAAATGGTGCATCAGGAAGCATTATGTGTTTATTAGTGTAGTCATAAAGCATTATAATTCACTATGAATGGCCCCGTAATGCACAATAGATGCGGTCTTAGAAAATGTTGCCAAAACGTCCTGTACAATTATTGCATTGCTCATGACAATCTGTTAGTTTTGACTAAAACAGCATTAAAGTCAGGGGGAAAAGGGTTATGTTCAGTGCAGACGTTTTCTGTGCAGAAAACTTGTTTCAGCATCCAGAGTTTTACATCCACATTGCAGAGGCCAGAACGGAAGGGTAATAAGTCTGAAAATGAGGCAAATTGCTTGTAAAAACAGGTTACGCAAAGTGACCAAAACATCATCAAGGCACTGCTTGCCACCTCTTGATGTCAAAATTGGGTCACGTTCAAGGCCCTTCCCAACCCACCCGTGTTTTAATTGCCATGTGCTAAAGAATTTCCCATGTGCACACAAGCCAGTCAAGTCTGGTGCGGCCTAATAATTGTTCACTCAAATCGCCTCTTTGTGCTGCTGTCTGCACTCGGGCTGCCAGGATTTTTTTCCCCTTTCTGCACTCTTCAAATGAGATCTCCCCTCGCCTGCGATGATGGCTCGGAACGAGCATCCTCTAATTGACAGGGGTTATCTGCTCAGAAATCCCTTCACTCCCTTTTGCTACTGTCAGCCGCGACTTAAAGACGCGTCTCGCTGTTTGATTTCGATCAGGAGCGAAGCTGTCCTTTAAAAGCAATCTATGAGTCGCATAGACATTTATCCCTTGCTCTACCAACATGGCCCGTCCTCTGCTCCGTCCAGTCGCCTCTTTATCCTGTTCAAAGGCTCTCTCCAGCTTCAGTCAGGGGAGCACTGGGAAGCAAGCTGTTTGGGGTCCACAGCTATTGACTGGATTTGTTGACCGGGTGAGACAAAAAAAAAAAAAAAAAGTGACCAAAATAAGCATAAACGCATAAACAGACTGGTGGGGGAAGGGGAAACCCCACTTTGTTGGAAGCAGAGCAGCCTGTGTGTGCGCCGCTGATACGGATCCCCCATGAGAAGGTTCAGGTCACTGAATCCCTCCTCAAACAGGCCTTGGAAAAAAAGATTTATTTGGATTTTTTTTTTTTTTTTTTTTTTTTTTTGCTTCAAAGTTGGAGGGGAAAAAAACAGGAAACAAACAGGGTTTTTAGCATGCTCTCTGCAGAAGGGTTTTCTGTGACGCTTCAAAATGATAAATTATATAAATGTCTTTGGAGGCCACATTAAATGGTTCATGAAAATAGCAGGCCGTCTGAGACTTTACTGTGCCGTCTCTGTGCAGACTGCCTTGATGATGGTAAATGGTTCACTGTTTTATCTGCTTTGAAAACACGCACTATTAGGAATAAAGGTGCCAGCCAGAACCGTAAACCGTTCTTTGGTTTGTCCGCGTAGGAGAACCTTTTTTGGTTCTTGTTAGAACCATTTTTTAAAATAAATTTTCCACTTGCAACCTTTTCATCAGGGCCCTTTTCCGCCAACATGGAACTGGCCGTGTTCCAGTTTAAGCACCTAATTTTGAGCTTTTCCACAAAAATAAACTGGTGTGGAACCTGACAAGTCAGTTCCCTGGTCCAGGTCATTGTGCACCAAGGTTTCAAGGATCTTGAATGGAACCAGCTCAAGAACTTAAGTTTTTCAGTAGAAAAAGGCCCTCAGAGAGTTCTACCAAGAACCAAACATAGAGGGTTATTACCTAGAACCATCTGTGAGAGGTTCTAAAGTAGAACCTTTATGGTGTAATGGTTCCATTCCTAACCCTCTCCCAGACCTTTTCCACCAACATGGAACTGGTTCGAACACCCAATTTACAACCATTCTGAGCGTTTCCACCAAAAATAAATTACAGGTTGCTGTGCTACACTCTCTGTTGATGACATCCTTGATTACAATGGTTCCACTGAAAAACTGGTGGAAGTGTGGGCTGGTTCACAAAATAAAAACAAAGGTTCCAAGAAACTTGAATGGAACCAGTTCAAGAACCTGGTCTAACCTTTTATAAAGGTTCCACTTTGTACCCTTTTAGGGCCCTTTTCCGCCAAATCAGCTCTGGTTCTTGAACCGATTGTATTCAAGATTCTTGGAACCTTGGTGCTATTTTCAAGGACATCACCAACAGATGGCACAGCACAGTCCATGACAACCTGTAGAATCTGATAGGCCCACTTTGGTTCCCAAGGAAAACCTGCAATTTTTTTGTTCCAGCTGGGAACCGACTTTTCAGGTACTGAACCAGCATATTTTTCGGTGGAAATGCTCTGGTTCAAAATTAGGTCCTTGAACCAGAACGGGGCCAGTTCCATGTTGGTGGAAAAGGCTTATCCGTGGATTATATCCAGAATTTTTCCACCTTTTAAGGGCGCTAACAACCATGGAAGTTCTACAGAGAACCCTTTTATATTATGGTACCAAGAACAATTGACCAAAAGTTTGTCAAGGATTCCTACAAGCCTTAAAGAACTTTCTTCCAAAAACGTTCTTAATGGAACCCTAAGTCTGGCAACACAATACTGTCTTAGAAAAAGGGTTCTTCACAGGCAAATGGTTCTGGGTAGAACCTCAGTCCCTCAGGAACCCTTATGTCTAGGAGTGTGTCAGAGTCCTGACAATTTTCCCTGTGTTTTTCTCTCCTGTGAGTGCAGCAGTATACCAGAATGACTTTTATTGATTGGTGTTGACTCTGATGACATGGTATTGTCTGGCTCACTGGGATTTACCTGCACTCGCCACATCCATTAAAAACCTCTGAAACTCTAAACTGCCGCGAAGATGAAGCAGGTCAGGTTTTGGCCCAATACTGATGTCTTAAAATATCGAATATGTCAGTTAGGGCTTGTAGCTTGTTTGGTGTGGAGGTGTGTGTGTGCGTGTAGAAATTCTAGCTCAGGTTAGACAGACCGTTGGCATGGCTCCCGGTCCTCACCAAGAAAGCAGCCCCTGTCAGACTCCCAAAAACCCTGGGCTGGAGATGAAACAGAGAAGAGTGTGTGTTATATGTGCTGTGCATGTGTGTACCTATGAGCCCTGTGCATCATACTGACATTTCCAACTGGTGCTGGGGTAAATAAGGCCCACCAACCACAGCAGGTGTGGGGAGCAGGACTGGGAGCAGGGGAGGTCTGCGTCCCTTCAACCCCAGGCCGCAGTCAAAACGTCCTGGAGAAGTCAATATTTGCACTCGGTATCAAAGCCAGCCCTGTTTTTCTATCAAAAAACCAGGCTGTACAGAAGCAAGCCTGTGCATTAGTCCAGGAGATGTCAGGGATGCCATATGCAACAGTTGCACTGGTGTTACACACTTGTCATATTTTGTGGAATTAGCATAAACTCACTTTTGGCTATGTGTTAAGGACATAAATGATGTGTAGACCTTTCACTATAATTTGAATATTGTGGCAGAAGCATGAATAAAAACATTTTTTTTCTCATGAAAAGATTAGAGAGCAGAACAGGTAAAGCTACATTAATCAATATTTTTATATGAGCAACGGGTCAAAAGACTAGGTAATGTGAAAGATGTCTCTTGTTGTCACAAACCCTCGGATACTTTTCATCTCGTCTCACATGGCCCGACCTTTCTCCTGCACTGTGTCAGCGCTGGAGAAAGGTCTGGCTCCACACAGCATCATTTGGAGGGACCGTGTATCTGCAAAATACCATCAGAGGGAAACTTCTTTTGGTGGGATATTTGCATTTTGGCGAAAGCTTTTTTTTTTTTTTTTTTAGCATCTTTTAGCTCATTGTTTTGATTTTTCAGCCAGCAACCATGTTTTGTTTCAGTCTCATAGTACAATCCTCGTCTTTTGTGACCACATCAGAGACATTTTTTAAAGCAAAAAACGATAACCCACTGTAGCCTGCAGTATATTTGTCCAGCACCAAACAGCAGACAGACAAAGTTAGCAACTAGCTGGCAAACATAGTGGAGCATTTGGCACCTAGAAGGCAATTCTACTTCAGAGAGCAGGTGGGGACTGAAACAGAGCTAACAGCAGAGGTTATATTGGACTCAAATTCATCAGGTGGCCAGAAATACAACTCCAAAATACTGATGTTGTTCCGTTCTGGACAGTAAATAGGCAAATGCTAGCTAACGTGTTTGCTATAACAAGTTTATAAGGCCTTAAAATGTCAATGTATATATTGTTTGTTCTTTGCAAGTGGCCAAATATATAAATCGATGCATGTTTAAACAAGCTAAATATTTTTCGTTTAACCACGGTAAGGTGTTTTCATAGTTTTGGCATTCTTGCTAT
The DNA here is from genome assembly GCA_034769285.1 of Lutjanus argentimaculatus. Lineage (NCBI taxonomy): Eukaryota > Metazoa > Chordata > Actinopteri > Lutjaniformes > Lutjanidae > Lutjanus > Lutjanus argentimaculatus. The sequence continues at coordinate 9,711,698 of JAWZSL010000018.1, read as the reverse complement.
CAGCGTTAACAGCTGAGATCTGGAGGTGTGGCAACATTGCTAAAAGAACTTGAGCTGTCAGATGATCAGACAGGATTTAATGACCCAAAGGTTAGTAAACTTATTTAGAAGAGAAAACAAATGTGTATGGTAGAATTATAACCCAAACTGTTCATTGTAAACCTCAATCACACACAGACCGTCATCTTTGTTCAACTTAGCATTGATGTAGCATGTTTTGCTGCGTGTGTTCACAGTTTTCCTTCACAATAACAGATTAATACAGACATTTTAGGTGCATTCACAATTTCACCCTACAAATTAAAGGGTTTAGCTGATCTGGCTGAACTGTTGAATTGTTGACAACCTTCCCAGAAGATAATTTTATCATAACCTATAGAAATGATGGCCAAAACTTTCAAAGAAATCCAAATGATCCTTTTAGGCGGCTGTAGTTGCCATACCTCTTTGGCATGAATTGGACCTTGTGTGTTGAAGTTAAAGGGAAACTGTACGCACATTCACCACTGAAGCCACATCAGACGTACTTCCAGTTCTGATCTTCGTCTCGTCTTCTCATCTATCTTCAACAAATCAGCACATGTCAGCCTCTTTCCCTGATCCGTTCGCTGTGAGAAAACACGCTTTTCTCAGTTTTTGCACACAGCGCACGCGTCTTAATTTTAAGACATTCACAGGAGACCCGACTGCACTGGTGTCTGGGTCCATCCCTCCCTGTCTCCTGAAAGTGTGTGGAAAAACACTTACATGGCTTTGGTTTGATTTGCAGCATGTGTACAGAGGGGTTTCCATCACCGCCTCTCTCATGTGGCCTGCTGCTCGGGCTCCTGTCTGCTCATTGAAACCATCCTCTCACAGGGCTCCAAGACAAGACAGTGTCTTGACTCTATCACGGGCCATCCCAGTGGGTTTTTTTTTTTTTTTTTCTGGTTTACACAAACTCAGTTGCAATGAAGGAGTTTCTGTAAATGTACTAAAGGAGGCACAGATCGCCTCCAGCAAAGAGACACAGTGAGAAAGGATTACACATCAGGGATAAAAGATTACAGTATGTTGGAAAATGTGTGCAGCACACAGATTCCTAAAGTAAACAGGCTCTCGAAAGCCATTACCCAATTATACAATTGTGAGTAGACCACATGAGTCACGGGCTGACAAGCTTTGGTTAACACTTGGTGAGACGCTGCGAGGTCCAGTTTAAAATGCGCACCACATTGGTTTTCACACACCTTCTCGCATGCGAAGCAAATCGGCCACACTCGAGCTTTAAGGTTCCACATTAGCGGCAGCTCGCGGTAAACAAGCCAAGCAGGGCACCGCTTGCCCGACTCTCCTGTGTTGCAGTCTTTTTTAGTGTCCTTTTATAGCCTCCTTCCTTCCTCCTCACACTCCACAGTCTTCCGAGAGGCCGCGCAGGCACGCTGGGGAGCAAGGAAGTCAGCATGCTTCATTAAGTGAATGCGGCACACCACGCATGTCCCTGAAAACAACAGAGGCTCTGTTCAGGAAAGAAATGACACTTAGAAATAATAGTGGGCCAGAAGCTGCCCTTAAGGAATGGCTGATGGTTACGCGGCCTCCAGCTGTGGTTCACAGATTTTTATTTTATATTGGCAAGATGGTAGTGTTGAAAAAATCCTTTTCCTTTTAATGGAGCATTGAATTACTACCCAGCATTTGCAGTTGTTGTTATTTATGTTGTAATTAAGTTAACTTTATATGATCTTTATGTAATCTGCACTCCAACTCCAACACTTGAGCCTTTTTATCTATTACTGTTGATCATGTAATTTCCTGATATAGTCAAGATATGGTTTGTAAGACACTCAAATTTCATCAAGCAAATATTATTTTATTGGCATGCAGTTAATTTAAGTATCCCATTTTGAATTTTGGTCTGTTGGGTCATGTATCAGCAAATATTTGAACAAGAATAGTATATCTCCCTTAAGAACAGGACAAACTTTAGCAATCATTAAATAGCAGATTAGCGTGGCACATGTCCAATGTATCTGTGTGGCTGCCAAGATGTGGGATTAACACCTTTTCCTTAAAATTAGGTGGTGGTGGGGATAGATCTCTATTAAGCAGACACAAGCCCACGGCTCATACGTGGAATGTGGTCCAGCTGTAAAAAGCTGCCTTTAAAACTCCAGGCATATATTGGATACTATAATTATCAGAGCACAGAGAAAGCGCATCGACTGTTTGGGCTCGTGCTCGAGGACTAAGAGTGTTGGTGTTGATTTAATCAGAGTAGTGCTGAAATTTTTTATTAGAGGGAATTGACAGAAAATAAATCCATCACAATTTGACCACTACCACAAAATGATAAATTATTAATTGTAAAGTCAAGACAGTTTTATTTATTCAGCACCAAATCATATAAGAAGTTATTTCAGGGCACTTTTCACATAGAGCAGGTCTAGACTGTACTCTTTATAATATTTAGAGATCCAACTTTTCCCACCATGAGCAAGCACTTGGCAAGGAAAAACTGTTTTTTAACATGCATCAACCTCAAATAGAACCAGGCTGTGGGTGGGCGGCCATCTGCTTCAACCAGATTTCCTGTAGAGTTTCTTGCACATTTTAGCAGTCACATTAAAAGAATAACGACCAACCTTTATTAAATATTTGAAAAGCAAATGATATTTGAAACCGAGCAAGGGTTGAAACTAACATTTTCATTATTGATTCATCTGTAGACTAGTTGTCTGTCCATAAAATGTTAGAAAATGTTGAAAAATGTTGTTCATTGTTTCCCAAATCCTTACATGACGTCCTCAAATGTCTTTTTTTTTGTCCACAACCCAAATACATTCAGTTAATGTAAAATGACTCAAAATGATTAATTGATTATCAAAATGATTGCCAGTTAATCTAATAGTTGACAACTAATCGATTAATTGACTAATCATTGCAGCTCTAAACCTGGCCTACTTTGTTTACATCCATGTTTACCAGGTAGCACGACCCTCTTCTTCACTGCCTATGTTGGCACAGTGCTACGCTTCTTTGTGTGCGATAGCCAACAACTGTCAGTGAGTGGAATAACTCGAAACCTTTGGCAGGATTGTGTCAAGTGTCTCCCGCTGCCTTGCACACAAACAAACAAACAAAATGGGGACCCACTCACAAAAATGTTGCTTCATAGTGTGATTAGTGGTCAAAAACTTCTCAGGGTATCTTTAAGTCCAGATGATACCATGGTGTTGCTAGCTAGCTAACTAATGAATCTTAGCTCTGTGCTGCTAAAAGTTGAAGATTAATTGGTGGGTGCATGTCATGATATTGGTTGAAACTGGTGATGATTTGTTTTTGATATAAGGAATTGTTTTTGACGCCATTAGGGCTTTAATCTAAAAGGGTTAAAAAGACATTAATCTAGAAATAATGCTAAATATTGTCTCATTCCAGCATCAATAGTATAAGGATTTGCTGCTTTATTCTGTATTTTATCATAGTAAATTGAAAATTTTGGAACTTTGAAATATTGGTTGAAGAAAACAAGCTCCGACACTATTTTCTGACATTTTGTATCATAAATTCCCTGATCATTCTGAAAACAACTGATTCAACATTACAAATTATTGCAGTCATAATTCACTGAACTAATACAGAAACAATCCCAGATTTAATTCAGGTATAGATTGTATAGAGACCAAGACAACACGTGTCCCATACAGTACGCGTTGTACACAGAATGAATCATGGTGTAGGGGTCTCGTATGTGGCCGAGACTGAATGAATCCCCACAGACAGGTGCATGTCTGCAGCACCTCCAGGGTGGCTGTGCTGGGGGGGAGGATTAGAGAAGGTGAGAGTGTTGGAGCTCTGCCGCGAGGCCCGTCCCGGCTGCTGCTGTTTAGCCAAGACAGCGCCAGTGAAACACAAAACAGATGACGGAGAGAGGGGGAGCCGAAGGGCTGGTTTGTGTGTTCCTTCTGTTCTGTGTCTGTGTTTACCCTCGAGGGGTGTCAATAGGATATGGCTACCATATTGTGCATGATATTACCCGTGTTGCAGGACGGTGTGGTTCATCCGTTTGTCCTGCTTTGCTGTTTATTGTGTCATCAGTCAAACAGAAAATGTGCTGTAAAATCCACCAATGACTCATCACATATTTGTGTCAAAACACGCTCAATTCACCCCTCTACTCGTTTGCATTTAAACCCAACAACCCCGGGCGTGCGTACAATTTATTTGTGTCCCTGTGAAACTAGAGACTGAAGTCCATAAAACACCTTGGAGAATTTAATCCCCAGTCTATCCCGTGTAGATATTCTAGTCCATCTTCCACTTAAACAATCATCCCTGTGCTCGCTCAGGAAATTTTGACAGTCCGCTTGCCTTGCAGCTGTGCAGTGGTCCATATCAAAGTGGCTTTGGCAAAGCCTGACAGCTTCAATTAGGACTTCTGTGCCACCTCAACTTTTGCACTGGCTAACCTGGTTCCTGCCCTAATCGTTTAGGATCATGTTATGTTTTCTGTAAGGATTTTTCAAATGATTTTATGTCCTGGTATTTTTTTTTTTTTTCCTCGCCTCCCCAAAGCCAGGACCCTAATCTCCATATCCTTGGAGGTTCTACTCCGCTGGCTACAGGATACTGTCTGGGTGTTTTTCTTTCACCATCCTGAAACTGCACGGAGTGATTAATACCCAAGTTCATTCAAGCAGCTTGTGAGTTTTGGCAGTGATTGTAGATTTGGACACAAAGAGAGAGAACAGGAACACGATAAATTTAATGTGAAAATTTAGACTTTTTGGGATAACCAACCAGGGCTGACAAAAAACCTCAAATATTCAGTCAAAAGTTGAAGAACAACCAATTATCCTGCTGATCGTCAAGCTTTTTGTTACTTTGGGTCAATCTGAAAGACCAAAATTTGTTTTGATGGTAACACTTTATTTGAAGAGGTGTGCACAAGACTGTCATTGCCTGTCATTTGATCAAGTATGTCGTTTTTAATGCGAAGCTGACATTGTTTGAGATGTTTTTGTTATGACAAGTTAGCATTAATCAACCCAATAATGTATTTATTACGACAACTTGACATTAACCAAGAAAACAAAACCTGTCAATGTCTGGTCTTGCAACATTTAATGACATCTTTATGACAAGTCCAAATGGTACCACTTTACTTACAGCCTGGAAATCATTAATGACGCTGTTACAAAGGCATTTGATAGTCTAATAAAACTTAATGACATCTTAATGACAAGTCCAAAATGTACCACTTGATCTCAAGGAAAAAGTCTATGACCTACTTATGACGGGCACATGATGGGCAGTGTCAAAAGCATCAACACACGACAGTTTAATGTAGTGTTAACACAAAGCTTAACATTATTGGCTTGATTGATGTCAACATGTCATAACAACGACATCTCAATAATGTCAGCTTTGCATTAAAAATGACAAATCACCAAATGACTCTTAATGACAACAGTTTAAACATTCATAAAGGCTCCTTCATGTTCATGACAGGTGTTATGACAGTGTAATGCACACCACTTCTCATGTTACCATTGACCAAGTGTACAGAAAATTTGGTTTTGCGCAACGATGAATGCGGGCTGATGGCTTAGCTCCAGGTTGCACTGACCTTAGGTCACCACACACTTGTATACAGCACCGGGCCATCACATCATCCAGTCAGTGTTGACAAGATTTGCCAAAGCCTGAATATGCAGGCGGGTGGGTGTGTGGGTGGGTGGGCAGACAGGCAGACTCTACTATCTGGCACAGGCAAGGCTCAGAGACAGACGGCCGAGCCATGTTTGATGACTCCCCAAGCTCATCTATCAATCGCCACCTTTCCAAGTCCTCAAGGCTCTTTGGAGATGCCGCAGATACCACACTCTGACGTCAGCGCTGACAAACAGAAGGGGAAGTTGGGGAAAAATGCTACTCACTTGTTTATGGTCTGGTGCCCTCAGAGTGGACAAGGCCTTTGACCTTAGAGAGCTCTCGTCAGAACTGTGAGGCAGGCAGCAGAACAACACTCGAGACTAAAATAGTAACGAGGGGGGGAAACATGAGATTTCTGCCCATCTGTTGCGATGCTTAAGTCCCAGAGAGATGGTGCTGAAAGAAATCTTAACAATACTATTTGCAGTATCTCCATTGTAAAGCACTGTATAGAAGATGCATCTGCATTTTGATTTGTCTTCAGTCAACGGAGTTTGGATCCTTTTAATCAGAAATGGCACGAAAAAGGGTAATGATATAGTTGTTACAATTCCTGTGGTTGTTGAAAGAGACGGTTGATGCATTAAATTGTCAAAGTTACTGGAAGGAGCCCGCACGCTTTAGTCACTGCTCCAAAACGGTTTGAGGAATGAGATGTAAGAAATGTAAAGATTAGATTGTTGGCCACAGAGTGTTTGCCACCTCACCAACACTCCAACAATCCAAACTTCAGTGCAGTCTTTAGTCAACTGTGTTTGGATCCTTTTAATCAGAAATTGCATGATTGATATAGATGGTTGATGCATGCAGGATCAAAGTTACTGGAAGGAGCCTGCATGCTTAAGTCACTGCCCAAAAAGGTTGGGGGAATGAAATGCATGCCCAGAAATCCAAACTTTACATTCTGAGTGTTTGCCACCTCACCAACACCCCAACAATCCAAACTTTGCATTTCTTGGAGTGTTGGTGAAGTGGCAAAGAAAGGTAGGACATTAGTGTCCACCTGGCTATAAATCCCTAAAACAACCCTCGTCTCCTCTACACAACAGGTAATTTCAATAAGCACTGACGTCAAATTTGTACTTTTACAACTGTGTTGAAAAACCCTGGCTCTCTACATGCATTTTGAATTGTTCTGGCCAGTGGACACAGTATATATTTTCTCAGAATGGTCTTAAATAAGTAAACTAGTAGAAGATGCCAGTGTTTCTGTCTCTGTGCAGAAATGCCAAGAGACATAAGTGTCACTGGTTATATAGAAGATGAAATGTTATTTAGTTTTTTGCCCAAAACCAAAATAGACCATTTGCCTTCTTTGAGCATATTTTCTTTTGTGTATGTGGTACAAACCTTGGCCTTCAACACATTTTATAAATCTTGTGGAACCAGTTCATGTGCTGTGCCTTGCCTTATAGCTGCAGGGACATGGATTCTCTTCCTCCTCAACGGTGCAGCAGTTCACCCCTCCATCCTCTTTCTCTCGCTCTTGAGTTACCAGCACTGTCAGGCCAAAACACACTCTTGTACCATGGGATTGATGGGTGCCAATGGTTGCCACTTCTGGGAAACATTTCCTCGAATGAAGGCTTGTGGTGAAATGTTTACAATGTGGGAACTATTAGCAACCTTCAGGGAGAAAGAGCCCGGCATGGTGTAATCAATACTTCTTTTGTTTGTTGAACCCACACTCTGAAACCCCAGAGTCTTCAGCTTCCTGGGTATACGGCCCATAGTAAATTTTGCAGTGATGCAGCTGCTTTGTGTATCTTTTGGAGTGAAGTGTAATACTAGAGTTTTAAGAACATGTAAATAGGCTTACTGATGGTGTGTAGCTTTGCGCTGAGGATGTGGCTGTAATACTGGAATGTACTAATCAGGTTCTTGTTACCCACACCAGGCTAACTGGAAAGACTAGCCGGAAAGTCAGCTTCTGGGTCTATAACAGCTATGTCGATTATAATGATATGATCCCCAGAGGCCGACTTTGTGCAAATCCGTCCTCCGCAATAGATGCCAGCAGGGAATATTGGTGATAATGGGAGAGATCAATGAGAAAACCTGCTGTGCAGTGTGTGCACTGGTACCCTAAGTTGAGTGTTGGCATTCTTGCAGCCATCCCCATTCGCAGCAGCTGTGCATGTGTACGACATGCTCATTTCCGTGTGGGGACACATGCATGTCAGTCATGTGGTAAAGACCCACAAAACCCTCAAGACAATCAAGCGAACTGCACTCTCAGAAATAAAGATGCTATCTAGAACCATAAAGGGTTACATAAACTTAAAGGTAGAACCCGTTGTGGTTCTTGTTCGAACCTTTTATAAAGGTTCCACTTAGAACCCTTTCTAAGAGTTCGACCGAGAACCCAACATCAAGGGCTATACCTAGAATCATCTGTGAGAGGTATCACTCAGACTCCCGATGAGAGGTTTTCCATAGAACCCTCCTATGGAGTAAGGGTTTCACCCAGAACCCTCTCTGTAGGTTCTATCCAGAACCTTTCCACCTTCTAAGGTGGCCAACAAGTACCCTCCCACAGGGTTTTACTGAGCAACTTTTTATATTGCAAGGGTTTTATCTAAAACCCACCCAGGGGGTTTTATGGGCAACCTTTTTATATTCCAGGGGTTTATCTAGAACAGACATTCGGGTTCTAATGGGGACCTTTGTTTATTCCAAGGGTTTTATGTAGAACACGCCAAGGAGAACTACCAAGACACCTTTTATATTATGGCACAAAAGCCCTTGACAAAAAAGGATCTCAACAATCTTGGAAGAACTTCTTCCAAAAAGGGCTCTTCAGATGAACCCTTAGTCTTACATAGAATCCTTCACAAACAATTTAGAAGAAAAAAAAAAGACAGAAAATGGTTCTCGTTAGAACCCCAGCCCTTCTGGAAGAACCCTTTTGAAACCCTTATTTCTAAGAGTGTGGGTCATTCAGCAACACCTGCTATTGGAATTTGAGGATCAACACTCACACGAGCAGCTGATTCCTTCTTTTCACTCCCAAATCCCAAACGTATCGGGATGATTGATGAGACGAACACATGCAGAGTAACTGTTTATCTCAGGCATCGTCTCACACCTCCTTGAAATTAGTCTCTCATGTACCTTTGTTGTATTTTGCCTTAAGCTTGCTCTCAACTGCGCACAGTCCAGTAGGCATCCGCAGTAAAAAGTGCCATACACCTGTTCCCACTTTGGCTCCCTCCAAAGTCCACAACAACTGGGCTCAATGCCGAAACCATCGGGGCTGAACTGAGATTGGTTTGCCAGCGGATCCCCTGTAGTTTTCTGTTTTCCCAACCTAATATCCCTCAGCAATGTAGGTATTTTCATCTGTCTGTGCGAGAACGTTTAGGCCCAAGCTTGTGACATAGATAGTTGGATTTCTCACATTCAATTTCACACATTTAATTGAAATGCAGACTTTTTCGCTACGAGGATTAGGAATAACCTCAAAGGTGTTAAAGAAGCAATTTCATGGAAAGGTACAGCGAGTACGCACCTGCTGTTAGGTTTTTCAGATGTCTTCAAAGCAGGCAGATGGGTTATGTTTAATGAGGTAGTCATTGATTTATTCTTGGCAGGAAGGTTACCTGCCTAGTTGGAGCTGTACAATTACTCAGAATATGATTTTATTCAGTCATTCACTCAAAATAAAGTCATTGTAGCAAGGTCAAAAAACCCTGCTGTGTATAATTGAACTTAGTGGGTGTAAAATGGCAGATTGAGTTTCAACACTAGTTATGCAAGGTTCATAAATATACAGGTCTTTCTTATCCTGCTGGTATACCTTTAAAATGTACAAGGATGCCTTTCTTTTTCAGTTATTAATTACAAGTCTTGTAGTATTAACCTGTAGATGATTTTTCAACCTCAGAAAGACGCCCGGAGAAGCTGTTATTGAGTTTTCAGGAGGGGGAGGGCATAGCGATGTCTGCCAACTAGGCGTGGACAGCTGTGAACATGAGAGCCATAACAGTAGCTGTCTACTTTTCCTTTTTTAGCAAACCTACTTTTTGATACTACAGTCATGTGGGTGTGAGTGTAGAGGATGAATTACGGCCAATATTTCGTAAAAATTTCACATGATCGGTGGGGTCATCCAAGTGAAACTGTGACCTGATTATATTGGCTGTTAATGTGACAATTATGTCAAAAGTAAGGTACAAAATACATTTTGTGCAGAAAGCAGTAAGTGCATGATGCATTATATACAGAAAACAATAAATACATGATGCATTTTTAAGCTACACAGAAATATTTGCACTGTACCATGATACTATACAGCACTTTTTTAAATCCCTGGAATCCAAGCTTTTTCCGAAACATAGGAGCAGAAACTTGCATTGATTAGAGTATTATAATATTTTTAGTCAAAATAACGTGTGTAGCATTAATTTCTGAGGACACACATGACCATCGCTACAAATGGAGGATGCAGGATACGTGATGCAGCCATGATGCCTCTGGATGCGTATGCGCACACATAGATGAAAGCAAGCATATCTCTGATCTATGTCACAACTGGCCATAGATGACAAATACATTTTCCCATATATGCATATACTGCATGAGGCCTGCAAACTGTTGAAAGGCCGTCACATCACCATCCAGCATTAGGCTGAAAATCATTACCAAAGAAAAAATATGTATGTATGTATGAATGAACAAGCCCATACATGCCTGCAGCACATTGGTGCTTTTGAAGCTATGCTGACTTCCTTGCATCCAGTTTCTGTTTTATTAAAAATGTATCAGTTTTTTCCTTAAGAGGAGTTAAATTGTTTTTACACATCAAAGTGTGTTTACAGGTCTTGACGAGTCCTACAGTATATGCGGAGCAAAAAAAGTTGTGTAAAGACCTTTGGGGATTGAACTGTTGGTTGTTGAATTGCATTGTGGGTAATGTAGGCACAAGATTTTGACAACAAAGAAGAATAGAAAAAGACCATCACTGGTTGTAATACATCAGTTGTTTTTTTAATAACTCATGATTACTCTACTGTTACTTTGGAAAGACAAGGAAGCTATTTTGCGCTTGTTTAACGTGCATTGCTGCTTCACAAGGTGATGCAAAATTAATCCGCTTTACTCGCCAAGTATGTGTACACATACAAGGAAACTGACTCCTGTTTATTTTCATTGCTCCCAGCTGTTATGTCCACTACTGTGTAAGTGCGGTAAGACAAGGCCAACAAAGCTGAACAAGGAAAGGTAAATAATAGGGAAACACAAAAATATGAGTGTATAAATAACAACATGTCTAGTTACAAGTGAAGCCTTTCCTCCTTCTGTTTCAACAGAAATAGATGTATTTATTATAAAGGACTTATGTGACAGTCACAGTGCATTATGATATGTAAAATGGAAAAAATGGTGCATTTTAAACTGTAGAAATTAGTAGATGTTCTGATGTTAGAGGATTATTGACACTGCATGACTGATGTGTTCAGCAGAGTAATATCACTATGAAACCACATAGTACCTATAGGGGATGAAACCAAGACAGGAGAATATACTGAATGGACACTATTTTGCTCACATTCAAACTCTGGTTTGACAGTGTTACTATTCTCCCAGTGTGGTCACCCCATAGTGTGATTTTTCCCATAAGTTCTTATAGTTGCACACCGATGCCACTGACATTTTATTTACTGTACATGAATTAACAGCTGCTCTCTCCACAGCAGCAATAGTGCCGTCTGCCACTTGTACACTAATAATTGAAACCTGGTTGTATGTCTGAACCGTGCACTGCTGCCAAATCAATCTCCTCGCAGTTTACAACACCTCACAGCTGTTGACAGTTGGTTGGCAGGTATATGACATGCTTTAAAAGGACAAAGCACATGTGATTAATACCCCCAATAAAAAAGTGCTTGTTTACCACTTTGCTCCAGACACAACAAATGTACATCACCAATCCAAGTGAACGCTGTCAACTGTGTCCCAGAGGAATATGGGTCCGTATTCTGGTCCAACTCGCAAATCCTCCCATGAAATCCCCATGTTAAGCATGCTGTGTTATGCAAATATTGATATTTTAGGAGAGCGTTTTAAATTTTTCCTCAGGGACCTCTAAGCACATTGTAAACAAGGTCAGATCAATTTGGCCGGTCAGTTATAAACAAAGTCTCAGCCTTTCGTCATCGTGACATAAGATCGACGCCGATGGTATTAGTCAGTCCTGTCTGTAAACAGTGGAGCGCCAAGACTGGACAAAGCCCCGCTGTGATTCTTGAACCAGCTTGGTGTTGTGCTTGGATTTAAGGTTGTATACCAAAGGCAACCTGGAGAGAAAGTGCCCGCTTGTCTATGACTGCACTGCGCCCTCGAATACCTCCACCCTTTCTCAGAACACTACCTCATACTGTACGCTGCTGCCAGCCAGAGCTGATCCTACACAGTACATACAGCCTGTTGGCTTCTTGATTCGAACAAAATGTATTGGTTGAAACACAAATATACTGATGTTTTACATTTGCACCAGATATTTTAGAGAATAATACAGCATTTTTTTAGAAATGAGTTAGATGAAAAGATCTTTTTGCTAAAGATCAATCTACAGCCAGGAGATGGTTAGCTTAATTTAGCATAGAAACAGCTAGCAGCTAGCACCTCTGAAGTTCACAAATTAATACACATCATCTTTTCATTTAAGCTGTACAAAAAGCAAGTTGTTGCTTTATGGAGGATTTATGTGCCAGACTGCTTCTTTGCCTAGGACAGGGACTTACTAAAGTATAAATCAAATGATCCTCACTTTCTAAAAGTAACAAATTGTTGTTGCCGTTTGAACATCTTGAACTTGCGTCATGTTGGTTCTTGATGTTTTATCAAATTGCTTGTGTTGAAAGAGCTACTTCTTGTAAAGTGGTATCAAGTGTGGTGGTGTCAAAGTGGTTTATGAGTATGAGTATATGAGCACAGACTGATACGTGATACTGGTATCAGTGCCTCCCTAAAGTGAGATATGACATCTCTTTTTTAGAATCTTCCTGATATTCTAATGGTTGAACAGGGCCAGGAAATAGGTGTATCCAGTGTTTATGCTAAGCTAAGCTAACCAGTTGCTAGAGTTGGGCATCAAGAACTGATTCCAAATAAGAGTTGATGGGAAAAACTTGCGATTTCAAAAGAATCATTAAGAAATAGAAATTGTGATTCTGCTTATCGGCTCCTACACAAATGTCATTTGTGTTAGCTTCACATTAAACTGTGCACTGCAACCACTGTACTGTATATCAACCTGGCATGACTTTGTCTGCACCTACAGACATGCGAGTTGAATGCATGCATGTCTTCCCATCTCCTAATGCATTTGTCTTATTAAAACGTCAGTCTAAAATGATTCTCAGTTAATCTACTCAGCTGTTGCCAAGTTGCTTGACTAGCAGGTGTGCGGCACAAATTGTGACTCTTGTAACAATCATCCCAATTTAGTAAATGCTATGCTACAAATCGCTTCACAAGGTTACGGGTTATAATGTTAGCTTAACTCACCGTTTCCGCTTCAAACATTTATCTGTGATAATTAGTATTTCACACAACTCTGCTGTGAAGAATGCATGGGTTTAATGTTTAACAGAGATATGTGAATAGTTAATCCTCTCCTTCTCTTAGCAAGAGAGCGAATAATCGTATTTCCCCAAATGTCTAAATCAACTATCGAGTTGTTACGTCTTTACGAGCCTTTATCATATCTGATAAAGTAGCTGTAGCAAATTTGATTGACTGAGTTTTTAGTGCTTTATATTGAAAATTGCTATGGTTGGGCAGGTAGTTCTGGTATCATATAAGTGCAGCAGTGCTCACAGTGTATTTTCTGCACCTGAAAGAGAACTGAGTGTGGGCAAGAGTCTTAACGGGTAATGACTAAACCATAGAGGCTGGATCAGGGATGTCTAATAGCTCACCCTTCCACTCTTCTTTCAAGTCTTGGCCAAGAATCTAACACAGGTAGACTGTGTTTCATTATTCAGTACTGATGGTGAGACTAACCTGTCCATCTTAATGAAATGCTGAGGGCTTTCCAAGCCAATTAAAGTGAGAAAAAGTTAGTGCTGCTGAGAAATATCCAGATTATATTTGACTTGATGATATGCTGATTATTTGCCTTTTGCGGACAGTGGAATTTAAGTCTTAAAGCACAAATGTTTTGATCTATTTGACCACCAAAACTTTTTTTTTCCCCTGTCTAGACCCTCATAAATGTGTTTCATCTGGAAACACCGGTGCAACTCCACACATCCCCCCCAGTGCTTGTCTTTGTAATTTCAAGAGAAACACATTCTAGTATCAAATTTTCATAAAGCACTCAATGCGGTCTTTGTGTGGCATTTTCAAGCGTAGACAGTCGTGGTATAAGGTCGGGCACCAGGCTGTAAGGTTAGAAATAGTGCCCCAGGGACAGCACCGAGTTAGAACTTGGCGTTGATCAGACGGAGCTCAGGTTACTACCAGCTGCCCACCCAGATTTGCTGGCAGGTTAAAGTGTCCAAAACCAAATCCCTGCCAACAGTGAGCTCAAGCCCAAGCCCTGAGGAGAGTATTGTGTCTCTGGCACAACCCCGATGTTCAGCTGCAGCAAAAGTCTTGATGGAGGGGAGCTAAGCCATGATACTATGCCTAGGTTAGGAAAGCCACAAATCAAAGGTACTCCGCCCATGGAAAGAGATGCCCTATAAAATGCTGGAAAATGTGTGTATTCAAAATCAAATATAAACCATGATGGAGAGTGTTGTGAATTGAATACATCTTTAAAGATGCACATGGGATTTTGGAGATTTGGAAAACCATGTATTTCTTTCTGCATTGTATAATAGTTTGTACAGTGTGTGCTGTTTTGTTGGCCTTCTTGTGTATGTGCTCGTTGCGTCGGGTCCAGTAGGTGCTGCCTTCTCAAAAGATGTGTGCAGAGCTTTATTGAACATGGAGAGTAATGGAGTTGTCAGGCAAACACACAGTCTGCCTCCACGCCGACATATTGACCCTGGGTATGTGAAAACTAATAACTTTCGTGGGAAATAAACTTGGTGGACCAAGCAGCAAACCTTTTGTGATTTTAGAATTCCAGGTTGAGTCTTGCATTCGCTTGCAGTTAATAGAGCTTGAAATTAAACAGCAAAACTGCAAGCAAACTGTTTTCTTGTTTCGTGATCTTTTGCCTCTCTTCTGCATCACACTTTTATTGCCTTTCTCTCTACATGCTGTATGTCCTCCATAATCCCTCTGCCTCCCCTGTCCTTCATAACATTGATTTTAATCATTCATTAAATGCTTTTTTATTTGATTTTGATTCTGGTCAATGGCCTTGTGGTGGCCCTCTTGTTGGACATTGCTTGGTTTGTATTTTTAGCTCCATGGCAACGAGATGGGGTCCAGCGGGGGTGTGTGTTGGGCAGACTTTTGAAGCACCCATGCCCGTTCAATGAAAGGCCAACATTGTCAGCATCCCAAAGATCCCTTTGTGTGTGGACGTGTTTGATGGGGGACTTGTCATCTTCATGAGAAGGCATGTTTGTTGACTCACGACGGGCGGCCTTTGTGAGGGCCCGTCACTACAAAAGGCGAGTTTGCTCCAGTGCCAGCACTTCTGTCTCTTACAGTATCTCAGTGTAGTTACCTCAAATGATGAGCTGTTACAATTCGGATGTTTTTATCCATGCTGGTGGCATGGTTCCATCGATGGCAGTGCCAGTTGGTTGGTTGGTCCACCATGTTGGACAGGGCTGTGTATTGGCAAGAATCTGGCGATAAGATATGTATCACGATACAGGGGTTACAGTTCAATATATTGTGATACTGTAAACAAGGTGATATATTACTTTTAAAAAAAATCTAATTTATGTAAACTGTCAGTATAAAGAACACACCACCATATGCATAGAATCTAAGTTAAAAGTTTACTTTTTTATGCATTCAGAATAGTGAAGATAACAGAAAAGCTAGCAGTCGGGCATTAAACACAACACAATTGACCACTGCCACAATTCTTTGCATGTATCATTGTATCACAATACAATGCTTTTGAGAATCATTACATTATCACAAAACATGATATCATGATACTCAAGTGTATCTATATCATCTTACAGCCCTAAAGTTGGACAGTTTGCCTTTGGATTTTTGTAAAGACATTCCCGATTCACAGAGGATGAACCCTACTTACTTTGGTGATCCGACTTTTTCATCTAGTACTGCCATGAGGTTCACACTTGTGACCCTGAGTGAAATGTCTTCTCAGCTATTGGGCTATTGGATGGAAATGCAATCAAATTTAGTACGGACATTGATGTAACTCAGTAACTTTGGTGATCTTCTGACTTTTCCTGTAGTGGCATCTTCGTGTCAAAATTTTTGTTTGTCCAATACTTTTAGTTTAATACTCAAGAACTACAAAAATAATGACACGCAGAGCATGCCACGACCGGCTGGCAACCTGCAATGATAGTCTGTTCTACTTTTTCTGTGCTCCACAAGCAAATCTGGCATGAAAATCTACTATAAACAATATAGATAATTTATTCCATATGATATAAACAATCTGATAAATGATGAAATATGCATCCCATGCTTTCCAGCTCTGGCTGTGTTTTTTGAATTTACTTACTTATTACACATATTTGTCAGTTGTGTCTACAAAGATGGAGAAAGACGAGCAAGGCAGGAGAGAAGCCCCTCCTCCCAAATAATATTATAAGATGATGGTCTGCTTTTTATCCAAGAATACATAAAAAGTGTTGAATTCATGAGGTTATTACTGACTGTTACGGAGAAATGCACTTCTGGTGTGTTCAGCCTGGCTGCTCGCGTGAGACTTGATGTGTTGCTGCGCTTTGGTGTTAGTCTTCTTGAATTCTCAGACTATAATTGTCCTTTATCAGCATTGCTATTCATTTGGAAACACATAAAAGTGCAACAGAGATGTGAAATTCGACATCTTCAACTGCGCTTCCTCCGGTCTACAGTGTACGAAAGGCTAGTTGTACTGTAATCCCGAGAAAGCTAAAATTAATTTTGAGATTAAATTGCTATTGAGGCATATTGTCAGACTGAAAGAGGACCCAGCTCTTAATGAGGTGTCACAACCGTTGTGAGGCAGTCTGTCTCAAATCCTGTCATCTGGAGATGCTGCTGAGAGCGAACAAGTGGCCACTGTGGGATTGGGGGCAGGGGGGTCTGCTGGAATCACTCGAAACTTTGGTGGAGTTATTTGTGTCTGCCCTGATCCGCCGCATTTGCAGCTCATGGTATCAAGTGTTGTGAGTGTGTGTATGTGTGCGTAAGGGGTGGATTTGATAGGGAAGTTGAGATTTGGTGTATGTCTTATGTCAGGGGGAGTTGGTCGCCGTTGAAGTACGAGAGCAGCTGGTAACTCCACTCTCTGTTTGAAATGTCTGGCTCTGCACCCAGAGTCAGGAGTCCAGCCATTCATTCCCAGCGAGAGCAAACACAGCCAGGTCAATATCTGCCATCGTGGCCACTACAGTCTTTTGGCCCGCGGTTCTCAGAGGAGGGAGTTTTTGACTGTCTGATTTGGCAGTACAGTATTTTGTGTTGAGACTAAGGCTACCCAAAGAGGGGTCTGTGGGCCAAATTTGGCTCTCAACAGACGTTTTTGTTGGCGCTCCAACAAGTGGCAAAAAAAAGTGATATGATTTTCTTTTTTTGGTCTAGTTAGATGTAATTTAGCAATATCTGAGGTGTGTTTTGATTACTTCAGGCATATTAATAAGCATTTTGGAGACCAAGGAAAATATTCTTACTTTTGCATTTCAAGATTATCAATGAGCAGTGGAGTTTTCGTCCAGTGGTCATGTTTTTATTTCTGCAAGTAGCCCTGCATGTCAAGCTCGGGCATCCTGGTTTGTATTTAAAGCTTACTGGAGAGCTGGTATCTGACCTGCTGCAACACTCAGCATAGAGTAAGAAAAGGGGAGCTAAGAAAGCAGACCACGGTTTGAGCTGGCTGCATCTACTGCACGGCCAGTCACATTAATCTCCATGATCAGTAAGAGTCTTCCCATCTGTCAGTGCAAGGCTCGCTGTGATTAATAGTGAGGAAATTAGCCCCTGTTTGACTGAGTACATTGAAATTGCCTGATCGACTCGGGGCAGGTCAGAAGGCCTTTAACTAGTTTGTCTTGTGTCACACGGTAAATGAGGCAATTAATGGAAGAGCCACATTACTGGTGCGGTTGAAATCTGCCCAAATGAAACTCTGGTCCCTCTTCTCTGGGCATTTCTCAAGACTCTGTGACTCAGTATGTTAGAGCCATAAGGCAATGTCAGATCATATTAGATTTGTACTAACGGGTGATTGGATCTTGCATTGACGATGGAAGGCATGATCGATGATGGTTTTTCCTATTATATTATATTGACACTTCCCGACAAAATCAAAAATATGTATCTTAGATAATTTTGGAGTGAGTTGCAGAGTTTTTGGAAATATTTGCTAAAGAGATGTCTGCCTTCTCTTGAATATAATGGAACTAAATGTCATTCTTTTCATGCTCAAAGTGCCAAAAAAAAAAGAATAAAGAACAGAAATGTCTCGTTCCAGAAATCATGACCCACTTACTCAAGATGATTTGCAGACCTTGTTGTGAGCAGTTTCATTTTTCTTTTTAGTAGAAAGAAAGTAGTTCCTGTAGATTCTCCCATAGAAAGAAAGTAGTTCTCACAACAAGGTCTATAGATTATCTTGAGTAACCAGGTCATGATTTCTGGAAAGCAACTTTGCTGTGTGTGTTTGAGTTCTCTGTTCTTCATTTGACTGCTCATCAAAACTCTGCACTCCATAACAGTAGTTAACATGATGGGCATGATTTGGATTGTGATATTAACAGTTATAAACAGCACGTAAACCAAGCACGTGGACTTTATGCTTTCACTTTAATCTATGCAGTTGTCAGCACCGGCTCCTGCAGTCTGTGTCTCATAGGCGTAACCGTGTTTACTGGCGCTTCAAATCCATTTTTTTTCAACAATACACACGTACACATGAGGGTGATGCCCGACAGAAAGGCGGTGAATCATACCATCTACGTTTTGCAACCTTGGCTGAGTCCCACAGACTCTCAGCCTCCGTTTGCCTAATTTATAACTACGGTCCTCTTGATTCCTTATTATTCTTGTCTTGTTCAGTGTGAGATCATCATCTAGCAGTCAAAATAATCAGGGTCTAACCTAGCGATGGCCCACATTTCCCATCAGGCTGAGGCCTGGTGCTATTATGTTCCAAAAATGCAAATGTTACTTTTTGTTAGCATTTGTAATATGTCTACTCAGAACATGGTGGTTTATGTTAGTAATTGTCATTCTTGTGCTGGTTTATAGATTTAACCATCGGTGAGGTGGCTCTTAGATTTCTTGACACTGCTGACATTTAACTGGCAAGTTGTGTAGTAATTTCTCCCTCTCCCACCACCTTCTGGCGATCAGATCATCTACTGGCAAAGGCGAGTAACTACCTACCCAACCCTAAATGATATCATGCGTCATGTTTAATTTGGGCTTATGCAAGTGCACTACTGTAAGAGTGAGGCCGAACGTTTTATAGGAGTTTGCAAGACACTAAAAAATTGCCTTGGCCCTGGATTGACCTTAAAACTGGCACAGAAATCCCTTTAGTCTTGGTTCAATGCACACATTCAAGAAAAAGGTCCTTTTGAGAGCAACAAGCCGCCACCACCACTTCCCGCCATCGCCCCTCAGGCCAAGTGTGGGATTGACTGACAAGGTTTTCAGTTTCAGACCCCTCAAAGCTGTCAGCATTAGGCCTCAACTGCCAGTTGCTTACCACATGGCCTGTTTGTAAGTACAGACACATTTCTTCGTCTGACCACAAACATTACCTTGCTGTTTTGACCCCCTTTTGTTGCCCAAACCACTGCTCTTATGGGTATCAGGGGGCTCATCCCCAGAATGCTTTGAATCCGACACAGCACCAGTTGTTTCAGAAGATCCTTTCTCTCGGACAATTTGGTGCCACCAAACGAGAAATGACATCAAACAGACATAAAACCTCCCCCAGTGCCTCATCCCACGCTAACCACCCTGCTGTGGATTTGTAGCACCCAAACCCGCGGGACAACGCCATCACTCACGTCTGTCACAACTGAGCCCAGGTCGCAAACATGTGTCAACTGAGCACGACACTCTGCCTGGCATCAGGACACCAGAGCTCCTGATCTTTTTCATCACCGCCACTGCTGACACTAACGGCTATGGGTATCTCAGGAGAACTGCCGGCTTTGATTTATGACAAAGTGATTCTGTTACATAGACTATGTTTGCAGCATGTATTTACTCTTCAAGTGCTGTTGCTGGATCTACATCAGAGGGCAGAGCATTGGAATAGATCAGGGAGGATGCTTCAGAGGCTGAGTCAGCCAGTATTCACACCTGTTATTTAGTGCCATATTAAATTCTTAATCCTCTGTACCATCATTACACAACATACCAAAATAAATCCGTGCATAGTTTGTTGATCCTCTTGCTCGAAGGACAAATACCAATACAGATAGACAGATTTGTACACTACAGACATAAATTAGGTCACCTAAGCATCTCCTTAAATACATTGTAATTATTTTGCACATGGGCGAAAGGTGTGTGAATCTCTCGGTACCTTCCGATTCACAGGGCTACGATACAATGATAAAATGATTACTGATGCATCTGGATGCATTTTGATGCATCTCAACCATCCTCACCAAAACTCAAGATGTAGCTAGAAGTTAACATGAGATGGGTGGAGTGTTAGCTTTGTGTCTCCAGCAGTGGAGACACAAAGCTGTCTGCTGCACCGTCAGCTCCAGGAAAGCCATCACCGTCCATGATGCACACAGCAGACGCAGAGTTTTTGAGGTGAACGGACTGAGCTGAGAGTTTGTTTTCTTCATCACAGAGCTGGTTTAAGTTGTTAAGTGCTGCAGTGTGTGTTGCCCAGCCCCACTTGTTTGCTTACGGTTGATTGCTGCTCTGCTTGACATCTTAACATTAGTCTGTGGGTGTAGAAAGTATTCACAATACACTTCAAGTTCATCTCACAAACATATTTATTTAGACACTAAATCAAAACTTGATTGCAGCTGCCTCCTTTTGAGAAGATGAAGTACTTCTCCCCTTTACAAGATAACTCTTGTGTGTGCACTGTAGACTGTCAGGAAGCTGCACTGCCCACGCAGTAGAGTTCTGCCTTTTTCACTCCATAAACATCACGTTGTTCATAAACAACAACATTAAATCACTTCTCTTTTTTTTTCATTTTTTAATCGATTCAGAATATTCCATGTCCGTAACATCATGCATCTAAGAATCAAGTTTTTCTCCACCCCTAATGGGCACCTAATTGTAGTTAAAAATTGGGCTGCGAGATCAGTATCGCAGGGAAATTTTCATTAATACCTGAAAGTGTCATTTGTTGCCATATGGATCCTGCAGCCATGACCAATAAAACTGCTCTTTCAGTATAAAGGTCAATTTATATTTGACTATTAGATATAAAAATATTAATTTTTCAACAGTGAGTGACAGACACACACAAAGGATCATTTGCTGCACTGACATTTACTGTCAGAAACCAAGTACAATTAGCTGATAATTAGCCCGATCATCCAGTCAATAACATAATCAATATAACATATTATTAAACTATTAATTGAACCAATGACAAGCATCAATATAACCAATAAAGATAAACTGCATTTCTGTACAAACGTTCGATGCCTCAACTCACTACCAGCCCCTGTTGATCAGCTGCACTATTTCAATGGGAGAAAACTGTGGGAACGAAAGCCAAACAGTTTCAAAAATTAAGATTTCTCACTAAAGTGCTTGCTGCTTGGTGGATCAGATACATGCCAAATCAAACACAGACTCATAATTAACCACCTACCGTGTGTGTAAAGATGATTAACTGCAGAACATGTTGTTTTACTTTGTGATTTTTTATTTTTCTCCGGTGGAAAAGATTTTGCCTTGGTGTAGCTCAGATTTGCTCCCCCAAATCAAACAGTGGGGGTGCAGCTGCTGCCATTTGCTCCACTGCTCAGGCGCCTGTGATTTTGCATTAAGTTAACAAAATGCAGATAAAACTATGTTTATGTCTTACACACAATGGGGCTTTTATTACTGATCTTATGTCCAGTGGTGACATGCAGTGGACAGATGGTGAGAGTGAGTGCAGTCAAGGTTCCCATGTGCCAACCAAGACATCATTATGCCAGTGACAGACAAGGGGGATGTGCTGTATTTCATGGTTTGGGTGCCATGTCTGACGCAACAGCTGACCCAGCCCTGCAGTTTAGCGTGTGTTGTGAACACACGACTGCAGCACAGGCAGCTCGAACCATATATCTGTGAGCGACAGAGGGTTGTTATCGCCAAAACAAAGACGGTCATTCACTCAGTTTCACCTGTGGTACATGTCTGTGTGTGCCTATTCATTTATCTATAGCTGTCTGCCATTTTTGCCCCATGATAGGGCCCTTTAAAGAGTTACTACCACGTTATTTTGGAATCGTTCTGGAACCACTGTCGGACAGCAGTGGTATAAATCATTTTGTGTTGGTTTTTGTTGGTTTGGGGTACCAACAATTCACATTCCCGCTGGAGGTTTCCACTGAATGAAGCCTTGACTTGAAGCTCTTAACGATTCCCCTTGTCCTAATCCACATCAAAAAAATCCACTCGGTACAGTTTAACTTTTTACTTCAACAAACGTGGCACTTTCTACGTCAGTGGAAGCAATGCCATGGACGAGTATCATTCATTTTTTTCAAGAGAAGACGTATAGCTATTGCGGTTACTTGTAGCTTTTTCTGAACTTGCATAAAGGCACACTATGCAGTCGTGTTTATAAACACACCATTCAAAATTGGCTCCTCTTCTCTGGCTTGACAAGTGAGAGAAAGAGCAGCAGTGGTTGAGTGAGCTAGAGAGTGAATGAAGAGAGGAAGCACCATTTGCAAGAAAAAAACAGCAATTCAGATAAAAAAAAATTGTGATTGTTTCACGACAGTTTTATTGTAAAGCAAAAAAAAGTTAACACCAAAACTTCATTCTCACAAGAGTATCAAAGAAAAATAAAGATCCACAGTTATTAGGAAGCAACGAACATAGTTACCTTCTGCTACTAACTTATTTCCAATTCCTTCTAAATCAGTGGTTTATGTAAATTACTTTTTTTTTAAAACTTGCACTACATAGGAACTTTATATATTAATTAATCAAACATCAATGAACTGCATTTAGGCTCCTACACCCGCAGAAATGCCACTAAACCTCCCCAAAGTAGAGCTTAAAGGAAAGTTAATTTGCAATTATTTAGTAGTCGTTTCCTTTTTGTAAGGGTTCATTTTAATTGTGTCATTTTTCATGCCAAACATTTACTCAGATATGAGAGTTTGAACTAAATATCTTTGGGTGTTAGTTGGATTGAAACAAGCAATATGATGATGTCCTCTTGGACTGTGATTTTTTTTTTCTTATAGATTGCATAGACTAAAAGATTGATCAGTTAAAACTGTGATATGTAACATTTCCAAACTAAAATGCCTAAAATGTTGGACATATGTATTGTGTTGAGTTGTGTACTTACATTATCCCAGATGTTTCCAGCAATGTTCAAACACAGAGAACTCTGTAATTTATTCACTGTAACGGTGCAGTCCTTCCTGTTGCAAAACTGTTGCTAGCTAGTTGCTATAATTTCCAGGATACATCAGATACATCAGGGAGTGAGGAAGGAAGTCAGTGAATATGATTAAATAGAATACATTACCTCATCTATGAATATGATTTCTGCCCGGGACGTGACAGATTTTCATCAGCAACAACTCCCATGATCCCGCGCTTCTTCACAACCTCATCAAACTACATCTTTTATTATTGTTTTCATGTGAGAGGCCCCCTAGCAGCAGGACTTATGTATTATGCTTGAAATTGGAAAAAACAATCCGTAGATTAATCAACACCAGGTATCATTTGTGGGATTACACTTTATTATTGTGACTTTAGGATTTGGGATAGAGATGCTTATTCAGATATGTTGAGCTGAATTTGTTTTTATTTCGGTTCGCTTCCCTACGCCCTCAGTAGTGAACTGTCTCATACAAGCATGCAGTGATTCTGGCAACATCCAAAGCAAGAAACCCACAATGTTGTGATATAAAGTAATTTGGCCTGGTCAAAATGTCAACTTTGATCACGGACTGAGTTATTGTGCACAGACAGAAGAAAAACTTAACCAGCTCTCCCTGTAGCTTTATTTCTGCTCTCCACTGATGCCAGTAAACTAAGCCAACTGCAGAGAAACAGAAAACATTGGCAAGAATTCTCGACCTTATCGACCTACCACCCCTTATGACTAATAAATGGAAATAAAGCTGAAAGTCAGCTAAGGGGTTTCTTTAAATTTCCAAATTGCATCTGCTTCACATGACTTTTAAGTTAACTGTTTGCATTATAACATTTTGAGGTCTCCTATGAGGCCGAACTTGAATAAATGCTGCCTTGTGCGCCAGAAAAACTGATAAATCAAAAAGGGAAATCATTTGCAATCCTTCACAAACACACACACACACACACACACACCATCCAATTTCCTCAGACGGTGTGCTCACAGAGAGCGCAGTATTTCCTCTCTATTTTTCTCAATATTTGTTGAAAAGCACAGATCTGCATTTCATTTTGTTTAGAAACTGTAATGTTTGCAGCTGAGAGACTTCTCTGAAATAAATGGATAATGCTGGGTGACAAGATGCTTCTTTGAATCTCAGGAGTGGAAATAACATGTGCCAGGGCTGTGACACTTTCTTTTCAATTTCGATACCATAATTCAGGCTACTTATTAGCAACCACCAGGTCTTGAGTGGTTATTTCCCTTTATGAACTGCATAATGAAGCTGGGTTTATTTTAGCGGCCTGAGAAAGTTTCAGTATCTTTCCCCCAGTATCTTGGCAAGAACATTTGAGTATACGACTAATTTCCTTCCTTTATTACTGCCAGTTTTCTTATGTGATGCTCTTTAGCCTTGAGAAGCAGATGAAAGAAGACCATAGTCAGTATCAGCCAAGTGTGTCTTTGAATGCCTCGTGCTCATGTAGCACGTTTTCCACAGCAGTAGGTAGCAGCGTGTCTCCTGTGATTAATTGTGATAACTGCTTAAAAACCAATATCTGCCACCCAAGTGAAATAAAATGGAAAAATTTAGTGTGGGTGTGCCCTCAGGGAAGGACATATTCATTTTTTTATTTTATTTTTTTAATATTATTAAACTGGTTTAATTTTTACTGTTGCTTGTTGGCCTTTTTAGTGGGAGTTAGATGAGAAAATCAATAGCAATTTCAACTGTGTTTGTGCTAAGCTAACCATCTCTGTAACAAAACAGGGGAACAGCTAGCCTAGCTCTGTCAGGCAGGTGCCTTTTAACGGCTCCAAAGTGGCCTTATTTAGCCGACATAATGTTATCTGTTTAACAAATGTAGAAATACAAACGGACACATAGTAGATAGCCTACACATCGGAGCTATTTATTCACCAATAGCAGCTTTTACACATTAACTCTGAACAGTAGCTAGCTAACAAGATACAACAGAGCTGTTTCAAGGTGTATTTAAAAGTGTGTTTTTCTGCTTTTGGTGGAGGCTAGCCATTTACCCCGGTTTCCAGTGGGCTACTTGTGGTAATCTTGGCTATAGGCTTTAGTAGCGGAGTTGTCCATCAAATGCAGAGGAATTTGATTCCAGTTTTCCGTAACTGAGTTTTGGTAAGACAGTAATAAGCTTATTTACTGTACCAAAATGTGTTTTCTTTTAATGTAATTTAATTTTAAATCAGCATTGGACAAGCAGCAAACAATTCATATTTTCACATTCATCTGACAGAAAGGGACATTAGCATTTGGGTTTCTGCCCACCTTACAAAACCTTTAAGTTCAGTATTTACACATTATTTAAGGATTAGTTAGCATGGAGCTGTTTAGTCACCAAACACCTGTGCTTAGTTGCTGCCTGACTGCATTTTTAGTGAAGTTGCAGACTTTATCTGAACAAAACCCAGCTTGTTCGTGGGTGTTAGCTTGCTAAAAAGATACGACAGGTTGAAGCTACTGAGAGGTGTATTCAGAGGGTGCTTTTTTCTGCTTTTGGCAGAAGCTAACCATTTACCCCGGTTTCCAGTGGACTGCTTGTGCCAAGCTAGGCTATAGGCTGATACTTATCAGACTTTTCTAGTACACAGAGAGGAACTTGATGCCAGTTTTCTGCAACTGGTAAGACAATAATAAGGATATTTACCAAAATCTGAACTATTTTCTTTGTAATGTAATTCAGTTAATTTTGTATTTGCCATCTCAGAACAGATGAACAACAGCCTAACGTAGCAATGACAGTGACCAGCATGAGCATTTCTATATAGCTGGACCGGAGCCGCTGTCTCTATTTTGAGTGCAGTTTGTGCATATGACGTGAACTTTTCCCCTTTTTCTACGAGCCGAGAGAAGTACACAACAGGTCGCTTCCTGTGTGACTTTTATGTGCTGTTTGCAAGATCCATTATTAAAAGGTAGCGCAGCTCAATTTATGTGAATTATTCACATTAAAATACCCTCTGCTCCAGGCAGTCTTTCAAGTCAGTTGAATCAAACTCTGTTCTAAAAGCAGGTTTTTTTTTTATGGTAGGGACGTTTTTCACAGTAAACACTTGCACATTCGGCACCTGTCATTTACTCAGTAACCTCATTGACTGACCTGTGATGAAGTTAGCTAGTTAGCTAGTTGCTAACTTGGATGTCTATACAGTTTTTTGTTCTGGGCAAAGTGGGTTTTTGGTAAAAATAGTTCCCAGTTGGAAATTAGGTCGAAGAATTGGGAGTTTGTGGGCTGAAAAGTCAGGACAATAACCTGAAAGAGGTGAATAAGCTCTGAGTTAAAGAGCTGAAGTAAACTGTTATGGGCTCATTGCTATGAGCAGCTTCTTTGACATTACACGCAGTTACTTTACAAATATTGATTTCGTGCTGATTTAATTTAATGCAGATTGCTGAGTAATTTAGTCCGTATTTGTAGTGGTCCAGTTGCTGTAAGAGAATATTTATAAGTAATTTATCTATTAGGCTGCAAGAATTAAACCCTTAGCCAAGTGCTTAATTTATTTCTGATCAAAATGATCTCCTGCATTGATAAAACGCACCGCAGAAACATATCCACTGTTCCACTGTGAGCTCATCTGTCAGACTGAAGAGACAGACTTGGACTGCTCTCTGTATGCTTTGCTTTCTTACAAAACTTAAAAAAAAAAAAAAAAAAAAAAAAAGTCAACATTCTGCAGTGCTCTTGATTTAGAAGATGAAGGAAGCCACTTGCCAAGGTTTCCTTGAGGACATTTGTTTATTTTGACAGGACCAGAAGGCAGCAAGAGCCACACAAGTGGATGCTTGACAAATGCAATAGAAAGATAATAAACACTAATTCTTGGCACGGTGGATTTTCTTGCAAAAGTGTTCCCTTGCAGAGGCAGTCAGCTATTCAGTTGTTTCAAGTGTTTCTCAAAACCTTGAAGGAAAACTGTTGTCTGCAGTGGAAATATTGCTATAGCAAAAGATGTATTTGATATTCATTTTTTGAAAAATTGTACTGAGTTTCACCTTTTTTTGTTGGTGTTTGGTACAATTTATTATTTAAATATGCAATTTTGAAGATTGATGGTGATATTACAGTCAAATTTAAAATAAATGACTTGACTTGACAACATCTTGATCGATCCTTGTGCATATCATCACTCCTGTGAGATGCAAAGACAGCTATATCATGAAACATAGCAGTTTTTCCAAATAGATTCAAGCAGCAGTGCTATCTCACAACCTTCCATTTGGTTTCCATTTACTTAAAGTACAAACTGTAAGGAAATATCTGGGCTGCTGTGCCTCAGTTCAACAACAAGGCACATGGACAGTCTGTACTTAAAAGACTCATCCCCAACAACCAAGACAGCAGCCAACATCTGGTGGCCTCACCACCCCCTCCATTGATGAGTAAAGGACTCTTAACCATGTGTTGCGGGAAACCATAATCTTGCAGCATCCTATTATGACAAAAAATACACAAAAACAGCTGCGTGAAAATAGAGCTTGAAATCAGAGTTATGTAAGTAATCAATGGAACAACCACCCACCACATAGAGAATCAATAAATCTTACAAGAGCTTTTTAGACCAAGTTAAAATGGAATAAGGGAAAACTGATCACCTTTTAGTCCCAAATTGTGAAATCATTGCACTGGGGGAAAAAAAAAACCAAGTTGTTTAAATGCCAAAGCAACTGCAAGACGGAGCTTGAATTTACTTAGCAGTCAGTGTATATGAATTTTAAATGAAAATAAATTAAGAATGTGCTTATATTTTCTCTGCTCCAATCACCTCTTGTGTTTCATAGATGCTCTGTTTTCAGAAACCATTATAAAAAGTTAGAAAACTAACTACTTGACACACTTTGTGTATAACACATGGTGCAACCATGCAGCTACAGTACATATTTGAAAACTAATCGAACCGCACAGCTCATAAAAGTTGCAGAAGTGCCCTTCGGCATTGAACAAAGACAATGGATTGTGTACTCTCTCATCCAGAACATTGACAATGGTGAAGTGGGTAACTCTATCTGCAGTGTTGGGGCTCTTGTATAAAACAACAGTATGGAAGTTCACAAATGTAACTCGATCTATCTTTAGTGGTAAAACCTTTGTTGGGGGGCATCAATAGTTCTCTACTTCACTACACCAGTGCTTATTCATGAGTATATTTTATTTGAGGAGGAAACATGACCAGTGTTGTTGGGTGTAGTTAACTAGTAACTACATGTAGTCTAATTACTGTAGTTTACCTATCATTTGCAGAAGTTGGTTTGTAGTTTAACTACATTCAGATCTCAGTAGCTTTGGGTCATGTAGTTTAGGTAGTTAATTACAAGTTATTTTTTTTCGACACAATATTAATTTAATGGCAAACACATGCCATTTGATTTAAGTCACCTGCAGTTTGCGACTACAGATTTATAATTTTCCTGATTCCACCTCAACAGCTGATCCTTCGTTAAGCCTTAGTTCCTGCTCCTAAGTCTGTCAGGCTTTCCAATTTTGCACTGCATTTATTATGTTTGCAGTGGCAAATTTAAAATAGAAATTTGCAGGGTTTTTGTCAGCTAAAATGATAACTCCTGCCAAGAGATTTCAGATGTGTAGCTAGCTAATGTAAGTTAATATTTAAACTCTTTGAGCTAGCAGAGAAGTTTGTCTCCAACTGACATTTTAATGTTTCCATCTGACACATTTTAAAACGAGAAACCTGTAAAAGGATCTGAAATATGTAAAGATATTTAACAGCTGCATATACAATATAATAAATGATGAATCTGGCAGATGTAGTGGGATCTCGCTAACACTGGCTGGAAGTATTGTGGCTAGTAAGCTAGTTAGCCAGGCATGCTAAAGACAAAATTTAATCCATTCCTCACATGTTTTAGGTTTTTAACAGATGCCATCTTCCAAATCCTTGAGACACAGAGCCCAGTGAAACTGCTTCAACATGCAGAGAAATCCAAAGCTTGACAGGCCTGCAGGACCTAATTGCAGTTACAAAGCTATGATTGGCTAGTTGCTGTTCAGAGGAGGAGCTTGGCAAAGGGTCACTTGTTCCCCCAGTCCCTAAATCAAACACACCTACAGTATGAGATATTAACAATATGAGATTCTAGACTCAGATTATGATAACTTCCAGGGATGTGGTTTGGATGTAGTTGAGCTACTTGTAACTAAAGTTTTAAAATAGCTTCCCTGACACTGTACACACAAAAAGCAATTCTCCAATGTGGTAATCCAACCCTGATTAATTTAGTAACTGCTCAGAGTCACTTTTACTCTCACATAGACTCCTTATCCAGCCGCTGGTTTCTTCTGGAGACCACTGTCCAGCACTGACATTAGTTAAACCACTTCACTCCCCGTGTACACGCAGTTTCACTTCTGGAACATGTTTATGCTTTCTCCCTCCCTACTCATTACCTCTCCTGCACGCGCTTCCTGAGGTTTCTGCCTCATCCGAGATGCATGGGGCCTTTGTCTGCACTGCGCAGATGAAAGGTCCGCGGTGAAGCGGCAAACCACGCGGAAACAAAAGGATTCTTTCTCTTGCGCTCACACATTGGAGCAATCTCAAAGACAGCTGTTCCCCTCCCGGGTGTCCCAAACTCTCTGACTTGATCTCTCCCTCTCGATCCCATCCACCCTGCTCCTTGCTGATTTATGAAAATATCAGAAAGGGCCCACCAAAGTGGTACAGAGAAGAGGAGCCTCTTGTTTACCCTGTCCTGAGCTGTCCAGATGCCCCCTCCAGTTCAGATAACTGTGATCCTGAAGGAGATATACAACGCCACAGAGGATGCACTCCTGTCACAAGTTCTCCCAAATGATCGGGGCAGATGACTTTTCAGCGCCCGCAGATTTAACCCAGGGTGGGTGGGTCTGTGCGTAATGAGGGGATGTAAATCAAAGTGGTACACTGTAGCTGCAGCATGTGGGTTTGTGCTTAAAGGCAGAGGGCACTCCAATTACTGGCTCTGTCACCAAAGCATGATGAAAGTCCTCTTAGCGTGGAGAGCTGGTTGCACAAACATGAGACTCAGGCAGTTTAAACCCCCCTGTGTTAGAACTCGGTCCAAGGAAGGGGTGTGAATTTCTTTGAAAGAGCGAACAGGATTTTCATTCATCGGTTTTTATTGTATGTTATCACTCGTTCGGCGCCTGCAGATGGGAAGGAGGCTGACAGCTATGATCAAATCCAATCTTCGTGGTAGTCGTCTGCTGAAAAGTGTCATAATTAACTCCAGAGAGAGCAGTCTGTCGGCACAAACTTGTGTGACTGAGCTGCGTTGCAGTGAGTTGCGTAGGAATAGATTTTCATATTTGAAACAGGTTGACGTCCCATGGGATGTCTGCATTCAGGAATTCCCATCTGAACTCGATTGAATGAAACTGAAGGACAAAGATGAGCGCGTTGTAAGTTATGTCATGAATTTGCATAAGTCTGTTTTTGAACTCAGTGTTAAAAGACATTGTGCATTGAGAAATCCAACGAAATATTACACATTACATATTTCCCCTCTCTTAATCAGCTAAGCTCTGAATAATACCTTGAATGTATTAATACCTGTTAATGGATACACCTCGCTAAACCTAGCCATCTGCTAAATATCATGTTCAAACTGTGAAACAAATATTCCGCAGCCCACAACACAACTCTGTTATACTGCTGCTTCATTTTACGCACAGCAGCATTTTTCACGAGTCAGCACCATTTGAACACTCAAAATAAAAATAGATTTCATCTGTGTTGCTTATGACGAATCTGTCTTTACGACATGCCGCTCAAAGTTTAGTGAAGCAGTTTATGTGATAGTTTAAGCTAATGGATCACGGGTTCTAGATAAAACCCCTGGAATATAAAAGGGATCTTAGTAGAACCCTCAGGGTGTGTTCTGTTAGCACTCTCAGAAGGTAGAATGGCTCTTGGTAGAAACCCCAGAGAGGGTTCTGGGTGGAACCATTATACCATCTCGTAGGGGGTTTCGTGTAAAACCTTTCACAGATGGTTCTAGTAATAACCCTTTATGTTGGGTTCTAGGTAGAACTTTCTGAAAGGGTCCCAAGTGGAGCCTTTGTAAACGTTTCTACCAAGAACCAAAAAGAGTTCTCCTATGGGGACAACCCAAAGAACCCTTTACGGTTCTAGTTAGCACCTTTTATTTAAGTGTGCACAACCTTGGCAAGCTCCCACTCTACCTATTTTGCATGTGTTTTCTACATTACAGTAGTTGGATTCCTGGATCCTCACATGAATAAGACAAAAAAAACATAAAAAATCAGGTCAAAGTCGGGCTTTGACCCTGGCAGTTCACCACAAACCAGCTGAAAACTACACGGAGACGGAGTGCAGCACCACCGCTTGCACCCTGGAGCGTGGAAAAAGAGTCGGCCTCCTTAACAAACGCAGAGCGTGGCAGGTTTACTAGTCATAAACACAAGAAAATATTAGGAATCCAAACATGGGATTTATGGCACTTCTTAAAGGCATCTGGCACAGTTGAATTTTATGTGCAATGTGTAAACACTTATGTAAAGTATAAGTACCTCTGCAGTTAGTTGGTCAGTGCTAAATTGAAAAGTGCATGTTCTTTGTATCAACTCACCAGCAGCATAACTCATATGATCCCAAACCAAAGGTCCAAACACAGGGTTGGAAAGGCCTTAAATATGATCTCTTTCTATAGAAATTAGATTAAATACCTGTACGTAATTCTTGACTGTATAAAACCTCAAGTGTCACGAATGAGTGCTCAGATCCTGGTGCAAACCACTGTTTAATGTGAAACACAGTTCACTGAAATCTACCATAAAGACAATTTATTAGCGGAAGACGGGTGCAAGCTCTGGGAACCCGGGGCCGAATTCACATATAGATACTGAGAGAAACTTTGACTAAGGAACTGAGTGAACTCCTAAGCTAAGAGAAAGCGGTTATAATCGATAACATCCTGTTCAATGAATGAACTTGATCACAGATCACCGGTATGTGTCAGTAAATCTAAAATAAAGCATTCATCAATACACAGAGGTGCAACAAGGAGCATAGGTGTACAGATCAATAGGATAAATGGGACAGATGGCTTAGATATAGATATATTTTCCCAGTTGTGGAGAGTTTTTTATATCATCATCTTTGTTGTAAAAGGATTATTTCCTTACCCACCATCCAAATTCAAAGTTCGTTATCAGTGTATTTTTTCTGAAACGCTGATGTGATGAGGCACATCGAGCAGCTGACTAACTGTGAGCAACTCTAAAGTCCCTTTTACACTGGACAAAAAACCCACTAACATCACTAACATCTGGCTTTTGTCTTCAATGGGAAAGAATACAATCGACGTTCATTCACGGGTCAAGTAACTCTGCGGTAGTCACAGGTGTTTATCGGCTCCAGCTCTGATTGATGGAAACATCACACCCAGGTGGACACGCTAATTTCTGCGACGCTACTGAGTCTTGTTGCTGCCATCGCTTCTGGGACTCTTTTCATACAGATGTGCTGCCTCAGCTTGACTCAGTTTGATTTGGTTTGTCAGCCCAGCACAGCGAAGTTCTGAGTCATGAGTCGAGCAACTGTAAAATGGTGGATTATCACATTTAATTTCCTTTAGTTTTTTAATATGAAGCAGCAAAGTCAGGAAACGTTGGGTTTTCATCAGCAGTGACTCGACAACACGACTAGTTTTAGTGCTAAAATGCTTCCAGAACTGCTCTTTGACAAAAAACCTGATAAACTGACACATCTGCTGCTATGAGTTAGGGACTATACGGCTAAAATAACTCATTAAACATCAGTTTTTGATGGCACTCACCAATATTTCCTGCTCTGGTTTCTTTCTAGCCGTGCTGCCGACAACCTGCTGCTCTAACAACCAACTGACACACTACAGTCTTTACCTTACTAATGCACTGAGTAGCGTTTAGACAGCTGGCTTCTGTGGACATCTATAAATTGATGAAGGCGCAGCAGTGTGAGGATCGATCAGCTTGCTCAGCCCAGCAGAAAACTGCAGTGATCTGAGGAAAATACTCAAGCTAATCATTTATTGCAAGCATGCTTCGCCTTGTGAGAACAAACATACAAAGACAAAATAATTAGTGTTTAATAGGGCAGAATAAGTTGTAAATTAGGCATAAATTCACAAAATGAGCAAATGTTCAAGGAGTGTAAAATAAATCTGAACAGCCAAGACGCTGATGTAGCGAGGATGGAGACAAACCTCTCACATTCTCAGTGTGAGCCAGGTAATGAGCAAAACATACAGTCTAGTCGATCACTCCGGTATAGTATGTATCAGCAGGAATCAGCTGAGAGGAAACTGTTTCCATGAGCTGAACGGAGGGAAAATTTTACTCTGGAGGACGCTGTCTTTGCCCTCCAACATGTATGTCTGGCACTCATCAGATGGGATTGTGGGATTGTATGCGTTTAGTCAATATTCCACGTATTTATGCACGCTGTCAACAGCACAGCTACAAGGCCTTGCCAGCAAGTAAAAAAAAAGTGTCAACAAATCCATCTGGATAGTTTTTTTCAGCCAGGTAATATATCCTAATGTCGACCCCCCTCCTTCACTTGCTCCCGCCCCTCGTTCCCCGATGTTTGCAGATGCATACTGCAGCAACCAGTGGGCCACATATTGAACTTGGAAGACTCTTCGTCCTTATCTGTTGTGACAGCGTTCAGCAAATGTCAAAATGTGAAAAACTGACGGAAAAGAAGGGGAAAAAACAAGCGGCGAACAATGGTCAAAGATGAACGCATGTTTTTTCCATTAGCTTTGGTGAATCCTCTCTGTCTCCTCTTTGGAAATGGATCTGAGGAGATAAAGTTTTGACTCGAAGTGTTTTTAGACCCGTCGCTTCAAATATCATCTCGTAGAAGGCCAGTGTGTTCCTGCGCGCACTTGAACTGCGTTGACAGCTGAAGAATGTTGTGTATATGTTTAACTGACAGTTTGTTGCACACTCGCTGGTCTGAATGGAAGAAGTCGACTTTAAAGTGATGTCAAAGCTGCTTTACTGTGAAATATAAGTTTACCGAATGTTGCAAAAACACTAACTCTGCTCTGTTTCTCTCTTTCTATGTCTCTTTCGGCTGGAAAACCAACCGCTTGTCTTGGATTGCCTTGAATAACTTAAGGTATGTCAAATCATTTACTACCACTACTACAGTATCTAATGAGGTTACCTCCTTCACCTTCCCTCCACTCTCCTATCTTTCAAATGGTAGTCCAATATATATAAAAATTCATGTATAAAAATATTTCATCACAGGTTATTTGAAGGGTTGTGCATAAAACTGTCACCACACATTCGGAATGTTATTGATTAAGACCTTTTAAAAACACATTTTAATGTCTTCTGCATGCAGTCTGTTTTAAAGTTTTCACATTAGGTAAGGTTGCTTTGTACAGTGCCTGAGTAAGGTTGCCATCCCCTCTCAGCTTTCACATTAATAATATTATTCTGTACCTGAGTACACATCACACCCAAGTACTTATCATTACCTGCACAACATTTGTTTATGCTGTTGCTATAGTGTCGAAAAACCTGCCAATCACAAGCTCCCAGTAGTGGCCCACTTCTTTGTTTTTGTACAGTTCGTTTTCACGCCTGATGCGAACCGTACCCGAGTACGCATGAACTGCACTCGACACCACCACCTTTCCAAGTGGACCATATAGCCGGGCACAGGTATAGTACGCAGTGTTCACAGCGATCAAACAAACTTTTCATGATGTGAAAGTCTCTTTAATCAATAACATTCTAAAATAAGGGCAACGTTTTTTGTGGAGCAAATGATAGAAGTAGCTACGACACATCACAACACATAGTGACACATCTCGTTTCCTTCTCGTCTTCGTTGAGAGTTGCACATGAGCAGTACCGGTTGGCACTTTCCCCGACTGTGCCAGCGTCCTGGCTGGACCAGCACTGAACACAGCCTCCAAGACCAACAGGGGTCAGTTTGGCAACAGGGAACACAGTACTGAGGTGGTTTTCTCAGTTCACCTGGGCTGGATCAGTTAATTAGGCGGTTAACTGAGCTAACTAGCATACAGCAGCTACAGATAACAGCAAACAGCTACTTTATTAAGAAGTAAACTAGCTAACCCCATCTGTCAATCAGCTGACTCCGTAAGCTAAATCACCATGGTACTGTACTCTGTTGTCAAACTGGCTTTATGACATTTAATGACGTCTTTATGACTGGTCCAAATGATACTGCTTCACTTAAAGTCCAGGAAAGTATTCATGACACCATTACAATTACATATGACAGTGTAATAAAACCTAATGACATCTTTATGACGAGTCCAAAACGTTCCACTTTACTTGAGGTCAAGGAAAATATTCATGACACACTTAAAATGGTCTCAGTGTCAAAAACAACCACATATGACAGTTTAATGTGATGCTAAAATATAAAGTTTGATGATGTCGAGTTGTCATAACAGAGACATCTGAAATGTGACAAAATTCAAATCACAGTTACTAACAACAGTCCTAAACAGTCAGAAAGACTCATGTCATGGTTATGACAGTACAAGGACAGTCTTATGCACACCCCTTCAAATAAAGTGTTATCCAGTATGGGTAAATCAACAAATTATACATGACAAAGGGCAGAAGTTGTGGTTCAGAATTTGAAATGTTGCAGTCTGGTGAATCTTATTAGAAAGCTGAGCTAATGTCTTGCAGTGCTGAGCTATGTAAATTCATATGTAATGCAAATAAACACATACATTCACATCAAAGGCCACTAAGTCCCCAGTAAGGACACTAAATAAGGCTTTGAAGTGGTCAGAATACCACAGACCTTAGTGTCGCTTTCTCCTGTCAGAGTTAAATACCCGTACTCTCTCAGTCCTTGTGTTTTCATTGCAGCGATGAAGAGTCTAAGTCCCCCTTAAGCTCTTCTTGTGTTCTCTGCATTGCGTAACCCGCAATTTGCACCCCACTTTTCAACCAGAGAACAAACTAGGCGAGGCATGGTGTGCAACCATACTCTCAGCTTGCATCCCCCCACAGTGCAGGAATGTTTTCTTAAATAAAAAGACCCGATTTATGCAATAACACAGACATGGCACAGCTTAGAGAGTCTCAGTTATATTGGATTCCCCTCAAACTTCGCACATATTTCACTTTGCAATGTAAGAGGGACCTGTATTTCTAATTTAGCATTACAGGGAAAGGGGGGTTGGGGGGGATCTTGGCTGCAAAGTGAAGTTGAGAAACATCAAAATGGATAATGACAATATTTGGGAGAGGGTTTGCTTTAATGCTGACGAGAGAGACTAAGGGATCAATTCAATAGGCTTCTAATCCTGTGGTCTTTATTACTGGGCTCTGGCAGCCATCTGAGGCAGCGAATGGCACCAGCTAGGGCAATCAGAATATAATCTCATCAATCTGCTTGATATAGTCATTACAGTGTGGATTAGAGTAATGCATATGATCCCTACTTAGGGACTTCTTTAAACATTTTACTGTGATATGTCCTCATTTACTTTGAAATATCCAGGATATTGTGCTGAGTGGCTGGTTAAGAAAGATTCAGTCATGATTGTAAGGTTTATTGGTTCCTTCCGAACGTATAAAATATACTAAATAGGACCACTGGTTTGTGTGCTGCTCATGTCAAAACAATGACTAATTTGTGTTTGGTTAGAGTAATCAGCAGAAGGAGCTGCAGGCAGGGACGAAGCTGTGCACAGAGCAGAGAAAGGGATAATTTAGATTATTTGAAGTGGGGCTGTATGAGGCACTTATTCATAGTCGGTGTATTACTTAGGGATGCACTGGAATCCAAGTACATTATTTCTGAAAGCACAAATAACGCAATGGAAACAAATATTTCTTCTATCTGAATACTGCTCATTATTATTCAGAAAAAGTCAGTTCCATGATTACCTCGGCATAGATAAAAAATAAAGATTGTGCCTAATTAATCACTGATATAATCATCAATCATTCCTTTTTAATATACCCCAGTTAAAGGAGACATGTGGTGGACATAGCTGAAGAGTACAGTATGCAGATGTGTAATTATGCCAATAAATATAAGGCCAAAACAAACCTTTTGCCCGGTTTAATGTGACTAAAGATATAAACCACAACAACTTGTTTTCTCTCCAAATACAGATACAGTGACAGATCATTTTGTTGGCTGAACAGATACAGATACAAATAATCACAACTTTGTGTATCTCTTTTATTACCTACTGTAGATGTTGGTCAGCATGGCCCCACTTTGAAGAAGCGGCAGCAATGCTGATGTAGAGAGCCAACCGATGTTCTGCTGTGGACAGGGCTAGCAGCAAAATTTAGCCACCTAAAAGAGGCCAACTTAAAAAAAAAAAAATCGGTATCAGTTGAAGTATATGCTATATTTAGAATATTTTCACTGCTTTACCTTGCAGTCAGACACCCTTTTGGGTAAATGCCAGCATATTAGCCAAATATCGCTCCCTTCAAACTAACCAAACTCCATTGGCAAAATCAGTGATTTTACCTTACATAACACCTGAGTTGCTGCTCTACTGCTGCTTTGATCAGTTTGCTTGTTTGTGCAAATATGTAACTTCAGTTTTTCGAAAGGCTAGTATGGATTCACTAAAGTCATGCAATAACACAAACAAACTAATAGATTGAGGCAGCGGTAGACTGGAAACTTTCATGTTCTGCAAGGTAAAATTACTGATTTCACCCATGGAGTTTGGTTGATTTGGAAAGAGAGCGACATTTGGCTTATATTACAACAGTTTTTGGTCAGAAAAGTCTGTCTGATGACAAAGTAAAGCAGTGAAAATATTCTAAATATTGTGTGCGCTTAAACTACTGTAGGTAATACACTGACTATCGATAAGTGTCCCTTTAAGGACTGAGGTCATTGCTGAATCTCCTTCCTCCACATCCCTCTCTCTACACACTCGCCATCATTACCTGATTTAACCTTTCTTTACCTCACATTGCCTGCTCCTCTAAACCTCCACATCCTTTCCTTCCGTCAGTCATCTTTCCTACAATGTCCCCTCTGTCTCTCTTCCAGGTCCCCTCCCTAACGTTCACATCCATCCCCCTCCCCCCTCCCCCCTTGATTACTTGTATACTTCACCCAGTTTCTTCCAAGACCTCTCCCTGCTTCATTCCTGGCCCTCTTCCTTATCTGGCTCTCTATAAATAATGCCACCTGTTGGGCGGGGGCCTTCATTGCACTCACGTAACAGTAAATGGGGGCCAGTGAGTGTGCCCTACACAGGCTGGGGCAGTCATACCACTGGCACAGAAAGCTATGCCTGGCACTCACTGACTAATGCATTCGCTAGTGAGGCCGGTGGGAGAATAACTAGAGCAATGAGGCCAAGGTTAAAACAACCTCTGATTCTCTGCAGAGAAGGGATTTAAGATAGAAACTTAAGAGGGTTTACGACGATGATGATTGCCTCGTTATTTTGGAGCCCAAGGAGCCCAACATGATCTCAGTGTTTTTAAGATGCAGATATGTACAGTATGTTGTAAGCATGACAAAGTTGCAATCCAATATTGAAGAAGTCTGGAGTGGCGTTGATGCTCCGCCGGGGAATTGGGTAATCGATACATGTTTCGCACTTTAAAGCTGAGGGCACGGCGTGAGGGTTAGAGGGTCGAGCACTTGAAAGCACGCACAGTGGGATGTGATCAGGGGTGTGGGTGATGGGGTCGGAGGTCAACTCTCTCAAATAGCCCCGGTGAGTACAACAGGCCATCGGCCCCTTTGGCTTTGAAATGGGAGGCGGCGCTGGCTGCTCTCCCATGCCGGACCAGCTTTCAGCATACCAGCGTCCCGCCATCAAACACAGTTGTCGTGTCAGGTGTCTTCCTGGGAGAGGTTATTTTTAAGATGATGAAGGAGGGATTTACGAGCGTATTCGACGATCACATGCTGCATTTGATATACAATCAGCAAATTAGCAGTACAGTAGAGGCAGTTAATGCTGATTTGAGCTTTGCTATGTATTTATTCCATCCAGTAAGACAACATACACATATTGTACACATGATGAGGATCATTTCTAGACCTGGGTGTCACCAATGATTTCCTGAATTTATTTGATTTCGAGGAATCGAGGTAATTTATTATCATTATCAATATTAGAAATGCATTCGCGATTACGAATACCAATTTCTTTTAGGGATGTTTCAGTTGAAATACCAATTTTGTTTGGATATTTAAGATGTTCTCACAAAACTATCACTGAAAATTTGTAGAAGGAACCTCAAACCTGGTGCATTATTAAAATATTAATGTTTTCATGGAGTTTTTTTTTATGCAGCCAGAGAAACCTTCCTAATCCAGGAGAGATACCACAAACATAAATGTTTGCTGAACAAGTAAGCAACTATTTATAAGTCATAAGAAATCATTAATAATCTTGTAGAAGGCAGAGCAGTGGGGTTTTGTTTTTGGGATGACAGGCTGAACTTTACATTGATAACTGATGGTTGTAAAGAGCTGATAAACTTGCAGCACAGTTCTTGCTTGTCATCAAATTTCAATATTGAATCGTCGCCTTGCACTCCTGCAGCGTTCCTGCAGCCTGCCTGAGCTTCCTGTCGACTCAAGTGTAAATCGTATATTAAATATGATTTCAAGAATTTCAAACTGTTTAATATACAGTCTCTGGCTGCAGCCCGCTTTAGACTGAAGAACTCATTTTTGGACCCGCAATTTTCACAAATTGCTTCTTTAAAAGATCAATCTCAGATTGTATGAATTGATATCAGATCATTCAAAAGAAGAGAGATTTGAATCAGAAAAAAAAAAAACAATTTTCTTTTTAACCGAGCTCTGGTAATTTCTACAAATTAGCAGGCATGTACAATAAGTGTGACGGATGTGACTTTAGCTGGTAAGTAATTAGAGGAACTAGCTAGGAGGAAAGTATGAGTCTGGTTAATTAGCTCCTTCTGCCCATCCATAAAGAACAGAATGGCATCCAGCTCCAAAGGACAGAAAATCACAGTTTTCTGACATGTGTCTTGAGGGCACTTTTGTTCATCGTGCTAATTACTGTCTGATGCATCTGCAAGGAACAAAACTGCTTCCCTTTCTCCTTCAGAGGGACACACACCATGTCAGCCTGTTCTGTATGCCAAATCAATTAGTCATCAAAAGTCCCTCGGAGAAGAACAGTTAACCTTTATCTCCATCAATGTTTCATTAGTTACCCCCCTCGCCAGCGCCATGTTCTCTCCCTTGCTGAAATAAAAGCAGGCCTCGTGGCGGTTAATGTAAATAACGAACGTAAATGCGGTCATTAGTATTCTCTCTGTCCTCTCACAGATCTGTTGTATCAGAAGCAGTTCAGAGGAAAGAAACGTTTTGATGATTGTCTCTGAGCCACTTGCTCTCATGGATTATTCAGAGAAAAAAGAGGTCACGCCGCTGATTGTTTACATGCCACGCCGTCACGTACAGTAACACCGAAAAAGAAATGCCTCTCCGCTGCGAAGTACAGGTACACACAGAAATGAATTCTCCATGCCGTGCCCTGAAAAAGGAGCGAATAGTCCCCGCGAGGAGTTTCCCAGACTGACATGAATTCACATCTGCGGTTTGTAAAAGTTGTCGGCGTAGTGAAATACAGCAGTGCAATCTGCAGTAGAGAGCAGCTACATAGTTCTACATTTCTTTACTTTTTTTCCAGCTCATCACTTGGTTACACATTTTGGAAGTTATCATGAGAATGAACTTACATTGCTTTTATGTTTTTGTCCTATGAAAATTAGCCTCATGTTGTAATTCAGCTCCTGTCTCTTACAGCCACAAGTGAAGTTGCAGTTTTGTTCTTAACAGCAACTCATCTTTTATATTGCATCTGTTGAAGCAACCATTCATCTTTTAAAGCTGCCGTTCTCCCCCCCCCGGAAAATCTTAGGGGACATGCTGCCTTTATTGTATTGCTTGCACTTGGAGGGAATTGTGAGTCACTGTAAATAATGCTATGAAGAGCAGGAGTCGGCTGATTTGTTTTTGTCATGGTCGATGTGATACCGATTCATCAAGGAAGCTGATAGAAGTAAAGATATTAATCTTGGTGTCAAAATTAAAATAACACAAACTCTGACACTTATGCATATGTGGAATTAGGCAACTACATGTGACTTGTAGCCAATCAGATAGTGTTGTGGGTGGGACATTGAGCGACTACAGACAGAAAAAGGTATTGGATATTAAAACTGCCTCCGATAATCATAGAAATCAGGGCCAGGGCAGTTATCTCTCAAATGTGGTTATCAAGCATACATAAAATGCTGCTTATAAAGCTAACAAATAAAAGCAGTCTGTATTATGTACATTTTCTCAGAGCTCAAAGGTTGTTTTTTTTTTTTTTTTAATTTTGTCGAACAAATTGACCAAAACCGAGTCATTTTACAACAAGAAAAACAATACATTTCTCACATTTGAGAAACTGAAACCAGAGAAAAAACATTCTCTGCTGATTTGCCCAATAAACAACTTAATGGATTAATTGTTTCACCACTAATTGCTTTATATACTGCCTTGGATACGTTCTAGCTTTAAAAACTTAAAAAAAACCAAAACACTATCATTAAATTGTTAAGACTTTACAAGATGCTAACTTAATGATATACACGGACACACAAACGAGATAAGACATGAGATTGGGAGTATATGGTTTGTATAAAGCTGCTTAATGACTCCAAACTTAAGCTGGAGCACATTAACAAAGCTGTCATCTCCTGTTGCCAGGATGCCTTTTTTTTTTTTTTTTCCCCCTCGTGATCTCTTAATTGGATCCTGAGCAGAGTGACGGCAAGGTGGGAACTCCTGCTGCTCGTGTTCCCCCCACCCCCCCAGCTCACACAGCCCAATCTGCAGAGTGTGCCTGGCTGCAGCGGCCCTGTCCCACTCCATTAGGAAAGCAGTGACAGCAGGCACAATTGACCGCTCCAAAGAGGAGGAACAGGATGACTGTCTTCTTCTTCTCCTCCTCTCTGTCTAGCAGAGACTTGTTGGGATAGATGGCAGGCAGACAGACTGCAGCTGGCTGTGCCTCAGCTCATCTAATCACAAGCCCGCGCTCCCAGCCTCAGCACAGCAATGTCCTTATTTCCTATAAGAGTTTTCCCCATGCCTGAAACCACTTATAGTTGACATATGACAGGCTAATACGGGTGAAGTCGGAGTCATTAATTCTGGCATTGTCAGCACCCACATAACAAGCTAAGCCAATAGAAGCCAGTGGAGGAACAGTGCCAGCCAGGTCCAACACTTCAGTGAACTGTTGAGTAGTTGAGTTCTCCTTATGAAAGCTTTTTGAAATTATATAAAATTAGAGTATTGTAAGTATTGTGTTATTTTTACATGAAGTACCCTCACTGAAATGTTTCAATATTATAGAGAAAGTAACAGGTTGAGGTTCTGTAAAGCTGCACTGTGCATTAGTTTTGATAATTACAGCATTTAGTTAATAAGCAGTTCATGTTAGTGCAATCATCATGGTTATATAAAAATGATTTATTAAAGGGATAGTAGCATTATTTTTAAGTGGGGTTGTATGAGCTACAAATAGCCCCTAAGTACCGTAATTGCAGTAGAAGACTCTCCACACTCCTCCCGTTAGCGACGCCAGCCCATAGTCCTGCTCAAAGATTTCCAACATACAGTGTTGTGAACGGTCCCAAAAAAACGGCCTATTTTCGCGGCCTAGAAGAGGTTTTACCGGAAAAAAATACACAGTTCCATTGTTCGCTATAATAGAATTATTCTCAGCCCCTCAAAGTGCAGGGTTAGCGCCCGCTGAGCAGCCTACTACACAGTGTAGCTACTACGCAGAGCGCTGTAGTGCTCCGCCGATCAGCTGTTTTGGTCAGTGTCTTGGCTTTTTGAGGAAGAGTAGAGATATAATATACTTTTTAAAAATGAGTGATTTTGACAGTGACTTTGGAAGCAAGCGGATATCTGTATGAACCGGAGTACACTGAAGAAGAGCTGTTGCAGATGGAAACTGAACGGGCCGAGAGAGAGAGAGGGGAAACATCGGTGTAAGGTAATTCAAGAATCAGCCAAATTCATTTTCATGT
This sequence comes from Lutjanus argentimaculatus, assembly GCA_034769285.1. Taxonomy (NCBI): domain Eukaryota; kingdom Metazoa; phylum Chordata; class Actinopteri; order Lutjaniformes; family Lutjanidae; genus Lutjanus; species Lutjanus argentimaculatus. Next base: position 9,668,249 of record JAWZSL010000018.1, on the reverse strand, counting down.
TACAGCACTACATCTCCGTTTTCACCTATGTGATAAATTTGCACTGCAGTGATAGGCTACATTACACTCTTTCACAGGTGTTTCACTTGTCTTACCAGATGGATGGGCACAGCAGTGAAAGTGTTCTCACAAAATCCTCTTCAGCGAAATGGTGACTGCAAACACGGAGATCCTTTAGTGATGCCGGTGGCATGTTGACATCCAAGTTTAGAGGAACTAGCTGCCGAAGGCCAATATCACGCAAAGGAATGCGGTGAAAGCTGTAAGGGCTATGGGACACAGCTTTGTTATTGCATCCTGGATAGCAACACACACGAACCATTTTCAAAATGTTTGAAGAGGTTTCACCATCTTCCGTCCTCGAAATCGCAATCAACAATGACTCAAAACAGCTGATCGGCGGAGCACTACAGCGCTCTGCGTAGTACACTGTGTAAACAGCTGATCAGCGGGCGCTAACCCTGGGCGGAGGGATACGTGAGTTGGTTAGGTCCAAATAAAAACTGCGTTTTTCCTGCACTTTGAGGGGCTGAGCATAGTTCTATTATAGCGAACAATGGAACTGTTTATTTTTTTCCGGTAAAACCTCTTTTAGGCCGCGAAAATAGGCCGTTTTTTTGGGACCGTTCACAACACTGTATGTTGAAAATCTCTGAGCAGGACTATGGGCTGGCGTTGCTAACGGGAGGAGTGTGGAGAGTCTTCTACTGCAATCACGGTACTTAGGGGCTATTTGTAGCTCATACAACCCCACTTAAAAATAATGCTACTATCCCTTTAAAGAATATATAGCCTAAGAAATTCAGCTTGTTCTCGCTCCTAATGTGCAAACACAGGACTTTCACCTTGGAGACAAGGGTTTGAAAGCAAAAGTCAGCACTGGCTTCTTTTTAAGACATTATGTTATGTCACATTGTTGCGTACGCAACTTACATAAGCTACATTACATATGTGAACTTAAATAAGTAGAAGATTTATTTTAACCCAAACATGATGTTTTTCTAAACCTATCCATGTTGTTTTTGTGCCTTTTTGAAAGTCCACGTCATTATTGGTAACTTGACTGCAGGGCCCTGTATGTGCACAACTGGTCACCAAAATATGCAGGTTTGTAAAACATGGCTAAACCTGTTAAAATTTGGCAACTTCTGACTCCTTTCCCACTGCCAGTAGGTGCGTTTCTGTTTTTTTACTGACGTGCACTGGAAAGCCTTGTGTATGCAGGAGAGCTGAGAAAAAGGCATTTTTAAAAAGTCTGTGTGTGCTCAGCTCTCAGTGCTTTTGTAGCTTCTAACTGAAACTCTGTAGTTTGAAGTTTAGTTCGTCCTACGTTCCTGTTAGTCTTTTCAGGTTATTTTGCCGTTTCATGCTGTTTCAGCTGGAAAAGAATTGTGTTAAGTTATTACTGATGAAAACCCAACATTTGTTGTTTCAAAATAAAAGCTTTTAGATAAGAAAATAACAAGACTTTCAGTGTGAAGAATTTATAGGATGTTTATTCAATGTTTACAACCACTGGACACAAGATGAGAGTTTCATCTGTTAAATATAAACCTTCAAGCAGGTGCAAAAGGGGGAAAAGAGTCACTGTAGTTACAGACAGAAGAAAACAAATGTAATGTGCATGTCCACCCTGGTGTCATGTTTCCGCCACTGCTGATTAGAGCTACAACTGATAAATACCGGTAAATACTGAAGAGTTTGTTTGTTCATGGGTTTTTCACCCAGTGTAAAAGAGGCTGTAGTTAAAGCACAGGGGCACTGACTGAGGTGTCATATTTGACAAGTGAGAATGTGTTGAACCTTTATTTAACCAGGTAAAAAAAAAAAAAAACAGCCAAGAAGGCAGCAAAGTTACAAGTTGAGTGCACATTTATTACATACAATAAAAATCCAATGGATCCAATTTTGTATTAACAGGATAAGTGTGCACTCTTGAACGTCAATGAAATTGACTTTGTAAGAGTTTTCAAGGATGTGTTATGTTGTCTTTGAGTAGCTCCTCAATTTCTGTTGTTTGTTACATTGTGGTACAACAGTTTCCAAAACTGGAGCCATTTTAGTCCCAGTGAACATATTGCATATTAAAAACATTAGAATTAGCAGATGGCTGTTAATGCAGGATGGTTTCTGTTTCACGAGCTGCTCTCACAACTTTGTCTCCTCTCCTCCTCTCAACTCCCAGATTAGCTCAAAAAACGGCAGTGTTTGGTGAGGTTCCTTCACATACTGCTTCCTGAAGAAAGCTCAATTTTAAAAGCGAGACCTTTATTAATTTTTCCTCCAAGATGCCCTGCTGAACTTGGCTCTTAAAAATCGCGTCAAAAAGGAGCAAAGTTAAAGAGAGAAAGAGAGATGCTTGCGTTCGGTGTGATCTTTCTCTTCCTCTTCATCTTGGTTTTGCCTGGCCTGCTCTGACTCATTAGCAGCAACACAATTTGCCAGGCAGGGGCAGTCATGCAGATGGGCGGAGGTTCAAACTGATGGGCTTTGTCACCTCACATTAATCCTGCCGAAGATGATTAGAAAGAATCCGCCGCCCAAAATTCCTGATGATCGGAATGCTCATCTTTGATGAGAAAAGCCACTGTAGATGGCCTTGCTGGCTTTCCCTTTTTGTCGCTATTGAGGCGTCTTCCTCAGGAGAAAAAAAAAAAAGTGTAGCATTAATGAAATACCCCTGGCAACGACATGGCGTGACATAACATGAGAGGCAGGAAAATAAGTGTGGTCCAGTACCAGACAAGATTAATGAATGGGACTTTGCGCTGAACCCTCAGTGTCACAGAGTAATGCTAGCACTTTTGACAACAGTCCAGAGACTGGCTTTTGTACATTCTTCCTGTTGTGTAAGTCTTACGGTGTACCATAGGAAACCAGAGCTCTTCAACCAAACTCCATAGAGAAAATAAGTAATTTACTTGTCTTCAAATCGAGTGATAATTTTGCTCCAGTTTGGGAAACGGTAAACAACTCCCTGTGACAGAGGCACTGCTTCATTTCACACTTACTGTATTATGCACAAGGACAGTTTTATTCCTATCACAAACAGAACACAGTGTTCCCATCCACGACTCTGTCCTTACAAAAATTCACCTACCCAAAATTGGAACCATCTCTGGATCTTGGGAGCACTACTGTACGTGGTTCATTTTTCACCGTCAGCAAATCGACCACTTCCAGAACAAAGCCCATCAATTTTTAAAGTCAGGTTTTTTTTTTCTTTATGCAGCGTGCTTTCAAAAACAAGGTTTGTTCAGGGGTAATTGTTTGCTACCGGTGCAGGCCTGCCAGCAGGTTTTGACAGTTTGGTTTTTTTTTTTCTTTAAACCAGTCCTCAAAAGTTTGAGGATGTTGTATCTGGCAGGGGTCCGTGCCTGACAGATATACTCCCAGTATTTCAGGAAATACTGATGTCTTTCATTAAAGTGAAAGCTGTCGTCACCTCTTGCGGTCAATTAATTGCGTTTTGAATAAACTCCTCATTAGGAGGAGCTGTCACGGTTCTGTTAGCAACGAGACACTCTGACATTAATTGTCTCCTAAGAATATTGTTTTGGTGGAACGTCCTCTTCTAGTTGACTTGCAAATTATTCCACACAATGTAATGAAGCTCAACGCATATTCATATTGTGCAGTAGCTTCATGCATTTTTGAATGCTGTATTCTAAGGCTGGATTCTTTTTTAAACCTTATTAAATCATGGATTAACTTTAAATTATGTTTCCTCAAACTGTAAAACTAGTTTAACCCTCTGTTGAACCACAGTCTAGTTTTTACTCTAAACGTAGATTAAATTTAATCATGTTGCGCCAAAACTTTGAACTCCAACTCTGTGATCCAATATTAACTTTAAACACTTGAGAAGGTTCAGTCTTTAAAATGGCAGCCTGTCTGAGGTGAAGAAATGAAAGCTCCTCTGCTGAGCCATCATGAATAGGCTAACCAGGTTAACATTTTAGCTAGCTAGCAAACAAGTTAACATTTTGTAATCTCTTTAGCTAACCACCAAACAATGTAAATGTTTTGTTAACTTTTTAGCTAGCAGCTAGCAGGGACAAAAATTAGCACCAGTAGCCATACAAATGCAAGTGGGTGACTCACAGCCAAAAAAAACACCAAAAACAAAACAAAAACAATGCTATCTGTTAAGAAGCTGGTAAAAAAACAAAAAAAAAAAAAAAAAAAAAAACATTCACTCGCAATTTGGCTGTTTGAGCTAATTTTCCACCCTGCTAGCTAGAAAGCAATGAATGTTTTGTTAACCTTTTCACTAGCTAGCCACAAATCGAATGTTTTGTTAACTTTTTAGCTAGCTAGGAAACAATCTAAGTTTTGGTCACTTGTTAGCTAGCTAGCAGGGACCAAAATTAGCACCAGACAAATGTAAGTAGCTGGTAGATTTGCATGAACTCACGTGCCAAAAAAAAAACAACAGTAATCCAAGAGTGGCTGGTAAAATTTAAACTTTCACTAGCAATTTGGCTGGTTGAAAAAAATGAATTTTATTAATTAGCAAACAGTGTGAAGTTTTGTTAACTTTTAGCTGTTTATAAACTTGTATTTACTAAACAGAGATTAGTTTTTTATGTGTGCAACAGAGGTCGCTTAATTTCAAACCTGGTTTTGCTAAGCTCTGAGTGGAACTAATCTTAGATTAAATTTATATTTGTTGGTCTTTCGATGGTTTCACAGTTTTCAAGTTGCTGTTTTAGGAAATGTCACTTCAGAGCTTTATGGTTGCCAAATGTGACGGGTAGGCTCTTTGTTTCCTTGTTTAAGCAAGTAAAACAGTGTGAATATGAATTACTGCAGCGTTCATGCTTGACAACAAAGAGCTACAGAGAAGATAATGGGTAAAATATGTTGTTAAATGGTTACTGAAGAATTGCGAATCATCGACAGCCGCTCATTTGGGGTTCATGAACGCGGCATGGTGTATGATCAGTGGTGGGGAGCCAGTTCGGTGGGGTGCCATCAAGGATCCGTCTGCTCTTATTTGAAGCCACCCCAAAGTGATTCATTAAATGATATTGGTGACCCAAGGAGGGTTTTGGGAAGGAACCCAAAAACCACAGGCATTCTCACCACCCATTCCCACCATCCATTCCCACTTGGTGATGAGAAAGCAGCGAGTACTCTTGCTGGAGACATGCTTCAGTGGCTTTCCCAACTGCATTTTCTCCTCCGTGTGCTAAAACTCTGCTGTAATCCAGTGTAAGAAGTTACAGCTTTCCACAGACATATATCCAGAGAAATCAAAAGCCAGAGATCTGTCTAATAACTCTAATAAGACAGTGAAAATTATGCAAACATGTTACCATATTTGTCTTCTATCCAGGGATAAGTTTGTGCTTTTCATGTACCTTTAGAAGTAAATGCTGCATCAGACCATGAAAAACCCCACCAGCAAAGTGGCAAAGCTGCTACCAGTCCCAGACTCTAATCTGGTTGTAACCCAATCCCTGCACAGTGCTTTTTGTGTACAAACGAGCCCTCTCAGTCACTTCAGCCCTGAAGCTTGTGGTCTGCATTCCGCCTGTCGTAGACACAAGCTGTCTAAATAAATGCTCGCCGTTGCCTCTTTATTCTGGTGGCAGCTTGTGTTCGGGGGGCCTCCGGCGCTTTCATGCCAACATCCATGCTGCACACATGCTCGTGAACATCCGCAGACCAAAACAGTGGCATGCTACCAGGCTAACGCATACAAGCACACAGCAGACACCAGCTGGGGACCTGTTAACAGCCAAATAGCATTGGTCTGTCAGTGAACAGCTTGACGCTGCTGCTGCCTGTTCATTCTTGTTTCGAGCTGCATCGCCCGCAGCAGTCCGGGGCTTTCAGTTGGCACTCGTGGCTGGTATCACATGTGCTAAGTGTCAGTGCCAGACAGACACTATAGGCTTGTGCATTCTGCTCAGGCTATACAATTAGCCCGCAGACAGCATCTGCTGGGCTCCACAGGGGTTAAAATGGTCCCACGGTCTGTTAATGAAGAATTCCATTTTAGTTTGTCAAACTGGACTTATTTTAAGGTTAGTCAAGTGAGTAAACCTGTTGGATCTTTTGAATGCAGTTTGGATGCCGCTGGGGTCAAAGAATAAAGCGTTGTTTCATGCCTACACTGCTGTAAGAAAAACCCCAAAAGTTTAGAAAATTTGTAATTTCAAGGCACCATCTGTACTAAGTTTTTGAGTTTTGAATCAGACTCGTACTCCTAATGCACAGTATATAATTTCTACCATTGTACAACAGCTAACATTTGCATTAACTTAATTGAAGTGAAAATCAGGCTCACAGCTCATTTGAAGTTCTTTTTTGGGGGGTTTCTAAAACTCAAGTCAAATTTATCTAAAGAAGAAAAGTAAAGACACAAAAGAGTGGTTGACAAAAGTTTTTTTTAAGTTTATTTAAAAACTTAAGAGTTTCAGTTTGGCTTAAAGAAAGACAGTTGCCTTGAAATTATTAGTTTTCTCCACTTTTTTCTGTCTTTTTTGTCCAGTGCACCTGTTTATGTTTTGCATATATTTCTGATGAATCGTTGTTCTTTGGCTGCAAATCGATCCTCTCTGCTTTGCCTAATAACCTCCCCTTCACACTTTCCTGTGTGGTCTCTTCTCGTAACATCCCAGATACTCCACCGCTCTTCCAAATGCCAAAACATGTCAAAGAAGAAAAAGGCTTGCGACAGGAAAGCATTTAATTTCATCAGCAATAATTACACTGTATTTAAGAAGAGAAGAGTCCTTCATCCCCTCTCGTAATGAAATAATGACGCAAACTGAGCCATCCAAGAGACACTGGATATGATTTTTTACAGATGTTCAGGTTTAAAAGTTGATGATAATTTTCTTTAAAAAACAAAATCTTTAAGCGTTCAGGAAACGGGTTGATGAAGCCACTTGCTGCAATCACAGGATTCAGAATGATATTTGTGATAAGGTCAGAGGAAAAATCAACCTCGAGATGTGACAAATGAAAAATGACAAAAGCACGTGCAGCTCCTGGACAGGATTTTTTTTTTTTTTTTATCCAGGCCATGGATGCATGAAAATTTAAGGTAATGCTCCACAAATGAATTAAGTTTTTTCAAATCAAGTTAACAAGTTTGATGAAGACAAGTGCTTTAAGCCAGATGTACATAAAAATGCTGTGTTCAAATCAACAGTTTGCATTAATGCAACTTAAATTTAAAGCAAGTCTGCTTAAAAGTTTCAGTTTTCCAACTTAATTAATAGTTTTACCCCAAAGTAAAATACTGCTCCTTAACAACCTTTCAGAAAAAGTAGTTTTTATAGTGACCTTAGTGAGTTATTTTAGTTTGTCAAATATATCCTAACTTAGCATGACTTAACGAGAGCTAGTTTGGTTTAGTGAGTTTATGATGACTCACAATATCTAACTTAATATATTATTTGATCACAAAATCTCATTTTGTTTTGTTTTAGACTCATCTTCTTTCTGAATCACCAAGAGAACTGCAGAGGGAAAAATCTGAAAAAGATGTGTACGTCATGATGTCAGAGGCACAGTACTAACAGGGAACTAATGTGCTTTCCACTTAAATAAAAAGAGCAGGTTAAGCAAACAGGATGTAATTTTAGGTTGTCATAATCCACAAATATAGACGCGATCACTCAAAATTCAAAATCTAACATTACTTCGACTATTAAAGAAATACACCTTTCACAGTGTAAAGCAGTCTTCAGTGATAAAATGATTCAACATTTTCTATGTGAGCCTTTTTTGACTTTTATCCCTCAAATACTGCAGTTAGCTCTGCAGCGGTCCGTGAAATCTTCAACATCTCCTCCTGAAAAAGATGGAAAAATAACGAGCCTCTTGTGTTTGGCCACAACTTTGACTGAACGCAGGAGTTTAAGTGTTTGTAATGATCTAATCATGTGGATGTATCCGTGACAGTTTAGGCTTTTTTCTGCTTATATTTAGTTTCTTTGACGTTCTTGGTCAGCACATCCATGATATGGAGGAACAGGACTTTCTGTGAGAGTGTGTAATTCTTTTTTTTTTTTTTTTTTTTTTTAAAAAGGCTGCTAAAGGAGCTCCAGAAGGTTTGTTAACTTGGATTCTTCCCCGTTCCCCCTCCTGTGTCGAAGTAAAGAAGGAGCCAAAGTTTTGGTGAATCAAAAGCACAAATTGACCCTGTTCCATCTCTTGTCATCGAGTCTCATTAAAGGCTTGGTTTTTGAGACCACAAGCATCTGGATTTAAAAATAGGACCCTAAATTGCCTTGCTGTATCTCCATTTGGTTTGTTTGTTTATTTCATGTAGGCTGTGCATCATGCAAAGCATTTTCTGGGGCGCCTTTTGTTCATTAAGCTTGTTTGCACATTGTTGCACTTCGGTGCAAATACCTTGATGAATCAGGCCCAGATGTCGGCGCTGGGATGCCAGACAGAGGTAGGCCTTGGCAAACCTTTCTCTGGCCACCCCTTAGCTCAAATAAATACAGTCAACTTTGAGCATGTCAATTATTTCTGCGTCTGTGGCCAGAGTCAACAGCCATGCAGCACACTGTCCAGCAATTACACATCTCAAAATTAATTTTATTATAAATCCTGACAGGGAAAATAAAATGGTAATGGTGCTGAGTTTTAAATGTGGCTTCTAATGACTTGTACCAGCAGCCGCCTCAAAAACCATCCCACCCCCAGACAGGACAGCAACGTTTCAGCAAGCTGCTTCAGAAGGCGCCAATTAAATTATGTCTTTTCTGACAATCATCGCTGTGAAGTCGCCATGAGCTCCAGCCATAGCTCCAGCGATACCGTCAAGTAGGAGATGGAAACTTGGATCCATCATTTTCTCACCCTCTCTAACACACGGAACCGTCTAATATCTTTGGCGTGCGACGCAGGGCCCAACGGGTGACAACGTGGGAGCGCTGGATAATGACATCGAACACAAATTTGACTTTTTTTTTTTTCAGGCATGAGTCGTGACTTGTTTCACTCTGCGGTTGTAAAACTGGTGGCCAGGGTGATTTGTCATACCCAGCATTGTGCCGTGCGGGAAATATTGATAATGGAAAAGAACCAAAGCAGAATTTAGTTTGACGCACACATTCAAACAAATGATTCTCAGTAATTTCTTGTAGATGTGTGTCTCCAAATTCGTTGGCTGCTACTCTCTTTTTTTGGGGGGGATGCGTGGGCCAAAAAGACATTTGAATCTGACAAATAAACAGAATTTAACCTTTTTTTTTCCTCAACTTCTTTCCCTTTTTGTGCAGTCAGACCGTGAGTTTGCTTCTCTCCTTTATGTCGAGTCATACAGTTCAGAAAGCCACAAACTGTGACTTTTAGTTTGTCCTCAATCATGGAAAGAAGGCGAACAAGCCATACTTTATATCGAATTAGACAAAAACTGGAAATAGTATGCACTTTATTAGACCCTTACTGGACTTCATTAGAGGGAAATTAGAGACACATTACAACAGAACTGTAGTGTAAACTAAAGTGTATTGTTTTCACCGTGTGTAGACCCTTATTAGACTTTATGAGAGGTTAATTAGGCACACATTACAACAGAACTGCACTGTAAACTAAAGTGAAATCACACATCCGCTACTACCCCATTTAAAAACAATATGTGAACCAGAACTACCGTCTAGCTCACGGTGAAACATTTTCAAATCGTCTGAACGCTTCAGAGAAAAGCTGTTCCTGTTTGTGTTTTCCGTCGACTGCATGCATGCACTTCACGTTTCTTTAAATTCGGGAGTTGGAACTTGCCCTGTAAACCATATTGGAGGAGTCCTGAGTTGAAATTTTAAGTTCCCTGCTGCCACCTCCCAGTGCATATCTTTTTTATGCATCAGCAGTCTGATTTAAAAAGGGTCAAAGATTGCTTGCCTCTTATGTCAAACACATTTCCCCCCAATCCTGCTTGCCTGTCTGATCTCAGCCACATTTTATTCAGCTCAGCATTTCCTCTTGAAGAAATCTTTGTGAAAATGCTCCTGACTGTTTCCAAGTACAGACTCCTGCCCTAATACGAATGTCAGAGCATCCTTAGCACGTACTGTAATCTATGGACGGACTTACAGGTTTATTGATGTTACATGCATCAGGCACGTTCTGTTTTTCCAAGGTTACCACCTTTTCATATTCCCCTCTGCTTTAACACAATCTCCCTCCTTTTTTGGAGTTGAATCATCTAAACGTGAGAGTAATTATAGCAGCCTGTCCAGGGGTCACAGGGGTCACCGCAGAGTGATTTGAGGGTTACATATCCAACCTGGCTCCTCGCTGCTAATGTCAATCAGGCTAACAATAGCTCACTTATTTGGTAATCGTTGGAAGTGTAACCTGCAAACAACGTCATGTCCACTGAGTAAAAATGTACAGGTGGCTCGGCTGCTTGGTGTAATAAGAAATTACTTGATGCTAAGAGCAAGAAAACATAACGAATAAGGATGTTTTGCTACTGAAACTTATCTATATGCTTAGTGATACTGCTTCAAAAAAAAAAAAAAAGACATTAAAAGATGTGACAAGATTAATTTAACTTTTAATAACTATAAGCAATATAAAATTAGTTTTCTCTAGTTGTCAGGACAAATCACACCAAGTTCAAACTCACTAATTTTGCCTACTGAGCATACTTTAACCCACGGGGCTCCACAGTAGTGAAGGAAGGTAAATCTGTCACAATAAACTTGGCGACAGTCCTGTGATGTTCTGCTGTTTTTTGCTGTGTCCTGTGAGTTGGTGAAGATGAAGCTGTAGCTGCTGGTTATCAATGGGATTCTTCAGGAACATAAATTAGAAGTGCTTCAAATCGATGCTAACTGTGTCCTGAGTTAAAAAACTGCAGAATTATTTTTGTAAATAACGAGTGTTACCTTGATTCAACAAGGGTGGGACAGTTGAAGTAACGTTAAGTTTTCTGCAGCAACCGTTTTGCTAAAAAAGTCACACATGCCGCTCTGCTCCAGATTTATCGAGTGCTGTATTTGTAAGTGTTTCATGAGGTTGCTGGTGTTAACGTCTATTACACACAACTACTTTTTTACTTATATTGCTTTTAGCTTCAGTTTTGTTAGATTTAGTGAAGTGAGCCCACATCCGTGAACGTTTAGCCCCGTCTGTCGTGCTTAGAGAGAGCACAGAATCTAAACATGCAGTTGCATTGCAGCAAAGTCAAACGTAATCGCCCGACCCTGGCAGCTTCGTCGTAGGAATTTGAATGCCCACTATGTTAGAGTGAGTTAACGTTACATGAATAAGATGAGATGAGATATTCCTTTATTAGTCCCACAAGAGGAAAATTTACAGTGATACAGCAGCGAAGAGGATAGCAAAAATATAAGGAAACATCAATAAAAAATATAAAACCTAAAATATAAGCCAGAGGAAATATAAAAAATATGAACAATTTAAACAGAAGGAATATAAAAATTAAAAATAGCAGTTGAATTTACACCATTGTATGGAGGGAATATTCATATTTCATATAGAAAGATGAGAATATACCTGATTATTCCACATCAAATTAATATTGAGTGAAATATTGATATTGCACACTGATAGATAATACACCTGACTGAAGTTAAAAATAAAAAATTCACCTGCGTGAAAAATTGCACAGTATGAAGTAACATTACACCTGAAAATAAGTACTAATATTGCTACTACAACTGGTGTACATGGTAGTGCAGACCAGTTGTCATTAGTGTGCACCAGTAGTAGCACTGTTTGTCCTGGAGCTTATCAATATTTCGGTACTGACCAATCAGGAGCCGGTATCAATTTAGTGCCAGCTCTCTGTACCCATCCCCAGTGACAAAGAAGTATGCGAATGAAAGCACATGTGCCGTTTGTCAAAATCATAATGACTTTCCCAACATTTGAAGGACACTTTTGGTGTCATTTAAAAAAAAAAAAAAAAAAAAAAAAGCCTTTCATTTCAGTCTGGATGAGATTTTCTGACTTAATTGCTTTGTAATTAATGGGTAATATTATTACACTGTGCTCATTTTGAGACCTTGGGTTAAGACGTTATGGTCTCAAATCAAGCATAAAATGATCTGGCATCCAGCTAATTAAGACAGATGGATAAAAAAGACACTGATGTGACGTGCAAGTTGGCAGCTGACAGCTTTTTGGCCGTTTCTTCCAGTTTGGGCGCCAGGTTATTGAAGGTAAAACAAACTTTGACAAGGCTATATTTTACAGTCATCATTGTCTGCGCAGTTCACATTATAGACTTCCCCAGTTCAAGAATCTAATGCAGCGTTCATTTGGTCCCAGTTACTGTTTGTACAGGCAGATATATCCTTGTTTCCTCCTACGTGTGTCCATACGATGAATGAGTTACTCGAGACTGTTACCTTAACAATCTGCAAACTATCCCGAACTTTAAGTTGACACTCACGCAGCCACCGGGCCAGCGTGCTCAAGGGCAATCTGCACTCCAGCAGACCTGCCTGTTGATAATTTCCCGATCCCCGCTCTCACTTTGCAAAGTAAACACAGGTCCGCTCTCCAATTATCTCCTACGGTTCCTCGAGTGTTACTGGTGCCTACAATTATTCAGTGCACTGCAGTACAACCTTGCGGTACAATAACATTTTGCTTTGCTGCAATTATCACACAGGAGCAGCGAGCAAATTAGGATCTTTTTGCATTGTGGGACAATTAACCTTGTTGGGGTCGAGCTGTCAGGTTCCAAACGTGTTTGCAGAACCTTAAATATGCTTTCTGAAGAAATAAATAAGGTTTTGCTTCCTGAAACGTCTGCTTCGTTCAAAACATTCTCAGTCGGCCAGTGCGAATGCAACACATTTATTATTATGCTGCTCTTGTGGTATTAAAGCAATTCAGTGCTCCATAACAAGCTACGCAGCGTGTAACAGAAGATGGTTTGTCTTGAATCGGATAAAATGTGTCTTAAAGCTGCAAGCTTTTTGTTAGATTGTAAAAACGAAAGTGCTAACACATTCAGTGGTGTGTGGGCATGCAGCTGGTTGCTTCTTATCAGTGTTTTGCCGCGGTGCAGTTGCACTTTTCTTTAGTCCACTATTCAAATATTAGTGTAAGTAAAATGGGTGGTACAGGCTTAAAGGGAGAGTTTGGATTTTTTTGAACTGTGCTTGTAAGAGGTACTTAGCCATACTCAGAGTATTAGCTGCAGTAGATGGTGGTCAGTAAGTTCCCAGTTTGGAGAAACAGCAGGACTACCGGTGTACGCTACATTTAGAATATTTTCATGTCATTGCCCCTCGGCGGCTCAAACAGGCGCAAATGGTGCCAGTTACCAGCTGACTGAGACACACCAGGCTTTTCAAGTGACCTCAGTTTAAACCCATGCGTGGCTGTACTGCACCAGGCTCTCGATGTAGTATGAAGAGCGAGAGAGTCCCCACCTGGAGGAGGTGAGGTGGATGGATGGCTCAAACAAACACAGGACTTTCACCCAGGAGGCCAGGGTTCGAAACCAAAAGTAATTAAACATTGTAGGGTACATTACGTGACATGTGTCACTTTCGTCATGTGACTTTCGTCTTGAGTAGCTTCAGCGACGTCGCTTGATGTACATAACGTAACATAATTACTGTAACCCCAAACATGGTCTAATCCTAAACCTCCCCAAGCAGTTTTTGTGCCTAAACTTAACCGAATTGTAAATGTTTCTCGGCGTTAAGCACGTATTAAAAACCGTTTCTGGCTGTGTCTGATGCAGCTGCTAATCAGTCCCTTGTGATTCAGTATCGCTGAATGGCAGTGACATGAGAACAGGTTGCCACCGCAATAGATTGTCAAACTTCCTGCATCTGTACTTGTGCTGCTTTCAACAAACTGAGGACGTGCTGATCGCCATCTATTTCTAGCTAATACACTGATTAATGATAAGTGCCTCATACATGCTTCAAAAAAATCCAAACTATCCCTTTAAGGGACAGCTGAAGTGAAATCACAGGAGTAGCTCCTCAGGAAACGGAAAAGTAAGAGGCAACAGGAGGTTGTAATTAGCAAATTAGTTTGCTTTTCATGGGGAAACGGTCATTAATGTGATGCTTTATCAGACCTGTTTCCTCTGTCTGCTGTGTGTTCAGTGCTCCGTCCAGATTTATAGCGTCACTGCTCTTTTTCTCTCTGCCTCCCCGTCTCTGCCTCCTTTTACTCACACACAGACAAAAAGAGCACTAAATCAGGCACATTATTTTGTTGTTTGCAAAGTCACCATGGTGCATTTTGGCAAATCAACTTGTTTGGTTGTTTCAGACCAGTTCATTAGAGATAAAACCTCTGCAATCGTGAAAATGTACCTTTCCCCTGTTAGGGAAAGGACTGTCACGTTGCTGTGAGTGTGCCATCAGCTTGCAGAGCACCTACTCTTGTCTTCCCCTCCCTCCTCCCCTCCACTCATCCATCCTTCATGTCATCAGCGGTATCTTCCTCGCGGCGGAGGGCCCTACTTATCCTCTCTGGCTAATCAGCCTCCCCTCTGACCCCCTATGTTTACCCGTCCCCTTCTTTTCTGCAGGCTGACACAGGTTGGTAATGATTTTTCCCCTCTGAGGCTGCTCCTCTCAAATCCCCCGTCTCCTGTTTGTTGTGGGCGGCGGGCTCAGGGAGCGCTCAAGCTGTTCTATCACATATGGTAAACAAACAAACAATTACTGCCCCGATGACCATTTACATAACAGTAATACCACTTTCAGCATGTTGTCTCGTCCTTATTTGAAGTGTCTGGTTCATGAAAGGTCTCAATGAAAAAGTGCTCGTCCAAAAGCCAACTTAGATCATTTTTTATATAAAAAGGAAAGCTATAATTTGAAGCATACGCGTGGTTATGAACAAAGACAACTATGTTCTCTTCGACTGTACTGACTTCCCAATCATCACCACTAAAGACGCTGCCTCATTTCCTCTTATTTTTCCGTATTAGTAATTTTGATGAAAGGCGGAGGGGTTGTTACTCCAATTGTGAGAGAACATCTTTGGTGGTTTTCCCTCGCTGTAATCGATACACATGCACATGCCCGGATTTAATCAAGCCTGCAATATCAGTGTTAACACAACAACACTAATTAGCTTCCTGTACAGTAGACAGAACAGCATTAATCTTTGCTGGCGATCAAAAATTTGCCAGACGTTATTGAAGTGATGTTGAAGCTAATGTGCAGTTACAGTTAAGATGAACTGACAAAGGTGTCTGTCTGGTTTCTGTTCTTCATTTTTAATCTTTTAAAACATTTTGAAAACAGTCTGTTGGAGCTGCCGCACTGCTGACAGATGGATGCAGGGTCCTTATTTTTCATGTGATGAGTTTAATGACTTCAAGCCCTCCAAAGCCCAGATTTGTTGCATGTGATTATTGCAAGTTAATCTGAAAAGGTTGCATTTGATGGAGCAAGTAGTAAATATTCTTCTACAATGTTGGCTTTGCTGCATAGGGTTGTATAACATGCTCATGTTCATATTAATGGTTTGTTTCTATATCGCATTTACCCTGCAAGCCAGGTAGTTAAACAATACATTCTTTTCACCCTGCATCATATACATACATGTATCCAGCCCAGCCCTTTGCAATGAGGCAGTCTATTTAATCTGTCCCTGCTCTGCCAACGCTGCTGCTGCCAAACTGCTCTTTTGCAAATGCTGCCGCTGTGTTACCACTTCCTCCCACTGTACAAAAATGAAGCCAAAATATCCCAGATATGAGCGCTGCCATCTTAAACTGGTGACTTCATTTGCAGCCAGAGTCTGCAAAGTAGAGATCAGCATGATAAAACCACTAACTTTATTTGAAAGGGTGTGCATAAGACTGTCATGACACTGTCATAACCATGTCATGACACCTGTCAGGAAGGACTTAACATGAAGGAATCTTTATGAATGTTTGACATTTGTCATTAAGTGTCATTCAGTCAATGATGTCATTTTAATGCAAAGTTGACATTAACCAAGACAAAAATGTGTTTGTTAAGACAACTCGACAAAATAACAACGGCAACATAACCTGTCTGTGTCTTTCTTATGACAACTTGACATTAGGCCTGCAACTAATGATTATTTTCATCATCGATTAATCTATCAGTTATTTCCTTCATTAATAAATTAGTTGTTTGGTCTATAAAACGGAAGAAAATGGTAAAAAATATCTGATTTTCCCAAAGGTGATGTCCTCAAGTGTCTTGTTTTGTCAACAACACTAAGATATAGAGTTTATTGTCGTAGAGGACTAATGAAACCAGAAAATATTCACATTTGAGAAGCTGAAAACAGAGAATTTGGACTTCTACTCAAACTGATTAATTGATTATCAAAATAGTTGGTAGTTGATTTAATAATCAATTAATAGTTGATTCCTCAATTAAAACATAAAGAGACTGTTTATCTTTATGTTTCAACATTTCATTAAACTGACATATGTGGTTGGTTTTGATACTGGACGCCATGAGATCATTATAAGTGTGTCATGAATAATTTCCTGGACTTAGTGAAGTGGTATCATGTGGACTTGTCATAAACATGTCGTTAAATGTTATAAGGCCAGTTTGATGTCAGTACCAAGGTGATTTAGCTTACAGTGTTAGCTGATGGATAGACAGCGGCTAGCTAGTTTACTTGTTGCTAAAGTAGGCTAACCACTGTCTGCTGTTATCTACAGCTGGCCTTATCTAGTTAGCTTGGTTGAGCTAACGGCCTGTATAGCTGAATCAAGGCCTGGCAGCCAGGAGCCAAACCTGGCAAAACCTGTCATCAAACTGACCACCGTGGGTCTCTGAGGGTGTCTTTGGTTTGATAATGTCAAGCTGTGTCATAAACATTCATAAAAACTCCTTCATGTTCATGACAGGTGTCATGACATGGTTATGACTGTGTAATGACAGTGTTATGCAAACCCCTTCAGATGAAGTGTTAATGAATTACCTGAAATGACAGAAACCAAGCCGAGTACTTTGATTTCTTTACACATGTTCCATCTGCTAGAGGGAGGGGGTGGGGTTTATAACCTATACAGCAGGCAGCCACCAGGGGGCAATTGAGATATTTTCGCTTCACTTATGGCGAGCTGTCATGTCGTCCATATTTACATATGTCAATGTTGCAAAGGCTTTACAACATTGCTGATGCTCATATAGAATTCATGGGCCAGAGTTCCTTCTCAAGTCCACTGGTGCTGCTTTCAATGCCACCTCAGTGTGGGAGGTGTTGTATTGTCTGTGGCCTCTGGCAGCTCTGGACCGTAGTGTCTACATCTAAAGGATTTATTCAACTGAAATGCCAAGGTAATATTACTTCACCGAAGTAAGCTTTGTTGCTTTTGTTACTAAGCAAATCATGAGATTACTTTTCTTGATAACTGTCAATAAGGGTTGAGGCTGCCTTCACTGCAGGCCTTTTTGTCAGTTGTGTCTCATCTTTTTTACTGTACAAGTTTGAGAGCAATAAGAAACAATTGATAATATGCATGATATTTGCATGAATATTACATTAAAGCACATCATTTATGTAGCACTCTTATCCAAAGCGTTTTATAGTCTCCCATTCACACACACTGATGGGAGCAGAAATGCCATGAAAGATGGTAGCACTGCCATCGGGCATGATTGAAGTTCAGCGTCCTGCTCTTCGACATTTCGACAAGAAGAATTGCCAACCCTGCGATTAGCTGACTACCGGCTTTACCTTTTCTGTCTGTGTCTGCTGGCTGCCATGAGTTATTTGGGCTCTGAGATGCTTTGTGATGTTTGTTTCCATACTGGGTAAATATAACATTTGTGTTTGTACTTAGCTTTGCTACAGGCTGAACTGGTTTTTGCATATTTTCCTATCGTGGTGATGTTGTTTTTTTTCATAATGCTGCACTGTAATCAAACCACTTGTTGATAGTAATGTTGTATAAAGTCTATTGGCTTTATAGATGTAAACACAACTGTTGTCTCATACACATTCCTTTCATATTATTGTTTTTGGTAATACTGGCTTCATGGGAAACTTTTGTTATGCACGGGACAGATGGTCACATTTACATTTTTTTTCCCCATGATTGATATTCATTTAAATATTAGAAAATATTTCTTAAAACGGCTTTTTATCTGGAAACTTTATTCACTATTCTTCACCATAATCACTTCTAAACTTCTGAGGTCATGAGGATTGCTTTAATATTTATTATTTGGCCAATCATAAGTTAATGAGGATGCTGCATTGCTCGCATGATTTAGCCTGCTGCATCAGATGGATCGCCGGGTTTAGATCTATCCATCTCGGTTAAGTAAATGGAGCAAAAGGTGTTTATCTATTGGGGGTAAAGGCTTCATGGATGGTGCCTGGCCAGCGTTTCACATATTTTATCTTATGCAATTTTGGCAGGGAAGTTTATAATCATAATTTTTCTGCTCTCCTCTTTGCTGAACTTCGTTTAAGGTTGCGGGATAAGCTCTGCATTCACCTAAACTGAAATATTCACCTTTAAGAGACCAGTAAGTGGAAAATGCCTCTGATATGGTCTAAAATCCTGCTATCAGCGAGGATGTGAGTCCATGCACCAATCTGATACCATGTAAATTATTAACCCTGAAACACGACCCTGCTATTTCCCAGCAGCCTCCTGTATGTGTTTTTTTGTTTATGTTAATACGCCTTTGCCCCAGTGGGCTGTTTGGCAGGAGAAGACTTTCGTCCTTGTATTGGGGAAAAGGGGGAAAAAATGAAAAACCTCATCTTTATTGCACTCCAGAGAGGGCATTCATAGCTGCTTCATCTTAGAATTCATTGCTGTCAGAGGTATAATGTACAACCTTGGTATAATGTCATCTTAAGTTTTGGTATCTTTTGTTGCGTGGGAAAGAATGGATGATTTGACATGTTATTACCTCGGCTAGGAAAGATCATGCCTTATCTCTGCAAAAGGCTAAGACAAAATACAGCAATTACCCTGTAGAATTGAAATGTCAGGGCAGGTTTAGCATTTCCAGCAACAGAAATTGGATTTCAGACATACTTCCAAACTTTGATAAAGTAAGATGTTGAAGTCTGTATTATCCAGTGAAAATGCGGCACGTAACTGTCTCAGCGTGTTAGAAAACCCCTTGTCCATAAAGAATTGTGTTTGTAACCGTCTGTGGTGGATGCAAACCAACAGTGTAGTTTAGTTTACTATCAGTTAAAAGTCACATAATGAGGTGCACTTTATTGGGGCGTGCTCCTAAATGACCTGATGAAACTTAAATGACCTAAGCTGTTCGTAAAATTCCGTACATGAACTTCCTTTTAATTAGTAATCAAACCTTTGGTTACGATGGGTGAAAAGGACTAAGAGAATGGGGATTAATTAATTTCTAAGGGCCTTAGTTTTAATAGAACACTTTTCCTCGCTATTTTATTAGGTCAGCCATAATTACCTTAGTAGTCGTAGCAAGTAATTCCATTAAATTCTGCCATGGTTCAGGAACTGTCTGTGTTTCAGAGTAAAGATACTCTTAAAAGTCAAGACAAGAGCAAACTTATCATTTTCATTTAGGTCGCGTAATGCTCCCAAGCAGTGTGCTGAGGCACACTGGTGCCCTGTGAGGCAAGTCCATGCGGGCCTTGGGATTCTGTGTCAACCATACATTATTATTGCAATAACTACACAACTATACAACAAGTAATGAATGAAATATCAGTACTTTGTATGCAGTCATCTCCCAGTACAGAAGCAAACAGACGCTACATTGACTACTTCAGCCTGTTGCTGTATGTTGCCACCATATTGGACGGGTCAAGACTGGCCTTTGAACAATTACTGTACGTGTAAATGGGGGAGCTGCAATTTTTCGGGACAATAAAGCACAATAACATTTATATTTCTCCACTCAATCTCAATGAGTCCTTGTTATATTCAAGGGTTTATGATCCATATGGACTAGAAAGATTTTTTAACATACCTCACAAAGATCCTGAAACCTTGAAGATGAAAATGAGTCACTGAAATCGATTGAGAAATGTAAACATTATAGTGCTATTTGTCCAGAGTAAAATGACCATGTGGCATCTACATATATACATCTATGGTTTTTACCATTTGCACAGTTGCTGGATGGTGGAAATTACACATTGAAGGTCCTGATTGTTTGACGCCTAATTTTTTTTCCCACCCTCGCTCCGGGAGCTCTGCCTCTGATTGCCTAGTAAGCTACCGATTGCCTACTAGAGGCTATTTTGCATGGATATGATGTGTGCCTTGAGATTTTGGCTTGTCTTTTGGTGTGACTTGGACAAAAAAGTTTGAAAAACACTAGTCTAAAGTCTTGCAAAGTGGGGGTCTGTGATGGTAGGAAGAAAAGAGAAAGGAAAGGACAAATATTCAGACATAATAATAATAACAATGAAGGAATAAAAACAGGAAATTAGATAAATTAAAAAGTTAAATATAGATCAGTTAAAGAATACATTAGAAACACATTAAAAGGTCACATAAAGGCTCATTTATTCTAAATGTTAGATACAAACATGGATGGAGCCGTCTGTCTGCGATAATTTTGTCTGCATTTCTGGATGTTTTCTGCAGGGGCGCTTGAGTGGGTTGTCATTGATCCCCAGTAAAAGGCCTATTTTGGAAGTTGGAAAAAGAAAGTTAAGAAATGGGGTTTGCTGTTTTGATTGATTGTACATTAAAATGAAATTAGCTTGATCATTGTTTGACTATGAAGAATTTATCATCTTTAAACTTAAAAAAAAAAAAAAAAAATGATTTAAAAAATAATCCTTAAGACAAAATCCTCTTCAAATTGGGTGTCTGTAGTCTAATGTCACTTCTAGAGGATACAGGGTGCCGGTGCAGTGTAGCCGAGACTGGAGTGATGTGTTCATATATGGGAACAATTTTAAGAAGCCATAGGTTTTACAAGCACCGAGAAAATGAACAAGGGTGAAGATTATCATCACATGTGCGCCTGGTCTGTCTTTAAAAAAAAAAAAAAAAAAGCTTGTGTTTTCTCCCCTCTGCCTCTGAGAGACTTGAAACCCCTTTTGCTTACATGCAGCTGTCAGCACCTGCCAAAGAATTCAGAAAAGCAGAGTGGTGAAGTCAAAACAGCTCGTGACCTTGTCTGAAGCGTCTAACCCCCTCCCCAGGTCTGCGGTGTTCGGCGTTCTGCGCCATGGGAAGCACCTGTCTGCCCGGCTTCCCCCTAAATACACTCAGGACGTCACCCACTGCTGTTCAATTACCCTTAAAGGAGCCTTTAAAGGTAGTGCAGAAGCAGGAAGTGTGGAGAGGTTTCTATCCATTTGGCATATGCTGGAGCATTAGTGGACAAGACGGGAACAAAGGGAAATTTAGAGGGTAAAGTGAAAAGTGTCTGGTATGGGAAATGTCAGCTGTCTGACATCTGTTTTCATGAATGCATAATCGGAGGCCTGAGAAAGGACTTTATTCAGAAATATGACAAGTCAAATTAAGCCATTTTTCAATTTGGCATTATATTTGAAAGTCAGATGCCTCCAGTGAAATCATTCTCTACTTGTGTCAGATTTTAAAATGTTATAATTCATATTTTCCCTGATAAAGTGGCCTTCAAAGAGCAAGACAAGCCTTCCCAAGAGGTTGCCACTCCGCGCTGATAAAAGACAGATCCACTTACATCCTCTCCTGTCTCTCCACAACCCCACCGTCTGACGTTGAGTAAAGACAGGTTGCAAAGGTTGGAGACTCATGTAAGGGCTCTGAATTCCCACACCCTTCTTCTGCCTGCTCTTCTTTTTCCTTTGCATCATACGCCTGGCACCGGCACAAGCTGCAGCAGGGCCCATGATCTAACTCCAGCTACCCACTCCACAAATCACACAACAACAACGGGTGAAGGGGCTTTTCATGCCGGGGGTGTATACTCTTACTCTCTGCGGTGAAGTTTCACATGCGTAATGTCTTCTGGCAATGTCACGCTCATGTCCTACGTCTTGTTATGTGACAGGATAACAACTGAGCTGTTTATTGATTGTACAACAACGCTGAACAATTGCACTATTGTGTGCTTTGAAATAGCTTTTACAGTTCCTCCGCTGTAAAGGGAGCTACGGACAAACACAGAGGAGTTTTGGGTAAATTTATCCCCATGTGGAGAAACCATAGCGCTGACTTTCCATTTAACATTCAGCGTCTGTGTTGGATTGGTCTGTGTTGTCCATCAGAATCTGTGGGAACTGAGCCACTAATTCAAAACGTTTTAAAGCAATAGTTCAACATTACTTACTTGCTGTCTTGCCAACACTTAGATGACAAGATCAATACCACTCTCATATCAATCTGGTAAATATAATATAAGTCCTAGCAGCCAGTTAGCTTAGAAAAAGTTTGGTTCTGTCCAAAAGTAACAAAATCCATCTACCAGCACTTTTCAAGCTCAGTAATCATCATGTTATATCTTGTTTGTTTAATCTGCACAGAAATGCAATAAGAAGTTTGGGTTTTACTGGGGGTTATGTGCTGAAGTAGCCTGGCAACACCTGATAACCGCAAATGTGAATTAGTCAGGAACCTCTCGGTTCGTTTTTGATTTCCAACGAGCATTATCAGCACATGCAGGCCAAAATGCCTCTGGATGCAATTGGATAGACCATGAATCAGAGCTGTGACACAGGACAGCCATGGTGCAAAATACAAGGACCCCTCCTCAAAACCCACTTAAAACCTCCTGAAAGCCTCAACAACAAAAATTTGGCCGGGCTCTCGGTCATCATATCTTTAAAAAATGATGTGTCGCTTGCATTGTCACTAAAATGTCTTACTATGCCCAGTATTTATTACTAAAATTTAACAATATTTATTAACAAACATGAATATAGAAAAATATTTTTGCAATGTTTTCTCTTATATTGCTATTGAATACTTGGTTGTCTCGTGTAAGGCGTTATTCCATCACTGGGGCTGTTTGCAAATGGTCCACAATCTACACAACCTGAAGGTAGTGGTGTTTTTTCAACATTATGGTTAATAGGGACTAAGACTTTAGTGCAACACTAGAGCACCCCGATTGCCACCATGTATTTCACACACTGCCTACAACCAGTCAGAGCAATGACACATGCTGGCGTTTCTTGGTCCATTTCCAAGCAGGGCATGAAATAGTGCCGCAATCTGTCAGAAAATGGCAATGTAGTACTTTCTCGTATTACAACTAAACAGAACATTGAAACATGTTTCTGAAAACATTTGATCAACACCGCCTAGTTTGACAGTTTGATCTGAGTTTGGAGGCCCTGAGGTGTTGCTTAAACAGACTGCGGACTGGACGCTGCTGATTAGATCTCCAACCAATTAGAACAGCGAAAAAGTGACAGTGACTTTTCAGATCTGGACCGGTGACACTCTTATGTCAGTCATTGCATAGAACCCACCTCATTTTGAATAAACGGATGTAACTGGCCTGACCGGATTCAGTGTTGGTGCAATTGGTCCGGCAGATTTGTCTAAGTTTCCAGGCCAGGTTTTACTCAAGATTATGTGCTGAAGTGTTTCTTAGATGGGAGCAGTAACTTTCAGAAGTCTTCAACAGCCAAACTTGTGGTGATGCAACTAGTGACACAACTTCAGGTGGATTTTGTTGCCTTTGGACAGAGCTACGCAAGTCATTTCCCCCTGTTTCCAGTCTTCATGCTAAGCTACTGGCTGCTGGCGCTAGCTTCACATTTATCATACTGACACGAGAGTGATATTTTCATCTAACTCTCTGCAAGAAAGCAACATTTTGCTTTAAGTTTAAACAGATCATCCAATTGCTTTTTAGTCTATCTATATATAGAAATTTACAAGTCATGAAATGTAGCATTCAAAAGCACAGTGGAGTCAGCAAAGTTTGGCGGAGGCGGCTGCTTGTGTCAAGTTTAGTGACGGATGCATTTTGTCACATTAATAGAGGTACACACAGTCACACACACACACACGCACACACAGAGTACAGTGAGGTAAACCTTGGCAGATCCCAACAGGAGCCACTTATTAGCCCGGTCCAAGCTTTGTCCTGCCCATAAAGGCCCATTCAATCAAAAGTTATGTGGAAACCATTGTTGCAGGATTATTGTAGTGTGGCTGTAAATTGTGTGTAAGGCTCATTATCAAAGGGGCCTCCCTGGCAGAGCTTTGGCACAGGGGAGCCCGACAAGCCGGGGTCTCACCATCTGTAACTGGGGTATGGGAGGGGGAAAAAAAAACAAAAAAAAAACTTGTGCTTCCACTGTGTACATGCATTAGAGAACTTTTCTCTTGGGCAAGGGCCAGAGCTCAACAAAGTTTCCCAAGCTTTATTGGAAACGGTAAAACCTTTGAATATGGTGGATCAAGCTGCAGGGAGAAGTGAAACTAGCAGTTATGGAGCAGAACGAGGCATATGGTGGATCAGCAGTAGTCAGAATTCAAGACTAGTTTCCCACAGGGTGTATATTTGATGGAGAAGACATTTTTAAGCAATATGATATGGTGTGATACGAGTAATAACATACAGACAGAGTGAGTTTTAATCCAGTAGTTTTAATAGTTGTGGAAGAAGAGTTGTTTTATATTTTATGATATGATGAAATTTGAAAAAGAATAAAATAAATTAGAATCAGGCAAATAAATAAAAAAAAATCTGATAAGAATCTGATAGACCAACTAAAAGATACATTTAAAGGCATAATCTTTTTAAAAATCTGGTCAAATATTACTCAACTACAAGTGGAAGTTAGATTATTAGATTATTTGACTTATTAAAAAAATAAAAATATTGGGTATTCATTAGGTGCTGCTCTAGCTGTGACATACTTTACGGCATCTTACTTGTTAAAAGTAACAAAAGAAGTTTCAGTTTATCAAATTTGGTTGATCAGAACGGGGCATTTTTTATTAATAGCTCCTTGTTGCTGTATGTATGTATGCAGCGGCTTCAGTAATTGATTCTGGCCACAGCTGCAGCATGGAAGAACATGGAGGTACCTCTCATGTTTGCTAATGCTGCCTGCAGGTGAAAAGGGCAATCCCAGACTCTTCAAGTGCTCCTATCTGGATATTTCACTGAAAGTTTTCAAACTCAATTAGAGCACCCTTGGGCCTTCGCTCGTGATGTTTTGCGCATCTGTTGTGACAATTAGTTGATCAGAACAATGAGCGTATTAGACTTTGAAGCACGCAGGCTTTTATGTGAATTTGTTAGGACGAGGGCCGGGAAACCTGACAGAAACATCCAAAAAGCTGACAACACTGCAGAGACACGTTTATTGACTTGAAAAGAGTCTGCTGACAACCTGCAGTAAATGGCATGATTAGGCACTAAGATAAAAACAAAGCGATGGCTGTCATATCAGGATTTTCCAATACAGAAACGTCTGCATTTATTCAGCTGTGATTCCCTCCCGGCCCTGTCGTAATTCAAGCTGCCCGAATCAATGCAGCTGTACTTTAGGCTTCGAGCCAACCGCATCAGTTTGATTTGGTGAATTGTTGCACTCCCGAGTAATCATGCTGAAGTTATTAAGGTGTCTGTCTTTCCTTCAGGTTGTAAAAAAAACATGCTAATCCAACCATTTTCTCATCAAATTACCACAGCAGGACTGCAAAACAGAGCTAATAGAGCATAAGGAAGACATTTGAACAGAACAGTACAGTACATAAACATGATGCGTGTCTTTTCCCAGATGATTTCTCTTCACTGCATATTCACTTGAAAAGGCATAGTTTGACATTTTGGGAAATACGCTCGCTCGCTTTCTGGCAGAGTTAGATGCAAAGACTGATATTTGGTTTTGTAATGCAGAAATGCATTGGCAACCAGTGATTGCCAAAGCATTCCTGCAGGTGTGCTGCCCATCTCCCCCCATACGTGTGACCAGCGAGTTCTCTACATTAGGCACGCTATGTGATTGCTAAGTCCAATAAATAAACAAAATAAACTCACAAAATGTCAAGAAAGGAAATATTTGCACACATTTTCCTTTCCTTTCCTATTGAACTAAGATGAGAAGTGGCAGACAATCAAATTAGCAAAAAAAACAACCAGCAACTCAACCAATAGCCAATATATTTGTCCAGTCATCCAAGCGTAGACTGATACTGCTATCTGTCTGTTAGATACTGTACAGTGTATGGCTACAACCAGCAGATGGTTAGCTTAGCTTAGCATAAAGACCATAAACGGGGGCAAACAGCTAGCCTTGCTATTTCTATTGGTAACAAAACCCACATACTAGCACCTCTAACACTCATTCTGTAAAATGTCTTGACATTTTAGGTGCCATTCAAATAAAGTATGTGAATGGTGGATAATGGAAACAACTACTTGGAGAGGTAATCACAAAATGTGAATAGACTGAAAGGCTATTGCAAAAGAAATGCTGACCATGAATCAGGGCTCCACCCGACTCAGAATTTTGTCTGTTGAATCAACTATTCATTCCTTTCTTTTTTTCATAGACTTCAGCAACGCTTTACTGAACTGCCGTATTTGTACGGAGTACACTGACGTTCACATAATATAGTAAACAAACCAAGTTAGCCCTTCCAGCTAATGTGTGCAAACTACACTAACGATGGATTGCAAAGGTGCAACAACATTTTTGCCACCATTAGATATCAAACAAAAGCTAGACACTATATCGTAACCCATTGCTGTGAGCTGCAGATTCACCACTTCTAGCCAAAAGACAGAAGATAATGTTATCTTGGAGCCCTGTCGCGAGGCCATCCGTCCATCTGTTGTCTGCAGCTGTCGGTCTATGTATCTGTTTGGGAGTATAATCCAGGCTTTACTCAGAGTCACCCTGGGTTCGGCTGGATCCACAGCTGGCTGTACTTGCTGCAGACATTTTCACCAAGCAGGCAGGGATGACTTGACGCAGTGGAATGATTTTACCCTGGAGAGCAGCATGAAGATGAGGAACGCTCATGACACGCACAAAATCATCCACTAAAATGACTGCTGATGGCCGCTTTTTTCCCAGTAATGATTGATAAAGTGGAGCTTGTGGAAAGGGCGGGCTGCCAGGGTAGGTGTTGTATGTAAAACATCACAGGCAGTTAACCAAGCAGCACATGACAACACTGGTCATGCACAAGCGGTCGCTGTGCATGACGAGCGGGCGCTGTGAGAACTGGGGAAGATGGATGCAGCATCCTGTCGTCTCAGAGGCTGACAGATTTCAGAGGGAATAGTCAAGGATGGCTTGGTGCTGAATTTGGACCAGAACATCTTCACATGCAGCCTTCTAATAACTGAACCTCTCTTTAGGAGTACAGCAACACATCACTTCGCCTTTCATCTGCTTCCCACAAGTGCAAGGCAGTGACAAGTTCTCATGGAACATACGCAGCAATAAACAGCATAACATGGCGATTGTAATGCAAACAGTATGCTGCCACTCGGACGAGTAATTGACTTCAGCAGACCTACAATCAGTGCCTTGTTTGCAGAAATAAAACCCACTCCTTTCCCGTAAGAGTGTCCAATATTAGGACGAAGCTTGGCATCTCTGTCTTTGTACTAAAATCTACTTAAAAGATTGGGAGAGTCAAACAACACTGTAAAAACTAAACAACTTGTTTTTTTACTTAAAAATGTTGGTGTCTGCGCTGCCTTAAAATTTTAAGTTGGCCAACTTTGAAAAAGCAAGTTGAGGTAATAAGTCAAATGAACATTAATTCAGTTGTACTAAATAAAACATGCTCAGTAAGCTCACGATATTAAGTTGAACCATAGTAAATAGTATATATATATATATATATATATATATATATATGTTTGTGTATATAGTAAATTGTCCTTTAGTTCAGAGATGCATACTTATACAATGAGACATGCTATTGGAGGTTACTTTACCTTACCTAAACTAAGAAGCTGCTCAATGTACAGTGATATTTAGAGCAATGAAGGAATGGAATTCACTTCCTGATTATGTAATTCAACAGAAAAATATGGTAAGCTTTAAAATTAAATTAAAAAACTATTATTTAGCACGTAACTTTGACTGAATATATTTAATTGGATCTTTAATTGACTGTTAAGTATCTCTATATACCCAGGCTTGTTGTCGGGTCATGGCATCTTTGAGGGTGACATTTATTCATTTGTATATTTATTTATCCTTTCTTTTAATGATGATTCAATGTAGGAGCTTGTGTTGTGTGTGTTGTGGTTCCAGTATGTATGTCTCAGGATCATATTTGTATTTTGTATGTGCCGTATGTATTGTACGAGTTTGTGTTCATGTATTGTATGTATTGTGTTGTATTATGTGTGTATTCTTATGTATGTCACTTATGAAAATTTGAAGACCCCAGGAAGAATAGCTGCTGCTTTGCAAAAGCTAATGGGGATCTTAATAAACTAAAACTAAACTAACCCTTCAAACACACTGATGAACGTAAAAAACAATTTTTTTTTTTACAGTTTTAAGAGTCAGTTCTTCATTTTGCACAAAGAATTTCCAGCTGCTTCTGTTGGAGCTACTTTGTTCCAGCATTGGCACAAAGACAATATGTGAAACTGCTCCCAGGGAATTTATTAAATTGTAAGCGTAAGAGGGTAGAACTGAATTCAATAGTAACCTTCATCATGCCGTACAGTGTTTTCATTACTGTAAAAAAAAGCAACTATGACTTTTTCAAAACTATATTGGAGACACACAGCATGTTTTAAAATGTCTTCTTCAAACTATAAAAAAGAAGAATTGAAGAATACTATCATAAGCGTAGCGTAGCTTCTCTAAGGAATAGTGCAGTGTGTAATGTGTGTTCAGTGTGTAAGTTAGTGAAAGCGAGCAGCAGACTGAGATGCCCGTTGTGGAGCAAATCTGTCAGTGTGGCAGTAAATGTACAGTCCAGGTCACAGTGCGTCAGTTAATAAACACTGCAACGCTAAGTCTCGACTGTTTTTCCCATTTGCTAGAAAAGTGATGGGGTTAGTCTCAAAGTAAGGTGAGCACAACAGGCTGATGTTAAGCTAATGCTTGCGATGTATCTTTACAAAGAATTGTAAATCCAGCCTTGAACTGCAGTGTCTTTTTGGAGTTGTGGCAAAATAAATCCATAAAGATAAATTCAGTACTGACTGTCTGTGACTGTTAGCAGTTATTGTTGTTAGCATGTTGTTAGCTGCCCAATGACAATTACAAGATGCCTTGGTTCGAGTCCGTCGACCAATCAGAGGCTGTGCTCCCGACTTGGTAACCAATGAGAGGGTGTGTTCCTGATCCTTAGATGTGTTAATGGATCCATGTACTGATAATAAACAAGTAATGAGCTCACATAACCACAGAATTGCAGTAATGTGATTATCATCACAGCCCTCGTCTCTGGAGAGCTTTAATTCTCAAACAGTGCATGCTGGGAAGTTTGCTAATTTACTGATCATGTTTCTTCTAATGAGGTGGTGGAACTCTGCGCGGTGCATTCATTTAGGTAACCTCTTAAGTGTTCTGATATATACTTACATTAGGTTAACGAGAAAAGATTAGTTGATTCCACTTAAGTCATGTTTGATTTTTTTTTTTTTTTTTTTTTTTTTTACAGTGAATACTATTTTTTTCTGTCCTTTTTAAATCAGCATACTGTTAGGCAGAACACAATTACAGCAGTCAACACAAACCGTAGTCTAAATGTATTCCCTTGTTTCAAGGAGCATACATTTAAAAGAGTCATCTGTTATCATAGCATCTCTGAGGACGTCCCTCTTTATTAAAAAGCTCAGGGCAAATGGCCTTTCACTTACTGTGAATGGAAAGTGCATGCATGTCACCCGTGTGGTCTACTGTAAATAAGGAAACATGCACATGCTACTGTCTAATCCCATTTTCATTAGCGTTTGGAAATTGGAACTGCATTGAACTCAAAGGACATGCCAGTTACGGTACTTGTCACTTTATTTGGTCAGAAAAAATCTGAAGGAAAAAAAAAAAGTTCCTTTTTCGAGCCCCAAAAGTTTCCTCAATGTCATCATCCCTGGCCTAGTTCTGTCTTTTAACGAAGCAACCAGAAGCTTTGTAGTTTGATTAAACAGAGACTTGGTGAAAGGTGACAGCAACATACATGTTCAGATGCACTGCAGACATGAAAGGCTTTGGATTTGGATGAAAAATCACGAACCAGAGCATTAAAAATGCAGCGTTTGGGCAGATTAAGCAGAAAAATCACTTGCTTTCGTGTTCCTTCATTCTCTGTTTGTGCGGCAGCTCGTTATGGCACGAAGGTAATCCATAACAGAATGCGTTCTTGGATCCTTGTGGACACACACAGGCTCTAAATAAGAATAGATTTTTATCACCGCCCCATCCAGGAACTCAATAGCCGCATTGTATGCTGAAGGATTTCTACTTTGGCTTGGACTGGAACAAATGGGTGGCCTGAAAATAGCATCCAGGTTCTGCTCATAAGCCATTTAACCAAAAGATCCTCCGCTGCACTGCTGGTCCTGTTCACTGTTTATCTAATAACAATCTCCACTCCTTTCTTTTCAGCCATGGTTATTAGTTTGTTTGCCATTTACTGGTACAGCCCACCTCCTCAAGTCTCCTTTGTAAATACCTCTCATACAAAGCTTGGGGTATTTGGTTCGGTGTGTAATTTCCGTGCTGCCAAGGTTAAGCGAGCGGGGCTAATTGAATCTTGCATGTCTTCTTATGATTTATGGTGGAACAGAATAGATTCAGAGGCTTGATCTCCTATAATCTCTCTCATTACGGGAGATGTAAGAGGAGATGATTGTCCAGCTTAATTTGAAACGTCTGCAAATTTCTCGTAACCTCTTTGATTCCGCGCTGGCTCTCATTTGCGAACGGCCTATCGTGCGGTACATGGCTGCCAGCTGAACCCTGTGCCAAATAAGGTGCACCCTACCCTAAACTTTCAAATTGGTTTAATTCACAAGCTCATTAAAATCCTGCAGTTTACCCAAGTTGTTTTAGGGTAAAATACAACCAGAAGGGACAACCGCAAAGGGTGATGATCAAATAATGTGAAAATGTACTTTTTCCATGTCCTGATGTATACCTTCTGACTCCTTGTCTTCATCCTGCAACATCCTGCACTGGTTTTGCGCACTTCCTACTGAAATAGCTGGAGTCTAAGAACTATTTGAAGATGTAAGAAGCCCTCTGAATTACCATGCGGGCTTGTTTCCAGGACTTCTGAGTCACTTTCCATGTTTACCATGGTTCACCTTGTCCTCCCTGCTCATGTTATGTCCTGTCCAAACATCCTGTTTTACTAGAGATGTGTTAATATAGGAGTGCAGCATTCAGAAATGCTATTTCCTGAATATAGGCTAATCTTAAACCATTTATCTAATAACACAGTGGAACTATGGCAGTTTGTATCATGATCCTAATTCATGCTTTTTTTTTTTTTTTAAAGAAATTGAGATTTTGTGGAATATGCTTATTTAATTTCTCGCAAAGAGTTAGATCAGATGGCTGATGGTTGAAAATAATCAATGTTCAATGCGTATATTACAAAATTTGACGTAAGTTGCCAGCCACCTTATTGGTAAATCTTTGCTGACTTTACCTCTTTTGATTACTGCATTTCATTTTTGTCAAACAATTTGATAGAAAAAAAAAGTGATTTACCTTAGCAATAGTTAGAAAATAATATATGCTTTCCTGTTGTGAGTTAGATGAGAAAACTGATATCACTCTTGTATCCATTCAGTAAATTAAAAGGCTGCGCCGGCAGCTGGTTAGCTTAGTTTAGCATGACTGGAAACAGCCTGGCCCCGTCAAAGGTAACAAGAGCCACACAAACAAAACTGTACACAAACCACAACCACAATGCAAAAACAAGTTGCAGTTATAAGTTTATGTGCTGAACTTTTTATTATTATTTATTTATTTATTTTATTTTTGCTGGGTGCAGTATCTTCTGTAAGTCACTCGGCAACCACACGGTGAGGGCCAAAACTTCCAGTATATTTTGTCAGCTTTGGAAACCTCTTTTTTTTTTAACTGTGTTTTTACTCTGCTCTTTTTCTTACTTGTAGCGCTCTTACCCTGTCTTTTATGTATGGGTAGTGTTTTTTTGTGTATTCAGCATTGGTTGAACCCAGTCGTTGTACAATATGGGACAAATGAAGTAAATCCTGAACTTGAGCCAGGCTAGCCACCTATTTTCAGTCTTCATGCTAAGCTAAGCTAACTACTCACACTAAGTTTATACCACACAAACATGAAATTGTACATGATCTTCTTGTGTAACTCTTGGCAAGAAACAAATAAGCGCATCTCCCAAAATGGCGACTGTTACTTTAATGTGGAGGTGGGTGTCTATCACCAACATCAACCCTGCATTCTAAATCGCATACTTTTTACTTTTAGTATGTACTGCAGCTGCCCTTGCAAAGTATGTACGGTTGCAATGCAGTATGCATACAGTTGGGACTTACTACTTCGTCATAACATTGCACCTTGAAGTTTAACCCTCTTGCTCATACACCTATCGCAAAGGATTGTGGGTCAGAAAAGCTAGAATAGCATGCTGGCTTGCATACTGCTAAAGGCAATCGAGAACAGTAGGACATCCTGGGATTTTTGGCAGTCTGCATTTGACATATTATGTTTTGGGACATATTAAATCTTTATCTGGCGTACTAAATAGTGTGGTCGTATGGGTACTGGAACGCACAGCAAGAATCAGTCATATAATTTTTTTATATCCAGGGAGAAATCACCTGAGCGTGCTCGCTCATTGTCAGCGTCAGCCAGCGTTGCAGTCCCACCTGTGAGCTGCCCAGTAAACCCACAGTCCTTTATCAGGCTCGTGAGGAGCTCCACTGGAGCAGTCGGGGGTTAAGTGCTTCGCTCAGGGGAACTCTGAAATTAGCCAGAGAGGGAGGGGAGAGTGTTACTCATTTACTTTCTCCACACATACTGTATTTTCACAGACAAGCTGGGGATTTAAACTGACAGCCCTCTGGTCACAAACCTGCATTTTATCACTTTTCTCCAAAACTCCTGTAAAATCAGAGGAAAACTTACTTAAATATTTATAAAAAAAAATGCTTATATAAATACTATATATAACATATATGACTATAAATGTATGCAATATGTTAAAAATGGGGAGAATGTTTATTCCAAATGCCATGGCTCGGAGCAGAGGAGCTGGCCAGTTATTAGCACGGTGGTATTTGCGGCTTCTTTGCTAAAACCCTTCAGGATCAAACCATAATAAGAACAATGTGTACTGATGAGCCGGGCCCCACCGCCGGCTCTACCGTGGCCCTCCAACCACCTGAAACTACAGGTCAGGATTACAAACCGTCCCCAGAGGATGAGCCCCGCTCCGTCTTCTCCTCTGACCTTTGACTTGGTCAGTTTGACTGACACCCTGGGAGGAAACATGATGCAGAGGCACTTTGCCTGAACGCTTTCAAAACACTCTTTGTTGTCTTTTCTGTTGTACTTCAAGGGATGTTGAAAAATCTCCTCCAGTTTTTTTTTTTCTCTTGTGGCATTGTGTTACCGTGTCTGGCATTTCTTCAGTCACACAGAAAGTCTTCCAGCCCTCGGGTGACACATATGATTTGCATTTTTTTTTACGAGCCTGATGCCATCACTTTGGTATCTGACAGTCTTATTTAGGACCAAATATTATGGTTAATACAATTACACTAATGCTTTTCCTCATATTACGTTAAGCTTTCCAAATGTTTTGATTATATTTGCATGGTGGCGTGTGCCCTGAGTTTGATGTTCCTCAGAGCATGAAAGCAGCGGACGCAATGGTTCATGGTCACAGCTGCTGGCTTTACTTTACATGTATTCCTTTTTTACCCAAGACTCGGCTAAAATTTTGACGTGACTCATATTTATCTGTTTAACTCACAATGAAACAGCAGTTTCAACGTCTTTACCTTTAAAGTGACTTGTTTACTGAAACTAGTGGGGATTATAAGAAGGATTTAAATCAGATCCTTAAAATGCCACAACAACTCACAATGGTCAATTATGGGTTTATATGACAAGTGGGGTTAGATTGTTGTTAGAAAGCACATTTAATTGTCTAAATGTTTGCCCCTGAGTTCAGGATAACTCAACAAAAACATTTTAACATTTTGCAGAAAGAGAAAATGCTTTTTTAACATATATTTGGCATATAACAAGAAATAACTGAACAATTAGCACAAGGAAACAGGATTAGAACTTGTTTTTTGCTTTTAGATATGAAGCTCCAGCTCGCAGGTGATAAGATAAGGTTAGCATAAAGCCTCTGTCCGAAGGCAAAAACAATCTGCCTACCAGCACCTCTACAGCTCACTAATTAACATTTAGTTTGTTAAATCCACACAACAATGACAAGCTGTGATTGTACTGGGGGCTATTTACCACTTTACATTTCTTGGCCTGGTTCACCGCCTTTCTCACGTCTTTTTGCCACCTTGAATTTACCAGGCAACCAGCAGAGACTCCAGGGAGTTACTGCACCTGGCCAAGAAATAGTCCATAGTCCAAGTGTAAACCCACCATGATGTCATCCTATGATTTGTGGACTACAAATTTGAAGCCTTGAATTTAGTAATATGGTCGTTGCCGTCTTGGCTTTTTGGAGCAAGAAGTGACCGTTATTTGGATGCGAGCGTGGAGCTACGCCTGTATCTTGATTAGAATCTGATTGAGGACACACTGTGATAGCAACTTCATTCACAAGGTAGCCCCACCCTAAAGCATACCCTGCTTTATCGTCTATTTAAAATTTAGAAAACAAACATCATTCTGTATTGAAGAAGACATGAAACTAAGATTGAGACCATAAACTCATTAGGAAACTGTTTATGAAGCAATAGATCAAAAGAGAAGTGAGGTCATTTTCTTATAGACTTTTGCACAGTTGGCCTTATTTTTGCAACCATTGGTGTCTCTCCTTGCTGACCATTAAAAAAAACATGTTTAAGGTTCAAGGCTGCATTCTCTACATTGGCTTCAGTGTTTGGACTTGAAAGCTTTGTCCGCTTTTTATATACTTCATGCTGTAGCGATACCTATTAAGCTTTAGCTCCGCGAGGCGTAAGACCTGTAGCTTGTCCGCAGCTAATCTCGCATACTACTGAACCCATCAGCCTAAACATTTTTTTTGCACATTTATGACTTTATACTGAAGGACCTCTTATAGTTGTGGTGATTTACATTTTTTGAAAAAGCTTGAAAAACCTCTATATAACCTACACTGACTGCTGATTCCACTATCCACTTAACCAGCTATTAGGGGCTGGAAAAAATGTTATTCATTTACTTAACTAGCTAATTCTTTAATTTTAAAACTTTGAAAAGAGCCAGGCTATTTGTTTCCCTCTGTTTCCTTTATGCTAAGCTAAGCTATTGGCTAATTTTCAGCAAGAAAGCACAAAAGCATATTGTTCTACATGTAGAACTATTCCTTTAATAATACTGATTTTGGAAAAGAGGGGCTTTCATTGTAGCTTGAGCAGTAATGTGTGTGGGATTGTGCAATTTCCATGTAGCAATTAGCTGTATAAATGTTTCCTCTGAAACAAGGTAAGAGGAGTGAATTAACTTTTATACCTGTTTATAAGGCTCCCCTGACTGAAACAGAATAATTGCTTTTACACCATGTACTGTAGTAAAAATGAACAAGGTGTGTACAAAGCTTGTTGTTGTCGGCTATGACTCAGCTCCGGAGGAAGGTCCTGCTGGAACTGTGATTGCTTTGTGAAAAAATTGCCCTCATTACGGGGAATTAATGGCTCACAAAAGTAACTGAAGGTGCAGTGGTTTGTGTGTGTGTTTTTTTTTTTTTTTTTTTTTTTTTTTTTCAAAGGAAAGATTGACTGAGGTTAGAAAAACGGGAGCCTTGTTCATTTGCAGAGAATTTTGGCTTTCACTACCAATTTATTTCCACTCAGAATTGCACTCTGGCTGCATGTTTTGTGTTCTTGATGCACCCATTTTTCTATAAGCCTTCACTGCAAGTCCACAGTGGCAGGATTACCATATTTTGTGGTCTGTAATAATTTCTAATAGTGTGTTTAATTTTGATTTTGTTATTTTGGGGAATGCAGAGGGGATTCCTGGGGTAGAGGGAAAAAAAATTTGGAGCTGGCTGACTCTCAGCGAGTCTGGGGCTGACAGCCTGATGATGGCACTTTGTTTTCATTTCCACTCAGGACTCACGAGGGGCCGGGAGACAGTTACAGCTTTCAGCATTCTCATAGAGCTCATCTTTTATTTTTTTTTAGTTTGTTTAGGGCATTCAGGGAAGACATGAAATTCTGACAGGTTGTCTTTATCGACCTCCTTTAGGGATTTGGGATATGATGGCGCACATAATGTCTGGTGCATTTTAGACATGTGCATGCCGGCATTACTCAGGAGTAAGCCCATTTATCCCTCCAGCACTTTCACTGAATGTGCATGTTATACTCAACAAAAATACAGACACAACACTTTTGTTTTTGCCCCTATTTTTCATGAGTTGAAGTTACAAAAAGACTTATTTGGTGTGCCTTGTACTGGTCGCAGTAATAGCCCACTCTAAAATGTGCAGTTTATCTTGAAAAGAGACATTTATTAGGCACTGAGCCTCCTTTCCTCCCGAGGTGGTCTGCAGAATTGCATCTAGCTGGTCTGACTGTGTAGTCAAAAGATGCCGTGTGCATTGTTTATCGCCTCAGTGTGTGCTATTCTTTAATCCAAATCTTTTTTTTTTTACAATGCTTACGAGTGTTTCAGCAGTTAAGATAAGAAATTACAGTTTAAAAAAGCAAAGTCGCCAGTTTCGAGCTACTGGCCTCAGCATCTACCTGCCCAGCAGTTGTCATAGCATATACAGTGTATACCATGTTTGTATCTATAGCCCTATGTGAGATTGCCATAGTTCAGTGCCTAATAAATGTATTTTTTACCTGATAAAACTGCACATTTTAGAGTGGTATTTCATTGTGACCAGTCAAAGTGCTCACTTACATGGATTCTGAACACATTCGTGAGCAAAATTTGAGAGAAATAAACATTTTGTATGCATAGAAGTCTTACATTTTTTAGTTCAAGTGTTAAAAATGGAGCAAAAACAAATGTTGCATTTACATTTTTGCTCAGTGTATATAGGTTTGTGCGAGGCAGACGATTAGTTGTTTTGATATTCAGATGCGACTTCCAGTAACTGCACTCCCACCTGTCCTACTGGAGCATCAGATGAGACCCTCCCTGCCTTCTTGATGCTGGACTTCATCCTTGCAGATAATACCACAGCTGATTTGACATACTGCACCATTTTATTGTATGATTCTCCCGAGTGCTGAATGGAAAAATTGGATTGTATTTTTCACAATCTGTGCCCAGCAGAGGGCTAAATTGGCACTCGCCTTGTGCGGGCAGTTTTGAGAGTTCAGTGGAGCATTTTCATTTTGATGAAAGTCGAGTTTCGGATTTTAATGACATCACCCTCTCTCATTCTTTCATCCGAGATGATAAAAAGATCCCTCAGCTGTCATTTAACGTTCGATGTACACCGCTGGAGGGTAACAACCGTGACATCTGCCCTGACTGAGGAGTTTTATATGAACAGTGAATTCAACAACTTCACGCAACGGGCTCAAAAACACTCCGCCGCAGACTCTAGACTTTCCATTTTGCTCTTAAATCTTTCATCCCTCCATTCTACTTAGATATCCCCCCCAAGCTTCTCTTCCTCCCACCTCCCCCTGTTCTCATCACAGCCCCTCTATCATACATTTTCCTCTGCTGTTGACAAGATAGGGTATCTATGACATAAGAGGCTGTACCCGTCACGCTTGCGTGCTCAAACTGTTGCAGGAATAATCCAACATGGGTCGTTCAATGCTGCTCAAGTAAACACCGGCCTCAGACCACCAACGCTGGGCTGATAAGTTGAAAGATAGTGAAAGTGAAGCCCCTGGGAGCTGCGGGGATAAAAAATACAGCAGAGAAGAAAAAAAAAGAGGAAAAAAACAATATTGCACTCACAAGCTGAGTGGGCAGATCAAAGGAGAAGGAAACCTCAGTGAAATTGCAGGTTAGCTGACCAACGTGAAATGTCAGGCAGGATTAGTTTAGATTAAAGGTCAGTTCACCCAAATAAAATTTAAAAAAGCATTTTCTCACTTATCTTGAATGGGATCTGGACACGCGGATCATTTTCTGATGTTTTGTTATGAGATATCCGTGTACTTCTACCTCCACCCTGGTATGATGGATGTGAATGGAGCATTGTTTGTGGTTGTTACAGCATTAAAAGACCATTTAAAGCCCCTGAAAACTTGGTTCGAAATCAAGTAGAGTCAAGTCAAATTTTACTCATGTAGCCTAAAATCCCAAACCATAATTTGCCTCAGTGAGCTGCACGGTGTGTGACACCTCCTGTCCTTTAGACTCTCGATCGGGTAAGAAAAAACTCCCCCAAAAAAACTGTTTTAACAGCAAAAAAATGAAATAAACCTTAGGTAGAGCCATGAAAAAGGGATCCTCCTCCCAGGATTGACAGATGTATAATAGATCCCGAGAACAGAACAGCAAAATCAGCTGAAATACAGAATCTGATGGTAAAATTTCTGATACATTAAATAATGAAATACATGTCCCCAAAGGGATCATGGAGACCTGGAAGAGGACAAGCCACAAAATCACTCAGTAACATTCTCAATAACGTTCAACATTTCTGACTAAATTAAAATTTTGGGGAAAAAACATTGTTAGTTATTATGTAACATTTAAAAACTAAGTTAATCAGCTTCATCAATGCTGTGTGGGTGTGGTTTGACCAGATTTGACTGACAATAGCTGTGTCTGATATAATTTCCTTGGTCACTCCCCATGTAACAGATACTCAGCACTCTATTGAGAGTTTGGACCCATCTTTTTGCGTTGCATGATTTTACTAAAACGGTAATTTTCACACCTATAAAAGGCAGAATTATACATTTTTTGGATGAGACTATAAAGCATATTTCACATTCAGTATTCTGACACTAAAATTAGACGGTCAAAATTTTGACGTATCGTTGGTATACAGAAATATGTGAAGTCATTTTTTCCCTGCTGAGCTCCGCTAGAAAGAAAAGCTGAGGCAAAGACTGCACAGACAGACCAAACCAAACCAAACCAAACCAAAATTGTTCTAACTTTGGCAGCTGATTGAGAAAACAGGTCATCAGGGCCATTAAAAATTCAATAGCAAGATGTCTTTCCCAGAAAACCTAGGTACTTTGAACAGTTTTCATTGGAACTAATTTTGACTTGATAAATAATCTGCCGCTTCGAGCGCCTGAAAATCAATTCCATTCACCTTCATTGTATTGGAGCGAAGGCAAATACAGCCAGAACTATGGCTCGATATAACACCTACCTCATTTGGTCTGGAATTTTAGACTTTTCAGTTTTATCTGAACCAAAATTACAGGCGTGAAACCTCCAGCCCGAACAAAGCAGCCAAAAGTTGGTCCGACTGAAGAGGTGGTCTTGGTTCGGATCAAACTGGACCATAGTGTGATTCGTTTCTAGCACAAAAACGTTTTTTTGGATGGTTTGGACTTTCAGACCAATTACCGGTAGCTCTGGCAGGGTAACGTCACAACCGGGAAAAGAAAACGCAAACACACACAAAAAAAAAAATAAAATAAAAAAGAGCCATGGTTGCACATGTTTAAATGACATTTGGCCTGACAACTTTATAAATATTCAGTTGGATATAAACACACAAAAATTCTGACACTTTTCAGTTATTTTCTAAGAGGATGTGAGAGAGAGAGGAATTGAAATGAACTGAGAAAATGCTGACGTAAGACGTGAAATCTTCGTGGTGTGGTTGCATAATTGCAATGGGTTTTTTTGTTACTTGGGTGAACCAACGCAAGAGTTGAATCAAGGTTATTTTGATTAAACACTGGGTAGTACAAAGAGGTGAAAGGACCACTGCAACACAAACATTACAACATGGGATATGTTGCAAAATTATGTTGTATAGATGAGAAAATCTATGAATTTACAGCATCTTAGCTTTGCGTGACACCAGTGAAATACCCTAAAATAAAGGATGCAGAAACTTCATGATAGTGTGTGAAAATACATGCACGAGTACCAGATATAAAGCAAATATTTAAAGATTTTGTTACTTTAGGGGCACCAACTGTGTTAGTGGACAGTTATTCAGGCTGAGAGCACTATATGCCAGTCTATTAAAATAGCTGAGGAGTGTAATAACATTTTTGACTTGAGCTCAGTTGGCTTTTCTCCAGTGACTTCATCCTGGATGGAGAACGGTGATGACTGTCCTTGAGCAGTTTGGGGCCCTGCGGTCCACGTTATATTGCACTACGACTCTAAATCCATCCGCACACGCACCACAGACACATACGCACACGGCGCATACTGGCTCACACATCCCTGGTGGTGATAAGGTCAGCCAGCAGTCATGTCATCCGTTAGCAGCAGGTATAGGATTACACATGATTTTCAATGTGACATTTAATAGCCACAGAAGTCTTAAACACAGATAAAGTATTTCATTTGAACTCGAACAAGAGAGGGATCATTTGATGCTAATCATGCACTGTATGTCCCATTTGCCTTCTGGCATCCTGGTTGACAATTTCTTCCAGTGACCAGAAATGCTCTAGCAACTATTTCAGCAACTCAAGCGCTCGAATGCACACACAGAAGAAGGCGTAGGCACACACACACACACACACACACACACACACACACACACACACACACACACACACACACACACACACACAGGTCTAGTATTTGATACTACGCATGCTGCCATCAGTATTTTTGGTACAATATTCGCTAAACACACCCTTGGTAGGCTTCAAAAGCATCTGTTGGCCGACCCCCAGGAAGGAGTCATTTTGCCACGTGTTCGCGTGTCCTGTCTTTGGCGTTCATCTGGATGCCAGCGAGTCATTTTTCAAAAGGAGAAATCAGTTCCCGGTTGCATAAGTTTGCTTAAGTTTCAAACTTAAATCTGTCCCCTCAGCAAAACATTTCCTTAAGCTAAGGGGTTTACGTAGGACTTTGCATAAAACCTCTCAGGTTGTCTCATTGCCTGCAGACTAAGGCCTTCGTGTCAGTTACTATCATAATACAGCTAATGTGCACTTCAGTTACCATGGTTACTCCTCATGCATATCATTCTTCAAAGTTCCTAGATAGCATAATTGTCAAGTGTTAGCTAGCTTAGCTAACAGATAGAGTGTGACACGGGAGTGGATTTTCACGCTCACTGTCCGATCCCACTCACACAAAATTACTCCTGTCCCGTTCCAAACCCAGAAGAGTGGCCCCTGTCCCAACCCTGTTCCTGTCAATCCACAGTTCACTTACTTTATGCACTAGTGTGCATTAAGTGCCTGCAAAAAAAACGGACCTGTTGTTATCATAATTCCCGCATCCGTTGACTTTTTTTTCCTGTCCCAATCCCGTGATGAATTGTGAAATTGGCTCCCGTCCTGTGAGAATCCCTTGGTAATCCTGCAGAAAAAAAGAAAAAAAAAAAAAAAAAAAATCCAAAAAAGATGTCAGCCTCTACTAACACACTAGTTAGCCTGTGTTAGCTAACTTCTCCAAAATGGAAAAGAAAAAAGAAAGCCAAACTTGAAGAAAAAATGAGAATGTTCTCCTGGAATAATATGTTAAGCACAAGCATATAATCGAAATGAAACTTAACCCAGCCGTAACAAACAGGCCACACACAAGCAGAAGATGTGGCAAGAAAGAAGCTAGCTAACAAAATCCATGTGGGAAATTTGTTGTGAAATGAACTGTATAATGGCAAAATATGAAAATATTACTGTAACAGCAAGACAGGAGTTGACAGAAACTTGTTAGTCTTAATAAAACAATAATACAGTTTATTAGATGGAGTATGAGTACCATTTGGCTAGCTAGCCACAAAGATGCTAGTGCTAACAGTCAATTCTAAACTTTTTTAATAGCTTTGCTCATAGTGTCCAGAGGGTTTTTCCTGCCTTGAAAAGTATCTTGATACTTCCTCCTCCTCTTTAATCACCATAATATCAGCCATTGTCTTATGTTCCACACATTATTGACTTTTGAGGGGCTCCCTTTTCTGAGGAAAATGGTTGCTAAGGACCTTCTGGCAGCACATAAGAGAACGCTGAAGTAGCTATGGGCAAACACTTAGAGTTTAAAGGGTTTTTGTAACATCTTAAGAAAAGTCTTATGGTGATTTCATGCAAGTAATCTTTTATTTTTTTCTGAGGCATTCTTAGATTAAAATTAAAGGAAACCTGGTGGCCTGATTCTACCAGTCCGAAAGATCTAATTAGTTTATGTTGTCGGAACCACTAAATTTAGCAGAGTGTAGGTTTATTTGCTGGCCTCTGCATCTTCAGTCCTTCAAGGTCTAATTAGTGATATTGATTGACTACCAGAGTACTCAGGTCAGAAGCTTAAATCAGTCACTGACTGTGGCTAATCAATGTTTGCCAGGTTAGGCTGAGGTTGCTTTCCCCTCTGCATGCATATGATGAGTGGATTAATTAACTCATGACCTTGGTGTTGGCTCTCCCTCAGTGTTTAATACTCATGCTTGTGCAAATCAGATTCCACAAACCCAACCCTGTCTCTCCCTTATATTGATATAACAATTTAAATACAAAATCTTGCTTCATTAATTAAATGTTTTATTCAGTCATAGTCCTTAATGTTAATAGTGGCATATGTTAAAAATTAGTCTAATTTTAAGCTAATATATCTTGTTTGTCAGATGCTTGATAAGACAAATACCGGACCTGAAATTCAAATGGTACTTTACTTAAACTTAAAATGGTTGTGACATGGATTTATTACATCATTACAGTTTTATGCATTAAGATAATCACTGTCAAATGTGTTTTTGCATTTTTGCAAAGAAAATGAAGGATTTACGGACTGTAACAACAGTCTGTAATGGTTGATTAAACCATTTTCTCACTCATACATGGTCATTAAATTAAACAAAAAATATATAATGGCCAAATAACAACGCAGGATGACGCATGGTGTAATGTTACAATAATGTCAGTGGTGCAGAAATTACTTTTAATATGGGGGCGATGAAGAAACACTCAGAAAATCGATTATGAGTGACTATGTTAATGATGCCCCAGCCCTACTGTTAACATTAGAAGCAAATATTGTTAAGTATCGTGCCTGGCCAGTTGAAAAATTTGATACTGAGCGAATGGGTCAAATGTTCACTGACAATATAATTCATTTGTTTTCCACCAAAATGGACAGTCTTGCAATACATTGTCCACTTATCCAGTGGTATCATTCCAACATCATGATATTTCTTTACCTTAATCAAAGTGCTTTTGCAGCAGGAGTCTGAACACAAACCCTGGAATGAAATGTTAAAGTCCTTAAGCTTGTAGGGCCATCATCAACCCCAACAGTCTCCTTGCAAATCCAGTGCATTATGTAAATGTATTGCTTTAAATAAATGTTATGTGTGAACACAATCCAGGCAAGAATTACATTGTCAGTACAATGAAATTATGAAAACAGTTTACTAATATAGAAACTTCATTTCTAATTTCAAACCACACCCATGTTGAGACTGTTAGCCCTTTAGCTATTGGCTACTCATGTTTCTATTCTGGACTGTTAATATGCTTCCCGCACCTAGCGGTCCTCTTGGAGCACAGGTGGAAGATGATATAGTTCAGTGCAAGTTGACGAGACTATTGGCTTTGGATGGTCACTTTATCATGACAATTAGATTAGGTTTTTATTTATCTGGTGGGTTTCTAAGCCACTGTGCATGCAGGGAGGCTATGCCAAGATATAACTTGGTTAACACTCAAAAGAAACCATTAATTTCCACTGTGGATTACACTTCAGCCCAGCCAAGCCAAGCTGGGCTCATCCTACTGTTTCCCTTTTTCATTTTTAGGACATGAAAATGTTGGCCTTTTCTCAAATTTCTAGTCAAGATCATAAAGTTACCCAAAAGTAACACTCCCTCGCATGCAAGCGTAGGTTATGTTACTAGGAATGTCCTCAGCCTGCAGTGAAGGTTCCTGATAGAGCCGTCAGGATGGCCGCCGGTGCCAATTTAACTCACAGCATAAAGTGATGGGACTGGGCCAATCGATTGGCTTATTACTGACCTCCCCTCATCAGGGGAGTGTGTTCTGCTTCCATCACAACCGCAGTCAGTACTGCGGGGAGGATAATTGCAGTGTGTAGCGCACGGGGTGGGTCTCAAGTATCCCAGCACTCAGCCTGTTGCCAGAGGAAAACACATTGATCTCCGAAGGTGATGAAAAGGCTCTCTCAAAGGCCCTGCTTCCTCCTCAGGAGCGTTCCAGCCTTGACACTGAACCGGAGCAAAAGCGTAGATGATCCATGCATGCCTGCCAGCCATAGTCGTATTCATGTCAT
The DNA here is from genome assembly GCA_034769285.1 of Lutjanus argentimaculatus. Lineage (NCBI taxonomy): Eukaryota > Metazoa > Chordata > Actinopteri > Lutjaniformes > Lutjanidae > Lutjanus > Lutjanus argentimaculatus. The sequence continues at coordinate 9,623,900 of JAWZSL010000018.1, read as the reverse complement.
TTGTCTTCCACGAGCGAGTGTGTGTGTGTGTGCGTGTGTGTGTTTGACAAAGAACTAGAGAAGAGCTGCTTGTTCTGTAATGATTTTCAGTCCCTGCAATTGTGTGTTCTACGTGTATAAGTGAGTGTGTGTGTCTTTGTTTAGGTGTCAGGTTTAAAACACTCCTGCAGGGCTCTAACTACTCAATCAATGCAGACACTCTGAAGTGCAAAAACACTTTCTTTGTTGTAGGGTTGGGTACCAAATTTGGTACTTGTAAGGGTATTGAACAAATTACGTTGGTACTACCAAGTACCCATTCATGTTAAAGGAGAAATAGAAAATGGTGCATTAGAGCCATAGATGGTATACAGTATTAAATAGGCAGAATCCCTTATGGTTAAAGCAAGTTGTTTCCTCCCACCCCTTCCTCCCCAGACTGTAAGCTCAGGCAGGCTGACTGCAGGTTGAACAGACACACGCAACATTATACTTTGTCAATGACAATCACACCATAATTGCCTGTAGATGTCAATTCAAGCCCATTATCCTGAAAACAAAAGCCCACTGCTCAGAAAATACACGCTCTGGAGTTGGAATTCAGTGACCGCCTGCCTTACTGCCCACCAGACATGAAGACATTAAGATATTGCTCAATTTAACCGTTATAAACATATACTCCCGCTAAAAGATTTTTGATGATTTCTTACGACTCATTAACAGTCACTTCAGACTCATTCGGCAAACATTCTGCATTATTTTGAACTCTAATAAACGTGAGACAGGCAAACAGAAATGGACGTTCCAGCTCAGAATAGAAATTTCAAAGACGACATCATGGCTGTAGCGTTGTTGTTGGAGAAGCTGGTTATTTCAACTTAGCATGTTTCCATAATCTCCTAGGACACATCATGGTCATTTTATGATTTAGTGCAGAAAATATAGTATATCTTCCATTTAAATCAGTCAGCGTGAAAAGCCATCTGCAGCCAATGCCTAAAAAATTTAACGTAACCTCCAGTGCTCCAGTGAAGCATTGAAAATCTTAATCAACATCTTCAGGTGGTTAATCAACTTGTTCGATAGGTTGTTGTTGGAGATAGCTGAGCTGTTTTTACTGTCTTGGTTGATGTTAGCATTTTTACTAGCATTACAGTCAGCCACAGGCTGTGTCTGAAATTCCTGACTTACATGACATTTATCTCACACATTATGTGAGATTTAGTAGTATGTCCTAAACCTTAGTATGAAACCAGTATTTGTGAAATGCACACCACTAACAGGGAAATAATACAATATGCAAGCACAGCGGTATGAACAACGTGAACATGAACAGGAGGAATATCTCGTGTGCTTCCTCCAAGACCCAAACAACAGCATTAAATGTCCTAGGGACAGACCATTAGCACATGTAAAGATGGACAATGTGACAGCTGCCCAAAAGTAAGGCCAAAACATCTCTTTTGCCCCCTGGTGGCTGGCTGCAGTATAGATCATTAATTAGTTATTTGATGCCACAAAATAGAAGTTTGACATCATATTGTAAAGCCTAGCTCTGGTCATGTTTGAGTCAGGCAGTTGTATGAGCACAAACTCATATTTGGTCACTACCGCCCAAACTCTGGCTCCAAATGATGCCACCAGTACAAGATGGCAGCACGCTTTGCTTATGTCAGTGGGGCAGATTGGTGGTTGTAGGGACGAGGGAGGGATTTTGTATGTGTCGTGTGGTGTGTAAAATGTTCTGAATAAATACCAAAATAAGTACAGAGGAAAAAAAAACTGCCGTTGGGCACTGGTACTGGTATCGGGACCATTTTGTTTAAAACGTGAACAGTACCCAACCCAGCTTTGTCAGCAATTAGTGTGAACTGGGCAGCTCTATTTTACTGTGGTGGTGTGCAGAGAGAAAGATGCATTTTTAATACTGGTTTCAATCTGCTTGACGCAGTGTTAATGGAGCCTGCAGCAACAGATAGATTCCTCACATCCTAATGGATTGACTCGTAGTTTAATGAACTGATAACTGGCATCTGGACAAACACAGCACAGGATCCAACCAACACACACACACACACACACACACACACAGACAAACTTACACACGCACACACAGGCGCAAAATTGCCATATTCATCAGGGATGGGTGGAGAAATCAATTCATTTCATGCTGATAACATCTTCTGACCACTACTGGGTGTACACACACAACTTGCTGAAAATATGCATCATTAACTTTTTTTTTTTCCTCCCCCTTTTTTTTTTAAATCAGTTGCTGCTCTCTGCGTCGTAATGAATGCTGCTTCATGTGATTAGTTTCAGATTCCTGTTGGGTTATATCTTGGGACTAGCTGACATTAACAAGTGCCCTGTTGGTACTGTAAATTAGTTTCAACTTTAATACAACGATAACAACACTGGCGTGGACTCTTGAGTATATCACAGCTCCGTGTTTTCATGATGCCTTGTAATTGAAAACTGCAGAACTGAGTTTCATTAGAGTTTGTGGAGCAGGCGTCACTGTTCATTACCCCTCATGACTGTTCGTTAGATTTAATTCGGCCCCCTAATCAGTGAGATGTCTTGCTTTACGGCTGTTGTATAAATCAAACTGTAAATTTCAGCTAACCAATCATACTGTCTTGGGTAGCAATGTAAACACATGTCGAGCTGCATGAAACAATGCATTCATTATGGGCAAATACAGAGAAGAAAGGAGCCCCCGTTACACTATATTGTACTTAAACTATGTACATGCACACTGTAAAAAAATCATACAGGAATTTAGTGGAATCAACTAATATTTCCTCATTAAGTTTTGTTTCTTGAAGTTCATTAAACTTACGATTTCTTGTATTTATTTTCAGAACACCAAAGAACTTCTGAAAACAAGTTTTTGCAACTTGAAGTCTTTTGCCTTGACGTAATGAGATGAATGAATGCACTGTTCAGAGATCAATCAACTCATTAAATGAAGTCTCAAAGGAACATGATCAGCACATAAGCGGACTTCCCAGCATGCATTGTTTGAGAGTTGAAACACTCCTGAGAACCGTCTTCATCATATGAACATGTTTTCTTAGAAAAGTTTCTTTGTTTTCAATCATTATAAATTACCCCACTTGTCTTTTCAGATTCTGTCAACTTTAAATTGCTTTTTTAAGTTGAAATTTTTTTTTACAGTGCAGTGTGTGTGTGTGTCTGCCTGCACGTGCATGTGTGTGTGGTGTGTGCGTGTACTATTGAGATTAGTACAAGATATTATGTGGTGACAAAATAAGTGCACCAGAAGAGTACAATGAGTAAATGTAAAAACAGACACAATGGTCTCTTTTCTGGGCAACAGATTAAATATAATTGCGGAGGGATTATTTAGGAAATGGCTGTAATCATCGTATTTATTCAGGAAATGGTGGCATTGGAGTAAAGTGCAGTTGGAAATAAGGATAATGAAGATATATGCCCTAGAATCAGGGTATAATGTGAAATATCCTTTAGAACATTGTTTTTCTAGGTCAAATTGGGATTCAAATGTGGGTCTTGGGAAAATGAAAATAGGCCCCCGAATTCTTCTGCAGATTTTGGTGTTTATATCGTCTTGCCAAAAACCCTCCAGAGTGTATTATAACATAAAGAAGTCTTGATTTATGCTATAGGCTAGTAGCTTAGCACTCTTTAAACAGGTTAACATACTATTATACAAGTCAGTGTTACAATCCACAGCTTATTTTGGGCTCGCAGGAAAAATAATCCAAACAGCATGGCTTCCATTTAAAGGCTGTTAAAGAAGCCACACCGTTAAACAAGGTTGATAATAGGGTTGCTCTTTGAAATGGCTTAACATTACATGCTAACCATGATGCAGTCTGCTCCTTGTATCAGATTGCAGGAATGTGGAAACTTACCTCTAATTTCCAGGAGTTGAACTTCCACTGACACAATGTAAAGCTGAAGTGATTCATAAACACAGATATATCTCATGTTTGCATTCGGAATAAAAACATACCAGAGGTTTGCGTTACTTGTGTCAGGTCAGCTTTTGGGGGCTTTTCTAAGAATTTAGACAACCTTCAGCCGACCTCTGTCAAAGTTGTGACAGCCATTAAATAGATTGTGTGCTTTTCTTATGGCAAATAAGCACATACAGCTTAATGGGATCAAGTGAGCTAAGTTTAGACCGGCAGAGGCCACCGGTCATGCTATGAACATTTGGAGAGCAATATGGTCATTCCAGCATTAAAGGTCTTGGGGTCTTCTGTGGGACAAGAAAACTTGTTATTTAAAAAGAAACTCTTTGTTCTGCTTTCAGTCTTTTCTTCTCTCTTAAATTGAAAGGGTTTGAGGAAGTTAAGGGATTAGTAAAAGTAGTTAAGAAGGTCAGTCGGAGGACGACGAGGACTTCCTTTCCGGGGGCAGGTTGGTGGGTCACAAGTTCAAGGGGACTTTCCTTTTTCTCTCAACAATACCCATGACTAATGACCTCAAGAGAAGTTTAAAGCTGGTGGAGACACAGTCCAGATCTTCATCTCGTCGTGCTGTTATCTGTTGACTGTGTTGGACTTCTTGGAAGTATTTAATTGGATGTTTGTGTCAGATACACACAGATGCAGAGGTCAGTAGAGCAGTTCAATAAACTGTAAATGTACCAAATGAGCTAAATCAGGAGAACACAACTTTTTTTGTGTGTGGATTCAGAGGATAATAAACTACTGTGGTGTTTTCTAAGAGAGCATGTCTGCAATTGCTTTCAGAATTTATTATCTGTTCATATAATTTGCTAAAAATAATGGATAAAGAGATCAAATAGTCAGCTAAGAGTAATGGATTAACATTTCAAATAGGTCTAGTTTGCTTTTAAAAAAGCAAAACAATTCAAATAGTAAGCTTAAAAAAAATAAATGTTTAAACAGTTGAAATAGTTAGCTAAAAGCAATGTAATAACACATTTCAAATCGGCCTATTTAGCTAAAGATTTTTTTTTTTTACAATTGTAATGAGTAAAATAATCGGCAAACAGTTCAAATTGCTGGTTAAATGTTATGGATAAAGTGTTGAAATTGCTAAAAATAATAAATACACAAGTAGGCCTAGTTAACTAAAAGTAGTGCATAAATAGTTCAAATAGTTAGCTAAAAGCAATGAATAACAGTTTGTATAGTTAGCTAAAAATAATGGATAGCTAAGTCAAATGGTTATCCAAAAGTAATGTAGTTCATATAGTTAAAAACATAGGTAAAACTGTTAAAATTAATGTATACGCAGTTCAAATAGTTAGCTAAAAGTAGGCTAATGGTAACTGTAAAATAGTTAGCTAAAAGTAGGCTAATGGTAATCTGTAATATAGTTAGCTAAAAGTATCAAATAAACAAATTTGTATTAGTTAAAGTAACAATTGAAAGAGTTAGCTAAAAAATAATGAATAAACCATTAATATAGCCAGCTAAAAGTACTGGATAAACAGCTACAATAGTTAACTGAAAGTAGTTAGTAGTTATTACTGAAATAGAAAGCTGTAAGTATTGCATAAATGGTTGAAATAAATGGTGAGGTTACTTGAGTTTCTAATATGACAGGGCTGTCAGGGAAAGTTTGACAAAAAAGGTGGTGAACCACTGAACTTCTGAATGGGAGACATAAATTATTTGCATTTAAAAATAATCTTCACTCTCATCTGTCAGGTTTTATAGTCAGCTCTTTAGTTTGTGGAGGGGAGTAAAATTTATGAGAAATATATTTTGTTTACTTAATCCTTTTGAAGTGCTCATATTCCACGGTTGTTGTGCTGACAAGGCTCTCTGCGTTAGCCGTTAGGTTTTTTGCAATTCATGTTTGACAATAATACACATCCCCTTGAAGAGGAAGAGAGCAGCGACATTCATGGATGAGACCGATTGTAAAATTGTGGTTCATATTTCCGTTTTTTTCCCCTCGGACTGTGGACCCAGTGTTCTATGAATTAGCATTTCATGTATTGATTTATTCATTGTCACGCGTAGTAATAAGGGTCTTGGATCGAACTTGTTGTCGTCTTTGCCAGACGTTTCCACAAAAATGTACTTGTAAAGTAACAAATGATTGTACAGTAGAAAGCCAGCTTTTGTGCAGCTTTAGCTCTGTTGACCTGGATACTGAAGTGTTGCCAGGTTTAATAAACTCATCCATCCATGTTGTGGGATTAAATGGACTATATTAAAATCTGTTTTGACTAAATCTTCCTAAATCCTTGGAAAGCTTGTAAAGACATTGATCATCAGATATTTTGGGGGAAATATTCTGAATATTTCAGTCAACCAAACTCCATGTCCTGTAGTGGAGAATCCTGGTACTGACAGACGGTAATAGAACTGAACACAGATATTTTAAGAATGTTTTAAATGATTTTTCAGCGATATTGAACTATTTGCCAACTCAACCCGACATTCATAACAAAACAATTGTCATACAGAATACATTTCAAACTGGGAACTGGAAGCAAAGTCTATTTATGCAACGGTGAACAAAAGAAAATAGCTCAGTGAGGTTTTCTCAGAAATGGCTGCAGAGCATTTTAAGAACCAAATCATTCAAAGACGTTTTTTGGCCTTTGAGGCACCTTATACCATTGGTGTTAAATTCACCATAACACCAACAAAACAATTTGATGTCAGTCTCTGAAAACATTGGCATTGGAAGAATTGTTCCGCTGTGACATTTCTCCCAAACATTCATGCTGGACATTATAATTTTATGAGTCATGTATAAACAATAAGGTTGGCTTTTGGCGTGCTTTTTGGTGTCCATGAAATAGGCTGGTTGTTTACAATTTAGCATGACAGCAAGGGAAAATAGTTTGTAAATTAACCGTGGAAAATGAATCAAACATGAAATCCGTCTATGTTTGACACTGAGTTGATCTCAATAAGCAGGTGTTTGGCCATTAGAAAGTGCAGCCTCGTACATTCAAACTATGTGATTTTAAGTTAAGTCTCTGAATCATCCATCAACAAAAACCAAAAGTAGGGGAGACCAGGGACGGTAGTAACAGTAATTGTTTGAATAACTCAGTGGCTGTTTATGCAATATCTGTCAAACTTTGATGCAGTAGTCATATTTGTCTACTAAAAATAAGTCTGGTTGTCTATTACACAATCACAGGTTCTGTGAGTCAAATACAGAGAAGTCTGTTGTTATAACCTACCCCACTAGCTGGGGATAGATGTAATTATGAGATTTATAATCCACACTATCCAATTTATGACAGAACTTTAATGAAGAATGAAAGCGAGTAAGTGAGTAATTTAAAGTTAAAAAAAAAAAGTTACAACATATACACACATGAACCACATTTCTTTTTGCCTGTAAGTGTTCAGTGCACACAATGCATAAATTCTCTTCATTATAATGAAGTGTTACAACTGGCCCCAACCCAAGAAGCCATTACATAGCTAACTGTTTTAGCATGTGGGCTTGAAGGTAGCACGAATGCAAAGCTCCAAATTAAACTAGAGAAACTGCTGTTTTATTTGAGTTAAACCATTGCATCTACAGTGTAAAAATTAATCGACATGCTCTCCCATGAGCTTACGGTAATATTCTAATTGGTTAAACTGACAGTGTTACAACTAACCCAAGGTTACAACACTCCACGGTCTCCCCTACATTTAGCCGTCTTCTTTACCTTTTCAACTGATAACATTTTAACATGGGACAAAACAAACTACATAACTATAAATCTCACTTTGCAGAAAACATCTGAATTTACTCACTTTACCCAGAAGGGTGCATTGGGTCTGCTAAGACGCAAATTACGCCAATTCTCTTCAAACCTGATTTACTTTGGAGGTTGGAGCTGGTACCCCATTTGCTATTTTTGGCATAACTCTTATTCAGAGGAATAGCCGCATTACTTTGTGAGAGAAGCATTGAGTGGTCTGATTATGTATATCAAGCTCTGAAACAATGCTGGTATTGTAAATGAGTCAAGCCGGGGCTGGTTCACTTAAAACTGATTGATTTGGAAGAAAAAGAGAAATAGAAGCAGAAGAGGTACAGTTTTGTTAGCTGTTCAGAGCCAATCAATATTTTATGGATGATGGGTAGTGGTAAAACGCCGTTTTGTCTCAAATGCATGAAGTATAAACACAAAGTTTATTATGTTAAGCAATGCGTAACTTTGAAATAAAGTTGTAATGAACAACATGAGTAAGAGTATTCAAAAACAATACAGCCCTGGCCTAAAAGCAGCGTGTTTCCCAATACTGCCAATTACATGGAGATCCCTTCTGCCAAATGGCATTAAAATGACTACTACTATCAATATTTTGGACCAAAAAAATCAGTGGGCTTGTAAAAAATATGTTGTTTGACTGTTTCTGGAAAAAAAATAAAAGAAAATGAATAAATGTTGAGACTTAAAAGCATTGTGCTGATGGTTTCATGCTGCTCTTGCAACTAATATGGTGCTGTTCACATCGCAATATATTACCATCGTATTAACAAATACAATGACAGCATTTGAAAAGTTATATATTTCATTGCATTTGGGAAATGTGTGAAGTTTTATTTGATTATTTTAAAGGAGAAAAACAGCTTTCATGTAATGGCAACATGACAATCTTGCTTACTCACTGGTCAAAATTACAATTTGCAATGTGATGTTTGACAGCATCCCACAGTCCATATTAAAATTTCATGTGTAATTTCAGATGTAGCCATTTATTAACAAAACAAATACCATATGTGTGATAATAACAAATTTATATTTGAGTTGTTGTTTAGTGTTTAAACAATACTAAGCCATGCTAGCACCCAATGAGGCTGTACTCAGTGCTTCGAGCTGAATGTTAACATCAACCTGCTAACATGCTCACAGTGACAGTGCCAAAATGCTGATGTTTATCAGGTTGTGTTTGCCCTGTTCACCATCATAAAGGGATAGTTCACCCAAGAATGAAAATTCAGTCTCAATCTATTCATCCTCATGCTGACTGAAGGTCGGGTTTAGTTTTTTAGTTCACAAAACACTGCTGGAGTTTCACAGAAAAATAACGTTGCAGAAATCCCAAACAGTGGAAGTGAATGGCGACCAGATTTCAAACGTAAAAAAACACAACAGAATAAAAACATAAAATGCCTCCATAGTGCTCATCTGGTGTAATTCAAGTCTCCTAAAGCCCCAACATGCCCAGTTTACAAAAGAAAAACCATGTTTCTAGCCTGAATCTTCACTCTAGATCCTTAGCTCAGAGCAATGTTCATGTGCGCATGCACACCGTCTGAACTGGGTGTGTGTGTTGTGACGGTATGCAAACGGCATGTCAGGGCTTTAGGAGACTTGGATTACACCAGACAAGCAGTATGGAGGCATTTAATGTTTTTTTTGCCAGTTGTTTTTTTACATTTGAAAGCTGGTCACCATTCACTTCCATTGTTTGGGAGATTCTGCAACACTGTTTTCCTGTGAAACTCCAGCAGTGTTTCATGGACTAACAAACTAAACCCGACCTTGAATCGGCATGAGGGTGAGTAGATAATGACTGAACTTTCATTTTTGGGTGAGCTATCCCTCTAAGGTTAATTTATGCTTAACATTAGCCTTCTGTCTGTGCTCTGTGTTCATTTAATCCATATTTATGCATGTTTTCTGAAAGCTTACGGATGTGTTACAGAACAGAGCTCTATCAGTGTTAGTCATGGAGGGCAGTGAGGCAGTTTAGCCAATAGTTTAAGCCAGACATGACCATGAGACACAATGAAGAAGCTTTTAAAATCCCAAAGTATTGAAAATGATGTTCAATGGAACTTAGTGAAAAGAACTGTCTGTCTTCCTGTTGCAATGTATTTAATGGCAGCACAGTCCACCGCCGTCTACAACGCTGCCTCCGCTTTTGCCTCTTTCTCAAGAGGTTCATTATCACAACCTCCTCAAAAGTTGCCGTGACTGATGGGAATGCCATTAGTTTTGCAGGTATTTGCAAAGTTTTTGATGAAATAAAATTTTGATCTGATGGAGAAACTAGAGTGGTAGCTCAGGAAACATCACCAAAGTTGTTGTAGTTCACCCTGAGACAGACATGAATGTCTGTGCTAAATTTCATGACAATACATCCAATTACACTCAAAACCACGGATGTAAACCGTGTGGTGGTAGCGGTAGAGGAAATGTTAAGGGACCACCAGTTCTTCTGGGGACCATGAATGTCTGTGCAAATTTTGATGACAATCCATAACATAGTTGTTGAGATATTTCAAAGTGGTGGACCAAAGTGGTGGACTGACCCGCCGACCACCCAGCGTTGTCATCCACAGACAAAAAGAAGCCATTTGAACTGATGCCTTTTCTCTCTGGCCCTCCACTGTAAAGTGGCTTTCTGCCGCTTACTTTCCAAAATACAAAAGCCACTAAATAACACAATGTGAAAACACAATACACAACACCACAGGGTCCATTCTGCTTTGTCTGACCATAAACTCTGTCTGACCAAACACTTGAACGAACATCAAGTTCACTTTGATTCATTTCGCTTTCAGACTCAAAAGCTGTTGAGAAGGTTGAAAAGGTTTCAACAGATTGTTCAGAGCTGCTGACCCTCATCGTGAAATTCCCTGCCACATTTTTTTTTTCTGAAGCCACTGTTCCATGACCGTACTTGGGATGCTGTGAGAAAATAGCAGGCCAATACAATGTTTGTGAGCGAGAGTGATGTTTTGCCTTGACAGGCAGCGTAAGATCTCTCAACACTTCAGGACCCATGTGAGTCCTATTCATTTCATTTATGACCAGATGTCTTATAGTATTTGGTCACTTTTTTTGTCCTAATTGATTGGAAAAACATCTGAAAACATGTTTTGACTGGTCCTGATAGACTTTGTTAAGTTATTCTTTCACTTTAGTTTCATAAACTGAAACGTTATAGCGTTTTTGTTGGCATTCATTCCACAAAGTTTGTAATGTTACTGGTACAGTTGAGTTGTATGGGAATCTCTCCTTACATACTATAATCAGAATGAAAAATATTGTGATGAATATTGTGAATCATGATGATTTCTGAAAATAATGTAGGCTATTTTGTCTGGATCACCAACTCCCATGTGGACAGCAGCAGTCAAAAACATACCACCGAAATCAGAAGGATGTCGTATCGTAGCACAAAATATTCCTCTCAGAGGTGTCAAGTGTCATTTCAAAGTGAGTAATAATGAAGTGGCTGCCAAGTGCAGTAAACCCCCTTCTGTTTCTTTTAAAACCTTAAAAAACAAACCTATGGAGAGGCCAGGGTTGATGTGAGCCATAGTAAAGTGAGAGTCAAACTCCACCTGTGGTTACATACTTTAAACTGTGCCTGGACCCTTCGCTGGCAGCGCCTGACATTATCCTGGAAAACGTCCAAAAGGAGCAGAGTTGGAGCCAAACAGTGGGATCAAATAGAGGACTAAGCATCATACAAAAAGTTGTGCAAAGTAATCCTTCATTTTGCACCCCAGTAACACATCTGGAGGGTCTTAAATCAGCCAAACACTACGTGAAAGGCATTGTTCTTTTTATTGTACTCTTTGCTCTGTTACTTTTATTCCCCTTCCTTATATATCCTTTTTGTGCTGATGCCATGATTATGTCACAATGTTAGCTACAGGCAAAACTAAGCAAAAACCAAAGGCAAACATGAATCACTTGGGTAGTAGACCACATAACCAAGTAAAAATGTTAGTTTTTTCTGTTGTTAGGTGCCAGAATCAAAGTAGTAATGGCTCAAAATTGAAGTTTTATCGTATACAAGCTGACACTGCCAGTCAAAAAAAGATGAAGACAACTATGGTTAAATGCAATAAGATGAGATGTGTGCAGAAAAATACAACTGATCACCTTCTGAATTCAAGTTTATCTGTTTTACTGAACTAAGACGAGCTTGCCTTTACGCCTTGTCAGCTCTGTAAAACGCACTTCATTTAAAGTCGACAGACAGAAATAAAATAAAACTCACCAAAATCATCTTGGTCAGCCTTTCCACTGTTATATCTATCACCAGTTCTGGTTTGGTTGAAATAAATCCTTTATTCCCTGCGTCAGATGGGAAAATAGCCTGGCTCTGCGGGCTGTTTTCCTCTCAATTGTCCTCCAGCTAAGTGGGTGTGTACTGTGCTGCTGAGTGCAATGCATAGCAGCGCCTATCTCTCATGCAGGCGATTAAACTAGCAAAATAACATGACAAAAACTGACCAGCGATGGATATATTGGTCCAACTGCCCAACTCTATGGCAACTGTAGAAAGACGGTCCATCTGTTGAGTGAGCGTGTATGGGTCGGCCAGTTAATATGAACTTTTTTAACTAATACTTGAGGTCCTGGAGAGTGGGTAAACCCTAACCCTAACCCCAACCCTAACCCTATATTCCGAAGAGCTTCTATTTTCTTCAGCCAACATATTTAGGGAGTTGTTTTGCCTCCACCAAAGCTCTGCCCCCCAAAAACAACATGCTTACCAACAGAAAGGAGTCTATAGAGGGACACATTCTCCCACTTTGTAGGAAGGCTGGCAAATACAGAAAGGACAAATGATTACATTACACACTGAAATATAAAGAGGTAGGTTTTTGTACAGGCTCAGGGTTGGAGGTTAGATCAAGTTATTTAGATTAGTAATGAGTGTGGTTGTTTTGTATTTTTAGTCCTGTTTTTAGCAGACCAAGACCCAGTGTCACAAAGTCATCACTTGGGGCAACTTTCAACACCCAGGCAATTAAAGTCAAGCTGTGTCTCTTCAAAAACTTTCATCAGCTCCATAGCATTACTGTAATTATCTCGAACTTCTAACATGATGACAGTGTTCCTCTTTGGCGGTCTGAGGGTCAAAAGAGTTTTCAAAATGATTTGCATAATAACTCTTCACAGTATTGTTTCTGCCTGAAATTGGATCTGGATCTTTTCTGCGGTGCAGAACCAGACAGGGAAGATTGTTCTTCTCGGTTACTTTGACTTCCAATCATTTTGATCCTGACAGCTCTTTTAATGTTGAGTGGAAAGAGCAATTTTCCTTCCTAGATATTATCCATTCCGTTGCAAGATGACAAGTCCTCCTCAAATGCGGAGAGTTCCCATGTACTACTGTGTAACCATAGGAGCTCAGTGTTTAATTTCCAGCAGAGCTTTACCCTTTGACTAAATTGTAAATGCACACAATTTTTTTGGGCAGTGAGCAAACAAAAATGAAAATGTGTTTCCAGCCGCCTGGAAAACACCGCATGCCTTGCCGGGAGGAGGAGGTCATTTTCGGAGAGATCCTCCCAATTTCCAAACTGAGAACTACCTGCATACAATACGACCCTGTCAGGTCTTCAACATGTACAAGCTGGCAAAGCGTGTAATTGTTTTACTCCTCCAGCTGAGCTTTAGCAGATTGATAGTGTTGACAGGAAAATGGCGAACAGGAAAACACTGTCTAGATAAACAAATTAAAAACCGGGGCATCCGTGCTGAAAAGAAAAGCTAAGAAAAAAAAAAAAAAAGAAAGGAGAAAGAAACAGGGATGTCAGCATGAAGCACACTTTTGTGGTAAGACAGTGTGTGTTTCCTTTTTCCACCTCAGCTTATATATAAACAGAGGCTAAATACGTAATGAAGCCTGAGATTTTGAGGTGTTTTTTTGTAGTCCAAAGGCAATATTTTTCAGTGGCTCGTCCTCATCCTGCTGTAGGGTGGTTTGACTGTGAGAATACTCGAAGAATATGAAACTTATACAAACAAAAGGACAATCAAATTACTGTCTAAAATGTATTATATTCTTGTGTTTTGCAGGACCTCCGGGAAAGCGAGGAAGAAGAGGCCGCAATGGAGAACCTGGTATGTACATCTGTATGTGTGCGTGTGTGTGTGTCTGGCATAAAATCACTGAAGTCTCAATCCAGAAACATTCAAGGAATAATTCAGGAGGACATCAGCAAATCATACTGCACTTACAATCATGTAAAAGTACACTGTATATCTTTGGAGGCCAAAATAGGTTATAGATGTGTAATTTGTGGCCGGGTGGTTTCAGTGTTCACTTGGATTGTTTCAGCTTCAGTCGCCATAGAAACACTAGATTTTCACAGCAAAACTGCACTATTAGCAATGAAGGTGCTAACTAGAACCATAAAGGGTTTTTCGGCTTGGTTCCAGTAAGCCTTTTTTTCCACCGACATGACACCACTCTTGTTGCGGTTAAAGCACCTAATTTTGAACTGCGCTAATTTTGAACTTTGAGTAGTTCCACCAAAAATAAACTGGTTTGGAACTCAAAAAGTTGGTTCCCAGCTGGGACCAAAAAAAGCAGGTTTTCCTGGAGAACCAAATTGAGCTTTTCATATTCTACAGGTCGTTGTCAGGTCATCAACACTGGTGGAATCTGTCTAATTTGCGTGCACGGCCAGGTTCCAAGAATCTTGACCAGAACTGGTTCAAGAACTAGAACTCATTTAGTGGAAAAGGGCCCTTAAGAGAGTTCTACCTAGGTCCCAACATAAAGGGTTAAACCTGGTACCATTTATGAAAGGTTTCACCCCCTATGAGAGGTTGCTGGGCATTCTATCCAGCACTTTTCCACATTCTAAGGGTGTTAAGAGGAACTCACCCAAAACTTTTTTTTTTTTTTATATTCTAAAGGTTTTATCTAGAATCCACCCAGTGGGTTCTACCAAGAGCCTTTTGAACTCCTAAGGTTTTATCTAGAACCCACCTAGGGGGTTTGTCCAAGAATGCTTTTATATGATCATACAAAGAACCTTTGGATGAAAGAGTTCTTTAAGAATTTGAGAAGGGGTTCTTTGTAAGACTAAGGTTGCCATTAAGATTCATTGTAAGAACCCTTGACAAACCCGTTATTCAATATATTTTTTCAAAAGAAAATGGTTCTGGGTAGAACCTCAGCTGTTCGGGGAGAACCCTTATTTCTAAGATCGTGGGACACTGCTCGCTTGTGTCCATAGTTCCACTTGGAACCCCTTTCAGAGAGCCAAGAGCCCAACATTAAAGGTTATACCTAGAACCATCTGTAAAAGGTTTCACCCAGAACACCCAATGAGAGGTTCTACAGAGGACCCATCGACTGTGTAATGGTTTCACCCAGAACCCTCTCTGGGGGTTCTATCCAGAACATTTCCACCTTCTAAGGGTACTAACAAGAGCTCACTAAGGAATTTTTTATATTCCCACCCAGGGGGTTCTACCAAGAACCCTTTCATACTATGGTACAAAGAACCCTTGACAAACCCTTAACGCCCTTAAGAGTTCCTCAGGGATTTCAACAATCCTTGATGAACTTGTTCTTCCAAAATGGGGTTCTTTGTAAGACTTAGGGTACCATTAAGAATGCTTTTCCTCCCAAGAACCCTTGGTGAGCCATTTATTCAAAAAAGGGTTCTTCAGAGGCAAATGAGTGAACCTCAGCCCTTTCGGAAGAACCCTTTTGGAACATTTATTCCTAAGAGAGTGGGAGACCATTTGCTGGTCTGCATAGAAGAACCCTTTTTGATTCCACTTGGAACCCTTTCAGAGAGTTCTACCTAGAACCCAGCATCAAAGGTTAGAACCAGGTGCTATGGAAAACCCATCTATGGTATAATGGTTCTACCCAGAACCCTCTCCGGGGCTTCTGTCTACCACCTTTCCACTTTCTAAGGGGGCTAGCAAGAACTCGCAAAGAACCTTTTTATAAGGGTTTCCTCTAAAATCCACATAGGTTTGCATCAAGAACCCTTTAATGTTATGGTACAAAAAAAAAACTTGACTCACCCTTGATAAAAGAGTTCTTCAAATGCAGATTCTTCAGAGGCAAATAGTTCTGGGTAGAACCTCAGCCCTCTAGGAAGAACCCTAATTTCTAAGAGTGTGGGAGAGCGTTGGGAGTTTAAGAAGGTGAAGCACAAACTTGTTGAAGCTGATGACGTCCACATCTTAAATTTTTGAGGCACACTAACCCTCCTCTGCTGATCTAAGACATGATGTAGTTATGTTCGGTTTATATGTAATAGCCCACGCTTGCTTAGCTGCTACAACAAGTTGTCGTAATGCATTCAGGATCTCCAATCTCCCCTCCCTCCTCCCACACACTCTCTCCTGAGCTGACTCAACAAAGTTGGCCGAGCCGAGGCCTCGGGTATCTAGGAAAAAGGACATGTTGTGCGGCGACACTCCCACAGACAGAAAGTGTCGCCACAAATTGAATTCGCAGCGAGAACATGTACTTGGCAGGGAGCTGCGTGCACACTCCGCTCACCTGATAGTGAAAGCGATAATGGGCTCTGGAGTGTGCTGTGCGATCCTGCGTTGGGGGCGCAGTGCAGCAGAGCGCAGCCAACGCTTTCTAACAAAAGTACTGCCCTTGTAAAAAGAAATTAGAGAGACAGGGCAAAGCAAGGTCCCAATTTTAAGTGAGGTAGAGTAATAAGGGAGCGGTTTGGTTTCACAGCCTGAGAAACAAACAGTGTGTCTGCGAGGGGAGAAAAAATATGTATGGTTTTTACCACCAAATCCAGCCACTGCTTTTTAAGGTCACAGGAATCAAACCTCATCAGATGAGATCTGTTATTTGAGTATCAAAAATTCTATTGCTTCCTTTACTCTTTTGATTTTGCCAAATTCATTTAGAGTCCTGTTGTGGTCATGTTCTGCATTTTGAGACGCGGATCAGTGTGGTGTGGCTCCCTGCCTTGTCTTCTCACTAATACACTCTTAGAAATAAAGATGCTAACTAGAACCATAAAGGGGTCTTCGACTTGTCCCCATAGGAGAACCTTTTATAGCTCCTGGCAGATATTTTTTTTATAAAGGTTTCACTAGGATCCCTTTCAGTGTTCTATCTAGAACCAAAAGGGTTATACTTAGAACCATCTGTGAAAAGTTACACCTAGAATCCCCCCTATGAGAGGTTCTACTGAGAACCCATCTATGGTGTGATATTTCCACCCAGAACCTTCTTTGGAGGGTCTATCCAGAACCTTTCCACCTTCTATGGGTGCCACCAAGAACCCACCATGGGGCTTCTACCAACAACCTTCTTATATTCCGAGAGTTTTATCTAGAACACACTCAGGGGGTTCTATCAAAAACCTTTTTATATACCAAGGGTTTTACCTGGAACCCACCCAGAGGGTTCTACTGAGAACCCTGTTATACTATGGTGCAAAAAAGACCCTTGATGAATCCTTAATGAAAGAGTTTTTCAAGGCTTTCAACAATCCTTCAAAAACTCCTTCTTCTAAAAAGGGTTCTTTGCAAGAGTAAGGGGTCCCTTAGATGAACCCCTTTAGAACCTTAGAACCCTTTTGGAACCCTTACATCTAAGAGTGCACTGGACTAATCCAGTGTATGATGCGAAAGCCATGCAAGATGAAAAAATTAGAAATCAGACAACAGTTCAATGTTCTGGTTTGCTGCAGATCTGAAATACCGCCAGCCTTTGTTTATGCAGTCCTTAACTTTCCAATAAACATCCACTGTGCCAGCATATTTCAAATGGCACCATTGTGCAAGACAGTTTTTTTCTTCAGTTTCTGCTCAGCCAGAGCGAATGTGAATGGCTTCCTCTTGACAAATCAATTGGAAACAAGCAAGCAATCATAGCCGCTCACAATGTCTGGACCGGGGTGACACAGTGGTCTGTTAAAAGCAAACAATAGGAAACAATCGGGATGACAGGCCTTACCGTTCTGTGTAATGGCCTAAATTACAGTACTAAACTAGGCTCAAGTATGTTGTCAAATCAGACATATTTGGCTCGAGTTTTTTCTTCCTGAAATAGTGTCTCACCTGCAGGAGAGACTGTTTTATTTAGGGAATAGTGAGGATTATTTGAAGTGGGCTAGGATGAGGTACTTAGTGTCTGTGTATTAGCTTAAGTAGATGGTGGGTGATGTGCCCCCAGTTTGGAGAAGCAGAGAGGAGCACCAGCTCGGAAGCTAAGCAATTTTAGCCCCTCAAGAAAGATTCTTTCCCAAAAAGTCAAAATGTATCAATATTTAAGTCTATGCTATTTACTTTGCTGTCAAATATTTCTCTCTCCAAACCAACCAAACTCCATAGGCAAAATCAGTAATTTTACCTCTCAGAACACAGTAGGTGCTGGTCTACCATTGCCTCAATTTGTCAGTTTGTTTGTGTTATTGTGTGACTTGGGTGAATCCAAGCTATCCTTTTAATTCACCGAAGTTACACAATAACACAAACAAACTAACAGATTGAGACAGTGGTACACCAGCAACTGTGAACCATGTTCTACAGGAGAATTACTGCTTTCGCCTATGGAGTTTGGTCGGTTTTGAGAGAGTGATATTTGGCTTATTTTAACGGTGGTTTCCTGCCAAAAAAAGCAGTCTGACGGCAAGGTTAAGCAGTAAGAATAATACACAAGTGATATTGATTTTCTCCTTTTTCTCCTTTGTAGCTAAAACACTGACTATTGATGAGTACCACCAAGCCCATTTCAAATAATCTGAGCCATCCCTTTAATGTCACGAACTCTGAAGTTAACCAGTGTTCATACCAGCTTTTTGTCTGCATGTTTACTGGTTATGTGCGGCTTCCACAAAAGCAGTCATGGCATTTACAAAAGCAATACTTCAGAAGTCCTTGTCCAAAGAAAGTCATTTAAAATTTTGGCACTTTAAATGCTCAAAAAGCGATTCTGCATATTAACATCCAATTATGGCTCAGTTATTTCTGCTGCATTTACTGTTTGGACAAGTTGGCGAGCACAAACAAGTGGAAACAATATTCACTGTGAAACTCACAGACGCATTCAAAACAAATAAATATGAAGGCACCGGCGCTGCATTATCGGAGCCCAGTGTCAAAACTCAGTGCGCCCGTTCCACAGGAGAAAACCTGAGAAAATATTGTGGAGACATTATTTATACGAGTGAAAAATGCAGTCCTTGATGGGCACAGGCGTGCTGCATTCTGCACTGTAAGCCTTCTGCAAATCCAATTTCCCTCTTTTAAGTTCTCAAAACTGGTGGATGTTGAAGGGAGGCATATTTAATTCATGATTCACTTTAACCAAAAGTAACTAAGCCGCAGCGAGTTCCCCACAAATCCATGGTGAGGTGTTTTGCAGTTTACTCATCTACAAAGGCGAAGCTTTCGCCCAGACTTGGCTGCAACTGACAGAGAGAACAAACAGGAAAAAGACACGGTGATATTTACCTGTGCATTAAAAATGAATGGGATACTTCATTAGGATCTCTTGTTTGTTTACCGGTAACATATGGAAAGGAAAAGTGTGGCATGACAGTTTAGGATGAAGAAGTTTTTGTAGCAGTGAAAGCCACACTCTCAAACTGTTCTAGCAGGTGGTCAGTGTTGGAAAGTGTCAGGAGTTTCCTCACATATTTTCCTGATGTGAATAATCAGCACTTTTCACTCATGAACCTGCCTTCACAAAAGGAGGAATTGATGCTCAAACTTTGCCTGTTGAGCATTTTAAACTGACAGTGGTGCATCAATGTCAAGTATGAAAAAAGCAGCTCTTTTTTTTCCCAACAAATGTGTTGGCACTTTATTTTACGGTACACTAATAAGAAATAACGGGCCATACTTATCTGATTGTATCCAGAAAAATAATGTTCTTTATTAGAAAGTATTGGACCTTTATTAAACTTTTTGGGAGGATAAATAGGGATATATTAGAACAGAACTGTACTGTAAACTAAACTGAAATCATATATCTGCTTCACAACTTCTTCTCTTCTTGTCCAATACTGTCTACTTCTTTTTTTTTACATTATCTGCCTACAATATCACAATAAGTTTGTGGAGTCAGTCACCCATAGACAAAATATTCCTCTATAATTTTGGTAAACTTGGTTTACATATTGTTTTTAAATGGAGTAGCAGATATATGATTTTAGTTTACTTTACAGCAAAGTGCTGTTCTAATGTGTCTCTAATTGCCCTCTAATAAAGTCTAATAAGAGTCTAATGGGTGGAAAACAATACACTTTAGTTCACAGTACTCTTCTGTTGTAATGTGTCCCAAAGTGCCCTCTAAGAAAGTCTAATAAAGGGTCTAAAACTGTCTAATAAAAAACGTGTTTCTACCTTTCATCTAAGTTGATCAAAGTACGGCTTGTTACGTCTTATTAGTGTCTGCAAAACGACCACAAATAAATGGCTCTTACTGAAAAAACGTGACCTTAAAAGCCCCATTGCAGCTTCTTTGCAACCTTTATGTCAGTTTAGAGCATATTAACAACTTTCATCATCATGTGAGCAATCGCATACCCATGACATTGCAGTGACTTCAGTGACCTTTACAGTCTTTTGTCACGCTGGTTAGCAAAAGCAGGACAGTGACAAACTGTGGAGGGAATGACTAGGTGCCAGCATGAGAACAGAAAGTGAAAGTCTGAATGAAGCTGGAGCTTTGATGGTGGATTATTTAACATTGTGTCACAGACTATTTAGTTTTACATGGATTATATTCCAGCAAGTGATGTTTTTAGTCTAACTAAGGCCATAAAATTAAAAAATCTGAAGGTCTATACCTTTGAGGTGGCAATTATATAGGTAGCAGCATACTGCTTTTATCACAAAATTTCTTTGATTTTTTCTATGGTAGTTGAGAACTTTGTAGTGAGACATTCGACACAGTGGGACATGTCAGAAAGCACACAGTGGAGCAGGTTTATTAAAAGCTAAGTGGTCTACTGTAACTCAACGATCCATAAAACAACGCTACAGAAGTGCAGCCCAGCGAGGCTCAAACACACGGCTCCTTAAATGCTCCAGCTGCTGCAGCGATTTGCACTTTCCCCTGGTCATGAAGAAGAACAGTTCAAGGACACAGGACTTGTAAAGAAAAAAGTGAACCTTTTTTTCAGGGTTAAAGCAGCTGGGTACCTTTTTTAATAAGAACCTAAAGACCTAAAATGATTTGCAGGGTTCTGGGGAGCCCTGAAGTGCGTTGGCACACAGTCCTTTGAGCAGCAGTAATTGGAAAAAAGACGAGTGTCACCTCACAAAAACGTGGGGGGATTTTTTAACAAGCGCGCAACCCCTTGTTGCAGTGAAATTAGAGCCACTTACAAATATTAAATGTGATCACTAGATCTGGTGGCCATTGTCGGGACAACTGCATGGAAAATAGATGGGAATCTTTATCACAGTGATATTGTTCGATATTGTAGGTGTGGTTATAATAAAGTGTGTCTATCTGCTCTGTGTCGCCAGTGAACGCATCATGGAAGAGATGCAATTTCATGAAGTGTTCCTTTCCAAAGGAATAATTCTCAGCAAGAGTCTAATTTCCCATCTTAGTTATTTGGATATGTGGTTTTAGTGGAACATTGATGATCTGAGTCTGTTTGATCTCTGATTGAAAACACACTAACCAAGTTTTTTTTTTTTTTTTCTTTTCTTTTCTCTTTCAGGACCTCCTGTAAGTATGCCTGCTTCACATCTTCTCCAACTGTGATAACCATGGGAAGGTAAAAATAGTAAAACATGAATGCATGATGCAGTCCAGCAAATACTGAAAGGGAAATGTTGGCATAAAACCATAAAATCACATTAAAATATTAAACCTTTTGAGGAATACACTGTCTATATGCAAAATAGGAAGCTAGAAGCAGCAGCTGGTTAGCTTAGCTTAGCATAAATACAGGAAACAGCTCGTATGGCTCTGTCTTAAGGTAACAAAATTCACCTCCCAGCACCTCCAAAGTCTTGTCATTACAATAAAGTTACCAGGCAACCAGTGGAGACTCCAGGAAGTCGTGTAAACCCTGGAAAACCACAAATTGACCCTTCCTAAGTCCCGCCCCTTTTTGCTCTGTATTCTAGTGACAGTTGAGCAAACTTGGTACCTCGGTCAACTTTCTCCTTTCCTGCTTCTTGTACCCAATATTTTTACCCCCATGGCAAAGGCATGTCTAAGGCACATTTTGCTAATATAAGCTAGCCAGTTAGCTAGCCTTTTGCTAACATTAGGGAAGGTAAGACGTGACTCATGTTGCTTTTACAGGTAAAGGTGAAAGTTTACTAAGGTACCAGGTTTGCTCAACTGTTATTGGAGCACAGAGCAAAAAGGGGTGGGACTTCTGAAGGTCAATTGTTTACAATTGTTTTTTGTTTGAATTAAACAAACATATAACACATTGTTTTCATTATTGAACTTTAGAGGTGCTGAATGGTGGATTTAATTACCTTTGAACAAGGCCAGGTTAGCCATTTCCAGTCTTTATGCTAAGCTAAATTCAACTGTTGCTTTGGTATCCCCTCTCTGCAAGAAGGCAAGAACCATATTCCTAAATGGTTGAACTGTTCATTTAAGTATGATGCAAAATATTGAACTTTGAAAAGCTGTAAAACAAACAAAAAAGTATTAAACTGTTTTCACAAGTGATGTAAGAGACATCTGATTATGATAAATTCGCTTCCAGAAATCTCAGTTGTACCTCACAGTCTGACTCTATTATTAAAATAATCTCTTCATCCCTGCCTTCCCCTAATGGGGACCCTTTTCCCTGTCATTTGGGCAGTCTGGTTTGTAATATTCTTGCTACCAACCTCCGGCCTTGCCAGCTCCCTGTACCCGAACAGATTATCTCACCTCATTACACTGCCGGGTGATCACAGATTCACTGCCCTGAACAGATGGAAAACTTTCCCCACAGATGAAGACAAACCCATACATACATAAGCACCGGGGTTTGTGACAGTCCGCTGTGTAACCGGGTCAGGCGGGCGCTGTATTTGTGTGCTCTGTTAAAATTATTTATAGTCCAGAGGCAAGTGTGATTGAATAGGTATAATAGCGTGTGCCGACTGAGCCGTAAAAGTTGTAAGTTAATCCTCAGCGCCTTCTCAGACACTCGCTCCTGGGGTTCTGGGACGTAAGTAAGTGCAGGTGGTCTCACTTCTCAGCCTCTCTGGCCAGGCCTTACATCTGACAAATAAAATCTTACTGTGAGATGTCTCAAGAGCCAACTGAAGCCCGAGAAGTGTTGTCCCTGAAAAGTGGGATTTGCCAGTGAGACCTTACTTGTGGGATTGTTCCTTTGGGTGTGACACAGTAAATCCAGTGCACAAACAGTAAGTACCTGCCAGTGCTCCAGTTGTGGCCAGCAAATCACTCTCTGATGAAGTCATTATAGGGAGCAGAAGGTGCTGTAAATGTTTGGTGGGGGTCCTAGTTTTATTGTAGGCAAAGGTTTAAAGAAACGGTTCACCCCAAAATCAAAAATACATATTTTTCCTCTTACCTGTAGAGCTTTCATGCATCCAGATTGTGTGAGTTGCAGAGTTTTGGAGATACTGACCGTCTCTTGAATGTAATGGAACTTGCGGTGCTTAAAGTGCCAGAAAAATACATTAAAAAAACTTAACAGCAATGTCTCTCTCCAGAAATTCTTTTCAGGCAACCTTATGGTCTGAGCAAGTTAGCTGCTGTATGCTGGTGACAATTACACAGCAAATTGTTGCAAATGAATTGGATAAAATAAGCATGAATATAGATAAAAATTTAAATACAGAAGCAACACAAACACATACGCATAACAAGCTAACGCTAGCCGGTCTAATTTTAGTCTTGCAATATAAATTATCACAAAAAGCAACATGAAAATACAGTTACCAGCATCTGACATACTACTCTTGTTATTAAGTTGAGGCTCAATGAGGCTTAATGTCAGTCCAACATTGCCGCAGCCTGCTATCCACAAGCCACACAACATGCTAAAGCTAAGTTCAACAGGTCAACCTACAAAATGAGCAGTAAAACAACATAAATCGTGGCAAAACTTTCAGCTTTCAAGTTTAAAGTCTGGTCATGGACAGCCGGTATCGATCCATCATCGAGCCTGATCTGTCGCTGTCATATTGATTGTTGAATATTTTGAAGCACAAATTTATTTATTCAACACGTATTGAAGCGGGAAACAAGAAGGGCCTTCCCTCATGAAAAAAGTTGTTGTGGTTGCTCGCTATCCCCTGCTGTTGGCTTGTCAATAGGGTGGTATTTCAAAATTGTGGTTATTGCAACAGCTGGTCTGCGTCATACGTCTGAGGATGTGCACAGTCATCACCCCAGACGGACTCAGGACACACAAGGCAGCCATGGTGTGTATGGATGCGCATGCAAACATATGCAACAATATCCCAGGCTCTAGTAGATGCATGATTCCCTCCTTTTGTAAAAAAAAAAAAAAAAAAAAAAGGTCTGACGGTTATCTTCAGTAACCAGGTCATGATTTTGGATACTGGTGTTGTATGTAGTTTTTAGCACTATGAGCACCACAAGCCGAGTGCCATTTAGTTCCATTATATGCAAGAGAAGCACATGCAAAACTCGGTAACTCACACCAAAACAATATAGAAGGATAAAGAGCACTACAGGTAAGAGGAAAAATATGTTCTTTTGATTTTGGGGTGAACTGTCCCTTTAAGAGGAACCCATACAGCTATAATTTACAGTACAGACCAAAAAAACTAAAAGTCTAGATGACTGACTGCATTTCTAAAAACAGACAAGTCTTCAAAAAATGCAATGATCTGACAATGACTCACCCGATGGTCACCAAATCTGTTTCCGACATAAAAAACCCTTTGCCAGTTACTTAAAAAAGAGACAGTAGTAAGTGATCTCATGTGGTTTCTCATTTGGTATGCCCACCCGGGGGATGGCAGGGGACATGTCGCTATGAATATTCAACAGCTCCCTCCATAACTCTGGGAACACTGCGTAAATTGTACACAGCCCTCCGAGCCAAACAAACCGACCACTGCTGAAGCCATTACAGATTCCTGTGACTTAATCATTACTCAGCCGCCGATGAACAGACAGACAGGGACCTGCGGTTGCAGAGACAAGAGAGAGAATAGGTCTCCTCAATCAAAACTCATCGGGAAGGATCCTCGTTTGTGGCTTGTGATCGGTGTTTAGACATGGAAAAGTGATTTGCTTTGTTTTCGTCTCCTTTTCTTTTTCCACCATTTGGGCTTTTGTGTCAATTAAATCAGGGGGTCAGTTGTCAAGTGATGTTTAGTCGGGTATCTCCTCCCTTTCTCCCAGACAGATTGGAAAAATATTAAAGGGTTAGTTTAGATTATTTAACATGGGGTTGTATGAGGTACTTCTGGATGGACTAGTAGATGGCAGTGGGCATGCAGGAGAGGCAGAAAGAGACCTGCGAACAGAAGAAAAGTAATGTACTGGTGTGGACGGGGTAGTGAAAAACTGTACTTAAAAGGTACACCTAAAAAAAAATCAATATCAGTTAAAGTGTTTGCTATATTTAGAATATTTGCATTGCTGTACTTTGCTGTCAGACAGCCTTTTCTGACAAGAAACTGCCTTTATATAAGCCAAATTTGCTCTCTCAAAAGTCCATAGGCAAAATCATCAATTCTACCTCACAGAACACAGTTGCTGGTCCACTGCTGCCTGAATCTGTTAGTTTGTTTGTGTTATTGTGTGACTTCTGGGAAGACAAACTATCCTTTTAAGGCTCCGACGTCATACAATAACACGAGCCAACTAACCGATCAAGGCAGTGTTGGGTCAGCAACTCCCTTGTTAAAATTACTGATTTTGCCCATGGAGTTTGGTTGGTTTGGAGAGAGTGATATTTGGCTTATATAACGGCGCTTTCCTGCCAGAAAAAGCTGTCGGATGGCAAAGGCTTTTGTTTTCAGGATAACGTGACACTGACATTGACAACTGACAGTTATAAACAGCTGATCTGCTTAGGGTTTAGGACTTGTCCTCTCTTGTCATTGCCACTTTACAATGTTTGGCGCTTCTTGTGCTCTTGCAATGTCCCTGCAGCCTGCCTGAGCTTTGCCAAGTCTGGGGCAGGAGGAAAGAGCTCCCTTCAACCATAGATTTTTGCACGTGCAGTTGCACCTTTAAGTGACTAAAATACCCTTTGTTGCTGACCCTGTCCACAGCAGTTCATAGCTTAGCTTCCATGCTGGTGCTCCTCTCTGCTCCTCCTAACTGGAGGCATACTAACTGCCATCTACTGTAATACACTGGCTTTTGATAAGTACCTCATACAACTCCTCCCTCAAATAAACCAAACCATCACTTTAAGAGAGACATTTTACAGATATGGGTTGAGGTGATTTTCAACTCTTGCAGCATTTACAAGAAGACCATTTTGCCTCATCTCGCCACTGAAACCAGAGAAATGTTCTTTACTGTACATAAAGGTTAGTAGCGTCCGTGACATGACAGCTGAGGCAAAAATGATCATGTCTTCACTTTTCATTTTTTATCTCTTTCTCTCATCTTCCTGCGGCTCTTCAAGGGCGGTCCGTGTCAAAACATCAACCCCAAGCACCCACCACTGTGTGCACACCATTTAGCACCAATCAAGCATAAAACACCATCCCTGAGGCTGCACTCGAGTACCCACTAACACCACCCGCCGACTGTACTTTTTTAGCGCAGACTGTATGCCATACTAAATTAAAATTATACAGACAGAGAAAGAAGCTAGCCTGCTTTGAAATCTGGTTAGAAGGAAAGGGAAATATTTGAAAATGATACATTATTGGAAATATCAAACCCACTTCAGGCTGCTAAGCATGCCTCTGCTGCACCGCACCGGAGTCTCGAGCCAGGGAAGTTATAGCACAGCACATGAGCCGCTGCAAGGGTTCATTCATGTTAGCGATGAGGTAAATAGAGCTGGTTGCGTCTGCATCTGTATTTGACAAGTTGTTTCCACCTCGCCGCATCATCAGCTGAGATTCCAGAGACGTAGGTTGAGGATGATCTGTCACAACACATGAATTATGCAGCCGCGTTAGAGGGATTAGAGGCGGTGTTGGGGTGAAGCAGAGGAGCCCAGCCGCCCTCCACCCTTCATCCTTCATCTGTTATGCACCGCGGCTCCGCACCTGTTAATAAAACATATTCTGGCTGGACTTTGATCACTTTTGCCCTACAGAAAAAGAGAAGGTGCCAGGTTATCTGAAGTCAGGCTCTCGTTGGAGTTGAAGGAGGCATCATGCGTGCCCCGATGGGCTGATAATTTACGTTTTTTGCTTGGGACGGATTCAGGCTGTCTGAGGGACAGGGGTAAAAAAAATAAATAAAACAACACCAGCAGTATGTGGTGGTGCACAAGTGCACCAAAAGTTATAATACATTTATGGTGGAACAGTTCCAGTTGCTTGTTAAGCCTATATTAAATTTTTTATTATTTATTTTAAGTACAACAACTATTACACCTCTGTATTAAAAAAAAAAAAACCCAGGGAACTATTAACTATTTAACCATTTAGAGGCATCACAGGCTCTAATTTTCTATCATGGAGGGCAGTCTACCTGGCACTGCATTTCTCCACTAGAAGGGCACCGTAGAGGGCAATTTATCATGTTTTGTCCATTGGAAGGGCACCATACGATAGCTTGTTCACAGGAAAGGGACCCTAGAGGGCACTTCATCATGATTTGTCTACTAGAAGGACACCTTATGATATTTTGTGAACTGGAAAGGCAACCTATGGGGCACTATATCATGTTTTGTCCACTAAAGGGGCACGCTAGAGGATACTTAATCATGATTTATCTACTAGGGGGACATCGTACGATATTTTGTCCACAGGAAAGGCACCCTATAGGCCCTTAATCATGTTTTGTCTGCTGGACGGGCATGCCAGAAGGACCCCTTATGATACACATTATCATATTTTGTCCACTTGAAGGGCGCTTTTGAGAGCACTTTATCACATTGTCTTCTGGTCTTGGCCTTCGGGCCACCCTAAAAGGCACTTTGTCATTTTCTGTCCATTGGAAGAGCGTCCTAGAGGGCACTTTATCATGTTGTCTTGGACATTTAGCCACCCTAGAGGGCACTGAATCACGTCCTGTATGTTGCATACTGTGAGTTTCAAACAGAAAAAGTCCATTAACACTTTTACAACATAGCACTTTTAAAACTGTGCCCTTTGTGTGTGCTTCACATCGGAGGGCATAAGAACGAACACACGGAGGAATTGGCACTGGGGAGGCCCCCTAAGAGCTGCAACTGGATCTATCTGACATGACAGCGTTTATTTGGGCTCGTAAGGACAGTGGTGCCTGAGGAGCCCTACAGTCACTGAATGTGACAACATTAAGAGTTTGACCTTTTAGACGTCAGTGCTCCGCTCACGCTGTGCCCATCAGCGGCACTTGTCTGTCAGCGATTGATGAGAAGCAGCGGCTGGGCCAGCCGTAAGATTTACTCTCAGTGATTTGAAGCAGTCAATTGTGCACTTTGGCTGGCTGAGCGGGCTGAATACTCACAGAGGGAACTGACTGTCACTACCTTTGCGTGGAAGGAGAATTAACACAGTATGATTGTAATACTCACTGTTTAAGAAAGAGCTTGACAGCTTTTTGATTGAGAGGAATTTTCCTCCAACTCATAACGTCAAATGATGAGAAATGTAGACCTGCCACAATGTGGTTCTAATTGAATCAACAGAAGAAGTGAAAGAAATACTTTTCCAACTGGAACATTGTCCCTTATTCAACATTTCATATCCACGACAAGAATTTTGTGGGTCAGAAATTTGCTTACGTATTGCGCATGAAAAAAATTGGCTTGGATGTTTGGCTTTTTATGCCTACAATTTGGGTGAAGCTGTTTAAATGTTTCCCCTCCTCAGGAATGACGAGACCTTCCCCCCGACTATCAGAGTCGTCTCCATCTTGACGCTGAACATACACAACCTCTCGCTTTATAACCAGTCACACTATCACTTTCAGTTTCCTGCGTTCATGGCGTCCCTGCTCCCACAAGAACATCCAACACTTAACAACAAGCACACACTCACAAACACATACACACACATTTAAGTCATTTTATGCCGGCTAATTGTGATACACTGTGGATATGGGAACCAGATGCCATTCCCAAGTCAGTTTTCCAGTGTGGTTTTCCTATCCCTGCCTAACCTCTGCATCCAGATTCCCCCGACGAGCACCAGCCACTTGTGGTCGTCCATTCCTGCCCATTCTGCTCTGATTACTCACATCCCTGTCCTCCATTAGTTTCCCGCCTTGAAAAAAAAAAAAAAAAAAAGTTCCCCTTGGGGCCCACGGTAATATGATTGAGAGTTCCCATGCAGAACTAACAGATGGAGGTGTACATACACATATATGATTTTACTGGATGTCTTTAACTCCGTTCCAGGTTTGTGCAAGTTTGAAATTGAGTAGATTTCACCTCCAATGGTGCCCACATCAATGCTTTTAGCTGCAAATGGATAAATGTGCATTTTGCAGTTGCCTTGCTACTATTTTCCACTCTGGCATTGGGGCAGTTGATTATATTTGTGTATCCAGATGGGACATTTCACCTTTACTGAGTAGAGAGTTTATGGGAAATGTTGCAAGAGAATGAATGCTGCATTTGTTTCTTCCATAGTGCAAAAAGAATCATGCCTAATAACACCTCATTGCATTATGTGCTGGATGTGTTAATTAGTGTGCTTTAGATACACGGGTAGGCTACTTTTGAATAGAGCGTGACGAGCTGTTTTGCCTCACTGCTAATAGACCTTTTTCACAGGAGCCATATTGATATGAGATGGTAGGGTGAACACAGGTGTTACCAATGATATTAATTAAGGTCCCGTTCCATTTTTCCATTGGCACTTTTGGCCATGCGGAGTCAACCAGTGCCACACTAATCTGTATTACCTGTTATAACACGCCAAGCTTTGCCGAGTCATACCTGTGAAGGACCATTTCTAGAGTTGTGCCAAAGTGCCGCTTTAAAAAGCGCATTTTTCTAGACTCAGCTCATGTCTGTGCAGGAGACCAAAGAGAAAGAGGTTTTCAAAAGTCTCCGTGTGTTCAGCTCTCAGTGCCTGTGTAGCTTCTAACAGAATTTTTGTGGTTTGGCGTTTAGTTTCTTTCCTGTGTCGCTGTTTGTACTTTCAGGTATCTGCTGCGTTTTACCATTTCACGTTTGCTTTCAGCTGAATATGAGTCGGGCAAGTTAATGCTGAAGAAGACCCAACATTTACTGGTTTTGCTGCTTCATAAGAACTACTTTTAAATAACAAAAATTCTGTGGACTTTCGTCATCAAGAATCTATAGGAAATGAAATGTGGTTATCCACCGTTTTACAGCTACT
The DNA here is from genome assembly GCA_034769285.1 of Lutjanus argentimaculatus. Classification (NCBI taxonomy): domain Eukaryota; kingdom Metazoa; phylum Chordata; class Actinopteri; order Lutjaniformes; family Lutjanidae; genus Lutjanus; species Lutjanus argentimaculatus. Next base: position 9,593,830 of record JAWZSL010000018.1, on the reverse strand, counting down.
TGGCACGAGAAATGCTCGTATAAGCAGGTAGTCCTGTTGTAATTGAGATGTAAATCTGGGATGATGCATGCTGGGCTGAAGCCAAGCCAACACATTTGTATGGAAAAAGGGCTGTAGTTTATCAGAGCCCTTCCAGTGAGCCAACATGCACGGTAACAGCACCCTGACTCTGTCTGACCTGGATGGAAAGGTACGTTAATTAATATCATTGGTAACACCTGTGTTTACATCACTATTTCATGTCAAAATGGTTATGTGAAAATGGGCCATCCTTATTGCTAATGTAATTGGTTGCTAGCTGCAATTTATGCAGAGAGTGGTATCAATCTCATTTAACTCAGCCCCAAAAAAAAAAAAGCGAATGAGCATATGCACCAAAACGTCAAAAACCTTTAAATCAGCCATGTTAAACTTGATCCAGACTGTTGTGATATCTGGAACGTCTTTTAGTTTCAGTGCAAGGCAAACATGATGCATCACTTTCCTGTGTGAAGTGCGTAAGTCAGGGTTTAGTCCTTTCAGACCCTTTACTTTGGCCCTCCTCCCACTTTTGTGGTGAGCAGCACTCCTCACCTGGCCCCCTCTTCACTTACTCATTCATTCCCTGTCAGCACTCGGTGCCTGGAGGACTGCTTTGCCTAACTTCCTGTGTACACACATGTTTATTAATATTGTGTAGCTGTGTGAGAAATCCGTATGCCCGTAAAGAAGAGGTTGTAAAAGCAGTAGTTGTTGGCCTGCGCTCTCAGAGATGCCAGTGCTCCAGGGTGAGATGATTGGATCCATGTGGCCAGCAGTAAGGGCTACATCAACCGCTGCCAGCCCTGTTGGCCCAGGTCCTACGACAAGGATATGAGCTCCATTTGACGGATTGATGTTTCTGGACCTCGATACGTTTAACAGGTCACTGCGATGAAAACTAATACAGCCGAGTCCAGGCAGAGGTTACAATACACATCCCCTGTTCCTGACTTTTTGCATCTTGTTGGATTTGGTGGATTGTTTCACAAGATTGTACCAGCAGCTTGCAGCCAAACCCACGAGAATTACTTCGCTCATGTCAACAACAGCTAAAGCTGTGGACGCGAGCCAGCCCCTCGCCTCGCGTTGCACAGTCAGGCGAGCACTGTCAAGCTTTCATCCATCATGTTTTGAGTAAATTATAGGAGAATAGGAATGTGAAGAATGGGTATTCAGTGTCTTGACTTCTTTGTGACACAATGTGAAATTAGGCTGAAGTTAGACAGAAGTTTCAGCCTGTGAGTTGGTTTGAACTCTGCCTGGATATTCAGTGACAGTAAGTTGAGCTGTTTCACTTTGTTGATAGCAGGACCTTATCCTGTGAATACAATGAAATTATGTATTTTTTTATTCGAACAGATTTGTAATCACATTATTACTTCCACATTACATCCATTAAAGAAGACTGAAGACCAGCAGTGCAAGGAAAAATAAAGCTATAAGATCTGTGTAAAAACAGTGACCAGAGCAAGAAAGCTGGTCTTTGTGTCCTGGAAGATTTCTATGTCAGATAGTGTTTAGTGAGTTTAAAGTAACCTTATGCAAACATCAAGCAAGTGCAACAACACAAAACATAGAAAGCCAGCTAATATTACTTAATAGTCCAGTATTCCCCGCTGCCACCCCCTCGCCTCAGGCCTGAAAACCTCCTCTTCCCAACAGTCTGAAGCTCCTGTGCTTGCGGTGTAAGCTCACTCCTCTGGTGCTCCAGAGAGCTGAGCTAACCAACAAACAAGTGAAGATTTCTGTCAGGAAACTCAATCTCTGTATATCACAGTCGAGACGGAGAAGCCAGAGGACATCAGAGGGAAAACCAAAAAACATTTTCTCCCTAAAATATAATTAATTTTCACAAATATCAATGACACATGCTGTGTGACTTGGTTCTGTAAAGAGTTTTGACCAGTTTGACCCACTCAGGATAGATTTAGCTGAAATCCCTGATGAGGACTTCACAGGCCATTTGGAAATTCAATCCTCCATACCTGCAGAGCGCCATCATCCCAGCGATGGCGTCTCTTTTCACCAGACATTATGATGGAAGAGATTGCATTATGTAAGATATAAATAAGTAAGATATAAGAAACTATCTTCACTTAAAAGTGTCCTGCAGAGTCCTTTGGTAAACAAACAGAATTATATTTTTTGCATTCAGTTAACACTGATACGGGCATATTGTTGTGCTTTGCAACTTTTGAATCGGCAGATTGGAGTGAAACAGGTGGCAGGACATTGAACCGCATTGCCACCGTACTTGCGCGCACTGGTGTCCTTGTTCAACACAAACAAAACGGGGACCCATTTGTAAAAACTTGTGCTGTATAATGCTACTCCACATGATAATAAAGTAGAGTTCTGGAGATTGTTGGGACCTGGCAGGCACCAAAATAGTCCATTAGAGTCGGATTGTGGCCATTATTTTTTGATAGACCAGGTTCAGATTAGACTCAGGCTCATTTAACTTCTCTCCTTTCACTGTGCACATTTTTATATAAGCAGAGCACACAGGCCAATTTATGAAATATTGTCAGATTATATTATAAATAATATACAGAGAAGTTCATTCACATGCATTAGGCCTACACACATTTATTCATATGCAATAAACGTGGCAGTTAACTGCCATGTGAAATGCATGTTGACCGTGGAGAGCATCAGGGAGAAGCTGGAATGTGGCTTTCTAACAGTTGCCAGTGCTTCAAGTAAAGTGTATTTTGGAAGAGTTAATTACCAGTACAAGCAACATGCCAACTCGTCATGTGCAGTGAACAGAAAGGTAGGCAGAGAATCTTTATTTTACTTTATTTGCTGCTGGATCATGTTGCTTTGCTTGTATCAGAGAGAGCATGCATCAAAGCCAGAGCACATCTCAGAGAACGAGCGTGGTGTCGGGCTGGGCTGGAGTTTTTGGCCCTAGCAGGGTTCTTTTGCAAAATTCATCTAAGTGCATTTCAAGGCTCATAAAGGATGGTCAGAAGACGATCCAAAGAAACCCCCTCCCATACAGTACCACCGCCTCTTATCACGTGCCCAGTGGTCCATACTTTTGTCATGCACAGGCAACTGAGCTGACTACTTAACAAACTTCATCCACTGACAAAAATGGGGTTGACAGCTCTGGAAAGATCTAGAAAGTGGATTTGAGTTAGATTATTATGTCACATGAATTATAAGCATTTAACCGCCTAGAAAAGTCAACCATGTGGAAATTAGATAAGAGTGGAGACTATAAATCAACCTGCCGAATCCCATTACAGTCACATACTTTACATACCCCATCTAAGCTGTGCAATCTGAAAGGAAAGTGATGTATAAAAACTCTAAATAGATATTAAGGTACTCTATTAACAGTTCTTAAAACTGTTTTTCATAATCGATCGGATGAAAAGCCGCAGAAGCATCTTAAAGGCACATGAATAATTTATGTGGCATAAAATATGAATCTAAAGAAACTATATCATCGGCTGGTTGGAATTGGTAAATGTGCTTAAAAGTATAAAGATCTGCACAAGCACAATCGGGAGGAAATAAAAAATAAAGTCTTGTTCTACTTCTTCCATACAATCGAAGACAGACCAACGCAGAGGACATGAAAAGTAGTTGTGCAATATTTTCACGTCTTTATAATCAGAGCCACATACGAAGTGTACCTCGCTGCCAGAATCATTTTATTGAGCATTATGTATTTTTTCTTTATAATATGAAGTGAAGTAACTTACATTGTCAGATTTGAAAAGCAATGTTCATGTTGCTTGCGGGTTTGGCCCCGGTTCCCTTTGCCGTTTTATATCTCCCTGCAGACTCCCCCATTCTGTTTTAAAGGTGGCAGGGGTTTCCACTTTTTTTTTTTCATACCAACAGCTCATTCAGGCCGTTGCAGGAGACAGTGGTCATGGTTTGGCTTCGGATGCAAAGCTAGACATGTATCTGGATAGAGAAAAGCTTAATCCTGATCCAGTGGTCCGCCATAAACTCGACAATATCACGCAGACAGGATGTTCTGTTACAAATCATCTCATGATGGAGGCTTGACATGAGTTTGCCCAGTGTTAAGTAGCAGAAGATGTGAGGCTTACCATCAATGTGAAATGTGTCATTTTCAATAAGTTGATATAAGGCTGCTGCTTTGGGGCATCTGCATGCTGCTCATCGACACACATATGAGGGACATCCTTATTATTTTTGAATCCTTAAAGAGCTTTTATGGCTGATAATTGTTCCTGTAACAGTGAAATAATGTCTGTAAACAAAAGTCACAGTCAAATCGAAACACATTATTTTCCTTAAAGGGACAGGGTTATTGTGTTGTTGAACATTAAAGGAGAAGATTGATACTTATGCTGTACAGTAAATATGAAGCTACAGCTAGCAGCCATTTAGCTTTGCTTAGCATGAAGACTGGAAACAAGATGGACCTGTTCAGCTTAATAATCAACACTGGTACTGTTCATATTTGAACCAATATAGGTTCTGGCGCCTGGAATTCGGTAATATAGTTCTAAATGTATCAATTTCAACACTATTGAAATTATATATTTATTTAGAAAATTTTACACATTGCGTTTCCTCAGGGTGTTGCTCTTGCTAGCTTTGCATTTGCATAACAAATATAGCTACACTTGCGACCGCTTGCTCTGACTCACTGTGACTTGAACAAGCTAGAGGTCACAGTCACATTCTCTCTTTCTGTCTACACTCTGGTACGTTCTCATACAACTGTGCTCTCGGGTACCGAAATTTGACACCCATTACATGTAATTTAACATGAATCAGACTTGGTAGTACCATTGCAATTTGGTGGGTAGCCTTAAAAGTGTGGAGCTGGGTAGCCAGCCCTACTTATATTGTTAATCTGTGCAAAACCTGAGTTGTAAAAATGGAAAGTTGTGACTTTACAGGAGGTTATGCGCCAGACTATTTCTGAGATGGGTGCAGTAACTTCAAGACTTCTGACAGTTACTGTCCTGCAAAGCAATAGGATTTTGTTACCTTTGGTCAAAGCCAGGCCTGCTGTTTCCCTCATCTAAGATAACCAGCTGTTGGTAGTAGTGTCATATTTCCCTTAATGACATTAAAGTGGTATCCATCTTTTCATCTAACTCAGGAATTGTGTTTCCAAAAAGATCAGACTATTCGCTTAAAGAACATTCTTCACAGCAGCTTTTTAGATATGCATGTGCCCATTCAAGAACCCAGTGTAATCTGAGTATAAAGGTGTTGAAGGCAATAGAGAGGCATTACAGAGGGTTAATCGTGTTCAAGAAAGTGACTTGCTGCTGAGCAGGTTTGATCAAACAGAAGCAGCCTGATGAGCCCCGGAGCACCTGCTGGAAGGACTGCTTTTGAAAAAGAGCCAGAGCAGAAGCAGTAAAAAGATGTGAAAAGCATACACAGGTGCTGATTAGAAACCTTCCTCGGGGCAGACTGAAACCACAGAGCTGCGGAGACTGCCTGACAAACAGACACCTGCTGCAGCTCTACTGTAGTACAGTTCACTCCTTTGAAATAGTCTTTGCAGGAGAGCTGTTTAATAGTCTCTATAAAAGACCCTCACTGTACCGGTTTAAAACCTTTTGGAAAAGCTCCAGTGGGTGCTGTCTGTCCAAGTGATGTGCAAATGATGGGCCGTATAATGAGCAGGTGCAGACTCTGTAGAGAAATCATTTCCACATGCTTTTACAGCCAGATGGAAGAGGAAAATGAACAAGGCTTTTGGGCAAGATATGGTGAGGTGTGTCAAAAGCAGCATTACACTTGTTAAAGTATAAATCTATCAGTGAATGCTGCTGAGTGTAGTACCAGATACTTTTATTTGATTTAACAAGTTTAACAGGCACGAAAACATTAAAACATCACTCGTCGTATGAAGCTTAAATGCCTGATAGCATTACTCAGTGCCCTGAGTACCAATCAGTGGTGATTTTACCCCAGTGAAGACGTCTGCAGTTACCTGGGGTCATGTAGAAAGACTCTGGAGTAGCTTATAAGGACTGTTCACCCCAGAAGACCGGTTACCCTTACCCGCAATTATCTCCAAGTCAAATCCAGAATGGTTAATATAGGACCTGCGACCCGACCTGCACCCTTGATTAAACACACATATACAGTCTCTCAGTTGTCACTCACTTGTGTTCTCAATTGGTGCAGCACCTGTGCTCCTGCAGCTGTTGCTAGCTTGAGGCTACTGAAAGCTAATGCTTTCTGGCACTTTTTACAAGCAGCAAAGCCCATGACAGCATTATTCTCACAGTCTATGATCACACCACATTTCTCCCAAAACGTCCAACTTGGCCTTGAACGATGTTTTGTCCTCAGTTTGGTTTTCACCACTGGCTATTTTTGCCTTGTGCCCATTTTAGCTAGTCTCAGTTAGCCTAGCCTGTATTGGATCCATTGACATACAGGTTTATTTACAGTCAATGTGGATGAGTGCCTGTTGGGGGTTAAAGGTTGTCACCTTTCCCAGTTAAAATCCTGGTGGCTGATTAGGTTTTATATTATAAGAAGATTTGAATGTCAAAAATGCTGCATGATCATTTCTGGTTTTGTTTTTTGTTTTTGTTTTTTAGAAAAAAAATGTATTGTATGTGTTATATTTTTGTTCTCACCAGCTGCCCTCTTGCAAATATATTTTTTACCCATTTAACTTCACAGATTACCCTGTACCTGAGTCCCGTGGCTACCTAACCCAGTGCAGGACTCCAGTTCACCCAATATATATATATATATTTTTTTTTTTTTCCTCTTAACCTGTTGTACTGTTCATCTAGATTTTTTGTGTCTTGCCAAGTTTCAGAGATATCAGATGTACCAATGTCTGTCTTCTCTCTAATACAATGCAACTAGAGGACACTTGGCTTGTAATGCTCAAAGTGCCAAAAATACATAGCAACTCAATAACAACATGTCCTATATGTCTGTTTCATATAGGATCTATTTTCCTTTGAATTACGGCCATCAGCCGTATCACCACGCGAAAAGAGGTCTGCATCTAGTTAAAGTTAGTTAAAGTTAAAACAGTTACCTAAGAGTGATGGCTAAACAGAATAGTCAGCTGAAAGTAATGGATGCACTGTTGAAATAGTTAGCTGATAAATGGTTATTATTAGGTAATAGTAACAGATAAACACTTACAGTAGTTGGCTAAAAGTAATAGATGAATGATTGAAATTAACAGTGGAGTTAATGAAGGGCTACATGAGTTTATTTGACATGTCGGGACATCAAAAAGTTTTGAAACCACTCGTTGGTTCATCAAACGTATTTGTGTGGGATATTTACTGTGGAAATGCATGTAACTCTTGTTGATCCCATTTTTCTTATTAATTCCCTCACAAACAAAACATAGACATTCCCTATTAAGGAAGTTCAACATGGATTTGATCAGGTTTCATGATGTTGCTGCACTTATCATGAAACAATCTGGATTTATTGAAAGGCCAAATCATATAAAGCTGAGTTTTCATTTCTTTCCACAAACTCATGGTGCCCAGTCATTTAGCCCAGTAATTCGGTGTGCCAACTATTTGCATTCGTCAATGCCAGATATAATACATTAAGCAGACTTGTGCAAAGAGCTGCAGTGTGTATATTTGTGGATTTCTTTTGTTGCAGCCATTCATATGTTTGCAGTAACAGCTTGTCAATAGCCTTGTATTGTCCAAAGGCAATTTTCCTTCGCAACAAAAAGCCTGTACTGATTTTCTTTAGCTGCCTTCCATTTTCAAGAACACGCTGGAAACTTATTTAGCCCCTCTGGAATGCCTCTACATCATTATAAAAGTAAAAGTCGCATTTGATTCCAATATGTTGCCTCCAGGGAACTGCAATCGGAAACATTGTTTTCATAACGGTGCATTTTGTGTTTACAAGTGTGTTGTGGTTCTTTGTAAGGCCAGTCAAAAAGGCAGCAGGGCCAACCTCTTATAGATGCGCGAGTAGCTGCATTTCCCATCAGTGTTTGTCTGCACTTGTTGATGCGAACACAGTTGCCTCGCATTTGAATAAACGGGACGATGCACCACACTAGCTCGCTGTACCTCATGTGAACCTGATGGCTGAGGCAATTTGGGCCCAGCGCAGATCCAGTTGGGCACACACGCTACTATACATAAACGAAAAGCTACGGATAGTTAACTATGCATCAGAAATAATGTCCATAGGCACTGAGCAGGCTACAACTCACTTCCCCTGGAGCAGTGTGGTAGAAATTGGCAGAGGGGAACTGCTGGACTACCTCTGGAGCGTTTCAGTTTTAGACTGCGCTCTGTGTGCCAGTGCAGTGGAAGCCTGTCTGTGTCTGCAAGCCTGCTATTCTGGGTCACTGGTGCATGGACTCACAGGAACAGCCTCCAAACACGGGTTTTATACTAATGTCATCAATCTATGGATTAGTGTCAGTGTACTTTTCCCTGCGGGTCTGATATCTTTGGACACAAATCATGTTTGACCGGTATGAGCCCTGGAAAAGAACCACCGCAGAGCTACGTATTACAAAGTTGCATTGGTGACGGCTGAACAACTTGTTCCTTTTACCTGAGGACGTACGTGACATTTTTTTTTTAGCAGTTACAAAATCTGACAAAACTAGAAAAGATGCACAATCTCCTGAACCTTGGAAGTGACTGCAGAAGTTTCAGATCAGAGGCTGCGTTATAGAAACTTCTTACCTTAAGTCTCAAGTTAAAATAGGAAGAATCTAAGACAAAGATTTTTCCCAAGTTGGAATTACAGGAGCAAATCCTAAATATCTCCTATATTCCATCTTCTAATCTTACTTCATCATCATCATCATTCATCTTATCTCAGTTTAGGAAATCCTAAACACACAACTTATAAAATTGAATGTGTTACCTAGCAACTGACACTACTTTTTTTCTTTCCAAGCTAAACAACATTGTCACCATTGGTTTTTCTCATTTAAACATACTAAAAAATACAGAAAAATTAGGAAAAACTACAACAGCTTCAAGACAGATGAGTTAGAGGTGTTGGTAACATCTGTAGATGAATCCAAAATGTTCTTTTTGGGAAATTTACAACAATGCTAACTCTGGATATAAAAGATTGTGGGTGAAGATAGCACACACAGAGTCTCCACAGATTCCAGCTCCCATACCACTGGATGTTATGTTTGGATTAAGGAAGTCAGCTAACACTACTGTTAGCTACCGTTAACTAGTTTGTAAGTTAGCTATTAATACAAAAGTTATGCTAAAGTTACAAGTGTTATTTAAGATTTGGGGAAGATAGGATGCTTTTATAATGCACATTTCCTTCTTAAGTTAAGTGGTGTTATTTGGTGAGTTTTTTTAGCTGCTAGCCTCACTGTTGTGTTTTAAAGTGTTCAAAGTTAATTGGGCATGAGACATGACACAGGAAATTAACACAGCATTAAGAATGGTGCTATTCAGATTGGTCAGAGGATGAGAAAAAATAAAATTATCTGTGACAATATTTTGTTTAGTGTGGAACTTATGGCAGAGTAACTAGCATGAACTTTATGTCTCCATGGTGCAACCAAATGAAGACACAACCTAACATATCATGAATGTGGACTTTACAAGATATTACATACATGTGGTACAATCGGCTAGAGGTCCTAACCCTAATTACCGTGGTTGCCGAATGTGGGAGAATGTCTGCAAGTTATGTTTCTGTAATACACTCCCCGTTCTCAAATACCGATTTCATCCTACAGCCAGAAAAAGTACTTTAATCTAACAAATGCATTTGACAGATAGCTTTTCATGTGAAATACAGATTAGTATGAGTATACTGTACATGGCACAGCAATCTTTCCCAGTTCCTACAGGGGCTCAGACACGTTGTTGCTGAGCGGGTGGTCAGTTAGTCACTCTTCTGACACTGATCTAATACTGATTTTTCCAAAGCTAGCGTTTTCCAAAAGTGCAACCTCAGAGGAAGAAAGAGAGCCCAGCGTACAGGGCTTCATCCTTCAACTCGAACGGTGAAAAATAGTGTTTTTGAGCACAAGCTCATTAGGCTCCAGCGGTGTATGGATGCACACCTCATTGTCAAACCCTCTACTTCACCCATGATCTTTCACGGAGCCCACCCAGGAGCCCCCGCCTGCTGATTGACAGAAGTTGGACGCAAAAACTGCCTCACAAAGACTGCTGTGAAAAGAAAAAAAACAGAAGTGTTCCTCTTGTTCAGGGCACATTTTTACAACGTGCTTGCCAATACTTGGTTGGAGATTGCTGGATTTGATCCTCTAAGTAAACATGGACTTGATTTGGGCCTGTTTTTGGTTTTAATTGTATGTTTGTATAAGCCCTGCCGTCTACAATACATAAGGTACGAGTTCCCACACTGTGACAGGGCATTTTAATCAAATGCTGAAACTCCAAGATGTCAAAAAGTACCAAATGTTCGTTTCATCAAAACTCAATTTGCTAATCTTGTGATTTTGCTCCTCCCTCCAAGTTCATGCTGTTCAGTCCTTGTTAAGAAACTGTGTTTATTGCTCACATGATTGGTCACACCGCTTTCGGTGTAATGTATCTTACCAGTGTGCCATGGCAGCAGAAGGATTACAAATTACTCACACATGGAACTTAATTTGTCATTTTCTTCTTATTTATGTGTTGTGAAAAAGTTTGAACAATCTTTTTTATTTTCTCTTTCTCTCTTTTCGTAGGGCCCTCCTGGTCCAAAGGGTGACAAGGTGAGTCATTTTACATTTTGTTTGAAAATTCATTGTTATACTAATGATCTACTCAGATATTGTGTTCATCTGTTTGAAGTTGCAATGTGTACATTATGATTGTCTGTCAAAGACGTCTTTGTATTGTGTTGCAGAGATCTACTGAAGTTAGCATGCTAATCAGCTAGTAATTTCAGCTCTTTTAGCTTTTATAGTTAAAAATGTTAATAAATTAAATGTTTATACACCTGTTGTCCATAATTAACAGTAGACCTTCTGAATTCAAGTTTATCTCTTTTACCGATCTAAGATGAGCTTTATTGCCTTGTGAATTCGTCAAAAGAAACAAATCTTGGTTTGTCTTGCCACTATTCAAAAATCCCCAACTCTGGTTTGCTTGAACGTAAAATCCTTAAACCACCATGTTGGATGTTAAAATATTCTGGCTCCCAGTTGCCTCTATGATGTCCATCCTTCAAACCTTTCCTGTCACCAACTTCCTCTGTGGCTCCAAGCTGCAGGTCCAGCCAGACTCAAGTCGACTAAGCTAACTGGCCACTAGCTACAGGACTAACAGAGCTAACGGCGGCTAACGGAGGTAGTTTGCAAAGACTATAGTTAGCAGAAGTTAGCAGATATTTTCTTGAAATGCTGCCCCCTATTTGTTTGGAATTACCTTCCCTCGACATGTGGCCGTATCTTACACATTACTCCTTTAAAGCAAGAGTTCAACATTTTTGGGAAAAATACTCTTGTTTGTTTTCTTGGTGAGAGTTAAAGATTGACAGCACTCTTAGGTAGAGCCAGCAGCCAGTTAACTTAGCTTAGCAAAAAGACTGGAAGCAGCCTCTTTCAAAAGATAACAAAATCTGTCTGGGGAGAATTGTTCTTTCCCACAGTTTCAGATTTTCATGCTAAGCTAACTGGCTGCTGGCTCCAGATCTATATTTATTCTGCTGACATAAGAGTGGTATCAATCTTCTTATATAATTTTCAGTAGGAACCAAATACTCTTATTTCCAATATACAAATCTATCCATTTATCCAGACCATCATTTTTGCAGGTCAAGACTGTAAAAAAAACGGTTGTTTTTTCTCCACTCACAGTTAATTTGTCCACAAGGAGTGTCAGTTTTGCGTTTGCGGTAATATTTCCCATTCAAGTCGTTCTGTCCTTAAGTCTCAGAGTCTGAATATTTAAATTCTCCTGTTGTTCACAAATCCACAGCACAGAACATTAATGACTGAAAGCCTGAGCCCAAGTCGGAGCCCTTAAATGCCTCGCTGAGCATTCCTCCATAAAACGGCAGTGGAGCATGCAAAATAACCACACTGTCTCTTTATAAGTCTGCAGGACTCTGGGACAAATGTGTGCCCGTGCCTTTGCTTTGAAAGACTAAAACCACGAGTTCCCTCGATTCTCACCAAACTTGATAAAGGCCCTTAATTCACTTGTAATGGAAACAAATGACTCAAAGTGCATGCTTCTAAAGTGCTACTGGGGAAGATCTGTTCTGTTTTACAGGCCAGCAATGAATAGATTAAGTATTTATTCATATTTTATATGAAGTGAGCAACGACTTGGGCATTAATCGATGAGGTATGAGGGATTATTGTGCTGTAAAATACAAGACATAAACTAAAATAGCGTGGGAGTCCTAACCAGAGAACAGTTGTCATCTGCATCAAGTCACACCGTATGAAATCTGTTGATTTCTAGTGATGTGGGGTGTGGAATGACATCGATTATTGTGTGTCATGAATCAGCAGTGCACTGTAAAAAAAAAAAATTAAACTTTAGCTTTAACTTTCTGCAATAGTTCTTAGTAGTTATAGTTTTTTTTTTTTTTGAGTTTTGAGTTTTGAGTTTTGAGCCCAATTCACACACAAGTTTTGAAGTAAACTTTTAAAAAAAAGTTTTGCTGGTCTATACTCTTCAGTTGAGATGATTTACTTTTCTTCTTTAGATAAACTTAAAACTTTGAGTTTAAGGAATTTAAGGAAAAAAAAAATGTATTTCAAAAACTGGTCACAGAAAGCTGCAAACTTTATTTAAGTGGTTTTAATTGAAAATATTCATTATTCTTTTTCACTTCAATGAGTTCACTCAATAATTATTGAAATATAAGACACAGTAAATTATCTCAACAAAAGATTAGTATTTGGTAAAACTTTTTCAAAACTTTAGAGCTTGAGTTGAGCTCAAATCTATTGCAGTAAGTTGCCGTGAAATATTTTCTCAGTTTTCTCAACTTTTTTGCTTTTATAGTGTACGATCTCTCATTTGGTGTCCTTGAAAGAAGAATAAAAGCCATAAGCGTGACTTCTGAAACCAGATTTAGATGATTGTCAAGCATCAGTTATGACAATCGTGACAAACGGAGCCTCGCTGATTAGATGCATGTACGTGCCTCCCATGTGAACCACTTCATCTGCAGTTTAATGAAATGAAAAACAACTGTGTGCATTCCTCCCACCCAAGACGATTACAGCGTGCATCAGTGTGGCCATTCACAACTGTTTTCCCATTAAAACCAGTTTTGGAACGGGTGCCCAATGAAAAATTACAAAAATTCCGAGAGCTGTTTTATGTGAGATTGCACAGGCATTACTCTGAAGTTTGTTTGAGCAAAATTCCCATCCATGTGTGATAAGTCGTTCGGCTCGTTTTACTGCTGCGGCTAGATTGTAACCCCGCCAACAGGGGAGCGGGGCGCATCAAGCGAGATGCATGTTCAGTTATCCGATTCGAGACAGATTAAGGTTATAATTCAGTGTCCAACATCTGGTCGTCCTTCAGTTGTTTTAAACAAAAGTGTACTTTTGCTTCGGTTTCACTCTAATGTGATAAACCCACAGTCTTCCACACACAGGTTGATTCGAAACCAAACGTTTTCCCCTTCAGGAACGCGCTCTGTCCGCAGGGATCTACCCCCAAAAGAGGCAGAGAGCCAAAGATCTCTGGGGCATAAAATCTGGCCTGGCAATGCAGTTCACCACCCCCCTCCCTCACCAAACCCACCAAAACCTCACACCACTGCTCTTTTTCTTTCCCTTTCTCTCATACCCAATTCATGTCAGTCCATGTTATCATAAGTGATTTTACTCTCGACCACAATGAATAGTTGAGGGTTCCTGTATTATTTTCCTTTATCAATGTGTTCTGAGTTATGCCTCAGTGATTTCGCTGCTTATTATTAGCACTGTACTCGTGTCTGTGTGTGTGTGTGTGTGTGTGTGTGTGCGTTCAGTGTGTGTCCGACCCCTCGCATTTCAAGACAAATTCTTTTTCTTTCCTCCCGCAGGGGGATCAAGGCGACCAAGGACCACGGGTATGCGGTTTACTCCAACTTCTTGTGATTACTTGATGAATGTGACTGTGTGTGTCTCCCCCAGCAGAATTGTGGGTAAAAGGTTTGAGATGCATGAAATTCCACGGATAGCGTTCTTCCCATCTGGCCAAATACAACAAGCATTTCAGCACTGCTTATTTCTACATCAAGAGTGGGCAGGCAAACGTGCAAGATACCTTGGAAGGCACTGCGTGGTATACTTTTCCAGGGTTTCCGCAGGTCCTTAAAATCCAATAGTCTGAATTTTAGGCCCAAAAATGTCTTAAATTGTCTTAAATATAATTTTGACAGTTCCTAAAAGTTAATTGGATAATGAAGTTAATGTCACTTTTAAATGTGTGAAAAATTTGTAGTGATGTAACAATAAAAAAAAAATTGTTAGATTTCATTAAGAGGTTCTAATAATAATTAATTAGTAAGAGATTAATTAACATACTTTTTATGCCAGTATGGACACGAAATACACTCTTAGAAATAAAGGTTCTACCTAGAACCATAAAGGGTTATTTGACTTGTCTCCATAGGAGAACCCGGTAGAACCTTTTATGAAGGTTTTACTTGAAACCCCTTCAGAGGATTCTACCCACAACCATACATAAAGGATTATACAACCATCTGTTAAAGGTTCTGCCCAGCTTACCATATGAGAGGTTCTACAGAGAACCCTTATATGGTGCAATGGTTCCAACCAGAACCCACTCTGGGGATTCTGTCCAGAAGCTTTTCACCTTTTAAGGGTACGAACAAGAGCAGACCCCGGGAATTCTACTGAGAACCCTTTTATATTCCGGGGGTTTTATGTAGAACCCACCAGGAGGTTCCACTGAGAGCCCTTTTATATTTCAAGGGTTTTACCAAGACCTTACCCAGGGGGTTCTACCAAGGAGAACCCTTTTATATTTCAAGATTTTTTTTCTAGAACCTATAGAGGGGGTTCACCCAGGAAGACCCCTTTTATAGTCAAAGGATTTTATTTAGAACCCACCCAGGAGGTTCTACTGAAAACCCTTTTATATTTCAACATTTTTGTCAAGACCTTACCCAGGGGGTTCTACCCAAAAAGAACCCTTTTATATTCCAAGGGTTTTTTCTAGAACCTACAAAGGGGGTTCACCCAAGAAGAACCCCTTTTTATTCCAGGGTTTTTTTAAAATCTAGAATCCACTCAGGTGGTTCTATTGTGGAACAAAGAACTCTTGAAAAAAAAGTCCTGCAAGGATGTTAACAATGCTTGAACAACTCCTTCTAAAAAGGGTTCTTAATTGAACCCTTAGTTTTTCAAAGAACCCTTTACAGACCCTTTCCTCAGAAGCAAACAGTTCTGGGTAGAACCTCAGCCCTTCAGGAGGAACCCTTTTGGAACCCTTATTTCCAAGGGTGTAGGTCTTGAATTGCGTTCATAATGGCCCTAAAAAGGTCTTTAAAGACTCAAATTTAACTTGTTGAAATCTGCAGAAACCCTGTTTTTGAGATGAAAAGACCGTTTTTCAGCCTCTTGTCTTCAAATTGAACATGAGTACAAGCTTTTGCACATCAGCAGAAGATATCTGCTCAATCTCAGCTCTAATCAAAAGCCAACTAGCTCTGTCTCTATAATTACTTGTGATTCACTTCAATCCTCGACGTGACATGGCGTATTCAAAGCTTTAATCATTTCCAGCTCTGTAGTTTGACATTTCTATAAAAGTGCAGCTTCTAAATGATGATGATGATGTGAGTGCTTTTCCGTGCTTGACAGACTCTGAAATGAATTACTCTATCTCCACCTAGCAGCCAGCGTGCCCTCATTTTTCTCAAATAATGGTTAAAAAATGAACCCGTTTTGAAAAAAAAAAAAAAAAAAGGACTGTGGCTGCACAGGTTTGTTTAAAGTAGACTGCATTAACCGGGGTGGGGGGCACACGTGCATACGCATACACACACACACACACACACTTTTCACTTCCTCTGCATCTGCTGGTGTCATCGGGGAGAGATTGTATGGAGCCAAAGTCACTTTAAATGCCTGTAATTGATTTCCATGAGGGCAGAGAGCAAGCAGAGGTTAGAGAGTACAACAACGCGGAGGTTTTGTCTTGTCACCAGAACACCAGCCATCTCCCGAGTGGATCTGATCCCAATTCTCTATTGGCGCCCGCCCAGACGTTAGTAGTTTGCCAATTAACTTAGTCAGCTCTCCTCCGGGGCCGGCTCTGCTCGTCAAAGCACCGCGTTTCTTATGATTTGGCAGTCAATACAAATGACCTTCCTGGTGAAATTTGATTAGTGGTCTCACAGTGATACTTCTCATGTTACTTGCGGGCACTCCTAAAATGACAGCCAAGTTGACACAGACTGTGGATCTTTTAAGTTACTATTACTTATATTGCAGCTCTGTGATACCTTATAGTTGTAACTCTTACAAGCTACCCTTAAACGGTCTAATATTATTAATTAGTTCTACAGACTTGTAGTCTAATAAAGTACTGCACAGTTTCTTACATTGAGTGGCTATAGGTCCCGACCCTTTTCGCTCCGTGTCAAAAGCATGCAACTTTGGTCACTTTCTCTTTCATGCATTATGTGCTAGATACTTTGCTGAAAGAACATATATTGAAAAGTTAGCATATGTATATCGTTACATCAAGTGGCTACTTAGTCGAAACCACTAATAGCTTAACTAAGCTTGATGTGAGAATGCACTAGCAATTTGTGTCGAACTTTCTTCTTTTCACTGCAACTTATGATGCTGGGTTTACCTATGCTGAAGAAAACATATTTGAAGATGTTAGCTATGTATACGTTACATCAAATGTTGGCTTTAAGTTAGTGAAACACTATTTTTTATGTCTTTATTTAGATAGGATAGCTGAAGTGAAGACAGGAAATGGGGATAGAGGGTGGGGGGATGACATGCAGCAAAGGGCCGTAGGCAGGTGTCGAACCCACGGCCGCTGCAGAAGACTCACAGCCACGGTACATGGGGCGCATGCTCTACCAACTGAGCTACTCTACTGCTATTGGAGCAGAGAGAAAAAAGGGGCGGGACTTATAAAGAGTCAGTTAATATTATTACTGAGTTACTAACATTTGTAACTGGCAAAAAGTGAGCCTCTAAAGTGTAGAATAGATCACAATTCACTGATGACTAAGACTGGATGATCAGTATATCAAATTAAAGAAGATTAACAGCTGTGACTCACCTGGAATTCTGTACTGAAGGAAGATACCGACCATCTGGTAATTTTATGTTAATTTAATGTGTTGAATGAAACTTTCTGACTATTAAGATATTCGTACAGTGGTTAAATGCTAGTAACTTATTCACAAATGGTGCTGTTGACAGTACAGATAAATGTGGGTTCACTATTTGGCAAGTAACATGTCACTGTTGCCCTTTTTATATAAAGCTTTCTAATGATTTATAAAGTGTTTACAACCTTATAAATAACCTAACTATAAACCATTTATGAATTATTATTAAAGGTAGTCTTGGATAATCATCATTGCAGAGGCTGAAGCAAGTAAATTGTCACCATTTGCATAGAACTACTTTGGTTTTGCTCATAATTTGTACCTTTTTAACCTCGGAAATGGAGTCATCTGTCTCTATCAGGTAAATGATTTACACTCTGTAAACAGCAGTGCGGCTGACAGAGTTGTACCAGGGACCAACCAGGCCCTATTTGTCTTGTAGAGTAAATAAATAAACTGTCCACATCAAGATAGATTCATTAACTTCCAATTACAGCAAAATTGTCCCCTAACAGGTACAAATTAACACGCAGTCACAGTCACATATGAAAGACTACAGGGGAATGAAAGCGGTCTGGGTCAACAGCAATCATATTACTTCCCCAGAACAGCATATTGACTTTGCACATTAGATTTGTAGGTGAATGTAGTGGAACCGTATAAAAGAGATTTCCTTAATAAATGAAGGCACAACAGGACGAGTGTTGTCTGACCTTGTAGCTTGTTGCTTGCTCAGTATTGACTGTGTGCAGAGAGGCTATTAAACCCATATGGAGGAACATGTAAACAACAGAGGTTGTCAAGAATATGTCCTTCACACATCATAGTCTGTCAGATTACATCAAATACGAACATTTCTAATCATTTAAAGGGCAGACTATTTGTGTTTGCATGTACAGCCCTAATTCCAAAAAGTTGTTTTCAAATCCTTTTCAACATGTGTATTTAGTTGAATACATTAGAAAAACAAGATATTACTGCTTAAACTGATAAACCCGTACTGAATTTGATGCCTGTAACATGTTCCAAAAAAGCTGAGACAGGGGCGTGTTTATCGCCGCCTTTTCTTTTAACAACACTCAGTAAGCATTTAGGAACTGAGGACACTAATTGTCGAGGTTTTACAGCGAAACTCTTTCCCGTTCTTGGTTGATATACGACTTCTCCCTGGTCCCAGTTGTTGCGCCACACATTTTTAATGGGACACAGGTCTGGACTGCAGGCAGGAAAACAAGTGCAGAATGTGTCTTGGCGTTGTCTTGCTGAAATAAGCAGGGACGTCCCTGAAAAAGACGTTGTCTGGATGGCATCTGCTCTCAAAACCTGTACTGTATGTACCTTGTTAGCATTAGCTGGCTGAGGGATCAAAGGTTGCGCAGATTCAATGTTTGTTTTCAGGCTTTCCCCCCTACAGGCAGAAATTTCTCCAGATTCTCTGAATTTTTTAATAATATGATGGATTGTAGATGGTAAAATCCCTAAATCATTGCAATTGTGCACTGAGAAACTTTGTTCTTAAACTGCTGGACTATTTGCCCATGCAGTTTTTCACAAAGTAATGAGCCTCGCCCGATCCTTGCTTGTGAATGACTAAACCATTTGAGGATGGCCCTTTAAAGCCCAATCATGATACTGTCACCTGTTACCAATCAGCTTGTTTGCCTCTGGAATGTTCCACACAGGTCTTTTTTTAAGCATTCCACAACTTTCAGTCCTTTGTTGCTCTTGTCTTAACTTTTTGGCATCATATTAAGTAAGAGTGTATATTTATAAAGAAAAAATAAGGTTTTATCAGTTTCAACATCAAATATCTTGTCATGCTATAGTCAAATGATTAAAGTTTAAAAAGGATTTGCAATTCGTTGCGTTCTATCAGTATTAGTGTACTGTAAAATAAAATCTAACTATAAACTTGGTTTTAGTTAACTATAAAAACCCTGGTATATACAATATGTGCCTGTCTTCTAAGGTCAAATCAAGGTGTCCAGTCAAAAGCCCTCAGCCTTTGTGGCCAAAAACAGTGTGTGAGAATTGCCACATGGCCGGCAGAATTTCCTCACAGACACACACTTCCTCTGCCTGCTCCCCACATGTCAGGGTCAGCCATTTGTCGGCCCTAAGGGTCAAAGGCCGCATGCAAACACCAAAGGTTAACCAAGCAACAAATAATAAATTGCCCAGTTTTGACAAACAAATGTGCGGCCACCATTCGAGCTCCGCTGGTGGTACACAATTAACAGGAGTTACTGGCTAAATGCGTCGCAGAGAGAGGTGTGTGTGGTCTTTTTGACGAATGACACTAATAGTTACAGGTGTCAAGCAAAGGTTGGTGAATCCCTGGGTCAGTTAGAGGAAAAATTCCTGAGATTTCACGAGGAATCTGCCCTGTTTGTCCAGCTCTTTCGCTCCTCAAATCTTGGGATTTGACCAATTTGCAATGTTCTTCCAAAATAAAGAGGGTGTGATTATGTAATTTCCAGGATCTGACTTTTCAGTCATGAACAAAGAAGTGTTTTACAGTCTACTGTTTGCACATGAAATCAATTTGACTTGAGATAAATTTGATGTATCAGATTGATGCCAAATCTGAGGCTTCAAATGAATGTATTATTCCTCTCTTAAATGTATTAAAGCCATCTGTGCACAGAATTGGTAATCCACTCCACATATAGATATTCAGAAAATGCCACAGCCGGTATTTGCTCGGGATGTTTTATGTGTTTGGTGTGGTCGAGGAGATGCCGGTTCTGGCCAGTGTCCTGTGACGGCTGTTGCTGATTGTCCCCATATCTGGCTTTTTGTTTACTACAGTTGCAGTCGACTTGCTGCAGGCAGATACATAGCAATGGAGCCCCTCACAAAATAGCCAACATCCGTTTTGGAGGAGAAAAGCAAAACAAAGCAATCTGTGAATGGTTAGGATTCTCTGTCAACCGCCATGTCGTTATCATTCTCACACATAGACATCAGCGCACGGGCGATGCAGGGCGAGCAAGAACCAACACCTAGGTCAAACTTTTCTTCTCTTTACTTCATCTCCTGCAGAGAAAAATCAAACCACCTGCTTTTGTTTGGACAATGATTTATTTTTTACACATTTCAAAACACACTGGTCAGTTCTTCAGCTTGTAGCCACAGGAGAACCCTTTGTGGTTCCTAGTAGAACCTTTTTATAAAGCTTTCAATTGGAACCCTTTCGGAGGGTTTTACCTGTAAAGGGTAGCATCCAGAACCTGCTGTGTGAGGTTCTACAGAGACTCCTTCTATGGTGTAAATGGTTCCACCCAGAACCCTCTCTAGGTGTTGTTTCCAGAAGCCTTCTACCTTCTTAGGGTGTGAACAAGAACCCACCCAAGAAATATTCAAGGTTGTCATAGAACCCACCCAGGCTGTTCTATTGAGAACCCTTTTATTTTCCAAAGGTTTCATTTAGAACCCACCAAGGAGGTTCTACCAAGAACCTGTTTCACAGAATCCACCCAGGTTGTTTTGCTGAGAAGACTTTGATATTCCAAAGCTTTCCTTTAGAACCCACCTAGAAGTTTCTACTGAGAACACTTTTATATTCCAAAGGTTTAATCTACAGTAGTATGCAACCCAAGGGTTCTACAGAGAACCCTTTTATATTGCAAGGATTATGTGCAGAACCCACAAAGGGTGTTCTATCAAACACCCTTTTATATTCCAGAGCTTTCATCTAGAACCCACCAAGGAGTTTCTACCGAAAACCCTTTTATATTCCAAGGGGTTCATAGATCTCACCCGGGTTGTTCTATTGAGAACCCTTTTATATTCCAAAGGTTTCATCTAGAACCCATGGAAAAGGTTCTACCAAGAGCTCTTTTATGTTACATGGATGTCATGTAGAACCCAACAAGGATTTTCCACAGAACCCTTTTATATTCCAAAGGTTTCATCTAGAACCCACTGAGGGGGACCTAATATAAATATATTTTGTAAGGGTTTCACCTATAACCCTCTTGTCCTTTGAAGGTTCTACAAAGAACCATATTGTATTCTGCAGATGAAGAAAAATAATTTTTGAGTCCCATAGATTGTTTGTTGTGGTCAGTCATCATTTTAACAATCTGTGTTACAGTTATAAATGTTGAAATTGAAAAGACTGATGCTTTCAACAATCCTAGAATAACTCTTTGTTCAAAAATGGAATGGAACCCCTAGTCTTATAAAGCAAATGGTTGTGGGTAGAACCTCAGCCCTTCAGGAAGAGCCCTTTTGGAACCTTTACTTGTAAGAGGGCGGTGTCTCTCCTTGCAAATGCATCAGAACGATTGTAAAAGCAAAAAGGCTGCGACCCTGAAAATAGTCATGTATGCCAGCCTGCACATGCACCACAACACACTTTCATTCCTGGACTCTTTGTATTGTCCGTTCCCCCATCGACCATAATCCAGTACTCGTTCTCCTTCTTTGTGCTCAAGATGTTTGAGGTTGTAAATAACTTGAGAAATATTTGCGCTTCAATCCCAGTTACACACAGCGTGGCTATTGTCTGCGGTGTAAGAGTATCCATTGCTCTGTTCTGCTGCAGGGCTGAATTAAATCAGCCTGCCTTGAAAGCCATATTCTTAATGAGCCATGCTTTTTGAATTATCTGTGGAAAACCAGAGGGATGGCACCAAAGCCATATTTGAAAAGGCCAGATTTTATCTTTAACTTGAATATAGAGGGAGATTGATCTCTTACAGGGCATGTTTATGTTAGTGTGCCAGTCTTTGAGAACTACTTTCATCACTTCCATCAAGGTTGGTTATTTATGGTGGAGCAAGACTGGCTGCTCAAACAAGAGAATATCCAAACACTGTACCAATGTGGTACAATCTTTGCATGTTTACGCTTAATGGGCTGGGCACCCAATACATCGATATCATATCGGTATTGTGATATGAGATTTTGGATATCATTATATTGAGATATGCCATGGTTTTTAAGCCTGCATTACATTAAAGTGATGCAATTTTCTGAATTTATCAGCTTCTTGCTGTTCTATTATTTGCCTTTATCCACTTAGATATTATAGGCACTCTACTGTATTTATTTATTTATTTATCAAAAATCTTATTTTGTGAAAGCACCAATTGTCATCCCAACAATATTGTTGCAATATTGATATTAATACTGAGGTGTTTGTTCAAAAATGTAGTGATTTTGTCCATATTGCCCAACACTTCTTAGCATTAAAGCTAAAAACATTTATGTTTGACCTTTCGGTAAGTTCTATCCACCTTAGTTACTGTTTGTACACCTTTTTACACCTTACATAAACTGTCATGTTATATTTTATCATAACGTATTTTAATTTTCAATGTTACAAAAGAGTAATAGCTTTTAGGATGACAATAAACTGATGGGTTTGGCAATCTTGAGTGTAAACTTCTCCAAATCCAACAAACAGCAGGACAGAGTCACTTACATTAGCTTAAACTTGGACAGCACCCAGGCTTTGCCTCAAAACAATGGGGAAATGGTACACAGAGGATGTGCGAAGTGCAATTTGTTTTTTAACATGCCCACAAATGAATATAGTTAGATAATGCTGAGGTCACACTTACGCTAGAGCAGACAAATAAACCGTTAAATCTATTCGTTGTACACTTCTGATCTTGTGTTCCAAACCTGTTAGATGCAGAGTATAAGAGAGCTTAACAGTGAGGTTCTGGAAGTGAAAATCCCAGTCATATTCTGAATAGAGGTTTTAGATTAGTTGCGATAATGTCATAACCATCCAGGGTTGACTTACAACAGGCTATGGGATTCTGAAACTATGGTAATTACTTGTGTACAAGTCTGTATAATATCAACCTTGTTTAAGGAAAAATATTTTATTTGCGATGTGACAGAAAAATACCACTCTACCCACAAACCTAAAGTGTAACAGCAATGAATCTGATTGGTGGAGGTTGCTGTTACCATGGAAATGTTTACTGCACTTGCTAACATGTAATTCCGCTAGCAGGCTAGGTAGTTAGGTAGTGAACATTAGCTAACATGAGTCATACTAATCATGTCATCATGCTGCAGTGAATATAATTTATACACACACACAAGACGAACTATAATATGTTACAACACTGTTATTAACAGTGTAAACACTATAATAATGAGAAAAAGTTAAATTTATGAAGAAGTGATATCATTTTCAATGGTTTGTGGGATAAGGAGTTCCTTCAATGTGAAGATAATTATGTGCACAGTCTTGTACCTTTTCCCTTTTTGTCTGTGTGTTTTTGCTCCAATTCAACTGATTTATGGTCACAATTCATCTCGTAGTTGGTTGGCTTGGTTCCAGGCTTAAAACTGACTGAACGGAAAATTCACTTGCAGAAACCGGAGCCCTTCAAAAAGTGGGCGATCACTGTTGAGCTGTATTATATATTACTTCTTGAGAAAACCTCCGTGCAAGGTTATGGTTACTAAGCTATGATCAATCGCTCTTCAGGGGAGGGGTTTTGCGAGCAGTCAGTTCATTTTTCAATTGACATTTATAGGCAAAGTGACTGTTAAAGACTCATCACTGTCGAGGACTTTGCTTGACTGGCATGAAAGCAACAAGCAAGTGCAATGAAAAAAGATATGTAGGCTATATGTCTAAGTATGGATAATATCCCTGTAAAGAATGATTAATGACAGTGATTGAAACTTAATGGAGTGCATTTATCTGCACATAACAGTCAAAACCATGTTCAGCTGACGGTATGTCAATGTTTCTGGCTTCAGATTAAAGTTAGCATCCAACTATAAGCCCTTGTCTGCTTTTAACAAGGCGGAGGCCTGACTCTTTCTTCTTTTATTCAGTTTTCATGAGTGGATCACATCTGTCATGACAATTGTTGACAAAGGAATTGGAGACCATTTGATTGAATTTCCAGACAACATCACAATCCCTTGATGTTCCCAAAAACTCTGAACAATACAGGCTCCTCAATTTACAGCATGTTAGAGCATAAAGTCCGCTCTATGATAATCATCTCAGCAAATGCTCATGTCTGAATATTTGGTAGAGAACAACAGGAAACAGTTACTCGGGTATGACGTTGTAGCGTACACTCTACACAGGATGGTCCCGGTGCCACTGTACACACAGTTTCATAGCAGAGAGTAAACTTGGACTGGTTAAATGAAGAATGGTGGAGATAAAATGTTGATTTTGTTTAAGTCTGGTCCTCAAAACAAATTGTTTGACATTTAAATTGATGTTGGCTTTTGACAGTTTCAAGAAAAACCCTCAAATATATTCAAAAAATATGCAAAACTTGTTTTTGCTCACTTTTTTCAATAGTTGAAGTAAAAGATCTAAGACTTCTTCTGTGCACACAAAAGGTTTATTCCTCTCGGAGTTTAACAGCATGATTACACATGATCTCAACAAAAGGCAACTCTAAAATGTGCAGTTTTATCTTGAAAAAATAAATTTATTAGGCACTGCACTATGTCTATTTCACATAGGGCTACAGATACCATTTTTCCAAGGAGGGCAAAATCATGACCCACCCTACTCTGCCTCTGACTGGCTTACCCTGATATTCTTACTTTACCCCTAACTAGTCACTCCTCATGCCTACGCCCAACCAACCCAAACAACAAAGGCAACGAGAACTAACCAATCAGAGGCAGAGTAGGCTAGGTCATGACTTTGCCCTCCTGGAAAAAAAAAAGGTATCTGTACCCTGTGATTGCTTGATCGTTGCCTTTGTTGGCTGGGTTGGTTAGGTTTAGGCATGAGGAATGATTGCTTAGGTGAAGGTAAGAATGTCAGTGTAAGCCAGTCAGAGTAGGGTGGGTCATGACTTTGCCCTCCTGGAAAAAAAAAAGGTATCTGTACCCTGTGATTGCTTGATCGTTGCCTTTGTTGGGTGGGTTGGTTAGGTTTAGGCATGAGGAATGATTGCTTAGGGTGAAGGTAAGAATGTCAGTGTAAGCCAGTCAGAGTAGGGTGGGTCATGACTTTGCCCTCCTAGGAAAAAAATTTGTATCTCTAGCCCCATGACTGTAGTACTCGTTGCCTTCATTGGTTAGGTTGGTGAGGTTTAGACATGAGGAGTGACTGTTTAGGGTAAAAATATAAGGGTAAACCAATCAGAAGCAGAGTAGGGCAGGTCATGACTTTGCCTTTCTTGGTATCTCTATCCTTTTGATTGCTAGGTCATTGCCTTTGTTGGTTGGGTTGGTAGGGATAGGCTTGAGGAATGATGGGTTAAGGTTAGAGTAAAAATATCAGGGTAAGTAAGGTGGGTTATGACTTTGCCCTCCTGGGAAAAAAATTGGTATCTCTATCTCTATGATGGGTTAGTACACGTTGTCTTTGTTGGTTGGGTTGATTAGGTTTAGACATGAAGGTGCCCTGAAGAAGTCTTAAAACTTTTTACTTCAACTCATGAAAAATGGGAGGAAAAACAAAATACATACAGGATTTCACATATTATACAGCTTTTTCCACAAATGTATGAGAGTATTTAGAAGTCAGATGCTTATCTTCTTCCTCCTTTAACTGTTTTTGTCCACCCAGTGTTTGAATGTCATGCGTGTGTTGTGCCATGTTCTGCTGTGTGTCCCTTTAGGGATTGCCTGGTCTCCCTACGCTGGCTGCTTTGCACAGCAATCAGATCCTGACTGTCAAGGTTTGTCTGTGGTGGTGCCGCCGAGCTGCTCAGTCCGACCCCTCCGCGGCACACACTGGGAGCAAATGAATCACTGTCTGCTGCTTTTCCCTCAAAGCCCGATGATGGACTAGGCACAGGAAGAAAACCCATCTAATTAATCACAGCCAGTCATTCGTTATCCTCTTCCCCCCACTGCCGCTACCAGTCTTTCAGTTGCATGCTACATGCCAGGTTCCCATTGAAAGCAAAGGTGGCCTTTTACAGCCCAGTAATGTGTAGCTGACTGGAACAAGAATCAAGACATGGTCTGGCTCGTGTCCATTGATGCTAAAATAAATGGAAGGAATTCCAAGAGGAATATGATGATGAACCAAAGTGGCAAAATGTTTTCTTAAAGCTCAAGCCCATGGTTCACCACAAATCCTTCAATCCACCAATTTGGCCTTGAGGATTGTTTAAGCGATGGATGAAGCCACTTAATACCAATGGACACCAGCAGAATAATGCATGCACTGAAAGAAACAAGGTTAGAAATCAACCTCAACTGAGAAGGTCAAGAACTCTGGTTTCGGTGTGTGCAGCTCCCGGTGTCTGACTGAGCAGCAGGCGCGATGAAGATGATGACAGCGCTTTCACAGAGGAGGAGAAATTCCCATTTTTCAGGGGACTGTGAGGCCGCTGTGGCGCCCTCGCACCCCTGAGGTGGTAATTATGGGCCATTGCTCCAAGAAAAAAAGCCCAGACTTCCGAAGCAAACCACCTCCGTGCTGGAAAAGTGTGGATTTCTCCCCCCGCCTCCATCTGTGAAGGCGCTGGACCGGGGGTTCATGAACACAGGCCTTTCTAACAAACTCTGTTTCTTTTTGCATTTGCCTTCCTCCTCCCTCCTCCTTCTTCTTCTGGGACCTCATCCTCCTTCAACCTTCTCTCACCTCTGACCTACGACCTCTTGACCTCACACACCTGCTCAGATGGTCTTCCCTAAGATCAATCATGGCTTTCTTTCCGCTGACCAGCAGCTCATAAAGCGGCGGCTCATTAAGGTAGTGGCTGTGTCCTCACTCTTCTTCTCTCTGTCCATCGTGCCAAGTCTCACCGAGTCACTTCTCTCTGGGCATTCTGCAGTTTGCATGCAAGCCTTCAGACAGAGCTGTCAGTACTCTTATTTATGCTCCCTCTGTTATTGTTAAAGGGAACTTTCTTCCTAGAAAACAAGGTTTTATTAAGGTAAAATGAATTACTGTCCTGGCACTACTTGAGGCATTTCCCTGCAAGTTAGATTGCTGAATATTTTCTTAGAGTTTCTTATAGTCCAGTGTTATAATGGACCACACATTTTCAGCATATTTTCACCCTGATTATTGGAGCTCTTTTTCAGTCAGTGCCTAATGCACAACCCTTATTCAACTCATTAAGTCCATTTAGGAATGCATGCATTTTAAGGGATTACTGTTTCCACCATAAATCAAGTACATTTCAGCTCCATCTACTGTATTCTAGCCTTAGCCATGAGACCCAGAATGCAAACTCTCCCCCAGCCCATAGCCACCCACGAGATCATTCTACTACTCTCTCTTCATTATCATTTAACTGCAGTCCACTCCAATCTCAGTGGATCCAACAATATCACAGATTAATGATGTTTGAATGTGTTATTTTGCCGCACAGGGAGATCAAGGCCAAGCAGGACCACCTGGGCCTCCAGGGCCACCGGGCCCTCCTGGGCCAAGGGGGCCTCCGGGGGACACAGGGAAAGATGGGCCCAGAGGCGTACCTGGTCTACCAGTGAGTATTCATTTTCACCTGCCAGCTGAGCAAGTTTAATTATGAAATTGTTATTTGATGTAGGGTTGAATGAGGTACTGATCGATAGCAATGTACTGCTGTGGACGTGGTCAGCAACAAAAGGTATTTTAGCCACTTAAAAAAGGTCCACTTAAAAAATCAATATCAGTTTTAGTGTACGCTATA
This sequence comes from Lutjanus argentimaculatus, assembly GCA_034769285.1. Taxonomy (NCBI): domain Eukaryota; kingdom Metazoa; phylum Chordata; class Actinopteri; order Lutjaniformes; family Lutjanidae; genus Lutjanus; species Lutjanus argentimaculatus. The sequence continues at coordinate 9,565,961 of JAWZSL010000018.1, read as the reverse complement.
TTTAGAATATTTCACCACTTTACCTTGCCACCAGACGGCCTTTTCAGACGGGAAACTGCCATTATAAGAGCCGAACATCGCTCTCTCCAAAACCAACCAAACCCCACAGGCAAAATCAATAATTTTACCTCACAGAAAAGAGGAGTTGCTGTTCTACCACTGTCTCGATCTGTTAGTTTTTTTTGCATTATTGTGTGACCTCTGTGTTTTCAAAGGATAGCTCAGATTCACCAAAGTCACACTATAACACAAACTAACTAACAGATTGAGGCAGCAGTAGACCAGCAAGTCCTGTAATCGGTGAGGTAAAATCATTGACTTTACCTGTGGAGTTTGGTTGGTTTGAAGATGGTGATATTTGGCTTGTGCAACAGCAGTTTCCTATCAGAGAAGACTGTCTGATGGCAAAGTTAAGAGGTGAAATTATTCTAAATATAGGGTACACTTAAACTGATGGCTAAAATACCTTTTGTTGCTGACCCTGTCCACAGCAATGCATTGCTTAGCTTCTGCACTGGTATCCCGTCTGCTTCTCCAAACTGGGGGTGTGCCAACTGCCATCTACTGTAGGTAATACACTGACTATAGATAAGTACCTCATACAGCCCCATTTAAAATAATCCAAACTATCCTTATAAGTTTAACAAAGAGTTTCTTTTGCAATCAGTGTATTGGATCAGTACAATTCTATGGATTATTCTTTAAAAAATACTGCATTGTTTCCATTAAGAGTAAAACAAGTTCAGCTCTTTTCGTAGTCATGTTCAATTTTGCTCCGACTCAGCGCCGGGAGGGTTTATCCCAATGGAAACCTCTCTAATGGAGACTAGACAAGCTACGTTGCAGTTCATTGCCCTAATGTTTTTAGCTAAACATGAAAATGCTCCCGAGAGAACACTTGACTGTATGGATTTACATTTACTTAGTTGTTTTTCATTATAACGCAACATTTTCCATGTCTGTAAAGCCTGTCACTGGCATCACACTAATTTATGTGAACTCTGCCTGTGAGAGAAAGAAGAAACAGAAAAGGCCTGTCAATTATGTTCAACCATAAAACCTCCCGAGGAGCTCCAGCTGATCTTTATTGTCCTGGCAGAGATCACAGTGGGAGTGCAAAAATATTAAGTGTTGTTTATCTGCTTCTTTCCAAGGTTTTGATGATCATTGTTTTTAGTTCTAGTTGCATTTGCGATAGTTGTAGCGTTTTTCCGAGAAATTAAAATTTCTCTTGCCGGAGCGCTTCATTTTCTCTCATGATTTATTTCTCTGCCATGATCACTCAGAAGGAGGGTGGCAGAAATTGTCCTGTAAATGTCACAAAGAAGGCAAAAATGGAATAATGTTCAAGCATGGTTTTGGCATTGAAATCTGGACACGGCATATGTCTCTTTTCTACCCTGAGAACATCCAAGAGCCAGGCGTGAACCAAAAGCAGAGACTTGAACAAGGTTGTTGGACAGAGACAGTGAAGGGTACAGGTGCCACAGCATGATAAACGCCTCCCAGCCAACTTGGTATATGAGCAGAACAATGCTGAGCTCCACTTGGCAACCTGGCCCCTTTGCACTAAAGAGGCCAAACACTAAAAGAAATGGGGAATTCAACCACAATGTGGAAAATTCTGCATTTTTCACCAGAATATTTGACTTGTATTACTCTGGAGAATTCTGTTTATTATACTTTTAAAATTCCATGTGTGTTCTCAACTTTTCAAATAAGGCTTTTCCATTGACTGGCTGTTTTGTTTTCACCATAGGGTGATCCAGGGCAGCCTGGAGAAACGGGACCCATGGTAAGCACAAACCTTTCCTTCTGGAAACTCTTTTCCGATCATGATAGCTTAACTTGGATTAGCATTTAACTAAGTTAGCAGCTACATAAGTTTGCAATTAAATTCATTCAGTTGTTGGAACTTTCTTGCTTAGAGTGGAACAAGAAGGTCGATACCACTCTCATATCTATCAGGGGAATATGAAGCTACAACTAACTTAGCTTAGCACAGAATTTGACCACAGCATAAAAAAAAACAATGTGGTTTTATGGAGAGTTTGATTGGGATGTGTGCCAAACTATTTCTCAGTTGCCTGGCTACCTTAAAGTTGCCATGAAGTCAAAATCAATGTTTAAGTTTTTTTTTTTTTTTTTAATCACATTCTATACGTCACTTACATGCCACTATCTGGCCCAACAATTACAAAAGCATGAAAGGGTGAAAGTGGATCATATTTTCTGGTTTCTCTCTGATGTCCTCCAGCTGCTCAGCTTCAGCTCTCAATGATTTAAATACAGAGTTTCCTAATGGATGGATAGCTTTAGCAGCATACTCATTGCTAAAGTAGCTAACTGTGATTGTTTGCTGCCACTAGCGGGCAACAGAGCCAGCTCCAGCCACCTCCTTGGGAACACCAAGATGAACACAGCCTCTGAGAACGACAGGGAATACAGTACCACGGTCATTTATGATAGACAGACAGCTTTACTTGTTGCTAAAATAACTTAGCTAGACATTAACTGCTGTTAATTCTGGGGTAACGCACATTCAGCGCTGTTAGCTACTGTAAACAGCAGTTAATATCTGTGACAGATCCCTCCTTACCTGCCTGTTTTTACAGAAAATACATAATATCTGTGAGCAATAAGCACTCTGCCAGCTGTTTCATGGGAACTTTAACATGATGTAAAACCACAAACTGATATTTTTAAGCTTTGGTTTTCCTCTAGATGAAACAAAGGACATATAATGAGATATAATTAGTGAACTTTAAAGGTGCTGGAAGGCAGATTTTTTTTTTTTTTTTTTTTTTTTTTTTAAAAGAGCTAGCTCTAACCCCCAGTTCCAGTCTTTATGCTAAGCTAAGCTTATCACTTGTTGGAAGTAGCTTCATATTTACCATACAGGCATAAGAATGGTTCTCATTGAACTCGCCTCTAGCTTTTTTTTTTTCAAATAATCAATATCCTCAGTTGTGTTGAAATGAATGAAAAAAGAATCAAAAGAGACTGAAGCTTTCCAAAATGGCTCATGCCATCTGCAGCCAGGTTGTTTTGTTTCATAAGTTACTGAATAATCCTTTGACTTTAGTTTTGTCAAACTAAACAGTAACAGTGTTATTATTTGGTTAAAAAAAAAAGTCTTGTTTATACCCTTGATGCATTTAATTTGATAACCAATTTAATTTTCTAACCAACCAACTGTGTGGTCTGGTATCAAAAATTCACTTCATCTATTTCAATTTAGCTCTTCCGCAGAGTTAATCAATTTTAATCTTGTGTTTTTGGCCAGCAAAGCAATCATTTAGGGATACTGCCACTTAGGATGTTTTTTTAATTGTACATTTCATTTACGGGATATTCATAAGGTGGTTTATGGGTACTATGGTGAATATTAATGACACATTTTATGATACCCTGCAAAACCGTTTGTTTTCTCTCACAAAACCCTTTAAACAGTAGGGACAAGCTGTTCCAGTTAACAGCAACTGGATACTGCTTGTGGTGGTTCAGCAAATAAAGCATTTGATTAAAGTTTCCTCATAAAAGCTACATTGAATAGGTCAAGCCAGATTCCAGGGAAAGTGAGGACGGAAAACGTGACATGCGAAAACACTTCGGTGATGTCAGTTTTCACAAGTGCAGGAGAGAGTAAGTGAAGCTGACAGAGGAGGTGCTATCAAGCGCTTTCATCTCTGATTCCATCTCCTCAGACCCCTTCCAGGGTGTGGAAAAAGTTGGTGGATTGGAAAGAAATGGACAGAGAAAACAAAGGATGGCGAGGCTTAAATGGCGAGAGAGACGCATTAACCAGAGAGGAAGAGGAGTTTAAAGCTAAAATTGCTTATCATTTTTAGGTCACTTCACACGTTACCCTCCGGCTGCTTTTAATGTTGCTGAAGTTTTCAGCGTTTGTTGGCTTTAATTATATGTTTTATCCATTATCCCCATGATCCATTATCATAGCTGTGCAAGCAGCAAAGTTTTGTTTTGAAATTCGTGGTCTCATGAATGTTCACTGTAAAAATAAACAATTTGTTTTTAACTTTAAAAAGTTGGTAAGTGAGTCTGAAAAGACAAGTTGAAGTAATTTTGTGGTGATACAAAACAAATTACATTTCTGGTCAAATAAACCTGACATTAATTCAGTTGTACTCGAGAAAACACTTTCAGTAAGCTTTAGATATTAAGTTGAACCAACAACTCTTTGATCTGATTAAATGTCATCATGGTTCACAGTGTTTTCATTATTGTGGAAACAAATATGTTTTAGAGACACAACATTTTTCATTATATATGTTTTCTTCAAACCATAAAAAAGAAGTTCTCAGATAATTTAACTCTCAAACAATGCATGCTGGGAAGTCTGCTATGCTGATCATATTGCTTTAGAAACCTAATTTAATGAGTTGATTGAAATCTGTGCAGTACATTCATTCAACTCAAGTGAAACGATTCAGGTTTATAAGTTCTGTAGTGTTCTCATAAGAAATACTAGAAAATGTAACAAATACATTTACATTAAAGCTACTACAAGGAACTTTTCATACTGTGTTGCTATTGGAGGCCCCTTTGGACAAGAACAGGTAGTGTTTCCACCATAATCACCACAAAATATAACATAAAAAATACAATTACCTAAATAAAAATCTCCTCCAGCTTCTCTTTAACTGGTTAATATACTGCTCACTGCAGCTTTGCCTTGGAAAATGTAAACACAGATTTGTTTCATAGAGGCACCGACCCAGTGGCAGGCATTAAGAATAACTAACGGTCAGTCTTCTTGCCTCTATATGACTTATATAGTTTTATAGGTCATATAAAGCCATCAGTAATAAATGAAACTGTTTCATAACCAGTTAAAAAAAACTCCTTGTAGTAGCTTTAAGGTAGTGAGAAAAGATTAGTGGATTCCACTGAATTGCTGTATGATTTTTTACAGTGTATAAATGGCAATAGATTTCCCAGTGGTCCCAGGTGTATCCCCATAAGTCTCCGGTGCTTACACAATGGCTCGTGACAGCAGCTGGAGTATTTCTCCAAATGATGAATGGTGAATCCCGCTCACAATGAGGCTCGGAGGCCTCGCGCAGAGCTTTGAATAAAAAATAAGCGGCCGCTCACTGTAATTCTTGAAATAAGGCGTACTATTTCACGAGTACACACACAGCATGACACTAATGTACTTTTAACAAGGAATAATGTCATCATTTGGAAATCAATCCCCCCCGTAAAGCAGCATGAGATGAGCACGTCTCAGAGGTCGTAAAAAGATGTGACATGGCCGCTCTAACACAGTTGCAGTTTCATGCTTCTGTTTCCAGACAACAACAGGTTGTTTGCTACTTGTTGGATGGGAAAAAAGCAACACAGGTTTGCTCATTACAAGTTATCAAATTCCTCACTTATTTCATCATCCTGCCAATTTATCCAGGTTTACTACATATGAAATAAAGATAGAGAAGGAATCAAGAGCTGAAAAGGAAAACTCCCCTTTATCTATTTCCCTTATCAATTTACACCTGGTTCTTACAAATTCCTCTTCTCTGTTTCTCAACCTAATAAGTGATTCTCGTTAATTAATAATTAATGTAATGAGGGATCCACTTAGTTAATGTTTAGCTATTAGATGTAACCAGCCAGCTAACAATTGATGTAGATTAGCTACAGTTTTGTCTGCACAGCAAAACACTTGCTAACTAGCTACCTGATTGATGTAGATTATCTAGCTAGTGTTTTGCTACCATCAGCCAACTTAAGCTGTGACTATTGACTGTGACTTTTAAAGCTTCCCCAGCAACATCTTACAACCATTTTCACAGTTTGGTTTTCTTTTCAACATAGCTGAGCTTTGCACATAGAAATACAGGAAACAAGAAAGGAGTAAGTTGACCATGGGCAGGACTTTGGAAGGGCCAGTTTGTTTCAGTGTGACTATGCCTATCATTGTATGCAAATATTTATGTCCTCCCCTCTCTATTTCTAATGGAATGATACCTAATTGGACAGTTGTAGCAGCTACTTTTAATGAAAAATAGAAAAAAAAGCAAAGATAAGATAGAGAAAACTGTCTGTAAACGATCATTTGGGCTGTTTAACCTCTGGAGCAGGAATAAAAAAAGAAATTCTCCACCCAGAAACACCAGTCCACACCCTTGATTGGCCTTTGAAAATCGAAATGAATTAGTGAATAACCAACCAGACCAATAGACTCCACTTTAATCTTTGATTGGCACTTTTAGATCCGCATAAGTCAACTCAAGGTAGGGATTTTGAGATCCTTAACCAACTTTTTGCTTCTTTTTTACGGCGCTCGGCGAGCTAGCAGCTCCCACTTGACACAGCTCAGCGTTTTTGATGTAGATGCTATTGTTAAAGAGGCAGAAGTAGATTCCAGAGTTTTCCAGCAGCCTTCCAAGGACATATGGTGCTGGTTAGAAGGATTAGGCTCTTGTGGAGCAACAAGGAGGGGGAGGGGGAGGTGGGAAGAAGAAGAGAGAAGAAGAAGAAGAGAAGAAGAAGAAGAAGGAAATATTTTCAGGACTCAATTCAAAATCATCAGTGCCATAAGGTCTCTCTGGGGTAAATTAAGGGGGTCTTCAGCTCTCTAAAGGTGGCTTGCAGCCTTGCACACAGTTTTCATTTAGGACTTGATTTTGCTTCAAAAAAGACTAAATATGGAAACCAGCGGTGTATTATATGCGGTGTTCCACTCATAACTGAAAAAAACCTCCTCCATCTGCTTTATGGTGTTATTTCCAATTATGCCGCAGAAGTTCGCTGCTCCCTTCTCACATCCTTTTCATTCCATAACTACCCACAATGCACCAGTGACTCACCTTAGACATTTTTAAGGGATCTAATTTACTTAATATGCCTGTATAATGAGGACATACCTATTATGTTTTGGTGTCCTTGACTAAGTTTCCTTTTAATGTGAAGCCAAACATGAGGAGCAAAGATGTGAGTAAATGGCTTAGGACATGCTCGGTGGACTCGAACAATGTTCAAATTCCGACATCAAGAGGCTTTTTTTTAAATCTGTGGAACCAATATGGAAACTTTTTTTCCTTTTTTACAACCTGGGTCTTATTGTCATAATTTTAGACAGTATACAATACCTACAGACATCAGGATTTTAGAAATACTGATGTGACTGTAGGTTTACACTGCAGACTGGAGACTCTGTTAACTGACAAACAGCTAAATTTGCATTATATACACTCGTCTTATCTTCACTGTGCTACTGGATGCGCTGCCTCTTTCTGTGGAAGCCCATTTTCACCAGTGAGATAAAAAAAAAAGACCCTGTAAGTCATTATAAAGAGAAACTTTCTCAAAATCATGACTTTTGATCTCATGATTTTGAGATACTAACTCAGTATATATCGAACACTATTTAGTCTGTCATTATATTGACCGACCTCTGACTAGCTTCCAGTGTCCCTGTACTTAGCATTAACAAATTAGGGAAAAAAATGCATAAAAATAAAATCATCCTCAACCTTCCACAGAACCATTGTTTTATTGATGCTCTTGCAGTCCTGGCATTTGGCCGTTGTGATCTCAAAAAACTGACAACAACAAAGGAACCTGGAATATAATATTCATGAGTATGTTTTTGTAATGTATAATCACCTGAAAATAAGAATGATTGTGTTTTCATTACATTAGAACCAGTTGTTTATGTCAGAGCCTGCAGGTCCTCTGACATAGAGGCCAGCACCACCAAGTTTCTACAGTAGCCCAGAATGTACACCACCAGAAGATAAAGCTCTTTGATGCCCCACCAAACTCTGTAAACTTTTCTGTAATTTTTGCCTCTATTTTTTGTTATTTCAAAGCCTTCCTGCAGTGTCAGATGTGTAATTCCAGTGGGGAACGCTGAACATTCATTTCTGTAGTCTTCTGCCTAAAGACAAGAGGTTTTAAAACAGAAAAACATATCAGAATGTGAAGACTGATGTGTAAATGAACTGACCTTAAAGTCTGTCACACATATGCACATTTCAGACCTGCTTCGTCAATGTTTAAATTGTAGGTCCGTTGGGTGGCCTACACAATATTCTTGCTAGCTTCTGTTTTGTTTACAGTAGTAGCAGCAGTAAAGCTAGTGTGATTTAAAGGTCTTACAGAATGATAAGACATGTCCACAGTTTAAATAAAGCACACATGTCCGCAGTCTCCGCAGCGATGGTGTTATGCTAACCCACAGCTACATCGGCCAAACTTAAGACAATAAGACCCGGATTGTCAAAAAAATAATTTTCCTTTTAAAGCTGAGAGTATCTTAATTTAATGTAAATAGCAGCATCATATTGCAAAGACCTCATAAGTGAAAGAGAAACTTTGCACAGAAGCTGCAAAGCACCAACATGTAGCTTAATTCTTGCGCTTTGATCAGCCCAAACATTTCTCCTGTACAGTAAATGCTGAAGGAGAAATGCACACGCTGGAAGTTCTTCAAGTGTCTGAGTGTGGGAATTGACCTGGCAGTTGCTCCATTGTTTGTCGTTTCCGAGACATGAATGAAAGCGGCAGACATTCAGCGCTTTGTATTTGTGCTCGGATGCTCGACTTCAATAGGCGCCCTGTTGATGCTGCACGTTTGCAGATTCTTTTTCTTTTATGAATGTTAAATGAGGCAGCTAAGGTGTGATATGCTGAGCATGTGCTGCCGTGATGAATACTTTCAGTCGACGTAATTATCCTTTTTAATGACGATGTTTGGATTGCTCAAATTTTCTATTCATGTCAGGGCCCAAAAGTTGAGAACAAAAGAGCTGAGACTTCCTGAAGGGCTCTTGACTTTATGAAAAGTCTCCTTTTCAGCCAGTAGCTCCTGAGTGCTCTCAGATGTAGCCAAGCTAATTAGCGCTCAGGCGAGTGGCACATGCTCTCACATACCTAGGGGGTCATAAAGATGTTTACCAAACTTTGCCGAGGACAGCTAACAAAGGCTTTTAAAGGCAGGCAGGAGGAAAACCTTTTTCTTGGTTGGCTGGGATAATGGAAGTTGTTCATTGAGGTTTTTGCTGTAAGTGCAGATGGAATGCTCTATAAATGAGCTGCAACTGTGTGGGCCATTTCTGTAAATGTGAGAACTTGTTGCTGCAGGGATTTTAACAGGCTAGGTCTGTAAATAGGAAAGTTCTGAGCTTCAGTTACTTGGTGATCGCCTTGTTCATCGGTAAAAACTAAACAAGACACGGAAAGATTGAATTTATTCTTAAAAAAAAGTCACTATTAAACTAAAAGAGAATTTCTTTGGCAACACTATAAAAAACAATTTGTTTTAGCTTAAAGTAAGTGTCCATGCTGCTCTAAATTTTCAAGTTCACTAAAAGAAAAGACAAGTCGAGGTAATTTTGCAATGATTCACATCCAAGTTTGCAGCTTCAGTTACTTGGTGATCGCCTTGTTTCATCAACAAAAGCTAAACAAGGATATGGAAATATTGAGTTTATTCTCAGAAAATTAGTCATTATTACAGCCCTTTTTAAACAAGCCAAACAGCTGCTGGTGCTTTGGCTACGAGTCATAAGTTGACCACCACGAAAGTAACAAACCTCATGAAACCCCCTTCCTCACGAAAATTTGCACTGACAGTCAAACATTTCAATCCTAATGCGTCCTTGTTGGCTACTTCGCACAAATCTTTTACTCATTCAGCTTCTAATAAAGATAATTTCTGTAGTAACACTGTAAAAAAAACAACAAAAATCAGTTGAACTTAAAAAGTTTGTTTCCAGGCTGCCTTAAAATCATATGTTGACTGAATTTAAAAACACAAATTGAGGTAGTTTTGCAATGTTTTCTAGTCAAATATAACAAAAACAGTTCTGTAAATGGGGAGGTTTTGGGCTTTTTGTTTCACCAACAAAAACTAAACAAAATCTAGAAGTTTATTCTGAGAAAATTGGTCATTATTAACCTAATCGTAATCCTTTGAAAAAAAAAAAAAAAGCCAAGCAGCTGTTGGTGCTCTGGCTACAAGGCAAAAGTTGGCCACCACCAAATGAACAAACGAACTTTCTAACGAACATTTGCACTGACAGTCAAACATTTGAACCTGAATGTGTCTTCGCTTGCTACTTTCGAATGGAGGCACGCAAATCTTTTCCCCATCGTGGGACCAAATCTTAGTTTTGCCAGTTGAATAAAGCTTGGAAAGGTTTGTTCAACTTATAATGTGAACCAAAAGACAGTTTGTTAAGCAAAACTGCAAAACAAAATTGTTTCATCTTAAAAAGTTAGTGTCCAGGCTGCCTTAAATTTGAAGTTGAGTGAATTTCAAAACACAAGAGGTAATTTTGTAATATTTCTTTCCAAATATAACAATAACAGGCTGGTTCTGTAAATGGGAAAGTTTTGAGCCTCAGTTACTTGGTGATCGATTAGTTTCATCAACCAAAAATATGGAAATTTAGTTTATTCTGAGAAAAGTAGTCATTATTTGGTGTTGGTGTTTTGGCCACTAGACATAAGTTGGCAATGAAAAAACTAGCAAAATTCTTAAAAAATTTGCATTGACGGTCAAACATTTCAACCAAATCATCCTCACCGGCTACTTTTGAATGCAGGCACACAAATCTTTAACTCATTCAGCTTCTAATATAAACCGAAAGAGAATTTATTAAGCAACACTGTAAACAATGTTTTAACTTGGGCAGCCTCAAAATTTTAAGATGACTGAATTTGAAAAGACAATTGGAGATTTTTTTGCAATGATCAAAACAAATAAGCTTTCCAGATACACCGTGAAAAAGCATTTGCTTCACTACTTTTGTAAATAGGAAAGTTTTTAGCTTCAGTTACTTGGTGATTGCCTTGTTTCAAGACAAACTAAATAAGATATGGAAATACTGAATTTATTCTGAGGATAAATGTTCATTATCAGGGTCCTTTTTAAACAAGCCAAGCAGCTGTTGGTGCTTTGGCCACGAGGCTTAAGTTGGCAACCATGAAACTAACAAACTTCTACACAAAAATCTGCACTGACAGTCAAACATTTCAACCTGAGTGCCTCCTCACTTGCTAATTTTGAATACAGGCACACAAATCTTCTACCCATCAGGGGATCGAATCTTAGTTTTGCCAGTTATACTGCATCAACACGAATAAAGCTTGGAAAGTTGTTGTTGCAGAGGCCTTGTGCGGCAAAAGATCTGCCTGGCTTTGACCCAGCTCGGAGTGATGAGCCAAATAGCACCATTTACCGTAGATCCTGCGCCGACAGCGAGAAAAATGTTGGCCAACGCGGGGTGTCACAGCAGCCAAGCGTAAAGGTGTTGATGAACTGCTGTGGGTACTGCAATCCTTCAGAGTTAAGTGAAGCCAACTGGAAGGAGCGAACTCTCAGCTTGGTTTCTCATTTTAGTCATAAAGCAGTCCGGCTGTTTTTAGGCAGGTGGAGGAGGTTTAGGATCCAACATGGCCTCCGGTTTCACTGTGGTAAACTGCAGGTTGAAAATAGAAACTGTCCTCCCAGACTCATCTATCACTGACTTCAAGCTCAGTTAGGGATGTGGCGCCTTTTTTGCCCCCTCTAACTTATTAGCTTTGTGAGGCTTTCCAACTATTGGCCCATTTAGGTAATGAACCTCTCTATGTGTCGGACTCGAATGTAGAACAGCCAAACAACACAAGTTTTTACAGTCGCTCAAACAAATCAAACAAAAGAAACAGATCAACATAAAAGATAAAACCATATTTTTTGTTATTCATGGCCTCATTAGAGATCTATATTTATGATGAAGCTCAAAGAAAAGAAGGCGCAGCGCGAGTTAATTTTCCCTCTTTGTCGGGGAATAAAACAAGGGATTGATTGTGATTCGGTTCTGCCTCAAGGGTGTGTGCTCACTGTATGAAATCCCACCACAAATCTCGCCAGTCTCTCTGCTGTGACCGTGCTGGCTGTGGAAATGATATTATTTCATCTGACATGGACTCCTTTTGTTCTGCTTCTCTCCCGCTCTCCTCTCATTTACAGGGGCCTGTGGGGCCAGAAGGGCAGAAGGTAAATCCAGAATATAATCTCTTGTTCCACTGTCATTTTTCACTTTTCTTTTAGATTAAATAAAATGAGATTCTCTGACTTCGTTATCTGCTGAATGACATCAAAAATACATTTCAAGCTGACAAGGGCTTTCTCTGTCTCTCTCTCATATAATCCCGTTTCTTTTTATTTTTTTCATTTAACTTCTAATATAAACCAAAAGATAATTTCTTTAGTAGCACTGAACTTAAAAAGGTTAGTGTCTGTGTCTTATGTTAAAGTGTATTTGAGACACAGAAAGTTTCCATCACATGTTTTCTTCAAACTATAAAAAAGAAGTGTCTCAGGAGAGTTTTAATTCTGAAACAATGCATGCTGGGAAGTCTGCTAACAAGCGGATCATGTTTCTTTTGAAACTTAAAGGAGAAATCTGTAATATATTCACTGTAATAAATCATAAAATGACCATGATATGTCATCAGAGATTAAGGAAACACGCTAAGTTGAAATACTGGCTTCTCTGAAAACAGTGTGAGAGCCAACGTGTTCTCCTTTGAAATTTCCATTCCGGGCAGGAGCGCCAGTTTATGTTTGCCTGTTTCATATTTTAAACTAAGTTAAAATTAATGCAGAATAATGTTTGCTGAATGAGTAAGTTTCTGTTTATGAGTTGTAAGAAATCATTAATAATTGTGGCCTCGTAATGCAGTTGGTAGAACATTTGGCCCAAGTACTGAGCTGTGAGTCCTCTGCAGCGACCGTGGGTTCAACTCCTGCACGCGCCCCTTTGCTGCGTGTCATCCCCCAACTCTGTCTCCCCCTTTCCTGTCATCACTTCTGCTGTCCTGTCCCCCACAAGCCCCCAAAAATATAAAATCATTCACTTCAACCATAGACTCACTATTTGAATTGCAGTCCTCATTTTTGAATGCCAGGGTCTTGCATATTTCTCCTTTTAATTTAAAGAGTTGATTCAACTCTATACTCACCTTGCGAGGCAGCTGGATTCACAAGATCACGTGAGAATACATGTTGCCAGCCTCCAAGCTATATATCTGTGTCCGCACCAGAGGTGGTGCGGGCCAATCGGTGTCCTTGGAGTCCTCTGCCCCTTGGACTTGTGGCAGCTATAGGTGTGATTTCAGTTGCACTGATAGCGAGAAACATCCATAGAAACAACTCATATCAAATAAACAATGGCAGCTCTTAAAGAGGTTAGCGTAGATGCATCAGTTATATCAGAACTGGAGAGTATTTCTTCATTAAAAGAAGAGCAAAGAACAGCAGTGGAGGTTTTTATAGATGGAAAAGTTTTCGCTCTTCTTCAACTTTGGTTTGGTGGGTTGATCTGATTGGTTAAAGTAAGTTCTGACATGACATGACATGGTTCATCCAATCACCTGCCAAAGGTTTTCTCAAAAGTGCCCGCCCTTTTCCAAACAGTTTCTACGGACGGCTTCCCAGATGGTTCTGTGTAACAAACCATCTGACATGTCAGGTTAACTTAGAAGAACTGTTTCAAAGTTCTGAAGTGTAAGAATTTTTAAGTTGAATTAACCTGAACAAATGAAATGTGTTTATTTATGTTAAGTTAATGAGAGAAGCTTAATTGATTCCACAAAATTCCTGTATGATTTTACAGTGAGTAGAATAATGTTTTTGATTTGATAGTAACTGCACAAGTGCTGGTGGTTGAATATGTTTACTCTGAGATTAGTGACACAGGGCCACAGTCAGGGCAAGTAAACAGACAGAGAGGTGAGACGGGGCTCGAACAACATGAGGAGGCGAAAAAAGAAAAAAGAGTGACAGAGCAGGAGAGAGAGACGGAGAACAGAGAACCCGGAGCTAAGTGCTGCGATACAGGCTGCGGGTCCCTTGCGGCGCTGATGTGGGGAACAGATGTAAGCCATATCCAGCCATCAGGTAGCTGCCAGTGTTTGTTCAGTGTAACCCAATCAGACACTTCCTGTCTGCGCTGTCATCTGTCGGCAAGGCCTCCCGTCGGCGTAGGAGGGGTGTGTGTGTGTGTGTGTGTGTGGAGGGGTCAATGATGACACACCGCCGTGTTAATGACTCATAAGCCAGGCCCCGAGGCTCCTCAATTAGATCTGCTGCTGGCGTATAGTGCCGTGTTTAGCAGAGAGGCCAAGTTTCATCACCTTGGTGATTGATTTGGTGTTATTGCATGATAAAAAGTAGAGTGTGAATCATATATTTGAACTTGTCTAATATGGAACAATATATTTTATTAAGTTTCCCTCCCTAATGTGATCAACTCTCTTTTCCTCCCCCAGTCAAATTTATATTTTGGATATATTAGAAAAGACCCCAAAGAAAAAAAAAAAAACAATTTTTTTGCATTGTTTTTCCTTACTTCTATTCTTTCACACATCTCTGATGCATGTATAACTGTGACCATGGTAACAGTAAGTCACTTTTATTACAAAGAAGCACAAATAGCCAACATAAGCAAACCACTGTGCAAGAGAGAGGGAGTTCATTAAAACAGGCTCGATACAGCCTCAGAGTCTAAATCATCTGCTTTAAGTAAGCTGGAGAGCCACACTCTGAGAAATAAAAGTGCTCACTAGAACCATATAGGGTTCTTTGTCTTGCCCCTACAGGAGAACCCTGTTTTGTTCCCGGTAGAACCTTTTATAAAGGTTCCAACCCTTTGAGAGAGTTTTACCTAGAACCCATCATAAAGGGTTATACCCAGAACCATCTGTGACAGGTTCCACTCATAAGTCCCTATGAAAGATTCTACAGAGAACCCTTCCATGCTGTAAATGGTTCCACCCAGAACTCTCTCCAGGTGTTCTATCCAGATCCTTTCTGCCCGTTAAGGTAAAAAACCCTTTTATATCCCAGGGGTTTCATCTGAAATCTACCCACGAGGTTCTACTGAGAACCCTTTTATATTTCAAATGTTTCATGTGGAATCCATCAAGAGTGTTCTACCCAGAAACCTATTTTATTCCAAAGGCTTCATCTAGAACCCACGCACATAGTTCTAATGAGAACCCTTTTATATCCCAGGGGGTCTTATCTAGAATCCACACAGGAGGTTCTACATAGAACCCCTTCATATACCAATGGTTTCATGTAGAACCCACCAAGGGTGTTCTACCCAGACCCATAATAAATTCTAAAGGTTTCATCTAGAGCCTCCCCAGGGGTTCTACCCAGAATCTTTTTATACTTTAAACTCTCTCTTTATACCCTGTTTCATCTAGAACCCACCCATATTGTTCTACTGAGAACCCTTTTATATTCCAGGGCTTTAACCTACAACCCAGCCACAAGGTTCTACTGAGAACCATTTTATACTCCATGGTTTCATGTAGAAGAGTGTTCTACCCAGAACCCTATTATATTCAAAATATTTCATCTAGAACCCCCACAGGGGGTTCCACTAAGGACCTTTTATATTCCAAAGGTGTGATGTAGAACCCAACAAGGGACTTCTACCCTGAGCCCTTTTGCCCTCCAAAGGTTCCGTCTAGAACCCACCCAGACTGTTCTACCGAGAAACCCTTATTCCCAAGGATTTACAGTATATGAAGCCTTTTTGTTTTGAACTTTCTCTTCTCTGAGTTTGAAACTTGACAGAATTTTTCCAAACTTCCAGTCTTGCCCTCTGCCTGTATTGTCCATAACTTAGCGGATCTTAAAATATGACATGCAATATTTATTCTGGCCTGGTTTTGTAAGATCAGCACACACGGGGGTGTACGGGCTGAAGTGTGGGTGGGAACAATAGACAGGCCTGCTCAGAAGCACTTAATGTAGGCTCAACCTTTGATGCTGCTACAGTTTGATTGTTTACTTTGTCAAATTTGACTTTGAGTTTCTTTCCAAGCGAAATACAACGTGATTATAACGACACCTGAGGGCTTTTGTGTTTGTTTTTTCAGGGTTCACTCGGGCTTCCAGGCATCTCAGGTGTTGACGGACTGAAGGTGAGGTTATAATACATTTGATGACTGTTTTTTTTTTGGTTGTTTGCTTGTTGTTTAGAGTAGCTTCCACAGAAAAAAATGGAAGATGCAGCAAAATAGTCTTTATTAATATCATTTAATCTCATTCAGTTGTTGAAATCTTACAGTCACCACGCCCCCAGTCAGGAGAAGCATACAGCTATGGAGAGCTGCGGACAGCGTTGGCAATAAAAGGTATTTTAGCCAAAAAAAAAGTCCACCTACATAATCAACATCAGTTTAAGTGTATGCTATATTTAGAATGTTTTTACCACTTTATTTTGCCGTCAGCCAGCCTTCTCTGACAACAAAACACCTTTTATATGAGCCAAATATCGCTACATCCAAACCAACCAAACTCCACAGGCAAAATAAGTAATTTTACTTCACACAGCACAGGATTTGCATGTCTACCGCAGCCTTGGCCGGTTAGTTTGTTTGTCTCATTGTGTGACTTTGTTGAATCCAAAATATCCTTTTTAAACACAGAAGTCACACAATAATATAGGCACACAATAAGATTGAGACCAACAATGCCTGTGGTCTGCGAGGTAAAATTACTAATTTTGCCTATGGAGTTTGGTTGGTTTGAAGAGAGTGATATTTGGCTTATATAAAGCCAGTTTCCTGTCAGAAAAAGGCTGTCTGACAGCAAAGTAAAGTGGTGGAAATATTCTGAATATAGTGTACAATTAATCAATACTGAGTTCCTTTTTAGGAGGAACTTTTTTAAGCGGCTAAAATACCATTTGTTGCTGACCCTGACTGCCGATCAACATCCATGGTTGCTACAGTAATACACTGACAATTGATGCTATCATAAAAACCCCACATCAAATAATATGAACTACCCCTTTAAATTGCAGCAACTTCATAATGCTTAATTGTTTCAGTTAATTTGAGCAGCCCCTCCAAATGTAGCCCGAGCATGCTCCCTCGCAGAATACTACACATGAGAAAGTTCAGAAAGCTAACTCCCGAAAGTATTTTATTTTCAAAAGACTCACTTTAACATACTTACAGTTTTCATTAGTCTTTGTGGCCATGTGTTGCACTTTTCATATTAGAAAAGTTCTGCCATGCATTCTGACAATTTCAAACCGCTATCCTATTTGGGAGAAATCCTCTGGGCTGCATCTTCAAGTCTTAACCACAAAATAGCATTTCGAGCTGCCTGTGAATCTGCTCACACTCTGGGCTCATTTCTGCATTTCATTCTCAAAGCCAGCAAAGGAGACACAGTGCAGGTGCCGCACAATGGCGAAAAAACGGAGGAGCGTGTTTATTCCAGAACAAACGATGATATAAGTGACGAGGATGAATGGGGAGAGGATTTGAGGGGCACCGTCTTTCGAATCTCAAGCTCGCGTTTACAAAGATATAAGCAGGGAGGCACGCATGGCTGTAATAGGAACCAGAGTAAAGAAGTTTCATCTTGGAGTGAAAGCCATACTGACTCTGGAGACAGCAAAAGCTGAAGGCCTAATTCCATACTTGTGTAAGGAGCGGGGTTTGCCAGCACCCATGAAATAGAACTCCAGTGCTGTGCAATGCAGTTATAAAACAGAATCCGTTATGGTATGTAACTGTCACTCATGCAGAAAGTTGAAGTCTGAGGCGGCCGAGGCTGCTCTGCCAGCCGTGGCAGGTTGACTGGCAGACATCGTATTGATCTGACATAGATATCCACTAAAAGGGGAGGGACACTAATGCAAACCTTATCAGCCCCCAGATTAGGCGTTTTTTTAATCAGACTCCATCATCATTATGGCAATATATCATCATCATTATGTGAATGACTCCCATATGTGGGCTGATAGATGATACAAGATTCCAGCATTTATGACGGGCTTCACCACTGGCGTGTAGCCGAGAGGAAACGCCCTATACACAGATCCTACACACTGATATTCACACAACGCTGCGTGAAAACAAAGCATTGTGGGAAAGATGAAAACAATAAGAAACCGAGAGAGAAAAATAAACAAAGTTTGTTACTAGAATGAAATCAAAATAAACCCCGATTCCAATGAAGCTGGGGCGCTGCGTAAATAAAAACAGAACGCACTGATTTGCAAATCCTTTTCCACGTATATATTCAACTGAATACGGTACAAAGACACGACAAAGACAAAGATATTTACTGTTCAGACTGAACAGCTGTTTTTTGTAAATATGCACATATATTATGAATTTGATGCCTGCAAAAAAAACTAGGGCAGGTGCATTTTTACCACTGATACATCACCTTCATGCTCAGCAGTCTGCAGTCTCTGTTGTTGTACTTTACTACCCCACATTTTCAATGGGAGACAGGTCTGGACTGCAGGAAGGTCAGTCTAGTACCTGAACTCCTTTGCTATGAAGCCACACTGTTATAACGCGTGCAGAATGTGTCTTGGCATTGTCCTACTGAAATAAGTAGGGACATCCCTGAAAAGACCTGAAAACTGCATATACCCACACACTTTTCTCGTGAAGTGGTGAACCTTGCCACATACTTGCTGGTGCATGACTGAGCCTGTCGAGAAGGCCCCTTTCATACCCAATCATGACACTATTATCTGTTCCCAAACAACCTGTTAACCTGTGGAATATTCCAAGCAGGTGCTTTTTGAGCTTTCCACAACAAGGTAAATTTACAAAATACGATGAAGTTCATCATTTTGAACAATAAATATGTTGTCTTTCATTGCATTTTTGTTTTTATTTACATTTATTTACAAATGTACATACAATAACCCCAGTTTTGTTTAAGTTTGGCCAGTATCGAGCAGCCCTCTGATGTGTATTAATTTCATTTAGATGACAGTTCGCTTCATTTTCCATCCTGGTTTCATTATTCGGCATCATTCAGTTAAAGTTGTCTGTCTGGTTTGAGGAATTGCTGCTCTCTTCTGAAAGGGTAATGATGTGGTAGGTTTGCAGAGGTGAGGAGGTTAATTGTTTTTTGGCAACAGACGGACTGAGGTTGGTTTCAGGGATTCAGACTCACACTAACAGCGGGCTGGCATTCATCAGATGGACTTGGCTTTCTTCTTTAGATCGTGTTCACAACCAAACCGGAGATAATTAAACTTTTAATCAGCTTGTTTATCCTCCCTACTTTCACGTTTAGTTTGCGGTTTTAATATTTGATTTTTGAACATGTTTTTGGAATTTTGTGGAATTTATTTGTTCATAGCTGTAACATGTGGAAAGTCCATATAGTAAAATAGACAATCTATCCGATCCACTGCTTCATTATCAATCCTGCAAATGCATAACACCTGTGCAGTGACGACACAAACTTAATCTCCAGGGTCAAGGTTAGAGGTTATCTCTATCAAGCCTTTTTTTTTTTGTATCTCCTGACCTGAAATCAAAGTTCACATTGCTGAAACAGCGCACTGAATGCAGCCACTGTGTGTGTGTTATGCTGTCCGTAGGGGGATGTTGGCATCCCAGGATTGGACGGTATCCCCGGAGCCAAGGTCTGGTGCACACATATTCTGTGTGCTCTTATTTTTGTAAACTCATAGCCATAATTGATTTTTTCTTTTTTTATTGTTTTGAAGTCATTCATAATTTTCCACCCTTTCTGATCAAAGAAATCTTCCTTTTTAACTTTTGGACACTTTTTGCCATTTTTTTTTAAACCATATTTTTCATTCATTTTAGTTTATTTATTCTTTCTCATTCACTTTTAGAAAACATATCTTTTCATTAACCTTTATTGAATACTATGTTTTGGTAACACTTTAAGACACTGTCATAACCATGTCATGACATCTGTCATGAGCATGAAGGAGCCTTTATGACTGCCATTCAGTCAATCATGTCATTTTTAATGCAACTTTGACTTTGTTTTAGGTGTCTTTGTTATGACAACTTTGCAGTAATCAAGCCGGTAATGTCTTGATTATTACATCTTGGTACTGTACTCTCTTGTCAAATTGGCCTTATAACATTTAATGACATCTTTATGACAAGTCCAAAATGAACCAATGTCTTGGTTTATGGTTTCATAGCAAATACATATCAAACAATGTCAACTTTGCATTAAAAATTACATTACTGCCAGAATGACCGTCATTAAACATTAAAGACTCCTTCATTTTCATGTCAGGTGTCATGACATTGTTGCGACAGTGTAATGACAGCCTTATGCACACCCCTTCAAATAAAGGTGTTATTTATGTTTGCATGATCTGTATTTGCCAATATATCAATAAGAACATGTTACCTAAATAGCAGATATCCATGTATGTAATTAAATGTGATAGTCGTACCCACATATAATTAATTGAAGACAACTTTCAGTAATGACTGTGCAAGTTTTAAAAAAAACACTTCAAAAAGCTGATACTTGAGGGTCTGTCTGGGGAAAAAGCAGCCATAACACGAGAGACTTTCCATAATCTAACATGAATTTAACCCCAGATACAATCTGACCCTCAGCGGCAGCAATAATTCCCCGACTGAACCCACCTCCCCCTGAGCTTTTCTGTCTTTAATACTCTGCTTTCTTTCCCAACAGGGTGAAATGGGAGAGCGAGGTGAAAAGGTAAAGCGCTAATTCAGATCACCAAACATTATTGTTAGCATCAGTCTTCATATCCCACCATGTGTTAGATCAGCCGTCACATTCTGCTTTTATTTCGCACAACGCTGGCTTGTTTTTTTTTTTTTTTCATTTTGCCCGTCAGTGAGTCAGTGTGAATCACTGAGTCACAAAATTGAACCCAATTTCTCCCAACAAGGCCTTGGAGGAGAGACCAAAAAACTGAACCCACACAATACCCTCAGTGAGCCCTTTTTTCTCTCCGTTCCCTAATTCTGATGTTGTTGGACAGCAGCGGGTGGGAGGTGTGAACGCTGACCGAGCTGAGACAGAGACAGGCCGGGGAGGGAGGTGATGACTCAGTGTTCCTCATCGACCACAAAACTGGCCTTCAGGCAGTTGCTGTTCTGAGTTTTTCTTCAAATCAGAGGCTCGCTCCCCAGCACACCTGATTCTTTGTGATAATGAGGCTGTGCGGGCACATGGCCATCTCTTAGCAACAAGCCCTCAAAGCATCATGGGTGTCCTGTCGAGAATTAGCTGGATGCAAATATTGGCTCAATAGAAAATGCATCTAGAGGAGATTGCTTTGGCGAGAGTTCAGAAAAGAACTGAACAGTCTGACAAGGTGGATTGGTTTCTGCTTTGGTGTCTCGTTTCTCTGACTCTGTTTTTATCCCATAGTCTTAAAAGCAGAGGATCGCAAACATTTTTGCTTATGACCCTTTGAAAAGGAAGATATGTTATCACCTCTAATGGGAATAATGGGAAGTTGTGAGCAGTCAATCAAAGAGTGATGTTTCCTTCTCTCTTCCCTACTCGGGCAGGGTATGAAGCAATCTTACCTTATTAAAAGGTATAGAAGCAGCACATCTTAAATGACCCAAAGCACCATTTTTATAGGCATGTCCTAAAAAAACTGGGAACTGTTGTCAAATACAAGCAAGTAAACTGTCCTCCAACTATATAGAAACAAGACTGAGCTCAGAAAATTGGGTTCCTTATGAATAAATTACTTCTTGCACTTAACTTACTCACCTGCAGAGGGAGAAATCACAAGCAGCGCAGCGAAGACATCGCTCACTTTGTATTTGGACAATTTTTCGCCCCGTCAGCTCAGGTTCGCTGCATTTGTAAGACTTTGAAGAGTTTTTCTAAGCATGGAAACTATCCATTCTTTCATGGTTAAAGAGGCAAACATTAGAGAAAAGTCTGACAAAATAAAAAATTGCTGTCGCAGAAAATGTTTAATATCTTATTTCCAATCTTTTTAATCATATTGAGTCCCTTCTGATGGTTCCTGAAACCCTCAGGTTGAGAATCACAAACTTAAAATTGGCTTTGTTTCTTCACTATAGAGCCAGCAGGCAAATTTAGGAAAGCAATTATTTTAGACTTGACTTTCTGCTAGCAGTCATTTTAACTTCTAACTGATGAATGACAATGCATCTAAACAAATGGATGCTTGATGTCAAGCGTAGTGCCTGGTGTAGTAAGTTCTTTTTTAATATTCTCCACAAGCTCACCAACTTTGATTTAAAGCCCTTGGAATTATTTTTCATTGTATGACTCATAATCTATTAGGCTGTCATTTACTTAATATAAAAACATGTGGATTTATCAAAAGTGAAATGATGAGTCTCCCTGCCAAAGGCAGCACTGAAATTCATTCCAAAGTACTGTGAGCTTTTATTGCGACAGGAGCCAAACATGTTAACATAAATTGTTGTTTTTGGCTGTGGTTGCCAACTGAAGAGCCAGTGGGTGAATTCAAGAAAACAATGCTAGCCTCTGACAGAAAGAAAGTGATTGCCTGAGAAGCACAGAGCCGGTTACAGTAGACTCATTTTCTTCAGGTTCTGACATCATGATGATAATATTCTGCACAACGACACAACACTTTATTTTAAATGCTTGTGTTTGCTGTTCACCTTCAAATTAGAAACATATAGGATATAATGTTCTTGATGTAAAATCAACTGGGTTTATGTGATAAGTATTCTATCAAAAAGAATCTACAGGCTCTGTGAGGTGGGGTCATTCTTATGTTCCCCAGATTTACATGGCACATAATGGGAACATGACAAAGGATCCTATGTTCCCAGGGCCATGTGTCCCATTGGATCTTGGAAAATTTGAACATAAGACCTTAGGAACATGGGACCCTGTGAACACAGGATCCTAGAACATTGGAACTTCAGAACATATGGTCTTAGGAACTCAGGACCCTGGGAACATAGGACATTTATAACATAAGACATTAGGAACATAGGACCATGTGACCATAGGACCTTGTGAACACAGGACCTTGGGAACATAGGACCTTGAGAACATAGGACTCTGGGGACAGAGTAGGTTGGGAACTTAGGACCTTAGGAACATTGGATCTTGTGAACCATGCTCCCCCTGTGAGGCTGTACAAAGGCACAGTGGAGCTAAATGCTAATGTCAGCATGCTAACATGTTCACAGTGACAATGCTACATGCTGATGTTAAGCAGGTACAAGGCTCACCATGTTCACCATCTTAGTTTAGTGTGTTAGCATGCTAACATTTAGTAATTACCACTGAATCAAAGTGCAGCTGTGGCTGATGGTCTGAAGTGTTAGTTCTGCGGTTAATAAATAATAAATTGAAATGAAAAATGTTGACCTGATGATGGTGCTAGATGAAAAGTTAACACCCTCACACAATTTATTATGGGGTGGACATTAATGTCTATACCACATTTCATGGGAATAGATCAACTAATCATTAAAACATTTCAGTTTTAACCACAAATGTCAACTTCATGGTGGCACAAACAGAAAAGTCAGGAGATCGCCAAAGCAATTAGGGTCAGTTGTCTGGGAACCATGAACGTCTGTACAAAATTTCACGGCAATCCATCCAGTATTTTTTTGGAGATATTGCAATCTGGACCAAAGAGGTAGACAGACCGTCCAACTCACATTGCCCTCCATAGAGCCAGTGCGGCTAAAAACAGCACTGACATTCAATCTTTTCACACAGCTAAGATGGAAAAGTTGTGAATTTAGCAGTGAAGTTCTTCACTGTTGATGCCAGGAGTTTAGGACCTCCAGCCTGCCCCACAGAGTGCATTACATCACCTGAAGTCATTCATATTCGAACCATGTGTGATGACTCAGTTAGTGACCAAATTGAATTTAACATACACAGTAATGGTACTTCATCTTCACTGCAATGTGCTTTTGCTCCATTACGCTGTTTCACAGGACAGTCAATCACAGAAAAAGTAGAATTGTCAAAGCTATGTGTTAGGCGTGTTTAAACAATCTGGCAATCATGTTTTTTTTTCAGCATTGACACATTCTTGTGATAAATAGACTGAATATTTGATTTCATCACAGGGCGATATGGGTGAAGAAGGACCGAAAGGTGATATGGGAGAGAAGGTACGTAAATTTACCTTTCTTGTTCTTGGAACTTGCACTGAGAAACAGCAGGGTCTTGCTGTGGCCGGAAAACATTAAAAAAAAAAAGAAAAAAAGTTAATGTTAGCCATCTGAGAGGAGATCTGTGGAAGCAACTGAGGTCAAGTGCCATCAGCTGCAGTCAAGGCTGCACAACAGCAATCATCCTGGCACTTGATGCATCCTCTGTGCTTAATGTGGACTTAATTGCTATGCTATGCTGACGCTACATTTTCTGGTTGGATGGTTGCTGCATTAATTTGGGACCATTTATCATCAAGACAGCTTGTCAAGTTGGGATCCATTTCCAACAAAAGGCAGAGTGGAGCTCTGCTGGACAGATTGTTCAGATCTAAACTAATAGATTCATGTTTCTGTCCAAAAAGCTTTTGTTTTCTGGAAAAGTTTTTTTTTTGTTTTTTTTGTTTTTTGTCTTGTGTTAGTACACCGACATCATGTCCAGAGGCAGCTTATGCATCCTATCCAGCGCTTCACGCTGCTTTTGCTGTTATTATTTAGTTAAAGCAGCGTTTATGAAAATAGGTCAGAGCCTTATTTGTATTGGGTGACCTCATGACAAAATTTGGACCGCTTTACATTTCAAACACAAAACAATTATGGATTGGAATAAACGCTTCTCTGAGAATGTCGATTCAGCTTCTCATCAGCCCGTGCAAAAGCTGCTCACACTTCTGGGAAAAGATAAAGCTTCTTCCTGGAGTTGCCAAAAATTGGTAACACAGTTGCTAAGAACAGAAAGCAGACACAAAATACTGTGATTTTTTTTGATACACTGGAGATGCTGCAAAAATGAGTTGGGTATAAGAAAAACAAAATATAACTGATAGACCAGCATTGAAGTAGTAGAGGCAGTGTACTCAAAATGTCAATGCCAATTTATAGCTGTTCAGCAGAGAACAACTTTGATAACTTCTCACTTTATGGGTACTCTGGTTTTTAAAAGACTGCCGAACACGGCTGCCAAGAAAGACACCGTTTGAGGGAAACAGATGCAGGATATCATCTGTGGAAAATGAGTGAACAAAAAGGAAAGTGGAGGGCGATAAAACTTTGCAGCTCGAGCGCCGCTTTGATCTGGTCTACCTTAACGCAGTAAAAAGAGAAAAAAAATGGATTTTGGCTGCAGGAGTAAAGGAGAAAAAGTGGAATTGAGTACCACGGGGATTCAGGCTTCTGTAGCCAGTCACCTGCCATTCATTCTTCAAGAGCATATACGCGTGTATTTCGCAATAAAAAGAGACAGAAAGTGGTGTAAAGACCTGGAAATGGTGAGGATTTTTTCATTTGTGTGGATGGGATTACCTCATTGTGTCAGATTGTCAGTGTCAGAAAGTAAAGAGTTTTTTTTTAACATAGTGCACATATGGCAGGAATAAGTTTTTCAGTCAAGATATAACTCAATATACATCCAGATGAGTTCAACATATGTCAGACACACCCAGCATTGATTGATTTTTCTGTAGTGGGGTAAAAAAAAGGTTTTATGCATCCTCGTATACAAACTCCAATCCCAAAAAAGTTGGGCTGTTGTCTAAAACCAATAAAAAACAGAATGCAATGATTTGCAAGAACTTGTTGACCTATATTCTACAGAATACAGCACAAAGACAAGCTGATTAATGTTCAGACTGATTAACTTAATTGCTTTTTGTAAAATATAAGCATTTGGGAACTGAGGACACTAACTGCTGAAGTTCGTCTTCATTCTTGCTTTATATATGACTGCAAGTTCTCAGCAGTCAGCAGTCTCTGTTGTCATATTTTGTGCTTCATAATGCACCACATATTTTGCAGGAAGGCCAGATTAGTACCTACACCCTTTTACGATGAAGCCACGCCGTTGTAACACATGCATGGGCACTAACACGCCCCCATACCAACACAGATGCTGGCTTGTGAACTTTGTACTGGTAACAATCTGGATGGTCTGTACTGGGGCTGTAAATTCACACTGAGCCTGTTGCCATCAGAGTTATGTGTCCGGTCAGTTGCTCTTCCCTGATATTATTGTTTCACTGGTGGAAGAAGAAACCACAGAGAGTAGAGAGGGACAGAGGAGGGGAGGGGAGAACATCTTTTAGTCCTCCCTGCTGAAGATGCCAAAGTTAACAATACACAGCACGCACTGCGGGGAAAATGTGGTAACACGGGGTGAGAGGTGAGGCAGCGAAAGCTTCGGCATGGTGAGCAGAGAGACCTAAGGGAGTGCAGCGGGGGAGAGAAACGGCGGCGCAAGCAGTCGGACAGGGCTTTGCATGAGACAAAAGGAGATTGTTTTGACGGCGGGGGATCTGCAGAGTGTGAAAGAGACTAAATGACAGGAAATAATACACACTCTGTTTACATGCAGACTCAAGTTTAAATGCACACACACACACAAAATCTCTTCCCTTCCCTTAATAACAGACACAATCTGTTACTCTCTGGATTATGATTGACAAAAAGATGAAGTTTGATGGCTTAGATGAAAGAATATCTACAGTACAGTGTGACACCCCTTGCTAATTATTATACTAAGGATTATTCCTCTTCTTTCTTATTACAAGAAAACCTTTGGACAAGTTTTAAATTCAAGATTTAATTAGGTCAAAGTACCTATGTATTATTGGCAAAATGTACTAAAGTTTGTCAAGTCAGTTTTACTTATATCACGCTACATCATGACAGAAGTTACCTCAGGGCACTGTCTATATAGAGCAGGTCTTGACCTTATCATTTCTAATGCTATTTACAGAGACCCAACAATTCCCACCAACAGTAGGTAGGAGGACGACAGTGGCAAAGAAAAACTTACTTTTAAGAGGCAGAACAATGTATGTAACTACTTTTTAATTATATTTATAGTGACTGTGAGGCCGCAGAGCTCCAGCGGCCCTAAGTTTGTCATTTGGTTGTATATATTTAATTAATCACAAAATTGTTTGAAAGGATAGTTCAGTGTTTTGAGAAATAAGCCTGTTCACTTTCTGGCAGACAGTTGGGTGAGACAATTGATACTGCTATAATGACTGTACAGTAAACACCGTATGTGGCCAGAGCACCTCTGCAGCACCTCTAAAGGTAATTTATTAAGCCGTTAAATCTCGTTTGTTTATTCCGTACAAAAACTGAACAGTAAAAATGGCACTTCGCCATTTTATGGGTGGTTTTGTGTCCAACTATTTCTTGGCCAGGACCAAGAACTTCCCGGAGTCTCCGCTGGTTGCCTGGCAACTAACCCTAACCCGGGCCAAGACATAGTCCTGCACATAACCATCCAGAAAACAACAGCAACAAATGACCCTTCTCTGTCAACTTTCTGCTTTCCTGTAGATCTGCTATGTGCCAGGCTCATTGTCTGTGCTGAAAAGAAAAACATATTTTGTTGGTTTAAAAAAAAAGTTGCTAGGGACCTGTAAATGCATCATAAATGTAAAGTTACATCTTAAGTTTGTTAATGTTTAAAAAAGACATTAGCTAACTGGCAAGCTAATCTACGTAAATCGGCAATCTGCATGAATCTTTAGCTAGCTACAGCTAGTTACATCTGATAGCTAATGCTAGCAAAACACTAGCTAACTAGCTAGCTAACCAACATCATTGAGCTGCTAGTTAATCTTATCGGGATGTTAGCAAATTGAACTTACCAGCTAGCATCTACTTTCTTAGCTAGCTATTTCTTTGTTTCTTTTCTTTTTAAATAAACTAACTTAAGATGTGACTATACAATATATTCCGCTTTTACAGGTCCTCCAACAACATTTTAAACGAAAAATGTTAAATTTGGTGTACTTTTCATCAAAAATAATGAGCCTAGCACATAGCATATCTAAGTGCAGGAAAGGGGAAAGTTGACGGAGTTCATATTGGAGCACAGAGCAAAAAGGGGCAGGACTTAGGAAGTGTCAATTGTCAGTTTTTACACTTCGGTTTTCATACAGGTTGAAAAAACAAGATATAGTGTGTTAATTAGTGTGTTTTAGAGATGCTATAAGAATGCATTATTACCTAATTTGTGTTGGCCCTGTGGAAAAATCTAGTTGAACACTTTTTCCGTGTGTTCCTACTTTATACTTTCACTCCAGTGTATTTCAAAGGGAAATATTGTACTTTTTGCTCAAATTCCTTTATCGCTACAGCTGTAGTTACTTTTTAAGATGGAGGTTTGACAGGATGGATAATATAACAAGCTTTTAAAATATACAACACGCTGTTAAAGATGAAACCAGTGGTTTCCAACCTTTCTGGCATCTTACAAAAAGCAGTGTGCAGTTGAGGTCATATTTCAGAACCCTACGAGCTGTTAACAGCTCCACCAAATAGTTGTTTTTTACCTCTAAACTTCTCACATGGTTTCATTTCAATAAATGTTTGAATGATCCAATATTTCACTGAAAATCAAAGATTAGAAGAAAAGTCTACAAATTGAAAACAGATTTGTATCAGAACTTTGTTTTCTCCTCTTTATTCTCCCATTAATCATCCTAAGACCCCTCAGATTTATCTGGTGACCTTTTGGGGAGGGGTCAAAATGATAATACTTTTACTTAAGTAGGATTTTACATGCTGGACTTGGAGCATCCCTTACTTTGCTGTATTGGTGCTTTTACTTAAGTAAAGGATTTGAATGCTTCTTCCACCACTGATGATAATACATCATATTTTAAGATGATTATATAATTTGGACGTACACTCTTGATCTGCAAAGTTACCAGCAATTAAAGTGATGAAATAAATGTAATGGAGTGTAAAGTAGCAAAAACACGCCTTAAAATTGTACTTTTATACAGTATTTGAGTACATCTACTCTCACCGCTCTTTATAGACCACATTTATGCAATGCATTACCTGCTGTGTTGCTTTCATAAGACATCATCAACTGTGAGGAGAAATGTTTCCAGCAGCCTCTGCATGTCCATCTCTGGCCTCATTTAAAACAAATCATTACCGCAGTTAAAAGCTTTAGTTCTGAACCATTTACCTCTGATGCATTCTGCCTAAGTATTTAACTAGCTGTGAAATTAACTGTGACTCCTCCTGCTGAAAAAGCCGGCGCTCAGAGATAGGAAAAACTGGTTTAAAAAAATAAACCCAAGTAAACTCTTGAATTAGGGTTTTTTTTTTTTTTTTTCTGGGATCTTCCAGGCTGTGAGCGGTGCTTGGCTCCGGCCGGTGTGGCACAGTGGTTGGTATAATTTTTGAATCCTAAGATCCGGTCCAGGCTCTTGTGAACTGGCCGCGGTTCAGCTGTTGGCAGGGCCTCTCTGCCCTGGGAGCCAATCATAATCTGTGTTGCCTCACATATATTCTAACTCGGTGACTGAGGTCGATATTCAGCCGAGGCTGCTTAGTTTGGTCATCTTTTACTAATGACTGTAATATGAAGTAGGAGTCATGTTTTGAGGGCTGTGGTGACATTTAATGGTTACATTTGTCACAACTCTGTCTCGGCTTCATTGCTCGCTGATTAATCCTCTCCATCTCATTCGCCCTCGCCCGGCAAACAGCTGGAAAACGGCCTGATTTGCTAAGTATACGTTATGAGATCTTCATGCTATTATCTTTAAATGGCAATAAGCAGCGACAGCTCTGGGTGCCTGTAATGAAGTGGAGCTGTGGTGACAGCTCTCCATCCTGCTCTGCTCTGTGGTTAAATCACAGGCTGGAGCCTCACCATGGTAATTGGCCCAATTGGGACATTTCAGCACTCCGTGCCACACCTCAGCTCACCTCCCAACTCCACCACTTTTTCCATCTCATAGTACTTCATTTGGAAGAGACTAAACTCGTGAAAACTCTCACTTGGTTCTTAGGCTTGGTGTCACTTGTGTTAGGTCTGTCGTGACGGAAAGCGTGGGTGGGGTTTATCGGTTCAGCAGCAGGGGGGGGAAAGCGTTAATTGCTTGTGAGGCATCCTCTGATACTTGTTTTCACATTGGTCGTGGTGGCTTTTTGATTAAAAGAGTGTGAACCATCTTGTCAATTCTTATTATTCACAATATTAACTCATGATAGTCTCATCCTGCTCAGGTTTACACTACACTGTAAAAAATCATACATGAATTTAGTGGCATCAACTATTTATTTCTCATTAACTTGTTTGTTGGGGTTAATTGAACTTAGCATTTATTTAGAGAACACTTTAGAACTTATAAACATGAGTTCTGAAGTCTGATAAATTCTTTTTGACGTTACAAACGTCCATCACTGAAGAGTTGGTGGTTAAACTTAATATCTTAAGTTTATGTTTTCTCATGTACAACTGAATGAATATTAAGTTTATCTGAATAAAGAATAACTTCAACTTGTCTTTTCAAATTCAGTCAACTTAAATTTTATGGTAGCCCAGACATTTTTCATTTTTAAGTTAAAACAATTTTTTAAAATCATTTGTACAGCATAGAATTGCCAAGGCAGTCATTTTGACCGTTTTCAAATTTATATGTGCAATAACTTTCTTGAGTTAAAAGAATACAGTGCTGCTGGCACTTGCCTCTTCTTAAATGTGTCTGTATTTTCATTTAAAATCTTTTTAAATAAAGTACACAAAAGGCAAAGAAAATATGATCATTTTTACCTCTTTCGGCCAAAGCGGTGCGGAAATTGCTTCAGTTATATTGTTACTTTTTTTTTGCACAGTTGGAGATGCAGCTTTGTTACTCAGCAGCCATCACTGTCGCTATCAAACTTTGCAAGCGGTCTTGAATTGCTCTAATTTGTCTACATTAGAATACAAATAACAACCAGTAGCATAATTGAAGCAACAACAAATAGGGGACACCAGGGATGATTGTAAGACATTTTGTCTCAGCATTGACAACTCTTCTATATTAGAGCTCTCAAATTTGGACACAAAGTACCCTTACTTACTACAAACAGCTTGTTTCCAACTTCTTTCTTTTTTGTTTTATGTTTTGCATAATTAAAAAATCTAAACAAAACCACAAAATATGAATAGAAGCAGAAGCAACCACCTACAAAAAAAGGGAGGCAGTGTGGAGAATTTGTAAGCAGAACAAAACCCACTGACACCTGTTGGAAATATGTTATTATTATATAATTACATATTACATTATGTTGCAAGTTTTTATGTATGTTTAAAGTTTTAGATCAGCTCATTTAGAGTCCTTTCACGCAGGCTGATTATTTTCTGTGACCGTTCTAAGAGGAAAATTGAAAATAAAATGTTTTATAATCTTATAAATACATTTTTTTCTTGTTCTGAGTAATTCTAGATTAATCTAAAATTTGCATGTGATCACCCCACAGAAAAATACCCCTGTGAATAAATGCATTTATGTCTTAATATGGTATTTATCATGAGAGATTATACAGTTTGGAATTCAAAAGGCAAAATGAGCGTTTAAGGCAGTTCTGGTATTTATGGAATTGTGGCACTTCTAGTGTTAATAATGAGGAGGAGAAAAAAAGTTAATTATGCTTACATACAGTCCATAGCATGATTATGAGCTTTATAGGGTGAGATGTTTTGTACTTTCTTTTTTGTGGACGATGTAACAATGAAGCACAGATGTGAGGCATTCTTACATACCCATCCCTGCCAAAAAGCAACAGGTGTAAACCAGCTCCGACTTTGATGTTCGTGTTGTTGAAACAATTATTCAATCAAGACACAGAGAAAGCCAGAATAATTGGGCTCTGCATGAAGTTTCCTTTTTTATTATAATTTTTGGGTCAACCACAACATGACATCCATGTTGTTTCTTAAGTATTTGACCAAAAACATTTTCACTTCATCATGAAAAAAACATGCGAGAGCCTTTCAATTGTCTTCTACAATGTAACATGAGGAGCCTGTTTACACAGCTCACTGAAAAAGTCTCTTAGATCTTCCTTTGCCTTCAATAAAATATATATAAGAAAATGCACATATAAAAAATTGGAATGATAAGTTTTAGGACACGGGATAGAGGCACCCTTCGGTATGCAACAAAGCCCAGCTGTAAACAGTAACACGGTTTATTGTCTGCAAAAAAAAAATGCCGCAATTAAACATGCCTTGTGTGCTATGCATCTTAATGAGTCCCATAAAAAGCTGAGGGCGAGAGGCATTCCTTCAGCAACTTCTGAGCGCAAGGCGTATGTGTAGAGAAACCACAGAGTCCACACCAGAGCTAAAGACCCTGTCTCATTCTCCCCACTCCCTTTTCCCACCAACCGCCCATAATTACGCTTATTGGCCTCTTGTTTTATGTATGTTTTTACTGTACATTGCAGAAGTAAAGCAGTGCAAAGGAAAGCGCCTGGTTCTGGGTGTCTGGATGACTTTGCTAAAAAAAAAAAAAAAAAGTGATATAAGTAGCTCTGTCTCCTGTTAGTTCAATACCCTACTTGAAGAAATCCAACGAAAAAGGAGTTAAAATGGTTGCAGTTAGTACAGTATATCAATCAAGTCCCTCACCTCTTGGATTTCTTCTGTATAGTGTTAGATTTCCTGTCATCACCAGCATGCAGCTGCACTCTGACGGTGTAAAAACAATGAAATGATTCCCAGCGGCCCTGTAGTTATAAAAATGCTGTCTCAAACTTTAGTGAGAAGGTACATTCAATCTGAACTCTGCTTAGAATTGCGGACAATCTTTTTTCTAATTGGATTTTCACCCAATTTTGTCCAGCAGCAGCTGCAAAATGATGTTCTGTTCAGTAGCAATAGGCTACTTTATATTTTTGTTACTGTAATTGCGCTGTGGTGTTTGTTCCTGTTGTGACCTTACAGAAAGCCCTGTCGAGTCTTGTAATAACCAGTTTTCAGTGTTGTACCTTTCTAATCTTTGCTTTTCTTTTACCTTTTCTCAGGGTGATGCAGGCTCGTCTGCAGCAGGCATCAAGGTGAGAGCTAAGCTAAAGCTAACGTTTTTTTACTGTCTGTTTCTTGATCCTCATCAGGAGTCAGTTTCACTGTTTGTGGGTTTGAAATTTCTGATTTATGCATCTTAGACTTGTAGTCAAGACCGCCTAAACCGAGACCAAGACACTACCAAGACCAGAGAGTATCAAGACCAAGACAAGACCAAGACCAAGACCAAGACAGACCAAGTCAAGACCAAGACTAGTTCAGCTCAAGACCGAGACCGAGACTGAGACAAAAAAAAACCCTAGTTTTTTGTCATCTTGCATGAGTTGTAGAACATAAGCACCATACTGGGTTCAGCTGCTTAGTGTGCTATTAAGGACTGACATGACTATTAACTAGTCCCAAAGTCATCTAACAAAATAACAAGCCTCCAACACCACCCTGCACCTCAAAAAAAGTCTAATGAATGGTAAATATGTCACTGATTTAAGTTGTACTTAATTTGTAAATGAAACGTGAATTTTAAATATTAAAGATACACACAATTATCAACTTGAAATTGCATTATTTACCATTATAGTAGCCAAATTACACTGTATAATATCAGCATCACTGAAATGGCATAGGCCTAATGCTTAATCAATCACAACCATATACAAATATTATTCAAAGGCCAATGATGCCATATATTTATTCAAACAAGGCCATTATAAGCACAATACTGTAATTAAATACATAGACACACGTGCAGGTGCACCAAAAAATGCATTAAATCAAATGCAAAATACAAATAAAAAACTGTACTTCAAATTGTACAAATCCCTTCGAGACCACTCGGCCAGTCCGAGACATTGCGAGACCGAGAGACCCGAGACCGAGACAAGACCGAGACCAAAGACTGTCGAGGCCGTGACAAGACCAAGACCACAAAAAAGTGGTCTTGAGACCGGTCTTGAGACCAAGACCGGTCTCGAGAACTACAAGTCTAATGCATCTCTAATCACGACAACAACTTAATTATTAATAAATATTTACAAGAAGTAACTTCCAGGTGTAACTGTTAACCTAGCTAACTAATCCAACTCCAAAACCAACATTAGCTTGCTAATATATGAGCCATTTAGGGTGAAGAGTAATACGGTCAACATATCTGAACTGACACTTGATCAAAGTGCTATTTAATCACTATGTAAACTTTACACCTCCAAAAAAACTTGATATATTTTCCTCAAAGACAAAACATTAACGTCGGTTAAGCTAACGTTAGTGTAATCCTCAGTTGAGACCAGGGTTGTCAGGTCCACAGTTTTACCGCCAAATTGGGCAATTTTTAAAGTGTTGTGTTGAATTATTTGTGCACTGGTTATTGGGCAGAACATGCAGATTACATGAATAATATCTAAAAATCCGTATTCTAAGATCCATGTGCTTGCATGCCATGCTCAGACAGGGAGGACTAGAGGAGAGAAAACGGTAGAGAAAGCAACAGGTCAGTTTGTGCATCAGTGAATTGGTCTCAACATTCACAGAGGTATATTCTATTGATGATAAATTACTGTATCTAATAACACGAGGCCAAAAGAACAGTCGAGGGAAAACTGCTTTTAATGCCGGCACACTAAACATTTATGGTGTTACTTTGTAAAAATTACATTACAATTGGCAATGACAGTAATTCTGTTGGACTTTAAAAGCAGTGCACAGGTGTATGGTTTGGCGGGGCCATATCTTGAGTGCTGGCAACTGTGATTAAAACTAACTATTAAGAACTTAAGAAGGACTTAACACAGGCAGTTAATGAGTTTATGAGTAGCTGGTGCAACCAAATCCATAAATGAAGCAAACTCTTTGCATGTATTACAGGGCGAACCTGGAGAGCCTGGACGAAGTGGACAAAAGGTAATGATTGTACTTCATAGACTCTTTGATATACAGTAGATAGATAGTAGTACATAAATAGAATTAATTTTAATCATATGGATTAACTCTTTCTGTATTTTGTTGAATATATAGTATTTGTTAATGCTAACAATGGTTCCTGTATTGATAAGTGACTATGTGATTAAATATTCATTATGCAGTTACAGAAAATATTCAGTAGCTGGCTGAATATATTTTTTTATTTTTTATCACTGTGAATACACAAAATCGAAGCAAGTTAAAGGGATAGTTCGGGTTATTTGAAGTGGGGTTGTATGAGGTAGGCATTTTTTAACCACCTAAAAAAAGGCCCACCGAAAAAGTGTAAGCTATATTTATATTTAAATTTTTCCTGCTGTAGCTTGCTGCCAGACAGCCTTTGCAGATGGAAAACTGCCCTTATACAAGCCAAATATAATGTTCAAGCAGACTGCATTTGCAAAATCAGTCATTTTTAGCAAAACGTAGGAGTTGCTGATCTTCGGCTGCTCGTCTGTAGTTTGTTTGTGTTTATGTGTGACTTCGGTGAATCTGAATTAACCTTTTAAAACACCAAAGTCACACAATATCACAAATAAACTGACCAATCGAAGCAGTGATCGACCAGCAACTCCTGTGTTCCAAAAAGTAAAATTTCTGATTTCCCCAACTGAGTCAAGTTCAGGATTATTTGGCTTATATGTTTGGCTTGTTTGGCCCGTTTCCACTGGAAAACGCTGGCTGATGGCATGATAAAGTGATGAAAATATTCTAAACATAGCATACACAAACTTATTGTAATTTCTTTAAAATTAAAATGTTTTTTAAACTGCTTATCTCCCGTGCTGGTGCTCTCCTCTGCTTCTCCAAACTTAGAGCACGTCAGATAGCATCTACTGTAGGTAATACACTGACCATCGATAAGTACCTCATACAACCCCAGTTGAAACAATCCAAACCATCCCTTTACATGTAGAAGCTCCAGTCTGTTGTGCAAGATAAAATAGTTTGGATAAGAGCATTCCTAACTCAGCTGAACCTCACTGTTTAAAGTGTAATGAGGATGGTTGAACATGGGGGGCTCACTGAGCAGAACCCGACACTTCACCTTGAGCTGCAGCACATCACAGTGTTCCAACTCGTTTTACATTTACTTTGGCTTGATCCTTGTTTTGAGCCAGCCAGATATCACACTAACATACTGGATATACTAAATATTTTGGATGTTTTCTCTCCATTTTATTGTAACTTCTAAAAAACAGGTCATCCCATTATTTTGTTGTCCAGCTACACAAGTTTCTTTTTGTAAGAAATGTATGTTGGTGTGACCTCTCTCTCTCCATGCCAGTTTTTACTCGACACGTTTTCCAAGCCAACAAAGGAAATCTGAAGAATATTGCAAAAGAAACAGTTGCTGATGAGGAACTAATCAAACAAGCATGCGGCAGAAGAGGAGCTATTTTCCTGCAAAAATAAAGACCATTACTTGTCCCTTGACCAGACTGCTGCCGAGATTGCACCAGTGCTTCGTCTAATTACACTTTTTAATCCCGAGTGCTGCACCCCATTAATTTCCCCTCTCTTTTCTCTGTTTGGACAAACTGGTTCCAGACAGACAGAAGGGCTTTTAGTCTTTTTTTTCTGCTGTGCTGCAAAGAAAATACTCGTGGCCTAACTAATTTTTTGACTGCTTTATCTTATCTCTCATTTTACAGCCATTCTGCTTGTGCTGACACACTTATAAGTTGTGTTTCTCACTAAAATGGCCATCAAGAGACTGCTCCCCATTAAATATTACCATTGGATGACAATCAACTGTTGGTGAAGTGGTAGTCCACAAGAAAGACTCTCATTCATTAGTTTTACAATGCTTTCATTAGCCACAATGGAAATTTACAGCCCCCTCTCTGATCCCTTGAGTGCCATTACAGTTGATCATTCTCGTGCGGTGCTAATCATTTCTTTTCATATGCCATAAATACAATGGTCTTAATAGAGCGTTAAATTATCCAGAGTCAGAAATTTTGTTTTGAAAGTCTCGCAGAGGCGTCATGAGGGACTCGACCTCTGCTTTTTCCACCGTCGAATCAAAACGACTGCACGTTCTTCAAACTTGCATGTAATGGGAGTCTGGAGGAGTTCTCAGCTTGACAATGACCCGACCTTGGTTACGGAGAAATAGGCCAACTCTCGATTTTCCAGCACTGCCAAACTCTAACGACCTTGAAGCCACGGCAGCTCTCTCAAACAGCTTTTGCAACTTTAATCCAAAGTATCTGACAGTTGTTCCTTCCAGAAACCAGAACTTTTCACACCTGCCCAAACCAATAAAATCACAAAAATAAAACTCCATTGCACTGTGTGAAGGGTTGAGTATTATAACAAGCACTAATCACGCCGTCAAGCCATGGCTGCATGTGTTGGTTTGAAAGTGAGTGCATGTGCAGTACCTTCTGCTGGTGCTTACTGCAAGCAAATGACAGTCAACTCAAACTTACAGTACGGACAGCAGGCCACTTTGCAGAATTACAGCAGCTCATAGCTAGAGGAAACACAAATAGAAAATCAAATGTAGAGCTAACAGAACCCTAAAGAGCCTACCAATGAGGCTTGACTCAGCTTAGCTTGGCTTGGCTGTAACATGTCACACTCTTCCTGTGTAGGGAGAGCCAGGACTTCCAGGGCTGCCTGGACTCCCAGGGATAAAGGTAAATGCTTCGCTGTTTTTGTCCCCAATCATCCCCCCACCCCCCGCTGTTGTCCCTGTCCATCCCCTTCAGCTGGTCTGTAGCAGAGTTCAGAGCAAAACTCAGCTGACATTACAGTATCATCATCAGTGTTGGGTGGCGTTACTTTTTTTAACAGTAACTCGTTACATCACAAGATTACTGCCATTAAAAAGTGACTCTTCACGTTGCAGCGTTACCTACTGAGAAAACTAAATCATTTCAGGGTCACTCATGCCCCCTTACATGCAAAAAAAAAAAAAATAGATACGTCTTTGTCAAATGATATAACTGTCACTCCCACGTACTTCCATGCGTCCTATGTTGGCATGGATGTTAAGCAATACAGCCACTAGAGGGCATCACTTCAAAGTCAAAAGTTACCCCAAAAGTTTCTGACAGCAAACAACAAACATTAGGACTAATATTTTTCTTGTTATTGGTAGGGTTAGCATGGTATTTGAGGCCTTGTGCCTTTCAGTTTTATTTTAACTATCAAGGGAACCCTGAAAGTATTTGTGGAGCAAAATGTGTAATGACCAGTAGAGGGAGCTGAAGGAGGTTGTGATAATGTACCGCTTGAGACAGAGTCAAAACCGGAGGCAACATTGTAGATTGCGGTGGTCTGTACAGCCATTAAATGCATCACAGCATGTGGACAGAGAAACTAGTTGACAACAAACATCTGTCTTTTTTTTTTTTAACTTGTTTGTCTTGTCCTGTGGTCGTGTCTCGCCTAAACTACTGGCTACACTGCCCCCACTATTGCTGGAGGTACTGCTCTGTTTTGTCTGTATCCACAAGCTTTCAGAAAACATGCAAAAATACAGATAAAATGAACAGAGTATGGACAGAAGGCTCCGCCCATATCCACATGCCTAGCTAACGTTTAGCATAAATGAGCCTTTGGAGTACATTTGCGATACCAACAAAGAAAATCTAGTCACGATATTGTCTTGGTGATCTGACAGTGAATGTGACAGAGGCACAACTGCCTCTATGAAAACAATCAAACACGGGCTCGTATAGCCTGCAGTGCATGTGTGAACATGCCAATAATGATAGATAGAGATAGATAGATAGATCTTTATTTGTCTGACCCAAAGGGTGTCAGAAATTTTTCTTTGACAGGGCTCATATCACTTTCCACACACACATATGCACACACAGAAGGCATTAAAAACATTAGTACTAATAATACTACAAGGACAACATTACAGCAACATTACTACCTAAAAGAAACCACTTAGCTTCTCAATACACATGCCTACATACAAACTATAAAAGTCTACAGGCTTTTCAAATCACGTAGACTCACCCAACCAATGTTCTCTGTAGTTTATTCTCTTATAATGCAGGAGAAGTTTTTCAAGTTTCTTGTAGAAGGTCTGTAGGAGGAAAATCCAGGGGCAAGAGTAGAGAGAACTCTTGCACTCTGTTCTTTACTTGCAACAAACTTTATTAAAGATATCACGTTTTTGTCCGTAGACTTTTTGTCTTAAATTAAGTTTACTGCAACTTAAAGGAAAGTGTGCAGGAGTTTTTTCTTCTCTTGCCCAAGACTTCCAAGACTAAAAAACCTCTCCACAATAGTCTGGATGGTGTCCTCGATTTCAGTGTCCACCGAGACCGTAGGATGTGTCTGTCCTCCTGTCTCAAATGCAAAAAGTCACCTCCGACAAGACTTGTAAGGCTAAAAAAAAGCCTCTCCGCAGGAGCTCTGGTCTGGATGGTACTGGAGTATAGAGAAGAAAGATTTGATCATGGTGAATTTGTTCAATACG
Organism: Lutjanus argentimaculatus; assembly: GCA_034769285.1. Taxonomy (NCBI): domain Eukaryota; kingdom Metazoa; phylum Chordata; class Actinopteri; order Lutjaniformes; family Lutjanidae; genus Lutjanus; species Lutjanus argentimaculatus. Next base: position 9,526,785 of record JAWZSL010000018.1, on the reverse strand, counting down.
TCCATCAGCCTGAGATACTAGATGTCCACGGAGGCCACTGGCTGCTTTTGTCCTCCGTTTCAAATGCAAAAAAGTCACCTCCAGCGAGACTTCTGAAACTAAAAAGCCTCCCTACAGACGCACTAGTGGGATGGTGTTGGACTGTTGACTCTAAGAAGATTTTTTAAGTGTACGCTGAGATCATAAGCTGCGTCTGACCTTAGTTTGAAAAGCAAAACTCACCCTCAGAGTTTCCTCCACTGACAGGTGCAGGTGAAAATGTAACTAAATAACTAAGTACCTTCATTGCAAAACTAAAGCCTTACCTTACTCGTAACAAAAAGTAATCTGAGATCTCTAATGAGTTACTTTGTAACGTGTTACCCTCAACACTGATTGTCATACCTCATGTATGACACATTAAGGTCTTGCTTTTCCTGCTGTATGGGATTTGTGGCTACTTCCGTCTGCTTGAGTGGCAGAGTCACAGTAACACCTGTGCATTCAGTGCGGTAAAAAAGTAAGGAGCTCAGGCAAACTGACAAAACCAAATAGTCGATGCTTTTGATCTGCCAGAAGTCAGCAAGAAAACCGCCTAATTACGGTTTGTGTGGAGGTCTATGAATTAATGATTGGAGCACTGCATCCCTGGCAACAACTTCAGTCTACTTCCTGGAAGTGGCATCAAGAGAGTCGGTGCAGAATGTGTCAAAACTACTGCTTGTTAAAGAGAGGAAGTTTGATTTTTATTTTATTATTTAGAAATGTTCAAAACAGGCTTTTATTGTTTTAGTCAGGGTACTTGTTTGTTTTTGTTTTTTTACTGTATCATAAAAGACAAACAGCAGATGGTGGACTTAATGCACAAAAGGCACATAATTATTCACTGCCATCTTATGCTCGAAGAATAACAACCGCCTCAATGTATCTCAGGATCATTAGCGTGAAATATAACATGTGAATGCGAGGCATGCTCACACGGGCATGATGAGATGATGCTTGTTTCTGCTTTGGTTTTGTTTTTTCTCCTTTTGTGTGCTTGTAATGTGCTGGCCTTGTAAAAAAGCCCTTTCATTTTACAGTTTATATACTCCTGTTTTTACTTAAGGGGCCTGAATGCTTGATGGATTCTAACAATATTTTGCTAACGTAGCACTCGCGGGTTCTCAGCTCGGCTTGCACTTTGTTCTGCTCCACATTCTTGACTGTTTATCCAATCAGAGTTTAAAAGTTTGAGAAGCAAGTGTCCATTACCTCTCCAAAGGCTTCCAGTATGCCTAATCTGGGCCTACGCTCTTAGACATAAAGGTGATCACTAGAACCACATAGGGTTCTTCTGCTTGTCCCTTTGGTTCCTGGTAGAACCTTTTATAAAGGTTCCACTTGGAATCCTCTCCTAGAGCTCAACATAAAGGGTTGCACCTATAACCATCTGTGACAGGTTTCACACAGAAGAGACGGGATGTTCTACAGAGAACCCTTCTATGGTATAAATGGTTCTGCCCAGAACCCTCTTTAGGAGTTCTATCCATTCGAGAACACTCTGGGTCGGACCTCAGGCCGTCAAGAAGAACTCTTAATCCTAAGAGTGCACTTTAGTTGGGAACTCTGGTTGCAGATGGTGAAGTGATATACTCCCATTAAGTTATTTCCCAATCAAACATAATGTAAATCAAATCATATTGAGTATCACACCTCATACTGGAAGCTCTCTCCTCATAAGTGAAAGTGCAAACGTGAAAACGTTAAAGCTTCTTCATGAGTGGCAGAGAACCTGGAATTTGCATACACTTAAGCAGACCACTTCTGTGTGCTCTGATGAGTTTCAAACAAGGTCAGTCATAACGTCTATTAAGGCTCATAAGTGGGAGTCATTAATGGATGTGAAACCAGGGGATAAATTAACAAGCCGCTGATAATTTGTGTCCGTGTGTGTCTGTGTGTGTGTGTGCGTGTGTGTGTGTGTGTGTGATTTATGCATGTCCCAGAATATGTGTTTGTGTGAGCAAGTTAAGTGCATGCCTGTCGTTTTGAATACGTTTGCCCATGCATCTTGTGTATGTGTTTAGCGCTCATTAGCAGCGGGTGGAGGTATGGTACTACACCAGACATGCCCTGTGGGGAAAAAAAATGAGTAACATTGGCTTTTTTTTTTTTTTTTTTTTTTTCTTCTCAGGGTGAGCCTGGATTCCTCGGCCCACAGGGAGAACCAGGGCTTCCAGGACTCCCAGGAACTAAGGTGGGGTGACTTCAGCTTTCCACAGCAGTCTTGTTTTTCACAATAAGAGAGGTGCTTTCTGCTCAGAGTGATACACTGCATACTTCATGACAATGAAATGAAAATGAGTTGCAACAGCTTTGGCAGAGGTTTGAAAAGCACTTGGATTTTGGATAAAGTGCTTGAAACTGCTTAGAACTGCAATCGGATTACTTTCATTATAAACTGCTACCTCACTGAATAGTTTGCTTTTTAGATATAAATAAAAATAAAGTCAGATGTTGGCTCAGTCATGTTGCATGGATGTTAAGTCTATTTTGCAGACAGATGACACATTTTGAAACATTAAACTCTATTTATTTAACTTTAATTTTGGTTTGTAGCACAATAACAACTCATTTACTGTGATTAAGAGGCGAAACCATCATTTTGAGTATATATGTATTTCACCACAGCTGTAAGGTGCTGGGAAAGCTTGAAGATGCACCTCGAAAATTCTTTAAAAGTGCTTTAATATGACTTTGGAAAAGATGTCGGAACCCAGCTTATTAGAGATGCACCCGAATCTGAATATGTTATTCAGGAAAGGACACGTAATGCGATGGAAACAGATATTTCCTCCATCCAAATATGCATGTTATTATTTGAGAAAATATGAATAATTTCCAAAATCTAGAGCAGTAATGTTCAGACTGCTACTTTTTACTTTTATCTATGTACATTTTTACCCGAGTACTTAATTTTAATGCTGTAATATTATCATATATTGCGATATTAATATTGTATTCATTAATATTTCAGATGTAAAACAGGATATTTCAATTTGAAAAACATATTTTTTCAGTTTCTGATTGTTGATTGTCTCCCAGTTAAAGGGATGTTGTGAGGTGCAGTTCATAAATCTTAGTTTAGTTAAAAAAAATTAAAACAAAAGAGAGAATGAAATGTTCAGTAAGAAGGTCTGCAAATATATTTCAGAAATAATTGATCCTAATATTAAAGCATTTTGAAAGTTTGTAGGCACAGAAGAAGTCAGAAAATAAGACATTAACGTGGTTTCTGGTATGAGCCTCGCCTACTTCTGCTCCTCTATACAGAGACAGATAATTTTGTTGGTTGAACAGATACGGATATAGATGACGTCTCTGTGCACCTCTGCTGCTGTCGTCCTGTCAGTGTGATATGAAATTGGTAATTCCTCTGGGTTTATGATCTCGTTATCCATTATTATCACTTTACCAAGGTGATTAAGCCTCCGTTTCCTCAAAATGTCACTTGGAAGTGGTCAGAATGAGCTAATCCTGCCGCTCCCTTTGAGTCGTGACATTATCACACCGTGGAGCCGGCAGTGATAATCCAGACACACTAGAATTAATGTTCACATTGTCCTTTTGCATCGAGCTGTTTGCGGTGCATTGATAATCAAGCTATTATTAGTCTTGCATTGTCCTCTGGTGTCTCTCCATTCTGTAATGAAATGTCAGGGTGGAGCTGAAAAGGAGCGAATAGTTTATCTGATGTGTTTTCCTTGCGTTCAGGTCTAAGACAACTGGAGTCTTTTTCAAAATAAGAGTCTGCAGGTTTATTTTCGAGCATGTGCCATTAAGTTATCATTAGTAAGCGGTTATTTGAAGAGAAACCCAAAGCCTAATTGCTTCAACACTGCTGAATAATGGTTGCGTCCCACTTGGTTTGAAGAATCAGCAATAAGTGTGAGAGACTGCGGCCCCTGAGTTATACCACATCGCCCTCTGTTGGCCGTCTTAAGGAACTTGACACTGAGAGACAGTGCACACAACTATACAGTACATACATCAAAGGACTTGCATTTTTCTTTAAATATTTGATTTAAGGACAAAGAAAAACGGAGGATGCAAGTGTATGTTTTGAAGTTTTCTTCAAAATAACAGTTCAAGGTTACACAACCGTGATGCAGATGCTGACTCAGCATAAATATCTGCAATTCACTATGTAAAACTGTCGAGTAAGCAAACTCAGAGAGAAGGGTAGTAGATGCCCTCCATGTCAGTACTGCTTAACATTAAAAATAACTCGAGTTCATGCCTGATGTTCAGAAGATGCAGTGTATATTATATAGATATGTATACATGCAGACATTAATCATCATATATCCATTTCCTTTGCACTGTTTGTAATGTTTCAACCTATGAACACTTGACTTCTGTGTAGATTTCTTTATTATGTTGTTGGTTTTTGTGCTTCTTTGATATATTGACAGTTCTAAAAAGAACACATGTTGATGTGTCTTGGCATTGTTAAAATAAGCAGGGACATTCCTTAAAAAGATGTCATCTCGATGGCTGCATATGTTGCTCCAAAACCCGTGTGCACCTTTCAGCATTAAATAGGACCTTCACAGTTTGCCCTGACGCTGGCTTTTGAACTTTGTGCTGGTAACAGTCTGGATGGTCCTTTTCCTCTTCAGAGCAATGGGAAAAAATCCTTGAATGTGCACACACGCTTAGCCAATAAAGCCAATCTGGCTCTGATTATCTGCTAGCAATAAAAGAAGGGTTAGAAACTGAGCTTCTATCAGCAGTTCTCATTCATATTTATTAAATACAGGTTGCAGGAAAACAGCAGCAACTTCCCTTTTGTCACTGAGCAGTTTGTTCTTTTTTGTCTGTACAGGGTGAAAGAGGTGAACACGGGCCACCAGGAAAAGGTGAAAGAGGAGACATTGGACCCGTTGGACCAAAGGTCGGTCATGCAAGCGCATGTGTGCACATAAGAATGGCTTGAATTAAACAAACTGGATCGTTCAGCAGCTTGTCTTTAAGAGTTACTACTGCTATTACTCACAAATGTCTTTTCAGCTGTTTTAACTGATAGATTTCTGCTGCCATCTAGAGCCTCACAGATTCAAGCACATATTATAAACTTCCCGGAGTTTTAAATAAGTAAAAGTAGTGCATCCCTAAAGAAGGGGGCTCATTCAATTCATCAAATATTCAGTGAGCTGGCTAAGCCATTATAGCCTTGTAATGAGTTCAAGGCTTTCCCAGGAGTCCGTGTAAAGTAAACCAAATATAAATGAGTTTACCATTGTTTATGTCTGGCACTGACCCAGCAGGTAGCTTAAGCTCCAGTCTAAACTGAGACGACCCACAGATCTGTTTCACATCCTATTAGAAACCCCCAGAAGTGAACCCCTGCTTTATCAATGCTGGAGTTCAAATAAACACTTTCCCCACCGCTTTGGCAGTTATGGCATATTAAAAGCTGCTTATTTTAGTGCAGCTGACTGTGTTGCTCTCTCGGGAGGAGCATGAGAGGTTGATGGTATTTCCTTTGTGAAATATGCATTTTAAATGCATTGAATATTTTATGGTGAATTTGGATTGAACCCATAAAGAGCTTGTTTTATGTTTTTTAATTTTCTCAAGCTTTTAATTTTTTTAATAGTGTGCCTCACATCATTCCTCCGTGTTTTTCTTTTTTGACTCATGGCAGGGTTCACAAGGAGAGGCTGGTACACCTGGTCCTAAAGGGTCAAAGGTGAGCGCAGCAGTTATGTTTTCTTTAAATGTGCTGAACACAGCAGCGTCTTAATTAGCTTAACCTCTAATTAGATTTTTGCAGGTGATCCAGATCTTGGATTTCCTCCACTACATCTGTTTTAGTGTACTACACTGTAAAAATAAATGATTTGTTTTAACTTAAAAAAGTCTGGGGCAACTTAAAATTTTAAGTTGACTGAATAATTATGAACATTACAAACAATGTGATTTCTTTTACATGTTTTTAGTTCACAGTGTTTTCATTTTTCATCATTTTTTTTTCAATCTACAAAAAAGAAGAGTTAGTGGGAAGTCTGCTAATATGCTGATCATGTTTCTTTAGAAACTTAATTTAATGAGTTGATTGAACTCTGTACAGTGCATTTGTTCAACTCAGCATCTCAAGCCAGAAGGCTTAAAATACTAGAAATAAAAAATGTTTCTTTATGTGATGTTAACAACAAAAGAGAAGTCCACTAAAATTTTTACAGTGTAGAACAATAATGAAGTACATGTGATAAACCATTTCAAAACATTTAGTCCATATTCCACAATTTTACCACGTGGAAATATCTAAGACCATTATAACTGTGCAGTAATAACAGTAATGGCAGTTCTTTGATCGTTTTTGTTTGTCTTCTCACATTAGGGGGAGACAGGAGATAAAGGAGATTTGGGATCAGTTGGCCCGCGGGTAAGAAAGTATATTAGAGAATTAAATGCCTCTATTCTGCCACTTCTTGAATGATCATGATGTTGCATGCTGAGTAAAACATTCAGAACTACCCAGGGGGTACTATTAGTGTAGCTGCATGCTGGTTACCACCAGGGGGCAGCAGTCAGATCTTAGAAGTTTGGTTTTTTTTTTTGGGAAAAGATGCACATTGATATTGGTGTTTTATTTGTCTGATGTTATGCACAAATCGGGTGTGCAGGGTGAAAGAATGAAAATGTTTAAAATGTGTTTCTGAATGTCAATAATGTGCAGGGCCCCCCTGGGCAGAAAGGAGACCAAGGGGCCACAGAAATCATCGATTACAACGGAAACATTCAGGAGGCTTTACAGGTCAGACAAGTCTTCATTCATTTCTCTCATTCCTGTTACTTCAGAAAGACTACTCTATAGGTGTTATATGGGCACTAAAGCGAGAGTTCAGATTGTTTGAAGTGGGGTTGTATGAGGTACTTATCCATAGTCAGTGTTATTACCAACAGTAAATGGTAGTTGACATGCCCCCAGTTTGGAGAGAAGCAGAGAGGAGTACCAGCATGGAAGCCAAGCAATGAACTGCTGTGGACAGGGTCAGCAACACAACCTATTTTAACAGGCCCACCTAAACACACACCATCAATATCAGGTTAAGTGTATGCTGCATTTTGAATATTTTCACTGCTGAACCTCGCCGTCAGACAGCCTTTTCTGAAGGGAAACCAGCATTATATAAGCCAAATATATCTCTCTCCAACGCAACCAATCTCCATTGACAAAAATAGTAATTTTACCTCACAGAGCACAGGAGTTGCTGGTCTACTGCTGCCTCTTTGAATTAGTTAATTTTTGTTACTGTGTGACTTTGGTGTTTGAAAAGGTTAGTTCAGATTCACCAAAGTCACGCAACAACACAAACAAACCAGCAGATTGAGGCAGTGGTAGACCAACAACTCCTGTGATTTAACAAGGCAAAATTACCGATTTTGCCTATGGAGTTTGGCTGGTTTGGAGAAAGCAGTATTTAGCTTACATGACAGTCGTTTCTTGTCTGAAAAGGCTGTCTGGTGGCAAAGTAAACCAGTAAAAATATTCTAAATACATGAGGTACGCTTGAACAGATTTTTAAACTATATTGAAAAGAGCCAAATAGATATATAATAATGTATTTTGTAAAATGTAAGGCTGTAAATTGTGCTGTATTCTGGCATATCTGTGTGTTTAAATTCTACTATAAGTTGAGTGACCCTTTATTTTCAAGTTCCTACATACAGCCATGATTATGTCCTCTACAGATATAAAGAGGTTAACATCTTTACTTTAATAAATAACTCATTTTTAGGGTGTATCTGTGCAGAAATATGCTGATACAAAGCTTTCTCTCCTGTATGACCTCTACAATCTTATCTCTCTTACCTCTTCCCCTTTTCCACTCCTCTGGCCCACTGCAGAAGATTACCACTATTACAGTAACGGTAATTACTTGTAGGCTCTGTGTATTTTGTGCATTGTGTCGTCTCCACAAGTGATTCATCTCTGTCCTCGCATGGGCCCAACCCAGTCCCCACCTTGGTTTGCACTGCCTTGTTGTATTTGTGCTCCCTCACCCAGCGACGTGTTTGCTTTAACAGCGAATGAAACAGCATTCGGCGCTGCGGTTGTGCTTCTGTCTGATCGACGCTACAAGCTGCCTGAGTTGCTGGTTGTCTCCTTGAATGTTAGCAAAACATCCTTTTAAAGCAACCTCATGAGAAAATATTTGAAAAAGGGTTTTCCAAACCTCACTCAGTCCACTTTTGGTCAAAATCATACCATGCACAGCCAGTTATGATTATATAGAGGCGAGAATGCCAAGGACAGAACTCCAATGTGCTGATTTGTGCTCATTTAATTGAAAATTTGTTTAGGAATATGCACCAAGCATAATACTGACTGGTATAGGACCTAAAGATTGATCTACCTTTATTATCCAGTATCCAGGCCTTGTCTTGAAGAGGGTCTTTGTTCAAACTCAAGTTTTAAGACCTGCATTGTTTCAGGCTTTTACTTATATGTTATATATTCCTAAATCATTGTGGTCAATTAATTTGAAATCAAGTTTCCTCTCAGCAAATCTGGAGCCAGGTAACATCGCACGATAGAAAAACTGTGAACATTGCAGAGAAAGTGAGAAGAAGGGGGTTAAAGCTACTCATCACTGTCAGCTCTGTCACCAGCAAAAAAATTTAACAGTATAAGCTAAGAAAGTTCAATATAGTGCTATCTATTTTAAACAAAAAATGTCTAAGTTTGAAACCCAGTGTGGAAAAAAATGAAGGAAAATTTGTGCCTTACTCTTTGAAAGGGACACGATTTTGTAAACCAGAGTGATTAAAGCAACATTACGTATCATGTTGGTTAGCGTGGAAGGAAATTAGCACGTTTAGCATCACACGCACTGAACTGAAATTTTCTTGAAACATCGTCCGTGTTTACCAAAACTCAACATACATTTGGCTTGTGTTGATTCACATCTGACATTTTGTCACACATTATAACATAAATCTAGTGTTTATTAGTAAGAATATGCACCATGTAAGATAAGTGCTTTGAAAAATGTACACATTTAAAATAACGGAAAAAAAATTTCAAAGTTGACTGAGTTTGAAAAATCCTCCTTCATCTGTGCTTTATTCTGTGAAAGTGACTTTTTTTTTTTTTACCCGAGTGATCACACGTTGTGAACTTAGATTTTTTTTTGGAAAACTCCAGCAGGAAATTTGCATGTTGTAAGTGTATAAGCTAAACTGTGTAAGGTAGGTGTAACAAGCTGCATCATTGATCGTCAATTTTAAAAAACTGCATACATTTAAATTTACAGAATTTTTTCTAAGCGGATTTAGTTTGAATAAACCCTCCTTCATTTGTCCCACAGTGATTAAAGCAACATCATGAATCACGCTGGTTAGCATGGTGGAGAATTAGCATGTTTAGCATCACACATACCGAGCTGAAATTTTTTTTGAGGAATCATGCTTGTGGACCAAAAATCCACTTTCATTTGAACGTTTCTTTTATTTCTCGTATCTTTCATTCTGAGGCTGTCACTCTGCAACATTGAGCAACAAACCACTGAATTTTAGATGTGAATGCGCAACATGAATATACCCCCTCTTCCCAAAAATGATTGCCTCAAATTCAAATTCAGTGAAATTCATGGTTTAATTCCAACGTGATCATGATCAAAATATGTAGCACTCATGTTAATGATGATAATGATTTATCCATATGCTCTAGCTAACATGTTTTTGACTTTGGCATGTGTCTTTCAGCTGAGCGCCATAGTTCATAACTGATTGCTAACCTTTTTTTGTGCTGTTTGCAAGTCATTTCATTCTGATGGTCAGCTCCATTGTCGATGAAAGCTAGTTGCATTCAAACCATAAGTTGAACTGATCACTCCCAATCAAAAGTATATTTCCTCAGGTGAGTATAAATCTCATTAAATCCCCTCCTGTGTCTCTCTTTTTATTCAGGGTCCTCCTGGACCTCCTGGGCCAATGGGACCACAGGGTCTCAAGGTAAACTCTATTTTGTGCAATTTTTCTCACATTTTCCATCCCACGACTTTCGTCAACCAACAAAATCACAATTTTTTACTGTCCGCCGAGTGCAAAATAAAACAGGTAACACCAGCACTTCTGTTGTGTTTGTAAAATGTCGCCTTGTCTTTTTCTTTCAGGGCGATCGTGGTATGCCTGGTCTACCTGGACTCGATGGTGAAAGAGTGAGTTCATTAAATATAATCATGTGTTGATCACCTCGATTTTGAATTGGTTTATATAGCAGAACTACACTCAGTCTTTAATCTCTCTTTTTAATTCTCTGTACCTGTATTTTTTTGCCCTCCCCTCTCAGGGCTACAAAGGTTCCAAAGGAGACATGGGAATGCCTGGAGCTTCAGGAGATAAAGGGGCGACCGGTTTACCTGGCCTGCCTGTAAGAATCGACATAAACAGTTATCACTATTTTCTAAGACAAAGACTCTGTTTTTAGATGGTTATTAGATTATTAGATTATTAGATTAGAAACTACACCGTCTCATGAAGCTTTTGTCCCTCAGGGTGTCAATGGGGTCAAAGGGGACAAGGGAGATTCAGGTCTACCTGGTCCTCAAGGTCCTTCAGTAAGTCACTTCAAAGATGTTTATTATGACATATGCCATAAACATACTTGTTGCTGTTCATTATCAAATTTCATGCTCTTAATGTGAATGAGTGTTCATGACCAGGTGTTTTCTGTGAATTTTTACTTCATTTCCAACATTTCAACTTTATTCCCAACATTTTCAAATTCCTCCTCAGATTTATTTTTCTTAAGACTGGCACTGATACCGAAAGTTTACTTTATTCTTGACATTTGGACTTTATTCACGGCATTACGAATTTATTCTTGACTTAACTGATTTATTTTTGACATGATGACTATGACTTTATTCTTAACGTTAAAATTTTATTCCCAACATTTAGATTTTATTTCCAACATGTCCACTTTATTTTTGAAATTTCAACTTTACTCCCAAAATTTCAACTTTATTATCAACATTTCAAATTTATTCTTGAAATTTCAACTTTATTCACAACATTTCAACTTTATTATCAAAATATAAAATAAACAAACAGAAAAAACTCCTTCCCTCTCTGATTTTTTCCCCCTTATCCAGCACTAATACTGAAAGTTCGACTTTATTCTTGACATTTCAATTTTTGCTTGCTTGTTTTGCGTTTTGAGAATAAAGTCAAAATGTTGAGAATGAAGTTGAATTACCAGTTTGACTTAAAAAAAACGTAAAATTTCACTTTGTTCTTGAAATTTTGACTTTATCCTCAACATTTATCCTCAACATTTCAACTTTATTTTCGACACTTCCTTATGCCTGGCTCTAATACTCTTCTGAACATTAATCACCATGATTTAATAACAAAATATCCATATTTAATATTTGCAGATCAGCGGTCCTCCAGGACCACCAGGGCCCCACGGACCCCCAGGACCCATGGTGAGTGTTTCAAAAAAGTCTCATCAGGGGACAATATATCATACATCTTGGAACATCCCAAAATGTCATTAACTGCATAATATAAATCTACAAATATAAATTTCATGCATGTCATTCATGACCGTACTCACAAAACCATGATTTTGAGTAATTTATGTAACGATGTGCTTTATAATGTGTCAACACTCCAAACCTTTCTCCTCCCTGTTGCGAACAAACCCAACCTGTTTGTTGTCGGGTGTTTGTGATTCTTTTTGTTGCAGGAATGAAAACATGTCACAATGCTACAGATTAATTAATCACAGTGTCTACACAAAGTATATGCAGCACTATGAACAAGCCCAATTTTAAACATGCAGGTTATGAATCCTCCTTTTACATACTGACTTTATAAAACCTCCAACACTGTCCTCAGACACCACAGTGTTTTCTCAAAAAGCTTTAATGGCCACAAGACAAAACTCCAGCCGACAAACTGGTGCTGTCAGTGTCTGATTGCATCTTCCCATTGAAGTATTTGTAGCCCAGTATACCAGTGTGTCTTCTGGGTAATTTCACGTCAGTGTTTGTGTAACGTCACCTAGGAACAAAGCGTAAATAAAAAACACAGGGATGAGGACTTGGCACCGCTTGACTGTGGGAAATTTCAAAGTGCTGCAGTTGTTCTACTCGTCCAGTCATCTCATTTTCAGCAGCAAGTTAGTTATTTACTGTGACTTGGACACAACTGGAGATGAAGGACAGATTAGAGGAGCGACAGATGAAAAAAAAGGGTTCAGCTGTATAAAATGAGAAATAAATATAGTTGATTTTGAGATTAGCAACAATCTGATAGTTTCCCGTGTTTTCATGTTTTCAGGGCCCCCATGGTTTCCCTGGACCAAAGGTAAGTTTCAACAAAGTAAATGTAAAACAATTCACATGTGGATCATTATGACTTTAATTAAACTAAAACAGGCACATTTTATGAGTCTTTCTAACCCTTGGTGAGAATCACATTTCATTGTAATACTTAGTAACATTGTGAAGCTTGGTGCATGAAAAGTTAATAACATTTTAACTATTTAACATTTGTACCTTTCAAAAATGAAACATTTAAGAAACACAGAAAACAACAAGCTCTAGATGAGCTGGGATCTTCATGAATTATTAGATTCTACTTTCTGTCACTGATGCATCTTCTTCACTGTGTCTTGTAGAACCGGGTAGCTTTACTGAAGGAAGTGATTTCATAAAGTTTTAGTCTTTGTTGAACAAACCTCCATGAGCTCTGAAATAAGGAGTTTTTTTTTTTACTGGTGACAGAGAAGATCAATCAATCAATCAATCAAACTTTATTTATATAGCACTTTTCTTACAAACAGAATGCAACACAAAGTGCTTCACACAATAAAAACAATAAAACAGAAAAACAGATTCATAAAAAATAAATAAATAGATAAATACACAATAATAATAAATACAAGACATAAAGTTTAATTAAAAGCCAGGCTAAAAAGGCAGGTCTTGAGTTTGTTTTTAAAAAATATCAACACTCTTATGTGGCCCTCAGGTCCTCAGGTGATGAAGATGAAGATGACAGGGCGCTTGTAATGAGTGTTGGTTAATAGGTAATAGGGCCCTTATGAGATACTTATTAACATTAATGTGTGTTAGCAAGTGTTTAATAATAGACATAACAAACAATTTATTGTTAGATTACAAGGCATTTATAAGCACTTATAAGAAACTTGTTAACAGTTTTTAACTCCTTGGAATGTTAATAACAACTTTATGAATTTCTTAATTTCTTATTTTATAATAAAGTTACAATACATTTATTGAGTTTAACCAACTTACTTATAGTGTCATTGTTAAATTAAAGGTTTCACAATGATGTTGTAGGTAAGTTAGTTAAATAAATAAATGTGTTAATAATGCTATTATGAATTATCATAAAAACTCATAAGGCTTTTATAAGCATTCTTAAGGAGTCTATGAACTGAATCAACCACACATGACGCCTTAATGTTGTGCTGAAACATAAATCTGAACAGTTTCATTAAGTCTGTTATAGTCAAGTTGTCATAACAGAGACATCTCAGACAATGTCAACTTTGCATTAACAATGACATAATGACCTCACTTGTAACAGCCTTAAACATTCATACAGACTCCTTAATGTTCATGACAGGCATCATGATATGGTTATGACAGTGTAATGACAGTCTTATGCACACCGCTTCAAATGTCACTAACTGTGTCATATTCCCTTCTCTCCCTTGTTTGCTTTCTGGTTGTTGTTTTTTTTAGGGGGAACCTGGTTTGCATGGTGTGAAGGGAATGCGAGGGGAACCGGGACACAAAGGGGACCGTGGACCTCTGGGTCTCCCTGTGAGTACAGCAGTGCACCATGGGATACCTCCAACCACAAAGCTCTGTGCTTTATTTCCTCAGACATCCATAGAAATCTCTCATTTCTATTTTAGCCCTCTCCGATTTCCTGTTGTGCATTAGTGCACATGTTTGAGTGTGTGTTTGTGTGTGCGTGCGTGTGTGTGTGTGTGTGTGTGTGTGTGTGTGTGTCTATATGGCCTTCTCCATTTTCTGTCCTCATTTTCATTTGCCTGGGCTGACTATTTTTGCGACCTCCCTGTAACACACAGTGTAATTTAGTTGTTGTAAACCCTGCCATCAACCTGTCCTAATAACAGTGTTCATCTGGTACTAATCCCGCCTTGTTCATGTCACTCATACCTCCATAACCACACAGGGAGCCTCCGGCTTGGACGGCAAGCCCGGAATTAGGGTGAGTGTCATGTGACCAAGAGGCTTCACCACCCAACTTCTGCCTACTCTTCTCCCTCTCACCCTCCATACAGTCCCCCCCCCTTCTCCTCAAAAATTTTCCCACCATCACCCCATTTTATTCTATTTCATCCTGACTGAAAAGAAAGTTACATGTTGGATGTTTACATCTTAGCTAGGTGTCATGAGTGGAAAGTAAGCCCAGAATAGCGACCATACAGCAGGCATTTCGAGGCTCTCGTTTTGTCCCGTGTTGCATTAACTCGGCATTAACACACACTCATACATTAACTGTGTCAGCGGTGTTGTAAACGTCCTCTGTGGCCAAATGCACGTGTACTAGCGACAGCTCTGTGTGCTGGGTGTACTGTAGGGTCAAACCAGATGGGAATATTGTACAAATGCGGGCGCTAAACCTGATTTTTGCTTTCTATCAATTATCTGTTTTAGAAAATGAAAACTTTATTTTGAAAATACCTGCTGCAGTAAAGTGATGTAAACTCACCATGACAACACAACTCTTTGCAGGGCACCGACGGGCCTCCAGGTCCAGCTGGTCCAGCTGGGCCAAAGGGTGACATAGTAAGATCAATATTTAATATTTTTTATACCTTATATTTTCATTTGAAGTGTTTTCAGCACTGTCTCATTTTAAAGTGAGTGTGTCCTGTATAATTCATGTCACTGATTAATTTGTTATCAGGGGGAGAAAGGAGCCCAAGGCGAGCCAGGACCGAGGGGACCTTATGGACTACCTGTGAGTGTGATCAGGATATTATCATGTTGAAGAAACCTTTATTCAGGGATGAGGACAGATATGTTAGCAGCACCTTTGTGTGAGCTCATACTTAGTCACTACTGGACCAAGGAAACAAGTGATTAACACTGAGCCCTGAGCTCTCGCTTGTTGGGCTTAAAATTCAGGTGCACTCCCATTTATTGGAGATGCTTTTGTATTTTTGTTTTGAGAAGTTCTTACAACTGTTCCAGGTAATAATGACACTTAAACTTAAGAGAAAGAGACAACACACGCCATTTGTTGAACTTGGTATGATCTGTATATTCATGCAGGCTTGTGAGATGCAAATACTTAATGATGATACAACCAATGCTGTTTATTTGCAGGGAGCTGCTGGGACACCAGGCTTGGATGTAAGTCGCTAAAACTTGTTGCTTGCTCAGTTTTCTTTCTCAGCGTTAGGGATGTGACACTGAATCATAAAGCTTTTAAATATAGAATAATAATAATAAAAAAAATGGATGGGGCCAACTCTCTAGAATCAACTGCATTGACAAAAAATATATTACAAGAGACCATCTTCTTGTGGGCTATTTAACAGCCACCACGCTCATCAACATGTTGACATTCTGACCCAGTGATTACTGCGTAGTCATCGTGTGAAGGATAATGTGCAATGATGCAGGACCCCTCAACTTCGTGATGGGGTCCTGCGTCACCCTGTCAGGGTTTATCTCACAATAATGACCTGCTCACTGTACATTATCTCACTTATTACACGGTTATGTACCAAAAAATCAATATCAAAAAATCAATAATGGGAGAGAAAATAGTCGTTTTAAATTATTTTTATAGATTTAAAAATTATTTTATTGCTCCTCCAGAGGCTATGATCAGAACTGTGTCCATAGCAACGGTCTGTTCTTCATAGCAATGGTCTGTTATACAGAAATAACAGAGATTAGAATGCTGCAGTTGACCAATCAGAATTGAGTATTTAACAAAACCAGGTAATAACACATTATGACATGAGTAACCCCCAGGACCACATTTCACGATGATGAGACACACACACTCACAAGGTGAAAACGATACCAAAAACAAACAATAATCAAAAGCCAAGCTTAACAAGATTTGACATTCAGCATGAGGAGTGTAATTCAGTAATTATTCATTCATTAGCACCAGGTCATCACTTCATATCCACAAAGAAACTCAACCCAAATGCACAACTCGTTGTTTGTTCATAATTTTATTTAAGCTGAAGTTGGCTTGTTTTTCATTTCCACAATCCAACTGATTCAGTGTGAACAAGATAAAAATTCTACAAAATGCACAAATCATAAATTCCAATATAATTAGTCCTATTACTTCTGCCCTTCATGTTCAACTTAAAGACAGAGTGCAGGTAAGAGTTTACTTTGTATATTACATGAATTTAATTAACTAATCGGTGATGGGGAACTCAAGTTTTTGACAGAAACCTTTTGTCAAAAGCCATTAATATTTTTTTTTTAAAAATAATATGTTATTGCAAATGATTCTGGGGAATTCCCGCTTGTCCATTTTAAGAAGTTTTTCTATATTTAAAAGCCAACGACATATTGGCACCATAGAATATTTATAAACACCAAACAGAGCAGCAGGAAGATTTGTTCTTCTAGATTAAATTTCCTCTTGTTGCACATCCCTCCACTTTCTCTTGGTCTCTCATTTATTTTGCTCCTCACCCTCTCAGCTTCTGTTTTTGTTGTGTTTTCTTCTTTGTTTCTTTCTTTGTCAGGACAAATCTCTTGTCTTTGCACAGTAAAGAGTAATTAAGCAGAGTTGTACTTTTACAGGGGTTGCCAGGCTTAAGGGGAGAAAAAGGCGACGTTGGGGAAAGAGGAGAAAAGGTAGATGTAGAGAGGATATTATGGCTTGTCAACACTTTAACACTGCAGAGGACTGATGTCAATGGACAGTGACAGGAAAGGGGATTTTTATGTAGCTACTTTTTATGCTAAGATTAGTTTTCTCCTTATTTTAAATGCACTGATCAAAGACAGTGTAGTTGGCTTTTGGAAGGAATCGAGTGGTTGAAAGGAATTTTTCCGTTTTGTCCGTATAATGTGAAGTTGCATTTGTATAAAATATCATCCTCAGTCCTCTCAGTCCAGCTTTTTTTCACCACTTTTGAATGATTTGTCATCTCATTTCTCAAAATCACAAGTCAAATCTCATTCTGAGGCATCAAGAAAGAAAGAAAGTCCATTGACAACAGGCTCTTAAAAATCATAATTTTTCTAGTTTCCATGCATGAACATACACTTCCAACATTTCATTCCCATGAGTTCCTGAGCCTGTTGATAACTCCTCCTTGCTTGTGTTTACTGTAGTTTACATATTTCAGTGTTTAATCTGCGTGTTTCCACACTTACTAACACATATGATGTATTTCTTGGATGTTTTATGTCTTTGAGAAACTGTATCCCGATCCTTGGTACATGAAGATAAACACACTTTAGACGAATACTGTGTGAACATAACAACAATTTCTCAACACAGAATAGATTCCAGCACTACAGTCGACACTGAACCTGAAACATGATAGAAGAAAGAATTTGAATGATGATCTATGGCAGCTTGTTTCCGCCAATGTGATCCAAAAGAAGTTTTGAAAGATGTGACAGTCTTAATAAAGTTTCTGAAAATAATGATTTGGTATCTCAAAATAAGATTACCTTAGTAAGTATCTCAAAGTAATGGTTTAGTATCACAAAATAGGTAAATGTAATTTATATAATTTATATACAAAATATTGAGTTATCTCAAAAATCCTGAGTAAATATCTTAAAATAATGAGTATTTAAAAATATTGAGTTAATATCTGAAAAAGTATAATAGTTAGCATCTCAAAAATAATGACTGTGTCTCAAAATATCTACAAGATAATGATGAATTTACAAATATGTATCTCAAAATAATGATAGAATGAGTTAGTATCTAGAAATAATAAATAAGTATCTAAAAAATAATGAGTTATCTAAAGATAAGGAGTTAGTACTTAAAAATGACTTAGATCTCAAAATAATTAAATATCTGATAACAAGGAGTTATCAACAAATAATTAAGTATCACAAAATAATTAGTTATCTGGAAATAATGTTATTGTCTCAAGATAAAGAGTAAGTATCTGAAAATAATGAGAAAGTATCTACAAATAATATGTATCTAAAAATAATGAATTACTATCTGAAAACAATGACTTAGTATCTCAAAAAGAAGGAGCTACCTCAAAATAAACATCTAAAAATAATGAGTAAGTATCTATAAATAATATTTACGTGTCTAAAAAGAATGAGTTAGTATCTCAAATTAATGACTTACTATGTCAAAATAATAGGTTAGTATCTAAAAATAATTAATTAGATATTAAGTCAGTTATTTGTGAGAAAGCATCTCAGAATTTTCTCATTATTTTGAGGTTTTTATTTTAAGTGACTAACTCATTATTTTGAGTAAGTTTCTCAATTTAATGACTAACAGGATCTTTTTTTTCCATCATATTGATGGAAACGGGCTTCCATTAAAATCAAAGAAAATACATATGTGGGCACAACTGCAGCACTTTTTAATTGTGAGTTATGAGTACTAATGAGTTTTTGCATGCACACAATACAGTGTAACACAATTATCTACACATTCAGACCATTAAAAGTACAATCAAATACCAAAAATTGCATATTTCATCTCATGAGGGACCGTAAGTGTCAACTTCAAGTAACATTTAGTATCCAGATTACAAATTTTGAACTGTTTTATTCTGTATTTTGTTATTCTCTCATGCATGCACTGAATGACACAAGAAAACTAACTCCAGCTCGAATATGAAGGGATACAGTTTGAATGTTTTCGGTGTGAAGTAGATTTAATTCTGTGCCTCTGGAGGTTTTTTTCCCTGCTACTCTTTCTCATCCTTTGTGCCCTTGACCCCTCTTTTCGCAGTTAGCTCTGTTTTTGACTCCCTCCTACTGTACCATTCCCCTTTTTTGTCCTCCTCCTGTCCTGAGGAATGTTTTTCAGGTCTGATACCCCCCCACCCCCTTCCTATCTAACATTGACCTGTCTTTTCCCCCTTTGTGGGCCACAGCCTCCCTTTTCAATAATCACTCCCCTCCTAATAGCAGTGCTGTCCCAAATGTTCAAAAAAAGTGATGTTAACTTGACCAAATCATTGTATCCACAGGGGGAGAAGGGAAAGAAGGGCAAAAAAGGGCCTAAGGGCGAGAAAGGAGAACAGGGTGCCCCTGGATTAGATGCACCCTGCCCATTGGTATGTCCCAACTGTGAGCTGGAAAATCGCCTCCCAGCTGTGTAGAGCTGTCGTCCTGAACAAGGATGAGCGCTCTGTGAGCTAAACAGATACCCAGCTTCCACCAGACCATAGCAACAAGAGACACAGAGTCTATTACTGCAATCCAGACACAAAAACATGCCATTAAATGCTGAAAAACATGTCATTTTGGCTGGTTTGTGGTATCAGCCAGCTCACAGGGCAGCTCCTCCCTCATCCCCAACCCCTTGCGTCCGTCGTAGTGGACGAATGCGAGGGGTTAAGGGTCGTCCACCTCTCTCCCAGTAACACTCCTAGGTCATCTTTGCAAACAGGGTTTCCGGGGATTTAAGGGTGAAAAGGGGGAACCAGGGCAGCCAGGTCTGGACGGGCTGGATGCCCCATGCCAATTGGTACAGTATTTCTCTTTTTCCTCCACCTCTTACCCATGCATGCCGCTCACCTTCAGTCACTGCTGAAAGCAAAAAACCATGCATGACTTGAGAGCTTGAGAATCATGACCACACCTTACTTTAATCGCAACTACATTTCCCATTTATGAAAAAGCATGCACCAACATATACTTCACTAACGTCCTGACCGCAAGCAGCCTCTTTTAGATAATATGCATAATTATAGGTGAAATATAAAAAATAAACTTATGATTATTGATATAACTGATACTTAAATCTATCCCTCTAACTGAATCCTTCCTTTCCCTTGATTAAAACTGGGCAAAAAAAAGTTTTGCTTCAATCCTGTTTCCTTCCAGCTGATTCCTCCATGGATCCAGTTAGCTTTTTGTGCTAAAAATGCTAATGATGCTAACACAGACTCCTTTACTGATGCCCACGCTACCACCACATGGACCCCCTCCTCTACTCTTTTAACTCCCCCTTTCCCCATCTTGTATTTGTACCAATTGGGCCAGACCATGACTCAAAGAGAACAACTGGTCACTGCTGCAGATCTATTCAACATGAGAAAATGATTTTTTTTTAATGCTTTTATATGATTTCTGCTTATGAAACAATGCTGTGTTATACATGGAAGTTCTAACACTATCTGTAGACATCCGAGGTGTGGACTCAGGTTACATGACTTGGACTTGAGTCAGAAATTTAATGACTTCAGGCTCAACTTGACAAAATCAAACTCAACTTGGAGTTTAACTCCAATAACTCCATGAAAAACTAGCGATATGTTACCGAGCTCCAGTTGCAAACAAAGTTATACCAAAGATAATTTTGTTTGCGTACAAAAATGATGAGGTGGCCAACAAAAAATGAATCACAGTATGCAAAATGTGCAGGTTGAAAATGATCAACGCAGCAACTTTGTTCAGCATTTGAAGTTGTGCAAGTCACTGCTAATTTGATCTTAGTTAGAGAGTTAATGCTTTGCTAATGTTAGCTTAAAGAGATATACGTAATATATTTTCTGTTCTAAATCATTAAATGACCACGAAATGTCATCAGAGATTAGGAAACATGCTAATGCTAATGCTAGTTCAAATTCATCGTGAACGTCGCTGAACAAGTTAGTGTTTGTTTGAGTCATGAGAAATCATTAATAATCATTTAGGAGTAAATGTTTTGAACGCTTAAATCGAGTAATATGTTCATTGAGTCTGGCAGGCAGTCACTGGACTCCAGTGTTATTTTCAGAGCAGTGGGTTTTTGTTTTCATGATAACAGACTTAGCTTTTCATTGACCGACAACTGACAGTTATAAACAGTTAGCTTGTCATTGTCTAAGTATCATGTTACATTCGTCTTGTGCTCGTGTAGGTTCAATATTCCTACAACCTGCCTGACCTGTAAGTCTGGCGAGGAGGGAATGTGGAGAAACAACTTGCTTCAACCATAGATTGTTCATTAAATAGGGATTGAACCTACCGTCTGTGGCTCCAACTCACTGTTTCTGAATGCTAGGGTCTCACACATGATAATATTTTGACCCATTTAGAACTTAAAACTCAAAGTTAAGGACTTGGGACTTGAGTGCAGAGACTTGAAACTTACTTGTGACTTACAAAACAATGACTTGGTCCCACCTCTGGCAGAGATTTTAGTTGTTTAAGTATATAACTAATTATAAAAGGTCATAGTGATTATTTAAGCATACTGTGTGTAGACAGTGACATGAGTTAAAGGTAAGAAAACATTCATTCATCACAAATGTCATCTCATTAAACTACATGTACATTCATTTATTCAAACCAACTGCAATAACTTTATTTGAAGATAAACTCCCTGATTTTGTTGTAGTGTTCTGAAACTCAACTGTGGAACAACTATAATAAAATCAGAGAGAAGAGTCATCAACATATTGACGTGCATGAGCTACCGTATATTTTTCTGTGTATTATGTGCATGAATGAAAAAACACTCTTGTAATTGTCATGAGATAAATATTAGATAATATTTCATATGAATTTATCACAATACTCAGACAAAGGAAATATGTAATTTGTATTACCTTGCAAACAAGCACATTCAAATTGCAGTTTTCAGCTCCAGGATGGTACAGTAGTTACTGCAGGTTAAGTTCCTATTAATAAAAATTCTTTTGAAGAACTTAACTTCACATTAGGTGCAATAATTCAGGGGGAGGCTTGTGCAAACTTGTGTATTCTGACATTTTCTTCCCTAAACTAGACACTATAGCTATAAACCCAGTGTTTCAACATGGACATAGTGATGCATACACTTTTCACAAGTCAGCAGCTCCACATAGAACAAACTATGTAAATCTTCATGTCTTCAGTACTTAGAAATAAGTTTGTAATCATCATGTAAAAACTTTCTATGCTTCTAGTTGAATGCAAAGGTTTATTTTACTCAATTTATCAGTTAGGATCGGAGATTTGGTTGCAACTATCTCCCATACATGATCAGATTTCTGCTTATTAATTGGCATGTGTTTTTGTCATGAATACCCAAAAGTCTGACGTTTTTGTATTGTGTTCTTGTGGGTTAAAATCCACTCATTTATCACATTTTAAATCATTGTGTTAACTGCTTCTGTTAACAGCAAGCCTCCCATTCCTGTTTCAGTCCTAATAGTTTGTCTTCTTCCCTGTTCCTTTCCTCTTAACAGGGCCCAGATGGATTACCAATGCCTGGTTGCTGGCAGAAGGTAAGACAAGTATTTGAGTAATGTGATTGACTTCAGTAGTGCAGCTACTCATTTACAGAGTGAACAAAATTCAAGGGCCGTATCTAAAATACACTTAAGTGTCCATTTGTATCCTTGACTTGCATCTAGAGCCGTGTTTCCAAACAAAGTATTTGGACTTTTAGTCCCAGGAACTACTTTTCAAGGAGCTTCTTTCAGCCCATTGCTGTCCTCCACAGCAGCGTCAAGACCCACAAAAATTGGGCAAATTAGTCAGCTGAAGTATGGCAAAGCGACAGCTGTTTATACCATAGGTTGTTTATTAATTAGTGGACATAGTTTCCAGGTCTTAAAAGTGATGCCAATGTTAAAACATCTAAAACCTGCATTCTTTCTAACGGCCAGCAGGGGGTGACGTCACTGGTTGCAAAAAGAAGTCCATTTTTATGTACCCTTATGGCAAACTGACCCTACTTCTCACTTGATTTATGACTTCAGTAAACAGACTCAATCACTAGTTTCATGTTCATTTTGTAAATTATGGTCCCATTTAGAGTAAAATAGACAGGGTATGCTTTAAGATGATTCACAAGTCATTCTCAGTGAGTCCGCCCACAGAGTGTTAGCCGTTGGTTCACACTTGGTTCGTACACGTCATTTTTGTGTGTGACTATACAACGATGTCACAACAATGCTGTGAGTACTCGACCAACCAGAAACGTTCAGTGCTGTATGCCCCACCCCCAAAGTTCCAGTGCTTTTGGAAAGTACCAGTCCCCAAGCAGGACCTTCTTGTGGGTTAAAACTTAGATTTTGGTCCTTGCGTGGAAATACAACTTTAGTTCCTCCAAAAGTACCTGGAGAAAGTTCCTGCAGTGGAAATCCGGCTCAGGTTTGGAAAAAGGAATCAAAATCATAGTTCACTCTTTCCTGTTAAATGAACGTAGAAAGCGCTCCTAATATTTTGTTCACTCCGTTACAGTTTATTTTTTTCATGTGGGTTTCAGCTTCTCATGTTTGCATGGGTTTTCTGTTAAATGAGTCGTAACAACCGTGTCAAACCAGATTTGTACAAGTCAAGTCATGAAACAATGTGCGAAAACATGTCCATCTTCATGTCATTCTCTCTCCTGTGTTTTTCTTGCAGTGATCACTCTAACCTGAAACGCATGGAGTTTGTAAATAATGCTTCTTTTATGGTATTTATAGTTTTTTTAATGGATAAAAAAAAAGTCTAAAAGAAAAGAAGTCTATGTGTACAATGCTACAAAAAGAGATAACCGTCCCGAGTGTCACGCCCTAAGCTGCTTCTACTCACATCACTGTGTGGAGAAAAAAAAAAAAAAAGTGTGTGTCCGCTCTCTCACATCCACATCGTGGTGGAGTTCAGATCCTTGGCTGGCAGCAGAACTTGTCTCTGTAGTCTTTGCATGGCTCAGACTGGAGCGTCGCAGGCCGGCCAGATTCACAGGGGTGAAAAGGAACGTTGGGAAGGAGGAGGAAGGAGGAGGAGGTGGAGGAACTGGGATCTGGACTGGCTCTCTAACACCAAACGCTAGGTGTCTTGTGTTGTTTCGTCTCAACAAGCTCACCGCCCATTCATGCAGCGTCATTTTCTAAAAGACTAAAAAAAAAAAGAAGACTGTGCCAAACAGAACATTGCACCCCCTGACCCTGCAAAAGCATGAGTAGTATACTGAAACTATATTTATATGTATTGTACATACATGTCACTGTTTTGTGGTTGCGTCATGGCTTCTGCAGAAAAGAAATGCAACACTAACATAAAAAATGGTCACGCTTTATTTTATGGTACACTTTGCTGTACTTTTTATGAAATTACATGAAAACTAGAAGTAATATGTTCTTTATTAGACAATATTAAACCTTTTATTAGACCCTTATTAGACTTTTTAGAGGGTTATTATGGATGTTTTACAACAGAACTGTACTGTAAAATAAAAGGTTTTTTTTCACTGTTACACCCTTATTACACTTTCTTACAGAGTAATTTTGGATGCATTACAACAGAAATGTACTATAAAGCATATTATTTCCCACAGTTAGACCTCTATTAGAGTGGGTGAATAGAGACATTAAAATAGAACTGTCAACTAACTGTTGAACCCTTATTACACTTTCTTACAGAGTAATTTAAGACACATTACAATAGAACTGTCAACTAAAGTGTATTATTTACACTGTTGAACCCTTATTACACTTTCTTACAGAGTAATTCAGGTCACATTACAAGCAGAACTGTACTGTAAACTAAAGTGTAGTATTTCCCACAGTTAAATTCTATATTTTACTTAATTAAAGACACATTATAGCAGAACTGTACTGTGACCTTAAGTGAAATTACATACTACTTAAGACACATGACTTGAGATGTCATTTCACTTTAGTTTACAGTACAGTTCTGTTGTAATGTGTCCCAAATTACTCCCTAATAAAGTCTAATAAGTGTCTAATAAAGGGTCTTATACTGTCTAAAAAAGCACATCTTATTTCTAATGTCTTATTAGTGTCCTGTAAAATAAAGTGCGGCCAAAAAAACAACCCCAGAGCTCTGAATTAGTAATTTTTGCTTTCCTTTAATCTTCCCAAGGGAGTCACGCCATGGCTGGTAGCCTGAAAAATCCCCAGAAAGTAAAGCTGTTGGTTATTGTTGCTTTATTGTGGTGATGCCTGCAAGAGAGTATGATATCAGCAGGTTTTTTTCACCGTTGCACTCGCGTGGCCAGCATCATCATCATCATCATCATCATCATCATCAGTGTGGTGCCTCCCAGGAGCCACACAGTCTCCGGACAGGAGGGGAGAACTTAGCAGGCTCGCTGCACTGACAGGAAAACAAATCAGGCTCACGTGGATTTGAGATTGGACAGGCCTGCTCGGGGACCCCCCTCTGAGCACGGGAATGGAGTCTCATCGATCTCCATAGAGATCAGCTGGAGCATCTGCCTCTCCTGATGGGCAACGCTTCAAGGTCTACTGAGAGCGTTAACAGAATGCAATCATGATTTTATTTTCTTTATTTTGTTTTTGCTCTCATTCTTTAACATTGTTTGTATTTTGTGTATAATAGCCTTTGGTGCCTCAAGCTTTTATTCATTCCTTTATCAGAAATGTACAACTTTATATCATATTTTGAATTATTGGAATGGTGTTTGTTTCAGGAGGGTATGTTTTGTTTGGTTTAAAAAGTTGTGAGAGTATTGACACACATTGCGCACTGTTTTCATATGAATTGTTTTTACAGAATATTGAAATAGCATGTAGGTTATAGCTTCACCTGAGCATTCACAGTGACTGTACAGCCTCTGATCTTACTCATGGTTTTGAAAAAGCTCATTGTTTGTGTAAAACACTTCCAGCATTGTAACAAATACGCTACTTGTTCATCCTGGACTTGTTGTATGGGGTGTTAATTGTACAGTGTTGTCAATTCACTGCATGTACACAATTTATTACATATGGATTTCTTAAATATTGAAAATAAGCATTGATTTGAGCAAGTTTATCCGAAACGTAAGGCATTGTTTCAGGACTGGGGTTCAGATTTAGCTGAACATACAGTAGCTGGTATTTTAGTTTAAGGCAGATTATGATGAACAGAATACTCTCAGTTCCATTACTGCTCTTTTACATCTTGTGTATTGTCTTAAACGTATGGAAAACATATATTACGGTGCAAGAAAAGCTAAATTTTACAGTTAATTGGTAAACTTCCATTGGTAGCACTTTTTTTGAGGGGGTGTGCATAAGACTGTCATTACACTGTCATAACCATGTCATGACACCTGTCATGAACATGAATGACTCTTTAGAAAAGTTTATGACTGTTGTCATTCAGTATCATTTGTTCATTTTAGTGCAAAGCTGAAATTGTTTGAGATGTTCTTGTTATGAGAACTTGACGTTAATCAAGATAATAATATCTTTGTTATGTCAACTTGACATTAACTGAGACAAAAAATGTCTTTATGACAGCTTGACATTAACCAAGACAACACAGCCTGTCATTGTCTTTGTTATGGAAATGTTAGATGTTTAAACCATGTCAGACATGGTTAATGGCAAGGAAAATGTTTATGATCCACTTATAATGGTCTTATAACCTATGACATTATAATGTAATGCTAAAATATAAAGCTGAACAGTTTCTTTAAGTTTGTTAATGTAAAGTTGTCAGGTTATGTTGTCTTGGTTAGTGTCAAATTGTCACAGCAAAGACATTATTGGCTTGATTAATGTCAAGTTGTCATAACATAGACACAATTGGCCTGATTAATGTCAAATGGTTATAACATACACATCTGGCAATGTCAACTTTGTATTAAAAATGACAATTGACTGAATGACACTTAATGATAACAGTCATAAACATTGATAAAAGACTCATTCACGTTCATGACAGGTGTCGTGACATGGTTATGACAATGCTATGACAGTCTTATGCACACACCTTCAAATTAAGAGCTACCCTTCCATTAATACACCACAGTCTAACTGGCGGCCAGTTATGTCACATTCCTTATCCGATGGAGCAAAAAGTGGAGCAGTATTTCACCGTAGTTTATTCATCTTTTCATGTTTCTTATATTCAGATTGCCTTTTGACATAGTCGGTGCTATGCAAGGTGATACTTTTCTATTACTGATACTTTCTTTTCTTCAACATTAGAAATATGCATGAATGATTTACTGTAAGGGCCGATGTGAAAAACCAACATTTTGTTGTGATGTAGCAGCAACCACAGGTGGATTGAGGAAGACTTGTTCCCGTATGGTTTCTGTTTGATTGTACAGCTCATCTCATCGTTCTAAAGAATGGATGCACATCTGTATAGATTATAATGGTGCTATCTGATAGTAGGTCAACAGCAGCTCAGTTGATGCGCTCTACCAGTGGCAAGAACTACACAACAGGTTTCTTTATTGTTGTTGGGGTTTTATGTATGTAACAATTTTAATTTTTTTTTTTTGTTGTGCATATATTTGTGTATTTGTCTCAGTATTTTAAGTGGTACATTATTTATTTTTCTATAATTTCTTAAATGAAGGCATTTTGGTTCTAAACAGCATTCCTTTCAGTTGTTTTGGCTTTTGATGTCAGTTTCCGCTGTTGATATTATGAAGAATTTTGGATCATGCTGTAAGGCATCACGGAGCAGTTATGCAACGGTGCGGCGTGACGGAAGGTGGTCATTTACAAATTACAGACCAGTGTGTACTCACTGTGCATTTAATTCTAGCTCACAGGCCTTACGACGGAGTACATCTGCTTTTATTTAATTTCGTGCGTCGAGAAGCTAACTATGACGACAAAGTACTGACGGCCTGAACGTTGACGGGCCCAGCCAATGCAACTGCGTAAAATATCACAGCTTTTTTCTCTCACGCTTTCTCTTCTCTCTCTCTCTCTCTCTCTTGTGCGCTCTCTCTCTTTACATTGAATGTAGTTTGATATATGTATAGTGGATTATTAATGTACTGTTAAAAATGTGTGCTCATTTGACAAGAAGTGCAATTTATACTTTGGTTCATGTGTGTAGCATCAAATGCAGCTGAAATATCACAACATCATTGTGATTTCTATAGCTCCATTTGCTCGGTCATGCTACCCTGTATACCACTACCTGGAAAGAAAATGTTTATTCACCAGAAGACAAAGAAACAAATGTAAACATGGACCTTTCATTAAATATCAACCTTTTTGATTGGTTTAAATATTTCCTGAAATACCGTCCCTTCACTCGTGTTGTAACATGTTATTTCCATTACTTAATATTTACTAAATTTTTGCATTGTTTTTTTTTTTATTTTGTGTTTTGATTTCCAGCCTTTGTTACAGTATTTGTTCTCACAAATTGCTGTATCTTTAGCATGTGCAGCTAATTTTTTAATTGATTTTTTTTTATTTGATTGATTTTTTTTTTTTTTTTTGGAGGTTTGTTTGATTGTTGTGTTTCCTTGTTAAAGTGTCAAATATTTTGTTTATTCTGCTGAAGTTAGCAGAAGTGCCAAAACATTTCAAACATTTATTTCCATATCAGTATTAACAGAGCTGGTGAGGGGCTCCAAAACGACTCACTGATAGGCACCATCTGTGCATTCGTTATTGTTGCAGAAATGCTCTGAGTCAAGTTTTCCTCGGTATCATAGACCCACGAGTCACACTTCATTCATCAAAAATTCCCAGATTAATCCTGATTATCCAGATTATCCTGGTGTAGGATAATTGACAAAGTCACATTATGGTAAAAGACACTGGTCTCTTACCAAAACTTGAAAAACAAGTCTACACCCTCCAACGCACCACAGCCTTACTGAAATAAGTATATTTCCACAAACTCCAGAACAAAATGCAGCCTTGATACAGGAGGAAAAATTCAAAACAAAATCCACAATGTGGCTTTTTTGAGTTACAACTGCATTTTTTTTTAATTAGTATTATTATAATTTTTTTGGTTGTGGTTTATGCTCCATTTCTGTTCTTCATTTGTACTACAGTGCTTTTTTTTTTTTTTAAATTACCCACTTAATTGACATTTCTTTAAAGATCCTTGTGTTCACACATTTCAAGATGACATTTCATATGACTGTACTGTTGGAGCCAAATAAAACAGTCTTTCAAATACATCAAATAATAGTCTCGCCTTTATTGGTCGTCCTCAATAACCCATTCAGTGTCTTACATCACTGAATACTATGTTCTCTATTAGAGCAACTGCAGCTAATAGCATGAAAATATATTTATGCACACTTACAGCTTGCCTTTTTAATCCAACTGTAACGTTTTTCAAGCCATGTACCCCATATACTGCGCTGAATATTTCAGGTCTTTGCTCGTTAGCCGTAGCTACTAAGTCTGCACCAGTTGAAGCGTGGCTAATGTTAGCTGCGTTAGCCCTCTGCACTTCAGTTGGTGGTTTTTGAGTTGTCTATATCAAGAGTCTCTTACTTGTGAAGTTACCAAACAATCCATCGTGGCTCACAAGAATGTCTCTACATCTGGGATAATAATACAACTAATTGGCCAACATGTTTTAAAAAATAGCTAACTAATACTGTGCCACACAGAAATTAGCTAAAATTAGCTAGATTGCATGATTGCATGAGGTTCCATGGCTAGCCTTTTGTCAATACTGTATAAATTAAATGTTGTGTTTGTCTTTGCTAATCCATGTTAATGTGCATTTACAGACATATTTTGATTTTAAAAAATATCAAACCCTGACCCTAACCCTAACCCCTGACAGTAACTCTAAGGCCCCTGGGGGACCTGGAAAATGTATGCAAGTGTTGCAAAATTGCTCCTTTATATAGTGAACTACTACTAATTGAAAATAAAAAGTCATACACTCAGTATGTCACCTTTAAAGTGTATTAATAGACCTTTTTCACAGCAGCCATATTGAATTGAAATAGTAAACACAGGTGTTACCAGTGATAGTAATTAAGGTCCCCTTCCAGTATTTCCAGTGAGCCAACATGGTGATAGCAGCACCCTGACTCTGTTTGATCTGAATGGAACAGAACCTTAATTAGTGATTGTTATAAAATATATTTCCACATCCTTGCTATGCTTTTCATCTCTCTCTTTCTCTTTAATTTTAGCTAAACTGAATTTTATGAACTTGAAGCCCACCACCACCTCCCCTTTAACTGGGGGATGGTGAAAAAGGAAATGTTTTATAAATCAAAAGATTTTGTCTTGCATTGGAAATAGAAACTATATACAAATATATTTCAGTTGAAGGGAATAATCTTGGTACATTAAATTAGTGATTGATGAGGGTAGACTGGAACTTTTTTTTTTTTTTAAACTCTGCAGAGGTACTTTTTCTTTTCTTCTTAGAAGAAATATCTGTTTCCATCACATTATTTGTGCTTTCCTGAATTTGAATTTGGGTGCATCCCTAGAAGACTACCCAACTGAGTTTTATTTGTAGGAGACAAATATGGGTACTGTGAAGGAAAGTTTGAGAGACAAAGCATGCACAGCCACTGTGTTGAGCCATGTTTAGTGGTTGTTTGGTTTCACCAATGTGTAAATCCTTGCAATCCTCGTTGCATTGGACAGCATACACCAGATTGCTTTTCTGTGTATGTGGTTGTGCGATCTTTGGGATGCACCAATTTCTGTCTGAGTGTGTTACTGGGTTTGAAGTGTACATGGGTGTGATGCTTGTTGAAAACCCTCCTGAGTTTGCTCAGGAGACCACAGGCAGGCAACACAGGAGACCTAACTCTTCAGGTCTAGACTCAGCTGTCTATCTACACCTTAAGGAGAAGGCACACTCCTTTGAAGACAGCAACGTCCACATTCTAGACAGAGAGGACAGATGGTTTGAGAGAGGAGTTAAGTCAAAATGGAGAAACCCACTCTAAACAGAGGAGGAGGCCTGAGACACAACCTCTCTCCTATTTACAATGCTGTTATTTCATCTTTGCCCAGAAAATTCAACAACTTGTCCTCCAAAAACACAGTGTTTCACATTCATGTGGTCCACAGTCCTTTGTCTCTAACGACTGACACTCATACCTGGTTTCGGGTCACACCCAGTGATCAACGACTCCAAACGACTGTCGTCAATCTGATTGGAGCACTCATGAATTTGAACACATCCACAGAGGTTAAATACCTGGGGTTCCCACCATTTAGTTAGACTAGCTCTGACTAGTCTGACAGGCATGAACTGATGAAGCTTCTTGGATGAGAAGCGAAACGTCTTCAATAAGACTTTTAAACAAGTCCAGTTACTTTCGATTTAATCTTTTCCTGAGATGAAACAACAACAACAACCATGTTACGACCATCCCCGGTCTCCCCTACATACATTCCACTACTGAACATACACACCATTGGCTTCTCTTCAAACAGCTGTACACCAGGTGTTGAAACAGCCTGCAATCAGTAAACACCTCATACGTCACGTCCTCGAGGCACGTCCGTCAGCTGGAAAACTCCGGCTAGGTGGCAGCACGAGAGAGCTGCGCGTGCTGCGGCTTTGTCACTCTGTGTGTGTGTGTGTGTGTGTTGTGCTTTTTGTTTTTTTTTTTGGTGAGCGTGTGTGCGCGCGCGTGTGTATAAAGCCGGGTTATTTCTGCAGATGCAGCAAAACCTCGAGTCAGTGGGGAGACGAGAGTGCCGACTCGTCCTGCAGCTGGACAACATCAGGATGTCTGCAGAAAGATTTGACAAAAAGAAGACGATAGACTTGAGGAAGAAGCACGTCGGGTAAGAGAACTGACATGCTGCTCTTTATACAACGCTACAGATGTTCTATTAAAGATGACAGATGTTCCACAGCTCTGCTGTACTGACAAACTGAAAACTTCTTCTAGAGACGCAGCCTGACGTCACTGAAACTTTTTATATCAGAAAGTACAAACAACAAACCAAAAATCATTTTGTCGGCTAAATTAATTGTATTTATTAATCAGTTGATGCAAAGTATTTATAGTTAATCAGCAATAAGTGAATTCGATTTTGATTTGATGTACGTGTGAAAACACACAGTAGGGGAGACTGGGGACGGTTGCAACATTTTGTTGCATTTCTCTCAGTTACTCAGAGACTATTTTTTTGACCAGGATGCATCAACCAAATCTTTAAATATTAAACTTACATCTGTCGGCGAATTACTCATAGCATTTAAAGATGATGACATACGACACAGACGTTGCAGTATTTATTTGAAAGGAAGAAGTCCGATGTTTCAACCAAACCCAACCTTGGGACAGTTGCAACAGGATCAGGGGATGTTTGCACTTACTAAAAAATACATTAAATTTCACCAATTAACTCCGACTTTTTTGTCTTATTAAGCACAGTATTCTGAGAATATGCATTGTATTACAA
Organism: Lutjanus argentimaculatus; assembly: GCA_034769285.1. Classification (NCBI taxonomy): domain Eukaryota; kingdom Metazoa; phylum Chordata; class Actinopteri; order Lutjaniformes; family Lutjanidae; genus Lutjanus; species Lutjanus argentimaculatus. Next base: position 9,494,486 of record JAWZSL010000018.1, on the reverse strand, counting down.
AAACAGCATAGTATTATTTATTTATTTAGTAATATTTATCAGGAAGGAAGGAAGGAAACAGGAAGAATAGAGCAATGCAATGTGTTTATTGTACAAAACAGCATCTGTTTTAAAAACTTCCCTGTACTCACTACTTTATCTGTGAGCTGCAGTGGCAGTTCATTTGGTTGCATCATGTTGAATTACAGCTGATGATGAAATGAGTTCAAATCAGCAGTAAGCATCATGGTTTTTTTTTTTTTTTTTTACACCTGTACAGCATAAAAAACTGTTAAACCAGAGTGTGTGGCACACTTTGTACAGATAGAAATTTAATATCAGCTCCTCCGCAGGCCGTCTTGTAAGATTTTCTTCAGCCATGACCCAATCAAGATTGTGCAAGCCAAAGGCCAGTACATGTATGATGAAAAAGGACAGCGCTACTTGGATTGCATCAACAACGTGGCTCATGGTAAACACAAAGTTACACACACACATGCAAATGCACGAAAATATGTACATCAGATTTCTTTTTGTACCTTTTTTATGTTATAACTTCTACTAAAAATATTTTGCTTTATTTATTTAGAAACTTTAAAGCTCCTAAAAGGAACTTCCACCATAATAATCACAAAATAATACATCAAATATAAAAATTATCCAAATAAAAATCTACTCCACAGGCTCATTTCATCTGATTTAAAGGATCTGACCCGAGTAGCCAGTCTTCTTGTGGATAGTTTCAGATGCTTCAGTAATAAATTGAGAATGTTTTATAACCTGTTAAAAATTCTTTGTAGCAGCTTTAAAGTTACAGGGACAATATACACTTCTCTAAATTAACCATAATGGCTAATGTGTTAGTCTGGCATTCAGATTTGGAACCAAAAGTAGACGCGCTGTATTTTAGGACTAGAATGTATGAGCAGAATAACTTGACAAACTGATCTGCTTTATAAAGTTGTCACATAAAGTACACGTAATTCAGAGTGACTAAAGCTGCCCTACTTACAGGCAGACAGGAATGTCTCCTGGCCTACCACAGTCAACACTCTTTAATTTTAGCATATGGCTTCCAATTATGGGCCTTTAATGTCACTTGTCATCTTGTGTTTTGACCTCAACTTACAGCATCCTTTCTTCCATTTCTCAGTGGGCCACTGTCACCCGGACGTGGTGAAGGCAGGCGCTCAGCAGATGGAACTGCTCAACACCAACTCGCGTTTCTTGCACGACAACCTTGTGCTGTACGCCCAGAGGTTGCAGGCCACACTGCCCGACAAGCTGTCTGTGTGCTACTTTGTCAACTCTGGGTATGTCTGCATGCTGTCGCGCTCCTCAAAGCCGCAAACATGGAGGCTAAGCCAGACTTGTTTTATTTAGGTGTGGATCAGAGGAGGTGCAGCATAGGCAAGCTTACATAGCTTGCGTCTTATATGCTTTAATTACTTGAACTGTAGCCTGAGGTGGGCTAGATAAAAGGGTGTAGGCCAAACATGTATGACTGTCATGTTGCTGTACTCAAGAAGAAACAACAAGCATCTTAAAACAGAACAGCCTCCACCTGCTGGTCTGGATTTTTAGGTGTGGTAATTATGCTGATTTGCAATAAGCGAATATAAGTCTGTTTCATAACACTTTGAGCTAAAAGTGAAAGACCAGTATTTCTAGGGCGTGTCTAGACTTCCAGACAGAAGTTATAATATAATGCATGTCTAGGTTTGGACATTAAACTGGACCTGTCTGGCGTGGTTACTTATTTACACCACTTGCTGGAGCGCTAACAGGAATAATCTGGTCCGGGGTAATCTGTTGTAGATAATGATCCATACACTCAGTACCAGACTGAGTATTTATCAGTCGGAGGGAAATAAATGCATTGAGAGAAGTTATAAACCTGACAAGACAGAGACATTAGGTTATCTCTTTTCTAAGACCTGTGCAGCAGTACAAAAGGACAAAAGACAAAGGAAAAAGCCTATACTAAATGAACTATATACCAATATAGGCCCTTTAAATCTGCTTTAAGGAAATTGTAATGCTGGAGCACGCAACATTTCTGACAATATTGCTCTTTCAACTTTGTGGCAACAGTTTGAGGAAGAGCCTTTCTTGTGTCAATATGACTGTGAACAAGGCACAGTCCATAAAACAAATAGTTTTCTGTGCTTGTTGTGGAAGAACTTGACTGACCTGCAGAGGGTCCCGACCTCAACCCCTACAGATGAACTGTAAACGCTTCACAAATGTTGTAGAGCAAAACCCTGCAGCCACACTTTTAAAAATAAGGGTTCCAGAAAAAGTTCTTCCTGAAGAGCTGAGGTTCTTCTGGGTGGGTTCTAGATAAAACCCTTGGAATATTAAAGGGTTCTCAGTAGAATGCCATTGGTAAGTTCTTGTTAGCACCCATCAAAGGTGTAATGGTTTTGGATAGAACCCCCATAAGCCCTGTTCGGGTTCATGCATCTAAGTTTGAGCCGTTCAGAGCATTTCCACCAAAAATAGATCAGTTCGGAACTTGAAAAGTTGGTTCCCAACCAGAACTAAGAAAAAGTAGGATTTCCATGGGAACCAGTGTGGAGTGTACATTGTGCAACACCCTCTGTTGGTTAAATCCTTGATTACAGTCGTTCTGGTCAAAACTGGTTTGAAATGCAGGCTGATTTGCAAGATAGCACCAAGGTTCAAAATTTTGAGCGGGATAGGTTCAAGAGCTCAGTTGATGGAAAAGGGTCGTTAGAAGGTGGACAGGATCAGGTACCAATAAGGGTTCTTCTATGGGGGACAAACTGAAGAAACCTTTGTGGTTCTAGTTAACACCACTCTTTCTTCTTTTTAGATTATTTTTTGGGCTTTTTGCCTTTATTAGATAGGGACAGCTGAAGATATGACAGGAAAGGGAGTAGAGAGAGAGGGGGTGACACGCAGCAAATGGGCCACAGGTGGGAGATGAACTGCCGGCACCTGCAGAGGACTAATATCCTCAGAACATGAGGCACACGTTCTACCAACTGAGCAACAGGGGTGCCCAACACCTTTATTTCTAAAAGAAATCAGTGCTTATAACTATAATTATTGCTATAAGTCAGTATAAAATGTTTCATATTGTGTTATGATTATTGTTCTCAAGTATTATGACCATTTATGAGTGCTCATAACTAATTATACCTTGCTATAAGCACAGTATGACACATTATAAGTATGTTTATAAATCATTATAATGCATTATAGACATGGCTGTCATTGAATGTGGGTTAGAATAGCTTTGATATCTCACTGAGATCTTCAAGCATAATTAAGCATTAACCTTTTAATTTAATGACCAGTATTAATGAATGGGTGTGACATTGTATGGCCTCCTGACGGGAAGTAAAACATCAAGCTGTGACAAACGTGCCGGTGAGATCCATGGCTTCACATGTGTATTTTGTGGTGACTGAGTAACTCAGAGTAACCCTTGCCCCTTTGAACTTCAGCTCTGAAGCCAACGACCTGGCCCTTCGTCTAGCATGGCAGTACACAGGCCACAAAGATATCATCACGCTGGAAAAGTAAGTGTCACTCCCGGTCACTGTTCGAAAACAACTAATGCATGAGCAAAATTAAAGAATATAAATGATGATGAGAAATCAGAGAGAAATGGCTGATTTGGTCCACAGCCTGTGTTTGCTTTGTTTGCAGTGCGTACCACGGCCATGTCTCATCGCTCATTGACATCAGCCCGTATAAGTTCCACCAGCTGTCAGATGCTGAGTTGAACCCATCTGTCCATGTGGTGAGTGCTTTTTCGCTCCCTGTCTGCACACTATTAAAACACCATGACTCAGCCTGCACTACTGGGCTTTGGCAGGCTACTGATCCCTGTGTACATGCACAGGGATGCATGTGTGTGTGTGGATAGGAAAAGAGGCGGAAGCATGCTTTTTACTACAAATTTAACAGGGCACATTGTAACAAAAGCACTTTGGAAAATGAGGCATTTTTCTGGCAAGATAAAGGGATAGTTCAAATTATTTGAAGTGGGGTTATAATATTTTCACCGCTTTCAGACAGCCTTTTATGAAGGGAAACCTTAGTTATATAAGACGAATGTCGCTCTCTCCAAACCTGCCAGACTCCATAGGCAGAATCAGTCATTCTACCTCGCAGAACACAGCAGTTGTTGGTCTGCTGCTGCCTCGAACAGTTAGTTTGTTTGTGTCATTGTGTGATTTCTGTGTTTTAACGGGTTAGTTAGGATTCACCACAAGTCAACCAATAGCACAAACAAACTAACAGACTGAGGCAGCAGCAGACACAAACTCCTGTGTTCTGCAAGGAAAAAATAGTGATTTCTCCTATGGAGTTTGGTTGGGTTGGAAAGAGTGTTATTTGGCTGTTGTAATGGCAGTTTCCTGTAAAGGCTCTTCTAAATATATCGCAGTACATTGCTTAGGTTCTGTGCAGGTGCTTCTCTCTGCCTCTCCAACCTGAGGGCGTGCCGACGGCCATCTGCTGTAACTAACACACTGACTATCAATAGGTACCTCCTACGTCCCCACTTCAAATAATATGAACCCTTTAAGATGCTTCAAGAAACTTGTCAGTGGTTTAAATTCTCCAGCTGCTTGGCTCAGTCACATCTCTCAACACAAAGAGTGCCTTTGGAATGAGGCAGAACAGGATATTTAACGCCTGGATGCACCACCAGAAACATCCACCATAGTCAGCCAGGGCCTCCTCTTCCATCACCTTTATTTATATCATTAGCAAACTGTATCTGTGCAATGTCTGTTTTTAGATAAATGTTTGATGTTTGTGAAAGTATAAGACGTTCGGTTTACCTGCTTGCAACACTAAGCTTCTTTTTGTTGGTGTAGAATGTTCAACTAAACAAAAAATAAGAATGAATCCGCTTTAAAAAGAAAAAGAACAGAAAAGATAGGATAAGATACATCATACATTTTTGCAGTGACAAAGATATGTGATGGAGGCAGGATATTTCAGTTTAACAATAAGCTTTATTGTCCAAAATGATACTGAAAAAGTAAACTTTCACTTTCTATTTAAAAAAAAATATAAATAACTATAAATATATGTATACATGTATAAATATAAATATATATTAAACCTGAGTTAAGAAAAAGAATCAAATATTTAAAATGCTGCCTGCTGCATGATGTGATGTTAAAAAAAGTTTTCATATAGACACATACATGTGTATGCCGATACAGACTTTGATTGATGTTGCTGTGATACGTCAATATCGGGCTGATAATATCAGTCAGCCAACACACTGGTCGGGCTCTATTTCAAATATCTGACAAATCCTGTGTTACAAACTGTTTAGTTTGCAATAAGAAAGGTCTAATAAAACAGGCTATTGAGTTGTATTATGGGAATTGTAGGATCTATCATTTTTAAGATTAACTCCTATTTGGGACTAAACGTCTCTTTTTTTAATCTGTCAATCATAAGTCCCCTAACTTTATGGAAGTGGCTCTTTAAATTTCAATTAAGTGTTTTATGTTGAAAACAGCAGAACTTTGAAGATCTGACTGAGCCACACAGTCTGCAGTGGACAGTCTGTCACTGTATTGTGTTGTGTGGCCCCTGTGCACTCTGCTCCGTACCTTGATCGTCTCTGTGTAGTTTGATACGGCAGCTTGTGGAATCCCCTGCTCTAGTGTTACATACCAAAGGTGCAGCAATTTCGCCAGCTTGCATATTTTATTCATGATCATAGACACTAAGGAATCAAGCTGAGTCTGCGATGCTAGCTGACCAACATTTCAGCCTGGCCTGCTCTGAGAACAGGCCAGGCTGAAACTTAAATACATAAGATAACCAAGATAACAAAATTCTTGTTTCCAGAAATGTAGTTGGCAGCTCTTGCGCTGCTTTGCTTGTTTATCACATTGTGGATGGAAAAGTATAAGTAAATGTTTTCAACACATGTTGTATAAGAAGTAGAGATCAGCAGTGGTGGAAAGAGTACTGAAAATCTGCACTCAAGTACAAATACTGTTTGTACAATACAAGTAAAAGTACAGGTTTTAGAAACCTTAGCTTTTGTTTCTCCAAATCTTCAGTCTAAATTATTATTATTATTAAAACTCTGCTGTTCTGCTGCTCAGCGGTAACGATCATTTTACATTTTCCTTATTCAACAAATGGCTCCGCCAGACATTTCTGCCATTTCTAAACTTTTGCTTCAGTATTGATTAATACATTTTTAATTGATTAAATTCTTAGAGGCGATAAATGATTAGTCATTAATCATTGGCATCCTTATTTCAAACCTGTGCTGCTACAGATGTTTTGTTTTTTGTATGTCCTCTTTTCATTGGCTTGTTTGCAATCAGATCACCTTATTTGGCCACAAAAATGCAGATGAAAGATTTGGATATAAATTCAAATTGTACTCAGTGTTTAATTATGATTCTAAAAGTAACTAAGTAGATTGCATGCTGTAATGCATACTTCAGTGTAAGTAAAAGTACGGACTTAAAAATTTACTCATAAAAGTACAAGTACCCAAAAAAGCTACGTAGAGTATTTGTAATTAGTTATTTCCACCCCTGGAGATCAGTGAGAGTGCTTACATTTGTGCTTCACAAACTTGTGTGTAATTTTGAGTGGAGAATTAGGGAAACAATCAGATATTTTTAGACACACATACATACACTGACAGCTCTTGATTTGTTTAGATTAACAGATCAGATTGGTTTTACACCCTGACAAATGTCATTTACATTTTAAGTTCTTCTAAGAAGAAGATAGGCTACATGGTATCAAGTGTGATTTTTTGGCAGATGCTATTTGCACCCAGGTGTCAGGAGCAAACAGTCCTATTTGGTTGGCAGAGCCAACGTGGCTATTTACACCCACGCGAGAAAGATAAAATGATCTTTTCCTAAACCCTACCTTGTAGTTTTGTTGCATACACCCGGTCTAAACAGCCAGATAACTGCAAATAGAGAGTCCATTCTTTTTCCTCCAGAGGTGCAGCTCAGCCAAACAGGAGGAAAATGGCTGTTGAAATGAACTGTAGAACTAGTTATGCAGATGTGACCTGTGCATCTGCTTCAGTAATCATCACAACATCTTGTCGTCCACACAGGCTCCGAGCCCAGATGTGTACAGAGGCAAATACAGAGCAGACCAGCCTGACCCTGCCACAGCATACGCAGATGAAGTCAAACATATAATCCACAGAGTCCATGAAAAAGGAGGCAAGGTACAGTTTGAGTTCGATATTGTTGTTTTTAAAGCGAAATCAACCTTATGGTGCAGAAATAACGCATTCATTTCTCAATTATCTTTTTAAAGGATGACTCTTTTTCAAGGAAATGGCCCTGAATTACAAAAAACGGTCTAATGCAATGTTACAAAACTGGTATGCTAATGTGTGCGTGTGAGCATTAGATTCTGGTGACACTACTACTATATTAAGATGAAATGCCTTCAGCGTTTCAAATAGCAAAGGTATAGTTTGGATTATTTTTGACATGGGGTTGTATGAAGTTCTGAGCCAAACATTGCGCTTTTCAAACCAACAACTCAAAGAAATCACAATTTTACCTCACAGAACGCGGGAGTTGCTGGTCCACCATTGCCTCGTTTGTTTTGTATTACTGTGTAACTTTGGTGAATCTGAACTATCCATGTAAAGCACCAAAGTCACACAGTAACACATGCAAACTAACAGATCAAGGTAGCAGTGGACCAGCAACTCCTGTGTTCCTGAAGTAAAATTACTAAATTGGCCTATGGAGTTTGGTTGGTTTGGACAGAGCGATATTTGGCTTACATAATGACTGTTTCCTCCCAGAGAAAATTGTCTGATGGCAAAGTAAAGCAATGAAAATATTCTAGATATAGAGTACACTTTAACTGATAGGGACTTTTTTAAGTGGCTAAAATACGGTATGTTACTAACCCTGTCCACAGCAGTACATTGCTCGACTTCCGTGCCAGGTGCCCCTCTCTGATTCTGCTAACTCGGGGCATGTTGACCGCCATTTACTGTAGCTAATATGCTATCAATAAGTACCTCATACAATCCCACTTGAAATAATCTTAACTGTCCCTTTAATTGTAAAAAAGATTTTATTTGCTGCACACGGTTTTGATCTTCCACCTTTCCCTTTTTTCTCCCATTCTCTCCTCTGTCACTTTTTCTCCCAAATCACAGGTTCAAGCCAAGGACTCTGGCTTTTAGGGTCAAATCCCCAAGAACAGTGTAGGGGGGACTCTTTAGTGTCCAAGCTTGTTGGCCCATGTATGTTGAAAAGCTCAACCCCAGCGGGGGCATGTCCATGCTTCCAGTGGCGAGAGGGACGGGACTTCAACCCAGAGATTGTACAGAATGCCTTTCTAACGGATGTTTGTGCCGTCTGCAGAAGGAGCACAATGACCCCTGACATTTTGTGTATGTGATTAAATGTCACACCCTGCTAATCTTAAGTCAATACACTGTCAAGACATTTTTTTTTATTTTTCTCCACAGTGACCTACATTAACAGTGATTTCTGTCCAAGCATTGCATGACTGCCTCTCTCTTGTTTGTGCGCTGCCAACTGAAAAGTGAGAGAGGAAGATCTACAGATGAAACATGCCAGAGCACCTCCTTTTTTCCTGTCTATCAGTCTGGTTTAAGATCGATAGACCTGATATGTTTTTCTCTCATGCAGATTGCTGCTTTTATTGCTGAGTCATTGCAGAGCTGCGGCGGGCAGGTCATTCCCCCCGTGGGCTACTTTCAGCAAGTGGCACAGTATGTACATCAAGTGTCAAGTGTCTGAGAGTATTTTGTGCTCTTTCCCTTTTTTGTTGCTGTTCAGAACTCATTAGCATGGAGAGCTGTCATTTTTTGAAATGATTCACTGAAGGAAAGAATGGTAAACATGTCCAGAATGTACAATTTTGCACATTACAAGTAATGCCTGAAGCAATGAACAAAAGTACACACCCACAAAAACATTTTAAGCAGCTGCACCAGAAGGCAAACCTGATGATTAATGTATATAAGTGACTCTTCCTAAGACTCACCCTGTTTGCTCTGTGCTCCAAAAACAGTTGAGCAAGCTTAGTACCTGGTGGAACCTTGGTCAACGCTCTCCTTTCCACTTTCCCGCACTATGTTGAAAGAGAAAAACAAACTCCGAAGATGGTTAAAAGGCGCTGCCGTGGGGGCTGCAAAAGTGACATAAAGTCACATCTTAAGTTAGCTAATGTTAGCAAAACACTAAATAACTAGCTCGATAATGATTGATGTTGATTAGCTAGCTAGTCAACTGCTGTTTTGCTAACGTTAGCTATCAGATGTAACTACGCTAGTTAATGATTGATGTAGCTTTACTTGCTAGTTAGCGATCATCAGCTGTCAGATTTAATTCCCGCTCAGCCTTGCACCCAGTTTTTCTCAATGGCCGCCCGCGGAAATCGCAGCGAATCTTTCCCTGTGGCCCAAAAAGCATTTTCCCCAAGAAGCCAACATTATAAGAGAGACATCTTTAAACAGGACACCTGGAACTGCAAGCAAGGTCAATTATGACTTTGTCCATTATGAATTTTTGATCCGTGGATTTTTATCAATTTCTCTAAAACGTTACAGATGCGCAAGCAGGGGTTTTAAAAATCTGTTGTCGGCATTTTTTCAGCTTCAGAGCAGACTTTTCACATCGTGACCATGGAAGACCATCAAGGTTCATTCATCTGTACGACAGAGATGGTGCGGAGGCTTCTATTTGTCTATATGAGTAGTTTCATTTAAGATATAAATAAAATTGTGCACTTTACACAATACTAACACCCTTCTGCTAAATTTGATTAAATAGCGATTTAAAGTTATACATATCTAGTATAGAATACAAAATATTACAAAGGCAGATTCAGGGAACCAATGGGCTTGCTCACCAGATTGACAAAATGAAGGCGACCCGACTCATGACTTGGATAAATGTTGTGTCCCATAATTTGCCAGGCGTATCGATCACAGAGCTGCCTCCACATTTGGGGAAAGAATACTCTTCCATTCCAAGACATTGTTTCCAAGCTTCACATTGCATTATTTCCGGAAAGGAAAAAAAAATTGATTATTGATCAATCAAGAATCTTCAGAATTGGATTTACAGGGCTCGATTTGGATCTGTTAGTCACAACTTACAAAGTTATGATGTGTGAACCGTTTTCAAGCAAAGTTGTGTGGCGTCTTATAGGTTCTGTCAATCTTTACAAGCGTGTTGATGGCGTGGGGGAAAACCATAACCTGCTTTTTGTGTTTTCCAGCGGGGCATGAACAGCTGTGTCGTGTGATCCGGCCGTACTTCGACCGTTTGTCAAAGAGATCTGCGGCGCGCGCGTGCTTTCTCATACGTTTACAACTGTAAAAGGGTCTATAGACAAACCTGACAAACTTGTTGTGTCCTGTGTATTATTGCATTTATGTGGGTGTGTGTCAACTAACCAGAGTTCATCTTCTATAATCATGTCTACAGACATGTTCGCAAGGCAGGCGGCGTTTTCATCGCCGATGAAGTCCAAGTGGGCTTCGGGCGCGTCGGCACCCACTTCTGGGCTTTCCAGCTTCAGGGAGAGGACTTTGTGCCGGACATCGTCACCATGGGAAAACCCATCGGCAACGGTCACCCCATGTCATGCGTGGTCACGACCAGAGAGGTGGCGGAGGCCTTCATGTCGTCTGGAATGGAGTATTTCAATACAGTAAGATCATCATGTAATGAAGAATTGTGCTTGTAATACAATAATATAACCACCCTTCTGCAAATGTGGTTGATATAAATAGCGATTTTTAAAGTTATAATTCAGTATTTAAGATCTACAAAATATTACAAAGGCAGATTGCAGGGAAACACATATGTGATCTTTGCTTTTTCTCCCAAGTTGACCAGAAATGACACTGACCCGACCTCATCCTTGACATAAGGTTTGTGTCTATATTTGCCAGGCGTATCGACACAGCTGCTCTCCACATTATGGGGGAAAATACATTCCATTCAAGCCATTTTTTTCCATTGATGGCCTCACATTGCAGTTATTTCCTGTGAAAGGAAAAAAAAATTGGAATAACGATACAAATACAAGAATTCTCTCTTTCATATTGAATGGATTTACAGCCAGCCTGCTGCAGTTTGGATCTGTTCCAGTCACATACTTAAAATAGTTGAGTTGAGTGTGTTGAACTTTATCATAAACAAAAACCCTGGTGCTGCCTCCGTGGCATAGTCTTATGGTTCTGTCATCTTGATGATCAAGGGGCTGATTTCCGAGGCGGTGGAGAGAACCTAACCCCGGTGTAATCTTTCCTCTGTGTGTGCGTTTTAAATTTCTCAGTTCGGTGGTAACCCGGTGTCGTGTGCCATCGGTCTGGCCGTGCTCGACGTGATTGTGAAAGAGGATCTGCAGGGTAACGCGGCGCGTGTGGGCCGATACCTGACCGATCTGCTGGAGAAGCAGAGAGAGAAGCACCCGCTGATCGGTGATATCAGGTAAACAAACACACACACACAGTTACAGTATGTGACACAGAACAGTACACGCTTAGTAATAAAGATGCTGACTAGAACCATGAAGGGTTCTTCAGCTTGTCTTCATAGCAGAACCCTTTTTGGTTCCTGGTAGAACCTTTTATAAAGGTTCCACTTGGGACCCTTTCAGAATTCTACCTACAACCCAACACAAAACGGTTATACTAGAACCATCTGTGAAAGGTTGAACCACCATTGAGAGGTTCTACACAGAACACTTCTATGGTGTAATAGTTCCACCCAGAATCTTCTCTGGGGGGTTCTATCCAGAACCTTTCCATATTGTGGGTGCTAACAAGAACCCATCCATGGGATTTTACATAGAGTCTTTCTATATCCCAAGGGTTTTATCTAGAAAACATTCAGGGGGTTCTACAGAGAACCTTTTTTATATTCCAATGGTTTTATCTAGAACCCACCCAGGGAGTTCTACCGAGAACCCTTTTATATTGTAAGGGTTTTATCTAGAATAGATTCAGGTGCGTTCTACAGAGAACTTTTTTATATTCCAAGGGTTTTATCTAGAACCCATCTGGTGGGCTCTACAGAGAACCTTTTTATATTCCAAGGGTTAATTCTAGAATGCATTCAGGAGGTTCCACAGAGAACCTTTTCCATTCCAAAGCTTTTATTTAGAACCTACCCAGGGGGTTCTACCAAGAGCCCCTCTTATATTATGGAACAAAGAACCCTTGACATAAGAGTTCTTCAACAATCCATGGGAACTGATTCTTCCAAAAATGGTTCTTTGGATGAAAAGGTTCCTTAATGGAACCCTTTGTTTTACAAAGAACCACTGGCAAACCCATACTTTCCTCAGGGTTCCTCAGGAAGAACTCTATTGGAACCTGTATTTCTTAGAGCATAAAGCTGAACAGAACATTGCTGATTATATCTGACTAAGTGCACTCTGGAGTTTGTAACAGCAGAATATTTATGTCATGTTTGTAGAATCTGTGGATCGATGTGTAAATCAGTGACGCAATCAAACATTTTTCTTCTTTAGACAGTGATTGTCAGTTAAACATTGTAGGAGAGTCTGTGATATATTTATCTTGGGCTTACAGCTGCCGTTATATTACAACAAACTATTTGTAAAAGTGGTAGATTTTTAACCTAAAAGGTTATATATCATCATGTACCAGAACATGTTTTGGGGAAACCTGTTTCTGTGCATGAATATTTTAAAAATAGCCAATGTCTTAACATTTCTGAGATGCAAGCAGAAGTGCGTGGGATTGTGTCGGAGATGATTTAACCAAATGGTGTTATGTCTTGCAGGGGTCGCGGCCTCTTTGTTGGGGTGGAGCTGGTGAAGGACAGGTTGAAGCTGACTCCTGCTACAGCAGAGGCCCAAGAAGTCATATATAAGTAAGTGTTCCACCGGTGTTATGTTATAAAGTACACTTATCTCATATCACAAAAAAGGCTTATCAACTTATGGTGGGATAATAAAGTTGAACAGTAAAACTACATCATAGGCACTCCTGTGTATAATGTTTTAAAGAGAGAACGCTCATTATAGCCTCGTTCTCATTAACTAGTCATGATATCTCATTCATGTAGGTGTTTCAGCTTTTGAAATCATTATGCTGCATATTATGCCATTAAGAGACTTAAAAAATATGAGTTTACACCATTGATAGTAAATAAAGATGGTCACGGTATCAAGGTCCTGCACCAACACCCAACTGAAAGCTCAGCTGTTGATCATGATGTGAAACTCTTTTTATAGCATCAAATAACTAATTAAATTAATTAATGGGGGGTTGTCCCTATAGCTCAGTTGGTAGAGCGTGCGCCCCACGTACTGAGTCTATCAGTCCTCTGCAGCAGCCGCTGGTTCGACTCCCGCCTGCAGCCCACCTGCTGCATGTCATCCTCTCCCTCTCTACCCATCTTCCCGTCATAACTTCAGCTGTCCTGTCATAATACAGGCAGAAAAGCCCCCAAAAAAGAAGTCATTTTTGGGAAAAATTTATTTGACATACTTTTTTGACCTATACTGCGGCCAGCCACCAGGGAGCGATCAAAATGTTTTGGCTTCACTTTTTTGGGAGCTGTCATGGTTTTTTTTTGGACTTTTATGTACATATGTTAATGGTTCTCACATATTGAACTTGACATTACTAATCAGCTGTTAAATTATTTTTGTTGTTAGTGGTTGAAAGTGTAGTTGTTAAAATACAACCCTTTATCTTGGTTTCAGGGTGCATGACAGGGGTAAAAGATGCCATCCCAGTTTTGGACAGTTCTGTTCCAAAATATGAAAAGTTGTGGCTGGTCAGAAATTTAAAAGGCTGAAACTGAAATCAATAAATGATTGTCTACAACGTGTAATTTAATGATCCACTCGGGCAACATTTTAAGCAGAGAGATGGATTTGTGTTAGAAATACATGCATCTGGAAAAATGTCTTAAGATTTGAAAATAAAACAATTTATTGATTTCTAATGCTTCCTAGGTGGCACAATAATGTTCAGTTTTTTAATTAAAATTTTTATATAATATATATATATAATATATATATATATAAAATATGTTTTTGCCACCCCTTAAAGCAGACCTGGGCAAAATGTGGCCGGGGGGCCAGATTTGGCCCACTGAAAGGTTTCATGTGGCCCCCAAGGCCGTCATGGAATTCCAAAAATTAAAAATCTAGCAAAGACAGTCAGTAGCATTTTGCTTACCATTAAACTGTTATCAGACAGACCTTTATTTTGAAAGGGGTCAGCGCAGGTTCATTGCTAATAATAATGAACTGTGTCTTTTATATTAAACTGTAACTTTATTCGCTCAGTGCTGCACATCCATGTTGTTTATGTTGTTGTTCTTCTACTTTTGCTGCTACTATCATTGCAACTTGTATGTAACATGTATGGCACACTGTAAAACATCATGTTTTAGACATTACCAACAAAATATTAACCCACAATTTATCACATGGCAATCCAGAAAAGGTGACCAACAGTAGAAGTGCCCTGTATCCTGTAGAACACTTCTGACCATTTCATTATTCGAGATTTGGTCATTATTAGGACCTTATATCATTTGTGTCTGGCCCACAGGCAGCTTAATCAATTTCTCATGTGGGCCCCCCATAAAAAAAAAAAGCCCACTCCTGCCTTAAAGTCTCCATGCCACCCTCATGATTATTTCGCTAGATCTGCCCCTGGTGCATGATTGGAGTCCCCTGCTTTATGCATTTAAAAATAAAATAAAGACAAAATTACTGGAAATTGTCCAGAATGTTAATATAACAGAACTCCTATCATGATGGATAACCCTTATTAATAACAATACAGTGTGTGATATTACAATTCTTTTTTCCAGCAGGCATGTTGACTGTTACATGGTGACAGCAGGAAAAGCACAGGTGTAATTATTTACATTAATTAAGGCTGCATTCATTTAGGTGTGGCTGCTCTGCACACTGACTCACTGCCTGCTTTACTTGCACTGAAGCAGAGCCCCTTCGTTAACATCATCAGTCCCACCTGTGCTTCTCCTGCTATGAGTAGTCCACACGTCTGCTGTGAAAAGAGCTTCTCCTGCCACATAATTTAAATCATAAACTGATACAGAATAATAATCCATATTTTGTCCCAGGCTAAAGGAGCAGTTCATCCTTCTCAGTGCTGACGGACCTCATCGCAATGTGCTCAAGTTTAAGCCCCCCATGTGCTTCACTACGGAGGACGCTGACCTGGTGGTGGAAAAGATTGACCACATTCTCACAGGTATTTAACATTTCCCCTTGACTTTTCTCTCCGTGGTGTCGTTTAGGATGGAGCTGCTGGAACACGTCGGCATCTTCCTGGCTTCTGAATTATTTAAAAGGATCAATGTTTGGTTGAAAGAGCTCTTCATCATGCATGTTATTGTGTCTGTGTTTCCAGAACTTGAGGATGCTTTAGGCATGAAGCTGCACAACGTAGTGAATGTAGAGAACGACAGCAGCAAAATAAAGGTGAGTGTGACTCTGCTTCTGCTTTTAAACTCTTTCTTTTGTGTCCTCCCAAGCATCAAAGAGAACTCTAAAAACCCAGCTAGTTTTTTGTCCAAAGTTTTTGTCTGATGGATCCTACACTGTCAAACAAAAAAGTTTAGAAAACTCCTAATTTCAAGGCAACTACCCTCAGTATATTTTTGTATTTTGAATCAAACTCCAAAGCTCTAAAGTCCTGGAAATAAACTAAATAGTTTGGTTCACTCGGGCTAAAATCTTGAGAATTCACCTTTCTTCGTTAGATAAACTTGAATCTTTAAATTTTAGGAACCCCCAAAAATTGTATTTCAAAAATCATTCACAGTGAGCTGAAAATGAATTGAAAATATTAAATTATTAACCATTATTCACTTCCACTTTTAAGTTTATTCAACAATTTTTGAAATACACTTTTTTTAAACTCAGATTCAAGTTGATCTAAAGAAGAAAAGTAAATCAGCTCAAGAAAAAAGTTCTTTCTCTAAACTTCTGAGTTTAATCAACTCTTTTCATTTTTACAGTGTATCTGTTACATAAAGAGGACAAAGACATAAGACTAAATTTTCTTGATCTTTCAACCTCAATGATTTTCATTTCAACTATTATCTCTTCATGGTTTTATTTCAAGCTGTCAACTGATGAAAATGGACACCAGTATCACGGTGGATTAGTGCGTCCAGGAGTCCCTCAACAACCCAAACAAACCAAACGCCTCAAGACATAACGCTGCTTACGAACAGTCAGAACTGTGAAATGACAGCACGTACATAGCTGATAACAAACACTATAAACCTTGGCGGTGACAAAACGCTGGGGGAAATAAGTAAAGTGCCTTAGCATGTAACCTAATGAAAAATGTTTTAACATTAATAATAATAATAATAATATAATAATATACTGTGTATCTTTAAGATTGCAGGATCTGCTCAGGTATTATGTTTTTTAATTACTCTTAAGAATCAAGCCACTTGTTCAGCACAACAGGCCTTATGGTTTCACTCTGGTGCAAAAAAACAACCTTGATTGTGCAAGTTACGATGCTGCGCAAGCTGTATTATTTTAATTTTTGCCAACATTCACTTGACCATGATTTTCAGGGAATCATGCTTTTAATAACTCAGAACATTATGTGTCGTACAGTAATGTGACTTTAGCATTAAAATAAGGCTGTACCAAATGTCTTTTTTTGTCATATTTTATGTCATAAAAAAACAGTTTGAATGAAGTGATTCATTGGACTAAATGAGTAAAGGGCTTGTCTCCTTACAGCTTGAATGTGTTTCTTTTGTCTATCATGTTTGCTGGGATGTAAGCTAGCTTTAGCCTCAGTCTTTTAGCATTATCATATGTCATGTGTGCAGCCGTTAAGTAACTTAAGATATTTAAAACACTTTTGCAGGGCTCTTGTTTTAAACTGTGGCTGATGTAAACGTCAAAAAGGTCAGCTGTAGGGCAGACTTATCAGCTGACTCCAGGGGTTTAAGCATTAGCATTAGCTCAAATTAGCCAGCCACATTTATTCTTTCCTACATATCATAAAGTAGCCTCATCTTTTGTGGTGATTCGTCTGTCTTTAATAAAATAATGTATGAAACGATGTGTACCTGATACTTGTCACTGGCCCTGACCTCTGTCTTTTAGGAGGTTGAATCCAGTGCAGTGTTTCTCAATCCTGGTCCAGCCCCTGCCTGCATGTTTTAGATGTTTCCTGCTACAACACATCTGATCAAATGATAGTCATTATCAGGTTTCGTGGAGGCTGATGACGAGCTGATCATTTGAATCAGGTGTGTTGAGCAGGAAACACCTAAAACATGCAGGGCAGGGGCTGAGACCAGATTGAGAAGCACTGATCGGTAATGTGGAATATACATGAAGGTGAAAACTACAGTAGACCTTCAGCGTATCTATTCCATCTGGCTCAAACAAACAAACATGGCCGCTGTTTGACAAGTGAGCAATTATTTACCAATGTTCCCATATCTCTTCTTTACAGAGACTGGATAAAACCTGCGAGTTTATGTGCATGTTTAGAGTGCTCAGTCAAAGAGAAACCATTCCCCAGACAAAATAATAAATGTGATATAGTATATCTATAGTGTTCATGAAATACTAAGGTGCTCCATCAGTCTCTGGAGGACTAGAGTTGGTTTAAGTCATTCTCTTAATATGGAGACAAGCAGACGAGACCCTAAAACACCAATTTATTGTATATTGATAATGTTTTGTCTCCAAGTTAACATTTTTTATTTTTTTTCACGGAAGTTTGTATTTAAATAATGGAAAAGATGTCTAAAACTCAAGAACTCACAATGGAATACCTGTAGGCAATTTCGTGAGCCACTCACAACAACTGAGAGGATAAGGCAGAGAGGGAAAATGAATTAAATACATATTTTGATAAGAGCATTATTCTATTAACTTAATTGGTGTGTTTGAGTGTTGCAGGTACTGCACTTGGTGATGGCTTTCCTGATGGTTGTGCAACACCCCCTCCTCTTTTATTACTTCTCATATGTAGATCAATTTTGTTTTTCTTCCCGATTGCATTATGCATTGATTGTCTGTTATTTTGCCATATGTTGTATCCGTGTAGCATCTGATGTACAGTATTTGGACGTACAGCTGTGGACTGAACCTCCCATGTTTTATTGCATGCCAGAACACAGGAGTGCTCCATTTGATGTCATAAGTTGTCAAATATTTGCTTTATTGAGGGTCCAGTGAGGAAAAAGCTTCATGTACATAATGGAAATGGACATAAATGTGAAAAAGACTTCTCTTCTCACATTTGAGTATATTTGGTCTTCTGGAACATAGAATTGTGGGATGATGATAAGGGGGATGATTATCTCAAAAGTAATGAATTGCTTCAGGTTTAAAATGTGCTGCTACATATCACATGCAGTGGTGAACCAAACGGTGACAACTTTGCAGAGCTGTGATGTAGTCTCATTGTGATCTGAGGTCAGAAATACGTCTTTGGTAATTTATTTCTAATAAGAAACTGTAATAACCCCAAAATCTCTGGCATTCACTTAAAAAGCACAAGTATAAGCACACAGGATGGAAAACTATGATTACTTAAGTTCATGAAAACACTGGAGTCAAAATGCTCAGAATCTGAAGCTCTCATTGTTGTCCAGTGTCGTGTTGTCCACTGCTTTGTAGCTCTATGCTGCCACCTTCTGGAGGGCAAATTACAAAGCATCTGCACAGCTCACAACTCCCAAATACAATATATGTAGACAATATGTAGACATATTCATCTTTGTCTTTGCCAGGGTTTCTTGCAGGTTTCAACAAGTTAAACTCAAGACTTTTTAGGACCATTATGAACACAATTTACATCCTATTTCATGTCTAGATACTGGCAAAAAACTGTTAATTAATCTCAATGACATTTGCCAATTCAAATCATGCAACTGTAACTAGACTGCAGTTTGCATTAGTGGTTATTTGTATTTTGTTGCATGTTCTTGAATAAATACAATTTTTTTCCCCAGGAACACATTTTTAAGACCTGTCCAAAATCATATTTAAAGGCTAAAATTCAGATGATTGGTCTTTTAAACAACCTGCAGAATCTCTGGTTTGCCCAGTTTGGCTCAACCTGTTTGGTAGAAAAATGACTGAATTTGTTTGAAAGATAATACACAGTATACAGGCGAGATGACAGCACGGAGCTCTGAAAAGAAGTTTTATTTCACACCCTTGTACAAAAATGCAGCTGTGACAAGTTCATGGATTTTTCAACAATTTCTTTACAAAAACATACAACTTCAACATTATTCAGACTCCTCTCCTGATACCAAATGAGCGGCTGCATGCCAACAGTGTTCGGTAAGTTCCTTTCCTTTTTTCTTCACTTATGGCCAAGAGCAATTTCAGCCTGCTGCTAAATTTCTTTAGTTGAGAGGGACCTGGTATTATCCATGTTTTATCCAAAAACACATGAAAAATTGGTGATACTGAAGTACCTTTCACAGTGACCTGTGACCCTCTTCTGCATCACTTTGTTAGAGAATTTGGAAAAAAGGGAAGGAAGTCACTGAACTCCAGTGACGTACATCGTGAGAGACTGCAGTGCAGCCGGGTCTAATTTCTTTCGCGAGGTCAGTGCTTTCAGTCCCGAATGGTTGTTGATTAGATCACAGGTCGAGTTTATCCACAATTTTAGTTGAACTGCCTGTTGGGGCCCCCACACATTTGATGTCATCTGTCCATCAAAATCATTTTCAGTGTGCTGTGTTTCTTTAACCCATGAGGTATCCTCTGAAAAGACAAGATTCATTAGTTAAAACACTGACACAACAAACAGAGTGCAGACCATCACTTACGCTCAAGTCGAGCCAACTTTGTAAAGACACAGGTCGGCGGTTAAATAACAAATCTTACATGTGTAGATTAAAATTTTTTGATGGGAAACACGTTTAAGACTTACGGCAGCTTCATGCGCATGAACACCCTGGCCATGAAGAAGCTGAGGAGAACGCTGACAAAGCCATGAAGAGCAGCAGGAAGCGGTTGAGTTTGGGAATGTTCGGTGCGTTGGAGCGGTCCAGGATTATGAAGCCCAGGCCTCCCATCGTGAAGAGGAAACTGGAAGCCAGTCCTTCCATAATGTACTGGCCATTTACTCTGCAAAACAAATGTGCTCCCATTAGCTTCACTTAAAAAAGGGTTGATCAAATCATAATGGTAACAGACAGAGTTCATACTGAATGAGGAAGCTAAATTTTAAAAAAGTGTTGCAGTTTTAAACAAGGCAAAGGACACTTCTTACATATTCTGGATACTGCACAGAGATGTGGGGCAACACATATATGACAAATACTAAACTGTGTATGTACTGAAGAAAAGTAAATAAAAATAAAAATAAAATAAACACATACCTGCATACTGTTTATCAAATCACATGGATTAACATTTAATGTTTTAATTGATTTAATAATGTTATTGGTCATATATGAAGCCAGAAATAAACTATTACATTAAAATCTACAAAAATTACTTTTATGAATCAGAAGGAAATTTAATTTCAATAGTCAATTTTTCTTAACATTAGTTTCTTAAGGATTGAATAAATGTTATTGAGCAACATTATTTACAAACGGAGGCCACATGTATTTATGTTATGTTATTAAGTAAGGAAGGGGCAGGTAATAGATTTTTCTTCTTCTTCCTGCTCCTCTTTCTGTGGAATGTGTATTGTAAATAAGAATTTGTTCTTAATGACTTGCCTGATTAAATAAAGGTTAAATAAAATAAAAATAAATAAAGTTTGTGTCCTGATGTATTATCAGTTTTCGTAAAATCAGTTTTGGAAAATACACGCAGAAATTAAGGCTGCACAATATGTTAAAAAAAAACAACATATTGCTATTATTTTAGGAGATATTGCAATATGATTCACCTTTAGTGAATCACCTTTAGGATTTCTGTCTAAAGAAGATACAGAAAAACTTGCTCATGCTTTCATTTTCAGCAGGCTGGACTATTGTAACGGTGTCTTCACAGGTCTGAGTAAAAAAATCAATCAGACAACTGCAGCTCATCCAGAACGCTGCTGCCAGAGTCCTCACCAACACCAAGAGAGTGGAAGCACATTACACCAGTGCTTAAGTCACTGCACTGGCTTCCTGTGTGTCAAAGGATAGATTTTAAAATCTTGTTACTTGTCTATAAAGCACTAAATGGTCTCAGGCCTGAATACATCTGATTTACTTGCATGTTATGAAGCACCCAGACCCCTCAGATCACCTGGAACAGGTTTACTCAGTGTTTCCAGGATCAAAACCAAACAAGGTGAAGCAGCCTTTAGTTTCTATGCTCCCCATGTGTGGAACAAACTTCCAGAATACCTGAGGTCGGCTGAAGCTCATTTAAATCAGGGCTTAAAACATGACTGTTTACTGCAGCTTACCAGTGAAGTAAATATGTAACTTATTGTTAGGATAATCTGTAGCTATTGTTTTTGTATTTGTCTGCTGTTGCTTTTGTTTTGTTTGCTTTTAAATGCATTTTCTGTAATGTTTTTAAGTATTTATTGTCTTGCTTTTAGCTTTTGTTTTTAATGATCTCAAATGCAATTTTAATGTTCCTTTAATGTTTTATTTTACTGTATTTCTAAGTTCTTGTAAAGTGCCTTGAATTGAAATAAAATTGCCTTGCCTTGCCTTAGTGGCAGTCGTAATTTGTGCATCACTGTTCTTCATTTTCACTGGAAAAAAAAAAATCATGATGATGTGGAGAAGATTTGTAGGCCAGGGCATCTCAGCAGCACTACGGTGCTTCATTAGAATTATCAAAAAACTGCAGTTTCTGTGTTTTGGAGATTGCACTATTGCGATTTCAATAATATTTTGATTCATTGTGCAGCCGTAATTTAAATGAGGAAACTACAAGGAACTTGTCATATTTTGATTTTGGAGACATCTGGACAAAAGCAGTAGTGTTTCCACTGCTATAACCACAAAATATAACATCAAAAATAAAATTATCTAAAGAATAATCTCCTGCTGCTTCTTTTTAACTGCTTAATTTACGACTCACTGTAATTTTGACTAGGAAAATGTAAACACGGGCTCATTTCATCTGAGAATGCGACCCAGTAGCAGCCATTAAGAGTAACTATATAGAAATATTCAGTCTTCTCGCTGCTTGTCTCGTTTTTTTACTCATGAAGGTCATATAAAGGATCAATAATAAACTGAGACTGTAAAAAACCTCCTTGTAGTATCTTTAACAATTACAATTCAAGGTTTTGTTGAGATGTTCACAGTGTTGTGACTGACATACCTGTAAGCCAGGAAGGCTACTGGCCGCTGGTGTCCATGCTCATCAGTCATTGAACCCACACTTGGTGGCTCCACAATAACATCGTAGATGATACCTATAATTGGGGGGGAGGATTGAGCGGTAATCAATCAGACCATAAAACAACTTGATCAAAGTCTGAGCAATGTTAAGCTCTTTAAAAAGCAAACAGATCATGTTTAACATTTGTACCACTTCTGGCTTACAGACATTTTTCACAGCAGCCACTTTGACATGAAACAGCAGAGTAAACACAGGTGTTACTTGAGTTGCAAATTGTAAGCGCATTCCTTGATCAATAACAACTGATTAATCAATTAATCATAATTTTAAAAAAAAAAATGAAATCTTGCTTATATCAAACTACACCAAATGCATTTTTCCCCTCAATTATATTCTCTGTTACATTTCAGATCTTTATTTGATAACAGATTGATAAAATTGACTTG
The DNA here is from genome assembly GCA_034769285.1 of Lutjanus argentimaculatus. Taxonomy (NCBI): domain Eukaryota; kingdom Metazoa; phylum Chordata; class Actinopteri; order Lutjaniformes; family Lutjanidae; genus Lutjanus; species Lutjanus argentimaculatus. The sequence continues at coordinate 9,471,720 of JAWZSL010000018.1, read as the reverse complement.
ATTGACATTGTTGACACCTGTGTTTATACTTTGTTTCAAATCAATATGGCTGCCGTCTACAAATGTCAAACACATTAACACGTATTCGACTAGTTTCTTGTGCTGCTGCTAGCTGTGCTGTAGTTAGCCTGGTCCATTATGTTAGCCTGCGTACATGCTACATTATTACAACCGCACACACACACACAATGAATGAGCTTTAACTTTAGCAGCTCACACACACACACAGCAGACTGGAAGCTAACAAGCTAGCAGCGTTTAGCTCAGCGGATCCGTTTACCTCCCGTGATGAGAAAGTAGGACACAATAACCACCGCGTACACGGTCATCGCGGACGGCATGTGCAGCCATGACGGTTTCTTCAGCTTTATGTTTGGACATTCCAGCACAGTGAACGGTATGCTGTATAACGTCTCCATGATTTCTGAATAAATGTCCAAACACTACATACCACAGCTGCTGCGCTGCTCAGATCCGTCTGAGCAGAACTTTTGTCGACGTGTCCCGGAAGTACATGTTTCGTCTCTTCCGGAAAGGCGTTTCTGATTTTATTATATTTTTTTGCATCATCGTCAATATATTTGATATGTATCGCGAAGTGGCACTTTAAAGCAAAAAAAACATTTTCTTAGCGCTTACATTAACTTTACAGTAAATGTTTTAATCGATTTAATTTCAGCCAACACCATGACGAAGCCGCACGCGACGCAAACTTAAAGAGACAGAAACAGAGTTCCAAGTTCGTCAAACCATTTGTCTCGAAGGGAACCTTCGACTTGCGAAACTATCGCGAGATTTCTACGCGTTATTTCTCCTTTGTGTAAATTCGTTGTTTTATAATAAGAATCGCCGTGGTTAAAAATCTGGGTATGTTTAGGGACAAAGATACTTGAGTTATGGTCGGTTATGGTTAAAGAAATATCACGGTTCGGGTTAAAATAAGCACTCTCGCGAGATCTTCGCGTTCTTTCTGGGGTTCCCCTCTAAAAACGACCAGACAGGTCCGGTCTTTACTGTACTCGTCCAAGTATGGAAGTCATCATATTTGGGTTAGTTCCAATTTAGTGATAAATGTAATTGATTTGATCCTATTTGTAAATGTTAAAACACATACATATTCCATTTATCAAACTAGATAGATCACTTTTGGTTTTCAGCTGTTTAATCGGTTGTTTACTTCACTATGGGGACAAGAAAAAAATCATCCTGCAGGTTTATTCACATTAGAGCTTTTCTAGAATTCCCAAAAATCACAGCAGACATATTTTGGTTACAGGATGGTGCAGCAGGGAAAAACACTTTAATGGGGCAGCGTTCTTTTGTACCTTTATGTCTGTGGGTAGCAGTTCACTTTTTGACACCACTGGGGCAAAATAACCCATTAGTCTGGAACAGGTAATGCAAGTGGTCTGAGAGAAGCTATGACATGCTTCTGTTTTCAGGTATTAAAAATCTATTCTGAGAAAGACTGAATCTCATTCCGAGGGGTAAATACTGCACCAACCCAAAGCCTTGGTATGTGACCTGGGAATGAGACTCAATCAACTTTCTTTGTCCAAAATCACATACTGCATATTTAAGGGATATATTCCTATTTCCACAAATGACCTTTAAGAAGTTTTTTTCTTTGTAAGAATCAGGCATCATTAGCATCTGCTTTCCCTTGAAATATTAACAGAACCAGGAGAAACGTGTTGCAATTCATTGAAGGTAGTCACTCCAGGTTAAAAAAAAAAAACAACCCTGTGAGACTGATGGAATTTAAAAGGTTCGATTATAGACCATACTGTATTTCTCCAAATATAAAGCTTTATAAATGTAAATAAAAATCCAATGCATCCTAACTTATCAGATCAAAGGGTTTCAAAGATCAAATCCCATTACACAGATTTCCTCCATTTTCAAATAAATACACCAAACATTACAAATCACAACAGGAAATAGATTTGTTTGTCATTTTTTATTGTGGCGATACAAATACACATTTTACTTAGATTTCTGGCTCTGTGCCTGTGCTTTGAGCACCTTGACGACGATCTTCTGCTCCTCAATCAGGAAAGCACGCTTGATCCTGAGAATAGAAGTGAAAAGAGAATTTAGACATAAATCAGCTGTAATCAGTGACTGAAGTCTATTATTCCCTTTTCCAAGTTTCGGATAACTTTGGTGTACCATCAGTAGAGAACTGCTGGTCAAGACAAATAAAAATATAACTTGTGTTTCTTGTCGAGAAAGGGAGGGAAATGGTCCTTTTACCTGTCACGCACACACTTGGCGCACATGGAGCCTCCGTAGGCCCTGCTGACGTGCTTCTTGGTCTTGGAGAGCCTCATCAGAACCTGAGGTCTAACAGCACGAATCTACAAGACAGAACAGAACCACAATGAGACCACAGTAGGAAACATGCACCGATTTAGAAGAATTAACATGCCATAAGACGGGGAAAGTTATCCTAATGCAATCAGACAGTCTGCATGCTTGAAAACAACTGAACTAAACACTGAACTGTAGGCTACTCAATAACAATCACTAGAGGGAAAAAAAAATTACAGGCATCCAGAAAGATGAAGATTTGAACAATCTCTTCTATCACAACAGGCAAAAAATATTTCTGCCACTCCAGCAGAGATCAATTTAAAACGTGGACCAGGTTGATAATACCAACATGGCTGAAAATGCCACATTTCTATGAATTCAGTGTGTAAATATGATGCACTGTTATGTTCCCAGATCAGCACACTGATCTGATCTTATCTTTGACTGATCCAAGAAAAAGTGCACTTCTGCTTTCAGGCGTAAATACCTTGTAATTTGGGACTTGAGAATGGACCGTAATCTCTCATCCTTCCTGAGCTCTGACGTGGCAATAATAAAAGAAAAGACCTGTACACAAGCCCTACAAGATTAACCTAAGACAACCAGTTCACTATTACGCCAACCAGCAGTTCTCTACTAATCTGAACAGTTTGTGAGACCTCGCTCTGAAGCCAACTACTCATGTCACCAATATGATTAAGACACTTTTGTTTTTATGTTACTAGGATAACCGTTGTGTACTTGTAAAAATTTCCATCCAGGTTACTCAAAAAAAATTCCCATCACTGTATACAGTGACTGAAGCTATCATGATTATCAGTATTGGTATTGTTAAAATGTGTTTAAAATATTCAAAAAGCACTGATACACACACTGAAGCCATCACATAAAACGGTAGTTTCATTCCTATTCTGTTTATTATACAAGTCCTTTTTGACTGGATCACAACATGCCGTTCACTTTGCGATTTTTGTATGGTCGATGAATTTCCAAATTTACCAAATTTTAACTCGCTACGTGCATGTTCAGCAGTATAAACCAAGTTTTCTGAGAACTCTAGTCCTTAATTATTGTTTCCAACAAGAACATGTGCTACTAACTATCAGTTTCTCAAATGAAAAGTACCAACAAATGTCCACACTGCAGAACATCAAGGCATGTGTTCAGATCACTTGGCCTGCTTTCAGTACCACCACAGCACAAGCCAAAGACAAAAAAGCAGACTTCCTTATTCATTTGTCACAAATGACGTCATCTTAGACACTTTTTGACTTGGAGATGGGGACAATATCAATCAGTGGCTATGTGCTATAATAATACTCCTGACGTTAACAGCAAGGATGTAAAGCAGGAAAAGCAGCACATGCCACCAGGTTAAATGACTATCTGTGGCAGCTTGTGTCAGTGATGCAGTTCTCAACCTCAGAGGGGTTCACAAGTTTTAATGTATGATACCACATGAAGAAGCTACTGATATAATCTGATGTGCTTTTGAGCAGAGCTGGACAGTATATTGTCATCATATACAAGACCAGATACTGTCTCAGATTTTGGATATTATATTGTGATGTTGCATTAAGTGATGCTTTTTCCTGGTTTTAAAGGTTGTATTACAATAAATGGGTTTGTTTTCTGAACATGCCAGATTGTTCTAGCTGTTCTATTATTTGTGTTTACCCACCTAGTCAATATATCCACATTAATAATATATCTAAATTGTCACTGCATCTATAGTTTGTCGAAGCACCAAGAGTCATCACCTACAATATTGAGAAGTATTTGGTCAAAAAGCCCGATATCTGATTTCGTCCATAACCCCAACCTCTACTTTTTGATAGTTTTCATCTACAGCAATGCATCATACTCTATAAGATCAGCCCTATTTGAGAATTTAATGTTATTCAAGAGAAAAATGTGTGTATTGATATATATCACAGCATACCTTAACAGTACAGATATTGTTTAAACCATATCACACAGCCCTGCTCTTGACTTTAAGGATCAGCCTTTGCATTGTTACGGTCTAGGTGAAGGTCTGCATTTTTCTAGACATCAAGTTATCGGAGCTGCGTTCATACTGTTGCATAATTGAAGCAAAAGCTACAAGAGGTTCATCCACCCCATCTATTCACATTCAGTGCCTCATCTCATCAAACTTAGATCACAAATTCACACAGTTAATTGACACCTGACTAATAAAAAAAAACAAACATTGCAATTACTTTGATATTGTGATTTGAGTCACAATTTCAGCGCACAGTGAATTTTGCATTTTGTTCTGAATTAAATAGAAGAATATGATTTTGATGGAGTCTGAGCTTAACAACCATGTTCTCTCACAGCTGTAGAATATAATTTGCCAGAGCATCTCAAGGATACTTCGTAATGATGTGTTGTGAATAGGGCCGCAACTATCGATTATTTTCCTAGTTGATTTATCAGCAGATTATAGAACATGGAAACAAATGTCAATCTGTGTTTCTCACAGCCCACAAACTGTCAGAGATGCAGGTTTCTGCCACAGAGAAGTAATGACGCCAAGAAATATTCACATTTAAGAAGCTGAAATCAGAATTTTGACCTTTTTCCTTAAACAAAAGTCAAACCAATCAATTATCAAAATAGTTGCTGATTAATTTAATGAACAATTAATCACTGCCACTCAAGTTGCAACACATTTTACTTCCAACTAAAAAGTGCAGTTCCTGCTATTTGGATATTTCACTTGGCCAGTGAAATTTTGATAATATTTAAGTCATCATATATACATTACTGTTTTAAATTTTTCTGATATGGCTATTAAAATTGAGATTAGTCACATTTTTGAGGGCCTGTTTTCATATATCTGGACAACAAAATTTGTAGGTCAGGTCATCTCCGCAGCACCAAAAGACTTCATTATAATGCTGTTCTGTAACTTTTCCCTTATCAAAAAGCAGCTTCTGTAATTTGGATATCGCTTTTGGCCACATTAACATCTTCATTTCAAATAATTATGCAGCCTTTGTTGATGCCAGAATTTCACTTGCAACGGCTCCATGTGGGACCTGTCCAGTTCAAATGTATGCACCGGTTCTTTACACAGCAGTGAGCTTGCTGAGGAAAAGTGAACAGCCTTCATCAAAACAATGCTTTTACTTACTCCACGCAGTCTTCCTGGGCAGATGCCACATGCCGACTTGGGAGCTTTGCCGACCTTCTTAGTGTACAGGTACACGATGCGGTTACCAGGTGTACGTGACCTGCACAGAAGCACGAGATCACAAATAAAACACAACTTACACTGATGCTCATGTGTTTCAGTAAAGATCAAGTTTCCAAAGCTGCAGAATAAACACCTGGCTTACAGTCTGGTTTTGTTGGAGGCGGTGTTGTAGGACAACCTACGACGATAAGTCAGGCGCTGCACCATCTTGAAGCTGAAAAACAGACACAAAACTTTGAAACGTGATGCTAACAGCTGCGATGCTAATCCTACTAGCTATGCTAACGTCTCAAAATATGACCGACAACGGTTCACGTTAACGTCGCTTTACGTTAGTCGAATAATTCCGCCCAACTATAAACTTAAGAGAAATCTGATCTATAGTTCAATTCGGTGCGGAAACATTTTCAGCGTGGTTGTTAGCTGTGGTTATCACGTTCACTTTAACGTTAAGACAGCGGCCATAGGGACGCAAGAGCGGCATCATTAAAATGTCTCATAAAAAAACAGTAAGTAACAAAATTATCACATCCTTAGAGGTAAATAGTTGTTTTGGTATTATCTTTAATTGAAATCGACCATATTTTTTTTTTAAACGTAGGATTACAGTGGATTATAAAATCATAATGTTTGAGAGTAAAGCCGGGGCCGCCATACCTGTGTCGCCGTAACCGGAAGAGGAAGGAGGAAGGCGGGTGTTACAGGGTTAAAGTTCCTCCATGCCGGCGTTTTCAAAACCGTCACTCTGCCCCTGCTGGTGTTTGGTTTTTATTACACATACAGTGTACTGGATAGAGAAACAAATTAAAGAATTGTAATGACGAGCTGTGTTAAAAAACTAATGATAATAAATTTAAAATATCGATAGCTTGTTTTATTTTGAATTCAAAAATCCTGAGAGGATTTCAACATTTTTTTTTGCTTTATCGTAACCTTCAAATTTACAATGTAAGGCAACTATAATATGCATGATATAATTTAATTTATATTATGTAATGTATAAAGAACACACACTACATTAGAGTTATTTACACAGAGACAATGGAATAGGTATAAAAACAACAACAAAAAATAAAAATAAAAAACTGAGTAAATCATAAATTAACTTAGAAAAATTCAAAGGAACAAATACAGATTAAGGCATTTCCTTGGTGAATTAACTTTTTAATAATACATAGAGATCTTTGGCACATTTGGATTTTATTAATTTCAAGTACCAGGTATAGAATTAACTTCATCATAATAGCATGTGAAGATGGGCAGCATCTTTATAAATTTAGCCCTATGAATATAAAAAATGGCTAAAAGTAGCAAAATATTAACTATTAGGTCGAATTTTGTGTCCTCTGATGATATACCAAAAATAATACTGATATGAACTATAGTAGTAATTGGATTGCAACAAATTAAACAACAAATATGTTGTGAATCTTATTATTAAACAGTAATAAACAATGAAATAAAACCAAATTATCATAGATAACCTATTCTACCAATGTAGTCTCCAAGACAAGATTAGTTAAATTGTCTGTGAAATCAGCCAAATTACAAATTCTCTTGACTTGCATGTATGGCGCACATCAATTATGTTCTTGTAGGTTGGAACTTTACTACAACTTTTTTTTCACTTTGATATTGAAAAGTCTTTTTGTCTGTTAAGTATGTTTTCTGTCAGTATCTTTATTTATCAGAGAGTGTTTGCAATTATATCAGCAACTTCGTGTCTACAAATGAATGTTGTGAAATCCCCAAACACTCCAACAAGCAGCCTATTTTCTGTATAACACACAAAATCTGCCAGGTGCAGAGCCCTTAATGCCCAGTTCTTCATAACCAATATGATTTATTGGTTGGCAGCTGAATCAGAAAAAATGACACCTTTGAATGATGTAATCTCTTCTGTTCAAATGTAACTCTGCAGTAAAGATGGAAAACTTTTATCAGATCAGTTAATCTGAAAGTTAGACATGATGTATGACTCTTAACCCTGTTTTTTTTTTTTCTTCTGATGAGTAGATCTTTAAACCCACCATGAAAAGTTCACCATATCTGAGTCACATAATTAATACCATTGACTGGTAAGCTGTCATCCTATATGCAACTGTTTAAGCAATGATAAATGTAACTTGGAAAAAAAATATGAACAACAGACACCATTACACCATCCACCTAAGAATGCTAAAAAAACATCCTACAGGCCTTTCCACAGTACGTGTTGACGTGTCCCGGCAGGAGAAGCACAGGTGTAACCAATAATGTAACAATGGCAGCCTTTTATGTGCATTTTCAAGCTCTGTTATTGTACTTGCTTGCCTGCTCCCATGGTTTACTGGCACACCCAGAGCTCCAATTAATGTGATTAATTACACCTGTTTTTTCCTGCTTGACGAGTCAAATGTTCACGTGAAAAGACCTATCAAGAGTTTACACTTCCAACTCTTCAATGGGGACTCATTTAATCAAAGGAGCATTGTAAGTGACTGTATAGACAGGTTTACATTTTATTTTCAGTGTAAAAACAAGCACAGACTGTCCAGTAGGTGGCAGCAGTGGTATGATACCTGTAGTTGCCTGACAGTTTACAGGATGGCATTCTGCAGAGCACTGTCCTTTGAACTGGGATTTAAAAAATCAAAGTACACAGTCACAGCATTCATGGAAATGTCAATGCTAATACTCTTCTATTGTAAACATAATTCTGGAAACAGATTCTGGACTCCATCTTGTGACAGGCTCATTGCATGGGTGAAATGTCGCCTCAGTAAAAAGATGTGATATGTAAAGTAAAGGCATTTTGCCTTGGATTGTTTTTGGAGACTCACATTTTGGAATTTGTAGACTATATTTCGCCCATGCAATGAGCCATTCACAAGACGGAATAATAGTGCATTCATGCAGTGTCCGAATAATCAGAAAATTCTCGTGAACACCCCCTCAAGTCAGAACAACAACTCTGAAAGTCAGAGAAAATTTTGTTACACAAGTTGCCGAGTTGTCGTCCGTTTACGTCATATCTGCAAAAACATGGCGATTAGAGTAAATGTTTGGTTGATGACCTTTTTCCATTAGTTGCCGTTCACAGAGATTAATCAGACAAGTTATTTATTAGCATTAACCCTGATAACAAGCCAGGCTGCCAACAGATGGATTCAGAATAACAAACCTTACCCTACTCCACCCTCAGTAGCATCTATATTGTTTCTGCTTTACGACCTAAAAGCCTGTGAACACAACAAAGTCGGAATACACCTTTCCTATCTGTGAAACTGGGACCATCCGAAGAGCACATGAACGCACCTTCAGCGCAGAACACCTGAAGTATCCAAAGAGCATCTGTGAGCAACAGAAAGACTCAGCAGCACTTCTACTGTTTTGTCTCCCTTTAACTTGTATATTTGAAAATACAAGTTGCTTAGAACTATGACTTTTCTAAAGCTGTGCTTCCCAAACTTATTTTCTGGGGACCCACTTTTTAAAAATGTCACTTAATCTGCAACAGGCCTATTTTGACCTTTATCTTTGGCTTCTTTCTTCAGGCTAAAGGATTCAAAGGCAAGCGTACTGCATGACACTAAAATACAACAGAAGAAAGGAGCCATGAGCAAGTTAGCAGAGCTCATCTTTCGAAAAAAGTCAGAGTCATACTGAGGCTGCCTAAAATGTGACAAAATCAGAATATATTTTCAAATTACACAAAGCTTGTATCTTAATTAAATACATTTTCCATGACAGTAGTTTGTTGTATTTTATTTAAATGCGTTTGATGAGCAAGTATTTGTAATTTGCATTTTATTTTTTATGCCTTTAATTGATGGGATTGCTGAAGTGAGGACAGGAAAGGGGGAGATTAGAGCCGCAAGCTGGAACCGAACACACAGCCACTGCTGAGGACTGACAGCCTCAGTACACGAGGCCACACGCTCTACGAACTGAGCTACCGCAAGGCGCCCCAACCTGATTCCTTCTGATGTATTTGTGGCCATCTGTGAGCTGCGTGAGTTGTTAAAACAACTGAAACCTGGCCAGAGATCTATAATTAACTTTGTTGGGAAGGTGATTTACTCTGTGGGGGAAAACTAAACTGAACACAACTGAAACTTTGTAGGAGATCCTAATTATCTCCACCAGGTGTGAACCATCGCTTGCGGACCTGAGGCTTGTTCGCAGCTGATCTCAAATACTACTGGACTGATCAGCTTAATTTTTTTGTGCATATTCATGACTTGGCTGTAATATTTTTGAATATTAATGAGGCTAAACCCTTTAACGTAAGTTTTATGGCTTTCCCGAACATCACTCCCATCTCCAACATGGAGGTAAAATGGCTCGGCTCAGTTCAGGACTCCAGAATCTTCCAGGCCTCTTCTCTCTGGGACCACACATGTCCTGTGGTGCCAAAGCAACAAAACAATACATTTGCAAAATCAAAACCACCGTCTCTGCTGAGGGGCCCCTCTGTGATTTTGGAGGCCTCTGTGGACAAAAGTGGTAGTATTTCACAACACAACAGCGCAAAAGGGTTCAAAATAAAAAAATAAAATAAAATGTCAAACTGGTTAACATACTACTTACTGCAATTTTTCCTTTTTTTTCTTTTTTTTTTTTTTGTCAAAATGCCAAGTTTATCAAAACATCCTAAAGACCTAAAGCGATAGCATGCAGATGGAAAACACTTTACCTGTAGAACCCACATTGGCCATGAAAAGCTGTATCTGGAGCTAGTATTCAGTTTGTCCCTTCTGGGCTACCGTAGAAACATTGCGGTGCAACATGGCAGCCTCTGAGGAGGAAACATGCCCTCTGGCAAATATTCAGTTTAGACAAATTGTTGGTGTGTGTGTGTGTGGGGTTTTAAATCTGTGTCTTCTTATTGTCCTACCAAGCTTTCCTTAACTTATAAATATTAAATACTTTTTAGTATTTTGTCTTCTTAGTATTATGTTTCTGTCCTACTTGTAACATTGGATTTGAGAGAAATGGCATTTTGATACTCTATATGTCCTGTACATGTTATAGAATTGACAATAAAGTTGCTTTTCATTTTAAAGACCTCATTTTAAACAACAAAAACACAATACTCTCATTTTCCGGTCATTATGTACTAATGAAAAACTTTGAATATTATATTCCATTTCTGCCAATATTCTATATATATCTATATTACAGCTAAAAAATCTCTATTGAGTCCAATGCATGCAGTGTTTCATTACCCAAAGCAAAAAGTACATGCCATGCACATCCGACAACAACCAATATCCGAGCACTAAAAATGAGAGAAATAGCTCAAAATGGCTCCCTATCAAAGAGGTGCTGTGTCATTTGCCAAGCTCAGCCAACAGATGGTGAGCTTGGCATCCTTTTAGATGAAGCATTTGGCAAAGGCAAAGTTCAGTGACAGCACAAGTTCTGTACAGTGTGCATCCGTTTTAAGGGCATGACTAACTGTCTGGTTTTATACTTAACTTAGTCAGAACTCCCTCTGGACTGGATTTGGTGACATGTTCACTTGCGCTGTTTTTTTTTTTTTTTTTTGTTTTTTTTCTTTTCTTTTTGGAGATTAATTAATACACGTGGGGAATGTTGCTCTACAATTAAAGTAATAAATTATACTAATTAAAGCTATCATATGTAATAGTTCTTCACTAAATTGTCTAAAAATGCTAGACGTATGTTATATATTTTCTTGAGTTGTGTACCTACATTATCTGCAATGTTACATTATCCAACAATGGTCAAACCCAGAGAAATGTGCAATTTATTTTAAGGTAGTGGTGCGTTTCCTGCTAGCTGCTGGTAATTTCTGGGAAAACAGGGGATACGTCGCAAACATGAGAGAGTTGGTGAATATGACTCAACGTAACATGAATAAAACTCCGCCTGAGTCACGTCAGATAGATTTCCATGAGCAATAGTTCAATAACGAAGACTCTCATGGTCCCTCATTACTTCAAGATGTCATAAATGTTTGTCTTTTGTTATTGTTTAATGTGAGAGAGACCCCAAGGGGCAGAATTGACATTTTGTGTGTGTAACGATGTTTGTGCGCCATTAGTTGACTATACTATTAAATGTCACCATCCTCGGTAGTCGGCACCAGAAATACTAGTCGGTTAAACTATTTATCAGTATTTTACTCATGTACAATGCCAGTTGACTGTTGTCTCTAAGGTGTTATGCAGCTGCCCACCACTAGTGCAAATGCCCGGTGGCCCACCCAACCCTGAATGTTGTTATCAGCAAAGTGGACTAACCCTTGACTGGAACAATGCATAACCTCATTCAACACAGACTGCTTTTAGAGCAGGCTGGTGCTGCTAGCACTGCTAACGTTAGCCACATTGTGGGGCGGGCCAGCGGCTAAGTCAGCTCCGGCTGACTGATGTCGTCGACTGACTGATGTTGACCCTTTTTGGCCTGAAACAGTGAAGAATTTAGTGAGTTCTTGTCATGTTTTGAGGGATAATGTGCAATGTTCATACTGCACGGTGCAAAGTGCTACACATTACAATGACATTTAATTGTGTTTAACGTTATCAGTTAATAAACTGTACTCAATTTTAACTGCTTTCCGAGTGTTTTCTTACTGCTGGATGAGTCACCGAGTCTAAATTAATTTAGCCTAACTCAGGTGATAGGGAAATTAGTCCCTAGTTTGAAATACTACAATACTTTGATACAATAAATACATTATAATAAATATGTTGTCTCTTAATTGGTACATTACCTTGGACCAGTCATGAATAAACTCTCTGTGAGAGACAAACTAGGCTAGAGTACAGTATATGTGAGAGACTTGTAAAATTATGTTTTAAATTGACAAACAACATATGTGTAATTTGTGGCACAGTTTAACTGACTTCCATTCTTATTTTTTCCCATTCGGCACACTGGAAGAGGTGTGACTCCACATCTCTCTATAAGTTTAAACCGTTTTACTTTAAGTTTGACTGTGAAGTGTCAACAGCATACTTAACAGTACACATTTAATGTGCACAGTTGTCACTGCTATTAATCTTAACATGTGTTTGTGCACAAGAAAGGAAGTAATATCTGGACAAACAGTGAATAAACCTGGCAACAAACATAAAACATTATATTAGGCTAAACAATTTCACCATCCAAAAGTAAAGGAGAGCGTCAAGTTCTATTAATTTAATATTATGATATATTTTTCAACAGGTAATTAGTTACTGTATCAGAGTACATTTTTTAAAGTAATCCCCCTCAACTCCGCTCAACATACACTGTCATTGTTTTTTGATTGGGAACTTTTTTATTACTGGTGGTCTCTGCAGGTCCAGGCCTGTTCTACATGGTGTGTTATGGGATTGATTTGATTGAGTCCAGATGTGACGTGACCTTGGATTAACCCGTTCCTCACACGAATCAGGGTCTTTCACAAAGGGTGCCAAGGAGATTTGCGCCGACTCCAAGGCGTGCACGCAGACGTCCAAATAATTAGTAACATCTGCAGGCAGCCTGACTTAATCTTGTCAGAAGTAATTATTCTAAAAGACATCTCAATAGAATATTTAATTTAGATCTTAATCCATCAAAATATCAATACAATCCTGATGGGTGGATCTTTTTTAAGTTTATTTACCTCAAAGGCGTCTGACTTTACCCACATTTCGAGGAGCCCCTGACGCCCGTGGCCCCTCCCTCTCAATTAGTCCTGCCTAGTCAAAGATGAACCATATCACCTTAAGTGCACTCGATTACGCAAGCCTCTCCGACCCCCCCTCCCCACATCTCCTTGGGCCTTCTGTGTAATCTGCTGAGATTTAAACCTGCTGCTCCTGTTTAATAAATCCACTGCGATTAAAATAGGATTACAGCTCTGCTTTCGCCTTCCTAATGACATCAGAGCATGAAACATTTTTTGACTTTTTTTTTTTCCTTTCTCAGTTGTCGGGTTTTTGCCCACGCTCGCTCATTCCTCCCTCCTACTTGTCGCAACCAGACAGACAGCAGCGACTTTCAACTTCTTCTCCCCTTCTCCCCCACCTCCACAACCTCATCCCTGCAGCCCAGCAGGTCAGCCCATCTGTGGGCCTGTTGACATAAGGATTAACCTTATAATGCAGCACACATCCTGTATCAATGCTGTCCTCCGTCACATCAGACGTCTCAATGACAGATAACAACCAAAGGAAATATGCTCCAACATCAGCTTGTTGTTGTTGTTGTTTGCTTGAACTTTGAAACCTTCACATGGCATCACCATCACCAACGCCAACCGTTTTGTCCTTATTTTGCGTTGTTCTAGAATGGTTAAATGCTGTAAGGTCACAAAACGCAAAGATTACAACAGCTGAGCTTATGACCCCAGCAGAGAAATCTATTGAGTCAAATGTAAAATGCTGATGAGTGTTTTACCCTGTAGTTTCTGCAGAGCTTTGCGTGTACCAATGGTGTAAAAAGCATGAAAATAAACAGGTTGCACTAATGCATCTTGCTCTATACTGTTTGCTCTGGGATGTAGCAACTGATTCTTTACCTGTAAGAAGCTGTTGGATACATTTATTTATTTATTGTCTGCTAACTTGGGAGCAGAAAACCACTGTTTTAGTGGTGACTGAAGTAATATATCAGTTTATTACACCCAGGGCTGTCATAGAGGTCATGGATTATATTGTTTTTTTCTGATTATTTTGAGACCTGGAGTCTCTTTACAGAAAAAAAAATCTTTGCTGCTTGTCCCATCATGACTTCATCTTCAAAGTTTGGGAAAATCCCTCTTATTACAGATGTAATTCCTCAACTCATGGCTGTGCTCTATTCTATGTTGTGCTGGTTAGACAGTGTGTGAGAGTCCTTTTGCAAGTTTTTGGTCCACTCGCCCCTCTCTTACACACCCGTCTCATCAAGTAGATGTGCAAAGTGTTGTTTGTTTTCAGGACAGGGTCTATGCCATCCTAACTTGGGAAATTGTTCAGTTAGGAAGATCATTTAATAGCTAGTTGTCTATTCCAGGATAAGACGGTATTTTCACAAATGTAGTCAGGTAACAAGTGTCTGAAATAAAAAAATCCTAGATGTCTTTCTAACTGATATAAGACAGGATTTCTGACAGGAAGTTTCTTGTTGAGACTCCTGAAGTGCAGTTTACATTTTTAAGTGACAGTTTTTAAGTGGGATTTTAGCCATGCTAGCGGCGTGGCTCAAAGGATGGTGATGTCTGTCTGTCAGTTGGTTTACCTCTTTGGTTCAGACCACTGACTGTTTCTAAAGATGGACAACACGACAGCTCAACAAAAGTCCCAAAACATCTCAATCAGCTTCAGTAAAGGTCATAAACCCAATCCTCTCCATGTTAGCAGACCTACATGGACCAAACTAAAAACTCAGTAGTTCTTATCACACTGATGTATGTTCAAGTGTTCATTTTTCTGATCAATTTGATCTTAATGATGACATGAAACCTCCTTTTTTTATAGCATCAAATGACTAATTGACAGCTGAGCCCTGCTCGCAATTGAGTCAGCCAGGTGTATGGGCGGGACCTTGAAAGTATTTTGTTTTGTTTTTTGACATTTTCATTTCCATCTGTAGGTCTAAAGTGATTATTACATTCTCCAACTGTAAAAGAAAATATAGCCTGTATATAAATTTAAATTAAATTAGATTTTTAAAGGGAAAGACTTGCAAAACTAGTGACATTCCCATCAGCCTCAGCTGTACTTTGTGTTTTACAGAGACTTATTGGCACAATATGACAGAAATGAAACATAACATTCACGAGTATGTTTTCATTACTGTATAATCACCTGAAAATAAGAATTGTTGTGCCTCTAAATCCTTCACACTGTTCCTTTCAGTGCTAATTAGCGAATGTTAGCATCTGAACACACTAAACTAAATTTGTAAACATGTTAGCATTTTCACAGCAAGCATGTTAGCATCCTGATGTTAGCATTTAGTTTAAAGCACCCCTGTGCCGCCTCACAGAGTTGCTAGCATGGCTGTAGACTCTTAGTCTTGTTGTTTGATGGAACCATTTCCTGAAATTTGCCTATTTTCGGACGTAGAAAAATAAAAGACGTAAATGGATAAATGTAACAGTTTGACTCATTTTCCTGCTGGAATTTATTCCTAACCAGAGCAGAGAGAACTTGGATATCATCAAAAGAAAAACTCTGAGGAATCCAGCTGTTTTGGTTTAATAAATGAGTAATTAAACCATTATTGAGGTACTCCAAAACAATAAATACAGTATAACATCACAAAAAATACAACAGTTAACAGATTTGAACATGTAAACATATCCAAAGTAAAATAATGAGAAGTTCTCTTTAAAATGGGTTTGGATCTATCTGTCTTCACTATATGTTTTCATGGACCACCCGTAAAAGCAGGGTCTCACTTTCACACTGTCCTCGTATCTAATCAACTCCAGCACTTAGTGATCAGACCTGCCTGTGGATTATTAATTCGTTAATCTCTTTAGAGCTACTTCTGCTAAAATGAATATTCCCATCCCACCCCTCTGACCCCCCTCCCACCACCCGGTTTTGACCTGAAATGGTCTCTCCCACTCTATCTCTGGACAATCTTGCCTTTGTGTTATAACTTGGAGGCAGACCATTTGTCTTTTGGAACACATTTACTCAGCGTTTTAAGAGCCTCATTGATTCACTATTTACTACCTGAGCATCCCGTCGATGCCTGTGCCCATTTTGTTTTGCTGACCGCGTTTTCCTAAGGGGCAGGTGGTCTGTCCAAGCCTCTTTGTGCAGACTTGTGGTGGTGGTGGTGGTGGTGATGGGAGGGTTGCTAATATGAGGCTTTCAACATCTAATCCGGAGCAAGTCTCTTAGAAAAAGCTTATCTTGGGACTCTCCAATTTCACTACTTTCCTCTCCTACAGGACTAGACAGCTTTTGGTGTTAGTTATTAATAAAAATGACTTGTTTAATAGCACTAATTCAATATATTGCTTCAGTCAATTGTCCTTCCTCTTTCACCGGAAAAACTTGCTTGGTTATCATCACCCTATCTACCCACCCCACCGCCCCTGCCCCATTGCTGACAAATCCATACAACTATGTGGGACACAAAGGCTCGGATTTAGCTGCCGGGCCGAAGCGAGGGTGGGCCGGGTGGGGGGCAGGGCCAGGATGGAAATTTCTGTTGTTTTTGTCACGGCACAGATTTCAGACAAATCAAAACAACTGGTACCATCACCCCCTCCAACAACCCCACCTCCCCTTCCTACCCGACCACAACCCACATGACCCGTGACCAGTCATCACTTTTATCCTGGAAATGCAGCCATATCAGGAGCGGTCAGTGCGGTGGTGTGGAGGAGCGGCTGCGTGTGCACAGGGGGTCCCATTGTTTGAAAAAGAGCTGACGGCCTGAATGGGATCTCATTTGATGGTCAGAAATATTGACAGATCTGATTTGAAGAGCTGGGGTCACAGACTCAGACTGTGATGATGATGATGATGATGAACGAACGTATCATTTTAAACAAATGCATCCACTAACTTCTTGATTTACTATCACATTTCCCTGAGGCCAGGTGTAATGAACTTTGATTTATGCAATTTTTTCTGTTATTCAAATAAGGCCTGTTTTGCTGGCATTTTTGGTTGTTTGTGTTATTGTGTGACTTTCAGTGAATATGAACTATCCTTTTAAAACACTAAACAAACAGTGGCCTGGTAGCTCAGTTGGTTGAGTGTTTGACCCATGTACTGAGGCTTTGAGTCCTCTGCAATGGCTGTAGGTTCAACTCCTGCCTAAGGCCCTTTGCTGCATGTCATTCCACCACTTTCTCTTCCCTTTTCCTGTCTTTGTTTCGGCAAAGTAAAGGCATAAAGCCCCCCCAAAATATAATGAACAACCCCCCCCCCAAAAAAACAACCAAAAAAACACCAAACAAACGAACAAATCGTGGCAGCGGTAGACCAGAATGAAGAACTAGGTCCGATGAGGAGGACGAGTCCCTGGTCCAACATTACAAGCCACAAGTTGAAGCCTGACAGACCTGATATTTCATCCATAGCAGCAAAGTGGGGGAGGCTTGGATGTTTGATAGCGCCGAGCTGATCTATACCTGTAAGATCGGGGCTTAAAGTGTATTTGTCTTTGATACAAAACCACAAGATTCAAAGCTTGTGGCCCGGACTAAGGCTACAAGAGTTTAGTAGCAAAACCAGCAAGCCACCGCAACATTTGCCGAACACTTTTTTTTAACTGTTAGGATAAAAGCAGCTAGCACTAGTTGTAAATGCTGATGTCCAGCAGTCCAAACAGCACACACCTTCCTCGCTAACAAGCTGACAGGGCCAACCAGCTATCTCCCACAACATCGGTAAACACAAACTTCAGCGGACTCGTGTTCACTTCCCTGCTCACTGAGTTTCTTCCGAATGCGGCATGTTACCAAAAGTCTTTTAAAAACATCAAAACAAAACATCATTTAGCTAGTTAGCAAGATGCTAGCTTACTACTCTTCATCAATTGTTTGCTAGCTATTTAACTTGCTCAACTGTTACTGGAGGACAGAGCAAAAGTGGGTGGGACTTAGGAAGAGTCAATTGTACAAGTTGACTCACTGGAAAGACCCTGCTACACTAAATGGAATGGGACCGTGATTAGTATCGTCTTTACCCTTCAAGTTCCTATTAATATGGCAGCTGTGAAAATCGTATTTTTTTGATTTTCTAATCATGCAGCAGGTGTCAATTCAAAACATAATGGAGTATAAGGTACTGAAAGGTTTATCAAAATAAAAGTCCTCTGCTACTTTCATTATTTTTATCCTTTGAAGACAAATGCACGTTTTAAATGTTGAGGGGTACCTGTCCCCTCCATCCCCCCAAAGTGTATGCCTATATTTTGTCTTTATTATGGGATAAGCTCCCAAAATTCTGGATCCTACATTTCCCATAATGCAACTCAATTTTCTCTTTACTTAAACCATTATTGACTTCTAAATTCCAGCTTATTTCAAACCCCACATTGCAGGTTTATGGTGAAGGCTTTCTCTAAAAAATGTCACTTCTCAAGCCCAAGCTGAGATATCCCTCATGACATCACTACGTCATCATCAGTGTTGTTTTTTTTTCAAACTTTTGAAAGCTTCCTCCAGAGCCTGAGGACATATTGTTTTCACAGGGTGAGTAATACTCATCATGACTTCATGTGTAAAATCAATGCTGTAGCCTACGTACTGCATGTGCTCATTCATTCTCCTCATTTTAATCAGCTTGACAGGACAGCCACCAGTCTGTTGCTGTGGAAAAACTGGTTGGGACTAGTTGGCGATGAAACCCAGTGGCGATATCTCTAGTATGAAGACCAATGCATTATGGATGTAGAGAGGCAATCAAACTCACTCACACTGCAACAAAATGAATGTGAGAGCATTTCACTTGCTGGACTCGAGAGTGCATTTTGATCCTGTGATTAAGTCTTCATGCTTAAAGAATAGTCTGACGTGTTGGGAAATACTGTTGTTTTGATTTCTTGCCAAAAGTCAGACAACGAGATCAACACCACCGTCCTATCTGTCCAGTGAGCATAAGGCTACAGCTAGCATTCATTTAGCTTGGCTGGTTGCCTGGCAACCTCAACTTCCAGAAGTCACCGCTCCAAACCTAGACCTGCGCTGCATCAGAAATCACATACTATGCGCTATTTACGCAAATTACGTACTATTGTTCAACATACTTTTGTGTAATATTTGTATCTTTTTGGACGCGGTGCTTAGCGGATAACTTCTTGAGAGCCTCCTTGCCGGTGGGAGATGGGTAACCATGGCAACCTGCGCTAACAATGATCTCATCTTAAAAATATATTGAGTAAAAACATGCGTTTAAATTGCTGTGTTATGCCAGAGTTTCCTTGTTTGCTGCCGTCGTTATGTTGTAGCTGTTGTCATCACTGCTGCTTTGCATTGTGGGATATTTATGCTGGCATAGTGGCCAGTGCTTGCATGCTATAATATTCTGCCGAAAACAATATGCAACTCACATACTATTGGTTTCAGACAAACCAATAAATCTCACATGCTGTTTTAGCATAGCAAATAGCATGTTAGCATGGAATTTCAGAGGCACTCACAATCTGGCACATAAACCCTCATAAAAGTGCAGCTTATCTTTTTTAACACTTTAACTTTTTGGGTACAGATTAAGTTGGCTGTTTCCACTCTTTATGCTAAGTATGCTAAGCTAGCTAACTTACTGTAACCTTGTATTTATTGGACAGATCTGATATTGATCTTCTCATCACGCTAAGCTAATTGTATTGCCCATAATGTCAAAATATTGCTTTTGATAAGGTGTATTACTTAATTAGGACCTTCAGAGGGTTTTCCTTAATTCAAGTGCAGCCAAATCAGCTAATTTAACTAGAAAACTCGATATGGATAGCTAGTAGTGAGAAAACATCTGACTATTGATAATGAGGTAAGTTAATGCTGTCGTCCTCTGTGTTTCCTGTTAGGTAACAAGCTGCGGCTACAGTGGGGGGGGGGGGGGGGGGGGATGAGAGCAGAGGAGAGGGGCCAATCAATGAGGTCACTGAATCATGATTTATTATACAGCACGGGGCCATTAGTGTCACACATACTTTATCAGTGTGTAGAGATTGCGTGTCTGTGTCTATCCAACAGGGTTTGGCCTGTCAACTAATGCTGAGTGGTTGGAGGCTTCGTCTGACATGAGGGGGGAACATGGCGACCCGCGGGGCTGAGGCTGTATGGATGATGGTTAAGTCTTATAAAGGCTCTGTTTGCAAATCAGAAATGAAGCAAACTGACACATAAAGCATGTGTGACCTTTTAATATTTACTCTCTGACTTTGTATTGGAACCAAAAAAAAAAATTTAAAGTCCATAAATAAATACATAAATATATTAAAGGAAAAGTTTGACACTTTGGGAAATACACTTATTCACTCTCCTGTTGAGAGTTAGATGAGAGGATTGATTTGTGACTCTGTTCATTAGCTATGAAGCCGGAGCCAGCAGCCAGTTAACTTAGCTTAGCATAAAGACTGGAAACAGGGGAAACGATTAGTCTGGCTCAGTCTAAAAAGGCAACTACCATCACCTCTAAAGCTCACTAGTTACACTCTAACTTGTTTGTTTAAATCCGTACAAAAACAAAGCGCCAAAATAAAGTTGTGGTAAACTGTGTTTCCACCCAAAGTACACACAACTTTCAGTCCCAGGAACTTTTCAAGGAAATGAAAGGTTCCTTCAGCCTGTTGTTGACTGTGTTTCCACCGCAGCTTAATGACCCGCAATGACCCGCAAAGAGGCAAATTAGTCTGCTTGCGTATAAAAATCTGTGCGGCATCTGTTTTTACATATTATTTCACATAATGTCCACATTATTATTTGTACAACAATGTACAAATGTTCACTAAAGCCTGGCCTGGTTATCGGTTCATCTGTTACATGCTTTCTACTGTAACTCCATGTTGACGTGTCAAAACACGATGAACAAAAAAGAAGGTGGTCCACATAAAATGCTGCTAGTACTTAACCATTCAGAAATGTTTAGCGCTGTAAGCCCCACCCCCAAAAGTCCATTAGTTTGTTTTGTTTGGACTGTACGTCAGCACTGCCGTCATATTGATCCCATCAAGACTGGCCTGTAAATACATACAAGTGACCTGCGTTTTTTTCGGGGTAAAAAGCACTAAAAAGTTCAATAAGTCATTTTCATGCTCAAGGCTTCATGATCTATGAGGAGTAAGTAAAAAAAAAAAGACCCTTGAATATAACGAGTCATTAAAAGTTGGTTGAGAAATGTCAACATTTTAGTGTTTTTTATCCAGAAAAACTGCAGATCCCTTTTGTTAACAGCCCAGTCTTGACGGGACCGATATGGTAGCACCGTTGACTTTTGCAACAGTGGGTCGAAACATTCATTGCATCGTCCAAGTTTTATATGTCTATGGCTAAAATAATGTCCCCAGAACTTAATTTAGACCTGATCCCGCGCTTCCCAAAGGTTCTTTGTCCTTGGGGAAAGTTGAAAGTTCCTGTGGTGGAAACATAAGGTGCAGAACCTGGAAACCAGCTGGCAATTGTTAGTGGGAAACAGGCTGTTACCTTGAAAAAACTACGGACTTTGCTGGGTTTGACCATTGTTGAGAACATGTTCGATAATGTAAGTACACAACTCAACAGAATATATGACATATGTGTCGTGTTTCTAGGCATTTTAATGCGGAAAAGTTATATATTATATGTCCACTCAATGTCTCAGAGTTTCAAGTGGCTGCTTCAAATTGCTCATTACTTCCTAACCAACAAGAAAACCCACAGGCTGATGTCTAGCTTTTCCAAACATTTTAATGCAAAAATGTTTCATATTATAGCTGCAATGAAATACTACATTGCAGCCTAAGTGTGAAGATGTACAACTGCATAGAATAAATGATGCTGCGCTGCATACTACAGTGTTTTCTTTGAGAGAGGGCTCCACCACTCGCATATAACCTTGAAATGACCTGAAGGCGTGCACATAAATCAGCAACTGAGCTGAAGCTTATCCACCTGTTCCGTCATCATCATCATCATCATCATAAAAAAAAAAAAAAAAAAAAAAAAAAAATCAGTAGAAATGCTGCCTTTGCTGTGTAACCACGGCAACTCCTCCCTCAAAACGCAACATCACCAAAGCCCCCACCGTGTGAACCCAGCAGGAAAGGATACGCTGCTACTGTCTACCTGGCTTTTATTAATAAACCACCCGCTTCATCACGTGGTCCGCCCAGCCCAGCACAATATTCTGCTACATTAGCAAGGTATTTTCGACCGGGTGTTTTTTTTTTTCTTTTTTTTTTTTTTTTTTATCCCCTCCTCTCATCCGAGACGGGAGGGATGCTGCTGCTGCTGCTGTAGGCAGAGAGGTGAGCGCAGTTGGAAAAGCATTTCTTTTTTTTTTCTTTTTTTTTTTTCTCCATCCAAAGCTCCTCCTCTGTCGTCGGAGAGCGGACACCGGTCACATTTTTTTTGCTCAATGAGAGCAAGAGGGCACCGGAGAGGATTTCCTAATTTCACCCCGCTGCGGTGCCGTGCGGCTGTTTCCCTCTCGCCTCTGTCAAAGGTAAGGCATGTCCGCAGCCGGGGGAAACTACATGTTGGGGCTGTTTTTGGGTTGTGGGCTGGTGATGATGGGGAGCTGTTTTGTTTGGTGATGATACAGCTTGAAAGGGCGAAGGCATTATTACTGAAGGGCAGACGGGGAAGAAGAGTTGTCAGTGGAGCTGCTGTATCTCAGCTCAAAGGCGGCAGCAGCAGCATCATGTAAAAGTCAAACAGGACGGGGGATGTGTTAGGTTTTTTTTTTTTTTTTTTTTTGTCTGCTTTCACCTGAGCAGCAGCAGCGTCACAGCCTTTAACGTGTTCACTGACTGCAGCCAAGTGACCGTCGGCCTTCTCTTTTCGTGATATTTTACCAGGTAAAAAACAGCAGGTTTGCGATTTTTTTTTTTTATTTATTTTTTGACCGCAACTTGCCTGAAATCAAAATAGAAATCGTTTAAACCAGCAGAATCATCTGCCCGTGTAAGTTTTTCAGTCTGTTTGCTGCAGCTTGCGGTTCTGAATTTATCCAGAATTACCTGAAATTGTGAATTACTGTTTAAAATCACTGAATACACTTAGTAGTGTGCAGCTAATGTCATTCTAATGACCACAATCGACTATTTCACTTAAACTGGGCGCAGAGAATGTTCAAACTAACAAGATATCATGCATTTTTGATATTTTTTTTTAATTTACATTTGCTGTGAGAGAATAATAAGAATAAAACATTGTGTTTAGAAACCAATTTCAAGTCAACCAATGACACTTTACAATCAGATAAGACACTACAACAATAAAAGTGATACAATAATGATAAAAAGAGCAATTTTATATATTTATATTGACCATGAGTAAATGACAATACTGAGACCTTGAGATGATTTTAAAACTCAAGATAGGCACTATTTTAAGATGGGGATTCCACATACGTGATTAACATTGTGCAGTAATTGGCAAATTTCCTTCTTAATTTTAATTTCTAAATATCTGCAGTACATGTAGCTGTTTTTGGCAGTGGTCAGGAGAAGATTAGTCCCGATTTGTAGCTGACTTTTCCACAGCAACAGTGATTATTGGTTAATCTAGCTGCTATTTGTTACATTTCGTGGGCTATTTTTGAATGTTAATTATTAAGAAACGTCGTAAAATAATTTGCAACATTATAAAAAAGTCTCTAATCAAATGTTTTATGTGATAGATTGCAGTTACAAAAACTGAGAAAGATGAACTTTTTGATGATTACAATATCGATTAATCAACTAATTGCTTAGTTCTCTCTTTCATTGTACTTTGTTTCAATACTTTAAACAATACAATATCAGTTAAGTATAGTATCAAAAGTGCCAAAGCTCTCAAAACACAATCAAAGTGTTCAGCTCAGTCGTTATTTTCCAACAAAACCAGCAAAGCCAGACAGTGTTCAGTGACTTTTTCTGTGTGCAGGTTGCTATTTTTAAAAAAGAAAAACATATTCTATTTTTGTGCCTGACTTGTTTCTTTTTGCTGTAGTATTGAAGGAGGCATTGAGTATCATATTTTTATATCAGTATTGTGTCAAAGTTAAAAAATCTGGTTTTGTGGCACATCTACTCTGAAGCTATACAGGATCTTTAAAACAAACGTCATGAGCTCAACATCCAAACAGCCTTTTTAATCTCATCATATTGTGTTGAGTTTCTTTCTGCCTCAGTAATGAATTTTTCCTTCGTTCTTTTGACATCATCCAGCAGAGGCTAATATGAAGACATCATTTGGCAAACCAGACCCTGGAAAGCATCTACAATCTCTTCAACTCATTTGAAGCCAAAGACAACGCCATGCATTGTCTCCGGTAAAACCCGCTCCCCGCTCTCCCCTCTGCCTACCAAGCCTTTGAGAGTGAGGACACCACGAGCTGCACAGACATGGGTTCAGACCAACCCAGCATGGATTCTCTAGAGCGGAGGCCCATATTGGGCGCTGCCTGTAAGCGGCAGGGCCACCGGTGCCTGCGGAAAAAGCTGAGGCCAGTGCGAATCTTGGGGTTCGTCTTCAGCCTGGTGGCCGTAAGTGCCGTCTCCGTCAGTGCCTTGACCTGGAGCTCGGGGGGTCTCAATGAGCCAGTGCTCCCCCAGGAGAGTCTCCACCAGTCGGCGCCCCACAGGACTCTGCTTTTCACCCCGCCTCAGAGGGACCCCAACGTGTCAGCCGACATGCCAATAGCCATGAAATCTACCGCAGATAGCAACGAGAGCCAGGGGGAGTACCCGCCAGACATTTTCACTCTTGAGGAGAGGCGCCAAGGAGCGGTGATCCTCCACATGTTCGGCATGATCTACATGTTCATTGCCTTAGCCATAGTGTGCGACGAGTTCTTCGTCCCAGCGCTGACGGTCATCACGGAGAAGCTGACCATTTCGGACGACGTAGCGGGCGCCACCTTCATGGCGGCGGGCGGCTCGGCCCCCGAGCTCTTCACCTCCATCATCGGCGTCTTCATCTCGCACAGCAACGTGGGCATCGGGACCATCGTGGGCTCGGCCGTCTTCAACATCCTCTTCGTG
Organism: Lutjanus argentimaculatus; assembly: GCA_034769285.1. Taxonomy (NCBI): domain Eukaryota; kingdom Metazoa; phylum Chordata; class Actinopteri; order Lutjaniformes; family Lutjanidae; genus Lutjanus; species Lutjanus argentimaculatus. The sequence continues at coordinate 9,446,597 of JAWZSL010000018.1, read as the reverse complement.
ATCGGGATGTGCGCCATCTTCTCCAAGGAGATCCTCAACCTGACGTGGTGGCCGCTCTTCCGTGACGTCTCCTTCTACATCCTGGATCTGATCATGCTCATCATCTTCTTCCTGGATAACTTCATCTCCATGTGGGAAAGTGTCACGCTGCTCTCGGGCTACGCCGCCTACGTGATCTTCATGAAGTTCAACAGCAAAGTCGAGGCTTCGTCAAAGATTGCATGAACAAGAACCAAGTGGTAGAAGTAGAAGTGCAGCCCAAGGTGAGTTGGTTTCTTGAGCCGTATTATTTTTTTCTCCCACTTCCCTTCACCACCATCTTCTCTGAAAATACAATCTTAAAGAAAATGTTAGACTTTTAGGACATTACAGTTGGTGTTTTAGTATTTTGGTGAATAGAAATGACCTTCAGTGTCTCTGGCATGGAAACACACGACCATCCTTTTACTCATATCATGCAGCTGAATTTAGTGAAGTCAGGCTTTAACTTTGATAATTGAGCCAAAAATGATGATGACATCCTTTTTAAAACCATGCATCTTTTTTGTTCTCATCAATAGAGCTGCAATGATCAGTTGATTAATCGGTTAGTCAGTCGACGCAAAATTTGTTGCCAACCATTTTGATAATCTGTTAATGGTTTCAGTCATATTTCAAGCAAAAATGTCAAACATTTGCTGTCCAGTTTCTTGACTGTGAGGATTTACTGCTTTGCCGTTTATGATAGTCGAGTCTTTGAGTTTTGGACTGTTGGTTGGACAAAAGAAGCCATTTGAAGACTCACTTTGGGGTCTTTCAGCCTGTCATGAGCATTTTTCACAATTTTTTGACATTTAAGAGACTATATGATTAATAAATTAATTGAGAAAACAATCAGCAACTTAATCGATAATGAAAATAGTCGCCCTACTCATCAATCTAATGACCATTTTCAAAATGAGACCAGTGTCTCACCGACGTCCCACGCTCTTAGACCACTCAGTGTACAACAACTAATGTCAAACATGTGTTTTAAAAGACAACACATGTTCATTACTTTAGGATGAGGAAAATAACAGTAAAGTACCTTCAACAGCTGAACTGACCATTGTGCGTTAATGCGATGCTGCACAGGGCTGGCATACAGTATTCCACTGTGGGATTAATAAAACAGAGTCAAATGTGTAATTCTGGGTTAAGCTCTACAAATTGTGTCCCGGCCTGACAAACAAATCCCTCGGAAAATCTCAGGAGCTATTTTTCCCCCTCCAGTTAAAGATTTCCCATGTAAACATTGTCTTTAAATTGTTGCGTAAACACGTAAACCACATGCAGCTTGACATACAGTAAGACGGCTTCAGGCGGGCTGCGGCTGTCTTGGTTGTTCCTCCATGTTTGTTCTCGGGGGAGGCTCTTCATGTACAGCCATGCAGTGTAATATTTCACTTTTTGTCTATGGAGTATTCAGCGTTTCTGCTATTGAGCAAAAACAGTAGAAATCATTGTGTTACTTCAACATTCACTCCCTCAATGACACTTGAGGGCAAAAGACACTGCAGTGCAATTTGATACTGGTGTAGAGATTATCCGGACGGATTTAGATTTCCTTTGTTACATGAAATGGAAATGAAATTTTGAGAAAGTTGCATTGTAAAGCTTTAATTAAATCTGGATTTATTCTAAGTACATAAAGGATATTTAAACTGCAGGTTACACAATGATGGGGAGGGGGGAAACTCTTGAGGAAGGCAGCATCGGCGTTTGATATGCAGTGTGTAAACCACGATGCTAAAATTAAAGCTTGTCTTCATTTAAAAAGCAAACATGAAAGTAGTTATTTTCTCCATGTCCTATTTCTGCCATACTAATTTCGATTCAGGGCTTACATGCAAGAAAAGAGTGAGAACTGAGGTGCACAGGCTGAGTGCCAGAGAAGGACTCCGGTGACCTTGAGATGCAATGGATTCTGGGTACTTTGTCCAACAGAATCGTGTGTGTGTGTGTGTGTGTGATGAAAAACAACTTTTGATGGGGGGAAAAAAATAGTGTGAGACAGATGAGTCGATCAAACCCCGCCATCATGTCTCATCTCCTGTGACGCTCACAGCAGACTTAGCTTCTCCTCTCTCCTTCACTTCTCAGCACCTTGCTTTGAAAACATGAAATGCACAAAATTAATGAATTAAACACTGGGTTGCTCCAACAAAGATGAATTTAACCTTAGATTAGTAAAACTTCGGACAGTCGGTCTAGATTTAAAATTAAGCAGAGCTCTGTTGCACAATTCAAAACTAATTTAAATCCAAGTTTAGTCATCTTAACCGAAATTAAATAGTTTAATCAATGTGGAGAGGCTTACTAACCCAAATTAAAATAAATAAATGAACAGAAAATAAATTGGAGTGCTGGGATCCAGTAAATATGAAAAAGGGGAGAAATGTTAACTTTCGGCTGCTCTGTATTATTTTACAAAATGTTAGATTATTTGCTAGCTAGCTAAAAAAGAAAAATAACTAAAATAACTTGTATTGTTTGCTTGCTAGCTAGAAAGTTAACAAAACATGTCATTGTTTGCTAGCTAGCTAAAAAAGAAGAACGTGTTGTTCGCTAGCAAGCTAAAATGTTAACGAGATGTTAAATTGTTTGCAGGCAACTTAAAAAGTTGGTTAGCCTTGTAAGCCTGCTCATGACGACTCAGGAGAGAATTATTTTTGTTCAGTTAATTTCAAAACAGCAGCTATTTTAAAAGTTAAACCTCCTCAGGTATACGTTTAAAGTTAATACCGGATCACATTTTAACCCTAAACTGAATTTATGTCTGTTGCACCAAATATAGTGTAAAAGTTTGACCAACTTAATTTAAAGTTAGGTCATGGTTTAATCAGGGTTAAAAATGAATCCTTCTTGGTGCAACTCAGCCTTAGAGTCAAAAGCAGTTATTTTACCAGATGTAGGTTGTGAGTTAACCTCTTTTAATTTTCGGTGTGGGTCGGTTAATAGAATTAGAAAGGCACAAATATTATTAGAATATAATCATCTAAACACCCTTTTTTTAATCAAGCTTTGACACTTTGGGGACATGTGTATTTCAAGACACAAGTGAGATTTAATTGGCAATTTAGCAGGTGTGTGCGCGCATGTAAGTTCATACATGACTGATGGAGAGTAAAGCGGCCGGGTGAGGACAAGGATGAGCGAGTTAACTCGTGAAAGAGTCACGCAAAATGATGGAGGGCCCAGTTCTTATCTATTTTTAAGTGACGTCCACCGCCATGAGCTGAGAGCTGCTTTTTTAATCATGCCCCCTAGCATGACTGAGCTCCAAGGTGTCCTTAATCCTCCATACATTACTGTTCAGGTGTAAAGTATTGCATTGTAAGGACAATAGGATGTCATTTGACGCTATGCCCTTGAACTAAACACTTGATTAAAATGGGCTTCCCTGAGATTATTTCATGCATTATGATATTGGGATGTCCCCGTTGTGTGTTAACGTTGCTGCCATAGACAGAAACACAGCACAGTGAGCGGCAGAACAGAAGTAGTGTCACTCGAAGTGTGTAAGTCAACAACATACGTATGCTATAAACACCATTTAAAGTTCAGCTCTGAGAGTAACATGGACAGCAGTGTGATGCATTTAGAAGTCATCAATTTTGGACTGTCTGTGACCGCTGCCTCTCATCTCATTACATAACCGCTTATACTGCGTTCTCTCTCTCTCTCTTTTTTTTTTATTGACATGAAAAGTTTCTTTTGTGTAACTTGTTTGTCCTGCTCCTGGTAATGTAAAAATAGACGCCTTTTTTTTCTCTTATTTTCTAGAAAGTAATGCCTTAGCTCCCAGGCATAGCGTTAAACGGCGAGAGCAGGGCTTGCTTTTCAATCATTTGACAGATCAGAGGTGTCTTTTTTGTGGTGTGACATTATCAATACAACACAAACAGAACTGTCAGATCTCACTATAGATACTTGGTGTATTTAAAGCCATGGTTTTATAGCAGTTCAGTGGTCAGCCCCATAAAATGTTATCTGCAATAATCTCTCAATCCAGTTAACACAACCATGAATGCTCCATAATGCCCTGCACTTAGACTGACTTAGAATTACAGCACAATAGGATAGCAAAGACAGCTCTTTTCAGCACATCAAGTTTCAGACAGATGGGAGCTTCAAGACCTTGCATAGTTTGGGGAATGACGGCGTGTGGAACGTTCCACGCTGTTTCCATAAATCTTGGTTGTGTTAATGCTCCTTGTAGCGTTGTGCGATATGTAGACGGTATACACTGTACAGTTCCCGTGGTGGAAACGGTATTACCAAATCTCTGCTGGTTACCACATTTCTCATGTGATTTTGCACAATTAACACTTGATCTTGCATGTTTGTCCCGCGTTCTCACAAATCCAGCTGCCTCACGAGGTGATTTGGGCAGCAGGACTACCTAAACGCTCTCATGTGACAGTTAAATGTCAGTTGGTGCCGGTAAGGCACCTCTAAGCTGGTTTGCCAACCGCCTCATAGGAAGAAAGTGACTGGAAAACATGGAGGAGGAGAGTTAATATCGTACAGAGCAGGAGGTATCCCAGCCAGACTGGTATTTATCTATTCCTGTTAACATTAATATCTGGAAAACTTGAAATTATTGTTCTAATTTGGAACTAACTTTATTTTAGTTCTACTGTTAAAATACTGTTAAAGTTACTGTTACTCGTTAAAGCATGCATGTTAGTTACTGTTAAAATTACATATAACATGATCAATTTTGGCCATTTGCCCTCCTCTACTGCTGCGGTTTTAAAATCCCCATGAAATCCATTATTACTGTAACCGCTTACCACAGATGATGAGCTTGATGCAGAGTTACAGAACCTCAGCTCCCACTGAATCAGTCAGTTCTAGGTGAAAAATTAACTCTGCTTGCACCACTAAATAAACACCACCACACCATGCTGACATCCAAGGCTGTTAACAAATTACAGTCAAATCCATAGACAGGTAGTATGTTCACGATTTGCCGTTCAGCCATATTGGAGAGGTCAAGATCAACTAGTAAACAATACAATGCTTATTGACAGATGAAGATTTCACCACAAAACTGACTTTAACTAGCTCACTTCTGAGCCTATGTGCATGAAATTTGATTTGTTACAAACATGAGCTGGAATCAAGATCAGTTAAAAATGAACCATATCTACCACTTGGGCGTGCAGACTCTGATCGATGAATAGACATCAGGTGTAAATTATTTAGAATTTCAGCTTTTATGAGTTTCTCCAAAAGTTGTATTGTATCTGTCGGTGTCTAAAGTGAATAAATGACAATGAAAATAAAATATTTGAGAGTGAAAATATTATAAAAAATATTATAAATATAATATATAAATTGTTACATTATAAAACAATATAATATATAGAGATATCTACATTTTTGGAGAAACTCACAAGAGCTGAAATTCTAAACAACTTGAGGTTGTCTATTCATAGGTCAGAGCATATCCCAGTGGACGTTGTTGCTATGCAGAAGGCTAATATTTTGGCATAGAGCTGAATTAGTATCATTGTTCAATTTCTCATGTTTATAAAAAAAAAAAAAAAAAAATTCATGAAAAGCGATTCATTTTAAAGTCGTCGATTTTGTGGTGCAATCTTCATCTGTCAACAAGCATTGTACTACAACATGATTTAGTTGTTATTTACTAGCAGATTTTGACCTCTCCAATATGGCGACCATTAGTTAGTTAGCGACATTAGCATTCATTTGAAGTTGTATTTTGTGGCCACCCAATGAATGTTATATTATTCTTTTAGCTCTTTTTTGGTCTCTGCCAACTCCTGAGAAAAATGTGCGACTCTTTAGCTGGTAGCATGCAGTTGTTGTTTTTTTTAGAGCTTATTGTGAAAAGCTGCCTGCTGCAGTACAGTGAGAGTGAACCAGACAGTAAATCGTGGGCCATAAAACCCAAACAATGGGCTGAAAGACATTAGGGGAACAGTAGAGTCGGGTGACAATTGTCTGCTGATTCGTCACTATGACCCTTTTCACACCACACACACACACACACACACACACACACACCAGTCCTTTGATCCATTGTTCATATAAAAATATCGATAAAAGCAGCCATAGCTCAAAATTGGTAAAAATCATGAAGTCATTTTAATGAACTCCTGTTATTATCCTCCTTCAGCGTAGAGAGAGAGTGATCCCAGTGCATGACATGTGATTTTGTTCATCTTTGACCCAAACAGATGTTGGAAGGATGTATTTACCTATTAGCTCTGGCTTGATTGGTGCCTAATACCTTTGTTTACTTAATGAGTGCTTAGCTGCTGGTTAATCTCACAACAAGGGCACTCTGCCTTAGCCCAGCGAGTTAGGTTGCCACCTCTGCCATCCCATTTCTTATGAGACACGACACCGTAGTCCGGCTGCGTTTCACCTGCTGTCGTCTGCTTTTGACGTGTGTCTTTGGTACATGTCAGTTTTCTTCACCGATTTTAAATCCACTAAAAGCCTGAGACGACACTGAGGAACACTAGTTTACAGTGTCATTTTTTAAAGGTGCAAGATGCGACATTCAGCCTCACTGGAGCTCAGCAAACAACTATTTGCTATGTAAAGATATAGCGGAGTAATGGTGTCTTCTTGAGCGGATAATGAAGTCACACTCCCTCTGTGTGTGTTGTTATTTGAGATTTTCTATTTATCCAGGACGGCTGTGCGTGCATGTTAGAGCATGTGAGTCCCTCTCTGCCCTCCCCACATCCCACGGCGGCCTGTCGAGTAAGGTTCTCATATTACAGCCACATTAAAATATGTTTCTGAAAACATTTGAGGTGATGAATAGGCAATGCAGATGTCAGCAACCTCCGTTGGAAATTAGACCCAAAATGGCGGCCGTCTGGTTACAATCTTTCTTGTATTACGGCAGATGGTACACCAAACTATGTTTTTCAAAACATTTTAAATAAGAAAAAGGCAATTTAAACCAAAATCTTGATCCGTATTTGATCAGCATTGTACATTTTGACAGTTTGGTCTGCGTTTCAAGAGTCCCCGGTGGAAACTGGACCCAAAATGGTCACAGTCTTTCTTATTACAGCTGAATGTTACACTAAAATACATTTCTGAAAACATTTTAAGCGAGAAAAGAGCAATGTAGTAACACATTTTTGATCCACATTTGATCGGCACTGCCTAGTTTGACAGTTTGGTCTGAGTTTCAGGAGTCTCCATTTAAAAAGTGAACCCAAAATGGCGGATGACGGGTCACAATCTTTCTTGTATTACAGCTAAACAGTATGCTAAAATATGTTTCTGTATACAGTAAGTGAGATAATATTTGAGCAGCACTGCTGATCAGAGTTTCAGGAAGCTTAGTTTCCAAGAAGGGCTCAAAATGGCCGCTGCCTGGTTACAATTTTTCATGTGTTACAGCTAAATTTTACACTAAACTATTTTTGTGAAATCATTTAATGCAAGAAATAGGCACCGTCGTAGCATAATCTTGTCCCATATTTGATTAGCAGTACCTAGTTTGATAGACTGGTCTGAGTTTCAGGAGGCTCTGTATCCAAGAAGGGCACAAAATGGCGGCTGCGTGGTCACAAACTTTCTCGTATTAAAGCAAAACGGTACTAAAATACGCTTCCCTGCCAACTTCATTGAGTAAACAAAGGGTGCATTTGTTTTGTCCTGAGATGCTGGTGATGTACTGGGATCTCTAGCGGCAGTGAGCTGCTCACAACACCTTTAAAAATACCGACTTCACACTGACTTTAGAGGAAATGGCCACAGAAGGCTGTCAGGGGGCCTGTTTAGACACAATACTGCAGTGTAAGATAATCCATTGCAAAATCCCTGCAGCAAATACTACCTTTATAAAGCTTTAAATGTTCAATTTTTTGTGCATTTCTGAAGCTCTAGTTGTCTGTTTGTAATGTGTTTGCAGTATGTGTAGCATGCTACTGCTTTCTTGTCACATCTGTTAAGTTGCTCCCCTGTGTATTAGTGCCATAGGGTGACTACAGTGTTGCGCATCTTGGTCCTATGAGCTACAGAGCCTCAAAGGTCAAAGATGGCGTCATTTTACTGTATGGCTTCTCTTAATTGTTGCACGTTTGCTCACAGTTAAGCTTCTTAGACTGGTGGCGTGGTCGGTGACTTAACGGGACAGAGTGGATGCACAAAGGTCTGATTGCTGAACGCTTGGTATGTGCAGGGAGGCCGAAGGAGGTCACAGATGAACACACGAGGCCTTTTCAGCAGCATCTGAACGTATCTCACACCCACATGCTGTAAATCCTCATTGCGCTGACTGTGGAGACACAGTTCAAGGTCACAACAGAGCTGGAGGCTCCTACTTTTGCCTCGCAGGCTTGGAGGAGCAAGGCAGCGCAAGATGGAGGAGCGTGAATATCACCAGCTCTAGGTTTTCTGTGCTTCAGCCATTTTTCAGTGGAAAAGCAACAGATGAATGCGTACTAGAGTTGGCTTTGCATGCTGATGGTGTCCCACTGAAGCAATCATTTGTCCAACCCTTTTCTTTCCTGTCTGAGCGAAAAAAAAAAAAAAAAAAAAAAAAAACGGATCAGTAAGCCAAGCCAATCAATGCTGGCATCTTAACCACACTCCACAGTGACTAAAAAGAAGAAAAGTAGCATTTTTCCATTCCAATCTGTAGCACTTTTGTAGTGATTGTGATAGATTTTACCCTTTCAAAACCTCTTTTAAACAGGACTTACATGGCATAAAGTCAGATTTATTAAGAATGGCAGCAGTGAATGCATATGCACACCCCCTCCCCCCACCCGCCCCTTCCTCGGGACCACCTCACCAGGCCAACCCAGGCTTATCTTGTTATCTTGTGGCCTCTCTCATTGTTTGGCTGATGGACTGACTGGCTGCTTTTGAAAATACTGGCTCGGGCAGATCAGATTAGCCAGCACTTTGCGGACGACGGTTTTATGAAAGACAGGGGAGTGACGAGCCCCCTTCGACTTGTTATGATCATGGTGACACACTGGAAGTCTGTCAGTAATGAAAATGAAGTCAAAGTCTCTCTGTGACGCGTGTTCAGACGTGGCCACGCTCTTCCTTTAAAATGACAAACAACCAGTAGTTGAACAGTGAATATCAGTTGACAGTTTGCAATTAAGCTAAATCTGATTGTACGAGATCATTACATCAATCCACACGAGTGATGTCAGTGTTAGAATTAGTAAATTAAATAATTGATAAGTAACAGTAAGACATTTAAAAAATTTGCATCAAACAGGACCAGAAGTCGTATATAGGGGAGACCGGGGGCAGTTGTAACACACTGAATCAAAAACAAGCCAGAGTGATGACACTTGCTCTGCACATGCTCAATAGGATTTTCCCTCTCTGCATTAAAGAACAACAAAAAACTGATTTTGAGGTTTGAAAAGTTACTTTTTAGATGTGCAGTATTTTTCTTCCACTGTCTAAAGTTTAAATCACTGCAGATTTAAACTTGCATCCATTTTATTTCAAGGTTATCGGTTAAAAATTAACATGAACAAATTATGCTAATGTAGGTGTTGCTAGAGGATTTTATCATGACTGCAAGATCTGGGGCACTGTGTTATAATTGCCTCCAAGCCACATGGCCCAATGTAAACACCCTGTTTGTCTGTGTTGCCAGAAAAACGCACATATGTCACTAAATTTAAATTTCTTTTAACTCAATTCAAATAATTAAAATATAGTTACCATGACAATAGTTTCCTGGTCACTTGCAAAAATAGAATAGAAAGAATTTGATCCACATATACAAAAAACACTTTAAGTAACATCATTAGATACGACAGGAGTAATGATTAAAGATTACTTTGAAGTGTGCTTTTATTTGTGATACAGTGGATTAATGTGACTTTTTTTTTTCCCTTGCCAACCAATTGTGACACTGACTTCTTGCATTAAATTAAATTTATAGTCTTGTACTTATAAGTGGGAATATATTAATTGTATTATTAATTAGTGCAGATATATACACATTTAACAGCTTTGGGCATGCAAGGTTTCTGCCTGACAGCAATGTTTTTTATATCAAAAGATGACTTGTGTATCGAAGTGGTCTGTGAGTTATGAAGGAAAATGCAAAAAATGTTACAACTGCCCCGGTCTCCCCTACTTGTTGAAATGAACGGAGCGTGCAGATTGGAGGGTAGGTTGGATTCTGCATCCAACCACAACATTAGCTGCCTGCTATCGTCAATGCTGGATAAGCCAGTGTGTATCGAGGCAGATGTTGGTTCTGCTGAGATGGAAGGTGCGACCTCTGATGTATTACCAAGCTATAAATAGCGTCACAGAGGCGAGATCTTCCATCAGGATGCGCTTCAAAGATCAGTTACAAGGCGGGCTCCGTGCAGGGAGCAGACTGCGTTTCCTCCCCTGTGCATGTGGACGTTTGGGCACCAGAGCCGACGCTGTGCACCTTCTGTATATTCACACATAAAACCCAGTGCTTCATGCTGCTCCTTTTTTATTTTTATCCGCCCAATCCAAGTGAAACACCCACCTCATACTCTGTAATACCAGGCTGCACCGCTTGAACTTTGACACTAGCTGTGTATTTTAGTCGTGTGACGTGTTCACGGGATTATCTCCCATTAGGATGGATGTCAGCCTAATTTTCAGCAAAATCCAGATGTGCACTGCTGAACTCAGCAAATTATAAACTACATCTGCTTCAGATTGCTTCTTTTGGATTTGGATTTTGGATTTTGCTGTAATAAAAACAGTTGTCAAGCTAATTTCTAGGAAATCCTGTTGAAATACCCAGTTTTAATTATAGTAAAAGTGTGGTTGGTATATCCACAAACGTTAACCTTACTTTTAATCGTAGTACAGATCGTGGGCTATTGTCATTGAAAATGAAGGAGTTTCTTTTTGCGGTATCATTTGTACAGTATGTGCCCTTGTCCTTGATTTGTACTGTGTATTTTCTATAAAAGCAGCGAGTATTCATGTTTATATCCTTTTAAAAGGAAAGTTGTAGAAGTGACCTTGGTTTAAAATTGAATGAAACATAGTTAGAAGTTCATAAAGCTCTATGCAGGCCCAAGGTTACTGAAGGATAGGTCGAAACAATGAAACAGAAGCTCGCTACAGCAAAGAAGAGGCATAGTTTGACGTGTCAGAAAGTAGAGGAAAAATACCAATACTGATGGTTTGATGCCTGGACTCTTAGGAAATAAAGGTGCTAACTAGAACCATAAAGCGTTCCTCGGCTTGTCCACACAGGAGAACCCTTTTTGGTTCCTGTCAGAACCTTTCTGAAAGGGTTGCAAGTGTAACCTTTATAAGTTATATAAACCAAAAAAAAAGTTCCACCCAGAACCCCCTCTGAAGACTCTTCTCCACCAAATAAACTCTGGTTCTTGCTCTGGTTCCGTTCAAGATTTTTGGAATCTTGTTGCTGTCTAACCAGGCCACATTTCTACCAGTTATGTGCAGAACCATTATAATCAAGGACATCATCAACAAAGGACAGAACACAACGCACAACATCTAGTTCCTGAGGAAGAACCTGCCATTTTTTGGTTCCAGCTGGGAACCAACGTTCAGCTTCTGAACCAGTTTAGTTTTTGGTGGAAATGTCAGTTCCATTCTGGTGGATAAGGCCTATCAGAGGTTCTACGGAGAACCCTTCTATGGTGCAATGGTTCCATCCAGAATCTTCGTCGAAAGGTTCTACCCACAACCTTTCCACCTTGTAAGGGTGCCAACAAGAACCCACCCAGGGAGTTCTACCAAGACCCTTTTTATATTTTAATGGTTTTATCTTGAAACCACCATGGGGGCTTTTACTGAAAACCTTTTTATATTCCAAGGGTTTTATCTAGAACCCACCCAGAGTGTTATACAGAGAACCCTTTTATATTATGGTGCAAAAAACATTGACGAAAGAGTTCTTCAAGGATTTCAACAATCCTTGAAGAACTCTTTCTTCTAAAAAGGGTTTCTTGGATGAAAAAGATTCTTAATGGAACCCTTTGACAACCAAAAGGTAAGGAAATGGTTCTGGGTAGAACCTCAGCCCTCCAGGAAGAACCCTTGTTTCTAAGAGTGCAGTTTGCCAAGCTGCGTCGTCAGTGGTGTAGTGTTTAGGTCATATGTGCATGTGGGTGTGCGCGCACCTCTGTAAAGCATATATCTACTAACAGAGAGAAACAGAATCGTTTTGGCGCTTCAGCTCAGCCGTCGTCAACGGAGCCAGAGTCCAGTAATATAAAAATAGAAAGCCTGCGACTTTGATCTCACCATGACGATGAGGAGTCCAAGTTTTATCATCTGTTCCAGCTGTGGCTCCTTGTCTAAGGAAAGAGGGAGGGGAGGGGGAGGGCTACTGTAGAGCCAGTAATTAGGTTTTGGAGGTTTTACCTTGTGTTTGGGCTGTTAGACCAGTCAATATAGATAAAGAATACAGTAACGGGCCAATAAAAACACACTGTGTCACGTTTAAAGACACTACGGTGGAGGGCTTTTGAGCCAGAGTCGCTTCTTTCGCCGTCTCTCTTCTTGTCTACAATTATTCTGCGAGCTCTCTTGGCTGCGGCCTGCTTTTGTCCAAATCCAATTTAATTGCATTCAGTGGTAATAATTGTGCAAGCGAAGTTCTCATTTGCATCGCAGGTGCTGATGGCTGCTTTTTATGTCGTCCTCGATTGGTTATTGTACTATTTGGCTTCCCCCCCTCCATTCTTATCAGAGCGAACAGCGGCTCTTCACTGCCTCCTCAGTGTTGTTAATGGTCTGAAGGTCACCCTGTCACGAATTACTGTGTCTGAGTAATTATCCAAAGCACAATGACGTCTGCTGTAAAAAAAAAGTAAAACAATAAAGCTTATTATTTATTATTTTAAAAAGAATATTGTACATGCAAAGTAGAGCCATCGTGAGTTGGTCTACTTCAGACGTGTTTATGTAAACAACAGGAAACGTGTGCTTGCCCCCCAACTTCAATCGCTTCCAAGTGAATTTCTGCACAAAAATGTCCCTTATTTCATCTTTATCTTATCAAATCTTAAAATGTATACAGATTATTGGTTTCACTTAACACATTTAATCAAGCTGCAAACTGCATATCTACCTGCACTACAGTGCTTTCAATTTCATGATACTGCTTTTTTTTTTTTATAAACAACATTGACAGTCAAGTACAAAATTCCCCTTTTGCAAGCTCTCAAATGTAAATGTTTTGGGTTTAGTTTTATTTTTTGTTCGGTTATCTACAGTCACAAACTGAATATATAGATGTTTTGAATGTTTTGAAATAAATTAAGTAAGGGATTATCGATGAGTGAGCAGGTCATTTTTGCAAAATAAACCCTGACACTGTAAATTATGCAGCTTATTACATGGTGACTTACCAGAAAAATAATAATTAGACACAAAATATTGATTCTGAAATGATTTAATGGATTTAAAAATAACTTTATTGCTTTATTGCAGAACTGCATCCATAGCAGGGTCTTTTCTTCATAGCAACGTGCTGCAACATTAGAATGTTATAACTGACCAATCAGAATTGAGTATTTAACAAAACCATGTTATAAGCAACTTGATATGTTAAGTTGTGCTCTGGAAAAATTTTAGGGACATTTTTACTATTTTTTGACATTTTATTGACCAAACACTTGAAGCAATTAATTAAGAAAATAATTGGCAATTGATAGGATTTGTGGTGTTTTGTCGCCTTATCCAAATGGGGGTACTAGGTACCCCAAGGTGTACTTTAGAGTAGTGCAGGGGATATGTGAAACTTTTTTAATGTTAATTTCTATTGTATTTCTATACCGATAATACTATAATAAGTTTATATTTAATATTCATATTTTCAATGCAATGCAAAACTGTCAATTTCTTCAAACCTCACAGAGGAGGAAAGCAACAAACTGTTAGCAGGAGGCCAGTTTTGGTTTTGAATGATAGATGAAAATCTAGAAAATTGATTTGTGTTTAAAACATAACAGTAATACAGCTTACAACATGGAGAAAGAAGTGAAAAAGACAGCCACAACAAAGGCAACAAAATGTCGTCTGTATCAGGAAGAATATGTTTTAATGGAATTTACCTCAACAGGCTGACAATGATGGTGCAGCGCTGTATTATGCCTCTTTATATAGGCAATTTTTTATACCAAAAATGTTTTGTGCTGGTCAGGAGGTACTTGGCTGAAAAAAGGTGGTACATTACATTAAAAAAAAACATTTAAGAACCACTGTTTTTAGGCATTGCTGCTTGTGTAGAATACATCTTGTTTACTCCATGAATGTTTGTATTATTTGTCAAAATCCTGTAGATGAGTTTAAGATCAGGATGAGAACGATTGGCTTCACTGTTGCAACCAGCAGCCAGAGTACATCAGTTTGTTGTTTCATTTGATGGCTTTATCTCTCTGACATCATTCTGGTAGCAAAGCACTCATTCTCAATGCCAGATTTGAAAACTCAGTGAGTAAATGTAAAGCTAAAAGTAACTGCGGCTCTTCGTGAGTTTGTTTTCTGCTCAGATTCAGTCACATTTCACAGTGTTTGTCCTTGGTGCAGCACCATGGACAGCACCATCTCTACTTCACTGCTCTTCAGCACCTTTAAGTAACAGTGGCTGTAGTCATGCCTTTTATCTCTTTTCTCTGAACCTCACCTTCACTCCCTCTTTTCCTGATGCATTTATGTGAAACGCGGTGGCGTCATCTCTCACCATCGCTCTTGGCATCAACCCATAATACCTAGTGAATAGCTCAGTAAATGTGTGTTTGTTTGGTGACTGCATGAGTCATGCCATTACGTAGATTAGGGATACAACTGCTCCTTTTAGCGCTATTTTTAAGGCCACTCGTAGCTCTGCAACAAGGGGAAGACTTTGGACAAAATCCAAATCATCCCACGAGTATAGTGTGGTTTCCTGAACCAGATCATGTGGACAGCTGTGCAAAGATGTTACCTCGGGCGATACGGAAGAAAGTTTTCCAACCGACCAACAGCCCAGCAACTGGCGATTACTGATATATACGTGTAGGTGTGTGTGCCACGAGAATGCTATGTACGTATGCTGTGTACGTATGCTACATCCAATAAATTAACAAACTCACACCCCATAAAATGTTAAGAATGGAAATATTCTTACACCAAATATCCTCATTAAATCGAAAAATCCAATTGTACACTTCATGGTGATCTCTTTTACTGAACGAAGGCTTCCTTAATTGCCTTGTTATGAAACGCTCTTCATTCAAACTCAACAGAAAAACAAAATAAAACTAACCAAAACTTTCTTGGTTAGTCTTTCCACTGTTCCAACAATCACCAGCTCTGGTTTGATCAAAATAAATTCCAAATTCACCTCGTTAAATGTGAAAATATTCTGGCTCTACGGGCAGTTTTGCTCTCATTCGTTCTCTGGTTCGGTGGGCATACTGTGCCACTGAAGCAGCGCCTTTCGCTCGTTATTCGGGAGCAGATCATTAAACTGATTACTGAAATTGTCAAAAAAAAAATCACCAAAAACCCCCAAAACAACAAGCGATGTACTCAAGAAATGCCAGTGTATTCGTGTAATCGCCCAACTCTAACTGGCATAGACACGAATTGCCAGATTGTTCAAAGCTGCCACATTTTAATGGCCCACGCAGAGGACTGAATCTCAAATAGGCCTGGATCATGAAGCTGTTACTCAGTAATGCTTAATGAGTGCACATTTTGATGTGACCTAGACAGCCTGAATATCTCTGGCTCCAGCTTTAACTGCTGTCTTCATTGGAGGCCATTTCTATCTGATTTCTCTATTGTTTGAACCTTCAGGGTAATTTTAGCTCCTGAGGCTAGCAGGTATTCAGATCATCAGATGTGATATGAGCTGGTGTAGTTTTAGTGTCCAAGATAATTTTATTTCACGAACATATTTTTAGTGAATGACGTGATTATTAGTCTATTTAAGTATCTCGAGGCCGTGAAGGTCAAGACATACGTCTGTCCAGATTTAGTGAAGCCAGTGGTTGTTGCAAAGAAATTCTGGAAAACTTGAAATGAGAGATTGCTGTTTTTTTTTTTTTTCTAAGGGAGAGCCTGAAGGTGAAACGTCGAGGCTTGCAAGAAACTGAAAGCCTTATCGATCAAGGGCTATTTTTGAAAGCAGGGTCGAATTAGCTAATGTAACTGCACTGTAAAAGCATCATGTGAAGGGCACCGAGATCCCTATCTCGTGGGTGTATGAAATGACACACAACCGCGGCTGGAATGGAAACGGTGCATATGGCTGGACATGACCGAGGACTGGCCGAGGCCTTACATGCTTAACTCCTTCCTCGGGGGATTTTTGACCCTCAGCATCAGCCTCACTAAGCTGCAGCAGCTGAACATTACATCAGCTCTGAGAGTTGTGGTTCATGCAATATCCGTAATTTGTGAAATCCGGGGTGGCAGTGTCTGCAGCATAGATCTCACGGCTGCAGGAGGACCTGACACGGTGCAGAAAACCACCCAGAATTTTAAATTTAAGAGAGTAAACTCTTAAAATGGAAGTGATTGCAATCAGACGGTCTCTAATGAGCTAATTAGAAAACGCTCTGGGGCTTGGTGAATCCGCTGAAAGCCTCTCCTCCTCTGTTCTCGTCCAAGAGGGTTACCACTTATGTCCATCACTGACGGACGAGTGATGCATGAGGCTGCCCCCTCACCCCCATCCCCACTCGAAGACCACCAAGGTGACCTGAAAGGGCTCAATCAGCATATTACCCCGTCTGTGCTCATTGTGACTGGCCAGGCTGACTGGCCAGCAGGAAGCTTCCACCTCCTCCTCCTCTCAAAGATAAGGGTCCTCTGTGTGTGCTCTTTGACTCAGATATAGGACATGACTGTCTGCTAACCTGCTGACGGTGCAACAGAACAACAAAGCCAGTCAGCGGTCAGGATCATGTGAAAGAGGTGCCATAATGTAATAGTTGCTGTGTAGATGGAACACCCTTGATGATGTGGGCTTTGCTAATTAATATTTAAGCAGGATTTAACTGCAAAGCTAAATTTAACCTGAACTAAAGGAGCTGTGTCTCTGAGTTTCTTAATGTCATCAGATCCCCTGAAAAGACCACAACCAGAAAATGAATAGATCCTAATAACAGAAATTCCTCTTTGCTGTAAAGTCCATTGCTGACTGAAAACTATAAAACACATCACTGACTCACACCAGTGCACTGGGGGACATCTTTCTTCATCATGATTAATATAGCCAGTGTAGCTGATGTTGACTCAGTCCCATCTGCATCGTCCTGCTGTTGTAAATTTCACTAGAGCACCAAACATGTATTGATCTGCAGCTGAAAATAGTTCCAAACAAATGCAAAAAACAATACTCGTGTGCTAAAAACTAAAGGAAATTTCTGCGCCTTTTTAAAAAGTGAAACTATATATTTATGAGTCATTTAAAAAAAGATTTACATCTTCAGTAGGAATGTATGCGCTTGTAGAAATCGGGAAGAGTCCTAAAAACTGGAAATTAGTTAGCATATGTCAGTGGGATTTTTGGTTAGGTGCCTAAAATGAGGTCTGTGGTTAACACAAGCTTAAAACACTTCCATGTTTTGTTCTAAATACCCCACTCATTGGTTTTTCACTTCTGGCGATTGCATTTAGGCTTAAAAAAAATCATAAAATTGGTGTTCATTTTGCAAGGCTGCCCATTAATAATCGACTAAACCGTTAGTCTGTGAGGAGAGTCGTAGTCAGCCACTTTTTCATTTATTGTTATTAGTTAGTCACAGAAAAAATAACCCACCTCAAATTCCATTTAGGAGCTGCGCCTCGCCGTTTGGCCCAGGCGATTGTTGCAACAATGCCATTTCTCTCATAACACTGAAGTCACTGGCACACTGCTGCTAACTGTGCTGCAGGTGACATGAAGTTAGCTCAGTTAGCAGTCCTGTTAGACTGGGATACAGCCTCTGAGATCAGTGTAGACTGGTTTGACAACTGGGAATACAGTACTGAGGTGACAGCGCCTCCGACCAGGACTCTGACTCCAGGGACGATAAACACATGGCGGGTTCAGGCAAGGACAGGAGGCTTGAAGCAGTCGAGGACCGAGTCTGAAACTTAACGAGTTAATTAGCAAGCGTAGATCATCCATTGTGTCGAGAAGTCTGCAAGTATTTGTGTTTGTGAAGTTTGAATTATTTTTAATTCCTGTTTTAAACAGTAAGAGATGAATGAGTTGAAATAAATGAACAAAGCGTTCAGTCTCCTGCTGATTGTTCCGACACATTCAGAGTCATTAGCACTTTTGCTGTTAGCATTTAAGGCTGCTCGCTTTGTGTCCCAAAAATATATATTTGATGAATTAAATTGATATTATGAACGTGTGATGACTTCGACTAATGGCTAGAACTAATGACTACAATTAGACTAGGGAAATCGTGTAAGTATCATTAACTTTTGTTTGCCACAGAGCTTATTTTCTCCACTAATCCAAAATCCAACGGAAAAATCCCATCGCCTTTTTGTCAGTGGAACCAGAGTGATGGTAACTTCCAGACTGGCCTACAAAAATACATCATCCCTGCAGCACTCTGTTGAATGATGGACTAATATTTGTTGACCCAGCCATTAAAATAGGACAAATAAAAACTGATCAATTGGATTTAAAATAATAATGAACTTAAATTTTGCACATATCAAGTGTGTCCTCCTGGTCCATTTAATCCATTAAGCATATAAGCCTTCTGGTTCCATTTGTATTGACAGAGAAATCAGCTCCTCAGACATCCTGTCCCACAGTCAGCATGCATACCAGCATGCATTGCATATTTGATTTGGGACCAGTCAAAACTAGCCCAGGTCGGGAAGCAAGCTGTGTTTACCTTGAACTGTTTACAACGTCGTGGGATATTTCCTGTTCAGTAATGATTTTGACAGTGATCTCAGTATCCAGTTGAAGTTAATGCAGCACAGTACCGTGTCTTGGTTTTGGTTTACATTGGTGAGCAGCTGGAGCACAAACACTGCCAGATGCCTCCACCTTTCAGCCTCTAATGGCTCCAGTTTTGTTGTCCCAAAAACAGTGATTCCTCTACCATTGCCTTGGGATCACCTAAAAGAAACTAAACACTGTTATGTTGTGTATTCTTCACGTTCAGAGACATTTATATTCAGAGACCTTTTTCTCAGATTTTATTTTAAAATTACAGATTTGTTTCTGCTTCCTTCTCCGTCCGCTCACTCTCTCTGCTAAATTTATGCAGTCATTACGGAGCAGAAGTTACTAGCGACATAAATTCTAATATTACTGCTATAAGGTTCTTATAGCATAATAACTCAGTTCTCATGTATTTCATGATGTTTCACTGTTTATTAGATGTTAAAGCTATAATATGTGACATTTCCAAATGAAAATGTCTAAAATGCTGTCAAATTATTGTTTTTTTTGGAGGTAACCATGTAATGAGCGGGATAATGTACAATGAGCAGGGCGTTAGTGCCATACTGCATCGCCCTGTCAGGGTTTATTTTGCATATAATGAGCTGCTCACTGTACATTATCTCTTACGTGAAAAGATGAGCATAGAGTGACACTAGGCAGAGTATGGCACATTAGGTATGTATAAGTCCTTTTGTATATATGTTATATGTTGTATAAATATATGAAAATGAGGATTATGTGCAGAGAAAAGTAAGGTGACAGTGGTGTAAAGAGTGTTGTGCTGGGTTTGTCACTATTCATTGATGTATGTAGGCACACATCATCAGTGGATGGTAGAATGAACAAGAATACTGCAGCAATACTGAGAAAACTGGAAAGTACTGTGGATGCGACACCGTAGATGATCTCTGTGACCAATACCTGGAAAAAAAAACAAAACAGCAGGACTGCCCAGTTGCCTCGGAGCAATTAGACTTGGACCACTGTCAACAATTGAGTTGCTCTCTCTGTGAAATGAAAATCTTTCAGCAGGCAGTTGCACCACTACCGATATAGCTGTACCCAAACAAAACACAAGAAATAACTTTATCAAAAACTCAGAGGACATGCAGATAAACAGGAGAGAGGGCGGCTAAAAAATCTGGGGCAGAGCGTGCTGCAGCAGGAGCACAGCGGACACGCTGCAGAATATAAATGTCGACTGCTGGAAGAAACTTTTTGTTCACCGTTTGCTACAATCACAAAAAAAAAAAAAAAAAACCTCAAAGAACCCTGTTCAGTCTTTTATTGTTTTCTCCATCTGCAGATCAAAAGCAGCTCTGATCTGACAACAAACTACAGATTTGATCGGGTCTGCAGGAGGTTATTATTACACCTCTTGTATTTATTTACTCAGCTTAAACATTACGTTGCACATGCATAATTTGGAGCATTATTATTATTATTATTATTATTATTAACTCAAGATTCAGAAACTTTACAATACACTACAAGCACATGGAAATCAAAAAATGACTTGTTCTGATCAAACCCAGCTTTATGTGATTACATTCACTTGCTAAAATGACACAGCACTTTTTGTCTCCCAAAAGCCTGAGTCTGATTGGTTCATGGGAGGGGGGAGTAAGAGGAAGCAATTTTGGCTTAGTCCTGGTGAGCATTGCCTTGTGGGAAATCAGCGTTGTGGCAGATCCTGTAATTAGTTCTGCTTGTTAGAAAAATGAAGGGGTTACTAATTAGCAAGTGGATGGCTTCTTGACTTGTTGTGCATCTTTTCCCTCCTTTCCTTGAAGATCATCATTATCGTCTCCAGCAAGGGGGGGGGGGGGGGGGGAGTGAGAGAGAGAGAGACGCTGCTCAGTCGTGCTGCTCAACAGTTTAGCTCTAACACGATGAATCTAGATGGACAAATCTCGAAGGGTGTCCTGTCATGCTCTGACAGACAGGCTGCCTACTGTAAGCATGTGGAGGCAAACGCCCGGAGCTGAGCAAGATTTCACTTTTCAAGTTCGCTTAACAAGCCAGGCAGGCAGTCTGGTTTTCACATATCTTTACGTGCACAGGCTCACAGATGCTTTATGTAGCGAGGAGATACTCAACTTGCAGCCTGTGGGCCAAATCTGTGCTCCCAGTATCTGTGCTGGGCGGCCCTAAAATTAATTCCTAATTCACAATGAAAGTAAATAGATTCATGCTGGGATTTTCTTTTGTTTGTTTATGTATTAGTAAATGTTCAACAATGTTCCTTGGCTGTTACTTGGGAAGCTGAATATTAGCCCACACACAATAAAAGAGCTTCATCCTGTCCCTGGAAGGAACACTTTATGGATTATGGTATATTAATCCAACATTTGAGTGATTGCAGCCAGACATATATATATATTTTTACAGAAAGTAATGCAGGTTCCTCTTTATTTTTTTTATGCACCATTTTATGTTTTTCTTTATTGCAGTTCTGTTTGTTTTTTATTAGCTATAGTTGTAGTTATTTATAATTATTAAAAGTACCAGTGAAATTTGCTGTTTCAGTCCTTCTGATTTTTATGTAAAAACATAAAGAAAAATCGGCCAATATATCAACACCGGAATCTTTTTTTTACCAATTAATATTGGCATCAGCCCCAAAAATCTAGTATTGGAAGGCTCTAAATGTTATTTAACTCTTTAAAATGTAACCTAACATTTAGTACTAAATGCAGTTGCAGCTATTAAATGTAGTAAATATCTGTCATTCATATAAGCCTTGTGTCAGTCTGTGTACCGAGTTAATTTAGTTAATAAGTTAAATTAATAAGTCAGTTAATTTGAAAACATTATTCATTCACTGGCCCTTCTCCTCCTGTCATTTTGCAAAAGTGGCCTCTGGAAAAGCAAGTTGAGTATCCCTGATTTACAGTGCAGTTTCAATATGAGAGGACTTATGATGCACGAAATGTTAGATCTCCTGTAATGTTCAAACGAGCCTGTCTGTCAGGCTTAAGTCTTGGTTCGTCCACTTAATTCTCCTCTGCATTACCTTGTGACAACCATGAAATACTGTCTGTCACTAACTTTTAAATGGTCAGGCACATTTAAATATTTTAGAAAATAAGTGAATTGCTTTGCTACTTTGCTTTTCCACTGTATACTACTGTTGAATGCAGTATCGAGTATTTAGTGCATCTTCATAGTAAATGTACATTCACGGTAGTATGCAGTGTGAAACTGTTAAATCGATGTACGAGATGGGTAAAGCAGGCTGAAGACAGGAAGGAACCAGATTCACAGCGTTTCATTGCATTACTTCACTGCAAAAGTCAAGTGTGTAGGAGCTAGATCTCCCCGTAGAAATGTTGCTTTGGAAGCAGAACATCATGTTTGTTATCCTCGCTTCAGTCAAAACTGGTTATGTTTTCATAAAACTTGCAGACTTGTATTTTTGTTCATGTTTGGTTATATTGTGAACATCTCCCTCTTGCAATAGCTGCATAATTTCAGTAAATTGTCACAAAAATGTAATGTAGTGACAGAATAATAGAGTTAAGAAAATTAAAAATATCTCCCAGTTGTGCGCCTGGCTTTCCTTCGCTATCATTGCTGAAGTCGTCCACTGTGTTGGCTGCAGTTTTCTGTGTGACTGTGGGGAAAGAGGAGTCTGTGAGCGTGACTGGCCAGCTGACTAGTGGTTTCATAAAACTGCAGATCTTCGCAATCTACACAGTTGATTTCTCACCTAAAAATTTGTCAGAAGTGAATTTAATGATGAAATAACATCAGAAAATTGTTTTAAAAAAAAAAACAAAAAAAACCTTGCTGGCCTGTTTGGTTGTTGTGATTGTTCCAGCGCTTTGCATTGTGGGATAGAGTAAGTGAGGTAGACTGGTGCAATGCATCCTGGAGATTTTTTGTGAATCAGTATGATTATTTTTGGCTTATTTTATTTGTATACTGAATACTACATGCTTCATTTTGGCCATAGCCATAGTTTCTAGGGGTGGAAGAAAAAAATGATTCTCTTTAGTATTGTGGTTCTTTTTTATGACTCCTGAATACATTTTTTGATTGCTTATACATTTAAAAAAAATACATAATTAGTGTCAGTCAGTTAGCTCGATGCTAACATATAATGGGAAATACCATTAACATGCTAACGGAAATTAGCAT
This sequence comes from Lutjanus argentimaculatus, assembly GCA_034769285.1. NCBI lineage: Eukaryota > Metazoa > Chordata > Actinopteri > Lutjaniformes > Lutjanidae > Lutjanus > Lutjanus argentimaculatus. The sequence goes on along the minus strand of JAWZSL010000018.1, from coordinate 9,423,529 downwards.
TATGATCAAAGTGGTTTTATATTAACAAACTGATCCATTTTATTTCACATGCTTAACATATACGAACGTGTGTCTGGCTTCAACTCTTCATGCTGAAGTCCTACAGCAAAGTGTCACAACTCAAACTCAAAATTCCCGTTTGTATTGAAAATACAGCCTTATTTATAATTTATTCATTATGACACTAGCTTTGACTGGCTGCCATGTTCATTGTTGTTGGAGATATGACTCATGACATAAAGTCTCACGAAACTGTAAAATCCAACTTTTTCCCATTTGCAATATCATTTGGCAATCAAGTATCCTGACAGTTGTTGTCCAACTCTCTCACTGTATTAATGAGATGATTCATTCAGTGCAGTACTGGTCAGAATCCCAAAACATTTATGTGATGCCACTTGAGTTTTAGAGGATTACTTTATTGCAAGTGGAAGTTACAGTAGATTCTGTGTTGCATTGACGGTAGAATGAAGTGTGACAGTGAGAAGCAGTATCCCCAGTGATGGTCCCTGCTTTTGTATGAGCCACATTTAAATTTTGGACTTTAATTCCCTGCAAACTCTCTGAAACCAAGCAGTGCAGAGAAGGAAATTATGTGGAAATGATATGGAAAGTGGCTCATAAGATTTATAAAATGTAATACTGATTGCTGTTATCATAATTCAGGTTATATCTAGGGTATATTAAGGAGTATATTAAGGATTTGAAGGATCTAGCACAGCTACAACATTGGAAAACTAAAAAGTGTGTAAAAAAAAAAAAAAAAGAAGCTATTATTCTCCTGTGTAATTTGGCTTGGATGTCAAAGTATAAAGGAAATGCAAATCAAATTCATCCAGAAATAGACCCCTTTTGTGCACTCAGATTGCATACGAGAAGACCTATAATCCACCGCTGATGTTCGAAAGTCAGGACTTCCAGCTCTGCTTTTCACCAGTCTACTCAGATTCCTCCGAAAGCCCTCCCCCACCCCACCCCTTCCCCTTTAAGCTGTGGGCAATTTGAGCGGTGAAAGCGGAAGTATTTCTGCATGATGTCACACGCTTCATCGATAATTCTCCGTAACACGGCGTTACATGCATGTGGCTGCGGAGGGACATTTATCTCCCTCAGCTGATCCTCTTCCAAGAACGATCCTGATGTGACATTACGTAAGAACTGGAAGGCAGAGCTGCCGGTATTAGAGAACACACAAACTCCAGAGAACATACTAATCTCCCTATGTGATTATTAGTCATAATATTTAACGCTGGCTTAATGAGCGACCACGGCGTAATCTCTATCTGGCACATTCACCTGTTCTCTCCTAACCCTCCTGACTTGCCTTTGAGGAGGGTGATAGGGAGTGAAATAGAATAATTATACCTCGAGTGTGCAGGGAATTACCCTGAGGATATGAAATGGGGAAAAAAATTGGGTTATAGTTGAATAGCTCTGTGGAAAATCTCAGGATTAGCTCAGCTTCTGCTTTTTTTTTTTTTTTTTTTTTTTTCAAATGTTTAATTTCAGCTCCCTGGTTTCTGTAATTATTCAGTAGCTATACAGAGGCAAGCCTAATGTATGTTAAATTATGAGCTGTTAAACAGAAACAGTGTCGGTGCTGACGTTCACAGTGACTGCAGTGGTGCATTTTTCTGAAAGTCAAACCATTCTCTCATGTAAAAGTTCTTTTCAAGTTCCGGTGAATTTTATTTGACTCCCCCCCTTAACTGTTTTTTTTTTGTTTTCAGGATAATGGGCTTAGGTATACAGCGACAGGTGGCTGTAAAGCGGTGTATAAACATCCTACAAATTCTCCTCTTATTTTGTTGCATTTATTATGATGCAGCAAAAACAAGAAATGTTGGGTTTTCATCACAACTCCTATCCAGCTGAAAGTGAACAGTGACACAGTAAAATAAAGCAGATACCTGAAAGTACAAACAGCGTTGCAGGAGAGAAACTAAACTTCAAACCACAGAGATTCAATAAGAAGCTACAGAAGTACTGGGAGCTGAAGATGGAAAAAATGCTTTCCTTTCTGTTCTCCTGCACACACACAAGGCTTTCAAACGCACATCAAACAAACAAAAAAAACAAAGCAAAACTGAAAGGCAAGCTCGTCTACTGCTGATGGGACAGGAGTCGATCAGCTATGCTAAAAACATGCATGTATATGCTAATTTTGGTGTAAAACACTATATCTTGCTAAATTTAGCTATAATCAACAAATAATTATAATCAATAAATAATTTCATTTTCTGTCTTTTTAAGTACAGAAATCTTTTGGCAGAATGTTAACACCCTCATGAACCGGATATAACACCACACTCATCCTTCTTTATCAAGAGATTTTATATTCAAAGCAATGCAGCGTCATTTAGCGTGCAGATGAATCACAAGCCCAAAGGCCCTGTTTTAAAAATTGCATGTTTGTCCCGCATTTTTAAACACTCACAAGATCAAACTGTATAATTATCTGCATTTCATTTAGCACTGTACACTTTATCAACACACACCAGTTCCTCCACATTTCCACATTTCTGTCTGAAAACTGTGTAGGCTGTGAAACAAAAGCCTTGATATGCAAAGATCTGAACAAAAAAGCTTTGTGTTTGTTCCTATGCAGTTCGAAACAGAGGGGCCTTAAGCGACCGTTACTTCACACAGGCACACACACGTTTTTGGAGATGAAGTGAGCGCGGTTCAGTCAGGCAGTTGGTGAAAGGCTTTTGTTTCAAAAATAGACTGTGTTACAGTACTAGCACATGCCAAATAGGCCCGCTGAGAATGATAGCAGAGAACTGAGTGATCGTTAAAAGACTGGAGTCACTTTGGCATGATCTGGCACAAACCCACTCTCAAAGGCAAAGTTATCACATTAAAACCGGCAGCATGAAAGTGCAAGGCAAAGTTTCAGAGATTTTGGACCCCCTGGACAGGGCTTTGTTTACTTAAAGGACTACGTTTTAAGTTTTTTTGGGAAATACAGTTATTCGTTGTTGCTGAGATCAGATGAGAAGATTGATGCCAATCTGATATAAAACTATCAGATTGGCATCATAAAACTTCAGACTGTTGACTATTAGCTCAACTTAGCACTACGACTAGGCATGTATATATCTCATTTGTTGAATCAGTACAAATATTGAAGACAAGCTCACTCAAGTTGATCGGCTGTAAAACAGCAAATAAACCCTTCATTTGCTATGATTTCTTCACAAGAAACATCAACTGTCATTTTGTTATTCAAACAGTTTTATTATGAAGCCGCAAAATCAGGAAATGTTGGTTTTCATCAGCAGTAACTCAACACGACTTCTACTGTATCTGGCTGAAAGCAACATGAAACAGATACCTGCAAGTACAAGCAGCGACACAGGAGAGAAAATTGAACCTGAAACCACAGAGATTCAGTTCAGAGCTACAAAAGCACCGAGCTGAACAGACAAAAACTTGTAGAAAGGCCTTTCTCTGCTGCACTCCTCACACACATGCGAGTTGAGTCATGCTTGTTTGAGGGAGAGAGAGGTGGGTCGGGCTCACTTGCCCGATTCCGGAGATGGTCCATCTCGGGCGTGACTCGGCACAGCTCGTTGTGTTGAAAGAGTTAGTAGAAATGCAAATCGGTGTAGCACGGGCTGACTCAGCGCAGCCAAAAGTGACAATGGAAAAGCTGCATTGGTTCAGAAGAGTGCGCTCTATAGAGTGCAGATCTCTGCCAGGCAACTTGAGAAGAATATTTGGATGTATCCCTTTGTAATCACCATTACAATTATATTTATTTTGTAATTTAATGCATGTGACTAGTTACATGTGACATGGTTTTAGCCTCGCAGCTGCTGATGACTTGTAGCCCCCACCGGCTGGTTAAGATTGAGGTGTCAGTATATGCAAAAGTATGAGTAGTAAGTGCGATTAGCTGCAGACAAAGGATCAAATGATCATGCACACACGCGATCGATAACATGATCCCTTCTAAAAAGGTAGTATTGTTGCAGGCACCACCATTCAGAAACATGAATGACTTGTTCAAAAGTGCAATAAGAGTTTCCACTGCAGGTGCAACAGGCAAATGAGAGGAATGCAGGTACTTTTGATGAAACTGACACGGTTGACACATGATAGAAAGTGATTTGATTAATACGACATTTTGGAAAATATGCTTATTTTCTCTCTTACTGAGAGTTAGATGAGGAGCTCAATACCACCTTTATTTGTATCTGTTCAATGTGAAGCTAAAGCCAGGTAGGGCTTAGCTTAGCATCGAGACTGGCAGCCGGTCCGAAGGTACGAAAACTTCCCCAACAACACCTCAACCCTGATCAATTACCTCCTCATATCTTGTTTGTGGTACGGTAATGTGCATCTGTAACTTGTAATTTATGAACTTTGATTGTTGTGCAGATTAGATAAGGTGCTGGTATTTTGTTGCCTTTGTTTCTTGGACAGAGCGAGGCTAGCTGTTTCCCCTCATTTCCTGTATTTCCCCAAACTATTAAATGTAATTCAACATGTAATACGTTACCTCTTCACCTTTACTCTATGCCGCTTTTACACTACAATGATATTGCCAGGAATTCTGATGTGAGTTGACGTCCTTGTCTCAAATAAGAGGAACTGAAATGACATTTTTGAATGAATTTCGAGGAAATTCAAGTAGACAAAGTAATCTTGCTCAGCTTGTGACTGACACAGTAGGCAGGCGCAGCAGTGGGGAGGAATCTGTCCCTCAAGTCTTGTCCACTCACATCACAGTCAGCCATCACCATCACTGTAATGTCTCTCTCTATCTATCGTCTTTTCATCTTGTCCGTGTGGTTGTGTGCGGCATGCTTCACATCTATGTCCTGTTTTCTCTTTCTCTCCTTCTCCCCCCTTTTACTTCTTCTTCTCTCTGTGTTGGATGAGAAGGCAAGTCCTGGGGCGCCAGAGGATGACGGCAAGCTGTCGGTAGGTCCTGTCTGATTGACACTCTTCCCGTCTGCTTCTGTGTTTGTCCCTGTTTCTGTGTAGATGTTGGTAGTGTAACTTCTGTTTCTCCTACCATACTGTGAACAAGACATGCACACTGTTATCTCTAACCCTCAGCCTCCCTGTGTGCAGAGAGTAGCTCCGTCTGTCTCCTGACACCCTTTTTGCAACACTTAGATTTTGTACACGGCATGCAAAAGACAATCGAGGAAGGAGCATGTGTTTAGAAAACCTACAACTCTTTTAATGCTTGTGAACTTCCAAAAAAAAAAAAAGCACGCCGGAGTGTTAAGTTTTCATCCAGATTGCAAAGGGAGAAGATAAAACAAAGCAGCAGAAGGAGAATCTTCAGGGTCACACCAGGAGACCACATCTTACACAAGCCCTGCCAGTCTACATGTCTCCCTCCCTTTGCCTCCCGCTCACACCCATACGGGCCTGGAATTAGCACCTGACACCTCCTGCTCCTACGCATCACCTGTGTGCAGCGGGGGGGGGGGGGGGGTCACGCACTCCAAACAGCTGCCGCCTGCAACGGTGCCTAATTTCCCACAGTTCTCAAGTTCAGCTTCAACGGCTGGTGTGACCTTGGCGAGGGGGTTGTTTTGGGACAAAGACCTCATGTGGCCGCTTAAACTCTGAGCGCCTGCCTCAACCCGTGGGGCTGATATTTTTAAGAAGCTGAGGAACTTTATGATAGTTTTACTGGGTTGCAGGTTCCGCTTAGGGGTTTTATGCAAAAGAGGATTAGGGAACCATATTTCAAACAGCTTGGATTAGAAGTGACTCTAGTAAAGTGCTTACAATTGATAGACTGATGTTAATATTAGTATATGTGCTTTCTAAGAACCAGTTGTTGGACCAAATTTATATAATTTTTGTAGTTTAAAACTGTAAAAAAAAAAAAAAAAAGAAAAAAAATCCCATCCCAGTCAACAGGATGTTTGATTGACACCTTGTTTCTCCTCTCACAGGCCAGGCCTCGACTTCAGAGGGGGGGTAGTTCCGCCTCCCTGCACAACAGCTTGATGAGGAACAGCATTTTCCAGTTGATGATTCACACGTTGGACCCTTTAAGTGAAGGTAAGAGAGTCGGACAAACTGCACATAGAAAACTCCTCAGTGATGGATTTCACATCTGTAAGGGCGGGTTCACACCTGCCTTGTTTTGTCCGGCTGAACCGAGACCCAGAGCGTTTGGCGCCCAGGTGGTGTTCGTTTGGATTGGTTTGAACGCCAGACTCAAACCCCAGTCTGGACCTCTGGTCCACCTTGAAGGGGTGGTCACAGTTGGCCACAAGTGAACTTCAAACCACTAACAACAAGTGTACCATTGTATTTTCATTTTATTGGTCAAAAAACATTTTCCCTTCTTGTTTTGGTGACTGATGAACAAGCAGCATGTTTGCCACCGAAATGTGGACTGGCAGGGGACAAACCTGAACTCACAACAAAGTGAGAAATCCCTGCATAATTTAATTATTTAATACCCGCTGTCCTACAAGACCTTTATGTGCACTGTCCCCGAAAGTCTGCTGACATGCACTCCAGATGAACACCCGTGTGAACAGAGCCTGACGGTGCTCCATGATGAACAATATTCAGGCAGAAATCAGGTCATTTGTTATCTTTTTACTAGAAAACTGTATGATTCTTTTAACAAGCTCTGGACTGTTTGGCTTTGTTGAAACAAGGTATTGGTTCGATTCAGGAGCCCGACTGTTAGGTGTGAACCCGCCCTAAGTCTCTAATGCACAGGAATACAGCACAAATGTTCTTTTTACTGTCCGTAATTGTCTGTTTTCAGGTTGATTTTGCCTTGAACTTGTCTTCATTCATGTCTTTTTCTCTGTAAATGACCTAAATCCTGCTTTCAGATGACTCGGAAATGTACATCAACTGAAAAAATCCAAGAACGATGGAAGAAAACTACTGTATATTATGTTCATGCCCCGGACTTACAAATAACAGCACCAATTACCCTTAACGTTCCCATGACACAGCTATCAGAGATCTTACTGGTTACGTTTTTCCTGGAAAACAGGTAGTTACGGGATGTACTTGTCACAGACATTGACTGGCATGTACAGTAGCCAATAGTACTGTCAGTTACCCCCCCCCCCGCCATAATATTCTCCCCTCTGTGCTCTGCTGCGTCAAAAGCAAGAACGCGTTTCATTGGATGCAAGTTTATGCCCCGGAGTGTGAGCATCAACAATTTTTAACTGTTTTCCAGGAAAAGACCAACTCTGAAATACCAGTGAAGACGTACAACTTGACTTTTTTGTCATTGTTGGGCCAGGTACAAGCATATAGGTGATGTATAATGCAATATAAATGTGAGAAAAATATTAAAATATCAATTTTTACCTCATGGGAACTTTTATTCAGCCCACAGTCCAAATATAAAATACTGGCTTTCATCCATACATATGTACAGTACTGCACATTATGTTCCCCTGCTAGACATGCTTCTTTATGCCGAGACTGCATTGATCACTTTTTTGAAAAAAGATCTGCATGAGACAAGGTGAGCTCAGTGCTGTGTCAGAGCACAGCTGAGGTGGAAGATCATTTTCCTTTAATCCAAGATGAAGGCCTATTAGCTTAGCTAAAGGAAATGTAAAACGGCAGTGTCAGTGCTCGGCGCGGGGGATGAATATGTTAATACGCCGGGGGAGGTGCAGTGTCATCCCATTCTCAACCCACCACGAAAAAAAGACGAAGGGGAGGAAAAATTCACATTAACGGGGAGCAAACAGGCAACGAGGGTTTGGAGAATTTGTCAGCAGAGTGTCTTCTTTTTTTTTTTTTTTTAGCTTTAGTGAAAGGTCTTTGAATTGGATGTGGAAGCATGGTGTGATGAAAACTAATCCGTAAAAAAATGATTAATGTTGAACTAATTCCTGTTTTTATGTCTCTTTTCCCTTTTATTTTTCACAGAAATGCATTTACAGTGTATGTTTCTTGATTAAAAGCATCAGTGTTGGTGTTACTACAAGAAATGCCACACAGGACACGGTCAAAGAGCCATTTATAAGGATAAAAAAAAATGTCCAGACTTAATATTTCCCCTCTGGATGGAGGTGATCACATTAGCAGACGTCTGCCCAGTAGTGAGGAGGCATTTCGGATTTCTCCGAAATGACTGTACATTCTTTGAAAGCCAAACCTTAGAATGAGTCAGCTCAGGAGAGATTAATAAGCTGTGCCGAGATGGACCTTAAAGTGCCCATTAACATGCATCAACTCGTTGTCGTACACTGAATCCAAGCCGTCCCGTCTCTGAGTGTATTCATCTATCCATCTCAGTGATTAAAATGTAAATCACAGCCTGCTGGTGGAAATGGAAGTCTGTCTCGCCAGACGTGTACGTATGTACGAGTAAGAGTTATACATCCTCCACCTTGTTGCTCCTTGTGCAGCTGTTTGTCATCTGGTCTTCTTAGAGGCATCCAACATGCACTGATCATGATAGACTGAAATATTTACTGCTTGTTTGATGCCGTGGAGATTAATAGCCTGGGTTGTGCATTCAAAAGTGTAAAGCCACCCGTTTTTCATTTGTGTTGAGGTCTAAATTTCTACCAAGGATGTAAGAATTCATTTCAAGTTTAACTTACTATGTGGGTAAATGAATATGTATTTTCTTAAAGGGATGGTTCGGATAATTTGAAGTAGGATGATTTGAGGTACAGCGTCTTAGTCGGTGTATTACCTGCAGTCGGTGGCAATCGAAACACCCTCAGTTTGGAGAAGCAGAGAGGAGCACCAGTGGAGGAAGCTAAGCCAAGTGCTGCTACCACCTAAAAAAAGGTTCAACCAAAAAATTTAACATCAGTTTTAGTATTCGCCATATTTAGAATATTTTCACCACTTTACCTCGCCATCAGCCAGCCTTTTCTGATGGGAAGCCGCCATTATAGAAACTAAATTCTGCTCTCCAGCCTCCAGGAGTCACTTGTTTGTACACTGTAAATATAAACTATTTGTTTTAACTTAAAAAACCTTAGTTAACTGAAACTGAAAAGACAAGTTAAGATAATTTTGTAATGATTCAGACAAAAGGAGTCTTTCTAGTCGAAGAAACTTGATATGAATTCAGTTGTACCTGAGAAAATGTGTTCAATAAGCTTAAAATAATACCAAGAACTCTTAAGTCACACTGACAAGTATCACAGTGACATTTGATTTCCTTTTTCATTTTCTTAGTTTTAGACATCAAACTATAAAAAATAAGGGTCTCGAGGGAGTTTTAACAATACATTCTAGTTAAGTCTGCTAACATGCTGATGTGTTTCTTTAGAAATTTAATTTAATGAGTTGATTGAACTGTGTACAACCCATCAAGACATCTAGAAGAACTCACATTTATAAGTTCTCAAGTGTTCTGAAAATAAATACTAGAATTTTTAAGTTGAATTAACTCGAATAAATAAAACTTGTATATTTACTTTAAGTTAACGAGTAAAGATTAGTTAATTCCACCAAATTCCTTTCTGATCTTTCGTAGCGTCTTATTGTGTGACTTCTGTGTTTTAAAAGGTTAGTTTGGATTCAACAAAGTCACACAAAAACTCAAACGAACTAAATATCGAGGCAGCGGGAGACCAGCAACTCCATGTTGTGCAAAGTAAAATTACCGTTTTTTGAAAAGAGTTTGGCTGGTTGGAAAAGAGCAATATTTGTCCTGTGTAAATGCAAATGCAAATGAAAATATTTTAAATATAGTGTACACTTTAAAAAGGCCCATCGAGAAGAAATCAGTGTCAGTTCAAGTGGCTAAAGTACGTTTTGTTGCTGACCTCGTACACAGCAGTTCATTGCTAAGCTTCCATGCTTGTACTCGTCTCTGCTTCTCTAAACTGGGGATGTATTGATTGACATCTACTGCAGGTGATACACTGACTATTGATAAGTACCTGATACATCCCCACTTCATTTTAAATCCACTATTAAAGAGATATCACGGATCATTTGGTCAAACAGGCAGATTCTGCTTCAGTAAGAATGCGGCAGAAATGTGAGGATATTACACCAGATTTGACTGATGAGTCTTTTGGCAAATTACTGACGGGAAATTAATGCACTGAAACAACAAGTACAGTGTGACTTGACTCGAAGACTGAATTAATTGCCACAGAGAACAAAAGCAACACTTTGGGCTCCAGTTTGATTTGAATATATTATTTTGAAATTTCCATGTGACACGTTGGAAGTTTTCACACCCTCCAGTGAACATGTAACAATGATGTCGGTCTTGGGCACATTTTAAAATGCACCCATCACATGCCTCATTCGTTCGGTGCGTTAAATAATTTCATTGATCCATTACCGTAAGGGCCCGATAAAGGTCGGCCCCATTCGGAGATGAGCGACTGTGTTCTATGCACATTTACTGATATCATTAATGCAAAGGAGCATTTTGTTGGTGAGCTCGTAGCGTGGAGAGAGACAAACAGGTGCAGCCATCAAAGACGGAGGCTGCGCCGTGTGTCCTCGTGTGCTCTCGGGCTTTAAGTGTAGCTCAGCGGGGCCGAGAGGGAGCTGGCAGGACTCCATCCATATATTTTTCATAGATATTTCTCAAAATAAAGTCATCTGCGCTTCTGAGCTGAAGGAAAATCTGAGGTTGTTAGTGCTGGGACCTGGTTATCTTAACCAGAGTTGGGGGGGGGGGTGTAGTCAGAGGTGCGTGTGTATGGCGTGTGTGTGTGTGTTTGTGTTTTTCGTTTTTTTTTTTCCTGCCTTAAACACTAACACTTCGCTCTTTTATTGTGCCCTTCCTCCCACAGCATTTCATCTTGATTGTGGCTGACCAAACAAATTTAAATTAGAGTGTTATCCTGCTGCAGCGTCTTCCCACCTTGTATTTTAATGCAAAACAAAGAGGTTTAATTTTTGCAAACATGGCCAGATTCGGGTCAAGGTCTGGGCAAGCTTTTAAAGACTAATGCAGGAAAAACCTTGCTGAATGTTTGTAGGTGTCTTGAGAGTTCATGTGTGGTCATGTTTGTGTGTCTCCTTTAAAGGTACAGTTCAACATTTTGGGAGATGCACTTATTTGCTTTCTTGCTGAGAGTTTGTTAAGTAGATTGACACCACTCTCATCTGTCCGTTAAATACTAAGCTAGAGCCATGTGCACTTAGCTTAGCATAAAGACCAGAAGCAGGGGGAAACAGCTAGCTCTATCCACTCTATCCAATGGTTAGAAAATGCACATCAAAAGCTAATTAATTTACTCTTTATATTTTTTGTTCTTTTTTTTAATATGTGAGTAAAAAAACAACAAACTTTATTGTCTTTACACTAAGCTAACCTTGTCCGGACATCGTGACTTACTGGAGTGCACCACCCCCACCCCTAAGACCCGCCCCTTTTGAACCTTGTTCAGCTTTCTCCTTTCATACCTAGAAATGCAATGTGCTACTCTTGCCTACGTTGAAAAGAAAACTAAGTTTTGAAGGTGGTTAAAAGATGTCGCAGTATGTAAAAGCCAAATATAGTCACATCATAAGGTAGCTAATGTTAACAAAACGCTAGCTAACTAGCTAGCTAATCTGCACCAATTGTTATTTAGCTTTGCTCTGTAGTACAATGATAGCTAACTAGTTAACTAAACTGTATAAACTGTTAGCTAATGTTAGCAAAATGCTAACATTGCAATGCAAACTAGCTAAACTGCATCAATAATTAAGTAGTTAGTTAGCTAGCATTTTGCTAATATTGGCTAACTTAAGATGTGACCATATGCCAGCAGCATTTAAAAAATTTTTTTTTTACCATCTTCAAAAATTAGTTTTCTTTTCAACATAGATAAGCCTAGCATATAGCATATCTAAACACACAAAAGGAGAGAGTTGACTGACGTTCTGCTGGGTACCGAGCTTGCTCAACTGTTATTGGAGCACACACAGGAAGGATCAATTTTATAATATAAGGTATATATAAGGTAGCAGGGAGGTTTTCTTACCTTTGGACAGAACTAGGCTAGCTGTTTCAAGTCTTTGTGCTAAGCTAGGCTTAGTGTCCCCTTGCCCCAGTGTCATATTTTTGCACACAGACAGTGAAAGTGGTATCAATCTTTTTCATCTAAATCCTGGCGAGAAAGCAAAAAAGCACATTTCCCCAAAATATCAAATTATTTTGAATTACTACCGCAACATAATGGGCTAATTGCTCTCTTCTTGGAATAATACCTATCAGTGATTTAATGTGGGCAATCACACTAAATATCACCTGGATTTATCTTTTTTCTGTTTCTGTCTTCCTATCTCTCTTTCTTCTACTGTCCCCTCAGAATTTGCTGACTCTGGTGAGTTACTCCTCTAATTTCTGTATCCCCCCCTCCCCCCAAAACGAATCTGTTTGTTCTCATTCCAACAGCCTGGAGACAACTCTCTTGCCCGACGTGTCCCCTATGTATACATTTCCCAAGCGCCGCTGTGCTGTATGTCAATTCTGTACTGTCCATCCCTGCAGACTCTCTCTCTCTCTCTATCTTTCAATTATCTCATTCTCTTCTGTGGATGTATTCTCCCTGGAAACCCTCTGTAACCATTTCTGCATTGTTTTCCCCATTGTCCCTAATCCTCTCTCTCCTCTTATGACCTCCTTTTAGTTCTAGCTTTGTGCTATCGCTCTCTGCGAGACAGGCAGAAGCCCAAAAGGAGTGATTTGGGTTTTCCCTGTCCGTTTTGTCCTCCGACTCCTGGTGTGTGAAGGTCCTTTACCCTGCAGACATTTAGCTAAACGTGCCACTGGTGTAGGAAGAAGACGGAGTATCACGGTTGTGCTTAGTTCATGAATTTGTGTATTGGGCAGATGGAGAAAAGCTGTCAGCTGTTTTCGCAGTCATCCTCACATGCCCAGGATTCAGAGTCAATAAGAGCTTGACAGAGCGATTAATGGCAGTGGACTAAAATTAGTTTCCCTCTACGGCCTTTTACAATTAGCTGTTCCCACCGAACTATTACCGATTTTGAGAGATACAGTACAGTAGATGTTTATTCAGCATCTAAATTACGTCCAAGAACGACAGCTCTCTTGTTCTTGTTATCGTGAATGTCCCTCAGTTTAATAATAGACCTTTAATCCTGCGTGTTTTTCATCGGAGAGAACATAGTAATAGTCTGGTACAGTAAGTTCCAGGCACAAGTGCCCGCATCTCTTTTTCCATCAGTGTGGAGCTACAAACAATATCACTTAGGAGTGGCATCAAATATTGAACTACAAAGAAGAGGGGAGGGATAAGGGCAGAGTGGCTCTCACTCTACTGTCTGAGTCCTCAGTGGATGGTTGGAACAAGCCTCCTAAAACAGCACTCAGGATTCAGGCTGCGTGCATGCCTTTGGCTCGGGCCCTTCAATAAGATGTATCACCCCGAGATCTGAACTCTGGGGGTGAGACTGCGTGTATCCAGAGCTGAGGTTGGCCTCAGTGTGGAGGAAGGCGGGTGCTGCATACAACCCCAAACCATGGGTATGTTTATGAATGCATACATTTGTAATAATAATCGGTAACACTTTATTTGAAGGGGCGTGCACAAGACTGTCATTACATTGTCGTAACCATGCCATAAATATGCAGTCTTTATGAATTTTTGACTGTGAAATTTGTTTGAGTATGTCTTTTTAATGCAAAGTTGACATCGTTTGAGATGTCTCTGTTATGACAACTTGACATTAATCAAGCTAATAATGTCTTTGTTATGACAACTTGACATTAAGTAAGACAACATAGCCTGTCAGTGTCTGTGCAGTGACATCTTGACTTTATGAAACTGTCTATCAGGTAAGTCTGTTAGCTAAATCACTATAACACTGTGCTCTGTCACCAAACTGGCCTTATAACATTTAATGACATCTTTTTGATAAATCCAGATGTCTTTATGACTGTTTATGGTTGTTGTCATTAAGCGTAAATCAAACAATTATGTCATTTATAATGCAAAGTTGACCATGTTTGAGATTTCTTTGTGATGACAACTTGACGTATATCCAGCCAAGAATGTTTTTGTTATGACAACTTGGCATTAACCAAGAAAAAAAAGTCTTTCTTATGACAACTTGACTTCATCAAACTGTCAATCAGGTAACTTTGTAAGCTTAATCATCGTGCTACTTTATTCTATCATCAAATTGGCCTTATTACCTTTAATAACATCTTCATGACAAGTCCAAACACAACTTTATTTGAAGTTCACAAAATTATTCATGACACCGTTATGTATAAGCTTTTGACAGTATGACAAAACTTAATGACCTTTTAATTTTTCTATATATGAAGTCCAAAACAGTTCACTTGAGGCCAAGGAAAATATTCATAACATGCTTATAATGGTCTCATGACGGCCAGTGTCAAAATCAACCACATATGACAGTTTAATGTCATGCTAAAACATAAAGCTAAACATTTTCTTTGAGTTTGATAACGTCAAGTTGTCATAACAAAGACACTTAAAAAAAAGTCAACTTTATATTAAAATGACATAATAGACCAAATAACACTTAATGACAACAGTCATTGACATTCATAATGACATGATAGGTTTCACGACATGGTTATGACAGCATAATGACACACTTATGCACACCCCCTCAAATAAAGTATGACCCATTAATCTGCGATTACTAAAATAGAACTAACAATCCCACTGTGTTTACGTCACTGCTCTGTGATGATGTAGTGCAGTGTAATAAACATGGTGGCACAGAACTCGTCAGACGCTTCCCTGCAGATCATTAGCTCACCGTGATAGACTGGAAAGATCGCTCGCCATGCCAATGTGGCCTTGGACATCTTTGTTGATGTTAGGCCATTTTTATTGAGCAGACACCGTAGCAAAGTCCACCACAGGCTGAGCGTGTGAGGACAAGGTCATTCGGATGGACAGTGATACGCCATGGTGGCAGACAGTACACTTATTGGGTGAACCGGTGTTTCACTGGAAGTTTTCAAAGCAGACACGGAAGGAAATGGTTTTTATTCGCGTACATAAGAGAGTAGGTCTTACTTCCACAGTATGAAGTGAAGAAGCAAATGAGGAAACAATAAGGGGAAAGGGAATCTAATTTCTGAATTTTCTATGCTATGACTTACCGTTATTTGAACAGCCATTAGTGAGAGGTAAATCTCCTCATCCAGGCAACCCCCCCACCAGCAGTGCTGTCTGTGTGGTGACCCAGGGCCCCATTGATCACATGGTTCAATAATGCACTCTCTGTCACTGACCTCCCACCCCTTGTGCAACGGAAATATATTTTCCGTTTCTGCAGATATATTTTATTGACATTGGGCTGTAGGTTATTCTTTATTTATGTCACTGTAACACTGTTCTTAGAACAGTTTTCAGCAATAGATTACATATTAACAAGGGTAGTATTAATGGTAGTATACTCCTGTATTGAAAAATGTAGTAAATGTTTTATTTTCAGTGTAATGAAACTTAAATGAGACATCTTTACACATATTGTTAATGCACCAACATATATATTTTTCATATATTTACCATTAATATTTCAAATCAGAAAAATAGTCATATTTTGTAATATATCCTTGCAGAAAAATCACAAAATAAGCTATTGGCATGTTTTATAAAATATTATGTAAATGGAAGTCCTTATCATTTGAAGGAATAGTTCAGCACTTTGGGAAATTAATTCATTTGTTTTATTGCATTCACATCATGAGCTAAATAAGAAGCTGCAGCCAGTACATAGTTAACTTAGCTTAGCATAAAGACTGGAAACTAAGGGAAACAGCTAGCTTGTTTCTGTCAAAATGAAACAAAATCCACCTACCAGCACCTCTAAAGCTTACTGATTAGCATTAGCAATTTTGGAGACAAGGCAAAAGAAAGTCACATAGCCCCTTGTAAAACCCAAATTGATGTTTTTACACTCCAGAGTGTATTAATTAAATCACGAGAAAACGAGATACTACTAGTGCTGGTAGGTTGATTGATTTATTTTATTTTGTTATTATATTTTTTTTACCTTCCGACAGTGGCAACTTAGCTGTTTCCAGTTTTTATGCTAAGCTAATGCCTCTTTTCCAGTGCATGATGTGGCTCAACTCAACCCATTCTTTTTTGGTGTTCAAAAAGTTGTGGATAGTACCTGGTACTTTTAGGATTGTAGGATGTAGGATTTTCCGAACTCTCCGTTACTCCTGTGTTTGTGTTGCATTGAAGATGATGTCACGCAGCTTCATGTGCCATCACTATGACGATCAGCTTAGAAACCGGCCAAAGTGCCAAAAGTGAGCCAAAACGAGCCTTACCATGCAGTGGAAATAATGTTTGAGCTAACTAGCTACTGGTTCCAGCTGTATATTAGAAGGATTGATGAGAGAGGAGTATTGATCCTCTCATCTAACTCTTGACACAGAGCAAATAAGTGTATCTCTCAAAACTATTCCTTTAAATTTTAATTTTAAGTTCACAGGGACCACCCCTTATCTACGTTGCAAACACAGTATTAAAACCTTTGACCTTTGTTTTGATAGATAATCTGACATCCAGTGTGTTATGTAACTGTGACCAGTCAACCAGCACCAATCAACCCATCATCCCTCTAACCACACCACCAACACACATACACACACACACACGTCACACCCCCTCCTGTGCCCTCTGAGCTCACCCTGCGCCGGGTGGGTGAAAGAATCAATGTTAAAAGCCTTTTTGCTTCAGCACAGACTGTGAATTTCCCTGACACCCCAACCCCCAGCAGACAGAGCGGGCATGCAACACACACACACACACACACACACTCAGCACACAGCTCACACCAGAGGTTTAGAGGTCACGCCACAAGGACAAGAGTGCCCCTGGTAAACAACAACAAGCCTCCCCGGTTCTCCGGTTGCAGAGGGCAAACAGACGAATGTGCAGGCAGTGATTGTGTCGTGGGTTAATTGGCCCACAGAGCAGCCTCGGTTAGAGGCAGGCCCCAGTGATAGTGCACTTCAAGCCCAAATCGCCTAATCATATGGGATTGAGGCACTTGTCTGGAAGTGCAGCAGATGAGCAAGACACTCTGCAGTGGGATGTGTTTTCATCTCATTAGATTGTGTTTTCGGGGGCTGCCAAGTCTTTGCATTTGGCATGAGGTTCGCACCATAATCCTCTCACATGTGAGTGGAGTGGTCGCCCACTGTTGGGCAGAGTTGGATATCAGTGTGAGTGCATGTGGGTGTAGGCCTGTAGAGTAGTGTCCACCTACTGCATGTACAAAACTAGAAATCTGTGCTTGTGATGAGAGTTAATGGGTCAGTTTACCTGAATTATAAAAATAAGGAGCAATATGTAAGATCCTAGCATTCAAAAATGAGCCCAAATAGTGAGTTGGAGCCATAGATGGTGTATTAAATGAGCTGAATTTCTATGTAATGTCCAGTCTATGGTTGAAGCGAGGTGTGTCCCCCTCCCCCTTCCTCTCTAGACTCAAAGCTCAGGCTGCCTGCAGGCTGCAGGGGCATTGAACCTGCACAAACAAGCGCAATATTATACTTTGACAATGACAAGTGACTTCCACTGTAAGTTTATCAGCTGTTTATAACTGTCAGTTGTCTGTAAATGTAAAGTTAAAACCACTGCTCTGAAAATACAAACTCTGGAGTTTGAGTTCAGTGACTGACCGATATAAACATGACGTCCTTCTAAAAGATTATTAATGATTTCTTATAACTCATAAAAAGATGATAACTCATTCGGAGACCATTCAGCATTAATTTAAATTCAAATTAATGTTAAACAGGCAAACAAAAACAGATGTTGGGGTACCAGAATGGAAATTCCAAAGGAGAACATGCTGGCTGTTTGAAAAGCCAATATTTCAACTTAGCATGTTTCCTTAATCTCTGATGACAAATCTTGGGCATTTTATGATTTAGTACAGAAAATATATTAAAGATTTGGAAAATGGTAGTGTAGACAGTGGCAGCTAGAGTACTGAAAGGTAAAAGTACAATTACTCACATAAAAAATTACCAAGTAACTCAAAATTACCACTGGAGAAACCTGCTCAAGTAAGACTAAGTTAAAAAGTGCCTGAGTTTTGAATCAAACTGTCAAGTTTGAACTCAAAAATTGAGTAAACTGAAAGTGGAGGGGATGATTTAATAATTACAAAACCAGGTTGGCAAAACTTTTTTTTTTTTTTTAAATATCTATAACTTGAGTGTTTGAATTAAAACTCAGAAATGTTTATTTTCAGTGTACAGTTTTAAAAAAGGAACATGAAAAGTTCCTGTTCCTGTAACTCATTGCTACCCTCCCCTGAGTGTAGAGTAGTTAGCACAGAGTATCATCAGAAAATAATTAGCACCATTCACATATCGCACAATAACATATTACACACGTTTTGAAAGTGGCAGATGAAGTTTGTAGTGTATTCAAAACCCAGCGTGCATAATCTGAAAAGATTGCCTCATTTACCTCGATATTCTGGTCCAGTAGCTGTTTGAAAGATGAGAAAGCGGGTAAACACGAAGTTACCAAGATATTTATCACTTTTCCAGTGGGTGCTAACTCATGCAAATAGTTTTGATTCGCCGTTGCTTTATTTCACAGAAACATACCCTCGACCTGTTTTATATAGGTACTATTGTTGTGGTTGACAGGGGTTCCAATTAAAACTGATCACCTGGGCAAAACAAAAACAAAAACAAAAACAAAAGATTTCTGCAAAGATTTCTAGAGCGTAGAGAAAGAATATGTGTACACTGTTTTGGTAATGAATTAAGCATTCTCAGAGTCAGCTACTTTTTTAAATGTGAAAATTTAGACAGATTAATCAACACTGAAAATAATCATTATTTGCAAATCTGATGTGTTTTTCTTTTGTAATTTGGGTGAACTGATCCTATCAAGCAGGCACTGCATTTTGTACTTATGAAATATTACTAATTACTTAACGTACAAATGAGAAAGTACTGTTGGTTCGGTTTGCTTGACTGTAGTTACATTAGCTACACTGTATAAAAAAGTTGAGAAAGTTTTAAGCTTTGAAAACTAAAAAAAGAGGTTTTCCAACTTATAATCTTTACTTGAAACCAGGCTCTCAGCTCACTGAACAGTTTTTGAAACACATAATTTTTGGGGTTTCTAGAAGTCAAAGATTCATATTTTTTATCTATGGAAGAAAAGAAGAAAAGTAAATTATCTCAACAAAAGATTATCGGTCAGAAAAAGGTGTTTTATTTAGAGTAAATGCTGAAAAACTAAATCCTCATGCTGTTAGCTGTGGTTGTTGAAACGGCTCTAAGCTGGGAGCCACTTTGCGAGACACGGCGTGGGAGGAAGGCTCTGCCTCGTGGTCGGGTGTCTTCTTCGCGTTCAGCTGTTGCTGCAGGTTTGAATTCCCGGCGAATTCATCATGCAGATGTGCTGACCGTCTATTTACTGTAGCACCAAGAACTGCTACAGTAAGGGAATCAAATTAATTGTTCGGGTTTCATTGTGGAAATAAAACGCTGACTCATGAAGCCTTTGACTAAGCTTGCGTGCAGAGGAGAGGAGGACTCATCATTTTGTTGCATGTTGACCCAGTAAATTCTCTTCTGACTTTCCTGTTCTCTTTGTTTTTTTTAATATATCTTTGTATGAACCTCTTGTTATTTTTTTCTAGTCTATTTACCGCCCCTTCCCCCCTCTCCCTAAATCTCGCAGATCTTCTCCAATAGCCCTTTAACCTGTGCCACTGGCAGGCCCTTTATCAGTTACTGTAACACTATAATGTATCTTATTTGTAATTCAACCGCTTTGTTTTGCACTTATGCAGTGATGACTCGGAGAGACGTGTGTGTGTCCCTCCGTGTGCCTGTGTGAGTGTTTGTGCTGTATGTGATGTAGAACCAGCAGACCTGTCTTGTTCTGTCATGTACACTCTTTTCCTTTTCTCTGTGTGTTCGTTGCCTTACCCTTGTCTTTTGCTGTGATGTTGTAGAGCTTGGGACTTATGGGAAACTAAAATATTATCACTCAATGACTGAGGAAGGTAAGCCCGAAAGTTTTCACTTGATTCTTTGAGTCCGCTTCTGTCATCCCTCTTGGTTTTTTTTCCTCCATTTTAACCAACTTCAACCCCATTTTTTTTTTTCCGTTTGCTTGTGACATACGGTTCGCACAATTTTGACTTTTAAGTTTTTACAACCTCTCTGAGATTTCACTGACATAAGTGCAAATCATGGTAGCCATGTCATTTCTTTGATTTACATTTTATTCTCATTTTTATTTTTGGCTTATTTTTTTATTTCCGCCCACAGAATATGTACATACATATTGTGTGTTACTGTGTGTAGTGTTTATATGGATTTTTATTTTATTTATTAACCAGATATTTTAAAGACACTCAGAAAATTGCAGTCATATGTTTCTTATGTTTGATTCTGTGGATTCTTGGTCAGATTTGAGGACATTTATTATTATGCAGGCTGGTAAAACAACACACAAATGCACAGCATACCATCCCATGCCCCACACTCAGAGAACACAAGGCACAAGGTTTCTTTTTCCTTTCTATTTTTCTTTGGCCCATCTGCGTCGCTGAGAAACACATCATCCATGCCTCAGAGCTCACTTGGAGGTTCCACTTGCACCAGCAGCGGGTGCACACACGTAAGACGCACGTTGCTGAATTCGGCAAACCGGAGTGACTCATCCACCCGGTGGTTGCGTAAGAGGCAGAGCTGACAGGGAAAATGAGCGGCTGGCTGTGTAACGGCAGCCATGGGAAGGGCTGGTTATTCTTAAAGACTCTGCAACTGCTTCATCATTATGCAAATTGGGTGGTTCTGACAATGTGTGCACCTTAAATGGACCTCCCAGGAAACATTTTTTTCCACTCTGCACAGACTGAAAGGCAGCCATTTAATCAAGAAAAACTTGATTTCTCTTAGCTTTTGTTTGCTTTTGTCCAAACCTAAGCAGTGAGTCTTTGTGCTCACATTGATTGATGCACATTGAAGGAACCTTATATTTGTTTGCCCATTATGACATTTCAAACCGCACCCTGCAAAGGCAAAATGCAGTCACTACCTATTTTGCTAACTTTAAAAGTATTACACCATAGAGATGTATGATTTCTGTGAAAATCTGCAGCAGCTAGAAAGTGAAAGATAGCACACACAACAAGGCTAGCCACAGCAAAAACTAAATTTATCTTTCATGAATTGACATCTTAAACATCTTAAATGATCTCTAGCAGCTGCCATCTCAGCTTGTGACTTTAGTGGTAAACATGCAATTAGGAAAGGTGATTAATAAACCTTTTAAATCACATATTTAAGTGAAATGGATTTAAATTAATTTATTATATTGTGTTAATGTAAATACTAATAGTAGATGTACATAAACTGTAGAATCTACATCAAGGTTTAATGTAGGATAAGTCTCATAGCAAAATATTTTCGAGCTAAAATAATCAAAAGAACACTGTAAATGTAAAACTTTTTGTTTAAACTTAAAAAAGTTAGTGTCCAGGCTGCCTTAAAATTTTAATCTGACTGAATTTGAAAAGACAAGTTGAGGTAATTTAGTAATGATTCAAAACAAATAGAATTTTCTTGTCAAATAAACTTTAAACTATTAATAATAATAATAAACTATTAATTCAGTTGTACTTTAGAAATGACTGTTAAAGAAGCCTGATTTCCTTTTATGTTTTTTTTTTTAAATGTTAACTAAGTGGTAGACACTGAATTCAATACTCACATATGCTCAGATGTGTAATACTTTTCATATTTGTTTTTTTCAGAGGTGAGTTTTTAACTCAGTGCATGCTGGGAAGTCTGCTAATACGCTGTTCCTTTGTAACAGCCAACTGTCATGTTCCTTTAATCACAATTTAATGAGTTTAATGAGAATTAGTTTTATTAACATAAATAAATAAAACTTGTATATTTATGTTAAGTTGATGAAAAAAGATAAGTTGATTCCACGTAATTCCTGTACGATTTTCACAGTGTATCTTCAAACAAATTCAAATTTAAATAGGTTTTATTGACACGAGAAAGAGTTGTTCACATTCCTAAAGCATGTGTGAAATAAAAACTAAAGAAAAATGTACATAAACAGTTGTGGTTTTGCTATAAATATGTAGGCCCATTTAAACGTATAAATAGCTTTTCTGGAGCTGTGCATTACATGAATGGAACAAAAAAAGAAATTAAATGAAAAATAAAAGAGAAAAAAGAAGAAAAATGTGGACTTGTGGTTAAAAAAAACAAACAAATCCAGTGATTTTTAAAACCCTTATCATCTGTGGTAAACTGCTCTCTGCCTCTGTGGGTCTTTGTGGTGATAGTGTTTTCACAGCTAGCGCTGAAATCTAATGCCAGGGTGGTTATCTCGAACATTTAAGAAATTCCTTTGAATACCTACAGCGGAGAGCCCAACCCTGATCCTCCAAGCAGAGACAATGATCTCTCACCCACATTTGTAGAAAAACGAACACACGCAAGTGCACACACTCACAACCACACACAACCAACCGACAGTGGCCACCCAAGGTGAGTGATGTGAAGGCAGAGGAATGTGTGATGCCGTCTTGTGAAAATGTTCAGTATGCGTGCGTGAGTGCGTGCGTGCGTATGTCTTTGTGTGCACGTGTGTGTCTGAGGCGGGGAGGGGAGGGGCGGTGCGTCGACAAACAATGAAAAGACAAAGTGAGAGAAAGACGACGTTTGCCAAAGACAGATGAGTGAGGAAAAGCAGGAGCGATGGAGAAATGTTAGAGGGAGATAGAGGAGATAGGAGGAACCCCGGCGGTGACTCGGGCTGGTTAATGATTTTGCCAGAAGGTCACAGACAGTGTTGACACGGTTGGGTGGAGTACGTATCGACGCGTCACTGTGTCAAGCACTGACAAATCAGCCGTGCCCTCATAAAATGAAGAAGAAAAAAATCTTTCACATTGATTGCAATGGGCTGATTGGGAGTAGGCAGGACATGCATGCAAAACCTGACACGCACAGGAAGTCAGTGAAATTAGATATGGATACACGACAGCGCCGAGGTTAATGATGCACAAGAGGGTTCACACCAAAAAAAAAAAAACATGATAGATGAGACAACACCTCTAACACGGTTTTGCTTCAAATGTTAAAAACTCTCACAGAACTATTGCTGAATATGCCCAGCCTGCATAGCCATTAAATATTAAAATCTAATTTGTATAACATGGGAACATAAAAACCTGCATCATGTTTGTGCATTTGGAGTCATATTTCTTCTCGTCTCAGTGCTGTAGTGTTGTTCGTGTGTCTGTCGTCGGGGGATTTCGGGCCGCGGCGATTTCGTGGAAAGTCATTGTTCCACAAGCCGGCGGCCAGTGATCGCCAGTCGTCGGAAGAACTGCCTTGCGTGTGCTATTGTTTGTAATGTCAAGAGGGTACAGTGCTTACATAAGCCCCAAGGTCATGTTGTTCAATTGATGACTGGTTCCAATTCAGTCCACTACGTCACAGGACTGCATTCCCAGTATGAGTGGAGTTATTGAATCAGTCAGTGTTATCAGAAATATATGGTAACACTTTATTTGAAGAGGTGTGCATAAGACTGTCATGACACTGTCATAACCGTGACATGACATCTTTAATGACCACGAAGGAGTCTTTGTGAATGTTTATGACTGTTGTCATAAAGTGTCGTTTGGTCAATTATGTCATTTTTTTATGCAAAGTTGGCATTGTTTGAGATGTCTTTGTTATAACTTGACATTAACCAAGACAAAATGGCTTATGACAACATGACATTAATAAGGCAGCATAACCTGTCAGTCTTTTTTATGACAACTTGACATTGACCAAAACGCCATAACCTGTCAATGTCTTTGTCATGACAACTTGACATTAACAAACAAAAATGTCTTCATTATGACAACTCAGCATTCGACTCAGCATAACCCATCAATGTCTTTGTCATGGCAACTTGATGTTAACAGACAAAAATGTCTGTTGTGACAACTTGACATTAATCAAGTTGACATAACCTATCAATGTCTTTGGTTGTGACAACTTGGCATTATCAGCCTTGAAGAAACTCTTTAATGTAATGTTAAAACATGAAGTTAAACTTTCATATGTGGTTGACTTTGACACTGGTCATCATAAGACCATCATAAGTCTGCTATAAATATTTTTCTTGACATCAAGTAAAGTGGTACATTTTGGACTTGTCATAAAGATGTTATAAAATGTTATAAGGCCAGTTTGATGACCAAGTGCAGTACCAAGGTGTGTAAAGTAACCTGATGGACTGTTTGATAAAGTCTAGTTGTCATAACAAAGTCATCTCACACAATGCCAACTTTGCATTAAAAAAAAGAAAACTGACCAAATAAC
The DNA here is from genome assembly GCA_034769285.1 of Lutjanus argentimaculatus. Taxonomy (NCBI): domain Eukaryota; kingdom Metazoa; phylum Chordata; class Actinopteri; order Lutjaniformes; family Lutjanidae; genus Lutjanus; species Lutjanus argentimaculatus. The sequence continues at coordinate 9,399,228 of JAWZSL010000018.1, read as the reverse complement.
ACTTGTGACCGGCGTCATAAACATTCATAAAGACTCCTTCATGTTCATGACAGGTGTCATAACATGGTTATGACAGTGTCATGACAGTCTTATGAACACACCCTCAAATAAAGTGTGGAAGTGATTTTAAAAACTGATTAAATCCTTTATTTAGCAGATGTCTCTTACATGCTGCAGTATTTCTGTTTTTATGAGGCTTTGCACACAGCTACTGTATCTAAAAACAGGAGGCACCTAAATACAAGTAATACTAAAAATACAAAGTCTATGATGATAATAAGAATCAGGTGCTTCCTGTTTAAATATTTGAATACAATGTGTTAAACCTATACGTTTTTTTATTTTTGATATGCTGTGATGCTGTCCCCAGCTAAGTCTTTGGTTGCTTTTAGTTCCCCGCTGGCCTCTGACATCTCTTGTGATTTTCTGATCTGATATGAGAACTGAACGAGAACAGGATCGGATCTGACCTCCAGAAGGCAGATCTCTTCACAAGAGATTCCTCTCTGCTGGCTTTGCCTTCACCAAGGACCAGGACATTGCAGGATCATCAGTATATGATATGCCACGTCATATTGACTCTTGATGTTGTCTGAACGGCAGTTTTGTGTAAAGCCGCCGCCCTGTGTGCACTGTGCTTTTGAAATGTGACCCGTCTTGGGGTCAAAGGTGACGGCGAAGGAGCCCTGACTGGGATGAGGCCGAGAGGCTTTGAAGATGCTGCGGTACCCGGCTCTCTGTTCTGCGTTTAACCACTGTGGCCACTCTGTTGCAGGTAAATTTCGAGAGAAGGCGTCCATCCTTCACAAGATCGCTAAAAAGAAATGCCAAGTGGAGGACAGTGAGAAGGCCAACGGAGTGGCGAGCCGTTCAGGTAAACACTCGTTCATGTTCCTTAGATGTGACATTTCACTTTCTTGCTGAGAGTTCGATGAGAAGGTTGATACCACTCACATGTCTACGCTAATGTGAAGCTACTACCAGCTTAGCCAGCTTAGCTTAGTGTAAAGACTGGAAAAAGGGGGAAACAGCTAGCCTGGCTCTGTCCAAAAGTAACATAATTAACATATTATATCATGTGTTTAACAAACAAAAACACAAAAACTGACATGTAAAAACAACATGTTGTAGTTAAAACAAGCAAGTACGACAGGAATCCTGCAGGATTCCTGCAGGATGGGAATCAATTTCACTATTCATGAGGAACAGGGAGGGACAGGAGCAAAAGTCAACGGGAGTGAGTGAGACGGGAATCATAATAACAGTCAGTCAGTTATATGTAAATATACAGTTCTAATATGAATAACTAAAAAATACTGTTTTCTTCTTTTTGAATATGTTTAACAGTTTTAAATCGTTTTTCATTCTCTCCTGTCTGTTCTGTTGGTGGATGGAAACAGGATGGGACAGGAGAGGGTGTTTTTTTTTTTTTTTTTTAACTCTGGAATGGAGTAGGAGTATTTTTGTGGGAGTGGAATGAGACAGGAATGAAAATCCACTCCCCTGTCACTCCCTATTTCTAGCCTCCAACATTATCAACGCCTACTCCCTTCTCCGAGTCCCGCCCAACTGTGCTGTGAGCGAGTGTCGATGTAAGCGGTTGAGAGAAGTTTAGGAAGGAGGTTAGGGTGGATGATCGGGTCAAAAACAGGACGTTCGCCCAGGAGACTGGGGGTGGTGTAACATGTGCCAATCACTATCATTGTTGAATTTTTTTTGGTTTGAACGGGGAGGTACACTTGTGTGATGATTCGATCCTCAGGTGCTTCAAAATAATATAATATTCTTTTTCCTTACTTTGAGAAAAAGTGGTGGAGTGTTGTGGTATCAATCTTCTCATCTGGCTCTTGACAAGAAAACAAATAAGCGTATTTCCCAAAATGTCAAACTATTGCTTTAATTAAATATCAACTGATTATTCACAAAGATGAGTTTGCTGTTACTAAAACTTCATTAATAGGCATCACTCGGCTACTTAATATTCTTTATATTAGTCATTAGGATTGCCCACTGAAACAGTTAATGAGCATCACATCCGATGTTAAACAAGCATGACATTATCAAGAACTGCCAAATTGATTGCAAGTGTTGTCTTCAAGCTGTATTTAAATCAATCACAGTCACTGCCAAGTGTAATTTATGTGTGTTTTTCACTTCAAAGAGCACTGGACCAAAGGATAAACAGGAGACCAGAGGAAACGCTTTCATGGCCACAATGTAGTCAGAGCAGCAAAATCAAAGAGAGGCATAGATGTTTATCAACAGGGCAAAATTATGCTAACAGCGCCGTATTAACATATTAGCATCTTAATCAAAATGCATGACTGGTAGTCATCACAGCATCCTTAATTGTGGCGTTTGTAGTGAAATAAGATTTACTATCAGTGTAGTTTAGTATATGATTCATGCAATTAGATTCATATCCCGTCTTTATCTGTAATATCACAGCATCCACGTGAGGGAGTGGAGTCGTGCTGGACGACGGTGGTTTCAAGTCACATTATCCATCTGAGGATCTTTCTAACTGTCACAGCCACACTTGGATTAAAGTGATTTCCACCGCAATTACAGTTGCATCATCTTATTACATGGCTTTTGGCTCTTTGTGTTTTAATAAGGGCTGTTAAGTAAGTTTGGCGTCAAATGAAACAGAGTCACATCAGCCACCAGGACATGATGAGGGAGATGATGACAAACACATCATCAGACAGGCATGTGCTTGTTCGTACACAGAGAGATGCTTAAATGAGCAGCACTTTTTGATTATCACATTCAAGATTGAAGCGAGTCTCCAAATGAGTCTGAGATTTTTGTTTAGATTTACGTCACTGTCATAACTGTTTTTCCATCTAAACACAAATTGGTGATATTAATGGAACTGATTTTTACATTGACCTGAAGTTGTGATGGTGTCATTAAAATACACCGGATTGAATCCAAGAGTTAAAAACTGGGTTTAAAATGAGTAAATCCAGATTTAAAATTATGCAGAGCAAATCTCTGTTTTGTAAATCCAAGTTTATTGAGGTAAACTGAAAGTTAAGAGAGTTTAATCAATATGACGATGCCTGCTTACCCAAATTATAATAAATAACTTCTGTCGAAACTTTGTAAATATAAGAGGGCGGAAAACTGTCCCGAATGTTACAGAGCAACTTTCATTTGCTGTATATTTCTTAACAAAATGTATATTGTTTTCTAGCTACAGAGAAAGTTAACAAAATGTTACATTGTTTGCTAGCTAGTAAAAGTTAATTCACTAAAATGCTAAAATGTAGTTTGCCAGCTTGCTACAAAGTGAACAAGCTGATTATTTGGCATAATCCATCTGAAAAATGCAGCAATTCTACTAATACTGGATCACAGTTCCAATTGGAGTTTAAAGTTTTGGTGCACAGGTTTCAGTTTAATCTAGGTTTAGAGTAAAACTAAACTGTGGTTCAAAGAGAGGTTTAAATTTAACCTTTCACAAGTTTAAGCCAGTTTAAAAATTTGGCACAACATTATGTAAAATCAATCCATGATTTAATCAGGTTTAGAAATGAATCCTTGTTGGTGTAACCCAGCCACTGAGGTTAGCCAAATCACAATGACACAGACTTGAGTGAGGTTTGCGGGAAACTGGCCAGTGAATTAGTGCTGAAACAAGCAGCCAATTTGTTCATTTGTTGATGCGTATTCAGGTCTTTATCAAGCTAAAATGACATTGACTCGTTCCCACTTAATTGTGAGAAAAATACGTTTTTTTTGGCATATCCTTATAAAAATACTTCATTATAATTAAACGCCAGTATTCAAAATCTTACCAAAGTGAAAGCACTGATGTAGAAACAGCAAAATCCACTAAGAGTCATAAATACTGATGAAAAATGTGTGTAAGCTGCACTTTAATGTTGTAGCAGGTGGAGGAGGATCAAATTTGAACTACTTGACATACAGTTGGGTGGTTTAATCTGTGTCTAACAGTATATTAGCAGTAAGTAGTAACTACAGCTGTCAAATAAATATAGTGGAGTAAGTATTTTTATGCAGTTTGTGTTCGTTGGGTTGAAGGAGTTAACTACTTAATGCTGCTGAGGTGCTGTCTCCCACCTCTCTCCACATCATAACAGCTAACACTCTCATTTCTATTTGCGGCTTTGACAGCTTTTGTTCCTCTAAAAGCTTTTCACTTTAATTATTCTTCAAACTTCCCACAGATAAGAACCTTCCCAACAGCTCCAGCGTGGAAGTCGAAGTGACACCACCCATGAATGGCACGGCAGGGCAAGAAGGGGAAACGGTAAGAAGTCGCAGCATACGCACGCTTACGTGTAAACTGCAGTTTGTACTAATTTCGTCCCCACGCCACCGAACTGGGTCGTGTTATGAAAAGGCGACAAAACTGAGAGACGGATATCAAAGTTAGAGAGACATTTATGAATATTTGATGCCTCTCATCTGTGTCTGTGTTCCACCTTGAGTGTGATTGATGCAAAGGTTGCGCTGACTATGGCACAGGTCACTACTGCTGGTAATTTCCCAGCATGCACTCGGGCGAGTTCCTCCATCTTCAGCCAGACCTGCCAAAGACCCGCCTCCTCCCACTGAGTTCTGTAATCACACTCCTCACTCACCTGCTGCTCCCCACCGCTGGGTGCTCGAAATGAACACACTCGCACACATGCCTCAACACGCGCACGCACACACAGAGAAGCACACACGGTCTTTGACGTACGGCCAGGCACAGAGCCTCAGAACGGCACCTGCAGCAGTTGTGCCGGCATGAGCGATGGCGGTGGGAAGCAGCGACCCGCCAGGCCAGCAGACGGTCCTGCGGCAAGAGGGCAGCGATTCAAAGTCGCACATGAAGACGGAAGCAGGCAGGGGAGATGGGCGTGTCGGCCATCCTGCCGGATTCACACTCGCCCCAAGACGGACTGAACCCTGCCAACACTTTTCTCACCCAGCGAAAAGTTGTATTTTTAACTTGAAGTCTAATGTTCAACTTAGTCTCAGGGGCTGAAATATATCACATCAGGGCACTGAAACAGTTGACTTTAACTACTATAATTAACTATAGATAAAAAAGAATACAAATACAACATCTTGAATTATGAAAAAGGATCAAATAGACATATAATGCTGCCTATAAAACTAAAAACTGCTACTAATAAAGAAACTACCTGCTTTAAGTTCTGTAAAAAAAAAAAAATACAAAAAACAGAGACCAAACAGAGATCAATATAGCTGTTTTAGGTCAGTATCGGGCTGATATATCAACAAAATGTGTGACACAATGACACAACACAACGAGCGAAACAGCGAAGCTGCTTGGTCTGGTTTTAAGCTGGAAAAGATGGCGACCTGGTGACAAATATGTTCTAAAATAAACAGAACGCTAAATTTTGTTTTTGAAACCATTTGAGGTGAGAGTAGGCATCACTCGGTGTAGAAAACATGCTTTCCTTTTCAATGGCCTTATTGTCTGTCATGTTTTAGCGAATTACGTCGTTACATCCAGTATGTACATGCTTTGATTCTTGTGAAACCCTGGCGAGCACCATCTGAATCCAGCACAGGAATGGCGGACCCCGCCACTGACAATACAAACTACTACATAAAAAGGTAACTAAAGTGTCTAAATATATTTAAAGGCTTTAGCAGAATAAATGTTGGCCATAAATAGTATCAGAAATTGGGTTTGATATGGTTAAAGGCAAACTATGCAGGATTTCCCCCAAAAAACAATGATCCTGCCCTCAGCATGTACCTTTTATTTTCTCATTATTTTTGCCATTCTCAGGACACTTTACCAACCCGAAACATCAGTATTTGACGTTCCTGTGAATGAGACTCAACAATCAACAATCTTTCTGGTACATTTGCAAACAGAAACTGAGAAATCCTACTTATTCTACCTTTAAAATTGTAGGGATTCTGGCTTTAAATGAGCCATTGGTTTTGTTTTTCTTTTGTTCCCTTATTTCCTCAGTTTTTCCATAAAAATAATTTTTCTCTTATACTGTATAATTGCTTTAAAATCTCAGCTCTACACGTCCGCATATTTCTAATATTTTTCAAGGCCTAAAACCAATTTCATAGCTGTTCTCTGGGTTAATCTGATGCAGGTTACCTTGAATCTTGCTACTAGCGAACTATATTAATCTATTTTTTTATTTTTTCCAACTGATCTTGTAGTGCAAGGATTTGTAAAAGGCTTTACAAACATACAGTAATATGACCAGTAGCTGCATACAGAGGTCACCACAAAACTATAGGGATTTTAATCTTGCACGTATATTCCCATTTGAATCAAAGCCCAGCCTTTAAAAAACACTGCTGAGTTATAGGAACTGAATGAATCTTAAAAAATGAGAGCCTTTTATATTGTGATTCTCTATCATTTTTAGCGTCGATTGGGGTTCTTGATAATGTGTTTGTGTTTTTTTTTTGCTTGTTTTTTTAGCTTTAGCTTTAGCTTTAATATTGGGGGTTGTTACAATTCTTAGTGTTGATATTGGGGTCCTGGCAATTTTAGTGTTGATATCAGGGTTCTTGATCATTTTGGAGTGTTGGTATTGAGGTTCTTTACTATTTTTACCCTTGATAATGGGTTTTTTTTGGTTTTCATTAATTTGTTTACTATTTTACATTGATATAGGTTTTTGTTATTTTGAAGTTTGATTCTTTACAATTTTGACCATTGATTAATGGGGTTCTTTACTATTTTTAGCATTGATATTGAGGTTCTTTACTATGTTTACCATTGATTTGGGGGTTCTTGGCAATTTTTAGCATTTATATTGAGGTTCTTTACGATGTTTAGCATTGATAGTGGTGTTCTTTATGATTTTCACCATTGATATTGGGCTCTTCACAATGTTTAACTTTGTTATTGGGGTTCTTGATGATTTTTAGCATTGATATCAGGGTTCTCGATAAAAAAAAAAAGACGCAAAAATAACAATAACATCCTCCTGTGCCTAAAAATAAAAATAGGTACTGTAGCACTTTGACATACAACATGGCTCCTGAGTAAGATACAGTTGTCTATAAATTCAGACTGGTGTGGAAACATATAGGAGGCTCTCAGAATAGACTGCAGAAGAAAGCAAAGATGACCATGTGTGTATCGATCTGTCTCCCTGCACCAAGTTGTTTTCAGATTGATCTCTCACTCTTGGGTTAATAATAGTCTTTACTGATGAAACTGTCATCACTGCCCTGAAGCTGAAAATATTTTGCGTCTAAAAAACATAGCGGCACTGCAGCCCACTTGAGACAATTTTTAGAGTCGCCTCTCAACTTTTTGGGGAGGTGAAGGCAGAAAACTGGTGGATGGAATATAGAAACACCTTTTTCAGGTGGTGATTCACTGAATATGGAAGAGCTGGACGCTTATTGGCATGCCTAACTCTCACGCGCTGCTATTTTTAGAGGTCTGTCCCACAGTGCACCTGTCTGTGTCAGCCAAGGATGGAGCTGGAAGCAGCTCACACCTTCATATGACGCCAGAGGCCCCATCATACTAATTGTTCAATTCCTCCTGGATGCCTTGGTAACCAAGATTGGGGAATAAGGAGATAGTTAAGGTCATATTAAAATCTGCAGCAGTTTTTGTACAATTTCCTGCCTCCATTTTCTCTTGTTAAAACCCCGAGAGCTGTGCTTGCAGAAATTATCATAAACTGTAATATTTCCCAAAGCAGCCCGCATTAAAGGGTTTATTTTTCATAAAAGCAATATTATATGGTGTATAAGCATTGTGAACATTCATCTGGTTATAATGCTTCTTGTAAAGATAAATCATGAGCACATTCAGGATATGACTCATAGCAAATTGTCTTACCGTACAAATATATGCTGGATTTTCGACTTTCAGTAAACATTTTGAATATTTATAAGAGTGTAAAGCTCCTGTAAACACTTCTTTAGCTTCTTTACCAGCTTTCTTTACCAGAGGACAATTATGCACCAAAATGAGGCACTGTAATCTGGGTTGTGATTTGGTCCGGTAGGTACTGGTCATATACATGATGCGTCTCTGTACCCAAACCCTTTTTATGATGTCATCAAACTACACCTTTTGTTACTGTTTTAATGTGAGAGAGACCCCCGTCGGCAACACTTTTGAGCGTTCATCGTGTGCATGCATCAAAGTAATTTCAGATAGTTTTTCATTTCATGATACTAAAAGTTGGATCAACAAAGTAATGCCAACCCATCAGGGTGAGCCTAAAGGGCTGTCCACATAAAAAACTGTAAAAATATTGTTGTAATCGTTCTAAAGACTCCTCTGTCCACTTGAGTTAGACCGAGTTTCACAAAGATATGTTTATAGTTATATAGTATATATATAGTATCATAGTTCTTGGAGTTCTTTTTTGTTGTGCGTACAGTACGTGTGTGACTACACAAAAAGTGTGAGCGTTGCCTCACACCAGGTGCCAGCGTGCACGCTTCCCTCCAGGAAGAAAAAAAAATAGCAAATGTCACGCCTCCCCTCGCAGCTCTGTGGTGCCTGGTAAAAGTCAGTGCCTTTAAGCTCGGAGTTGGCAGTGTTGCCAACTGAGGCACCACAGGGCAGGAAAGGCCCCCAAGGGGCTGGCATTTGGAAACTATATCAGAGAAGGGAGCACCAGCTCGATGGGGTACTTTAACAGAGAAAGCAGGTAAAGCGAATCATAAATAGACGAATGGCAGACTCATAGTGTGCAGTGTCAGCCAGAAATAGTCACCTGCATGCAGTCAACATATCCATGAAAGAGCTGCAGGGAAATATAATGCAACGTTACCTGCGAGGACATTAGAAGATTCTGTTCCTCCTGCCTCTCATATGAAAAGCAGCACATTTGGTTCAGAATTGATCTTCCTGAGGCCTCAGGTTTCTGGTTTTAGGCCTTTTTAACAGACAACAATGCAGCCATCTGGATATGGAGAGGAGGAGAAATCAGAATGCTGAGCATAAGTGATGCAGGCGCTGCCTTTTGTTTGGCAGCTCTGATTACCAAGGTTACCAGGCAATACTCAACAGCAGTCGCTGTCACAGCAGGATAAGCTCCATATGATTCATGATTTGAGCAGTAGCCAGCTTTAAAGATTTCTGCTTCACTCTCTGGGCATAGCTGACATGACTGAAGCTGTTAAGACTTAAATGATTTTCTTGAGAAAATTATTATTTACTGAGCAACATCTGTTATCAGCATCTGCCCTGCAGTATGTCTTTCATCCCAGTCTGTGGCTTTTGCACCCTTTTGCTCCATGTTTTTTTTATTCCTAAGCTAATGTCACTGTCAAAAGGGCAAGTGACAAATTCTCAGTCATCTGTGTGTTCTGCTCAGATCTGCGTGTGTGGACCTGTTGTCTGCAGGTCCCCACGGCTCCGGAGCATCCTGTATAATTGGATACAAAGGGACCCAAGCAACTTTCCACTCTCAGAGGGCTTTGTTGTTGTACCATTAAAGTTTACCATAATGTTTAATTGAGAGTCTGTTTTTGCAGACGTAGGCACAAAAGATGTAAGGATAGAAAGATAATCACCAAGGCACCGGTGCCCTCAAATGTGTCATCTTCAGACAGTGACAGCTTACGTGATGCTGATCTGCAGAGAGGTGACAGTCTTTGGCTCACTTGGCATTCCAGTGGCAGGTCCAATCAGACCCCGGGGGTCTGCCGGTGCAGCCAGCATCAGCAGTCAGCAGTGATGAGCCCCTGATGACTGGAGAGGCAGAGGCCCTTCAGGCTCGGTGCAATCTCCCAAATCACAGTCATCAGACTCCTCTGTCTTAAGGTCACTGCAGAGCAGAGGCACGTGCGCATCCAGGTCCTGCCATCAATTTCTGCAGACCTCTGCGCTGTCTTTTCCCTCTTGAAGTGCTTGTGTTGCAAGAGTGCCGCCTGCCTCTCTGGATAGTTGCTATGGAGAGGTGTGTCCCAGTGAGACGAGTCATCAAGCTAAAGGAGACACTTGGAATGTAATGAATTTTTTTCCTTCATTCCTGTAGGAACATGCAAAAAAAAAACATGACTCAACTCAATGTGCTGTTCGCCTCGTATTTATCTGACATTAACTCCCAGATGGTGAATTCAAATGCATTAAAGTGATTATTATATAAACATGACACCCATATGTGACAGCTCCAGAACAAATACAAACAAAACTGCATGTTTTAAAGGGATGAAGCAACAAAGGGTATTTTAGCCACTTGAAAAAGGTCCACCTAAAAAAGATCGATATCAGTTTAATTGTACACTATATTTACAATGTTGTCACTGCTTTACTTTGCCATTAGACAGCCTTTTCTGAAAGGAACCTGCCATTCTATAGGCCAGATATCGCTCTCTCCAAACCAACCAAACTCCACTGGCAAAATCAATAATTTTACCTTGCAGAACATGGGAGTTGCTGGTCTGCTGCTGTCTCGATCTGTCTGTTTCTTTGTGTTATTGTCATGACTTTGGTGTCTTTAAATGATAGTTCTGTTTCACTGAAGCCACACAACAACAAAAACAGACAAACAGATCAAGGCAGCAGTAGACCAGCAACTACTGGGTTCTTTTAGGTACAATTACTGATATCGCCTCTGGAGTTTGGTTGTTTTAGAACAATATTTGGCTCATAAAACAACAGAACAGGCTGTCTGATAGCAAAGTAAAGCAGTGAAAATATTTCTAAATATTACATACACTTAAACTAATACTGATTAGGGGTTAAAAATACCTTTTGTTGCTGACCCTTTCCACAGCAGTACATTGCTTAGTTTCCGTGCTGGTACTCCTCTCTGCATCTCTAAACTGGGGTCATGTGAGCAGCTTCAACTGTAGCTAATACACTGACTATCGATAAGTACTTCATACAACCCTAGATCATCATCTACTTTTTTTTTTTTTTTTTAAAGCATTTTATGTATATTTGGTTCTTTTTTGTGTTTTTTTATACTTACTTACTTGTTTTTTACTATCCCTTAGTTTTACAAATCCCATGATTAAGTTTACAAATCCTTTTACAATGATGTCATATTTAGGATTTTTGTTTATATATATAATATATATATATATAATATATATATAAATATTAAATACGGTCTCGTTGTTGGAATTTTTTTGCTCCGTAACATCTGCATCTACCCCAGAAACCCAATATTGGCCAGGCTCTCATCCGAACGATCCCTTTAAGGCGTATTACCTTTGTAACCTTAATCTCCTTTCCCTACTTCTGTTCTGTGGTGTCTCCTTTCAGGCCGAGGATGAGGAGGAGGAGGACCAGCCTCTGAGCCTGTCCTGGCCTGAGTCCGCCCGCAAGCGCTTCACCTACCTCTTAATCATGCCCATCGTCCTCCCCTTGTGGCTAACGCTGCCTGACGTCAGGAAAACGGTGCGTGAGACGGAGTCCTCGTCCTCAAAACAATTGAAACAACAATGCCATCAGTTTTTATCTGGATCAAGTAGCTAAATTTCTCTCTTCGCTCTCTCTTCTTTGTCTTTCAGTCGTCAAAGAAGTTCTTCCCCATCACCTTCCTGGGTGCCATCTGCTGGATTGCATGCTTCTCCTACCTAATGGTGTGGTGGGCTCACCAGGTATGCACTTCTCAGAAACTTGTAACGTGACATTGTAAAAATAATTGGGCGCTGCTGTGATCACGACAGCAGTCCCCGGACATTTATAAAAGCCTAACATAAGCATAATCCTTGTCAGAAAACAAAGGCAAGATGCAGCCGTCTTTTCTCTCTGTTTCCCATCTTGACATTTAAAATGAAACTGTATTCTATAATCCACCCACTCATAAATAATTACAGCTGTCTCATTCAAAACAAAGAGACTGTCAGAGCTGGAGTTTTGTCACCTCCATCACCTCCCAAGCATCACAAGGAAATTAAAAATAGCTGGAACAAAAGATTAGGTTTTTATTTACCCCTAAGCTTAGTTTCCTTTTTTTTTTTTCCTTTATTTGCAGGTTGGAGAGACCATCGGGATTACAGAGGAGATTATGGGCCTGACTATATTAGCAGCTGGAACCTCCATCCCTGACCTCATCACCAGTGTTATTGTGGCACGCAAGGGGCTGGGTGATATGGCTGTATCCAGCTCCGTAGGCTCCAACATCTTCGACATCACTGTTGGGTACGTCGTCTGAAGCCTGATTTCAGTCCGTGCACGTTCTTGTGTTTTCATATGTGCTTCCTTCTTATTTGAGAACATTATGACCATGAATCCTCAATCTCTTCGGTATTCTTTGTCATACGGGCAGCAGTTCAGCGTGTATGTGACCCGTTGGGGGCCATGATTAAGCATGAAAGCTGGTATATAAGGGTTTGTGTTAAATGGTAATGCACATGGGAGAATTTGCCTTGAAGACTTTCTGCCAGAAAGCCTCTGTTTATGTCCCATGTGAAACCCTAACTCAGTCATTTATTTGAACCCAAATCATGATCTTTTCCTAAACCTAACCAAGTAGGTTATTATTCTCAGGTGCCTAACAACATCTGGCAAAGGGACTGCCGATAAAAACTAGCCTTTAGCTAGCTGTATGTACATTGTCTCTATTCAAATAAATTAATAATTCCAAAAGCCGAATCATGTACGCACGTGATAGAGTTTTGCAAATCAGCGTTACCATCTAGACACGATCAGTGTACAGGTTTCTAGTACTGAACGGTTTCCACAGTGAGTGCATACAGTAATCCCAGAGGGGAAAACATGATTCAGTCAGTGACTAAGTGCACCGCCGAAAACAAGCTAATCTTTGTCATGCAGTAGTTGTGTGAGTTTGTCACATTCTCTAAAGTTGCAGTGCCATTTTGATTGCATTTTTGCAGTTCATTGATAACATATAAAAGTACAGTAAGCGGCAAAAGTTGAGAGCCTGTGTTAGTGTCAGACTAAAGATTTTTTCACACTGCATGTGAGTTAACCTTAGGGTAGCTTAGCCCCTTTTAACAGACATACATTGTTTACCCAGGGTTGTCCTGAGCCCAGCTGGCTGTAGGATTCAAACCACACCGCCACTAGCCCATGTTTGAATGTCCATTGAAACATGCAACTAATGTGTTTACATTCTAGGTCTTTTCATACTTCACTTAGCCAGGGCTAAAAGTATTCTTGGGACCTGCTTAGCCCCATTTCACACTGGCACCTTTCAGCCCCACGTTTTATCGATTTTCAGGGATCACCTCACAAACTTGCAGCAAATCCTGCTCTGAAACAGGGCAAGCAAGCCCTGGGCTAAAGCTAAAGGAATGTGCTTGGATTGTTCCACTGTGGAAGCCCCCTTAGCATGGGGCTAAGAATGCTTTAGCCCTGGTTTAAGCGCAGTATGAAAAGCTTAGAGTGTGAATATATGGCCCTTTCCTGGTGCGTGAGTATAACCACACCGAACAGTGATATCAGAGCATACTGACATCGCCCTGGATTACACCTCTACAGCTCGCTTTATATATGAGACACAGGGGGTTAACAGTAGTACCACCAAAGATACCTGTGGTGTAGTTTGATTTATAGCGCAGCATCATCACCTGCTGATGATTAAAAAAACCCCACACCACTAGACTGATAGAGCCCACATAATCAGCCCATTTTGTGCTTTAATTATCTTTCCTATAGAAGCTGTGTTTACATTCTTACATTTACTCTGATACAATGACAGTTCATACATGGTGGCTACCATAAACCCCCTTTGCAGTACATCACTGCTGCAAGGTGAGAAATGAAACTGTAAGTCAGCAAAACCAAGATTTTCAGCTGCTGCCAAGTTTTTCTCTCCTTGGTTTTGTCTGAGTTACAGATTTATTGTTGTCTCATTGTGCTGTGCTGGGTGTCACATTAGCTCCGTGCACATTATGTTATACTCTGCTGAGTGTGACCAGCCTTACAAACCTGCTTTACACTCTCCTCTTTTTATCTTCATTGTTAGCCATGATGTCAAACAAGGATTAACGCCATAGCATTTTCACAGCAGCCATGCTGATATGAAATAGCAGGGTAAACAAAGGTGTTACCAATGTTAGCACAATAGCAGCACTGTGACTTTGTTTGACCTGAATGGAAGGGAACCTTAGTTAGCATCATTGGTAACATGTGTTTACTCCACTATTTCATGTCAAAAAGGTCTATTAGCAAATGTTAGCATGCTAATGACTTAACTATGATGGTGAACATGGTAAACACATGAAGTGAATGACAATTACATAAACATTGACAGATATCTTTTAAAAGGTCACTCTCCCTAAAACACAGCACCTACGCTGCTTTTCATCTGACTTTATGTTGCTCATCTGGTGGGATTGTAGAGAGGTTCCACAGCAATGCTCAAGAAGAGCAAGCAACAGTAACACTTTATAATAACTATCTTTAATAAATGGTAAATGGTTAATCAAACTTAAGACAGCAGTTATTCCACTGTTAGAAAACAATTATTATTGTTTTATTCATTAGTTTGGCTATTTAAAATACTAAACTAATACCAAATAATTTGTAAACCTTTAAGAAATCATTACACAGAGAGATGGACCAGATATTGGTTACACTTTATTAATGGTTAATAAATAGTTTGCACACCATCTGGCTATCATAAAGTTGTAGGTGATGATTATAATACCTTGTGTACTTACATACATTACTTTCATATGTTACGTACGTAAACTTGGGTAAGTAACAGAATTATTTTAATTTTAGTTTTTGTGCCTTTATTTTGAAAAATTTTCATATTTATATTGCTAAAGGAGCACTGCACGTAAAAAAACTGACATTAGAAGGGTACCTACAGTGTTAACAGTGAAAATAACTATTAACTAAAGCTTATTTAATGACCAGTGTACCATTTATTACTAGTTGTGTTTGTGTCTCCGCAGACTGCCGTTCCCCTGGCTCATGTGGTCTTTTTCCAGCGGCATGCAGCCGGTGAAAGGTCAGCTCCAACGGCCTCTTCTGTGCCATCGTGCTCCTCTTCCTCATGCTCCTCTTCGTGATCATCTCCATCGCCGCCTGCAAGTGGCGCATGAGCAAGCTGCTAGGCTTCATCATGTTCATGCTGTATTTCGTCTTCCTGGTGGTCAGCGTCATGCTGGAGGACAAGGTCCTAACCTGTCCGGTGTCCATCTGAGGACCTCCGAGGACCCGCCTCCTCTCCCCTCGTCACCACAACCACCACGGACACGACCATCCTTCTTGTCTGCCATCGCTCTCACCTGACCCTTGTGATCCTTTACCCCAGGAATAAAAAAAAAAGAAGAAGGAGGACTGGACAAGAGAATAAAATCAAAAAAAAAAAAAAAAGGAGTCTACCTATATTTTCAGTGAGCAGGTGGCGGCGGGGAGGGGTTAAACCAACAAGGGCACAAGACTTTGGCTTGGCTGGTTTAGCATAGGCCTAACCTGAGTGGATTTTTATTTATTATTATTATTATTATTATTATGAAATTGGCAGGTGAGGAGGGGGTTATGGGTGTACCAGCCAAATATAGAAGCATTATGCATGCCATTAGTGTCACTAGATGAGCTGGAATCAAGACTACACACCTGGTAGGTTGAGGAGAATGACCTCCTGTGAACTTTTGGAGGGAAAAAAGAGATGCACTGTATAAAACTCTCAATAATAAATGCAGTGGCTGAGCTGAAATTGTGAGCATATTTGAACACACACACACACACACACACACACAAAGACTAAGACGCTGTCGCCAAGAGTGAAAAGGAATTCGTGGACGAGGAGACGGCAGACTGTGTGGATGAAGATTTTTTTTTTTTTTTTCCTGTCTTGACGGTATTGAGCGGAAAGACTCTCCTGTGGGCCTTGCACCTGAGCAACAAGGGATGAAACACTCTTGCTGGGCAGGCGAACTTCCTCGTTATTATTTTTTGCTAAAATTCATCAGATGCTCAGTCTGAATAATGACGAGTTTAAGCTTCCCCTCTTCCCTGCCGGATGTCATTTTTCACCACTGAATGTCTCCTCAGAGGATTCTTCTTCTTTGTTTTTTTTAATTTTTTGGATTCATTTTCATGAAATAAATAGAAGTAGCATTAGATGTACTGCAGCAGTATTAGTTTTACGTAGAGTCATCTTGACAATCTGCTCCTCTTTTCTTTTTCTTTCTTTTCTTTTGCCATGAACGCCACGTTCTGATTGTACAGAACTTTACATGCTTCACACGCACCGACTTACAAAGGCAAGAAAAAAGACACCTAACTGAAGTTTAGCCTCTCAAAATATATGCTAGCCTTTGATATCTTTCACAGGTTGAGAAAAAAAGGCATGAGTACTTTAGGACTCATTAAAGATCCATAATGAAGTCAATGTCAAAATAATAACATTTTGAAAAGAACTTAACAGTGTTTAAGCGTCATGGTTGATTTAGATTAGTCAATGTGTAGTGCTTTGTTCACAGTAGAACTGGGCTCAACTCACCGGCTAGTCAAGCTCCTGGGGTAGTAGTTTCAAGGAGTCAACTTGCATGTAAAAAAAAATAGACACTTGGAGGTGAATAATACCAATCAACATTTAAGAAGTTGTATACCAAAATGTATACTTTTTCAAACATGTTTCATAACTTCTTAATGCAAAACCACTGCTCAGTCTCTATGTAGAAAAATGTCAATATGTATGGTCAACGATATCTATCAAAACTTGTGCAATTTCTTTTCGAATCAAAGGTGCTTTTGTGTGCATGTGTGCAATTTGCATTTGAAGTCATCACACAATGACCATTCCTTATATTTATCTATGACTAGAGGTTAAATACTACCAGTATTTTGCAACTAACTGCAAAGGAATATACACCGATCTGTGTTTTATACTGGAAATAGAAATCATAATCACAGTCTCTCTTTAAGCTACATACTAGAATGTGGAAATCACAGATTTAACAGCAATATACCGTGTGTGTCGTCGTCGAGAACTGCATCCCCCATGCGTCTGTCTCCCCCCGGCCCCGCTGTCCTTCCCTCCTGTCCGACGTGCTCCGAACCGCCACAAAGAAAAAGCGGGCGACCATTTTCTCAGCTTCAAACCCCTCCTGTTCCCCGCCTCCTGTTAGAGCTGGCCAGAAACACCCGCTTTTACCTCAACACAGCCTCTGTACAGCAGCTTAGTAGGAATTAACTGTAAAATAATAGTAAATAGATTCTCTGAATGTGTGAGGAAAAATGCATGCAAGGAATTTGGGCTGGTTACCCACTGACTGTACAGCTGAGCTTAGACCAACTATATATGTTCACTTTTA
Source organism: Lutjanus argentimaculatus (assembly GCA_034769285.1). NCBI lineage: Eukaryota > Metazoa > Chordata > Actinopteri > Lutjaniformes > Lutjanidae > Lutjanus > Lutjanus argentimaculatus. Next base: position 9,382,029 of record JAWZSL010000018.1, on the reverse strand, counting down.
TGCATCCATTCAGAAAGAAACACCAAGAACTCATTGGTTTTACTTTGTAAATATAAACACCTGTTCTTTTTTTGCAAGAACCAACTGGTTCACAGATGTATTTTATCCACTTTTATTTATTTTCTTTTTTGTAATAGTGGATGGAAAAGGACAATGATGGTGGCCCTTTCAGTATCATAGTATTAATGAAAATAATTATAACACAAGAGCATTTATTTCAATAGCTTACATTACACTGTAAACATGTCTGTTCAGGTTATGGATCAAAAATCAAGGTTTTTAAAGGGACTGTTGAGATTATTTGGTGTGAGTTTGTATGAAGTATCGATCGATCGTCTGGTGTATTACCTACAGTAGATCAGCACGTCCCCAGTTTGGGGAAACAGAGAGGAATACCAACACAGAAGCTAAGAAATGAACTACTATGAACAGGGTCGGCAACAAAAGATTTTTTAGCCACTTAAAAAAGATCCACCGTTATATAAGCCAAATATCGCTCCACACCAACCAAACTCCATGGGCAAAATCAGTCATTTTATCCCGCAGAACACGGGAGTTGCTGGACTACCATTACTTTTTTTGTGTGTTATTATGTGACTTTGGTGTTTTGAAAGGATGGTTTGGACGCCCCCGAAATCACACAATAATGCTAACAAACTAACAGATCGAGGCATCGGTAGTTTAGCAACTCCTGTGCTCTGTGAGGTGAAATGAATGATTTCGCCTATGGAGTTTGGTTGGGTCAGATACAGCAATTTTTGGCTTATACAACAATGGTTCCCCATCGGAAAAGGCCGTCTAAGGCAAAGAAAAGCAGTGAAAATATTCTAAATATAGCGCACCCTTAGACTGATATTGCTTTGTTTAGGTGGACGTTTTTAAATCGCTAAAATACTTTTGTTGCTGACTTCATCCACAACATTGCCTAGCTTTTGTGCTGGTGCTCCTCTCTGCTTCTCCAAACTGGGGTCGTGCTGACCGCCATCTACTGTAGGTAATACACAGACTCTACATCATACAGCCCCACGTCAAATTTTCCAAACTATGCCTTTAAATACCGTGTTGCTTCCTCTGATTTAATAACAGTTGGACTTTGTGATGCTGACGCCGCGTTTTCTGACATTTGGCAAAGGTTGCAACTGCACAAGACAAAGAAAACTCTGATGCCTACATCAACCAAACTCATATGATAAACTGTTATGTGCGGCGCGCGCTCATATAGTATATTTCCTCGAACATCTCATCAGCCCAGATTCAAAGAGTCAATTTCGGGCCTCTTATGATGACTCATGTACTTTGTGAAATTCTGCTGTGCACATTTACCATTAAACTCTTCCCTCAGAGCGCCCACACACTCTTGTGAACATGATCACACCTCACCTCTAGTTTCTACTCGCCCCTCTCTTGGAAAGAATAGTTTGACATTTTGGGAAATCTTTTTTCTTTTTGTATTTTTTTTTTTTTTTTTTTACTTTCTTGCCGAGAGTTAGATGAGAAGAAGATGAGAAGATACTTTTTCCCTATTTTTCATTGCCCTTGAGGTCACAATCTTCGCGTATTGCTCTGGATTTATGACTAATTTCGACACCTTTGTTTCCTTTTCATTATAACAACCTGTCTTTGACACTGTACAGCGTGTATAGACACCTTTTCTGGTGGTAAACATAATGACGTGTTTTTGTGGCAGAGCTTAGGTGGAGGCAAAACAGTTCCCTAAACATGTTAGCTAACACTAGCTAGCAAGTTTTGTTGGCTCGTCTCTTAACAATGACTGAAGAAAATACGAGCTCTTGAATATGTATGATCACTCACTCTCTGCTGTAAGTGTTACTTGAAAACGTTAACGCTGACGCATCTCCTAGCTCTCAAAGACTTTATCACACGTTAGTGAATGATGTTAACGAGTAAATGACTTGTGCTTGCAGATGGAATCAGGAAAGAGTGTTAGTGGTTGTGAAACTTAAGTTTTTAACTTAAGTTTTTACTGTGTTTTAATGTGAATGATTCACATAAATTAAGCTGAGCTGCCTTCTAATAACGAACCTTGCAAAAGTACCGTAGGAAGTGGGGCTAAATCAACCTGTTTTTCACTCCTGTCAGGTCATGGTGTTGTCACGTATTGAGCACAAATGGCTAATAAAATAGGGACAGCAGCTTGCCCCACCAGACCCCTGGCCTCAGTTTCAAAATCCTCCCTATTTTTGAGGTCTCAAGGTCGGCAAGTCTGCTTTCATGTCAGCGCGGTAAATATGAAGTCAAAGCCAGCGCCCTGTTAGCGTACCTTATTACAGAAACGGGAAAACTAGCTAGCCTGGCTGTGCACAAAGGTAACAAAATTTGCCTACCAGCAACTCTGAAGCCTCGTTTTTAATCTGTACAAAAAGCAAAGTGTAAAAACAAGATGTTGTAGTTTTAATGGGAGGAGTTAAGTGCAGGCCAAGCTAGCTGTTTCCACTTTTTGTGCTAAGTTAAGCTAATAGGCTAGCTTTTTGTATAGCGTCATATTAAGCATACAGGCATGGAAGTGGTGTCATCTTTTCGTCTAACTCTTGGCAAGAAAGAGAATAAGTTTCTAAAACTGTTCAACTATTACTTAACGGTAAGGAGGTCATTTGGTTGAGTTGGTTCACTACGGTCACATGTGTACAGAGCAGCATACCTGTGCACTTCTATTCCCAAAACCCCTCCGATCAAGACTATTTTTTTATTCTTTCTCCACAGTTCTCATGGTGTTTTTTTTGTGTGTGTGAGAGGAAAAACAAAAAGGACAAAAAAATCAAAAATGCAAACCGGTTTAGCATGTGAGCTTGGCATTGGTTGTGGTTTACCAGGGTAAGCGACCGTGAAAGTTGACCACTAATGAACATTCTTGCACTGTAAATGTTTTATTTTCTTGGTGTTAATGTAAGATTTATTTAAGGTGTACATATATACAGATACAAAATTAACCATATAATCTATATGTGTAAAAGAAATATGTCTCTTTATGTAAAAACACAAAGTATATAATAAAATAAATAAAGATGATAATTCAAATATGCAATAATGTGTTTGCTGGTTTTACATTACTGTCAGAACTCCTACATTTCTGCACGGCTCATTAAAATTTTGGTAGCGATTTATTTTATCCCCCCTATTTAGCATTTATAGGTAATAGATTGTAACACACTATAGTGCAAATATAAGGACAAATAAGTGTTTATTACTGTATTAATGTGTGTATTTGCAACTGTAAGTCCTCATTTGTTCATTTGTAATTAAATACTATTTTCCATGTTTTCCATGTGCAATAGGCCTAATAATGTTTTATTCGAGAGTTATATTTAAACATGTCATGATACCTGCTTATAGCCACATGATGGCTTAATTGTTATAGTAGTACCAGATTTAGCCATTTTTGTTTGTCCTCATCACACCAAGTTTTGAGGTGCATTGTACTGGAAACCTTTTAGTTTATCTTAGGCTTCCTGAAAGGTTTTTACTTGTTTATCTTTTATCTTGAAGGGGTACTGGACCAATTTTCTGTATGAAGTTCAGTTTTACCCTCAGTGGTTATTACCCAGGAAAGCAGTCTTATAACGTCTTCTGTGGCCTGGAGGGTGCTTTTTCGTTTTTGTTCGAGTTCCCCAACTTTCTAGGAGTGTAATACTAAATATTTGAAGTGCTCTTTCATATGCTGTCTCATTTAAAGGATCAGTGTGCAGGATTTAGTGGCATCTAGTGGTGAGATTACAGATTGCAACTGACTGAATACCTCTCGCATCACCCTCCCCATCCAAGCGTGTAGGAGAAACTATGGCGGCTGCGAAACTATGGCGGTGCAATATGTCGGCCTCTCTGGGCCCTCTTTCCTCTCAAAAATAATTTATTAAACTACAACCATTAAATTTTTTTTTAAATTTGCTGCTCAAGACTGAGGACTGGCGAAATTTACAGGCAAAGGCACCGAGCCGTAGACGTACGCTATGACGAAGATTTTAGTTGATGAATATTACAGCTTTTTATATATATGTATGAGTAGGCTACACATTTTTACAACTGGAGAACAACTGGAAATCACTTTAGGCCAACAACAATAAAAAAAACATGTTAAAAATGATCATAACACATCAAAAAATACATTGTTTTAACTTAAAGCTGCTAGAAGGGATTTTTAACAAGTTATGAAACAATTTTAGTTTACTAATGCCTCTAAGGGAGTGATTCCAACCATTTTTCCTTGCAGCCCCCACGCACACACGCACACACACACACACACACACACACACACACACAACACACACACCAACACCAAAAGAATAATGATTCATTTCAAAGCCTCGTTGTCAAAAAATAACACCAGTTATAATTGCATCCTTTCTTAGAACTTCTTTACTTTTGGCAAATGTCTCCTGTCTAAAACAAGCTTCTTTTAACAACCCAACAGAGTCGCTTATACACACTCACCTTACCAAAAGAATAATAATGATTCATTATCATAGAGCTTGACAGGTCACAGAGGTGTGGCTCACTAAGAGGCCTACTATATTTTAGACTTTAGACTTTTGTATAAATTCTGATTTTAGTTAACATGGGCAAATCTAGTTTTGACAACCTCAGATCAAACAAAACTTTGGGGATTCCCTGTGATTTTTGCCAATCCTCTTAAGGGGGGACCCCAGGTTGAGAAACAGTGCTGTCAGGATGTGTTCCCCAAACTTTTCCCCCAATTTCTTGAAATGACAAACCATCATGACCTGAGCGACAATAGGCCTTATCAGTAAATTAAGGTGAGAGTTCGTTTGTGCATTAATGAATATCACCCTTATTATTTGGTGCTTAACTGAAAACATACATATATTAAAACTTTAAAATGCTAAATAAATTAATTTAGGTAATCTAATTGTTTTTATTTCCTCACATCACGAAAAAAAACATTTTTTTACCTCCTTCATAAAGAGACAAAATAAGAGCATTTAGACAGAATTAACAGGTGCTCCTTGTTTCCTCTCATCAGTAAAACAATATATGCATTTTAAATGCTTCATATAAGATGTGCTGCAGATATTAACTTTAAATTTGCAGAATTTTCTCTATAGTTTTTTTGTTTATTTGGGTACGCAAATAAACTCTCCTGTGACCAACTAGTGGGTCCCGACCCAGTCTTTGGGAATGACTGCTCTCAGGTAATGAAAACACAGCAAGTCTTATTTCCAGGTGATTATACACATGAAACCATATTCTGTCAATACATCCCCCTAAATCTTACAGACTGGACTTTTAATGGCATAACATATTGCTCTGATTGCCAGTAATGACTCAGGATACTTTGCATGTTAACTGAAAAGATAATTAATTCCTACAACACATAAACCAACACACCTCAATTTGGAAATGTATACCAAAGGTTGGTATAGTAAAGTGTTAAGTCAGGCAGGCCTCTGTAATCCTTTCATAAGCTTTTATCCTCTTCATTTTTCTTTAAGAAATGTAATACTTCCTCCAGATGTTAAATGAATGCACCCCATGGTTTTGTCAACCTATTGTAACTACAAGCCCCTTTGATTTCTCCATTGTCTGCCGTCGCCTTCAGTTCTGATGGAGACTTGAGTTTTGTGAAAATCAAGTTGACTGTGTATGAACACTTCAAAAAAAGGAGCCCAAGCTTTCCCTAAATTAAGTTACAGTTTAAAAGCATGTTTTGTTTTGTTTTGTTTTGTTTTGTTTTTTTTGCGTCACTGCCGATGATCTCAAGGGCAATCAGCGCTGTAAAACAGAAGAAAAATACCGTTTCATCTTTATACAAGGGCAGTGATTAGCTTTTGTTCACCTCTCATGCGGCGCCTTCCTGCATGCATGTAGAGGAGTTACAGTATGGAATAGGGCGCCCTCTGGTGATCAAACCCGAAACTTCAACGTGATGAAGAACAATTATGTTGCAACCATCACTTTGATGCAGTCCTGATAATCTCCACCCACCTAAAATTGTCTGCACTGTAAAGAATTTCTACTGAATGAAATCCTTTGGCGTTTCCTTAGAAATGTGTCACATTGTTTTCTAGGGATGTTTATATTTAACCTTATTTCCCCCTTATTGGATGGAAATAGACACAACATCATCTATCTGTTTGTCCACCATGTGGGTTCACGTCAAGCTCTTTTGTTTTGACACTGTTATGATGGATTAGCGTTATGAGAAAAAGAGATGTATTTCTAAGATAAAGTGGATATTGTTTAACATACACTTTATCACCACCAAGTTCCTCGTTCACATCACTGACTCTCAAGGGGCCGCTGGGGGCAAAAAAGGGATACTTTCTCAACATGCACAAACATGGAGGCCAAACTCGAGGCTGTTAGGTCACTTAAGGGCACCTGTGGCATTATGTAACTGTTTCAATTACACGTGTTTTCTCAGAACTCTCAACACAAATACAAAAACTCACACACTCACAAACACTATGATGGGCAGAAAACACTATGATAATTCTCATTGTCAGTGCGTTTCCAGTGTTATATACATACTGTTATGTCTTAATACTTAAATATAAAACACATAAATACAACAAACAATAACAATATTGACAGTAACAATAGTGTATGTCCTCTTTTCTGAGAATGATTGAAACCACAGTGAAGCAGCTCAAGTTTGACTAAACTCTGGGCCCTGCCTCCTCATCGTCAGACCATGATTGACCTTGTGGTCAACCAAAGTGTCCTGCATCTCGTCAGAGACAATTGATCCCTCTTTTTGCTCTGTGCTCCAATAACAGCTTGAACTAGCCTTGCACCTCAATTAACTTTCTCCTTTTCTGTTTCCTGTACTTAGATATGCTATGTGCTAGACTATGTGAAAAGAAAACTCAGTTGTGAAGATGGGTAAAAGATGTTGCTGCTGGACCTGTAAAAACAGCATTTACAGCATAGCCAGTCACATAGGCTGATAGTCACATCTTTAGTTAGCTAATGTAGCAATTTACACTAATGGTTTTCGGTATATATATTTAGCCAACTTAAGATGAAACTATATGTGGCTTTTGCAGGTCCCCCACAAACGTTTTCAAAATGTGGTTTGCTTTCCTTTTTCCTTAAAACAGAGGCAAGCCTAGCATGTTGCATATCTAAGTAACAAGAAAACAGGAAAGGAGAAAACTGACCAAATTTCCAAAAGGGGCAGGACTTACAAAGGGTCAATTGCTCTCAAAGCTATAGTCTATGTTCTCCTCTTGCTCCTCCTCCTCCTCCTTTGATTCTTATCTCTCTCTGCAATATTTGTAGTGGCATCCATCACCTTTGGCCCTTTTACCATTTTTAAAGCCATGATTGTGAATTGAAAAGTAACAGCTGTTTGTCCATATGAAGAGTCAGTGATGCGATTTGTAGTTTGAGTCTAGCACTCTGAATGGCAGTGTTTTCCATGTGAAAACAAGAATGAGTTGTGCAAATACCCTTCCTAAGTCCCGCCTCTTTTCCCTCTGTGCTCCAAAACTGAGCTCCAAACCTTGGTCAACTTTCTCCTTTCAGTATTTCATAACATTAGCTATCAGAAGTAGCAAGCTAGCTAAGGATGATGTAGCTTAGCTAACCAGTAAGCCAGAGTTTTGCTACAGACAAAACCCTAGCTAACTAGCTAGCCAACAATTGATGCAGCTAGCTACTGACCCTACTTAACCAAAACTAAATGCATTAATGGCTTCAGTCAGACAACAATATAGTTGTCACTGTGTTTGCTTCCTCGGCTGCCTGGGCCGCCATGTTCACACGTTTGGTAACCCCACCTCTTCTGCTATGTCGAGAAGATGGCGACCACTGAGGGCGAGAAGCGTACAGCGTTCTACATTCAACTTTTCTGCTGTTTTGAGTACAACATCCGGGTACTCACAGTGCACTTCGTTTTGCTGTAAATGTCAACGTTAAGGTGTACGTAGAGAAGTACGGAAATCGAGACAACGATCTAGCTCGCTAGTTAGCTAGCACTTTGCTAACATTAGCTAAATTAAGGTGTAACTATTTAGGTTCCCCAGCAATCTTTTAATCATCTCCAAAATGTGATTTTCTTTTCAAAGTTGATAAGCCTGACATATAGCATTTCTGCAGAAAAACAGAAGAGAGGAAAAGTTGCCAGACGTTCCAAAAGGGTCATTTGTGTGTAGTGTTTCGGGGGAAAAAGCAGTTTAGAACTGTAAGGAGAGTGAAAAGCAGGAAATGTGTTTGTATTTCTGCAGACTTGGTGTAGGATAAGGTAACCTACAGGTGTCAGGTTTCAGTTAATGTGTCTCAAGTTACTGTGTGTGTGTGTGTGTGTGTGTGTGTGTGTGAACTTTTGAGAAAATCTCTATCACTGCAGAACCAGTGCATCCCATCAGGGCACAGATAGAACATAAACATTGTTTTTTTTTTAAAAAAAAAGGGGGAAATTTCATGTTTAAAACTCAAGGGGTAAGTAGCATGTGGGTGAGACTGCATGGGGTTTGAATTTCTAAACTTGATAAGACATGTGTGAGATTCCTCAAGGTAAGGTTAACAAAACTTTGATGGTGGTAAGCATGCCAAAGTACGATTTGTGGTTTTGGTGGTAATAAGTCCTGGGGACAAGCAGAAATCCCCAGGTGTTTCCTGTTAACTTGACTAAGATGTGACATAACTTTTTTTTTTTTTTTTTTTTTTTTGTGTTTTTCTCCCACACAGTGTTAAGTTTTTTGTTTTTTTTTTCATGTTCTTTAAGTACTCCCCGGGCTGATGATCCAGAACGCCATCTCTGATCTTTCCTCAGAAGTGTGTTTCACTCTTTTTCGCAGTAAAATCCAACGACTGCTGCACCTTTCACTGGAAACTCAGCCAGCACAAGTCTGTCCACTGCCTCATCTGCAGTGAATCAAACCCATTCGTCAGTGGGGTATTACTGACAATGATAATGCTTACTAAACCAACTTCCAGCTTGATTGTGTAAAAATAAAAATTCCCCTAGAGGACAGTTGTTCATTCTCTGTTACTGATAGCACTCATTTGAACACTGTAGTTTCATGGACTGCTGTTTGATGATTTAATGGTATTTAGTTTCAAAACTCTGGATAACGTTCTTTTTTTTTTTTTCTGGATAGACACGAGACTTTGGTTTGGAGGACATGTCAATACGGTAAGTTTAATGAATTCATGTGCAGAATGGCTTTTTCTGTTGCAGTGTTGCTCAGCTGGAAGTCACAGTTGATTGTGTTTAAATAATGGGCAGTGCAGTTCATAGACAGGTCAGACAAAAGCAACTTATGATGTGGCCAAACACACATTTACACTTCAAAGATGGGACCACATGCAGTTATTGACATTAAATTAAATTTACAAGAAAATTTAAACATTACATAAATTTTAATTTATTCTTCAAGACTGAAGGTCAATAATCTCGTGTCTCTGCACTGGTCTCTCTTGCATTAATGAATAAAAAAAAGTAAACAAACTTTAAATGAATGTATTGTTTTTGAAAGTTGTAAGACAAAGCTTGAAAGCATGAAACACTAACACCTCTACTATTTTACTTCATTTATGCAAATCAATAATCAGAAGGAACTTTTGAAAAGTTTTACAACTAATAATTTTTGTTTTGTTGTGATAATTTACTTTTCTTCTTCAGATGAACTTGAATCTTTTGAGTTTTAAAACTCATCGAGTGAAAGTAAATAATGGTCAATAACATAATATTTTCAATTGCAACCATTTAATTTTCAAGCACCCAAGTAACGGCAAATGACATTTTTGAAATACAACTCCCTAAATTATCTCAACAAAAGAGTATAGGTCAGCAAAATCTTTTGTTTATCTCAAAAGTTGTGAGTTTAATTCAAAGCTCAAAAATTAATAGGAGTTTCCACAACTTTTCAAAAAGTAAATAAATAAATAAATAAATTCATTCATTCATTCATTCATTTAATACTACTACTACTACTACTACTAATAATAATAATAATAATAAATAATCATAATAATAATATAGGCATAGAGCATTATTAGAAAAAAATATATATAAATAGAAAAATCTGTAAATATATGTGCATTATACTACAATATATACATATATGTAAGAAATATGCTTTAAAATATGTTTTTCAAAAGAGTATAATACACTATACAACAGTGTTCATAAACAATAAAATAAAGCTACAAAAATCCTAAGAAATATGAGTATTTGTTGAAATGTACAGTATAAATATAATGTTGACTGCTCAACCTTGCACAAATATTTACTTTAAAGTCAGTAATACACGGTTGAAGATAAATTATAAATAAATGATGGTTTATGTGTGCTGAAGCAGTGAAATAAATCAGAGGTCTGGTCTATTGACTGACTGTTTAGGTGCAGGTTTTTCAAAGAGTGGCCACTGACTGCTGTTTTTTTCATTTTAGAAAGTATTATTTCTTAATAGACGTGTCTGCTACTAACAGTGGTGCAGTTTTGCATCTGGTGTAATCTACTATTTGTACTTATATTTTATTAGTTTAACCTTCCAGTCTGACTAATTTCTGTCTTATTCACATGCTTTTCTTCAGTCTATCATGTGAATACACGTGGGTTCCAGAGTAAAACCTGTTTCCTCACAGGAGATGGATTTGGGCCGTTGTACACTTTTATTTTTGGTTTCAGTTCAGTCTCAAGTGTGACGTTATTGGTGTTAGTTTCTTTTTAAATATGATTCCTCTGCTCTCTGTTATTTTAGTGTTATTGTTGTATTTCGGGAGAAAGACATTTCAGTTAAATACAGTCACTGAAATGAAACACTGATAGTAGCTGTGGGTGTGGTGGTAGTTACAGAGGTATTAGTAATCGTCACGGTGCAGTAAAGCAAGGAAAGAAATTTATTTGTATGGCAGGAAGACAAGATTAAGAAAACATGAATAAGATTTGAAGGGAGTAAAATCAAAGGAGATAGACAGCTAAAACTGTAATGTTGCAAAAGTTTTAAAATATTTTTTTCATTTCATAAACAGCACAATGCAGCTTAATACAATGAACAATAAAGAACAACTGACAGTGCAAACATAACAAAACAGATCTTGGAAGACTAAAAGAAAAAAGTAGGTATAAAGCACTTTTACAAATAAAAAAGGGATACAAATAACATTAAATACCGTGTAAATATGATGTAAATGAAGTAGCAGACTTTCCATAAAAAGGCAGTAATGTTTTTGTTCATTTATGTTTCTTTTATTAAAGAATTAGACCAGTTTTCATAAAACCTGCCTTCGTAATTATGTCTGTAATTCACTTTAACCATTCATCAGAAACAGGCTTTGTCTGACTCCACTTCCAGTGGCGAAGAACAATCCTTGAAGCACCAGTAAAGCCTGTAAATTCAACTACAAATATTTTGTTTGCATATACTGAAAAAAATAGTTGGAAATAGAATAAAACATAAAGTAGACATATGAAAAAACAGATTTTTTTCCATCTCATTTTAAAAGAGTTGCCCCCCAATAATCTAAATCCAGCCTTCAAAAACTTTTTTGACCTAAGATACAGTGGTGATGGCAACTTTGATCTTTGATCTAAAACAGGCCATAATATTAATAATAATTATGTAATATGATAACAAGTAGATGCAGCTATATAGTCTTACATTTAAAACCTGTCCTTTCTGATGTGGCGTGGGATGAAACTGAAATCAAATAACTTCCCGTTAGAAATCTACAATATGTTGGTGGACGTTTAGCTCAGTTGGTAGAGTGTCCAACCCATGTATGGAGGCTGTTAGTCCTCTGCAGCGGCCGCTGGTTCGACTCCTTCGGCCCTTTGCTGCGTGTCATCCCCTCTCTCTCTGCCCCCCTTCCTGTCTACTCTCTGGCTGTCCTGTCAAATAAAGCCCAAAACCAGGGGTGGAAGTAACTAATTACAAATAGTCCAATTAAGTTGTTTTTTGGGTACTTGTACTTTTATGAGTAGATTTTCAAGTCTGTACTTTTACTCCAACTCAAGTATGAGTGACACTATATTATATAGTATTAGTTACATTTAAAATCATAATTGAGTACTGAGTACGAGTTGAATTCATATCCAAACCTTTCATCTGCATTTTTGTAGCCAATCAGGTGACCTGATCACAAACGGGCCGATGAAAACAATGAAAACAAGGACATATGGACAAAAAACTAAACACTGCAGCAGCACAGGTTTGGAGCAAAGATGTTAGTGATTAATCATTGATTGATTAATTGGCATTGAGATTTTAATCAATTAAAATTCATGGGTCTAAATGTCTGTAACTGCACTTCATTTGACATTGTTTTTGTCCGGCAGAGCCATTTTTTCAGTAAGGAAACTAAAACTTAAAATAAGAAAAAAATTACAAAAATGAAAATGAGAAAAAAATGTGTTTTGTATTTTTTTGTATTTTCAACTATCTATTAAGGAAAATGCACAAAAATTGTGCAAAGTTCGGAGTAATTTAGACTGAAGGTTTGGAGAAACAGAAACCACTTTAACTGATTGACTGCTACTGATAATGTATCAAATATCAATGGTTAAAAGTAACTAATACTACTAATAGTAGTTTTTGAGACAAATACTTTGTACTTTTACTTAAGTATTTTTCTAACACCAGTACATTTACTTGTAACAGAGAAATGGTTTAATAACATAACAGTACTTGTACTTTCCACCACTGCCCAAAACTGATCCACACTCAGAAAAACTCAGTGGGTTTTACTTTTAGACATATCCTGCTAACTTCTAATTTAAGCATAGCACCTTAAATCTCACATAGTTGTTTTGTCTACGGCTTCTTCCTCCCTTGCAAAAGAGGTTTCCAGTCCAAGTGGGATTTACCCGGTTTAAAACCACCAAAAAATAAATAAACAATAATAGTAATGTCTTTTTACTTTGCCCCCACAACACCATTGAATTGTACAGTATATAGAGTGAATATATAACTGTAAAGATGTCTGAATGTATACTGATTATGTGAGTTCAAGTAAAAGAAACAAATTCAGGTGAAATTAGGGTTAGTGGGTGTAATTTGTGTAATATTGTGTAACATTATTACGATAGCTGTCGGAAAGCTAAATCACTTCTACTAGTCCAGAAAATTCGTGTGGGCTGATTCATCAAGTCAACTGCAAAAAAATAAAGATTCCTCTTAAATTTGTGAGTCAATGGCAGCGCTGGCAGAGTCTGTGGGGATTTTCCCTGTTCCAGCTAACATTTTACGACGGACCGACTCACTTTCTAAGTCATTTGCCAGCAGTTAATAAACTCCACATGCTTCCGAGAGCGAGGTTAGCAGCACCGGGGGTGTCTCGTTCAGCAAGTCAGCTCGCTCCCCGGCCAGACTTTGCACAGTGACTTCATCTGCTCGCTCTTACAGGGTGTGCTCGCATTTGACTCAGCAAAAAGAAAAAAAAGAAGTCTCAGAGGCGGCTCCAGGCCAAATCCTGCACACTCACTTGATCCTGTTAGGAGCGTGGCAGCAGTGAGGCTCGTCTGAGGCAGACTTTGGCTGCAGATTGAGGGAACAGATTCAAAATATCTCAGACACAGGCGAGTCATCACCAAAAGTGCCCTGTTTTGCTGTTTTTTGGGGATTCATGTGGGGAGCTATTTTCATGACTCTTGAAAAAAAAAAAAAAAAAAAAGGTTCCTCGGTGGACTTGAGACCGTACGATGACTCACACAGAGGGTCTGTGTTGATGTGAGTTGTAACTGCTGCACATGTGGCTCCGTGATTCAGCTTGAGAATCGTCTGTGAGAGGGTTTTGGTTTGCAACACAGACAAAATGTTGTACAATAATGACATGCATTGATATGTCATTATGACTTTTTAAACTGAGCCGGTGGAATAACACCAAATAAGGAGAAAGTAAAGCAATCTGTCCTGCTCCAAAATAAACAATGACCCAGGGCAAATTCTGAAGTCTAAACCTAATCAAATGTAACTTTAAAACTTAGAACTATGAGGAGTTCCTGTGTGAACATTAAAGGAATGCTAGTGCCTATTGGTGTCATGTAAGTTTTTAAAAGAAGAAATAATTCATCACCTCACAAACAGGAAGTTGATCTGTTAGCAATGAAACACACCTTTGCTCAGTTTAGCAAACTCAGGGGGTTTAATGCCACAGCTTTAGACTACTCGACCAATAGCTCATGGTGACTAATGGTGGCTAATTTTGGCTGGTGTTAGTTAACGTTAGCAAACTTTAGATAGATATTTCTGTGTAATAAACATTCCTGACTCAGTCAGCTAACTTTATTAATTCCTGTCTGATAATGTTAGCCTATTTTAGCAAGCTTTAGATAGATATTTATGTATAAGGTTACACTTCTGACACAGTTTGCTAACCTTATTAATTCCTCTCTGCTAATGTTAGCCAAAGTTAGCAAACTTTAAATAGATATTTCCATGTAACTAACAGCTTTGACTCAGTTCACTAACTTTATTCATTTCTCTCTGGTAATTTAAGCTAACGTTAGCCAATAATGTTAGCCAATTTTAGCAGCTTTAGATAGATAATTCTGTGTAATTTACAGTTCTGACACAGTTTGCTGACTTTATTAAATCACTTAATAAATTCCTTAAATTCCTTAGCAAAAATTTTTTAGCAAGCTTTAGATAGATATTTCTGTGTAGCTTGACTCAGTTTTCTGACTTTATTAAATTATCTCTGCTAATGTTAGCTAATGTTAGCAAACTTTAAATACATATTTCTGTGTAACTAACAGCCTTGACTCAGTTTGCTAACTTTATTAATTCCTCTCGACTAATGTTAGCTAACATTAGCAAACTTTAAATAGATATTTCTGTGTAACTAACAGCCTTGACTCAGTTTGCTAACTTTATGAATTCTCTGCTAATGTTAGCTAACATTAGCAAACTTTAAATAGATATTTCTGTGTAACTAACAGCCTTGACTCAGTTTGCTAACTTTATGAATTCTCTGCTAATATTAGCTAACATTAGCAAACTTTAAATAGATATTTCTGTGTAACTAACAGCCTTGACTCAGTTTGCTAACTTTATGAATTCTCTGCTAATGTTAGCTAACATTAGCAAACTTTAAATAGATATTTCTGTGTAACTAACAGCCTTGACTCAGTTTGCTAACTTTATGAATTCTCTGCTAATATTAGCTAACATTAGCAAACTTTAAATAGATATTTCTGTGTAACTAACAGCCTTGACTCAGTTTGCTGACTTTATTAATTCCTCTTGACTAATGTTAACTAATGTTAGCAAACTTTAAATAGATATTTCTGTGTAACTAAGTCTTGACTCAGTTTGCTAACTTTATGAATTCCTCTTGACTAATGTTAGCTAACATTAGCAAACTTTAAATAGATATTTCTGTGTAACTAACAGCCTTGACTCAGTTTGCTAACTTTATTAATTCCTCTCGACTAATGTTAGCTAACATTATCAAACTTTAAATACATATTTCTGTGTAACTAACAGCCTTGACTCAGTTTGCTAACTTTATGAATTCTCTGCTAATCTTAGCTAACATTAGCAAACTTTAAATAGATATTTCTGTGTAACTAAGTCTTGACTCAGTTTGCTAACTTTATGAATTCTCTGCTAATCTTAGCTAACATTATCAAACTTTAAATACATATTTCTGTGTAACTAACAGCCTTGACTCAGTTTGCTAACTTTATTAATTCCTCTCTGCTAATGTTAACTAATGTTAACAAACTTTAAATAGACATTTCTGTGTAAGTTGCCAACTTTAATTCCTCTCTGCTAATGTTAGCTAACGTTAATGTCTTTCTCTTTTTAGGTCCTTCCGTTGACAGACGTGCTTTTTTGTCTGTTTGGAGGTCAGTCTGTGGCGCTCCTTACCCAAAGATCTCAAAATGGACCATGAATGTGATGATTTTAAACTAAAGTTGAAACTGCTTTTACTGTAAAATGGGACAGTCATGTAATGATGTGGTGATTGTTGTTGAGTTTTATGGGCATTTTATTGCATCATTGTTTGTGCGATTCTGTGGATACTCCATTATTGTGTGGTGTGTTTGGTGTCATTTTGTATGTATGTAAGGCCCATTTACGAATGGGCAGTACAAACTGGCTGTAAGTGCTGTGATATGTGGCACTCGGCCTTGTGTTATAATTGTCTCTATAAAAATAAATATTACATAAATATAAGAAAGGTTAACAGATTGTATATAGGAATGTTTATGGAGATAAAGGGCTTTGATTTAATATTCTAATTTAGTGAAAAGTTAAAAGGAACTAAGCAGTTCACATGTTTACAAGTCTGGCGCTTTCAATTTGTTTATCACAATCAGACACACCTTAACATTTGCCCTACAGCAGTCACAAGCACGTGATTAAAGAGGATTCCCTCATAGTGACAACTGTGCGTTTACAGTTTATGGCTTAAGTGTTATAAATGTTGCTTTCACTTTGTTGTTTCATTGTAGACGTTTCTGTATTTTCTCATCAATAATCACTGGATTCCTATTTATGTTAATAATTTTCTTTTTACATTATGTATGAAAACATCTGGCACAAGAAATTCTTCACATTACAGTATGACTTCTGTTTACAATGTGGTAACCATGATAAACAAATGCTTAATGTACGTAATGGAAGTATTAACCCTGTCAGGTCCTGTAATTGTCTTTTTACTTTAACATATTTGCTCTGTGGGAGTTGACAGGTGTGGCCAGTGTTGACACCTTCGGAAGTGAGTCATCAATGCCAAAGGTGCGCAAGTCAACTTTGGGATAGTCAAATATTTTTAAAAGAAGGCATTATATCTTGTTCCTCAGCTTAGATTCATGCACTTAATATATACTAATATATGCTGACTTAAACCTTGACTTAAACCAGTCTGATCGGTGACTGAGTCTTTCCCACACAGTGAAACTGAGGCAACAATCAGTCCTCAGTGATGTAGCACAGCTTCATCTATGCACTGAACAACAGACCATGTTTAGTTTACATTTTAATTGAGAAAGAAAAGTGAAGCAATCTTCAGTAAAAGTACAAGCACAACAATATGAAAGCTCCTATTACAAGAATAAGTTCTTCATTTAAAATCTTATTTCAGTACAAATGTATTAGCACCAAAATGGGTAAAAAAGAAATATAAATCATGCTGGAAAATGGCCTGTGTGTGTGTTATATTATTTATAAGCTGTATTTTACTGTTGAGAGTCAGTTTTACTATATAATTACAATAGGGTCCTGGCAGCTTAGGCTGCCCTGCCCCTAATTATGTACTTTAATCCCTAATTTAGGGGTCAGGGCCCTCCAAAGGGTCACAGGGCAAATCTGAGGAGTCATGAGATGGTCAGTGAAGAAGGAAAAAGGAAAAGTTCTCCTGCATAAGTTTGTGTTATTTTTTATGATATTTCTCCAGTCTTTGCTCTTTTTTTTTTTGAAATAATCATTATTTTACTTCTTTGAACCCTGAATCGTCATTTAAATTAAACCGTTAGAGAGGTTTAAAGGGGAAATGTTGACCTCTAGACACCAGAAACATGACAAGGGGTCACAAACCGAAAAGTGTTGAGAACCAGGTTTAATTTTAATTTAATTTAATTTTAAAATCTTAATCAAAAACAAAAGGTATAAATGCTATTGTAGTAGAGTGAAAAGTATTGAAAAAGAGAGGAGAGTTTTAACTCTTAGACAATGCATGCTGGGACGTTTGCTAATATGCTGATCGTGTTTCTTTAAACTTAATTTAATGAGCTGACTGAACTCTGTACAGTACATTCATTCAACTCATCATTTCAAGTCAAAAGACTTCAAGTCAGAGGAACTCATGTTTATAAGTTCTGAAAATAAATACTAAAAAATGTTAAGTTTAATAAATTTGAATAAATAAATATAATGTATAAATATAAATATGTTAAAATAATGAAAAATGATTAGTTTATTTCTGTATGATTGTATGATTCCTGTATGTAAAATAAAATACACAACTTAAGTAGATCCACAGGTACCTCAAAACTGTGCTTACATACAGTGATTAAGTAAAAAATAATAAGAACAATTATAGATTTTATTTGTATAACACTTAAAAAGGTACTCAATGGCACTTCACATGGTAGAAAAAATGAATGTAGTTACTTTCCACCTCAGAAGGGACACAGATGATCTCTCTTCTGGTGGGTGACTGTTCATCATTATGCACAACAGCTGTAATTCAACGCTGACCCTCTGTAGGAGAAAAAGAAGAATGTAAATGACGTATATCCACTAACAACATTTCTGAACTTTTTGATTGTGTGGAAGAGCCAATAATTAAAGGTCATATAGAGTTTTCTCACGTTTCCTGTCCAGGATGGCCGACACTTTCTGGTCTAGACAGCTTTTGAATCATTCTGTGTGATTCATTAATGAACCAGATCCTGCAGTCATGGTTTATTTTGTGTGTGGATCAGCAAGTCAGAGTTCTGGTAAACTGGGACTGGGACCATTTTGGCTTCATGGACGTCATCCATTTAGTCATGTGCATGGACAGAAGCAACATTTTGGTATTTATGGAAGCAAAAAAAAATACAAAAAACAAACAAGATAGTTGATTTTATACCTTTTTTTAAATATGTGTGTAGAGAACTGGACACGAGTTAATCCAGTCATCGTTTTAAATTATCTCCTACAGTTTACTGTTCCTTTACTCTCTGAAATAAAGGTGCTAACTGGAACCATAAAGGGTTCTTTGACTCAGTCCCATAAGAGAATGTGTTTTCATTCTTGGTATAACCTTTTATAAAGATTACATGTGGAACCCCATCTACCTAGAACCCAGCATAAAGGGTTTAGAACCTACCTAGAGGGCAGAGAACCCTTTTATATCCCAAGGGTTTTATCTAGAACCCAATGAGGAGGTTCAACCAAGAGCCTTTTTATATTCCAAGGGTTTTATCTTGAACGCACCCAAGGGGTTCTGCCGAGAACCCTCTTATGTTCCAAAAACATATTTTAGAACCCACCCAGGGAGTTGCACTGATAACCCTCTTATATTACAGTACAAAAGAACCCTTGACGAAATCCTTGAAGAACTCATTCTTTGGATGAAAATAGTTCTTAACAGAACCTGTAGTCTTAGGGGGAACCTTCAAAAAAGGGTTCTTCAGAGGCATAAGCACATGGTTCTGGGTAGAACCTCAGCCCTTCAGGAAGAACACTTTTGTAACCCATACCCTTTTAGTGATATCCAGTTGGCTCTAGAGAATCCTTTTATATTCCAGGGTTTTATCGAACCCGCCCAGGGAGGTTCTACTGGTAACCCTTTTACATTACGGCACAAGAACCCTTGATGGAAGATTCTTGAAGAACTTGTTCTTTGGATGAAAATGGTCCTTAATGGAACACTTAGTCTTACAAAGAACTTTGACTAAAATTTTCAGCAAAAAAGGGTTCTTCAGAAGCAAATAGTTCTGGATAGAACCTCAGCCCTTCAGGAAGAACCCTTTTATACTCCAGGGTTTTATCTAGAACCCACTGAAGGGGTGCTGATAACCCTTTTTTATTACAGTACAGAGAACCCTTGATGAAAGATTTCAACAGTTCTTGAAGAACTCTTTCTTTGGATGAAAATGGTTCTTAATGGAACACTTCAAAAAAGCATTCTTCAGAGGCAAATAGTTCTGGATAGAACCTCAGCCCTTCAGGAAGAACCCTTTTGGAACCTCTAGTGATAGCCAGCTGTTGGTTCTAGAGAACCCTTTTATACTCCAGGGTTTTATCTAGAACCCACTGAAGAGGTACTGATAACCCTTTTTTATTATGGTACAAAGAACCTTTGATGAAAGATTTCAACACTTCTTGAAGAACTCTTTTTTTTTTTTGGATGAAAATGGTTCTTAATGGAACACTTCAAAAAAGCATTCTTCAGAGGCAAATGGTTCTGGATAGAACCTCAGCCCTTCAGGAAGAACCCTTTTGGAACCCATGCCCCTCTAGTGATAGCCAACTGCTGGTTCCAGAGAACCCTTTTATAGTCCAGAGTTTTATCTAGAACCCACTGAAGAGGTACTGATAACCATTTTTTATTACAGTACAAAGAACCCTTGATGAAAGAGTTCAACAGTTCTTGAAGAACACTTCAAAAAAGCATTCTTCAAAGGCAAATGGTTCTGGATAGAACCTCAGCCCTTCAGGAAGAACTTTTATTTTTAAGAGTGTATGATGTCTTTAAAGTGATCCAGAAGTTGTAGGACGTATCTGGCTGTTTTTACACTTTTATTTTTTTAAGTTGCAACAACATTTTACTACAGAACTACTTTTTTGGATTTTGGGAGACTCATCAGTCCTGACATGTTTCTTCCCGGAGCAGTCTTTCTCTCTCCTCGGAAGGGTGTCCCCCCTCTGAAATTAGGCCAATGGTATTCCTCGTCAGCGCCCAAAGGTGCGGGGAGCCACTCCAGAGCGTCCCGGCCAACCCAGAAACACACCTACTGTGTTGTAAACTGCGATAGTCATCCGCTGACAACCGCCTGCCCTGCCTCAGAGTAAAGAAGAAGTGGGCGGCGAAAGGCAGACTTATCTCTTCCAGGCTCAGCCTGGGTTTTACACCGCAGACGCCTGATGCCAAGACACATGGACCTGGGACCACGGCCGAGGGAGAGCTGGATATGGGATTTCTCACACCTCAACAGGTAGGCCTCGGGATGGAAGCAACAGGCTTACATTTGTTTTATTGCTACTAAATTTATCTGTTTTCTCTATGAACTTTTGGATTTTGGCCGGCCTGTAAGGTGGAGACATACCTTTCTCTTGCCTAATTGAAGTTCTGATGAGGGCTTTCTGCTCGTCGTTGTGTCTTGTCATAATATGGCGCTTGTCTGACCACACACAACCAAATTTCATGTTTTAAAATGTCACAGTGTATATCTCATAAGTCATTTTAAACTGGAATCTCCAATTACGCACTGTTGGATCATCGCGCGTCTGTTTGGCTTGTTGTTTCAGCCTCTCCACGTTGTCCGCAGCAGTGTGTTGAATTTCCATCCCAGCGCTCCTGGATGAGGATGAAGCTGGGCCTGAAATGTAGGGAATGGACTTTACCGCCCAAACTATATGAGAACATGGGTCCAGGAAGGAAGGCAAGATGTTGGCATAGCTGTTGAGTTGAATGCCCTGCTATGCCATCAAATTGCCATCTTTCTCTCTCATTTGCAGCAGGTTCAAGTCCGTGGATACAACTGTACCTGTTCACACCGACAAGTCTTGAGCGTTTTGCAGTGTCTTTGGTTTAATTTTGGCCAATTTGAACCTTGTGCATGTATGATAAATGTTATTTTTTTTGCGTTTAGTGGGACTTAAATGGTAAGGAGGATTAGCAAATTCTCTTAAATTGGGCAACAAACTATTTTATTTACAGTTACATTACAATACAGTTAGGCTAATCATTACAGTACTACAAAATGTTGTAAAGAACGTAAGCAGCCCCAACAAATGCACTGATTACTCACAGTGAGTGTTCCTTATATGGTTTCTCATAACGTTAATTCAGTTTACAAAATTACGTGTCTTTTTTCCTGATGCAATACACGCCAGTGAATGCAACACTAATTTAATCTTTTTAATTTTAATTTAATTTTACTTTACTCACATAAATGTGACACAGGCCAGCAGTGATGTATCTTTATTGTTACTGACTTAATTCAGCCATATTGGCCAGCCATATTTTCTCAGTCCACAAATATAATGTGTTGCACAATGAGAACAAAATAAGACAAAAAAAAAAAAAAAAAAAAAAAAAGGACAAGAAGTTCAAAAGCCTCTGTAGCTAATTTATCCAGTGGTGGGAAAGTAACTAAGTACTTTACTAATACTTTACTCAAGTAGTGTACATAAGGACAGTTTTGAGCTCTAAAAGATAAGATGAAGTAAGATAATCCTTTATCTTATTTAATCCAAATGTTAACAGCAGGAAAATCACAGAAGTACAGATAATAGTGACACTTAGTCTCATATTATGCCATGCGTTCTCAAGTTTTGGACCGGCAGATCAATAAGATTTGATGCAC
This sequence comes from Lutjanus argentimaculatus, assembly GCA_034769285.1. Lineage (NCBI taxonomy): Eukaryota > Metazoa > Chordata > Actinopteri > Lutjaniformes > Lutjanidae > Lutjanus > Lutjanus argentimaculatus. The sequence continues at coordinate 9,360,077 of JAWZSL010000018.1, read as the reverse complement.
TGATATAGATTAATGTACCCCGCAGTATATGAAATTATTAAAATTTGCTCCATCTTGACCGATTTCAACTTAAAATGTTGCGCACATTTAAATATATTTGTAATCAGGGTTCAAAATTAACTTTTTTTTAAGCTGTTGAGTGTGGCTAGTGGCTTAGTGGTGGGAAGTAACTAAGTACTTTACTAATACTTTACTCAAGTATTGTACATAAGGGCAGTTTTGAGGTAGAGCTCTAAAAGATAAGATGAAGTAAGATAATCCTTTATCTTATTTAATCCAAATGTTAACAGAAAATCACAAAGTACAGAAAAATGGAAATACAGATAATAGTGACACTTATGGAATAAATAATTATAATTAGCCTGTAATAAAAAAAAGAATAGCGTAAAATAAAAACTATACTATACTAATTAGTGTTGTACTTTTAATGTGTAATACAGTCTCATAAACAAAGTGACATAGTGGTGAGATTAGCAGCAGCAAGCCAGGAAATATAGACAGTATTATATTATATATGCACCATGATACAGTATAGTGCAGTGTAATAATATAGTCCTTATTTGGTTGCAGTTGGTTTTTGATTTTAAGTTTTCTTTTGAAATATCTATAAGTGATTCCCAAAGTGTGGGCCGCAGCCCACCGGTGGACCATGAGAGGTCATGAAAAATAAACAGATAAAATGTTTTTAAGTTTAAACTTTGAAATTGCCATAAAATATGTATAATTAATTTAAAAAAAAAGTAATCATAGCTAATAAAACGTGTGATTTAAGTGATGTGTTATTTTTATTTATCTGAGCTGGTTTACGACTGTGTTACAACATGTTTGATATATATCATGTTTGCACTGAAACATATCATATATCTCATCATTGTTATGACTAGTCTGGTGTCGATCAGGTTTGGATGAGCCACAGAGGATTTTCAGGTTTCAGATTGATGTGCTGATTCGTAAGTATGACCGCAGGTCAGAATTGATGCACAAATATAGATTTATGTACCCACAGTATATAAAATTATTAAAATTTGTTCCATCTTGACCAATTTCAACATTAAAATGTTGCACACATATAAATATATTTGTAATCAGGGTTCAAAAAAAATTATTTATTTTTTTTTTTTAAACTGTTGAGTGAAGTATTTGGCTGGTGGCTTATCCAGTGGTGGAAAGTAACTAAGTACTTTACTAATACTTTACTCAAGTATTGTACATAAGGACAGTTTTGAGGTAGAGCTCTACAAGATGAGATAAGATGAAGTAAGATAGTCCTTTATCTTATTTAATCCAAATGTTAACAGCAGGAAAATCACAGAAGTACAGAAAAATGGAAATACAGATAATAGTGACACTTGCAGAATAAAAATAAAATAAAAAACGTTAAAATGTTTGTAATCAGGGTTCAAAATTAAGTTGTTTTTTTGTTTTTTTAAAGCTGCTGAGTGAAATATTTGGCTGGTAGCTGGTGTTACTTTTGTGATGTTTGTAATAATTCAGTTTCTGATATATGTATGAAATATAATGTGACAGAGTTAATTCTGCATCATGTTCGCTTTTAGTTTCAATACTTTAACAACATTTTGGTGACAGCTCTTACTTATTTGTACACTGAAATTTTGAACGTGTTTTATTTATAACAGTACATTTACTGTGATTTTTTTCCCCACTTTTATTTAAGTTAATGATATAAACCTACACTACTGCCATGCACTGTACACACTATCAACCTTGAATGTGATGTGGCCTTGTTATTGTTCACCTAATATTGCAAATAATTCTAATAAATTTGATTTCAGAGTTGCAATTAAAGGTCTGTTTTGTGAAATTATTTCTGAAGGTTTCAATATCAGTAATATCTATAGGTAGTGTATGTCCAATTAAATAATTTCAACATCAAGACATCAATAAAACAGCTGTTTCAACATGTAAGCTAATTAATGTGTGTACAGTTCTGTTTCTTTCTTTCAGTTGTCTTCCAAAAATCACATATATATTTAAAATGTGTGCTTAAAACCTATATTTTAACATTTTTGACGTGTGATTTTTATTTATTTATTTTTCATTTATTAATTTATCCATTGGCTGCTGCTGAAAAAATACATAAAGTATTTTTAACAATCATAAATTAAAGTTAAAGTAAGGGTTTATTTATTTGTTGGAGCCATATAATAATCATTTGGATAAAACGGATTAATTAAATTAGTAAAAAGGCCACATGTTCCATAACACATAAAATGAATGGTGAATTATAAGGTTAGAAAAAAATCTTTATTACGCCTACAAAGTCTAGTAGGCGACAAAAAACAGTGCAAAACAAGACTGTGCACAATTTAAAAAATAAAAGAAAACAAGTTGATGTTTTGTATTGTCAAGCCTTGTCTGTTTTTTATGTCAAAGCTTTCGTTGAGTCATCGTGAGTTTAATTATCGTTAATTATTAAGCCTACTCATTTATGCAATCTAACATTAATCAGTCTGCACCTGTGTGTAAATGGTTATTGTGTAATGTATTATATTTTTCCCGTTTGATCCTCCGCTTTCACTCCAAAATTTAATATAATTATCATTCCAATTTAGGCGAATGACAGTGATTTTCAGATTTTAAAACGAGTCCTAAAAGATTTACGACGATTGCGAGCAAAGAACACATGTAGAAACACGCGTTTTTCAAGTTTCAACATCAGAATCACAAAACATGCGGCTGTTCGGGTTCGATATCAGATCTCTGTGGTGGATTCCAAGCTGACTCGCTTGATTAATGAAACCACCGGAGCGTTGGTCACATGATCAGCTCTCCTAGGTGACGTGACGTCGTGACGTCGTGACGCAGCGTGTTCGCCGCCGCTCTGCCTCCACGCTGCTTCCTGCTCCTGCTGCCTGTGTTCATGCCTGCCGAGAGTTTGGAGGCGGTTTGACGGTTTCAAACGTCTCACAGGGAAGCTGTGAGGTAAGAACATTTAATAACCGTCGTGTGTCCCCGCTGAAGCCGCGCGCTCTTCTTCTACGCGTGCAAACATTAGCTTAGCTTAGCAGAGCAGCTAGCAGCCTTGATAAATAAGTAAGAGTTTATCAAACTGTAGCCACTCTCACAGCCAGCTAATTTATTCAAGCAACGTTTGATTTATTACTTCTGTGTTTGTTGAGGAGTTGTTTTCAGTGGTTGTTTACAGCTCAGTACATTTACTCTGAGTATATTGTTTAAAAGCTACTTATACTCCATTACATCGCAGATATTCAAACACTGTATGTCAAATGTTGTACTTTTTACTCCACTGCATTTATTTGACAGCTGCTTTACAAATTGAGATGTTTGCGCGTGAAACACATGAAAATGTACAATTGCAACTGAAACAATAAGACAGAAAACTATTTAGATACGTTTATTTTTAATAATTGAGACAACTATAACAAGAGTTAAATATTGAATTTAAAAATTGAATAATAATATCATTGCCTGATATACATTTTTCACATAATAAAAATAAATACTCTTTGAGGAATCCCTGAAGAATAAAGAACAAATTATGTGGGACATTTTACAATGGAAAAATAAACTTGTGTTCTTTGGTTTCTCTTTCTTGCTATATTGGTATTGCAATTTCTTATATATTTTCTTCTTTCTTATATATATATGCCAGCAGCATCATCTGTTATAAGACAAAAATCCGGCTATACTGAAAAGAGGAGACACAGGCAACTATTTGTTAGTGTTGTCACAATACTAGAATTTGTAATTTTGATACAGCAGGTTGAAAAATATCAATATTCAATGCCATTGTTGCTATAATTGGGGAAAAAAATAGACTAAACATTCAGTGCATAAAATTTTAGATTGTTATTAAAAGAGAAATGTAACAGTGCTATAAGATGACAACAGATATAGCGAATGAGATGAGAGATGAGAAGAGGACAGCACTGTGAGTAAGTGAGAGGAGGCGGGACTATGTGGGCCTTGCAGCCAACTTGCTGTCAGAGAGAAGAGAGAAACCCAACCCTGGTACCAGAGTATCAGTACTGCAAAAATTAGTATTGAAAGCATTTAAAATTTTCAGTATTGATTTATTGATATTTTTGACAGCACTAGCAGTAGTTCTGTTTTTAGCTTGCATATTTTCTACAGGTACAGACTGTGCTTCTGAACTGAGTGCACTGCATATGAACAAGAAAAGTATTTTAGTTCAAAATATTATAAACTAGTGTCAACATGAAGCTGTTTGTTTTGACAGAGATGAACAGTGAAAACTTCAGCCTGAGTGAGAAGATAGTGTCACCCTCCTACGTTCGACAGGGGAGCCAGGCGCGCCGCAGCCATGAGCAGCTCATCAGACACTTACTGGAGCAGGTAAAAGTCTGCAGCTGCCTTCGTCCTTCCACAAGTCACTGCAGAGTCATCCACTTGTCACGTTGTGTGTGTGCGTGTTGCAGGGTAAGTGTCCCAGAGGAGGGATGGAGCGAGAGCACCGTAGAGCTCTTCCTGAACGAGCTGGCAGTGATGGACAGCAACAACTTCCTCGGCAACTGCGGTGTCGGAGAGAGGGAAGGCCGGGTGGCATCCAGCCTCGTGGCGAGACGACATTACAGGTTCAAGTCCGACATTAACCTTATAATGTTTGAAAGGAGTCACTCTGCATAACATCAGAGCCGGACCAATACTGGATCTGTTAGGCCGATATTATATGTTGAGAGTTGTAAAAACATCCTACATCATACATCAGCTTTTTTTTCCTTACATTAACTTTTTTGATGCGGATTTCAGGAGTTTGGTTTTCAAAGAAATTAAACCAGAATATGTATTTGAGTATGTACTTGGAAACAGTAGTTTGACCGTTAAAAAAATCAGCACTCAAGGTCCTCTTACTATTTTAACCAATAAAAACACTGAAAAGGATTAAGCTATTAAAAGGTAAAATTGCTCATACTGATGTATCGGTATATTCAGCGATTTCTGTTAACAGATGTGGAACTGGTAGGCAGCTGACAAGATTTTGGTCTTGGAAACATTTAAAGTCCACATTTGAGCATGCTTTGGTTGCGTACAGGTAAACAATCTCTGTGGAAAGCAAAAGAGGTGGAACGCATTGGCCAAGATACAATCTCAGAACCCATTATCTGTCATCTGACAACAATTGAGCTTTGTTTTTGCTCCTTTTAATTCATCTGCATTCAAGCTTGTGAAAAAATCCAGTCCTAAACTTTGTCTCTCAACCCAAACTCCATTCTTCCATCTCAAGCTGATAAGGGACTGACCGGAGGCTAAATAATCGCCAAATGATGGCCGATGGATTCTGATATTGAGTAACCAGTGAAATATCAGATTAGCACGCCTCGTGAAGTTCGGGACGGTATTAAATGGTTCCTGTTGTGACGTTCTGCTGTTTTCTGTAGGTTGATCCATGGCATAGGTCGGTCAGGTGACATCGCTGCGATTCAGCCCAAAGCTGCAGGATCCAGTCTGCTAAACAAGCTGACCAACTCAGTTGTGTTGGACATCTTAAAGCTTGCAGGTATGTATATCCAGTGTTGGTCAGTAGCATTGCTTTAAGTGACTTTGTTACTTGTTTAACCGCATTTCTCAGTAGTGCGGTCGTAGCCTTGAAGTTTTCTAAATCGGATAGCATCTCAGTAGCACAGGTCTTTTACTGATCAAGAAGTGCGTTAGTGGTCACACAGCTACATTTTCCTTAGCATTTCTGAAGCTCTCTGCTGTGGTCTGAAATAAAACTGCTGCATGGACCTGTATGTGTAGCCAACAGAGGCACTTACATGTGTAGGCTGATGTCTACAGTGTCTCTGCTGCAGGGGAATGCGGGGTCCCTCCTCATCCCCACACTTGCAGGCGAGCACTTCAGTGCACGCTCACGTATCATCAGGCAGTAAGCAGGTGTGTCCCACATTTTAAATATACCAACACACACTACACTTAACCCACACTTCTCCTAAAACCACCGTGAAGTGATATTCAGAGCTAAGTGTGCCTCAGAATTCACCATGGTGCACTGCCCAACACAAGACAAGCTGTTGGCTGCAACTAATGATTATTTTCATTATTATCGATTAATTTGTCGATCATTGTCTCGACAGTTGACTGTTGTTTGGTCCATAAAATGTCAGAAAATGGTTAAAAAAAAAATGTTGATCACTGTTTCTTAAAGCCGGAGGTAACATCCTCAAATGTTCTGTTTTATCCACAACCTAAAGATATTCAGATTAATTGATTATCTAAATAGTTGCCGATTAATTCAATATTTGACAACTAATTGATTAATCAACTAATCCCTGCAGCTCTAGTTGGTGATAGTGTGCCTATGGACTGGTTTTAGAACCAGCCAGTAGTATTTCTCTATTATATTTAATATTAGATTTAATAATTTTTAAAACAATGTTCAATACTACTTTTCAATATCAGGAGCTATATTGTTTATTATCATGTGCAATATTCAATATTACAGGCTATATGTGCAATATTATTTTTCTCACTTATTGATGCTTTATTGTGTATTATGTTACTGTAATTTTCAAGCAATCTGGCACAATAATTTCCTCCTGGATTAATAAAGTTTAATGTTATCTTAATTCTCTGGAGCTTCAGTGTAGTGGAGCTTGATTTAATGTAGAATTAATTGTAGCATTAGTTCACTACACTTTCCAGGAGCATGCCCAACACTGTGTATATTTTATCATTCAAACGGTGTTACGTATTTTGCAAGAACATTCAATATTTGTGCAAAATAATTTGAACAATTGTTGATGTTTTGCAGCCACTTAACAGAAAAGATACAAAAAAAGATTAAGTCTTAAGGAATCACTCCAGGATTATACATGTAGCATTGGTCTTCCATGAAGTTGGGGGACGCAAGGGACAGATCAAAAGAGCCTACATTTCCCATAATGCAACTTAATAGACCCTGTCTGCCCCCTAAATGAAAACCCCACATCTTCAGTTTGTTAGGTAGGTTTTGCATTGTAAGTTTTAACTCAGGTAACAATAATGACATCATCAGGGTTATTTTTTCAAACTACTGAAAACTCCTTCAGTGCCACCGAACGTGTAACAGTAGTGAACTGAAGTTAATGAACAAAAATCAGTAGAGTGCCTTTTTAACTCAGGTTTTTACTTGTGTTAAAATAAACAACAAGCACGCTTTGTTTCTTTTGGGTAACAGGTGTCCGGAGTGTCGCTAGCTGCTTTGTAGTTCCCATGGCGACAGGAATGAGTTTGACTCTGTGCTTCCTGACCCTTCGTCATCGGAGACCCAAGGCTCGCTACATCATTTGGCCTCGCATCGACCAGAAGTCCTGCTTCAAAGCCATGATCACAGCAGGTGACAATGACGTCGATATCCGTTGTCCTGTCACCCTGACATCCTGCTCACAGACAAGATTGTGTTAGAAACATGGCAGAAGGATGCAGTTTTGGGGGGGAATTCTTCAATCATAAATAGTTTCTTATATGCCAAAATTTAGAAATAGTTGAGTGAGTGTTGAGTGTCTTTGTTAAATAGAAACACACACGATTGCACCTGAGGGCTCTCGCTGTCTCTTGCTCATATCTGACTGTTTTTTCAGGCTTTGAACCGGTGGTGGTGGAGAACGTTCTCGAGGGCGATGAGTTGCGGACAGATTTGGAGGCAGTTGAGCGCAAGATTGAGGAGCTCGGAGTCGAGAACATCCTGTGTGTTCACTCAACAACGTCCTGTTTTGCCCCGCGGGTCCCTGACAGGTAAAATAAGCTTTTATTAACCCCCTCAGATTTTCTTTTTAAAGATACTAAGTGAGATGAAACAAGGCTGTGTTTACATTTTCACAGGCAAAGTTACAGTGAGTAGTGCCTAAAAGATTTTTATTTAGATAGTTTTATTGTTTACATTAGATTTTGTGGTTTTTAACGGAGGAAACACTGCCAATTTTTCCAACTGTCACCTCCAAAATCAACAACATATGCAAATTCCTTAGCTTTAAATGTCCTGGTAGTTGGCTCATAAATACCAGCAGGACTGGCTTTACATGGTGAAACTTTCACACTACTGCTGCAGGTTGAGTGATGAAGTGTGGGAAGTGTCATTGCAACTACATTTGTATTTTGAAACTCAGTAGCAACCGTTGCAAAACCCTGAACTTTGTTAAACTAATTTCAGGCAACAGCCAATAAAAATGCTGATAATGTGTCAGATGACACCAAACAATTCAAGCGATTTTGATTGATTGATTTCAACTTGACAACATCAAAACGAAAAGATAATAAAAAAGAAGATGGTTTTTTTTTGGATGTTTTTCAGAAGGAGATTATCTTCATAGACTTCGTGTCAAGGGCTAATCCATCAAGGCTGATTAATAAATAAACCTGAGTGAAAAAGCCTGGGTGGTATTAACTTTGACATCCACTCAAGGCTTAAGCGGTTACATTAACACAGTTTAGCCTGGTGTGGTGAACACTCATGCAAATCAGACTTAAACAAGCTTGCATTGCGAGCTTGCATGGAGAACGTAAGCGGCCCCAAACAGTTGATTGTTGAACGGAGAATACTATATCACATAAAGAAGGGAAAACGAGTGGTTTTCTTCTCAACAGCGAAGCAAACCCTCATTCCAAAGTGATAAAATCCTGTTGCGCCTTGCCCTGCCCCAGTAGCTCACTTGGCAGAACATCTGTCCCATGTACTGAAACCTCAGTAAGACAAGGAAAGTTTATTTATGTAGCACCACTCAGACACAAGGCAATTCAGTAGTGGCGTGGGTTTGATTCTGATCTAAGGCATCGAATCGAAAGATTTAAAAATTAAGAAATTGACGCTGGAGATGAAGGAACGTCAGAAGTATAGATTTAAACGCACCAGCACGTCGTGGTTTGGACTTTATTTAATTTTTTTTTTTCTTCACAGCTTGAACAAAATGAGTTGATGAATAAGTAACTTCAAAATAACTTTGGCGCACCTTTTATCTTACATGATTAAGGTCAAGGTTACAGGGTACACTCCTGTGTCAGATAACCTGTTGGCTTTCATCCTTGTCGACTTCCTTGTAACTGTCAAGTTGCATAGACATTTTTCATGTAATTTGCAACCTGCAACCAGTACCCTGCGAGTTTCACCATGTAAATGCGGCCTAAAGATTACATGAAGTTGATAAATTATAATTATCTTGCCTTGCAGGCTTGAGGAGCTGGCTGCTGTGTGTGCCAAATATAACATTCCCCACATTGTTAATAATGCATACGGAGTGCAGTCGTCCAAATGCATGCACTTAATACAACAGGTAAGTACCATTCATCATTTGTCTTTGTCTTCACCTGTACAATACTTGCATTGTTGGGTCTCTGTAAATAATATTAATGCAGAGTCCAGTTTAGACCTGCTCTGTATGAAAAGTGCCCTGACATAACCTCTGTCGTGATTTGGCGCCACAGAAAAACAATAACTTGACTTGACATGCGGCAGTTTGAAGTGGAGCTCAACTCTGAGCACAGACTTGATGATATCTATGCATCTTCACTGTCATCGCGCTGATTTGCTCATGGTGACAGACACATGTTTGCTTATATATATATTTTTTTTCGGCCTGTCTTTCATCAGGGGGCCCGTGTTGGAAGAATCGATGCCTTTGTACAGAGCTTGGACAAGAACTTTATGGTTCCAGTAGGTGGTGCCATAATTGCAGGTTTTGATGAGTCCTTCATACAGGAAATCAGCAAAATGTACCCAGGTGAGTATTAACAGCTCTCTGACTGAGCTATGTAAAGGACATTAAGAGAATAGAAGATAAGTGGATGAATGGATAACTATGTATGAGTAAAAATACTCAGAGTTCCTACCCAGTATGGATAAGTATAAAATATAATTTTAGTCATTTCCAGGTCTGGAGTTTGGAAAGTAGAGGTTATGGAAAAATATTAGTGTATCCAAACTATCCTCCCCTCCATGCTGTTTTTTAAAATATAAAATTAAGGATCTCTAAAATAAACTGATCATCCATTTTTCATGGAGCAGGCAGCCAGCGCAGCCAAAATGTTTACCACTGCGTGACAGACCGCAGGCCAGCTTGATGTTGTTAAAAGCAAGGCAAAAGAACAGCGTGTGACTGAATGCACACTGCACAGAAGCTGCCTCCACGCCCGTACGTCACAGCCTGCTGAACTGCCCCACGTGCCTTATAACTTTACCAAGTCAAGACATTCACGACCGTACCGAAAAGTAAATATTGTTTCTTTATGAAGAAACCAAACATTTATGTTTATGTCACACAGTGACTAAACACGGCTGCGTAGACACCAAGAAAATTTGATTATCTCACTTTTTAAACTCATCTTTCGCTTTTATTTGTAAAAGAGACTAAAAGTATGAGGGGAACAATAATATTTATTTTATTCATTATGTTAAGTGAAAGTAATATGAGCATATGTAGCACTGGTTAGTTTGCTTTCTTTTTGAGATGTTTGACAGTGAAACATCATCCAGCTTTCAGCGAAGGAGTTTGGACTAAGCAGCCACAATGCAAGTTTTCTGTGGGCAGGCCTGACAATCCCAAATATAAACCCCCGGTTGGACTCCAAATGAGAAAAGAAAGATAGATGCAAACTTTGTGTAAAGTCTTTCGATTTCTCCAACATGGAGAAGGGTAGTGGTACCCTAGGTGCACAGCTACAAGTTTCTGGGAATTACTTGGCAACATGACAGCATACGTTGTCAGGATGTAACAGACATCCACAAGGTTGGATTTCACCTGTGTTTGGCAACGTAAAATGACTGATTTCACCTATGGAATTTGGTTGAAATGGAAAGAGAGAGTTTGGCTTACGTAATGGCAGTTTCCCTTTGGACAAGAATGTCTGACGGCAAAGTGAAGCACTGCAAATATTCTAAATATAGCATAAAATTTAATTGCTTGTTTATTATTTATTTATTTGGGATGGACCTTGTTTAAGTTGCTGAAATACCTTTTATTGCTGACACTGTCCACAGCAACACATTGCTTAGCTTCCTCTATCTGACCACCATCTACTGTAGCTAATACCCAGATCATTTCAAGTGGAGTTGTACAGTATGAGGTATTTATCCAAAGTCAAACTATCCCTTTAAATTGAAAACTGTCTGATCTAGAATACATAAACAAGAGTCTGACCAAGCATTCCACGCCGGCTTTTGGATATTTGACAGTTTTTGATACTCTGTGTTTCTCAGTGTCAGTATTGAGATTTGATACTCAACCTCTAGCCTTCGTGCATGTCTGCACAGTTTCAGTTTTCTTTCACTTCTGAGCAGGATTCATACAAACAGTGAGAGAAAACTGAGCCGGCCTGTCATAAACGCACATGAGATACTTCACCTTTACCGCCACTGATGCTTGGATTATAATACCTATAATTAGTTTTGCAGACAGGACACTCTATCTGGTTTCTGTTGCTGCTTAACAAAGTCACTTCTTGGCCTTCTTTGTCCAGGTCGAGCGTCGGCCTCGCCCTCCCTTGACGTCCTCATTACCCTTCTCACTCTGGGAGCCAGCGGCTACAAGAAGCTCCTGTCAGAAAGAAAGGTGAGAGCGTGCACAAGCCACCTTATAAGGCTAAATGTTCTAATATGCGAGTATAAAAACACTGCAGCAATGTTGTTATGAATGCGTTTCTATGCGTGCTTTGTCAACATCTTTCCCCTGAAGATGGGGAAAAAAAAAAAAAAAAAAAAAGCACAGCTTACATAAGTTGTATTGAATTGCAGTGGATCACATGTTCTGGCTGTGTGTGTTCGGCTCTGTGCTTACCTGCATTCTGACTGAGGGGGTAAGACTCGAGCGAGCGGTGAGCTTCTCAGAGGGAGGAGTATGCTATAGCAAGATAAAATTGATCCAGAAGTTTCAGAACACATCCCCTGGTGGCTCGCTGCTTTAAAGCAGAGTTGCTCACAATGCAGCATCCCCCCTCTTCAAATGGTCGGCACTGCAGCATTCTCACACCTCACAACTGCTGTTCCATAAGTGTACTGTACTTGTACTGGACTATATCTGTTTGTGATGATGCTCAGGAAGATTCAGAAATAACTGACTCCTTTTTTTTAATCTTCAAAAGCTCGACGCAGTGGTAATTTTGACAGCAAATTTTGATTTTGTTTTAGTCATAATCTTTTGACTGCAGTGCCATTTAGTTTAGAGCTGCAAAGATTAGTTGATTATTTTGTCCTATTTTCTTTCTAATTTTGTTTTATTATAATTATGAATCATTTGGAGTAATTTTGTAAGAAGAATATCCACATTTCAGCTTCTTAAGTGTGAATATTTTCTGGTTTCTTTACTCCTCTGTGACAGTAAACTAAATACCTTTGGGTTGTGGATAAAACAAGACATTTGAGAACATCATCTTGGGCTCTGACACACAGTGATCAACATTTTTCACCATTTTCTGGCATTTCATAGACCAAACAACTAATTGATTAATCAAGAAAATGGTTGAAAGATTAATTGATGGTGAAAATAAATCATTAGTTGCAGCCCTGTTTAGTTTATTTCAATTTTATTCCTCTTTATTGTTTTAGTCAGACTAAATAACATTAGATTTTAGTCGACTAAATCTGCAGTAGTCAACTAAAATGTAACTGGTTTAGTTAAAGTGTAATGGGCTGTTAAATCCTTTTCAATGAATTTCCAAACTTGTTACACAGTATGCACCTGGGAAAAACATCTATTAACCTGTAATTAACATTATGTATGTGACATTTCTGATCTTCTCTCCCTGTCTAATATTAAGTAGACATGTCCTTTTTAAAAATAATCAATCTGATTCTGCTGTTCTAGCCTTCTTCTTCAGTTAAATCAAAGTAGCCAGCCATGACCTATGCATCTGCAAAAAAATGTCATGAATTGTCTTTGGCAATGAATATTTGACTTAAGTATGTACAACTGAAAAACAAAACACTGCAGCAGTCAGCAGCAGTCCCTTTATACAATAAAATAAAAGTAATAAAATAATTAACAGTGTAATATCACAGTAGATGTTGTAGAGTAGAGTTTTGAGACATGTTTTTAATGTGATATATTAGACTGTGATGAAAAGTAAGCTCACATCGCCTGAACTGTCTTGTGCCACGGTAAGATCGAGTGATGTTAGATCATAGATAGTCTGTGTTTGTCTGGTACGTCCGCTGTCCTCTGCAGTCGTCCACTGCTTTCAGGTACGACAAAAATAACAAGTAACAAGCCCATTTCAATTTGTGAAATTCATGCATGTGTCTGTTCTTCTATTTCTCCCAATTGTTGACATTTCTGTACAGATTTTGAGACATGCAGCAAGTGCATGTGAGTTGACCTCCTGGGTAGATAGCTGCTATCCGACTGTGTGCATCCAGCCTCCCTGACATTGGATCTCTCCCCAACTCGTCCCTCCCTGACATTTTCATCTCGTTTTTAAGTGTTGGTGGAAGCATCAAAAGATTTCATCATAGTTTTTTGCAGCAACATTCTTTATTTAGTTATCATCTTGTTTTTGTCAGTGAAAAATTGTTCTTGATGAAAATAATTAGTCAACTAAATTACCACTGCCTGGACGAGGACATTTTTCATCGAAGGACCTCAGATGGATGAATTTTCTTATGCGCCCTATTATTAAAATCCTTGATTTATCACAACCCCTAACCCAATACCCAGAATTCCATTAGCGTGAAACTGACTCCATTGCAGAAATATACATCTAGGAAATACCTCTGGCCTTCTTGCATGACCCGACGCCATCAAAACTTATTTCTCCTGGTCCACACCATGCATAATTTATATACAGGACCAGTTTTCCATATTGTCTGCAGAACTGAGTGATTTTCCTCACATCCCCCGCGGGGGTTTAAAAGCTTTAAATAATTCAGATGTTTCATCTGTTGAGATTCATTTACAGCCTCATATAACCATTTTAGAAAATGTCTAGATACTGTAAAAGAGTCATCAGATGCGTGTTTTCTTGGTGAGGATGGGGTTTAGTCATCACACACACACACTTATTGTCTGCAGAGTCGTTGCTGTGCACTCTTTCCACCACTTGCGCCCCTCCTCTCCAGGGATGATCAAGTCATCCATTGTTATTAGAGAACAAGGGACACTTAGAGACACTTGACATCATCGAAAGGCTGTTTGTGTTTGACTCATGACAGAGAAAATATTTTCCTTCTTGATGCTTTCAAATTAGGAACGTATGAGTCAGCAGAGTGCGCTCACACACACATACGCTGTTGCAGAGAGCAGTTTTTTTTAATGTGCGATGCTTCACTGGGGAATCTGGCGCCAGTAGCCGGCAACAGAAACACTGCATTTTGTTGTTGTGCATCTTCCACACCTGGCCTGGGCTCATAACATCTGTGTCCAGAGCTTCATCACCTTTCAGTCAGTCTTCCACACACGCTGCTAGGAACTTAACACACTTTGTCAGCACATTTCAAACATGTGGATGTTAAAATCTCAGGATAAAAGCATTGTTTCCACCTCTCCTGCCTCTCTTAATTGATCCCAGAGGTGGATGTGTGACGTAAGTTGCCAGAGATGGAGAGAAAGTGGGCACATTGCTTGAGCTAAAGCTTGGAGGGAAACGCGTGCAGGAGAAAGAGTAAACGGTGGAAGCGGGAGGGGTTTGGATATGAACCGGCCTGCCTGCGGATAGATTTGCTTGATTAGCAATAAACCAAAGGCTGCTGCTGCTGCTAAAATAAGGCCGTGGCAGAGCATTGTGTTACTATTTATAGTTCTTTCGTATGGCCCCTGCTCCCTCCAGTTCTGTCTCTCCATGCCTCTTCTCTGTGTCTGCATGTCCTGCAGGAGATTTATTTGCTCTTGGCTCAGGAGCTGAAGAGTCTGGCCTCTGCACACGGGGAGAGATTGCTCCACACCCCACATAACCCCATTTCACTGGGTAAGCTCAATGTACAGGTTACAGACTTTGTTGTCCATGTGTTTAGGTTTATTTTAAGGGGAATAAGTGGTGAAAGCCACATTTCTCAGCTAATATTTTGGATTATTTAAGGTACTTATTTATATTCAGTGTGTTACCTTTGTACTGTGTACCAATGTTCTGCTGTGGACAGGGTCAGCAACACAACGCATTTTAGCCTCTTAAAAAATGTCCACCTCAAAAAAATCGACATTGGTTTAAGTGTATGCTACACAGATCTGCTGCTATGTATACGCACATCACGTGCTGTGCATAGGGCACCAAATGTCAGAGCGTGCACCAAAACAGCCTAATCATAGAATTAGGAAGTTTTACCCTAAAAAAACCATCAGCTGATTAAAACAACATGTTTTTGACAAAGAAGTCTGGTGGCTTTTGAGAGCGTGACACCTGCCTTGTAAATCACAGTTTCCCATTTCCCAAGGTTCTGTCTGATGGCAAGGTAAAATAGTGAAAATATTCTTGGTGGACATTTTTTTAAGATGCTAAAATACGTTCTGCTGCTGACCTTGTCCACAGCAGTACATCGCTTAGCTTCTGTGTTGGTGCTCACCTTCTCCAAAGTCGGGCTGTGTCGACCAGCATCTACTGTCGTTAATAGACCGACTATCAATAAATGCGTTGTACAACCTCACTCTAAATAATCCAAACTATCCCTTAAATCTTGTGTATTTCATCTGACCATTGTGTGTATGTGCATGTTGGGTGTGGCACCTCTCTCCTCCAGCCATGTCCCTGGAAGGTCTCCAGGCCGAGAGCGACAAGGCAGTGACTCATCTGGGCTCCATGTTGTTCACCCGGCAAGTGTCAGGGGCCAGGTATGAAAACTTTGAACAGGCGTGGCCAGAATCTGGCCGGGAATGGCAACGTGGGGAGAGAAAAGATTGCATGGAGGTATTTGTTTATGTCACAAAGGTCAAGCACGTTTGTCCGCGTCCCCCTTCCATGTCCTCATAAACGAGGAGGATGAGCTGTGTGTTGCCAAACAAAATGGCCAGTGGAAATCAGCAATCAGCCAGATGGATCTGCTGCTGTTCACGGTGGAGCAGAGGCTACTTTACTTGATTAGACTGCCCGTCCTATCAGGGGTCGCCTTCTAATTTAACAACATGTTTCCATTACAATCCTCAGAGCGATGTCTCCGCAGCAGGCACACAAACTGTGACGCAGCTTTGACAGCCTCGCTCCCACTGGTGGTGTGTTTTGTCTTAGCGGTAGGGGGGAGGATTTGTCAATTCTTCATTGTATCCTTCTGCCTCAGTCGCTCACAACTGCCAAACTACAGGATTTCAAGTTGGGCGGTTGCTTTTGTTTTCCCATTTTTCCCTTCGATAGTTTTTGACCAAGCATGGGAGCCCATCTAAATATTTTAAATATCACTGAATGAATGATTTATTTGGGTCATTCTGACATGCTTGTGTTTTTCTTTTGTTTGTCAGATTTTAATGCCCTGTATTAGAAACAAGCACAAAAGAAGTGAACGCTACACTTCCGTCCTTCCTTTCTTGACTTCTTTCAAGTGAACATTTCTCCCGTGGTGAGAGTGCAGAGCATCCTCACATCTTCTGTCCTCGTATCTCTCTCTGCATACTTAATGAAATGCATTGACTTCTAAGGTTTATGCTCCAGTGACACATTAATCTTTATAATTTATAGCAGTGTACGATACATGTTTAATAGATGAAGTGTTTTCAGTGCTGACCATGAATACTGTGCGAGGGAGCCGCCTTTTTTTCCACATCAACAATGAGATATTCTCTATAATCGGCAAAACAGATGAATAGAGATCTACATCTTATTACAATGCATTTCTCCTCCATAATGGTCTCTCATACACACAGTCCTAATATGAGGCCAGTAATTGATTTCACATTAAAGTGAGTCTAAACTGTGCTGACAGTGGTGAAACCCTGCCACATTTCAGAAGCATACGTATTGCTTACAGTATTGCAGAGTTTGGCACTTTGAAACCAACAACGGCTCCAAAGTTTAGCAGTTTCTCACTTCAGATATCAAATGTCAGTATCCACCTGTGCAGCGCTGCCTCATGCCTCTTGTTTCTGCTTTCTAAAAACAGTCGGTTTTGTAAAGGACTGGGCTGATTGGCAGTGTGTGTTAGAGTTACACAATAAAACAGATTGAAGCTTACAAAAATGTACAAGAAGAACATTTCAGTGAGGAATTATAAATAACGGGGAATCATTAATATATTTTCTTCGTCCTCATGAAACATGCGCTGGTGGTTAAGTGATGAGAGAAGGTGAAACAAGTGCTGCAACAACAACAACGCCTGGTTTTTTTTTTGTACACAAGCAATGTAACAGTATGGCAGGCTCTAAACTTTATGAATCAAGTCTCTAAATCGCCTCAAAACACAAAACAAGTGACGTGCTGCAGCCACTTCACCCCAGCGCTCCGGTGAGCGTACAGGCCAGGTGACGCTTGCTTGTGCTTGTTGCCACCGACAGGCTCAGACCGTTATTCTAAGTATCTGACAACATTATGGAAAGGATTGTTGTGATGAGAGCGTATCTAGATGTGCTTTGTTTAACAAGAACCAGCTGTTTTATTTCTCTCGCCAAACTAACCAGGTTCCTTTTTAAAAAAAAACCTCTCATTTTAACATCATCATCATTATTAGCTTCATTCAAACGCAACAAAAACAAAATTAAACCCCTCAAAAACCTCTTAGTTCATCTTTCCACTGTTTAAACAACGCTCAGCTCTGGTTTCATCAAACTAAACCCTTAATACACAGCCTGAGGGAGCAAATACTTGTGTTGAAGGCCAAATTTCAAAATTGAAAAAAATCCTGGTCGGGGCAGCCCTAGTAAAGGAATTTACTTGGTGAATGAGGCTTTTAACTTTGCAAAGAAAACAACTTGGAACCAGCTTACAAGGAAAAGCTTTCCTGTAATGATCTTGGAACTGAAATGACACAGTAAGTTTACGTTTTTGAACAGAAACATGCACTTTTTTCTCAAAATGCATTTAAATGCACTGTACTGCTAATGATATGTTTATAGCTATATTGCATATGTTTTTTGGATGTATTCTTTTTAAGGGAATTTTTAGATTTATATTTTAATCACTCTTGTCACATTGCTATGAGCTGAGAGGAACAGCACGTTTTTGTAACATATGCATGCACACAAATGACAATAAACTAAATCTTAAATCTTGAACTGTCACATGGCCAGATCAGATGCCGTCTAGTCAGGCCAAGTATGACCTCCATCAAAAGAGCTTTAAAGATCTTTAAAGCTGCTGTAAATCATCAGCATTAACAATGAAACACATGACTACTTGTATTAGACAAGGGTCGCTTGTGATGAAGCCACAGAGAACTGGACTGGACTCTGAGGTTCCTCTCTGTTCCACAGAGCTTTATAGCATCTTTCAGCTCATTGTTTGGTCTTCTAGCCCTCAACTTTACTGTTTTGCTTCACTCTCACTGCTCTCATAGCGTAATTTTCAGCAGCCACAGCAGAAAGCTGTTTTCAACTTTACACTACCTGCCCAATCGGGGCTGGTATGAAATACCCAATTGCGATTATTTTGACTGATAGTGCAATTGTGATATGATTTGCAATATTTTTACATCATGGTGTGATTTTTGTGGGAGTATACACCAAGCAAAGATGTTTTCTTAAGTGTATAGATAATGATGTGTGGACTAAGACATCTCTTCAGCACAACAATATTTTGACACATTTCGCCCCCAAAACAAACAGCACCTTCGATTTTCAAATAGGTCAGAAGGCCATGTTGTCATTGTGTACTGCCCAGCACCAAGCAGGTGACAGGCCGCGCTAGCGACTAGCCGGTGAACATATTGGAGCCTTTAGCAGCTTAAGAGACAGACAGAGTATATATATTTGAATTTTCTGTATAAGTGTGAAAAGATCATCTATAAAAAATCTGCTTTGAAGTTTTACACAACTGTGAGAGTAGACAGTTACAGAGGAACAGAGGTGTGGGCTGTGCGTTTCCCTCTATTAAAAACAAAAGAGTTGAACTTTGCTAGAATATTGTTTGTTTGCTAATGCTTATGTTTTACAATGTTACTTTGAGTTATTAATGCCACTAGTTTTATTTGAATGAGTAAGGCACTAAATTAAACACTATTAAATTATTTCTCTAATCTCCATCAAATCAAATTATTTTGTTAAATAATAGTTGTTTTTTGTCAGGTGAATAGCTTCAGCCAGGTCATAGTTAATAAATACAATAATAAATTCAGGTTGTTTCCCTGCATCTTAAATAACCATCACTGCTCTACATTATCCTTGTTTTTCCAGGGTCATACCACTTGGCAAGGAGCAGACCATCAGCGGACACACGTTCCGCGGCTTCATGTCGCACTCGGAGGCGTACCCGTGTCCTTACCTCAACGCCGCCTCAGCCGTGGGCATCACTCGCGAGGACGTGACGCTGTGCATCAAGAGGCTTGACAAGTGCCTGAAGACCCTGAAGAAAGAGGCAAACGCAGCGAACGGTACCTCCCCAGTACTTCCACCGTGTCAGGAGGACTCTACTGGAGAATCGACGGAGCAGACATAAAAACATTCTAACAGGCTAAGAAGACAAAATGATTTCTACTTAGTTTGAGCCCTTTGCTGCCTACATTTACTTCCTACCTGATTTGAACTGTGTGTGTGTATTGAAGGCACTTACTGATGGATTATCAATCCAGACATTGACTTGAACTCTGCAGCAACAGCTAATGATGAAACTGTGTGTCCATTGGAGCTGCAATGATTGGCTGATCGAAAAGGAAAGTTAGATACCAATTATTTTGATAAACACTTAATTAATTTCAGTCATTTTTCAAGCATAAATGTCAAACATTTGATGGTTCCAGCTACTTAAATGTGAGGATTTGCTGCTTTCTTTGTCACTGATGATAGCAAATGAAGAGTCTTTGGGTTTTGGACTGTTGGGTGGACAAAAGAAGCAATTTAAAGACGTCGCTTTGGGTTCTAGGAAATTGTGACAAGCATTTTTCACAATTCTTTGATATGTTAGTGAGCTAACGAGTCATCAAGCTAATGAAAATAATCATTAGTTGCAGCCCAGTCTTCATCACAAACAAAAATAACACAAGCTGAGGTCACTGTTGAATTCCGTCCTCTGTGAAGGTGGACTGATTAGATACTGAGAGGACACAAGCTGCATAAAAATGTTTCTTGGGAGCATAGAGTTCACTGATCTCAAGTTACACCAAAGTATCATCGAAAACTGTTGCATATTTGTCTGTATATATTGATAAATAGATTATGGATCTACCATGTACAATGACCTTTACTTGTGCAGTTTTTCCTCACTAAAACCATCTAAAAACTCTGCAGTGCCGTTATTGAATGTAATGTTCTATAAATTACAGAGTCTTTCAGTTTGAAAACAAAGCAAAAACTCTGTTACAGGACTACATTTAGATCTTCCGCTCACTGCTGTGTGAAGCGATAAAGCTTTATAATGTAATATGTTGTGCCATGTCTTCTGCTGTGTGTGTTGTAATGTGATACAAATGCCGTTGAGCCATTAACTCCATTTGAACCCAGTGTATTGGACTTGCTCATTGACTTTCAGGCTCTGGAGCAGATAATCAGTCAAGTACAAACGTGAATCACTCCTGTGTTTGGGAAAGGAAGTGATGTTTACTGATCTGATCGGGCTCAGGAAGAACCTGCAACGGATGTAACATTAACATGACTTTTTTTAAAAGAAAATAGACATGTTTATTAATTTTTCCAGCGCAAAACAACACGAAACACTGTCAGGTGCAACTCCCCCTCAAGAAAACCAAACAAAAAAACAATTATTAGATTTTATTTATAAAGTTTCTCAGTTTGAGCAATAAATATCTTGTCTTTCTACTGTACTCAAAGGAATATAGATCGAAAAGGATTTGCAAATCATTGCATTTTGTTTTTTATTTATGTTTTACACAGCATCCCATCTTTTATGGAGTTGTGTTCATATTACAGACGCTTAAGGTCCTCGCACTCTTCCAGAACATTAATGATTTAAGATGTGTAGTGCACTGCTGTACTGTATTTTACTGTAACACAGTGTAGGATGAATTTGGATTCCAGCCTGAACTTCTCCCACAGGATTTGATCTTTAATCACACCAGTCTTCTCCTCCATGTTTGCCCATCTCATACGTCTTTTTTTCTTATTCCCACTGCTCTGCAATCTCAGTCATTAGGAAGCAGAGCTGGTGGTGCCCTGAGGCATAAAAATAGACTCCTACTAAAGCCTCACTGACTGATGACTAATCTATATTTCGATACTGCGCTGTCCAAGTTCTTCCTGTACCCTCCCCTTCATCTGCTGCGGGTTATCAAGGTTGATCGCTCGTTGAAAAGCATGTGAAGTGGATGCCGTCGCATGTTCTGGAGTTCATATATTGATCAGAATTGGGACTTCAAGCTGTGAGGTTGCTTCATCCGTGCTGGGACCAGGTGTGCTTGGACGTAGCGCCGTGCAGTCAGCACACGTTGGTTTTCCAGCTACAATTAGTGATGCAGGTCTGAAAAGCAGACCCAGTCCACCCGGCCGTGTTTGAAAGTGGGCTGGAGTCAGACAGATAAGGCTGCTGTATCAGCACACTTTCACTGTTCCCAAGCTGGACTGAAACATTAACAAAATACAGTGGAAAAACACTGCAGTGTGACAGCGTTGTACAGTGCAGCACTCTGATAAGCAGAATGTGGCATTGGGTCTCTTTTTTGTGTTGCACCTCATCAACTTTGATCAGAATGAAGAATTAATCAACTGTTGATGATTCTAAATGTGGAATGGTACATTTTGGTTTACGTGAACATGTACAGAACTGTTGAGTGAATGTTCTCCTTGTACAGAGAGGAGTCCAAATCCAGAGTTTTGTTCTCCTTGTCCCCACTTTGCTAGGTTTCCCCATCTTTTGCTGCTGTTGCAGAGATGCTGTAGAGATCCAAGCATCAGACCGGCTTTCTTGCGCTCGCCGGTTTTAAAGGACCCCGCTCTATTGATCAAGTCTGCTGCAGTGTGTAAATCAGAAAAGGGCTGCCGCTGAGGAACTTGAACAGGACATCACAGTCTTTTCACAAAATCCAGTTGTCTGTATGATAGTGTCAAGGAAACGGCTCAGACAAGGGCCTTTTCCACCAAATTACCTCTGCTTTTTCTTCTAATCAAGATTCGTGGAACTTTGGAGCTATCTCATGATCCAGCCCACGTTTCCACCAGTTTTGAGTGGAGCCACTGTAATCAAGTCCAAACAAGTGTGAACCAACCGTGATGTCACCCATTGTTTGTCTTTGTGGACAACAGTGCACAGAGCATTGCAAAAACAGCTCAAGTAAATAAAACAAGGTGCTTTTCCACCAAATTAGCTCTGGTTCTTCTTCTGTTCAAGGTTCTTGGAACTTTGCTGCTATCTAGTTACTCAGCCCGCATTTACACCAGTTTTGAGCAAAACCACTGTAGCACAGATGTTTCATCAATAGATGGCGTGCACAAATGCCGCACCAGGACTAATACAATGAACCTTCTCTATGGGTCACACTTCAGGTTGAGGAAAACCTGCTATTTTTTGTTCCAGCTCTGAACTTTTCAGGTTCCAAACAATGTGAACGAGCCAATGTCTTTCACCGCCTGTGTTTGTGAAGAACAATTTTCAAACCTTGAGTTTGGGGTTATGGGGGTTGCATTTCTTTTTTGCAACCCAAGCATGCACAGTACTGCCAGGAGTGTGGATCTAGTGGGTGATGTGCTTCTCGTTTGCAGGAAATCATGGTGGCCTGCCTCTTCGTATTTCAGCTAAACGGTACACTAAAATGTAACCGTCTTGATCCATATTTGATCAACACTACTTCGTTTTACAGTTTGATCTGAGTTTTTTTTTTTTTTTTTTTTTTTTTTTGCCCTTCTGCATTGGCTTCACTTTTCAGACCAAAAAGCTCAGCCCACTAATTAAATATATAGCCTGAGGTTCCAACCACTTTACTTTTGGTCAAAATGCTCTGAACAGTTCAAAATTATGTGCAAGAACTAGAATGGAGCTATTTCTGTGTTGGTGGAAAAGGTCTTACAGTAAAGATTAGGGAGAGAGAAAAGTGCACATTATAACTAAAATAAGATATCTTATCCATCAGGATTGAAGTGTTTCTCAGTCTTTCCTTTAAACCCTTATGTTTGTTTACCTTCATCCCTCCTCACCAAAATAGACCGCCTTTAAGAATATCCCTCCTGAATCTGCACACCACACACTCAATCATAAGTCTAAGTACCCCAGGGATGTTGCTGGATGACAAATGGCCCTTCGCTCCTGGCTCTCAGCAGCTGCCAGGTGGGGTTCAGTGATGATGGAGTGCCAGCGTGGCACAAACAGGGCCATAGATTAAAAGACTGCTACCTAAAGGGCCATAGTTTGAGATACCAGACTGGTACCAGTAAGGACACTGCACCTGGCTGGTATATAGGGACCAACTTGTTGGCTTTGTCAGCGTCAGATGTCTTGACCTGGTCTTGTATTTATCCTATAGCAAAGTGTCAGTGTAAGCCTTTAAGAGGAGCTCCCAAGCGATCACATGGTTAAACACGTTCGAGCAGAAGAGCCAATCAGATGCTTGAATTTAACCTATGTAGACAACATTGTTGTTCTTCTTTTTTTTTTTTTCTTTTTTTTTTTTTTTTTTGTTGCAAAACATATGTACTGATGAATTTTTTAAGTCAATTTTATTGGGGTTAAATCCCAAATATCTCCAGTACTATTTATCATGTGAAATAATAGACAATTGGCTGACATGGAAGCAAAAAGGAAACCTAACATGAGGAGCACCACACTGAAAAAACAGATGCATGGAAACTTTGATAAATTCAAATAAATAAGAACTTTAGCAAACCATGTGATTTGGAAAAGCGGAAAGAGAGTCACATTTTTATTTTTTTGTATCCTAAATTCCATGATGATTTAAGCATGTCAATTTTTCATGAAATGGCTCTGTGAAACCCCAAAATATTTTGGTGTACAGATGATCAACTGCTAGAAGCGTTTGGTTTTTTATAAATTTGCTTATTTTGTCTCAAAAGTCTGGAAGAAAGCAAGATGGATTATTTAATTAGTACTCTTTATTCTTCAATATTATTCAACAGGCCTACATGTTTCGTCAGGGATCTATGACTTTTGTTGTGAACAGACAGTGGAGGAATATGATTATGACAATTACTTGAATTTTCTTTCTCTCTTTCTTTCTTCAATTTATTTTATAGTATTAATTTAAGTCTAATTTGCAAAGTTTCTGGTATCTTTTAATCCCACTGATTCATACACATCACTTCAGATAAATATTATTAGTAGTAGTTGTAGTAGTAATGTTATCATATGTTATCATGTTTTGATCAGCAGCTTTATTAAGTTTTTGAGAAGTAATGAAGCTGAGGGATTTTCACTTAAGCCCAAATTTCCTCTTCTAGCAGTATGATACATAGCTTACCTCATGTTGATGCAGGTGTCTCTGGACAAACGCTGCACACATACTTAACTGTGTGTAACCCTCTCATATAACCATTGTATTCAGTCTAGAAAGCTCCACCAGCTGAGCTGCTCTGCATACACCGCCTCAGAGGCGCTGTCCATGGTGCTGCAGTTATGCGCCTCTCAGAGCCCCTGTATGGAGGAGGGGTACTGTACACAGCAGCTTACCGTGTGTAAAGATATTCCTGTGGAGCAATATATCACTTCTGGCCATTTCAGACAAACGACTTGGCTTCATAAAGAGACTTGAGTCTGGATAAAATATTATAAACTGGCAGAAAAAAAAACACGAGTCAAGTTGTGCCAAAAAAAAAAAAGGAAACAAACTGTATATGCATCTGACGTCAATGGAAATTTATTTTGGAAATATGAAGATAATCTTCTACATTTCAATCAGTGCTGACCATGTTAATAGAAAACATATATTTGCATGTTTTGAGGCGTTTCTTTAAAGCGACATTAACTGCATGTGGCACGTTCATGCAGCGATGCTCATGATAATAAAGTCTGATTATCATGATGATCTCTGTGTTTGGTGCGTGTTTGTTTAACCGCCACCAGTGATCCGACTGGAGCTGTGACTTAATAAATAATGAAAGTGGACGGAGGGGAGCTGCAGCTGATTTGCTGATGTCAGGCAGCCAGTGCAGCATTTCATGGTGCAGGGTGGAAACGCGCGGTGCCGTCGATCTGCCTCCTCCTCCTCTTCCTCCTCCTCCTCCTCCTCCTGCTCCTCCTGGTCCTCGGTCGGTGCTCTCCGGCAAACCTCACACATGCGAGCCCGGCAGCAAACATGCTGCCAACTCTCAAGATTTGGGCATTGTTTTCTGTGTCGCTCTGCTTCCTGGCTCAACCGGCTCATTTGAAGAAACCCTTCCGATGTCCTTCAACATGCAGCTGCTCCAGGGAGTCTATCATTTGCGTCGGGTCGTCCTATGTCCCGAGGATCACCCCCAACGACATCGGCTCTCTGTGAGTAGCCTCTGTATGATGTTTTCACTGAAGGACGCACGCTTAGACAACACATGCATGTATAATATGCAGCAAGTTTAATTCCACTTGTCCCTGCTGTATTTTCATGTACACCCTCTTAACAAGCGCTTATGTTGCAAAAGCATTGCAGTCCTGACTCCTCTCAACCGGCTCTGATTGATCACTTTTCTTTCTTGGCTTCATGTTCATCGTTTCTGCTTCTTCCTTTGCAGGAGTATCGTCAACGGGACTTTCTCCGAGGTCAAAGAGGCGATGTTTGCTCACATGCCATCCCTCCAGCTACTGTAAGAGCACTTCAGCTGCATGCGATCGCTGCTGTATTATGAGATTTTCATGAGTTACCTCGTAGGAAAGGCTCAGAACTGTGCAGACGGATTGATTTCACAACTTATTTGGAATTGCTGACTTTCAAGACTTGAATTGTGCCTTTAATGTGGGTGTTCAACATGAATCAGACTGTACAGCCAAATAGTGGTGGAGATCTGACCATCTAAAGCTGCTCCAACTGCAACAAAACCCTCATTTCATACACATAAACTATATTCTTGACATGCAATAGCAGGAGTTAAATGACTTTTCTAAACCCCGCCCCTTTTTGCTATGTGCTACAGTAACAGTTGAGCAAGCTGGTCAGCTAACCATTTATTTATTTATTTATTTATTTATTCATTCATTCATTCATTCATTCATTCATTCATTCATTCATTTATTTATTTATTTATTTATTTCTCAGGGAGAGTGCATATAATTAAAACATTACTGTAAATATTCCAAATTAGCCAAAAGGTATGTTTTCATCTGTAGTTCCTGGCCAGATGTAAATTTGGCAATCACGATTGATGAGATTAGCTAGCTAGGGTTAGCTGGCATTTTGCTAACAATAGCTATCAGATATAATTAGTTAGCTAACAGTTGAACTAGTTAGTTTTGCCAAAGAGCGTAACACATGCTACTTCGCGAGTTAACGATCAAAGATGTATTATACGAAGCTTGACAGGGCATTGCTGCTCAGTTTTGCCGCAGTTTTTCCAGTGACCCATCGCGGTATTGCAGCAAAGAATTCCAAAAAGCATTTTCCGCCATAAGCCACCATTATAAAAGAAGCATCTGTAAAACTGTTCACAGGACACCTCGGACTGTAAACAAGGTCTATTATGACTTTTTCTATTACGAATGTTTGATCTGTGGAGTTTTTATATTTGTGAAACTTTCCTCAAGCTGAGAAATGCGACTTAAAAACGTCTGACATCATCACAATGTAAAGTCTATGCACTGAGCGGGAACTCGCGGGCGTGTGCAGGGCGTGTCAGTGGGCCGCATATCCAGGAAGTAAAACCGTAAACTAGAAAACTTTTTTTGGGCCAGGTGAGCAATCTCATTGGACTGAATCTGCACCATCGTTGCACGTTGTATCTAGTTCATTATAATACAACTATGCTAATGATTGATGTAGATTAGCTAGAGTTAGCTAACATTTGCTAACATTAGCTGACTTAAATTTGACTATATGTCTCTCATACAGGTCCCCCGTCTTTTAACCTTCGAAATGTGCTTTTCTTTTCAACACAGGCGAACCTAGCACATAGCATGTCTAAATACAGGAAACAGGAAAGGAGAAAGTTGACCGAGGCTCTGCCAGGTACCATGATTGCTCAATTGTTGTTAGAGCACAGTGGGAAAAGGGGCGGGACTTATGTAGGGTCAGTTAAGGATTTTATGATGACTTTATGCGATTGAAGCACATGAATGTCTGGTAACCAACTTTCTGTTGAGCATTACTTTAATACAGACACAGTTAAGCATCTTTAAAGTCTGTATGGTGTAAGCAGGAAACGTTTTAAAAGGTTTGGACTTAAAGAGTTGGAAATAAATTATGGAAATCTAGTCTTGAGCTTTCAGTTCAGTCCCATAACATAATGTGCTCACCAGAGGCCATCAGTCTTCTTTGTTACTCTGCTAATGATGGCTGTGTCGGAAGCATAAACAAAGGCGTGGCAGATGTAGAGCATTTAACCAAAGTCATAACACACATGAGGATTTCATGGTATCATGGTTAATTTATATGTCATTTTACAACACAGGGCTGAACAGTGAAGTGGGAGTTGTAGTCCCTTCATGCTACAAATACTTCAATTAGAATAGAATGAAATAGAATTAAAACAAACAATATATGCAGTTAATTTTATATATATATATGTATTATAATATATATATATATATATTCACATATGAAAAACTAAATTAAAAAAATATAAAACAGACTATTTTCACAAGCTTTACATATGTTACATCTTGATATTGGAGGGATTAAATCCTGATACAATATGAGTATCTGTGTTTTACTCCACTGTGTGACAGGGAACACAGTTTTTGCATACAGTTTGTTTGGTAAGATGTTTTTTTTTTTTGTTTGTTGTTGTTTTTTTGTTTTGTTTTTTGACGTTTTTCAGCACCACAGTTTGCTGAAATAGTGATAGATGCCATAAAATATGTTGATATTTTACTCGCCCCACTCTTGATCTCACATGTGTTGGGCTGTGAGCACTGGGCTCTGTTTTGGTCACTGAATTGACGTTGTTGTCTTGAACAAGAAATTGCATCTGTCATGTCATGTTATCTGTCTGACAAAAAAGGTGCATCATGTCAACCAACAGCTGTTGGTGTGTGTTTTATTCCTAATTACAGGCTTTTGAATTCCAATTCTCTGACAACTGTGAGGGATGATGCATTCTCAGGCCTTCCACATCTGGAGTATTTGTAAGTTCATCTATTTTTTTCTTTCTAATCAAAGTAGTACAAAAGCATTACACAACATGGCTACAGCATTAATTTAATCAGTTGTAACTTAATTTAACATAATAAAATAGTCTTCTAGGAATGTTGTTGTGGACACGAGGTTATGTGGTTGGATGTTGGTCTTTCAGTAACTTAATGAGGCTTTAAAGTACCGACCGTGCGCCCTCTAGTGGTTCAATTTGTACCAGAACAGAATCTGCACTCATCTGTCCACAAATAATCTCTACTGATAAAGATTCACCACAAGTCTGTGTCAATATTGTTGCTGGCAATACAGACATTTTGGAAAACCCGTATTTATTAGAGTTCAAACCATAAGGGAAGATTATTTTTATTTTTTTTATGAAAAAGATGTCATGGCATATACTCTGACCAAAACTTTATAAATAAGAAAATAAACAAAACATTTTAATCTAACCTCAACCGCAAATTATTTGAACCAATAAACTGATCAAAACAGATGTGGCAGCAGTGTCATTGCTGTTTAACAAATATAGATATGTAGCATTTCACCAGTTTGCCTAAGATTTACAAAAATAATTGGACTCAATTTTTGGTAAAACTGCACAAAATTCCCAAGAATCAGCATCAAATTCATAAAAGTCCAAATGAATCCTTCTAAGACTGGAATGCCGCTGGAGTGGAAAGGGCGACCTGATCAATTTTTCCTCCTCATTGACAGAAACAGCTTTTGATTGTGTATGACTACAGTTATTAAATATGGATTACTGCAGCTACATGCAACATTATTCATGTAAAAAACTGATTAAACAAATGCAATGCCTCTTATACACAAGGACTTTAATGTTTTTCTGCAGCTATATTTTATGTGATGACTAAATCTAACACACTTGTCTGTTATCTTCCACAGGTTCATTGAGAGTAATAAGTTAGAGACTACGTCGAAATATGCCTTCAGAGGCCTCAGGGACTTGACTCACTTGTATGTTCCATCCTTTAAAATCATTCCCAAACACTGATTGTTAAAACATCTGTTTTGTAATAATTATTTGCTGTAAGTGATTTTTAATATGGAGCAGCTGTAATATGGACCATTGTATATTGTATATGTCTAAATAGTTCCTGTTTTATTAGGATTAATGGGACAGTTCACTCCAAAATCAAACTACATGTTTTTCCTCTGGCCTCTGGTGCTTTTTATCCATTCAGATTGTTTTGGTGTGAGTTGCAGAGTTTTTTAGACATTGGCCATAAAGATGTCTGCCTTCTCCCAAATATAATGGGACTAAATGGCATTTGGTTTGTGGGGCTCAAAGCACAAAAAAAGACCCACTTTCATGTCAGAACTACTGTACTTTCTTTCTACAGTAAGATTCTACTTTCTTCCTGCAGTGGAATCCGCCAGAACTATTTTCTTTTTACTAGAAAAAAGTAGTTCTATTGACAACAGACATTAAGCTTTTCAAATGGACCTTTTTACACTTTGAGCACCACAACCCGAGTGCCCTCTAGTTCCATTATATTGGAAAGAAGGCAGAAATCTCTACGGCTGATTTCTGCAAAACTCTGCAACTCACACCAAAACTATCTAGATGGATAAATGGCACTACAGGTAAGAGGAAAAATATGTATTTTTGATTTTAGGGTGAACTGCCCCTTTAAGGGTAACAGTGTTGAACATGAATATAGTATTTAAGAATGATATTAAGTTTTTAATGTCAGATACAGTATTTATATTTTATGCACAATATATGTAAAATCATATTTTTACACTTTCTTTCAATGGAATTATGATATTCTTAGTAAGTGATAGTTTCTGTGTTGATCCATTGCTGTTGTTTTAGGTCTTTGGCTAACAACAACATTAAAGCCTTGCCCAGGGACGTCTTCATTGACCTGGACTCACTGATAGAGCTGTAAGTTTGTCACTTAGTTACAAGTGTTGGGAAAATAGTGTAATGTCCAGGGTTTTGTTTTTCACAACCTGCCAAGAACGTCGTCCTTGTTGATGCAAATATCTTCCAAATATCTTCTTTCCTTTTTCTTCCTTCTATGGTGCCCTCTAGCTTGACTGCTATGTTTCCCTGCAATGACTTACAGTGCTTTTCTTCTGCAGGGATCTGCGAGGCAATGCCTTTGAGTGCGACTGCCGCGCCAAGTGGCTGATGACGTGGCTGAAGAACACCAACGCCACAGTGTCGGATGTCGTGTGTGCCGGGCCGGAGGACATGAAGGACAAGCGCCTCAATGATATGACCAGCCTGCAAAACGAATGCATCTCAACAGGTGAGAAAAACCTGAGCCAGACGGCCTTGTCTCTAGTCTGACTGGCATCAGCATCGGGCAACGCAACCGGGTCATTCGCAACAGTGTACAAGGAAAGGCAAAAGTGTAAGGTTTTTTTTTTTTTGTTTGTGGAAAATATCAATTCAGAATGTGCCTTTTCACAGATTTCGTCCTCCATCAGTCTGTGGCATCCGAGTCTCTGTCTGTTGACACATTCAGCTATAAGAATGATGTCTATGTGACTATTGCTGCACCCAGCACAGGACAGCTGTATGGTTTTCCAGTGGGACCACATAGAAATGAACTTCAGGACTTACGATAACATCACAGGTACGGGAATGCCTCAATAAACTGTATCAAAATAACCTTGTGGAGTCATACACTCATGTTATTGGTCTGTTTATGTCCTTTTCCCTGTCTCCCAGGTCAGTCCATTGTGGGGTGCAAGTCAGTAGTGATCCAGGACCAGGTGTTTGTCATTGTGGCCAGCTCTTTGGCGGTTCCCACATCTACAAGTTTGATGAAGACCAAAGCAGGTTCAGCAAGTTCCAGGACATTGAGGTGTCCAAGATCTCCAAGCCCAATGACATTGAGGCATTCCAGATTGGTTCTGACTGGTTCTTTGTGATTGCTGACAGCTCAAAAGCGGGCCTGTCCACCCTCTACAAGTGGAACGATAAGGGCTTTTATTCATACCAGTCGCTGCACGAGTGGTATCGTGACACAGATGCAGAGTTCTTGGACTTGGATGGGAAGGCCCACCTTATCTTGGCAAGTCGCTCACAGGTGCCTGTGATCTACCAGTGGAGCCGGAACAACCAGAAGTTTGTCCTGCAGGGCGAGATCCCCAACATGGAGGATGTCGTAGCTGTAAAGCACTTCCGGATCAAGGAGGAACTCTACCTGGCTATGACACGCTATATCGGTGACTCCAAAGTTCTCCGCTGGGGTGCCAAACAGTTTGCAGAGATCCAGGCTTTGCCCTCGCGGGGCTCCATGATTCTCCAGCCGTTCTCTTTCAAAGAACGTTACTACCTGGCCCTCGGAAGCGACTACACTTTCTCGCAGATCTACCTGTGGGATGATGACAAGAAACTCTTTGACCGCTTCAAGGAGGTGTACATCCAGGCGCCGCGCTCCTTCACTGTGGTTTCCACTGACCGCAGGGACTTCATCTTCACCTCTAGCTTCAAGGGAAACACACAGATCTTTGAGCACATCATCATTGACTTGAGCTTGTGAGGGGCTGTGCCTTATTGCCCGTCCTGCAATCGAACGTCTTCCACTTTGAAAAAAAAAAAAAAAATCGTGAATGGACAAGAGAGGACCAGAACAGACTAGATGAACTGTCAAATATCAATCCCTACATAGTTTTCTGTCGCAAATAAGAGCTGGGTCAAGTAGTGTTTGGAATCCTTTGAGTTTCTTGAGGTGTCTTGACTATTTCTCAAAGGCCTTGTCCAATTATCTGTTCTCATGGTCTCTCAGACTTTCAAAGGTACTACCATTTCACAAAGGGTGAGAGGGAGCATCAAGAGGTGGGACAGTTGTGCACGGCAGCTGGTAATTCTCCTAAAAATCCAGCTGACATTCCTGAGTGTGGAAAGATTTGAAATATAATTGGATCTACTTGGATGTATAGATTTCAGTTTAATATCCCATGTGCTACTGGTTTTATACCCCCAAAAAATGTACAGCAGGACCTGAGAGAAAGATACTTTTACTACTGAGGGTATAACAGGTGTGGTTGCCACTTACCTCATGTCCTCTTACCCTGTGGTAATGTACAGTATGTTGCCTTATCAGCACTGGGGTTCTGCGCTCTGATGGTCCCACAGTGCCTCCCTCTGGCCGTGATAAAGAATCACACCCCTTTGCTTTTTCCATACAGGGAATGTCTTGAAAGCACAAACCTTTAATTATCGTAGCTGAGACCCCAGCCCTTAGAGAGTAGTTGTGATGTGGACAGTGTTACTGTAGGTGCTATAGATTATATTGCGTACAGTAAAAAAAAAAGTGTTTTGTTGTTTTAGGAGGTGAAATATTCAGGACTGGATATAGCTAATGCCTTTTTAGACAAACACATATGAATGGAAAATCCCCATTTACCACTAGAGAACATTGTAGTTCAGAGGAACCATAACTGGTGAAGCAGATAGAAGCTCTTTTTGTTCATTTAGTGGAAAAGAACCTGTGTTTAGGTGATGTCAGGGAAATCAAACCTACTTACAAGTTTGAGAAAATAACCACAGTTGTTCGGCTGCTGACGTGATTTAACTTTTCCTTTCAGGCTATAACGAAAAAAAGCAGAAGTCAGTGGACTGGATTCAATACATTTGATAAGAGGACATCATTTATGTGTCCAGAAATGAAAGAAACAAAATGTTTATGTAAATATAGCCACTCAAGTTGAGAGGCTTTTTCAGTCTGTCTTTCTGTTCTTTCGAAAAAAAAAAACCTGAATGTTGACTTAGAAACTACAAAATGTACATAAAACAAGGACTGCAATGCCACTACCTGTTTGTCACACAAAACTCTGAACTGATCTTTGCACTTACTTTAAAAAAAAATAATAAAATGTTACTGCAGCTTGCAAGAGCATGACATTCAAAAAAGGGTGTTTGCCAAATTCTTTTTAGATAAACCTAATAAACTCAGAAGTCTGAAAGTGCTTCTTCTCATTAAGTGAATGATATTGCAAATAAAAAAAACATAATGGAATATGCAAGCTTTACAAATTACAGATTCTTTTGTATGATTTTGTTTTAAGCATATTGAATGTTACTCTTGAAATATACTGTAAATTTAGTCAGTTGAGTATCAAAATAAATGTGTAAAAGTATGATTGAAAGACGTGTTTTATCATTCTTTGATCATTAGGATTACGGCAGTGGAAAAATCAGTTACTGACTATTTTCTTCTCTAAGAATCTTTATACAGCAGGTAGGTGCAAGCAAGCAATCGGATTAGTCAGCATGACAGCACACTGTGATCATCAGTAAAACCACACATCAGCGTGGGAAGCGGGTGCTGTGGGGGCTGCACCTAATTCAACTAAAAAGAGTCATCTGTTCATAGCAGGACACTTAAGCTGCAAAAGCTATTGCAAAAGTATCAGACGATATGTTTTATTGGGAAAATTTAACAGGATCCCCAGACTGTCAGTGTGTTATGACAGAGAATCCTGCTGGTTATAGAGGGTGAAAGTCATGCATGTGATGGCAATTTGTATCACAGCTTCTAACACACACCTATAATTTAAAGTTCTTCCTGATCCCTATCCCAGTGCCACAGGTGCACGAAACAGAGCCATGACATGTGGAGGTAAAGATACAAAAACAAACACGCTGAGAATCTGATCATGAGGACAAGATGAGAATCTACAGTATCTCAAACATGTTGCATAATTAATAACATGTTGAATAAATCACCATAAAACGTGTTAAACCTGTATGTTTCAGATTTTTTTCTCTACTGACTCAGCAGATGAGGTTGTTATAGGTTTAAATATTCTTGATAATATGGATCATATTGTTTATCCTGCTTTTATATTTATACACAAGTTTTAAAAAAACTTTGGACTTTTGGCTCTAGAATTACTGGTGATTGGATCACATAGAAACTCTGTTCAGCATCCTCCATCAGCTCTGACAGTGACTCTATGACAGGTGCTATAGCTTAAAAATATATGTGAAGTTTGCAGACATACATAACTAATTACTGTAAATCTAGCCTTGGATTTTTTTTTTTTTTTCAGAATAAATCTTTGTAACAGCAAAATTGGCACATAAACATGCAGGCAGAACAGGCTGTTGCTGCTGCTAACAGTGCTAATGTTAGCCACGCTGTGCAGCAGGCTGGCAGCTAATGTCTGCTCTGGGTGAGCAATGTTGTTTACCCACAGACAATGTGAACCTGTACCATCTGAAAAGTCGAAGCATTAGTGAGTTGTCACGTTTTGAAGGATAATGTACAAGGTTCATCATGCACGGCACAAAGTGGCACACATTTCAGCGGCATTTACACTAGGATTTGGTCATTAAAGAATGTGATGAAAGGCTTCAATGGACTCTAATACACACAACAGTTTTTGGACGAGGTTTAACTTTATCGATCAATAAACTGTGCTCAGTTTTACCTGCTTTTTTTGTTTAATTGAGAGGGAAATTAATTGTGGAACCATCATCAGAGACTAATCTCAGGCACGGACAAGGGTGTAGGTTTGGTTTCAGTGAAATAAAAAGTTAAACAGGTTTCTTTCATAGATAGGCCTGCCTTATACTTTGTGACAGATGTTTCATATGATCTTTACAAAGTGCTTTGTGATTTACTGGCTTATCTTTGACTGGGGTTTAGTTCTAGTGTCTTTAAGGATAGGACTGAAAATATAGTTTAATGATTTCTATTTTACCCATAATTGTCTGTCCTTTATTTATTTATTTATTTATTTTTTTTTATCTCAGAATGTGTCTGTAGTTATTCCTTAAGGCTGCATACAGCTGCAAAATTGTTCCCCTCCCATGTTCTGTGCAAATCCAACCCATTTCTCCCAACAGGTCTCTTCCTGTCTCGTCTGATCTGCAGCTGTAAACTGGAGAACTGAGAGAGACCGAGGCAGAGTCAGTCAGAGAAGTTTTGATGAATATAATTCATTCAACACAGGACAACCCACTTCAACACTGTAAGTAAATTTTCCTACAATCTTCTAAGATTTACCTTAAAATAACATTGTAAAATAATCAGTGCATTCACTTGAGAGAAGCACACTCATGTAGACCTCTTATTCATAATCCCCTCTTAGAGTTATTTAATGTCATAATGACCACTTACTTACAAACATGTACATATTTCATCCTTGTAACTACAATAACTAAAGTTGATAGACATTTCACAGCTCTACTTATTCAGAGTTGAATTCAGGTCACTGGCCTGAATGAGGAAGTCCTCTAAAACATTCAGTGAGGGCAAGGTGTGGCAAGTCCTACCTGAAAGACAATATAAAGCAATAGAAACTCTTTATCTTTGAGATAAAGAGTATTAGTTGGTCTAGAATCGACTCAAGCTGTTGTGACTTTGCTCAGTTATTTTGCATGCATGTCAGCACTTGGCTGAGGTGTTTGTGGATAGCAGCAATTTCAACACTGTAAGTAAATTTTCCTACAATCTTCTAACATTTACCTTAAAATAACATTGTAAAATAATCAGTGTATTCACTTGAGATAATCACAATCTGATCGCTGACATGAAGTATAAAGTCCTGACTGCATTACAACTCAACATGTTGTGACTTTTTCTCAGAAAAAATATATTAGAAGAGTTTAAAGTTTAAATTAAAAAAGTTTTAAAATGATTTTGTTTAAATTATTTTGCAGATATGTCAGTACTTGGCTCAGGTGTTTGCAGATAGCAGCCTAGGTGATAAATGTCATGTCTAATTGTACAGTATTATATGTAGCCATGTAGATAGTTTCTGATTGAATTGAATTGCCCTTACTAATTAATATCTGTGTGGCCCTAGATACCATGGGGGTAAATGTAATTTTGTTTGAGCTTCTCACAACACTGAAAAATTACGTAAGAAACATAATGGCACCAACTGTTGTAACAGTAATGTCATAATTTTGTCTTTTTACAGAGTTTCTGTATCCTGAAGCAAAGAAATGAATGTCTTTACACAGTTACAAGTGACACCCCCCCCCCCCAACAGAAACACATCCTATAATACAGTGTATAATTGACAACAAGCTCAACAAGCTCAAAAAACGACTGAAGGACAACAACATTAATCAAGTTTACCAATGCAAAGAGTGGAATGACTATATAACCCCACTGACTGCTGCTGTTGTTAATCACAACAAAGATATCTGTGCCTTCCTTTTGAAGCAGGTTGCTGATCCAAATATTATTTCTCAAAAAGGCTTTACACCTTTACTATCCAAAGCACCAACTCTTTTTGTGGAAAAACTGCTTGAAGCCAAAGCAAATCCAAATGGATGGAATCTACGATTCACACCACTGCACACTGCTGCCATCAATGACAGAGATGATGTCATGAAAGTGCTCATTTCTGCTGGTGCACTGGTAACTTTGTTACCTGTCACTGATCCTGAACATATTGTTAACAATGAAAAAATATCTCAGATGATTCATAAACTTGCATCCAAAGGAGATGAAGTTTGCTCCAAAATCAGATATTTTCTGGAAATGGAAATTGCTGTGCAAAGGAAACCAGCTGAAGAAGTGTTTAAAACTTTTGACAGTCACATGCTGCTGGAGGATCCTCAGACCCATCTGACCATGATTGAAATACTTTTTAATGTAACTGGGCCAAATGCAGAAAAATATCACCAGGGAAGTATCAAATGGCTGAAGGACACTGATAATGTGAACATCTACATTGCAGGTGCAGTCAGTCGCCCTCCAAACATTCCAGTGGAATATGTAGATCAGGCAATTTTTAGTTTATATAGAGTTTTGTGTACTGTAGAAGAGATACCAAATGAACAAGCATGTGCCATGATCCCCCAACTGGAACAGCTTTGCTTAAAAAACAAACCCACTGTAGAAGTCATTCTGCCAGTATTGTATTTGATAACACAGAAAACCAAAGGAACAAATGGCTGGGATCCCAACAAGTTGTGCAAGACAATTGCTAACCAAGTTTCAATATAAATAGAAGAGAAATTGACAAAACCTAAGAATGATTTCTTCTATTTTTGATACTTTTTACTGATGATATGGTTGTACCACTGTAGTAACTATTGTTGTTTATTTCAATCATCATACAATTTTACATTTTTTTGTTCTTATGTTTTTCTGTGATGTTGTTGCTGTTATGTTGGGGGAAGAAAGTCAGGAAGTAGATATAATGACCTCTGACATGTCAAATCATATGTTGATTTCTTTCACAGATATCAGAGCTGGGACAGGTAGTGTTTTGATTTAATTTAGTTTCTTGAGCTGTTTCTGACTGTCACATTATCTGATGTCAGGTTCTCTCAGAAGTGCTGCTATTTCAGAAGACAGTGAGAAATAAAGACGTTTGGTTCTGTTCTTTAAAAATACTGAATGTTGGCTTAATATTCATAACAAAATAAAAAAAATATATATATAAAATTATGATGGAATATGCCAGCTTTACAAAATGCAAGTTCTTCAGTATGATTTTGTTTTAATTATATAAAATGTTACTCTTAAAATATATTATGTAAGAGTATCAAAATAAATGTGTACAATCATAATGTGTGTTTTATCATGTTTTTGTTCGGGTCATGGCAGTCAAAGATCAAGTCTCCTTTATCAAGATGAACTGCTCTTTAAATGTGTTTACTTTAATAAAAAAGACAATAGTCATAATATTGTATAGACAGAGCAGAGTATTGACTAATCTCTTAAAGGAGCACATGGTAAATTTGTCCTCCAACCTTTTAATGATATAAATAATACAAAACCTGTCACAGCAGTTATTTGTTCCAACTCAAACCTGCACTGCACCTTCCTCTTCATTTCTGGGAAATTCTCCTCGATCATAGTAGCAGTTAATCTATTTATAAACCTGGAACCAAACCTTTGTAATGTGGCTTAATCTGTTATCCATAGAAGCAATTGTGCCCTGCTTTTACTGTAAGAAGAGAAGTGTCCCACTATAATGATTACAACTAGCATTTGCATTAAATATTACTGATTTTACACACTGAAATGCCAAGTGTAAGCAAAATTTAGGCAATACATATTGAAACATCTTCATTTACTACTAATACAAAATGGGAACATACAACAGAATAACAAAGAGTAGTTACATACCAGTGCACTTAATCATCATAATCAGTCTATCAGTGGTTGGTCCAACCTGTTCAGTGTTCTAGCAGATTTGATTGGGGTGTAACTGTGAATAAAACAATAGCGTGACAGAGACAAACAGAGGGAAAAAGCACAGCAGCTTGAGTTTTGTTCATACTACAACCCCAATCCAAAAATTCCCACCACAGTAAACATTTAGGAACTAAGGACACTAATTATTGATGTTTTGAAAGTGAAATTCTTTCACATTTTTGCTTGATATACAGTACTGTGCAAAAGGTTTAGGCTGGTGTAAAGAAATGCTATAAAGCGAGAATGCTTTCAAAAATATAAAATGCAAAATTGTTTATTTTCATCAATTAACAAAATGCAAAGTGAGCAAACAGAAGAAAAATCTAAATCAAATCAATATTCGGTGTGTAGGAGGCTTAAAACTGGGTGAGGAGCAGCCAAACTCTGCTACCACATCACGTCACTTCCTGCCCCTGTATGTTTCAATCCACTTTTAACTGTCTGCCCCGCCTCACCTATGTCTTGTCATCCCTCCCCTTGTCTTGCTGACACTTTTGGCTGGTTAGTCATAGTGCATTGGTGTCGAGATACCAGATACCATTTGTTTGTGTCCACTGACTGCTTACCTGTGTGACAAGGACTCTTTTTGGTAAGTAAAAGTCTATACTGTGACTTGAGATCTGTTTTTTGAGTTAGTCTTTACCTGTTGTAACATCTACATTACATTATGGTGTTATTTGAACTTTTCTTATAGTTTGTAGGCTACCCATAATTAAAGTTCAACCAGTCCAAACATGTTCAGCACAGGATATTTAATGTACTGTAAATGGCAGGAACGAGAAAGAGAGTGGAGAGACAGACAGAGAGAGACGATTGAGCTCAGAGCTTATTTTATCAATATCAACAGGATACTGAATAGGGACTTTTTCACACTCAAATAAGATAAACCTACTTCAAATTCTTAAGTCATTATTAGTGGGCTATAATCTAAAACGTTACCAGAGTGTGACTGAACAAAGTTAAGCTGTAGTTTCTTGCCTTGCAGCAAATAAGTTAATTTTTAACAAATAAGTTAAAAATGAACACTAATTATTTTTTATTGTGCTAAAGGAAGAATGTGGCCACAGTATGATATCGAAGTGGTGCCAGATGTTCGCAGGGTGTGTCTGTAATGTTTTAAACTTTATCTGTTCAAGATTTGATTGAATCAGTGCTGGTCATCGTCTTAATATGTGTTCATGTGTTCAAGAGTCTCTGGATATGAACTGCAGTGTTATGAGCATTTTAGATATGGAAAATGTTTTTACATATTTTGGTCCAAACAGGAAGTTCATGTCTGAGAGGGACTAACTTTGTGTCTCTCTGCTGCTCTCTGGTATTGTGGAAGAAGATATTTTAATATTTTTGTATATTCTTAATACGAGTGTCTCTGCTGAAAGTTAACCATCTACTACATTAATTAACGTACCTCTGTGAATGAACCTTTTGTTGTATTGTGAGGAAGAGCCCAGTTGTCGCCTGAAATTACATTTTAACTGTCCCCAACCACTCTTCTCTTTTAATCTGTGGCTTTACAAAACAAGTTGTGTCCTTCTTGATCACAGGAAGTCATTACTATTGTAATTACACAGACTCACAGTCACTGGTTTCGCACCGTGTTCGCATTCAGGACCAGGAAGTTTGTTCCCTCACCTGCTGGTGAAATTTGCATTGTCATCTCTGTGATGCCATTTCCTGTAAAACTGCGTAACTTGACAAACAACCCTACTGCAGCAGACAGTATCATGCCACCATATTGTGAAGCTGTCTCTGCTGCGCAGTAAATAAAACTCATCTTGAACCGGGCAAAGATTTTGGACCTGAAGGAATCCTTTTCTTCAGCAGTATTATTCAACACTAGTGTATCAAAAAGTCACACAAGTGAACTATCAGTCTGGCCTAGTAAAGTATGGGAAACTGGTGGAGTACATGCAAAGCTGATTGTCTCTGACATTAAACGCAAAAACACCACGTCACATAGTTATGATCTTGGAAGTAGTACAAATTATTTTTTGATTCCATCTGAATTGTGCCACAAATTACATATTTTCTTTGTCAATTTCAAGTCAAGACAGTCTCAGTTTGTCCTAAAACTGTTTGAGCAGAAGATTGTGAAAGTACGTAATTAGAAAGACACACTCAGATGCCAAGTAAGTGACATCATGTTTTTTAATTCCAACAGCTCTCATTGGCTGTTGAAACTACACTGCCTGTGTGTTTTCAGGCTGGTATGTGGTCACACAACAGTGGGTTTTACTTGTTCTTTCTCTTCACTGCTGATAAAAGTACCAGGAGACGCTGGATAAAACACTTCTGGTATGATACAAGGGGCAGCAAGATTAGTGTTCATGACGTATATTGAGTGAGACAATAGATGTTGTTCACACAAAACTAAACTACAATAAACTGAGACTTTCTTAACTTGTGACATTATGTTTAAAATTGTCAGATAACATGTAATTTGTGGCACAGTTCAAACAGAATCCAAAAAGAATTTGTCTCTCACCACTACATTCATATTTTTTCCAAATTTTGTTCCCATGGGGCACACTGGAAGGGACATGACTTAGACACTGTTAGTGTAGCAAGGCTCTTGCCTTTTGCCAGGCCGCTATTGTAAATAAGAATTTGTTCTTAATGACTTGCCTGGTTAAATAAAAGTTAAATAAAAACAAGGATGCTACTAATGATTAATGTTTAAAGAGAATGTTGTAGCTGCAAAACTAAAATGATTAATGAATTTTCCCCATGAATTAATCAAAAGAAATTATAGCTGCTGTGCAGCAATGGTCGGGGCCGGGCAATTTTAGGCAAAATTAGGCAATTCTGAGCAACAAGCAGAGTGTAGGAAGATGAAAAAAAAGGTGGCATTCTAATGTGCATTTTACATCAGTTGAGGCTTGAACTCACAATTTCTGGCACAAGAGACTGCTCTATCTCACGGAGCTAATTAGCAAGAAACAACTTTGTGGTATATATGTTTAAAACTTCTTCTAGCTCATTATCGGAATTCTACAGCTGCAATGATTAGTCAATAAATCAATAAGTCAAACACATAATTAACCCACAACTGTCTCATGATGGATTGATAGTTTCAGGCATCAGTGTTGGAATTACCTTCACAGATTTGAGGATATCCTCCTCAAATCTTGCTTTATCATGGTTTTGGACCTTTAGTCAGACAAAGTGAGATGTTTGTGGATGCTGGATTGGAATTGGGGAAAGGTAATATGAATTTTACATAATTTTATAGACAAACATTTAATATTGAAAATAACTGGAATGCTAATTAATAATGAAATGATTCATAGCAGAGATAAAAGTGTTGATAAAGAGTATTTGTCTCTCCGCGAAACTGCCTGGATCATAATTATTTTAACCTTAGCAGCCTCTAATCCACATAGCATGATACCTGAACATAAGACTTTCACATTAGAATGTCTGTTCTGCCATAGCTAAGGCTTGAACTCACAATTTCTGAGACTGAGGTCTGTCTTTTATCTCACTGAGCTAACTGGCAAGTGACAGTTCATGTGGCTTCACAAGTTGACTAAGCCAAGCATCAGGGTGCCAGACAGTAGCCATCCATGCCATGGAAAAGCAAATTTCAAAGTGAAAGTTCCAAAGCTGTAGCACATACCGTTTACAGTCAAACATTTTGATGCACTGTAGGCTCAATTTTTGATAAATCAAAAATCTGTGTGGATCGTTTGTGTAGGACAGTCTGAAGATGCTCTGTAGCAAGTTTGGTGTCAATTGAGCAAAAATTGTGGGAGGAGATAGGTTTAATAAGTTTTACAGTTTTTGAAAAAAACAGAGTGATGGACTTCATAATTTGCAATAGGTTTAAATGTACAAAAGTTTCTTCAGTATTGGGGCTATGTTTTGCAAATCTGTAGCACATATGGTTGATTTGTTATGAATTTTCAAAATTTGGAACTTTAGAGGCTTGCTGTAGCGCCACCATCAGGACAATTGGCCTGTTTTTGCAGCTGAGGCAATCTGACATGGGACTGGACCTTTGTGCAAAGTTTGGTAATTTTTCACGCATGGGAAGTAGGATTTCTTTTTAAGTGGCTAATGCACCACTCACTGAAATTTTGCCAGGAAAAATGTAAACACAGGCTCATGTCATCTGATTTCAAGGAGAATCTGACCCAGTGACAGACATTAAGAACAACTATGCAGATATATATCTCACTGACAGTCTCATTTGCTTATGTAGGTCATATAAAGACATTGGTGTGAAATTTAAACTGTTTCTACATCAGTTAAACGCTCCTTTTAGTGGCTTTAAAGTGCAACAACTACTACACCTCTGTAATAAAATCACAGGAAACTATTCACCATTTAGAGGCAAATAGAGTGCAACTTATTTTGTAACATGTAGGGCAGCTTAGAGGGCACTGAATCACATTTTCTCTATTGAAAGGCCTCCCATGAGGGCACTTATACCACGTTTCATCTGCAAACAATGCAAACAAAAGGGCAAGTTTGTGGTGTTTATTCAAACATGGGTGCACCAGGGTGGCAATCACTTAGAAATATGATATCTTTTCCTTTTACCTGCTACAACCAGAAATTATTTCTATATATATTATTAGACATTTCACATGTTGGTGAACTGAATTTGGTTTGAATATCTAAAAGCACTAAAAAAATGCTTGGGAAAAAAAATAAATGGGCATTTAAGCAAAAATTCTAATGATCACTTTTGGCTGTTTGTCTGAAGTTTAAGATGGCAGCAAATATTGTAACGGTAACATTTTTTTTTTCTTTCACAGTTACTTTAAAGCAAAGGAATGGATTTCTTCACACATCTACAAAGGACATTCTCAGATACACATCCTGGAATACAGTGTATACTTGACAACAACCTCAAGACGCTCAAAAAATTATTAGCAGACAACAATATCAATTCTGCTTACCTATACAGAGACCTGGATGACTATATGTCCGCACTGACTGCTGCTGTTGTTAATCACAACAGGGATATTTGTACTTACCTTTTGCAGCAGGGTGCAAATCCAAACATTACTTCTCAAGATGGCTTTACACCTTTACATTTAGTCTCACTATCCAAAGCACCAACTCCTTTTGTGGAAAAACTGCTTGAAGCCAAAGCAAATCCAAATGGATGGAAACTACAGCCATTCACACCACTGCAAACTGCTGCCATCAATGACAGAGATGGTGTTGTGAAACTGCTAATTTCTGCTGGTGTACTGGTAACTTTGTTACCTGTCACTGATCCTGACTATAATAATAATGAAAACATATCTGGAATGATTCATGAACTCGCATTTAAAGGAGATAAAGTTTGCTCCAAAATCAGACATTTCCTGGAAATGCAAATTGCTGTGCAAAGGAAGCCACCAGAAGAAGTGTTTAAAACTTTAGACAGTCACGTGCTGCTGGAGGATCCTCAGACATATCTGATGATTAAAATACTGCTATATGCAGGAAAGTACTGCCAGGGAAGTATCAAATGGCTGAAGGACACTGATAATGTGAACACCTACATTGCAGGTGCAGTCAGACGCCTTCCAAACATTCCAGAGAAACATGTACATCAGGTAATTTGTAATTTATATACAATAATGTGTACTGTAGAAGAGATACCAAATGAGCAAGCATGTGCCATGATCCCCCAACTGGAACAGCTTTGCTTAAAAAACAGACCCGATATACAAGTTATTCTGCAAGTACTGTATGTGATAACACAGAAAACCAAAGGAATAAATGGCTGGGATCCCAACAAGTTATGCAAGACAATTGTTCCTATTGTGAAAAAAGAATACTCCACTAATGCAAGAGTCTTCACATTCGGGATATTTGGAAACTTGCTGTTATTTGATTCCACACCTGACATCTTTACATCAGTGAGGATAACTTCAGCGCCTTCACTTCAGGGTCAACTTCAATTGTTAAGCCATCAGACTTCAACAGCACTATAT
The DNA here is from genome assembly GCA_034769285.1 of Lutjanus argentimaculatus. Lineage (NCBI taxonomy): Eukaryota > Metazoa > Chordata > Actinopteri > Lutjaniformes > Lutjanidae > Lutjanus > Lutjanus argentimaculatus. The sequence continues at coordinate 9,315,801 of JAWZSL010000018.1, read as the reverse complement.
CAACAATAAGAAAGGAATGGCTACAAATCAGCAAAAAGTGGAGAAAAAAATTAGAGAAGCTTCTGAGCACTGATGAAAGTAAAATCACCAGAATTGGGAGCATGATTTATAAGAATGATCCAGATTTCCACATCGCGAAAGGAAGTGATGGTACTGAAGTCTTCTTGGGGCTGAGAGACGACGGCACTGAAGTTGCTATTAAGAGAATGTCTAAAAGCAACTATGAAGTTCTGAAGAATGAAAAAAGTTTTCTACAACTTCCAGAGCTTTATGATTCATCTATTGTACGATACATTGACTTTGCAGAGGATGAGAACTTTGGATATCTCTGCCTTCAACTCTGTGAATGGACTCTGGAAAAATATATCAAAAAGATTCAGAATCGGAAATACTTTATTGATCGCCAGGGGAAAATTATTAATGATGTTAGTCAGGTGAAAAAGACACTTGTCTATCAGTTTCTTGACAGTTTGAAGGTGCTTCATTGTCAAAATCACCCCATTGTCCACCGGGATTTGAAACCGCAGAATGTTTTGATCGGTGAGATAAAAAATATACTGAATAAACAACAATATTTGAATTTATAATTGTCGCATTTTATTTCCTGAGTTTGTCTCCCTATTTTTTCCTGCAGATGTCACTGGGAAGGCGAGATTAGCTGATTTTGGCATCAGTAGACGATTAACAAAAGAAGCTGACATACCATACAAGAAAGCCGCTGATATACAGGTCAGTTTTACTGCCACACAAACTTTATTGATGACTGAAAAATCCTTCCTTAATTGCAAAACTGTTCTTTCTATTCTTAAGGCGGCAGGGATGGTGATTTATTTTATCCTCTCTGGAGGACACCATCTTCCAAACAAATCCTCTAAATGTGAGAGCAACATTGAGGATGGTAAATACAGTTTGGACCATGTTCAAGATGTGGTGGCAAAGGACCTCATCGAGTGGATGATCAATGAAGACCCAAAGAAGAGACCTACAGTGGAAGAATGCTTGAGTCATCCTTTCTTCTGGACCAGTGACAGGTAGAATCATGTTTATCATGGCCAATTAATTCTGATAATACTGATTTGCTATTGCTTCTATATTTTGTAGCTAGCATAGCGTTAGCAAGACTTAAAGTCCTCAGCCGCACTAGCAGCTCTGTGAGGCTATTCTTGAAGACAAAGTGGTGCTTTCATCTAAATACTAACATCTGCATGCTAACAATGACAATGCTAACATGCTGATGCAAAGCAGGTTTACCATGGTCACCTTAGTTAGTGGGACACCATGCCAATATTTGGCAGTTAATAGGAAACACAAATTACAGCTGACACTGATAACTACTGCTACCAACAAAGTAATGGACAAATTGAAAAACTGACTTGGCATCAGAGCAGGGCTCAGCAACCTTTACTCTCAAAAGAGACATTTTTGGTTTAAAATATATATATGTATATATATATATATATATATATATATATATATATGTGTGTGTGTGTATATATATATATATATATATAATATATATATATATATACACATATTTATACTGCCCTGAGCTGCAACTAAAGTCACTGTCCCATAGACACAATGAAGCACATTTTAGTTGATGAAGTATTCAAAATAAATAAATACATAAAAATAAATCAAACATAATGAGAAAATAAATAATCACTCTAAGTCTGCAAGAATTATAAATGAAAATTTTTAAAAAAACATTACTCTAAAAAAATAAATAAATAAAAAGAAAGAAAATTGTTTTAACTTTAAAAACTTAGTATCAAGTCAGCCTCAAAATTATAAGTTGTCTGAATTTGAAAAGATAAGTTGAGGTATATTGTAATGATTCAAAACAAACTTCTCAAGTCCAATAAACTTGATATTAATTCACTTGTACTTGAGAAAACACATTTGATAACCATGAAATATTAAGTTGAACCAACAACTCTTCAGTCACACTGACAAAAATTACGAACAAATTTGATTTCCTCTTAGATTTTCTCAGTTTGAAAAGTCACTTCTTCATTTCACAAAGACTGTACAGCTTCAGCTGCTCCTGTTGGAGCCACTTTGTTCCAGTATCGGCCACAAAGACAATATGTGGAAATGCCCTCAAAAAATAATAATGGAAGGTCTCAGGATGCGTGCTAGGAAGTCTGCTAATATGCTGATCATGTTTCTTTAAAAACTAAATTTAATGAGTTGATTGAACTGTGTCTGCGTGGGTTCTCTCTGGGTACTCCGGCTTCCTCCCACAGTCTAAAGACATGCAGCATAATAGGTTAATTGGTGGCTCTAAATTGCCCGTAGGTGTGAATGTGAGAGTGAGTGGTTCTCTGTGTCTATGTGTCAGCCCTGTGATGAACTGGTGACTTGTCCAGGGTGTACCCTGCCTCTCGCCCAATGTCAGCTGGGATAGGCTCCAGCCCCCCAACGACCCTCACGGATAAGCGGTTACAGAAAATGGATGGATGGATGATTTAACTGTGTAGAGCACATTCATTAAACTCATCACTTCAAGTCAAAGTTAGAAGAACTCATGTTTATAAGTTCTGAAATGTTAAGAAAATATTCTAGAAATGTTTTGTTATATTAACTCGAATGAATAAAACACAGACATTTCCATTATTATTAAATATCAAATGATACATCAAAGAAGTCTATGAAGAAGTTAATCAAATTATTTACCTGAAGTCACCCCACTGTGTTCTGTGTCTTCCCTGTGTTGCATATGTTTTGTGAAACATGCACTTTAAACATACATTTATTTTTCAGGAGAGCTGAATACTTGAGACGGATTGGAAACAGGAAGGAGGTGGTAAAGTATCGAGAGGCTGACCAAAAATTAATTTCTTCGCTGGAAAATTATGCTGGGGAAGCATCCAAAGAGTGGAAAACTAAGGTGACAGCAACAGTTTTATTCTTTATTTTGATTTTATTCTTTATTATGAACCACACTAGTTTGTATTCCTGATTCCACTTCATCATGAAGTACAGACGCCAATCCTAAAAATGTTGGGAGGGTGTGTAAATGTAAATAAAAACCAAATGCAGTGATTTGCAGATACTTTTCAACATATATTCAACTGAATACAGTATAAAGATAAAATATTTAATGATCAAACTGATTAACTTAATTGTTTTTTGTAGATATTCACTCATTCTGAAATTGATGCCTGCAACACGTTTCAAAAAAATTTGTGTTACATCACCTGTTCTTTTATAAACACTCAATAACCATTTAAAACTGAGGACACAAATTATTGAAGATTTGAAAGTGAAATTCTTTCCCATTCTTACTTGATATATGACTTCAGTTGTTCAACAGTCTGGAGTCTCTGTTGTCGTCTTGCTGAATTAAAGAGGGACGTCTCTGAAAAAGACGTCGTCTGGATGGCAGCATTTGTTGCTTGGGTACTAACACACCCAATACCATCACAGATGCTGGCTTTAATCTGGATGGTTCTTTCTCTCTTTTGCTCATGAGATTCACAATCTCTGAAAACAATTTGAAACATGAACTCATCAGACCACAGTAAAATGTTCCACTTCTGTGCATGGTGAAGTCTTGACTTGCATGCAGGTGCAGCAGTCAATTATGTTTACTGAAAACAGTTTTTCCAAGCCCATGTAGTATTATTTATACAATCGTGGGCTTTTATTGTTCTGTCGTCATGACGGATTGAACCTCACAGGAATCCAATGTTGGTTTTCAGTCTTGCCCCCTGTGTGCAGAGACTTCTCCAGATTCTCTGAATCTTTCACTGATGTTATGGGTCGTAGATGGTGAAACCCTTAAGGTCCTTGCAATTGTGCAGTGAGAAACGTTCTTAAACTGTTGGATTATTTGCCAACACAGTTTTTCAAGTGAACCTTCAACCATCTTTTCTTGCGAACGATTGAGCCTCTCTAGGATGCCCCTTTCATACCAATGGGTGTTTTTTGAGCGTTTCACAACTTTAAATGTCTTTTGTTGCACCTGCACCAACTTTCTGGAAACATGGTGCAGGCAACAAATTCAGAATAATTGTGTATTTACAAAAACCCAAATAAAGTTTCAGTTTGAACATTAAATATCTTCTCATCAAAAAGATTTGCAAATGATTGCATTCTGTTTTTGTCCCAACTTTATGGCACTGAGGTTTGTACAGTTGTAACTAATGTTTGACATTTATAGATTCCAAAGTTGGTCGAGAAGATGGATCCCAAAAACAAAGCCTACACTGACAACACACTGGGATTACTGCGCTTCATACGGAACGTCCGAGAGCACCCGTAAGTTAAACTGAGTTTAAAAAAATGAAGTGCCTTGATATGTCAAGAATAAAACAATCTTTACTGTATATAAAGGGGTTGGTGAAGCTTTGACTAGTGTAGGACATCAGAGTGGACTTCTGATGAGCTCTTGTTATGATTAAGTGGAGGTGAATGGGGTGCAGGCAGGTCACAACAACAACGCACTGAAATGGCATCAGCAAAGAGGATAACACATGCCAAGTTTGACAACAACAACATGATTGGCTGATGGAGACTGTAGCCAAATCTGGTTGTTTTAACTGAGAGACTGAACATCTTATAATCAGCTGATTAAGGGAGAAGTGGAAAGAGAGAAAACAGAAAGAAATGTGACTGAGACATAAAGATAGTCCTCCTGATTTAGCTTTACATTTTGACAAGTGCAGGTCTTTGGCACATGTAGGATTAAGGAAGTACTTGTGAGGATAACATTAGTATAAGTTTAATACCCTCTCCCTTTACTTAAATAATGACTTACATGACATTACTTTGTTTTTGTTGCCACTCATTACAACAGAAAATCTTTTTTGCTAAACAAAATAGACTTTCCTCTTATCTCCCCCTGGGTTTCAGGAGGACTAAAAACTAAAACTTCTTCAGACACGGAAAAAAAATCACTCTTAGGTTGAACTAATCACAACCAGGTGACACATTTCAAGTTGACATTTCTTGATTTCAAGGGCCACAAGACAAAAGGTTGGGAACCATTGACACATTGTAGATATTCTTGTTATACAATTTTATTTCTTTGTTTGCAGTCCCCAAGATGCACCCGTTGATATGATGGCATTATTTCCTGATCTCTTCGGATGTGTTTACAAGTTCGCCAAGACCCGAGGGTGGAATTCAGAGACTTCCTTGAAGGAAATGTTTCAAAGAGAAGACATCAACACCAACTTTACAATGCTGTCCATAAATCATGAGAAGAAACCAAAGATTTGTCCCAGTTCAGGGGGCCCTCAACCCCAGTGAAGTTAAATTTTAAAAAAAGGTTTTAAAGGGACTTCAAAAAATAAAACCTTTAGAGCCCTTATAAGCAGTCAAAAATTTGGGACAGGGTCTAAATGTCTTTTTTTTAAAAAAAGTCTGTTGGGTTTGTCACAAACAGTATGAAAAGAATATAGGAACTATTTTAAAAAAGGTGGGTTTAAAAGGTGATTTTCCCTTTTAGAAACATTTTAAGTAATTTTTCCCCTTAAACTTAAGTATTTGTATTTTCTTTTTCTTTTAATATATTAAGGAACTTTTTCCACTTTTTTTTTAAACCTTTTATCTGTTTTAAAACGTTTAAAGACACACAAGTCTTTGTGATAAAAAAACAAACAACATTAGGTTTTTTTAGAGTTGAACCACCAGGGGTTTTCAATAAAAAATAAAAAAGGGGAAATTTGGGACAAAACCTAAGAATGACTTCTTCTTTTTTTTGGAAAATTTTTACTGATGATTTTGGGGTTGTACAACTGTTTAACTATTGTTTTTTTAATTTCAACCCATCATAAAATTTTTTTAAAATTTTTTTGTTCTTTTTTTTTTTCCCGTAAAATGTTGGGCTTTTATTTTTTGGGGGAAAAAAGCCCGGGAAAGTAAAATAAAATGACCTCTGACATGCCCAAATCATATTTTGATTTTTTTCACAGATATCAGACTGGGAAGGTGGGTTTTTTTGTTTTAATTTAGTTTTTTTTGAGCTGTTTCTGACTGTCACTTTTTTTGATGTCAGGGTCTCTCAGAAGTGCTTGCTATTTCAGAAAGACAGTAAAAGAAATAAAGATTTTGGTTTCTGTTCTTTAAAATGCAAAATTTTGGGTTTAAAATATTCATAACAAAAAAAAAAAAAATATAAAAAATTATAAGGGGAATATCCCAGTTTTAACAAAATGCAAGTTCTTCACTAGATTTTGTTTTAATTAAATAAAATGTTACTCTTAAAATATATTATGTAAAAGAAAATCAAAAAAAAAGGGGGTAAATGTAAAAACAAAGAGGGGTTTTTATCTTTTTTTTGTTTGAGTAGGGGCAGTAAAAGTTTAAAGGGTCTCCTCTATCAAGTGAATGCTTTTTTAAATGTTTTTATTTTAACAAAAGCCCACCCCAATAGTCAAAATTATTGTATAGCCCAGGCGGGAGTGTTTTTTTTTTTAATTTCTAAAGGGGGAAAAAGGAAAATTTTTGTCAGTTGTTTTAAACATTTTAGTCCAAAAATGTTCAAAAACATAGCAATTTGATTTGGGCTGTAACAAAAGGAAAAAATAAAGTGAAACAAACATAGTCAGTGAAGAGGGGACAGAGGACAGCCCTCCCCCCCGTCTCCTAACCCCGGGAACAACGGGAAACCCTTTAAGTCTTTTTCATTTCCACCCCTTTTAATACAGCGTGCTCCTCCCCCACGGAACACAGAAAAAGGTCTTCAGCCCATCAGGTACGTGAAAAAACCCCTCCCCCAAAAGGGGCCCCCAAAAGGGGAAAAGGGGAGACGAGACCCCCCCCTTTCCCCTTTCCTCACTAAATTTATTTTCAAAATTTAATTAAAAAATGAGAGGGCCCACCCTTTTCGAGGTGAAAAAGAAGAAATTAGAGATGGGGGTGGGGGAGGGGGGCAATACAGAAAAAAAACTAATCTAAAACTGGACCCACCAAAAAGTGGGCATTCAGGATTAATTTTTCCTACTAGAGATGCAAAAACGAATTTATTGTTTTTTGTTTTTACTGCCCTTTTACCTTTGAAATTCCAAACTATAATTTTTTTGTACTATTTTTTAAAACCCCCCAAAAAAAACCAACTTTGAGGTAATAAAAATAAATTTTTTTTCAAAAACAAAAACGCTTCAAATTACATGCGGGTGTAGAAGTTTTGGGTGGGGGTTCAAGTTCATTTTAGGTGTTTTCTTCCTTTTTTTTGTTATTAATATTTTTTTTATGGATTTTATTTTTCTGTGTAACCACTTACTCACCCCAAAAACATAGATAACTTACAATAAAATACAGGCTTGGGGCCCCATTGAACACCCCTGATTTTTTTTTTCAGTAAAAATTTTGCGTTTGCACAGGATTTTGACACACCCTTGCCCACTTTTCCAAAGGTGGTGTTTTTGTCTTTTCCCAGCCCCAAGTCATGTTTGTGTTTTCCTTTTTTTACAAAACTCCCCATCTCCTCTTGTTTGAGAGGGTTTCACTTCTCCTTCTTGTTTCAGCCCCACTTTTGATTGTCTGATCCCCCCGTTGGCCGGGACCTATTTTCTTGTCATCCCCCCCTAAACTTGAGAATCGGTCTTGTGATGGTGATGGGAAGCCCGGGCTCTTTTAAAAGGTTTTCGGCTTTTTGGCTCGGGTCCTTTTTACAGCCCCAAATGGCCCCCAAAATGGCGCTTCATTTAGTATTACTGGGCCCCCTTCTATTTTATCCAATATAGAAATTATAAAAATGGTTTGTTTTTGGGGTAAGCAATTTTTTTTTTTCAGTTTTCCATAAAAGCCTTTTTTTTAAAGGGAAATTTTTTTTTCCCGTTAAAAAAAAAAATCCCACATTTGCTTTGTTTAACTTTTTAAGCCCCCAATATTTTAAAAAATTCACCCAGATCCTGCTTCTTTTTCTTTATTTGGCCCCATTTACAAAGTGAAAAAATGAGTGAAAAAAAAATTTCATTTTTTTCCAGGCGCGTTGTTTTTTAAATCCCTTCTCTCAGTTGCTCTGGGGTTCCCTGGCCTTTTATGCAAAGGCTGCCTACTTTCATATAATGGAAAGACCCCCTTATCTGTCCTTGCATGTGTTTGGCCCGCAGGTGACCCCCTCAAAATAAAGCCCCGCCCCCCCCTGCATGGATTCTCAGCAGGGGACGGGTATGTTTTCTCAGCAGATTTTGAAAGGGGGTGGCTAAAGATTGGGCTTTCTTCGCCGGGAGCCCGGCCTTCTCTTTTCGCTACAAAGAAGGCTTTTAGAGTACACTTTGGGGCGGGTTTCGCCCCTTAGTGCTTTGGTTTTATCATCCCGGCCCATGTTTTTTTTTTTTGTTTTTTTTTCTTTGTTTCCCCTCCACTGACGCTCTCCTGTGTGAAAAAACCTTTTTTTCGGGTAAGTAAAAACTATTTTTTGGAATTTAAAAACTTTTTTTTTGAGTTAGCCCGTGTTTGGGCTTATTTTTTGAAAACACGTACCCCATTTTAAACATCAGGGGTTTTTATTTGAACTTTTATTATGGATTGTAGGTAATCCAAGAAACCATTACAAAAATAAAAGCACAGAATTTTTAATTGTAAATGGAAGAAGAAGGAAAAAGAGCAGAGAGCCAACTGAGTTCAGAGTTTGTTTTATCGACACCAGCGGGATACTAAATTGAAGGGGTGCGGGGTGTGTTGTAACTTTTTTAAACTTTTCTTTTTAAGATTTGTTTGAATCTTTGCTGGCCCTCGTCTTAATATGTTTTTATGGGGGTTCCCAAGAGTTTTCTGGATATAAAACTGCAGTGTTATGAGCATTTTAGATAGGGGAAAATGTTTTTACATATTTTTGGCCCAAACAGGAAGTTAAAGTCTAAAGAGGGACTAATTTTTGTGTCTGTCTGTGCTCTTGGTTTTGGTGAAAGAAGATTTTTTAAATTTTTAAATTTTTTTGTATGTTCTTAACATGAGTGTTCTCCCTAAAAGTTAGCCATCTATTACTTTAAAATTAAACGTACCTTGTAAAGGGAACCTTTTTTTTGTATTGTGGGGAAGACCCGTTACCCCCTTGAAATTACATTTTAACTGCCCCCAAAAACCACTCCCCTTTTTTTAAATCTGGGGCCCTTTAAAAAAACAAGTTGTGTCCTTCTTGATAAAGGAAAGTCATTACTATTGTAATTACCCAGACTCACATTCACGGGTTTTTTTGGCTGTAAAAGGGGGCATGTTTCCTCCCTTCGGTGGGGGTTTTTGCTTTCTGACCCCCTGTGGTGAAATTTCCCGGGGAAAAATGTGCAGAATTTGCCCAAAACAACCCAACTGCAGCAGACAGAATCATCCCCACCATACGTAAAGCTGTCTCTGCTGCACAGTAAATAAAACTAAATCTTGAACCGGGCCAAAAAATTTTGGCCCTGAAGGAATCCTTTTTCCAGAGTTTTTATTCAACACTAGTGATAAAAAAGTCACACAAGTAAAATATCCTTTGGCCCGGGGGTCACGTAGGGGAAAAATGGTGGAGTACATGCAAACCCGATTGTCTTTGACAAAAAAATGTAGAAACACCACTCATTGATTTATGTTTTGGGAAGGAGTAAACTCTGTTTGGCCTTACTGGGCGGGATTTCTCTAACAAGGGCCTAAGTCCACCCCTTCCATTTTAAAATTGTGCCACAAATCCCACTTTTTGTTTGTAAATTTTTAAAGGGTCAAGACATTTCACATTTTGTCCAAAAACATTTTTTGGCACAAGATGTGAAACTAAAAAGGATTTTACAACTCGATGTCATGATTTTTTTTTTTTAAAAAAAGTTCACATTAGTGCTGAAGCTATGCTCCCTTTGTTTTGTTTTTCAGACCAGGATGTGGCCCCAAAAACGGCGGGTCTTACTCACCCCTTTCTTTTCACTGGATACAAAAAAAAACCAAAAAGCTGAAAAAAACACTTCTGGATGATACAAGGGGAAAGCAAAAAATTAGTTTTTCATGACGTTTATTGAGTGAGACAATAATTTTTTTCCAAAAAAACAAAAAACCACAATAAACTAAAGACTTTCTTGCCCTTCAAACCCATTAGTTTAAAATTTGTAAATAATGTGAAAATTTGGGGGCCCACATTTAAAACCCAGAATCCAGAACAGGATTTTTTCTCTCGCCATAGACTACTTTTCATTTTTTTTTGGGAAATTTTTGGGAGGGGATGCGAAAATGTTTTTAAATTTTTTTAAAGAAAATTTTTTGTAACTGCACTTAATGTAGTTTCCCCAAAAATTTAAACAAAAGAAATAATATTCCAAAATAAAGTTTTTTATTTTAATTTTTCCTTACTGACTGAACCCTACTACAAGGGACATTCGTATTTTTTTAATTTTGGAGGGCCCCTGGGGAAAAAAACCCATAATTTCTTTTAATAAATAAAAATATTAAGTGAAAAATAAAAAATTAAAAATTTCCCCTTGTTTTTTTTTAATTAACAAACTTTACTACTGTTGTAACTTTGTTTGGGAAAAAAAATGTAAACACAGGTCATCTTTTCTGATTTAAAGGGAAAAATCTACCCAATGATAGGCTTTAAAGGGAAAACTATACAGAAATCATCTCACTGACGGTTTCATTTGTTTTGTAGGTCATAAAAAAGACATCGGTGTGAAATTTTAGACTGTTTCTGTATCATTTTAAAAAACCCCTTGTAGTAGCTTTAAAATAAAACAATTTCTACACATCTGTAATAAAAAACAGGGAACTTTCCCAACCATTTAGAGGCAAAGAGTGCAACTTGGGTTTTCTAACATGCGGGGAAAACCCCTAGGGGGCAGAATACTTTTTCTAAAATTAAAAGGGCCTCCCTTGGGGGCACTTATACCAATTTCCCCTACTAAAAGCTAAAACCCAAAAAGGGGAAAACCCTTTAGCCTTTTGTAAACATGATATTTTATCCTTTACCTGCTACAAAAAAATTTTAATTTATAGAAAATTTACAGCTCTGCTTTTTTAAAAAAGGGGAATTCCCTGCTCTCAGGTTTTAAAATTTATGCACCATTGCCCCCACCTGAATAAAATTTTCCGGTAAATTTTAAAATTTTGATTTGAACATCAAAGGGAAGAAAGAAAAATTTTTTTTGGAAAAAAAATTTAAATGGGCAATAATGTTTTTGGCTGTTTTCTCAAAAAATTTAAAAATGAGCCCAAAATTTTTTAAACCTAACATTTTTTTTTTTTCCCAGTTACTTTAAAGCAAAGGAAGGATGTCTTAAAACCCAGCAACAAATAACACCCCAAAATTTAAATTCCTTTTACAGTGTATACATACAACAACCTCAAGACGCTAAAAAAAATTTAAACTTACAGACAACGATATCAATGGATTTTTTCCCCCATACGGGGGGATGATTTCGTAACCCCATTAACTGCTGTTTGTTGTTTGTCACAATTTTGGTTTATTTGTATTTTCCCTTTTTTGCAGCAGGGTGCCAACCCAAAAACTTTTTTTTTTCAGACAAAGGCTTTACACCTTTGCTTTATGTGTCACTATCCAAAGCACCAGCTCTTTTTGGGAAAAAACTGCCGGGAACCCAAAAGCAAATCCAAAAGGGGGGCTTCTACAGCCATTAACACCTAAACACTGGGGCCATCGGGTGACAGAGATGATGTTGGAAAGTGCTCTTTCTGCGGGTGCATGGTAATTTTTGTTACCTCCCGATGACCCTAAAACATATTTTTAAACAATAAAAAAAATATCTCAGATGATTCATAAACCCCGCACCCAAAGGAGAAAAGTTTGCTCCAAAATCAGATATTTTCTGGATATGAAAATTGGTCCCAAAAAAAACCACCTGAAAAAGTGTTTTTTAAAAATTTTGAAGTCACTGCTGCTGGGGAATCCCCAGACCCATTGGGCCATGATTGAAAAAACTTTTTAATGTTACGGGTACAAAGCAGGAAAGTACCCGAGGGGGAAATTCAAATTTGGGAAGGCACTGATAATGTGAAACCTACATTTTTAAAGGGGGCAGGGCAGTCGCCTTCCAAAATTCCAGAAAAAAACTGTACATAGGTAATTTTTTGTTTAACCTTTAAAATTTTTTTGTATGTAACGAGATACCCAAAAAAGCAAGCAATTTTTCCATGAAACCCCCCAAATGGGGAAAAGCTTTGCTTAAAAAAAGACCCGATTACAATTATTCTGCAAATAAGTTGTGATAAAACAGAAAACCAAAGGGAAAAAATGGTTGGGGCCCAAAAAAAAATTAAGCAAGACAAAATTTCTCCTTTTGTTGGGAAAAAAAAATACCCACTAAAGCAAGGGGTTTCACATCGGCAAATTTGGGAAATTGATGTCATTTGAGCACACAGCTGACTTCCCTTTTAAACAGTGGGGATAAATTCAGTTCCCGAGGAATACTGACTTTTGCAGAAAATGATGATGCCCAAAAGATCTGAAAAAGTGCTCCCGACGATTGAACAAATTTTTTTTCAGCAAACCCGCCTTAAAATTTGGGAAAATGATTTCAGCCTCACCTGAAACCAAGAAAAAGAAAGGGAAAAATCAGAAAATCAAGCGGGCCCCAAAAAAATTAGTCTTTTACTGAAGCACTTTAACGACATGGGAACCCGCAAACTCCTGTTGCGGGGTTTTTTTTCAAACGCGAGCCATTCCCCTTCAACAGCACTATATCAACAAAAGAAAGGAAAGGCCCCAAATCAGCAAAAGGTTGGGGGAAAAATTAAGAAAACTTTGAGCACTGATGAAAGTAAAATCACCCGAATTCGGAGCATGATTTAGTTTAATTTATTCGAATTCCCCATCCCAAAGGGAAGTGATGGGACTGAAGTTTCTTGGGGGGTGGGGGGGACCCATGGATGAAGTTGCAAATTTTTAAAAAAAATGTCTAGATGGGAATATGAAGTTTTGAAGAATGAGAAAGACTTTTACGACTTCCCCCAGTAGATCATCCATCTATTTGTACGATACGTTTTATGCTTTCAGAGGATGAAACTTTGGGGATCTTGGTCTTCAGCTTTGTGAAAGCACCCCGGAAGAATATATTGCATTAGATAATTGCCTGTTTAAAAGGAGTAGTGCAACAAGGTCCCCCAACAGTCTAAAGGTGCTTCCTGAACAATCCTCAAATTCTCCACCCGGGGGCTGAAACCCCCGAATGTTTTTTTATTTTGGGAAGAAAAAATATATATGATCATGTAATTAAATATCTGAATTTTTTAAAGGGTTTCAAAATAATTTAATTTATTTTGTTCAAAAATATGATTTTTTTCATTATATCCTGCGATTTTCGCCGGGGGGGGCCAGATTAAATGATTTTTGGCATTTAGCAGGGCGTTAAACCCGTGGGGGGAAACAACTTTGCACAAGGCAAATTGGGAGGGAACAAAATGCTGGATGGCCAAGGAGACTTTAGACCCTAAGGCGAAAACACCCCCCCAAAAAAGAGCAACCCCATACAGGTTAGTTTTTCTGTTTTTTTAAAAATTTTTAAAAAAAGGTGAAAAATCAATTTAGTAAAATTTAAAATGCTATGTTCACTTTTTGGGGCGGGGAAAGTGATTTATTATATCCTCTCTGGAGGACTCCAATCCTTTTGGTGACTTACCCGTTGTATGTGAGTACAACATTCAAAACAGGGGGGGTAAAAACCCTTTGGACCCCTGTTCAAGATGTTTGGGGGCAAGGAAATTTATCGAGTGGGGTGATCAATGAAAAAACCAAAGAACCGGGCCTAAAGGGAAGAAAGCTTGAATCATCCTTTTTTTCTGGACCAATGAAAGGTTTTTGAATCACATTTTCATGGCCAGTTGATTTTAGAAATTAAAACCCAAAAGGGTTTCTATTGCCTTATGTTTAAAAAGTTAGCATTGGGGTTTTTCAAAACTTAAAGGGTGTTTTTTGAAGGGTTTAAAATGGTGCTTTCATACTAACAAACTGCATGCTAAAATGACAATGCTGATCCCAAAACAGGCATGTTTTCCATGGACACCATTTAGTTAGAAAGGGCACCCTGCTAATTTTTTTGCCAGTTACTAGAAAACACAAAATTAAAAGCTGACACTGAAAAACACTGGGTATCAACAAAGTAGTGGGAAAAAATGAATTGGGGATCAGAGCCCGGACTCACAACCTTTACTCCAAAAACAGCATTTTTGGTTTAAAAAAAAAAAACTGTCCTGAGCTTTTAACTATAAAAATTTTGGATTTTTTTCTGGACCCTTTTTTTTTGATTTGGCATCCCCTAGCTAGCCAAGGGAGACTTTGAGATGGGGAATGGAAAGATTTAGAGGGGAAAATCACTACCTGTAGATGTATGCTATGAAACACATTTTTTGGGTTTAGGAAATACCAAAAAGTAAATTTAAAAAAAATTCTGTGTATAGGTTTAAAATTTTTTTCAATTGGGGGAACTAAAAATTTTTATAAACACTTTAGATTCCCGCAAAAATTTAGTTAAAATTAGGGAAATTAAAAAAAATTAAAAACTGTAAAAAAAAAAAAAGAAAGAAAAAAAGTTTTAACCTTTCAAAAAAAATTTGTATCAAGTAGGACTCAAAAAATTTAAGTTGGGCTGAAATTTTAAAAAAATAAGTTGAGGTATATTTGTCATGATTAAAAAAAAAAAACTTCTCAAAATTTCCAAAAAAAATGATATTAATTTACCCTTTTATTTTTTTGGAAGGAAAAAAGCGTTTTATAAACCCAAAAAATTTTTAAGTTTAAACCCCAAAAACCTTCATCCCCACTGAAGAAACCCTTTTTACCCAAAATTTTATTTCCTCTTAGATTTTCTCAGTTTGAAAAGTCCTTCTTTAAATTTTACAAAGACCGTACGCTTCAGCTGCTCCCGTTTTGGGGCCACTTTTTTTTCCAGTATTTGGCCCACAAAGACAAAAAGTGGAAATGCCCTCAAAAAATAATAATGGAAGGGCTCAGGGGTGCTGCTAGGACGTCTGCTAATATGTGAAACAATTTTTCTTTAAAAACTTTAAATTTTAAAGAGTTTATTTTAAAATGTGAGAGCCCCCTTTATTAAAAATCATCACTTCAAGTCCCCCGTTTGAAGAAAAAAATTTAAAGTTTTTAATTTTTAAATTCTGAAAAGTTTTTTAAAAAAGATACCAAAGGAAAATTTTTGTCATTAATTTGAATTTAAAAAAATAAATTTTAAAAAATACTTACCCCCGTAATTTTAAAAATCAAAAGATAATCAAAGAAGCCTATGAAGAAGTTAATCAAATTATTTAAACCGAAAATCACCCCCCTGTGGTTTTTTGGGGGTTTTCCCCGTGTTTTCCCTATGTTTTTTTGAAACAAGCCCCTTTAAACATACATTTATTTTTTAGGGGAGCCCGAATACTTGAGGGCGGATTGGAAAAAGGAAGGAGGTTTGGTTTAAAATATCGAGGGCTGACCAAAAAAAATTTCCCTTTGCTGGAAAATTTTGCTGGGGAAGCATCCAAAAAGTGGGGAAAAATAAGGTCCCGCAAAAAGTTTTTTTTTTTATTTTGATTTTTTTTTCCTTTTTTTAAAAAAACCACACTAGTTTGTAAATTTCCCGTTCCACTTCAAACATGAAGTACAGACGCCAATTAAAAAGTTTGGGGGGGTGTGTAAAATGTAAAATTTAAAAACCCAAAAGCAGTTATTTGGGAGATACTTTTAAAAATATATTCAACGAATACAGTATAAAAAAAATTTTAATGATAAATGATTAATTAATTGTTTTTTGTAATATTCACTCATTCTGAAATTGATGGGCCCGCAACAAAGTTTCAAAAATTTTGTGTTTACATCACCCGTTCTTTTAGAAAAAAAATCAATAACCATTTTAAAAAAATGAGGACACAAATTATTGAAAATTTTAAAGTGAAATTCTTTCCCCTTTTTTACTTGGGTAAATACTTCAGTTTTTCAACAGTTGGGGGTCCCCTTTTTGTTGTCCTTTTCTGAATTAAAAAGGGACGTCTCGAAAAAAAGCGTCTGGAAGGCAGGGATTTTTTTGTTGGGTACTAACACACCCCGTACCATCACAGATGCTGGCTTTTAAAACTGGATGGTTTTTTCTCTCTTTTGCTCATGAGATTTCACAACCCCTGAAAACAATTTGAAACATGAACTCATCAAAACCACAGTTTAAAAGTTTTTCCCCTTCTGTGCATGGTGAAGTCCTTTATTGCATTTGTAGGGCAGCAGTCCAAATTAAAGTTTCCCGAAAACAGTTTTTTCCCCAAACCCATGTAGTATTTTTTTTACAAACTTTGGGGTTTTATTTTTTTTCTGTCGTAAAAAAAGGTTGAACCTCAAGGGAAACCCAAAAGTTGGTTTTTAAATCTTTTCCCCCTGTGTGCAGGGGACTTCTCCCGATTTCTGAATCTTTTATTGGGTTTTGGGTTCGTAGATTTGGTGAAACCCTTTTGGTCCCTTTCAATTGGCAGTGAAAAAACGTTTTTTTCTTAAACCCGTTGGATTATTTGCCAACACGTTTTTTCAAGTGAAAACCTTTTAAACCATCCTTGCCCTTTTCGGGGGGGGAAACGGGGGGGTTTAGGGCCTTTTTAAGGGGGTGCCCCCTTTCAACCCCAAAGGTGGGTTTTTTTGAGCTTTCCAAATTTAAAAGTCTTTTTTTTGCCCCCCCGCACCCCAAATTTTTGGAAAATTTTTGCAGGGGAAACAAATTAGGAATTTTAATTTGGGAAATTAGGGGGTTTTTAAAAAACCCAAATTTTTTTTTAAAGTTTTGGGGTTTGAAATTTAAATTTTTCTTTCAATTTTAAAAAAAATTTGCAAAATGGGGTTGGCATTTTTGGTTTTTTGGTTAACTTTTATGGGGGGCCTGGGGGGGGGTTTGTAAGGGGTTGGGGAATAATTGGGGGGTTTTTTTTGGGGGGCCAAGGGTTTTTGGTTCGGGGGAAGGTTTTGGGCCCAAAAAAAAGACATGGGCAACCCAATGGGAAATTTATGCGTTAAAAAAGGGAAAATTCCGAAAAAGAACCCTTTAAATTTAAACTGAGTTTAAAAAAATGAAATTTCCTTTAAATGTCAAGAATAAAAAAATTTTACTTGTAATCCCCGGGGTTGGGTTTTTAAACTTTGACTATGTAGGGCATCAGAAATGGAAATTCTGATGAGCTTTGTTATATTAAGTGGAGGTGAATGGGGTGCCCGGCCGGGGGCCAACAAAAAACGCAATGAAAAGGGGGGAAACAGCAAAGAGGATAACACATGCCAAAATTTGACAAAAAACAACATGAAAAGGCTGATGGAAAACTGGGAGCCCAAAAGTTTGGTTTTTTTTAACTGAAGACGAACAATTTTTAATCAGTGATTTAAAGGGGAAAGTGGAAAGAGAAAAAACAGAAAAAAATGTGACTGGAATAAAGATAGGGCCCCCCTGATTAAAACTTTACATTTTTTACAAGTGCCCGGTCCCTTTTGGGAAAATTTGGATTAAAAGGGAAATATTTGTGAGGATTAGTATTAGTTAGGAACATTAGTATAAAATTTTTAAAACCCTTTTTCCCCTTTTCTTAAATAATTTACTTTCATGACATGACTTTGTTTTTTTTGCCCTCATCACAACAAAAAACTTTTTTGCTAAACAAAATTTGGGTTTCCATTTTCTCCTCCCCGGGGTTTAGGAGGACAAAAAAATAAAAAATTCTTCAGACACGGGAAAAAAAAAACACCTTAGGTTGGGAAAAAAAACCCAACCAGGGAACATTTCAAATGAAATTTTTGATTTCAAGGGGGCCCAAGACAAAAAAGGTTTTTGGGGAAACCCTTGGGCACATTGTAGAATTTCTTGTTATACAATTTTATTTCCCTTTTTTTGGGGGGGCCCAAGAAGCACCCAACGTTTTAATTATGGGACATTTCCTGACCTTTTGGATGTGGGGTTTTCAAAAATTTTTGGCCCAAAGGCCCCAGGGGGGGGAATTTAGAGACTTCCTTTAAAAAAAATGTTTTTGGTAAGAAGATTTCCCCAAAGCCCCCCACCAGAAAAAACCCCGGATTTCCCCTTTTCCCGGAGTTCAACCCCGTGACTTTAAGTTGAAAATTTACTTCAAAAAAGGGTGGAAAGGGCTTTAAAAATGACTTTTGGCTTTTAAACAAATCAGAGAAAGAAAAATTGTATTTTTTCCCCCTGGGAAAATGTCTTTAAAAGTCTTTTGTGAAAAAAAGTGCTTCTGTAGAACAATTTTAAATGCTTTCTCCTCATGTTAGTATTTGTATTTTGTGAGATGATTTTAAATTTTTGACCATTATTTTAAAGGGAAAAAAAATTTACTTTTTTTTTGCAACCCTGTAAATGATTTGGGTTTAGTTGACAAGTTTAAAGATCACACATGCATCAATAAAAGCTTTTTTTTTAAAAGTTCAGTTTTTTTTCCTTACTTTTTTTTACTACTGAGGGTTTTTAAAGGTTTTGGGCGAACTTACCTCATGTCCCCTTACCCTGTGGGAATGGACAGTAAGTCGCCTTATCAGCACTGGGGCTCTATGTTCTGGAGGCCTACAGCGCCTCCCTGTGGTCATACTAAAGTATCACATCACTTTACTTTTTCCACACAGGAAGTGTCTTGAAAGCACAAACATTTGATTATTGTAGCTGAGACCCCAGCCCTTAGAGAGTAGTTTTAATGTTGGAAAATGTGAGCATGACATTCAAAAAGTTGTTCATGAGTCTAAAAGTGCTTCTGCTCATTGAGTGAATGGTGTTGCAGTGGAATATGCAGACATGCAAATTGTTTTGTATGATTTTGTTTTAAGAATACTGGGTTTTACTCTCAAAATATTCTTTACATTTATTCACCTGAGTATCAAACGTGTAAAAGTATGTAAGTGTGTTTCATCATTCATTGATCATTAGGATTATGACACTGAACATCAGTCAGTTAATTCTAATTTTAAGAATCATTAATTACCAGCCATATACAGTGAAATTTCTTTTCCTGCTTTAGAAAAGTAGACTGGGATCATAAAGCTGCAACAATCAGTATTTTTTATGTTGATGTGTCAAATGAGCATTTTTTTAATTAATACTCACACAATATGATGTGATGATCGTTCATGCTGTAATTTAAGGTGGATCCATATGAAGCCCTATCTCACAGTTTAACACGGTATTATGCTGGCTTACCCATGAACATATTGATGGTTATTAAGGTGGCTTATATTTCACTGAGTTGTCCACCTTCTGAAGGTTCAACACTTCTACAACTCCAATTCCAAAAATGTTGGAGTAAAACGTAAATAAAAAACAGAATGCAACGATCTGCAAATACTTTTCAACCTTTATTCAACTGAATACAATACAAAGACAGGATATTTAATGTTCAAACTGATTTACTTTATTTTATTTTTTTTAAATATACAGCCCACTGTAATACATCACCCTTTATTAAAACAACAATCAGCAAGCTTTTTGGAAATTCGCTCTCTGGTTGTTTGAAATTTTGTGAGTGAAATTTTGGCTTGCTACACGACTTCAGGTGCTTCACAGTCTGGAGTCTGTTGTCATATTTAAGCTTCATAATGCTCCACACATCAGTAGTGCATTAGTGGTGCTGCTGCACATGCATGTCTCCTGAAAAAGAAAGCTGGAATGTTGCGGAAACTCCTGCTGAAGTCACACTGACTAATGACTCGTGCGTCTTCATGATGAACAACTACAGAATAATAGCTCATTATTTCCAGCTTTTCTTAATCACTTTGGCTCATTTTTTTTAAACAGTCTTAACATTTTGTAAACCAGGGACACTCAACGTGTTTTGCCTGAGGCCCGCTTTTACAAAATGACAGGAGGCCAGGAGCCACTTAATGAACAAGCATCAAGAATAACATTTATCAGAGAAAATTAATAAACATTAAAAGGCCCATAGTCCCAAACTAAAACATCTTTTTAAACTGTCTTAATTCAAAGTGACTTGCACAGTTTTATCTTACAATAGTTATAGTTACTCTGTTCTGGATTGTAAGATGGAGGATTAGAGCTGCTCCAGGATTTCACAGAGGCAGGTTTAACTCTGTTTGTGGGAGAACATGGACTGTTTGGAAGATCTAAATCAGGGGTGGACAAACTTTTTCCCTTCAAGAGCCAAAACTGAAACTTAATGTTGTGCCATGAGCCAAAAGCACACACTGAATATATTGTATAGTTAAAATGCAAAATGATACTAAGATCTCAAATTCCCTTTACTTCCTTCACAAAGAGCCACTTTATCTGTCTGCTCAGACTATGGAGATGATAATAATAATAATTAGGGATCCTATTTAAAGAGTTTTGCAGATTCTATTAGACAAGACAGGTGAATGTAGACCGGAACAATCAGAGAGACAAAGGAGACAACAATTGAAAATAAATTTATAGAAATTATATTATATTATATCAATTCATATACATATATACATTCTAATTAAAGCTAGAAACATCTTGTGAGCCAAATCAAACATTATGGTGCACCAACTTTGGTCCTAGTGCCCCACTTTGGGCAGCCCTGATCTAAAAAAAAAAAACACCAACAGGCTCTACAGAGGCCAGATGAGTCTGTTTTTTTTTACTTTCAATAACTGGATGATTTGACACTATTTGTTTTAAAAGAGTTTTTTATTCTCACTTAAATTTTTTAAACAAA
This sequence comes from Lutjanus argentimaculatus, assembly GCA_034769285.1. Lineage (NCBI taxonomy): Eukaryota > Metazoa > Chordata > Actinopteri > Lutjaniformes > Lutjanidae > Lutjanus > Lutjanus argentimaculatus. The sequence continues at coordinate 9,295,215 of JAWZSL010000018.1, read as the reverse complement.
TTCTTTCTGCCTCTGCTGTTGTCTTCAAGATTCACTCCAGTCCTGGAGTTTTCTAATCAATTCTGTGTGTTTGTGAGCACCACACTGACCTGACTGCCACATCCATGTTGCCATATATCACCACCAGAGCTTATAGCTGTTACTTTGTTGGCCAAAACATAGTGTGAGTCGGTGAAAGCCAGGTCTTCATTTTCTCCCTTTTGTTGACATTTATTTTCTTCTTTCACAAACTGTTGGGGTTTGATTTTCTGTGTGAGAGTGAACTGAATGTCCGAACTCTTCCATAAAGGACCATCTGGCTGCGGGTTTTCGTTCCTACCAAGCCGGATTTTCTTGCTCCAGCACACCTGATTCAAATGATCAGCTTGTCATCAAGCCCCTGCAGAAGCCTGATAACAACCTGGTGTGTTGGAGCAGGGAAACATCTAAAACATGCAGAGCAGGGGTCCCTGAGGACCAGGGTTGGGAAACGCTGCAGTAAGATATACGAAGTCTCGCGATACATCGACGCCATGTTTACATGCTACCTGGGAGGCTACAGTTGACATTTCGGCTAAAAACATGGTGTAAAGGGCGTCTTTTGTGATATCTGCGGCTCACGGACACTTGGATTACACCACATGAGCAGGATGGAGACATTTTGTCTTTGTTTTGTGTTCTTTTTTTTACATTTTATCTGTGGTCACCATTCACTGCCATTGTACTGGATTTGGCTGCAACCCTGTTTTCTGCTGAAACTCCAGGATTGTTTTGTGAACTGAGGATCTTCACATCAGCAGATGGGTGAGCACAGTACATATTGAGTGGACTGTCATTCTGGGGTGAAATATCGCTTTAATATGCAAACTGAAATTGGCATCGCAATCGTAGTAATTATTTTCTAAACAAATGGATCTACATGACTTCACATGATTAACATCGAACGACATGTGTTCATACTTTCAGTCATATATTTCCTCTGGAAACAAACTAATATCTGCTGACTTTAACTTGGTCTGTTCCTCTGAGGTTCCTGCTCATCAAGCAGAAGAAAATCATGAATAAAAATGTGTGCATGCTGCCTCTCAAATGTCTCCACCTTGTATTTAAAGCCAGTTTTGACCCTTTGAGGCTGCCGTAGCTGATCAGTGTTGAAGCCACAGTAACAGACTGAGTTAAAGTCGGCAGATATCAGTTTGTTTCCACAGAGGAAATATGACTGGAAGTATGTCATTTTGAAGTTCATCATGTGAAGTCAAATAGATCCATTTGTTTCAAAAATAATTACTATGATCGCGATGCTAATTTCAGTTAGCATGTTAATGTTAATTCTGATTATGTGTTGGCATCAAACTAAGCAATAATGCACATTGAAAACACAAGGTGGCGCCAGTAGGATGATGTGAGATTTCATTCCATATATTCAAACTTCATATTAATAAATATGTGCATTTAACATTTATCATGTTGTCTACACCATTCTGTTGTGTGCTATTACAGTGGATGTTTTCACATGTTTCCTGCAACTTTACTATCATTTAACTTTTATACTGTGCTGCACTATTGGCTGGAATCTATGTATGTTTGAATTTTCTTAAATTATTCCACTCTGCTGACCTCCATCTTCTATTCTTTCAGTTGATCTGTGCTGCAGACTGTCGTCACTAACATGGAGGCCCAGCACGGCCCGGCTCAGCTCATCACGCCAGAATCTTTCAGGTCTCTTCTCTTTCTCAGCAACAGTCACAGGTAGGAAATTTTTAATACTCTGAAACTCTGGGTTATGAGACATTTCTGACAATAATTACTATTATTGTGGTTGGCATTATTTTCAAACCTTTGCGTATCCTGTGTTTAGTCAATCCTTATTTCTTAATTCAGGTTTATTATATACATGTTTTGTTCCATTTGAGTTTCTAATGCATAGTTATTTTTAATTATGAAAAATACTGGTTAAAGTTTATGGTTTCATTTCTCTGATATCATTCGGGATGACAAAGAAAAATCTGCCTCCATTACTTGTCACAAATGTGAACCACTTTTGAGGGATCAAAAAAGTGTGTGTTTATGTAAATATGCTGTTCAAAGAATATCGACTGATGTATTTCATATAATTATAGAAGACAAAGATTAAATAATAATGTGCAAGGAAATAATTAGTTAGAATAATTACAATTTTCACTTCCCTATATAATATTTTCTATTCTTAACCACCATGTGTGGTTCTAACTCTCTGTGCTATTTGTCCTAAAGGGATAGTTCACCCAAAAATGAAAATTCAGTCATTATATCTTTGTCCTCGTGCTGATTGAAGGCCAGGTTTAGTTTTTGAACCCACAAAACTCTGCTGGAGTTTCACGGGAAAACAGTGTTGCAGAGTCTCTCAAACAGTTGAAGTGAATGGTAACCAGTTTTCAAATGTGAAAAAAAAGGAGGTAAAAACATGAAATGCCTCCATACTGCTCGTCTGGTGTAATCCAAGTCTCCTAAAGCCTCAACATGCCAAGTTGACTTTAAAAAAATGTTATTTCCACCATGTTTTTAGCCTGAATCTTGTGTTCTTGCGTTCATGTGCACATACACACTGTCTAAACTGTGTGTGTGTGTGTGTTTGTGATGATGTGCAAACGGCATGTTGGGACTTTAGGAGATTTGAATTCCACCAGATGAGCAGAATGGAGGCGTTTTATGCATTTTTTTCCCCCCGTTGTTTTTTTTTCTGTTTGAAAACTGGTCACCTTTCACTTAGATTAAATAAACTCAACCCTCAGTCAGCATCAGTTGTTTCATTTGACGTTCACCATGCAACAAATACTCTCGGCTATGTGTAATTTCTTCAGACAAATCCTGTTATCTTTTTATTAAATGAATGTTGCCTTTTAAAATTCTTAATTTATTTGATCAAATTTAATTCATTTCATTGAATAATATTTATTTATATAGTAAATATTTCTATGTACTTAACATTCCGTCTTTATCTATTGTCATTGTAACAAAGGTTACTGGTCATAATTATCAAGGATGACATAATATAAATCTATAATAGGTTGTAAATCATCAACATATTACAATCTGCATATTGATCTCTTTAGGAATGACACTATACATCTTGTAAATTAATAAAATATTTATTTACATTTCAAGAGACTAAGTTTTGAAATTTATCATGTTGTTTCATTTACTATTTTATTTCAGTTGTGTAAAATGTTCACATTGGCATGAGTTACTATGGTAACTGACCCAGAATGTAACTTAGCCAAGAACACCAAGTTCTGTCCTCTGGGGGTCAAGTTTGGGGACGTACAAAAGGTGTTAGTTTTCTGTCCTGACAGTGGAGGAGCCCTGAGAGTAGAGCCTGCTGACTTTTACCACATCATTACATCAGTGTAACTGCTTTGTATCATTGGGTGTGTGTCCATTATTTCTGTCTTGTTGATGCATATTGTTGGTTAAACTTTTACACAAATAAAGAACTTGTGAAAAAAATCACGTCATTGTCCTCATAATAGCAATTGTACTTTAATTAAAGAAGATGATCGATATATATTGAGTTGTTGCTGGTTGTTAGAGTGCTGCTGTTTTTGTTAGTAACTTCTTGTTCTGAAATGCAATCAATGTAAATTGTGTGACTTAGAACATGCAACGTGCCTTCTGAAAGAGATGAACATGCAGATTATTTACAGGTTATTATGCAATGTTGATTATATACAAGCTGCTATTTTGTTTTATTCATGATGTCATCTTTGATAATTGTGACTAATGTTAGTTACAACAAGAATAACTACAGATGTTTGTAAAGTAGATACAAATAGGGAAGAATTAAATTATGTAATGAAACATTAAATCAGATGTTAGTCATAAAATAAATAATTTAAAAGAAAATAAGCATAAAAATGTGTTTATGAAATATAAAATGTGAAGCTCCCATGTGAGCAACATATTTGAATTGTTTGTTTTATGCTTGACTTTGAATGAGGCAGGTAAGTCCCCACAACACGACACGACACGGGCTCGGCCGGCGCCTCCTGTGTCCGGCTGGCGTCTGACGGGCGCCCCGACCTCACCGCGACGGATTTCTGAGGGGGCGTGGCATGCCGTAGAATTTTGATGTCTCATCGTCAAACAGGAAGTTGCTGTAACTTTAGTATAAATGATCCGATCCGCACCAAACTTCACGTTTGACAACAGTCCCGCCCTGAACACATCTACAATGTTTTGCAATGGTTATAGTGCCACCTACTGACAACAGGAAATGACATGTTTCACACTATGATGTGCTCCTCCAAGCAGGTTGACCTTATCTTACCTTTTTCTTTTTTTTTTTTCCATTAGTAGCATTTACATAATACGCTTATGTATCACATTTAGTGCAATATTTACATGCTTCTGCATGTGCAACTGAGTGTACTGGGCCTCGTGCAATACAAACTGGCACTTTAAACTAATGAGCACTTCAGGGCTTTGTGCAATATCATCTGGCACCTTAGGGCATCGTGCAATACAATCTGGCACTCATGCACTTTAGCACTTGTCACTTTACCCAGCACCTATGCACTTTATTCTTTAAAACGAAACTCTCATGGTCTCTCTACCTGTGGGCTATCTCCCCACCCACAGTCAATCTGTATTGCAATTTATCTGTCTGTTTGTATATTATGGTTTGTGTCTTTCAATGTGTTTTTCACTATTAGTGCTTGTTATATTGTTACTGCTCTTTTTTTTTTTCTTCTTCTTTTCTTTTCTTTTTACCGTGAAACGTTGTTCTGTCTTAATTTGTTTTTATGTTACTGGGACTACAGATGGAAATTAGCGCCATGCTACAATCCAGCATTTTTACATGATTTAACATGTTCATCAATGTGCACTGTCCCATTGAAATAAACAAATAAAATAAAATAAATCAAAAGTTATTAAAAGATTTGGTCAGCGTTGATCGGTATGGCTGCGGCAGGACATCAAGTTTTGATGACTCGCCGTGAAACGCAAAATTACTATAACTTTGGATTCAATGATGTAATGACCACCAAATTTGACATGTTTGATAAGAGTCTCACCCTGAACACATCTACATGACAATCAGGACATAGTCAGAGCACATATTGATAGGATAGGTACCTCATACAACCCCACTTTAAAAAATCTGAGCTATACATTTAAAGGGACCGTTCACCCCAAAATGAAAAATACATATTTTTCCTCGGGCCTTTGGTGTTTTTCATTCATCTAAATTGTTTTGGCATTCTGAATGGAGACTAATTGCTGCCAGTAAGTTACTGTAAATTTTACAGTATTCTTGTTGCAGTGTGAATTAGGATATTTGTTATGAATTGTGTTGGGTATAACATAATAGGATAGTTTTTATAGTGATATTGTTTGTGATATTGTTATTGTATTGTTGATCATTTTTTATGACATGGCTTTGTTAATAACTTAATTCTGATTGGTCACTTACAACATTTTAAAGTCTGTTATTTCTGTATAGTCGACCGTTGCTATTTATGAAAAACAGACTGTTGCTATGGACACAGTTCTGATCATAGACTCTGGAGAAGCAATAAAATCATTGTTAAATGAATTTGAAATTAATATTTTGTGTCAAAGTTTTGAGTTCTGTTGGTACATAACCATGTAACAAGCAGGATAATGTACAGTGAACAGGTGGTTATTGTGAAATAAATCACGACAGGATGATGCAGGGCCCCGCAGGATCTCTTACATCACAGTGTTTCCCAAACTTTGAATCTGAGGACCCACTTTTTAAAAATGTCAAACCATCGAGACCCAATCCACAATAGGCTTCATCAGTAAATCTTTGGCAGAGTTCATTTGTGCATTAATGAATGTTCCTGACCAGTTTTTCCTGTCATTTCCAGATCATCTTACATTATCTTGACACGTGTTCTTGAAATAATATGAAGTTATTTGCAAACATGTTTTTTGGTTTGTTTTTGGGGCGTCCTACCTGCTAGACAGGAAGAGTTCAGTGAGTTTAAAGTTTCAACAACACAACTTGGTATTTTCTCTGTGGAGTGAGAGAAGAAAATATAAAACAGCTCCAGGTCACTCTGTGCGGTTTTAGAGGTTCAATAAAAACATATCAGCTTTATGTGTCCACTAATTGCAATAAATTAGACAGAATTAGTCATTTGTCTTGTAATATATTGCAGAATCCATAATAAGTAAATGGTGGTGTCATTTGCATGAAGGATTATCATTTTTATTCTAATTTGGCAAAACACAATGAAAACAATTTGTATTATTACAAAGACAAATAAACTAACTTTAAGGGTGATCCAAGACTGACCGGATGTGAAAGTAAGCTGCATTTTACCACAGTATCTGTGTTTGAATATCCAATTTGTGTGCATTCATAAAAACTATGATGTGTATTTTCAAACATAATTTCAGACAAAATTTAATTTTTGGGCAATAAAAAAGTCAAACAAAACATTTGGAGGCTCCCTGAAGTATCTGAAGATGCCAAAGGGGTCACAGATCCTCTGTTGAAGACCACTGCCTTAAATGATGAGCATCAGTGGCTGTTTACACGCACAATAGTTTTCACTAATATTCAGAATATGAATCATGTAAACAACATATTCTGATTAAGACATGTGGGATGTGCTGGTATTATTCTGGTTTTAGGAGCATTCTTTGGACATGTAAACATCAAATCCAGAATATGTGTCTCAGTTGGGGTTTTTACAGCAGTTTTTTGATGCACAACCTCTTCTGCTCTGAGCTGTAAACAAACTAAACAGCCAACAGTTTGCAGGACTGGGGTAGAGATTCGTGCACAAGAGAAAATCTCACATCCGTGATCAGAAGGAGAATCACACCTGCTTTCAAACATTATTTTAAACATCTGATATCAGCATGTTTTTGGATGTGCACAAATATCACAACTCTTTTCTAGAAGATGATTAAATGAATGAAAGAGGGAGGCTGAGATCTCATGCTCAAACATCTCCACCATCAGTGGAAAAGTTTGAAAAAAAAATATGACAGAAAAAAGTTTTAAAAAGCATAATGAGACACTTACTCATTCAGAGAACATTCAGCATTAATTTAAACTCTGATTAATGTGAAAACTAAAACACTTAAGATGTTTCTTAAATATGTTTTAGTATTTAAGAGTTCACTGAATTGATGAAATAAATTACATTTTTGTGATTAAAAAAGTCTTATTTCACAGTATGTAATTATTCAGTTATTACAGTTATTCATTTATACCATATACTTAAACCAAACTGGAATTGAGTGGGTGGGCTACTATGTTAATATTCTATTAGGTTTGTGCTGTTGTTATAATGTTGCATCTCATAACATTTTAGAGGTAATCTTTGATTTGGCATGACAAAATTGAAGTGAAACTTGTTTCTCCATTTAATTTTTTTTTTTTTAATTATTTTTCTTAGTATTTCTTTATGCATTTTATATTCTGTGTAACCACATACTCACCCACACGACACAGTACTGACATATCTTGTAAAGTTTCATGCGTCATGTTTTTGATGTTTATTCAGTCGTGTTTCCTGTTTAACTTTGTTCCTCCCATTTCCCCTCTGTTTCAGATCACTTCACTTCATGCCCTTGTGCGTTTCCCTCCCCTTTTCACTATCTACCCTGTCCAGACTGGACTTTAGGGTGTATCTTGCTCACACTCTGTGCCAGTGTGTGTAGCGTCCCAGCCCTGTTTTTTTTTTTTTTTTTTTTTTTGACTCTTCCTCTGTCATTTTCTTGTTATCCTGCTTTGCGTCCCTCCACTGACTGCTGACCTGTGTACCAAACCCTCTTCTCGGTGAGTTTAAGACTAATTTTAATCAAGATCTGTTTCTGAGTCATACATTTGAATCCTGTATCTTTTGGGTCACCAGTTGTAAAATGTAGCCTACATTACATTGTGGTGTTATTTGAACTTTTATTATGAGATTGTAGGCTATCCATAATAAAAGTTCAACCAGTACAAACATGTCCAGCACATGATATTTAATGTGCTGTAAATGGAGGAGTGAGAAAGAGAGCAGAGAGACAGACAGAGAGAGCGTTTTATCAACACTAACAGGGAAACTGAATGAAGACTTAAATTTTGAAAGCTCATTCAAAGAGGACGTCCGACCTCAAAGTCTTAAGTTATTATTGGGGCTGCACCTAACAATTATTTTTTTAAATGATTAATCTAATGATTATTTTTTCAATGAATTGACACATCTACCAATTAATTTATTGATTAATCTAACAACTTTTTACCCTAACCCTTTTTTATTAATAATTTAATATAACATTTAATTTACCTAAAATAATCATCACAGCCTTGTCTCATTAATATTTCAATATTTTATTTAATCATAATCCTGAAAAATAGACACATTAAGCACATTAGAATCATGATAATAGTGGCATATTTCCGCCCTGACCTAAAATTCAAAAAGAGCTGTGATGCATATTTATTTAATAACTCATCACTGTCAACCCTTGACATAAGACTTAACCTGGTTATGACATGAAGTTATTTAATTTCTGGAGTCATATGCAGGAAATATCTCTGACAGTGTATTTTTGCATCAGTGTGAAGCAAGTAACTGAAATGTTTCTGACGCATACGTGGCTGATAAAGTGAACAGAAATTACAAAACTGCCGAATAACACTGTTAGATGAGACGTGGTGTAAAGTTAACAGCAGCGGTGCAGATATCACTTCATCACGTCTCTTCATCACGGGGGTGATGAAGAGACTTCTCGAAAATCTATTGTAAGGGACTTCTATTAACAGAAACATGTTCCACATGTTGATACTCCTCATATCTAAACTTAATAATGTTAAGCTCTACTTGCTAACCTGCATCAAACTTAATAGGAGCAGGATGTACACAACAATTATTTTTTTTATTGTGTTAAAGGAAGAATTTGACCACAGCATGATGACAAAGTGGCATCAGGTGTTTGCAGAGGCTGGTGGGGTGTGTTTGTAATGTTTTAAACTTTATCAGTTTAAGATTTGATTGCATCAGTGCTGGTCATCATCTCAATATGTTTTCAAATGTTCAGGATAAGAACTGTAGTGTTACAAGCATTTTAGATATGAAAAATGTTTGAGTCGTCACGCTTTTAACAACTGACAGCCCTGGCAGTAGTGCAACCAGGAAATCACGCCTGTGAGGGACTAACTTTGTTTCTGTCTGCGTCCCTCGAGTATTATTTAGCAGTAGTCTGCACAAACTTCACAAAGGCCAGGAAAAGTACGGGAAACTGGTGGAGCACATGCAAAGTCAATTGTCTTTGACATTGATGCAGAAACACCACGTCACAAATTTATGATCTCGGCAGGAGTGATTCTGATAGCTACTAGCAGGATTTCTCAGGATCTTCTTTTTTTAATTAATAATTTAATATTTAATTAAATATTAAAGGTTACAATATTTAAGAGGTGGTGTAATCCGGGACACGTTCATGTGAAGGAACGTTTCTGTAGCCCGGACATTGACCTGCTTGCTGTGGGAATGCATCCGTACTATCTGCCGAGGGAGTTTACGTCCGCCATTGTTACCGCTGTTTACATTTCTCCATCAGCTGATGCAGCGGTAGCAAGTGACGTCATCCACTCCACAGTCGCAAGACTTCAAAGCCAGCATCCAAATGCTTTTGTGGTTATTACAGGAGATTTCAACCATGCCACACTGGACAAAACATTGCCAACATTATATCATGTTACTTATATCATGTATGTTGACTGCCTCCACACCTCCACACACCCTCACTAACCCCCAATGGAGTCGATACTTCTTTAAAAATCCCGATACCACTGTGCTAATACAAAACGTGCGATCTGTTTTCATTTCTGAGAGTTTTAGGCATTAAATTTATGTATGAAAACCAGCCCAGACTATTTTAGATGGTCTTCCGTGTCACATAATTATGGCAGCCTATCAGATATCAGAGTAGAAGGCACACTGCGCAGCCTCAGTCCAGCACTTCCTCAATCCTCACTCTGCTGCTCCACTGCTCAGAGCGAACTTAATTAATTTTGTATTAATTTAATTTAAAAAAGGATTTATTTTCATCTTATTTTTATTTCATTTACTCATTTATCTATGAGTATCTACCATATCTACTAACTCTATAATCATTTCTTTTAAGTATTTATGTTCATGAATTTTATTCAGATTTTATAATGCTCTGCAATAAAGTTATTAATAAGCACTATGCAATCATGTGATTTTTCTTTAAGGGGCAAAAAGTATCAGTATCGATGAAAAAGTACCTTAAACTAATGGTATTGTATCGAAAGAAAAATATTGGTATCGCCCATCCCTACCTGGATGGTCCCGGCAGCACTGTGAGAATCACATTCTTTGATTTCTCCACTACCTTCAACACCATCCAGCCACTGCTACTGAGGGAGAAGCTGCAGGCGATGAGGGTGGACACATCCACAATTTCCTGGATTACTGACTACCTGACAGACAGACCACAGTTGGTCTGACTGGGCAGTGTCCTGTCTGACATGGTGGTGAGTAGTACAGGAGCTCCACAGGGGACTGTTCTGTCTCCTTTCCTGTTCACCAGACTTTCAGTACGACTCCAGGTCATGCCATCTGCAGAAGTTCTCTGATGACTCTGCGGTGGTTGGGTGTATAAGTGATGGATGGGAGGAGGAGTACAGAGCACTGGTGGATGATTTTGTGGAGTGGGCTAGAAGAAATCGCCTGCTGCTGAATGTGGCCAAAAACAGGGAGATGGTGATTGACTTCAGAAGAACAAGGACAGCTTCTCAGCCCCTGTGCATACAGGGAGAGGACATTGGCATGGTTGAGGACTACAAGTACCTCGGCATTCACATGAACTGGAAGGCCAACACTGGGGCTGTGTACAAGAAGGGGATGAGCAGACTCTATTTCCTGAGGAAGCTGAGATCTTTCAACGTGTGCAGCAAGATGTTGGAAATCTTCTATCAGTCTGTTGTGGCCAGTGCACTTTACTTTGCTGTAGTCTGTTGGGGAAGCAGCATCGGAGCCGGTGAGAGAAACAGACTGAATAAACTCATTAAGAAGATGGTTGGAAGATGGAAGATGGAAGTTGGAAGATGGCTGCAAACCGGACTCACTTGAAGCAGTGGCGGAAAGGAGGACACTGAACAAACTGTTATCCATCATGGATAACCCCGACCACCCTCTCCATCACATACTGGACAAACAGCGGAGTTCTTTCTCCAACAGACTGAGACAGCTTCGCTGTCACAAGAACCGATACAGGAAATCTTTCCTCCCCCAAGCAATAACACTCTTCAATACCTCACCTCTGTCTGACAGACAGCACTCCGAATTCTCCACACCTGGTTCTTTATAGTTCTAGTCCAACCAGATTTCTTTGTTTGCACTGCTGGTCATGGCCAGTTGCGCATTTGTTTGTTATTTTGCACATGTACAGTGTTGTGGTACACCACTGGTACTCTATATTTGGTGTAGTGTACTCCTGTATATTACTATTTCTGTATATTACTATATATTTTTAAATTTTAGTACTACTTATTTGTGTATATATATGTCTATTTTTCTCACACATTTTTTTTTTTGATCTGTTTTTCTGTCTGTCTGATGACTGCTGCTGTAACACAAGAATTACCAAGTTTGGAATCAGTAAAGTACTATGTATCTATCTATCTATTTATCTATCCTCAAAGTTGATGTGTTACTGTAGAAGCATGAACATGGGCAAGCGTAAGGATTTGAGAGAGTTTGACAAGGGCCAAATTGTGATGGCTAGACGACTGGGTCAGAGCATCTCCAAAACTACAGTTCTTGTGGGGTGTTCCCGGTCTGCAGTGGTCAGTATCTATCAAAAGTGGTCCAAGGAAGGAACAGTGGTGAACCGGCGACAGGGCCATGGGCGGCCAAGGCTCATTAATCCATGTGGGGAGCGAAGGCTGGCCCCTGTGGTCCGATCCAACAGACGAGATACTGTAGCTCAAATTGCTGAAGAAGTTAATGCTGGTTCTGATAGAAAGGTGTCAGAATACACAGTGCATCGCAGTTTGTTGTGTATGGCGCTGCATAGCTGCAGACCAGTCAGGGTACCCATGCTGACCCCTGTCCGCCTCCGAAAGCGCCAACAATGGGCATGTGAGGATCAGAATTGGACCACAGAGCAATGGAAGAAGGTGGTCTGGTCTGATGAATCACTTCGTCTTTTACATCACATGGATGGATGGGTGTGTGTGCGTCTTGGTGCCAGATACCACAGCACACCTTCAGAAGTCTTGTGGAGTCCATGCCTTGACGGGTCAGGGTTGTTTTGGCAGCAAAAGGGGGACCTACACAGTATTAGGCAGGTGGTCATAATGTTATGCCTGATCGGTGTATTGTCTCTGAATTTTGTTCCAATGGGGCACACTAGAAGGAACATGACTTAGGCACTCTGTTAGTGTAGCAAGGATGCTGCTAATGCTGAATACTAAAAGAGAATTTTGTGACTGCACTTTATGTAGTTTACCCATGAATAAATCAAAAGAATTATTATTTTGAAGTATAATAAGTAATAAGAAGTATAAGACATATTATAAGAAGCATAAGAATACCAAAATAAAATCATTATTCTTACTGACTTCAAGCTACTGAAAGGAACATTCATATTTTGTTAATTTTGGAGGCCCCTGTGAACATAAGCAGTGACGTTTCTACCATAATAAATACAAAATATGAACTAAATTGAATATGCAATATTAGAAAATTGTCAGAAATAAAATTCTCTTCCTTTGTTTTTTTACGTGACTAATGTACTACTGATTGAAACTTTGCCCCAAAAAATGTAAAGACAGGCTCATCTCATCTGATTTCAAGATGAATCTGACCAAGTGGCGAACATTAAGAACAACTATACAGATATACATCTAACAGATGCTCTCATTTGCTTATGTAGGTCATATAAAGACATCGGTGTGAAATTTAAATAGTCAGTTGTCCGTGAATGTTCTCATTCGTCCAGGTCATTGTAATCTCAGGAAAAGATTAAATCGAAAGCAACTGGACTTGTTTAAAAGTCTTATTGAAGACGTTTCGCTTCTCATCCAAGAAGCTTCATCAGTTCATGCCTGTCAGACTAGTCAGAGCTAGTCTAACTAAATGGTGGGAACCCCAGGTATTTAACCTCTGTGGATGTGTTCAAATTCATGAGTGCTCCAATCAGATTGACAACAGTCGTTTGGAGTCGTTGATCACTGGGTGTGACCTGAAACCAGGTATGAGTGTCAGTCGTTAGAGACAAAGGACTGTGGACCACAGTCGTTAGAGTTACATGAATGTGAAACACTGTTGTTTTTGGAGGTCAAGTTGTTGAATTTTCTGGGCAAAGATGAAATAACAGCATTGTAAATAGGAGAGAGGTTGTGTCTCAGGCCTCCTCCTCTGTTTTGAGTGGGTTTCTCCTGTACACTTCAAACCCAGTAACACACTCAGACAGAAATTGGTGCATCCCAAAGATCGCACACCACATACACAGAAAAGCAATCTGGTGTATGCTGTCCAATGCAACGAGGATTGCAAGGATTTATACATTGGTGAAACCAAACAACCACTTCCCTGCTCTCAGGTTTAAAATTATGCACCATCTGTACCCACGTGAATACAGTGTTGGTAAACTGAATTTGGTTTTAACATCAAAGAGCATTGAAAAATTATTTGGAAAAAATGGCACCAAATGTTGTAACAGTAACATTTTTTTTTCTTTCACAGTTACTCTGAAGCAAAGGAATGGATTTCTTCACACAACTACAAAGGACATTCCCAGAAACACATCCTGTAATACAGTGTATAGTTGACAACAAACTCAAGATGCTCAAAAAATTACTAACAGACAACAATATCAATGAACCTTACCCATACAGAGAGCTGAAAGACTATATAACCCCACTGACTGCTGCTGTTGTTAATCGCAACATGGATATTTGTACTTACCTTTTGCAGCAGGGTGCAGAACCAGACATTGCTTCAGACAAAGGCTTTACACCTTTCATTATGTGTCACTATCCAAAGCACCAACTCTTTTTGTGGAGAAACTGCTTGAAGCCAAAGCAAATCCAAATGGAGGGATTCTACAGCCATTCACACCACTGCAAACTGCTGCCATCAATGACAGAGATGATGTTGTAAAAGTGCTCATTTCTGCTGGTGCAGTGATAACTTTGTTATCTGCTGCCACTGATCCTGAACATATTAACAATGAAAAAATATGTCAGATGATTCATAAACTCGCATCCAAAGGAGAAAAAGTTTGCTCCAAAATCAGATATTTCCTCGAAATGCAAATTGCTGTGGAAAAGAAACCACCTGAAGAAGTGTTTAAAACTTTTGACAGTCACATGCTGCTGGAGAATCCTCAGACCCATCTGACCATGATAGAAATACTTTTTAATGTAACTGGGCTGGATGCAGAAAAATACCGCCAGGAAAGTATCAAATGGCTGAAGGACACTGATAATGTGAACACCTACATTGCAGGTGCAGTCAGACGCCTTCCAAACATTCCAGAGATACATGTACATCGGGCAATTAATACTTTATATGCAGTTTTGTGTACTGTAGAAGAGATACCAAATGAGCAAGCATGTGCCATGATCCCCCAACTGGAACAGCTTTGCTTAAAAAACAGACTTGATATACAAGTTATTCTGCAAGTACTGTATGTGATAACACAGAAAACCAAAGGAATAAATGGCTGGGATCCCAACAAGTTGTGCAAGACAATTGTTCCTTTTGTGAAAGAAGAATACTCCACTAATGTAAGAGTCTTCACATACGGGATATTTGGAAACTTGCTTTCATTTGAAACTGCAGCTGACATCTTTACATCAGTGGGGATAACTTCAGTGCCTGAGGACATACTGACATCTGCAGATATGATGATGCTAAAAGATCTGAAAGACGTGCTCAGACGATTGAGCAAATATTTCAGCAAACCTGCCTTGCAATGTGAAGATGATAAAGCCCCACCTGAATCCAAGAAAAAAAAGAAAAAGAAGAAGAAAAAGTCAGAAAAGTCAGAAGAGCATGAACACCAAAATGATAAAGAGCTAACAGCAGCTCCGAGTGTGGAATCAACTTCAAATGTTAAGCCATTTGATTTCAACAGCACGATATCATCAACACCACGTAAATGGCTACAAATCAGCAAGGAGTGGAGAGAAAAATTAGAGAAGCTTCTGAGCACCGATGAAAGTAAAATCACCAGAATTGGGAGCATGATTTATGTGAATGATACAGAATTTCGCATCGCGAAGGGAAGTGATGGTACTGAAGTCTTCTTGGGGCTGAGAGATGACGGCACTGAAGTTGCTATTAAGAGAGTGTCTAAAAGCAACTATCAGGAGCTGAAGAATGAGGAAGGTTTTCTACGACTTCCAGAGCTCGATCATCCATCTATTGTACGATATGTTGACTTTGCAGAGGATGAGAACTTTGGATATCTTGGTCTTCAGCTTTGTGAATACACCCTGGAAGAACAAATCAAAAATAATGATGGTGGTCTGCTGATAAAGAAACTTGTCTATCAGTTTCTTGACAGTTTGAAGGTGCTTCATTGTCAAAATCCCCCCATTCTCCACCGGGATCTGAAACCACCGAATGTTTTGATTGGTGAGACAAGTTAAAAATTATACTAAATAAACAACAATATTTGAATTTATAATTGTCACAGATAATTCAATTCCTGAGTTTGTGTGCCTGTTTTTCCTGCAGATGTTAATGGGAGAGCCAGATTAGCTGATTTTGGCATCAGTAGACGGTTACCCAAAGGCCAAACAACTTATCGCACCGGCAGTGCAGGAACAAAATACTGGATGGCCAAGGAGACTTTAGATGTAAGAGCTAAAACACCATACAAGAGGAGCACTGACATACAGGTTAGTTTTTCTGCTATTCAAATTTTACTGAAGATTAGGTGGCAAATTATTTGGTAATGAAACTGCTGTGCTAACTTTTAAGGTAGCAGGGATGCTGATTTATTATATCCTCTCTGGAGGACACCATCCTTTTGGGGACTTACCCTTTGAATGTGAGTACAACATTCATACAGGGAAGTATACTTTGGACCATGTTCAAGATGTGGTGGCAAAGGATCTGATCGAGTGGATGATCAATGAAGACCCAAAGAAGAGACCTAAAGTGGAAGAATGCTTGAGTCATCCTTTCTTCTGGACCAATGAAAGGTATGGAAGAAAAACTGATTGATATAATGATTAAATTAAATCCTTGTCACTGATTTTTTGTTTTAATCTTCCATGGAATGGCATTGTAACTTGTTAGGTAGGTGTACAACTGTGATCCAAAGTGAAATATTTCTAGTTTCACTGGATGGAATGGCACAAAATTTGGTCGGCCTGCAAATATTCATGAGTTCCACCAAAAAGTTCACATTTTTTGTCCAGGATGAAAAGTCTTCATTATCTATTCTGAACAGCCACACTCAAAGTGAAAACTTTGGACTGCTGGTGGCGCAAGAGGAAGAGTCGGAGGATCACCAAATTAATTAGGATTTATCATGTGAGCACCATGGAAATCTGTACCAAATTTTATGTCAATCCCTTTAATTGTTTAATTGTTGGCCCCTTAATTTGCCCATGGACTCGTTTCTTTTGCTGAGCTTGATGTTTAGTCCTCAAAGGTAAAGGGCTTGTGGAAAAAGCTGTTTGAAGACACAGAATTATTAAATGAACAATGATACTGGACTGTCATATGACATATGAAGTGAACCACACAACATACTGTTGAGTAAATTGTTCAAAGCTGGATTTTTGATTATCAGTGTTATTACAAATGTCAGTGGAGTCTTGAACGAGGTTTTCTTATCCTGTAACACAACCTGGAAGCTCTCAACAAAACAACAACAAAGCTGCTAATGTCAGCCTCAACTGTAATATATTGTTGAGGAGCAATCCCTACACAGATGAATGTTGATTTTTCTCACATAATGTACAACCCCCACATAATATTGTAGCTAACAGTGATTCATATATCCTTTTTTTTTTCAGGAGAGTTGAATACCTGAAAAAGGTTGGTAACAGAGAAGAGGCGGCAAACTGTCGAAATGCTGATCCAGAGATGATTTGTTCATTTGGAAAAATGTGCCGGAGATGGATCCTTCAAACAGTGGAAAAATAAGGTCACTGCAACAATAACAACTGCAAACTCTAATTACAAAAATGTTGGGATGGTGAAAACAGAATGCAATGATTTGCAAATAATTTTTGACCTAAATTCAACTGAATAATGTCCAAAGACAAAGAATTTGATGCCTACAACACCTTCCAAAAAAGAAGTTTTTCTTCTTCTTTTACAAAGAAGCCACACATATGCTTTGACATTGTCTTGCTGAAATAAGCAGGCATGTCCCTGAAAAAGACATTCTCTGAATGGCATCATATGTTGCCCCAAAACCTGTATGTACTTTACAGCATCAGTGGTGCCTTCACAGATATGTAAGTTACCCATGATGCCATGAGCACACGTTCCTCAGACCATGACAGATGCTGGCTTTTTAACTTTGCACTGGTAAAAGTCTGGATGGTCCTTTTACTCTTTAGCCCAGAGATCAAGACATCTGTGATTTCCAGAAACACTTGGTGAACCTGTCCCCATCCTTGGTCCTTGTTAGCCTTTAGAGGATGAGCCTTTTTATACTCACTCATGATACTATGACCTGTTATGTTACAAACATGTTTTTTGAGCATTTCCACAACTCTCTCAGTCTTATTTAGCCTCTGTCACAAATTTTTTGTAACCTGTTGCAGACATCAAAGTCAGAATGAGAGTATAAAAAAAAGTTAGCTTATCATTTTGAACATTAAATATCTTACCTTTGTTCATTGCGTAATTGAATACAGGTTGAAAAGGATTTGCAAATCATGCATTCTGGTTTTATTTACTTTTTTACACAGCGTCCCTACTTAATAATAACAGACAGCTAACAACTACAGTAATAATTATTTTTTGTTGTTGCAGTTTCCAGCAGAGTTGATCCAGAAGATGGATGCTAAAAACAAAGCCTACCCTGACAACGTGCTGGGATTACTGCGCTGCATACGAAACCTGCAAGAGCACTAGTGAGTGATACAATTCTTAATAATTTATAAACCCTGAAACAATATTATCTACTGTAACTCAATTTTTTAAGCGTGTTGTGTGGTTCAGTCATTTTTAGAAGACTAAAAAGTTAATTTTTAAGACACATAAGTTCCTAAGAATAATGTTCAGACTATAGATTAAATATAGATACAGATAAAAGTATTGTAGATAAAAGTATTTTTCCAAAACAAAGTCGAATAACTAGCTTGTTCTAGACCTTTTAATGCATCTCACAGTCTTAATTAGCAGATTCTTAGATTCAAAATAAATTTCATAACCACCTAATAGAGCCAACTGCCAGAATCTGAGCAAGTTATCTCTGATACAGACCTTATCTTCAATGATCCTGTGAGTGCAGTCAGTATTATTGTGTCATTCACAAACTATGTGACTGGCAAACGTCTGTCAGCTGTGTGTTTGATTTCTTTGTAATAAAAATGTCCTTTTCCTTCGCAGTGCCAAAGATGCAGCCCAAGTTGATGTGATGGCGTTATTCCTGATCTCTTCGGATGTGTTTACAAGTTCGCCAAGACCCGAGGGTGGAATTCAGAGACGCCCTTGAAGGAAATGTTTCAAAGAGAAGACATCAACACCAACTTTACAATGCTAGTCCATAAACCATGAGGAGCAGCTGGGTGCCCCAGTTCAGGAGTCTCAACCCAGTGAAGTTGAATTAAAAAAGGATTAAAGACTTCAAAGATGACTTTAGAGTCTTATAAGCAGTCAGAGACTTGACATGTCTAAATGTCTTCCATTAAATAAGTCTGTTAGGTGTCACATACAGTATGTAATGAGTATAGGAACTATTTTATAAAGGCTGGGATTATAAGGTGGTGTTCTTTAGTACAATTTAAGGAACTTTCTCTTCAATTTAGTATTTGTATTTTATTTTTTTTTATATATTAGGAACTATTCTACTTTTATTACACTACTGTTTACTGCAGCTTACCAGTGAAGTAGATATGTGACTTATTGTTAGAATAATCTGTAGCTATTGTTTTTATATTTGTCAGCTGTTGCTTTTGCTTTATGTTTGCTTTCTAAATGCATTTTTGTATTTATTGTCTTGCTTTTAGCCTATGTCTTTAATGATCAGAAATTTTTATGTTTTATTTTAATGTATTTCTAAGTTCTTGTAAAGCACCTTGAATTGCCTTGTGTATGAATGGTGCTATACAAATAAAATTGCCTTGCCTTGCCTTGCCTTTATTTTACTACATTTATCTGATTTACAGTTTAAAGACACACAAGTCATGTGATAAGAACAAACAACATTATGCATTTTTAGAGTTGAACCACCAAACCAGGTTTCAATATTAATAGAAAAGACTCAGAAACTGACAAAACCTAAAAATGACTACTTCTACTTTTGATACTTTGTTTTTACTGATTATATGGTTGCAACACTATAGTTACTATTGTTGTTGTTTACTTTTATCATCATACAGTTTTACATTTATTATTATTAATTCCTATGTTTTTTCTGTTGCGTTTAATTTAGTTTCTTGAGCTGTTTCTGACTGTCACATTATCTGATGTCAGGGTCTCTCAGAAGTGCTGCTATTTCAGAAAGACAGTGAAGAAATAAAGATGTTTAGTTCTGTTCTTTAAATGCTGAATGTTGGCTTACAAGCTACAAAATATTCATAATAAAATTAAGAAATACATGAAAAAATGTAATGGAATATGCCAGCTTTACAAAATGCAAGTTCTTCACTATGATTTTGTTTTAATTATATAAAATGTTACTCTTAAAATATATTATGTAAGAGTATCAAAATAAATGTGTAAATGTACAATCATAAGATGTGTTTTATCATGTTTTTGTTTGGGTCATGGCAGTCAAAGATCAAGTCTCCACTATCAAGATGAACTGCTCTTTAAATGTTTTTACTTTAACAAAAGACACAATAGTACTAATATTGTATAGACAGAGCAGAGTATTGACTAATCTCTTAAAGGAGCACATGGTAAATTTGTCCTCCAACCTTTTAATGATACAAATAATAGAAAATCTGTTGCAGCAGTTATTTGTTTCAAATCAAACCTGCACTGCACCTTCCTCTTACATTTTTGCAAAATTTTCGTCCAGCCCTTGCCCCCTCCTAACACAGGAATGATTCCCCTGCTTAGCTGTTCTTCACTGCAGGCAACACTAAATGTTGTGAACAGCACCCTCCAATGGACAAAACAGTTTTGGTCTGTCTCACCTGCCGTCCAGTCATTCAGTCCACTCTTTAATACAGCGTGCTCCTCCACACACGGAACACAGGTAAAAGTCATCAGTCATCAGGTACGTGAGAACCCCTCCCCACAAGTGTCCACAGGGAGACGGAGACCCTCCCCTCCATTTTCCTCACTACATTATTTAACAGTGAAATGGTCCAACCTTTAGGTGTTCAAAGGAGAAAATAGAGATGAGGGGTAAAAGAACCCAATACAGAAAAAAATAATCTTGCCTGGGGCACCAAAAAGGCTTGAGTTGGCCCTGGGACATGTTATCGTTTCAGGCATTAATGTTTCCTACTAGAGATCGCAATAAGAATTTATTGTTCTTTTGTATTACTGTCTTTTACCTTTGAAATTCCAAACTATAATTTTCTGTACTATTTCTAAAACACAATCAACTTTGAGGTAATAAAAATATAATTTGTTCAACACAAAAATACTTCTAATTACATGCTGGTGTAGAAGTATTAGGTGGAGGTCAAGTTATTTTTTTGTGTTTCTCCTCTCTATCTTTGTTATTAATACTTCTTTAAGCATTTTACATTCTGTGTAACCACATACTCATCCCAAAAACATAGATAACATAAATATAGAGGCATTGGACCCATTGAACATCCATTAATTTTTATCAACATGATAATATGCAGTTTGTTGTCTTTTTGAAACAGGACTGACACATCTTGTCAAGTTTCCTAGGTCATGTTTTTGTTATTTCATTCAGTCATGTTTGGGTTTCCTGATCATGTTCTTACTCACATCTCGTCTCATCTCAGATCACTTCACTTCCTGCCCCTGTATGTTTCAAACCACTTTTGATTGTCCGCCCCGCCCCGAGTGTCTTCCTGTATCTTGCTGACACTCTGTGCTGGTTTGTCTCACTATGTTGGTGTTTAGGTGTTTTTTAATTTTTGACTCTTCATCTGCAATTTCCATGTTTCTCTGATTTGTTTGTCTCCACTGACTGCTCTCCTGTGTGACAAACCTTCTTTCTGGTAAGTAAAAAACTATATTTTGAATTGAAATCTTTTTTTTCGAGTTAGTCTTGTCTTGCTTTAGCTATGTAACACGTACCCCATATTACATCATGGTGTTATTTGAACTTTTATTATGGATTGTAGGTAATCCAAGAACAACCAGTCCAAACATAAAGCACAGAATATTTAATGCAAATGGAAAGAAGAAAGAGAAAAAGAGCAGAGAGACCAATGAGATCAGAGCTTGTTTTATCGACACCAGCAGGATACTGAATGAAGACTTAAGTTTTTCACACTCAGATAAGACAGACATATTTTCCAAGTTGTAACTCATTATTAGTGGCCTGCAATCTAAAACGTTACCAAAGTTTGATTCAAGATAACTGAGCTATAGTTTTTAGCCTGCAACAAACAGGAGCAGGATGTACGTGAGCAAATATCGTCCAAATATGTTGAAAATAATGCTTTTATTATTTTTTATTATGTTAAAGGAAGAATGTGACCACAGCATGATAATGAAGTGGTGCCAGATGTTTGTAGGGTGTGTCTGTAACGTTTTAAACTTTATCTGTTTAAGATTTGATTGAATCAGTGCTGGCCATCGTCTTAATATGTTTTTCATGTGTTCAAGAGTCTCTGGATATGAACTGCAGTGTTATGAGCATTTTAGATATGGAAAATGTTTTTTACATATTTTGGTCCAAACAGGAAGTTCATGTCTGGGAGGGACTAACTTTGTGTCTCTCTGCTGCTCTCTGGTATTGTGGAAGAAGATATTTTATATTTAGATTTTTTGTATATTCTTAACATGAGTGTCTCTGCTGAAAGTTAGCCATCTACTACATTAATTAACGTACCTCTGTGAATGAACCTTTGTTGTATTGTGAGGAAGAGCCCAGTTATCCCCTGAAATTACATTTTAACTGTCCCCAACCGCTCTCCCCTTTTAATCTGTGGCTTTACAAAACAAGTTGTGTCCTTCTTGATCACTGGAAGTCATTACTATTGTAATTACACAGACTCACAGTCACTGTTGTCGCACCGTGTTCATACGTTTGGGTGCAGGAAGCTTGTTTCCTCCCTTCTGGTGAATTGCATTCTGATCCCTGTGGTGTCATTTCCTGGAAAACTGTGCAGAATTTGACAAACAACCCTACTGCAGCAGACAGTATCATGCCACCAATGTTGTGAAGCTGTCCTGCTGCACACTAAGGAGTCCTTTTCTTCAGCAGTTTTATTCAACAGTAGTGTGTCAAAAAGTACATGCAAAGTCAATTGTCTTTGACATTAAATGTAGAAACACCACGTCACGTAGTTAAGATCTTGGAAGGAGTGACTCTGCTGCTACTAGCAGGATTTCTCTAATAAGGGCCTAAGTAACACTCCTTCCAGTTTAAATTGTGCCACAAATTACACATTTTGTTTGTCCGATTTCAAGTCAAGACAGTCACAGTTTTGTCCCAAAACTGTCTGAGTAGAAGATGGTGAAGATACATAATTAGAAAGTCTACACACTTGGATGTCGTGTGAGTGATGCCATGATTCTTTCCTTCCAAAAGCTAACATTAGCTGCTGAAGCTACACTGCCTGTGTGTTTTCAGGACCAGGATGTGGTCACACAACAGTGGGGTTTTACTCGGTTTTCTTTTCACATGCTGATAAAATAACCAGGAGACGCTGGATAAAAACACTTCTGGTATTGATAACATTACAAGGGGCAGCAAGATTAGTGTTCATACGTTGCTAGTTTTACTGTATTTTCTGTTGTTTAAATTGTTCATATTCTCATTCTTTGTTTATATTGCTTGTTCGCTATTTATTGTCTTTTCTTCACTGATGCTTTCTATTTTTTTTTGCTATCCACTTTGCTGCTGTAATGCTGGAAACTTCCCCACTGTGGGACTAATAAAAGGAATTATCTTATCTTATCTTATCTTATCTTATCTTATCTTATATTGAGTGAGACAATAGATGTTGTTCACACACAAAAAAATTACAACAAACTGGGACTTTCTGACATGTAACATATATGTTTAAAATTGTCAGATAACAAATAATTATTTGTGGCACAGTTCAAACAGAATCCAAAAAGAATTTGTCTCTTGCCAAAGACTGCAGTTTCTATTTTTTTTCTGAATTTAAGTCCCATGAAGGGACATGACTTAGATACTCTATTAGTGTAGCAAGGATGCTTGCTACTATTAATGTTTAAAGAGAATTTTGTAACTGCACTTAATGACTCATGTCTTCTGATTTCAAGGAGAATCGACTCATGTGCAGACATTAAGAACAACTATACAGATATACATCTCACTGACGGTCTCATTTGCTTTTGTAGGTCATATAAAGATACTCAGTGTGAAATTGGGACTGTTTCTGTAACAGTCAAAACTCCTTGTAGTAGCTTAAAGTACATCAGCTTACTACACCTCTGTAATAAAAACACAGGGAACTATTCACCAATTAGAGGCAAAGAGTGCAACTTATATTTCTAACATGTTGAGCAGCCTAGAGGGCACTGAAATCACAATTTCTACATTGAAAGGCCTCCCATGAGGGCACTTATACCAAACGTTTCACCTACTGAACCTACAACCAAAAGGTCATGTTTTGTGGGTTTTTTTCAAACACAGTGCTACCAGGCAGCAATCATTAAGAAACATCTTTTCACCTGCTACAACCAGAAATTATTTATAGACATTTCACAGCTCCGCTTATTAAAAGTTGAATTCCCTGCTCTCGGGTTTAATAATTGTCCACCATCTGTACCCACCTGAAATACGATGTTGGTGAATGAATTTTGGTTTGAATATCTAAAAGAATTTTAAAAAATGCTTGGGAAAAAATAAATGGGTATATTAAGCTTAATATTCTAATGATCACTTTTTTGGCTGTTTTGTCTGAAGTTTTTAAAAATGGCACCACATGTAACTAACATTTTTTTTCTTTCACAGTTACTTTAAAGCAAAGGAATGGATTTCTTCACACATCTACAAAGGACATTCCCAGAAACACATCCTGCAATACAGTGTATAGTTGACAACAAACTCAAGATGCTCAAAAAATTACTAAGACAACAACATCAATTCTATTTACCCATACAGAGAGCTGAAAGACTATATAACCCCACTGACTGCTGCTGCTGTTTGTCACAAATGGGATATCTGTACCTTCCTTTTTGTATCAGAGTGCTGACCCAAATATTATTTCTCAAAAAGGCTTTACACCTTTGCATTATGTGTCCACTATCCAAAGCATCAAATCTTTTTGTGGAGAAACTGCTTGAAGCCAAAGCAAATCCAAATGGAGGATTCTAACAACGATTCACACCACTGCACACTGCTGCCATCAATGACAGAGATGATGTCTTGAAAGAGCTCATTTATGCTGGTGCAGTGATAACTTTGTTACCTGCTGTCACTGATCCATATAATGATTATGACCATAATAATAATGAAAAAATATCTCAGATGATACATAAAATCACTCCAAAGGAGATGAATTATGCCCCCAAATAAGATATTTCCTGGAAATGGAAAAGGCTGTGAAAATCAATCCACCAAATCCATCCATCCAAGAAGTGTTTAAAACTTTTGACAGTCACATGCCGCTGGAGGATCCTCAGACCCATCTGACCATGATTGAAATACCTTTTAATATTACTGGGACTATTCAGAAAAATATCGTCAGGGAAGTATCAAATGGCTGAAGGACACTGATAATGTGAACACCTACATTGCAGGTGCAGTCAGTCGCCTTCCAAACATTCCCAAGGAATATGTAGATCAGGTAATTTGTAATTTATATACAATAATGTGTACTGTAAAAGAGATACCAAATGAGCAAGCATGTGCCATGATCCCCCAACTGGAACAGCTTTGCTTAAAAAAACAGACCTGATATACAAGTTATATCTGCAAGTACTGTATGTGATTACACAGAAAACCAAAGGAACAAATGGCTGGGATCCCAACAAGTTGTGCAAGACAATTGTTCCTTCTGTGGCAAAAGAATACTTTACTAATGCAAAAGTCTTCACATATGGTATATTTGGAAACTTGCTTTCATTTGAGCACACAACTGACATCTTTACATCAGTGGGGATAACTTCAGTACCTGAGGACATACTGACATCTGCAGATATGATGATGCTAAAAGATCTGAAAGAAGTGCTCAGAACGATTGAGCAAATATTTCAGCAAACCTGCCTTAAAATGTGAAGATGATAAAGCCCCACCTGGATCCAAGAAAAAAAAGAAGAAAAAGACAGAAAAGTCACAAAAGCAAGAAGACCAAAATGATCAAATTTTCAGTGTTACAACCAACCTAACAGTAGCTCCTGTGGGGTCAACTTCAAATCTTAAGCCATTTGTCTCCAACAGCACGATATCATCAACACCACACAGATGGCTACAAGTCAGCAAGAGATGGAGAGAAAAATTAGAGAAGCTTCTGAGCGCTGAAGGTACAATCACTAGAACTGGGAGCATGATTTATAAGAATGATCCAGAATTTCGCATCGCAAGGGGAAGTGATGGTACTGAAGTCTTCTTGGGGCTGAGAGATGACGGCACTGAAGTTGCTATTAAGAGAATGTCTAGATGGAACTATGAAGTTCTGAAGAATGAAGAAAGTTTTCTACGACTTCCAGAGCTCGATCATCCATCTATTGTACGATACGTTGACTTTGCAGAAGATGAGAACTTTGGATATCTTGGTCTTCAGCTTTGTGAATACACCCTGGAAGAATATATCAAAAATAATCAGAATCAGAAATGCTTTATTGATCCCCAGGGGAAAATTATTAATGATGTTAGTCAGGTGAAAAAGACACTTGTCTATCAGTTTCTTGACAGTTTGAAGGTGCTTCATTGTCAAAATCCCCCCATTGTCCACCGGGATTTGAATCCACAGAATGTTTTGATCGGTGAGATAATTTTAAAAATATACTGAACAAGCAACAATAAAAAATTTGAATATATAATTGGCGTATTTTGTTTCCTGAGTTTTTCTCCCTATTTTTTTCCTGCAGATGTCAATGGGAGGGCCAGATTAGCTGATTTTGGCATCAGTAGACGGTTACCTAAAGGCCAAATACCTTATTGCACGGTCAGTGCAGGAACAAAATTCTGGATGGCCAAGGAGACTTTATCAGAAGAAGCTGACATACCATACAAGCCAAACACTGATATACAGGTCAGTTTTACTGCCACACAAACTTTACTGATGACTGAAAAATCCTTCCTTATTTGCAAAACTGTTCTTTCTATTCCTAAGGCGGCAGGGATGGTGATTTATTTTTATCCTCTCCGGAGGACACCATCCTCCAAACAAATCTTCTAAATGTGAGAGCAATATTGAGGACGGTATATACAGTTCGGACCTTGTTCAAGATGTGGTGGCAAAGGATCTCATTGAGCGGATGATTGATGAAGAACCAAGAAACCGACCTACAGTGGAAGAATGCTTGAGTCATCCTTTCTTCTGGACCAATGAAAAGTAAGGAAGAAACACCAACTCTTCTGAGTAGCCACATTTATAGGCAGGTTTTAACGCTGCTATTATAGCTTCATCCTCAATTCTTTGTCTTTTGCTCATTGGCACTAAGCAGTTGCAGCTGAGGGTGATGGGAATATCATTAATTTTACAGTTATTTGGTCATAAAGGTAGTAGACAAACTGAAAGTTGATGGTGCCAAGGTAAAACTTAGGCTAAGTACAGTTCATGGTGTTAGTACATTAATGTCTGTGCCAAATGCTTGTTGAGAACTGAGTGAAAAGTCAAGAGCTTATGGAAAATAGAGTTTGTTAAAGGCCCCGAGAGAAGAAAAAAACAACAAAAAAAACAAGAATAGAGGGTTGCATCGTTATCTAGACATCCTGTTTAGGCTATGTTCCAAGGCTTTGTTCTTCTTTTTCTTATTTTTATTACCTAAAAGTGTTTGTGCAGCAACAAGTGTAAAACTAAAACCCACCAAAATTACATTACACTTTTGCAATTATCTTGAAAACAGCTTGGCATAGACTGTTTCGTTTCTTTTAATCTTTCAATTCATCTGCGTTATTTGTTAATTAGTCTGCTGCTTTAAAAATGTCAACTTTTATGACTTTTCTTCATTTTTATCAAAATCCTATTTTTGTCTTAGAATGTTGGACCAATCGTCCTGAAAATGACTCAGCATCATCTACGGACTTTGCTGATCTAAAGTTATCAAAGGAATTTTGATTAATCAGTCTGTTTTGATTTTATGAGCCTGTCAATTTTTATAAAAATAGCTAATTTTCAAAAAAAAAAATTGTGAAAACTCATAAATACAATGACATATGCACAATCTCAGGTCATGACTCAGTCGATGCTCTAATTTTGGTAATAACTGATTAAGATGGGTGTGACTTATTACAGCAAATTGAAATTTCTAGTCATTTCACAATCAAACTTCTAAAAATCAGCCGTGCATCCTACAGAGATGAAATTTCTTCAGCACATCTGCTGAGTTGCGACTAAAGTTCATCTCACTGCAACCTGTGGTCACTTCAGAAGTCCATCATGCTATATTTTTTATAATATCACAAATCAATTAACAGCTGTTTCTTGACAAGTTTTCTTCTAAATGCTACAAAGATGGACACAGTCATTCTCTAAATGGTCGATATAAAGTGTTTCAAATCGTGTTCAGATCGGTCAAATGTGACATTTAATATATTCCTGTAAATTTGTACTGTATACAAATGACATATATTGTACTTTTTTGCTCAATGTTTGATTAAACTGCACCAAAATATTTGACAAAACAACTGAAACCAGCAGAATGATGTATGATGGGGTTTTTTTTTCAGAATTTTATCTCAAAGATTTTAACTGTAGTAAGTTTTTCTAGTTTAAACAGACAAAAATGTTCCAGTTGCACATCTGATGTGAAACCATTCTGTGTATTCTGCAATTCATATATCCCAAAATAAACTTTTTTTCAGGAAAGTTGAATACTTGAGAAGGAGTGGAAACAGGGAAGAGGTGGCAAAGTGTCGAAATGCTGATCCGGAGCTGATTTGTTCATTGGGAAAATGCGTCAGGGATGGATCCTTCAAACAGTGGAAAAATAAGGTCACTACAATAATAACAAACACCAATTCCAAAAAAAGTTGGGATGTTGTGTCAAATGTTAATAAAAACAGAATGCAATTATTTGCAAATCCTTTTCAAGCTATATTCAATTGAATGGTGCTGCAAGATATTTAATGTTCAAGCTG
The DNA here is from genome assembly GCA_034769285.1 of Lutjanus argentimaculatus. Lineage (NCBI taxonomy): Eukaryota > Metazoa > Chordata > Actinopteri > Lutjaniformes > Lutjanidae > Lutjanus > Lutjanus argentimaculatus. The sequence continues at coordinate 9,266,673 of JAWZSL010000018.1, read as the reverse complement.
AAAATTATTGCTTTTTGTAAGTGTACATTCATTTTGAATCTGATGTCTACAACACATTCCAAAAATATTTGGACAGTAATATGTTTACCACTGTGCTACATCACCTTTTCTTTAAACAACACTCAGTAAGAGGTTGGAATCTGAGGACACTAATTGTTAAAGTTTTGAAAGTGAAATTCTTTCCCCTTATTTCTCGATGTTCACCTTAAAGTGCTCAACAGTCCGGGGTCTTCATTGTCATATTTTGAGCTTCATAAAGCACCACACACTTTCAATGGGAGACAGGTCTGGACTGCAGGCAGGTCAGTCTAATACCTGAACTCTTACTAACAAGCTGTGCTGTTCTAACAAGTGCAGAATGTGTCTTATCATTGTCTTGGTGAAATAAGCAGGGACGTCTCTAAAAAAGGTGTTGTCCTGATAGCATCATATGTTGCTCCAATACCTGCATGTACATTTGAGCATCAAGGGGGGCCTTCACAGATGTGACATTTGGGCACTGACACACCCTCATACCATCACAGATGCTGACAGATGTTGAGGTTAGCACTGGTAACAATCTGGATGGTCCTTTTCCTCTTTAGTCTGGACAAGACAACGTCTGCGATTTCCCAAAAATCCTCAAATGTGGAGTCAGCAGGCTACAGCACACTTTTCCAGTTTAAATCAGTCCATCTCAGATGAGTTCGGGCCCAAAGGAAGTCCACAGCATTTCTGGATATTGTTAAAATATGGCTTTTGCTTTGCATGGTAGAGTCTTAACTTGCATTTGTAGATGCAGCAACGATCTGTGGTTTTTCTGAAATGTTCCCGACTCCATGTAGTAATATCCTTACTGAAATGTTGTTCTTAAACGTAAACTGTGACTATTTGCCCACAGAGTTTTTCTCAAAGTGGTGATCCTGTCCCCATCCATGCTTGTGAACAACTGAGCCTTTCGAGGATGCCCCCTTAACACACAGTTTAAAATACTATCACCTGTTGTGTTTCAAAATTGGTGTTTTTTGAGCATACGACAACTGTCACAACTTTTTTGGAACCTGTTGCAGACATCAGATTCAGAATGGGTGCATACTTAAAAACAATTTTAAGTTTATCAGTTTGAACATTAAATATCTTTTGTCTTTGCACTGGACTCAATTGAATATAGGGTGAAAAGGATTCACAAATCAATGCAGTCTGTTGTAATTTACGTTTTACACAGCATCCTGACTTAATAATAACATTAGACAACTAACAACTACAGTAATAATTATTTTTGTTGTTGCAGTTTCCAGCAGAGTTGATCCAGAAGATGGATGCCAAAAACAAAGCCTACCCCGACAACGTGCTGGGATTACTGCGCTGCATACGAAACCTACATGAGCACTAGTGAGTGATACAATTCTTTATGATTTATACACCCTGAAACAATAATTATCCACTTTTAACTCATGATTCAAGAGTGTTGTGTGGTTCAGTCTTTTCACAAGACTGAAAAGTTCATCTTCATAAATCCTAAGAATAATGGGCCTCAAGCAAGAACATTTTCGTATTCTTATCTTAAATTTCTCTCACTTTTTTCGTATGAAGGGCTCGTACGAACACGCCACATCAGATTCAACAAATGTTCATAACTTCAGAAAACTGTAAATTATCCACCAGTGTGTATCTGAGTGCACATGCATGAGACTTGTAAATTAGCATAATTTATGCCACAATAATACCATATACAGCTGCACTTCCTGCTCCATATGTCAGGAAGGGTTTATTCATGAAAATGGCATCAAAGAGAAAAAAGAAGAACTTTATGATCTTGGAGTTTGACGTCCTGCTTTCAGAGATCAATTGTCATGAACTTAGCACGGTGGAAGCAGGACTCAAATGCACAACTCGGATCGGTAGAGCAGTAAAACAAGGTTTATTCCAGGCAGAGGTCGGTACACAAAGAAGCAGTCAAACCAGGCAGAGGTATCCAAAACGTGAGGCAAATAGGCGAGGTCAAAAAACAAGCAAGGTTCAAACACTAATAAGCTATGACTAAGACTGTGAAGAGTGCTGGTACGTGAGGCTGTGAACATCGACGAACTGGCAACGAGACAAGACACAAGAGGGTATATATGCAGGACTAATGGGGAGTGATTAGACACAGGTGCGGGAGAAACAATCAGGATCAGGTGCACGCAGACAGGGGAGGGGGCAGGGCAGACAGGAACCTGGAACAGAGACAGAGGTGAGTGATCACAAAATAAAACAGGAAGACAAGACATGAAACATGAGGGAGAAAAATAAAATACTTAACAGACAGGGAACATGACATCAATAAAGGAAAATCTGTCATTTTAACAGCATCAGCAGTGAAATTAAAAGACCTGAAAAAAGAGGACATGTCTTGATATAAGAATGACTTAAGTGAAAAAAACAACTTCAATCACCCCACAGTAAGGGGCGATCGATGACGGCAGCAGAGGAGAGGGTCAAGGGGAAGTTTTCATCACAGAGACAGAGGACAGAATAAGTGATTATGTTCGCCTGGACAGACTTTATAAACCTGCATGTTTAGCCAATATACCTGACAGTAGGCAATAATACATCATTAAATAAATGATGATAGGCTTTATATGTAAATTTATAATTATATTATAATTTGAAATGTAGTCAAACAGAATAATGACAACATAATTATGAGTACTAATTTGTAATTTATTTTTCACACTCAAAATGTCTTCAAGAGGATGAAATATACAGTCATTAGTGAAAAACCTCAGTTTGGATAACTGCAGACTGACTGCACATGACTCGATGACAGGTCGGGACCACTCGTAAATTGTGTTTGTATCTGAAAGAAAAGTCAAAGTACGAGAAAATTTGTGAATGCCACAAGTTGTCTTAAATCACCCGTATGCACCTCTTAAGAACAAATCTGTTCATATGAGCGAATCTTGCATGAGGCCCATTGTTCAGACTATCGATTCAGACACACTCTATGGCTTGCTGATACATACAGTATGCGCCAATATCCAAAAGGTATTTTTACAAAATTATTTTAACAACTAAGTCAATTTCCTAGCTAGTTCTAGACATTTTAATCAGTCCCACCAAGATTTCGCAGGCTGTTTTTGGGATTGTTGCGGCCTAAAATGCCTGATTTCACGGCAGCTTTTCTAAAAACTCATGATGCATGTTGCAATGTTTTTAGGCTTTTTTGCAATGAAATTGATGGAGGAAGTGAAAATTGCAAGAGAAAGTTGCAATTTTTCATATATAATTAATTACAAACAAAGGCAACTTGATCCACAGAGAACAAAACCACACTCTATTCTGAGTGTCGTAAGTAACCTCACCAAAAAGGCTCAGAAGTACAAAAACTGTGCTTTATTTGTAAATGAAGAAGTGCACAGAGCACTGATAAATGTCAAGACCAATGACAAACCTTTTCAGTACTTGTGACAAAATTTTTTAAAAATGCAAAAAACCTGTGAATAATAAAACAAAACAATGACTGGGTTCATCACAACATCGCAACTTCCTGGAGGGACATTTTAATGCATTTTACAATCTTAATCAGCCTCAAATCAGTCTCAAAATGAATTTCATAATCAGCTTATGGAGCCAACTGCCAGAAACCGAGCAAATTACATCTGTTACAGACCTTATCTTAAATAATCCTGTGAGTGCAGTCAGTATTATTGTGTCAGTCACAAACTATGTAACTGTTACATGTTTGTCATCTGGTTGTTTATTACTTTGTAATTACTTTGCAGTTTCGAGGATGCAGACCAAGTTGACGTGATGGTGTTTTTCCTGATCTCTTTGGATGTGTTTACAAGTTCGCCAAGACCCGAGGGTGGAATTCAGAGACACCATTGAAGAAAATGTTTTGAAAGACCACCACCAACTTTACAATGCTACCCAAAAACCTCGAGGAGCACCTAGAAGAAAAAAAAAACAAACACACACACACACACACACACACACACACAACTAATGATGATGTAAGTTAATAGTTAATATGTCAACTCGATGCCCCACAGCAAGGCTGTCCTTTACAATGTCATCCATAAACCTTGAGGAGCATCTGGGTCTCTCTCATTTCAAGATTAAGACTTAACAAACCTTTATTTTAGAGTCAACAAAGCAGTCAGAGAAAAAGATAATGAGCAATTCCAATGCAATAGTTATTAAGATGTCCCAGCAGGGCTTCAGCAACACTGGGCAACAATCACTATTGCTTGACTGGGAATATTAAGCTTTGCACCAATAATCTTATGGTTGTGGTTCTTACTTTGTAGCTTAAGACAAGTCTGTCAGAAATGTCAGACCTTAACATTTAAGACAAATAATTGATGATTACATTTATTTTTGATTATAGATTTTATGACTGGCATTGTATTACTGCCACTGTTCTTTTTATTATAGTAAAGGTTTCCACCAGGGAGCGGCTTTGTTAGGCCGTGTGTGCGCCGCAGTTTTGTTCTGTCCTCTGAGCGGCTGCAAGCCCCACCAGGAGTGTTCCAGAAGCGTTTCCTTGATCTTTGTGCTTCTACCATGGATAAGCAGGCTACGTGGTAAAATAGTTTCTTTTCTGTCTGTCTTTATGATCATGAGTCTGCATGGGTCTTTTATTTTGAAAATTAAGCGGACTTCCTGTCCGTTCGATCTGCTGTGTGGTAATTGACGCGGCATCCGTCAAAAATAGACTTCATAGAATTTGAGGCAGAGCAGAGCGCCAAGCCACTGCTGGGAAGCATCTGAGACGTGCTGTGGCGCTTCTGGTGGAAACACAAGCATTGTCTAAAATTGCAGCACGGCCGTAAAGCGGCGCAGCTGTGCCTGGTGGAAATAGGCTTTTTTACTCTACTTCTTATGACTAAACATTAAACATTTTTCATGAAAGACTAAACATTAGAATGGACGTAACAAACTGGTAAAAAATTACTTTTGTAGTCCAGAAGTATATGTTTCAGTTTTTTGTTTCTTTGTTCTTCTATTACCTGTCCACATGGCTTTCCATTCTATTAAAGTAGGTCTATGTTGGTTGAGTTGGACAATTGTACATCCTGTTCTGAAGATTTGAAATTCTTCTGTGCAACATTATTTTGTTTCATAAGTTTACTTATCTTGGGGCTACTTAGGGTGTAAACGTGGTATGTTGTTCTTATGGTTTTGCTCATCCATAGTTTTTACTTTGAAATTAGTCTTCCTTCGATTCTATAAATGTGGTAAAACATGATTAAATTGTGTTTATCATTCATCGATCATTAAGTTAGTTAACTGGAAACATGTGTTGAAATTTCATCTTTCTTAATTGGTAAATCAGAATGTTTCCTGTAATGGCTTACGAATCACTGGGATATATTAAACTTGCAACAATCAGTATTCTTATTTGATGTACAAATTATTAATAGTTATGATGCAAAGGCATCATTTCACTGATGAAGCTCTATAACCTATCAAATGCTCTGCATCCTCTTCAGTATCTTTGTGCAGTGCATCTTTCATCCCTGTTTTGGTTTTATGGGCTGCAACTTACTATTTTGGTTTAGTTTTCTGGCTCTACTTAATTGCTTCCATTGTTCCCAACTATCCGAACTATGACAATTAGAATACAGGGCTTCGAACACTGGGCAACAACATTATTGCTTGACTGGAAAAATTTGCATATAATCTTATGGTTGTGTTCTTATTTGTAGCTTAAGACAGCTGTCAAAATTCAGACTTAACATTTAAGCAAATAATTGATGATTACATTATTTTTGATTATAGATTTATGACTGCATTGTATACTGCCACTGTTGTTTTTATTATAGTAAAGGTTTCCACCAGGGAGCGGCTTGTTAGGCCTGTTAGTGCCCAGCTTTTGTTCCGTCCTCGAGCGGCTGCAAGCCCACCAGGTGTTTTCGAAGCGTTTCCTGATCTTTGTGCTTCTACCATGGATAAGCAGCTAGTGTAAATATTCCTTTCTGTCTGTCTTTATGATCGTGATCTGTGGGTCTTTATTTTGAAAATTAAGCGACTTCCTGTCCGTTCGATCTGCTGTGGGTATTGACGCGGCATCCGTCAAAAATAGACTTCATAAATTTGAACAGACGGAGGCCAGCCACTGCTGGGAAGCATCTGAGACGTGCCGTGGCGCTTCTGGTGGAAACACAGCATTGTCTAAATTGCGCACGGCGTAAAGGGCGCAGCTGTGCTGTGGAATAGGCTTTTTTACTCTACTTCTTATGACTAACATTAAACATTTTTCATGAAAGACTAAACATTAGAATGGACGTAACAAACTGGTAAAAATTACTTGTAGTCCAGAATATGTTCAGTTTTTTGTTTCTTGTTTTTATTCCTGTCCACATGGCTTTCCATTCTATTAAAGGTAGGTCTTTTGTAGAGTGGACAATTGTACATTCTGTCATCTGAAATTTGAATTCTTTGTGCAACATTATTTATGTTGTCATAAGTATAAATCTTATCTGGGCTACTGAGGGTGTAACAGTTGTGTGCTTCTATGGTGTTGCTCTCAAAATATTCGTGACTTAAATCATTGTCTCAAAATAATGTGTAAAAGCATGATTGAAAGTTGTGTTTATCATTCATCGATCATTAAGATTCTTACTGGCAAAAATAAGTTAAATTTCTTCTTTCTATTGTAAATGCAGAATGTTTCCTGTATGGCCGTAACAAATGACACTGGATCTACAGCCGAACATCATATTTTATGTTGCTGTGTCAATAGTATGTTAAGATAAAGGCATCACTCAGCTGATGAAGCAACATAAACTATCAATGACTCTGCAGTCCCTCTCAGATCTTGCCATCATCTTTCAGCTCCTTTTTGGTTTTATGGCGCAACTTCACTATTTTGGTTCAGTTTCAGTGCTCTCACTTCATGCTCCATTTTCCACACCTACCCAATGATGACTAATCAAATGAAGCACCATTCACATTAACACATGTAACAAGCACAGTAAAAAAAAAAAAGTCTGTGTCATATAAATCTACAGGCAGCTATACCGGCTTTCTCAACTATCACATGTTAGCTTTTCCCTTTTTGAAATCTCCAATCAAACATTACCACCATGACGCACACAATACTACACATTGTCTACATTTTCTTCACATGTGCAGGATTAGTAGCAGTGCACAGAGACGTCATTATCTGTATCTGTATTTGGATGGAAGACCAGCAGTGGGCATGGTTTACAAGAAGTCATTTTAAATCAGGCAAATGTTTTATTTTATAACCTAATATTCATTGTCAGTGCAACTGCTGTGCCTACAAAGCATCACAATTATATAATATTGGCATATAATTAATTATTAAATATATTTCCATATATCGTACTTTCTCATGTCTCTTGCTCTTGCTTTATTTTAAGCTAAACTAGGTTTTATAAACTGTCTGAAGCCATTCACCACCTCCCCTTTAACTGGGGAATATTGAAAAATCAGAGCCTGGAAATCAAAAGATTCTGTTGGACATAGAAATTCTACAGTAAAGATATTTTTCAGTTGAAGGGAATAATCTTGGTTTATTAAATTATTGATTGAATAAAGTTGATGCAACCTTTTTGGAGTCTGGTCAGGTCATCGTGGAGCTGATTTTTCCAAATAAATATCAATAAAATGACCATTTTTTTGTGATGATATGGCACTGACAACATGCTACTGAAACAAATACCAGTAATTTTAAGTTTGATTTCTTTTTGTGTGTGCTTTTACTTTACATACTGAGCTAAAAATGAGGAAAGTTTGCACAATGTCACTTTCTTTGTCTCCTGTTTTTTTTTTTTTTTTTTTTCCTGGATCAAATGTGCTGCTCTGACAAAACAACGTGGCCCACAACCAAATTTTCCTCCTGTCATCAGTTTCTCTGTCTGATCAAGTACAGGAAACGTCTGGTTTCAAAAGTTGGCACTCAGATAAGCATATCAATACTTTTATCAACTCACATTTAGATTACAGTGATTTGAAAGTCAGAGAACAATGTTAGGGTTAGAGTAAGCCACCTTGAAATAAATATATGTCTATGCAACATCCCTAAAAATAACTGTATGTGCGTGTGTGTGGGTGTGTCTGTCACTGTGTTTTTCGGTAAATGAATGTCTGTACATGCAGAACGCTTTAACCGCACCTCCCCTCCTTTGTGTCTGATAGTCAGGCCGTCTCTTTAGTTTCATTTTCACAGTATTTGGCAATTTCACTTTCCAGAAATATTAACATCAGTTAGTGTAAGCACACACTGTGAGACAAACCAGCACAACAAATCTAATACAAACAACACTGGATACAATAAACCAGTGGTTCTTTTTACGTGTTTTACCACCTGAGAAAATACTGAGCTCTTCAAACGCCACCAACATTAAAAATACAGTAGCAAAGGCCTACAGTTCACACAGGAGACATGTTTATTCTTAATTTGCGGATTGTTTATTGTTAACTGCTGACAGCCACTTTCACAGTGTATGAGGAAGAGGAAGCATTAGAACAGGCACTTAAACTCATCCAAACAATTCTCATACACTGCAAGCTGCCGCACCTCTTTCTCTCTCGTACACACAGAGCAAGGGAGAACATGAAGAACAACGGCTGTATTTCATTCATTCACACATACACTGAAAAGAAAGTGCACTCTGACAGAACACCCTAAGTGTTCTATTTCTTCTAAAAATATCCTTATAATCTAGTTCACAAATAATCCAAATTCTAAAGTATATTTTTAGCAACAAAGTGAACATTCACATTAGAACAGTCGGTGCATTTTGTCAGTGTGAACGACACATAAAGACCTACTTTGTCATCACTGTCACTTTCCTGTCAAGTCCATACGATACGTTGGACTGAAAACTCACACCTGTTTAAACATTTTAAACAAACTTTCAGTCCTGCATTTGACCAGGGTATGTTTAATGTCAACACTCCTCTACTTGGAAATAACTGGTGAGAATGTTGGTGAATATTGACAACTTACATAATGACATTAATCCATCCATTCTGCTTCTGTATTAATGTATTAATGACGGCAAGTGAAGAGAGGTTTTTCTCACACTGATATATTGTCACAAAAGGAAGGAGAAAACGCACTTTTCGTCTTAGTCCTTGTGTTGGTGCATCCAAAAGTCCAACAGTAACTGTTATTTGTAACCAAATTTCAGTATTTCATCAGTTCTGTTAAACTCTCCTGCTAATAAACATTCAAATCCTTGGACATTTCGCTGCTGAATGGGTTTCTCATCCAGTTGTTCACTTCAGGCATCATTGGAAAATATTCTCTGAACTGTTACGTGAGGGAGACGAGGTGCACAACATTGTTGTCCCTGCCCCCGTCATCAAGTCGCAGTTCGCTGTCAGACAGAAAACTCTCCAAAGCAGGTAAACCTGAAACATCACCTGCTTTGACTTTCATTTCAAACAGCTCCATCTTTTTCAGTGTTGCGCTGACTTTGTCCTGCACATCAAAAATGTTGACAGAGAGTCCCTGTAGTCCCAAATTCAATTTGTTCAAACATGGGAAAATATCCGACAGTGTGCCAGTTGACTGAGCCACACAGTATCTTCAAAAACATCTGATAAAGGGAGGTTTTTGTCCTGTAAAAACACCTGGATCTCTCTGTGTAACTTGAAAGGCTCGAAAGGTCCTTCCTCCTTGATAACCACCTCACTTCTGTATGAAGCAGGAGTTGGACTCGCTCGCTGAATTTCATCACAAAGCACGAGAAACAGACGAGAATGCATCAGTCGGGCTTCAGTAAAGGTCACTGTTTTCACAGCTGAGTCAAGCACAGACTCCTGGCCCCCGGGGCTGAGACATTTCTAACCAAGCTAAAAGCAGTTAGCGGTTAGCTAAGTTCATTTAGCAACAAGTAAAGCTATCGTTCCATGAGGAAACTCTCCAAAAGACCTAGGGCTGTATTCTTTGTCGGTCTCGGAGGCTGTGTTAATCCCAGTGACTGTCCGTGTTCACTGGGAGGCTGCTGAACCCAGTTCTGGTGCCTGCTTACACCGATTAACAGTTATGGTTAGCTACTTTAGCAACAAAGCTAAAGCTATACCTGTCCATCAGTACAACTCTGTAATTAAATGGCTGAGAGTTGAAAGTGAGCAGCTGGAGGACATTAGAGGGGAAACCAAAAAAAATATTTTCTTCATAAAATATGACCCAGTTTCACCCAATTCAGTGAATAAAGTTATAAAATTGTGCTTTTGTACAGTGAGGCCTGAGCCTCAGAAACACTGCAGTCCACTCCGGAGAACAGATGCACTGTTCTTGTTCATTTATGCCCCCAAGTGCAGGATGAGTCATCAATAGTGTTTAATCATTTACCAGAAAAAGATCAACTCTGAAATACCATTAAAATGTCTGGAAATATAAAACAAAACTACTTTTTTGTCATTGTTTGCCTGTTTGGCCAGATATTGACATATAGGTGGCATATAGTGCAATGCATGTTTGATTTGTAAAGGTAAAGTTACGTATTTTACAATTACCGTATGAAAATAATAATAATAATAATTAGAAGAAGAAGAAGAAAAGTACAGGTACACAAAAATCCAACTATTACAGTGTACATGTAAACTTCCACCCCTGAGTTAGCAACATGTTTGGCTCACCCACTATGGTGGCTGAGAGCTGGGAACTGTGGGCAGGTTATGGAAAATATGAATGCAATTTTAAAGTAAAGGATATTCCACAATATTCCACAATTATACACAATATTGCACAATATTACGTAACAATCTGTGCTGATCTTGCTCAGAACACCGTCCCTCTTTCACTTTCACTGAAAAATTGGCAGTTGTTTTTTGAGTCAGAGATGCCTTGCGTCAAGAAATTAACCATGTGCAGCAATTATTCAGTTATATTTGGCAGGCAAGACGCAGCTGTTTGAGGCAGCTCAAAAAGAATCTGAGTGCATTTTGCTGAGAGAGCTACCCCCACTAATAAACATACATGAACATTAATCCTAGTTGAAGTTTAAACAACATGAAGTACCAGATGGATAGGAAGTTGTGGTCGCGGAGGAAGCTGTGGAAGGGCGTCAGCATGAGCATAACCAGCAGAGTGACAGCGTAAGTGTCAAGTTATAATATCTGTGGTGTACACCTGCACAAATATGAGTTACTTGCCTTCCTTTTTTTCTTTCTTTCTTTCTTCTCTGTATTATTAGTTACACAATCCAGAAAACTAGTTTCATCTCTGACACCATTCCCCAACACTATAAAAAGAAACATGCTCCATCTACAAACAAGGTTTAGTAAAGAGGTTGGAATAATCCCAAAGTTAGAAAGAGGTTGGCAAAAAGTTTGAGGATTAAATGAAAATTAGTCTCTAAGATCTGATCTCCATTCTTAATACTGAGTGATTTATAAAATCGTGTTACCCACACTGCTCCGATAACTTGTCTGTGTCCAATAACACTCAAATAAATAATAATACCCTTCAAGGTGTCCATTATCAGGAATTAATGGATGATGTGGAGGTCATTAATTCCAGATAATGGACATCTTGAAGGGCATTCTCATGCTTAAACCATTTTTAATGCTAAATGTTAAATATTACAATATTATAGCTTTAATAAATACAACAGCCTGAGTAAAATTACATTTATGTGCATTCTGTACATATCTATATATTTTAAGATTGCAAAGAAAGAAAACATCAGACAACAATAGTTTCCATGTTTTTCATTTATTAATGTTTAAATGTCAGATGTCTCCCTACATTTTATATTTCATGTAACACCATATACAACCAAACACACAGATAACAGGCCCATAAATACAAAGACATCATTCCCATTGAACAGCCATGATTTTTTTTTTTTTTTTGGCAGTTTGCAGCCCTTTTGATGCAATAATTTTCCATGAGCTCTACCCACACATTGCATGATGGTGTTATTTCCAGTTTTATTGTGGATTACCACAATCCAACAACAACCGGTTCAAACGTGCCCAGCACAGGATATATAACCACAGATGGGAGGAGCAAGAAAGCAGAAGAGAGAAGAGAGAGAGACAGAGAGAGAGAGACAGACTCATCTTAGCTACACCAACAAGGAAACTGAATGAAGAGCAGAGTTCTGAGCAGTCATTCATACACAAAGAAGACAACATACTTCAAAACTGTAAGTTATTATTATTATTATTTTTTAACTTTCCTGTCTAAGTTTAAGTAGAGCTGAATGAGGAACTTCATATGACAAGGTGTACTCAAACGTTCACTCGAACAAAGTCCAGAATTAATGCAAATTAGTTTTTATTGTGTTAAAGAAAAAAAAGAAAAAAGTATGCGTCCACAACCTGAAGACAAAACAGCAGCAGATGTCTTTGGAGGCGTGTCAGACATTAATGTATTGCTGTATTGTAAGACTTTGTTGGTTTAAACTCAATTACATCAGCATTAGACAAAATTTGACGTTTCCCAGTGTTTAGGAGTCTCTGGATATGAAATGTAGCATTGTGAGCATTTTGCATATGGCAAATGTTCGAATCAACAAGCCGGCAGTGACACAAGTAGCAGGTTCGCGCCTTGGGGGCACAAACTTTGTTTCTGTCAGCTGTTCTCTGGAAATATTCACCCACAGTGTGCTCAAACTTCACACAGAGTGTCACCCTACCTGTAGGAAACTGATAGATTTAACGTGAAGACAGATGTATTAGGCTTCTGTGATTAAATTACTTCACACTACATGCAGAAGTCTTATGTCACAGATTTACTCTGAAACCAGCAGGACTGGTCTGAGCCTGTAAACACTGTTACTCATGTTTGGGCTCTGTAAGTAGTTGCCCCCCTGATGGCGACTGAACTGAGAGTTTTACCCTGACCACTTCATATGTAATGAAATATGTTATGTTATCTGTGTTGGTGTGTTTGTAGATCCATGAATAAATACAATCAAGAACAGATAATATTTGTTAAATTTAATTAGTTTAGTTTTGATAAAATTTACTGTAAAAAAAAGAAAGAAAAAAGTTATAATAATAACATTTCATCACATGAACACTTAGGACGACATGAACAAGGCTTTCACATTAGGATGTGCAGATAAAACAAAAAAATCATATTAGAGATAGTCCAATACTATATACTATATATTGGTTTTCACAGTTCTAAAAATATATATAATCAGTATCCGGTGTGGTTTTTCATCATTGTAAAACATATTACAAAGAAGATTTACATAAGATGGGTATGAAGCAAAAACATAAATACAAAAATAAAAGACAACCATATACACGCACGTATGTATCAGCCAATGGGGCACAAACACATAGATGTCCATGTAACTTCAGGCCAATCGTATTTTCTATTTTGGCAGAGAGGAGAGGGGTGTGTCCAAAAACTGGGCATGTTGTAACGAGTCCTGTCAGTCATTTCAATGAAATGCAACATCACATCTCAGATACACCTTCTCCCTCCTGCATCTGCCCCCCTGTGTGCCTTTCCACCAAACCCGTCCAATGATCGTCCTAGTGCCTGGCAGTTCAGTCCCAGTGAGTCCTTGACCACAAAACAGGGGTTCTTCCTCTGACACAAGGGAACTCACAGGGACTGAAACAAACTGTCTGAAAATTACAAAGTCTGCTAATATGCTGATTATGTTTCTTTATAAAAATGTAATTTTTAATGAGTTAATTAAACTCTCCACAGTACATTAACTCAACTCAACATTTCTGGTCAGAAGAACTATTTTTAATTCTCTTAGAAGAACACATGTTCTTAAGTTCTGAAGTGTTCTGAAAATAAATCCTGGAAATGTTAAGTTTAATTACGTTAAATATATAAAACCTGTATTTTTAAGTGAAAAAATATTTGATTTCACTAAATTGTTTACAGTGTAATGGTGTTTTACGAGTTCTTAAGTATTTCAAAATATCAGATTTATGTTTTTTAAATGTATCTCATTTTTTTTTCTGCTGAGCCGGAGGCATTATGTTTCCGGGTTGTCCGTCCGTCTCTCCATCCTTCTCTTCGTCCCATTCTTATAAATGAGATATTTCACTACATATATTATGCAGACATTTATGTAAACTGGAACTTGACTAGTTGGCAGAGGCATACAACCACAAGGCAATAGTTCCAGTTTGTATTATATTTTATCTTAGCTTTTAGATTTTGTATGTATTTTTTTTAAGTATGCCACATTAAAGAGACACATTTCGTCCTCTATATAAGCTTGAGTGCCACCCCATAGATGCACTTCTCCTGGATTAAATAATGTCTCATCAGTGTGACTGGACACCACTTCACAGTCTGAAGTTTTGTATGGCATCAGATGTTTAACATGCTTTTTTCCTCCCACAGACACTCTGAAGAAAGAGAAACCCACCCAACATCCACTGATCCTGAACATGTTACTTACAATTAGAAAATATCTGAGATGATGGATAACTCACCAGCCAATGCAGGGAAAGTGGTGTCCAAAGTCAGATTTTCTGTGCCAGAAACACCTGAAAAAGTATTTAAAAACTGTTAAAACTGACATGCTGCAGGAGGATCCTCAGACCCATCTGACCATAACTGAAAAACCTTTTAATGAAACTGGGCCAGATGCAGAAAAACAGCGCCTGGACAGTATCAAATGGCTGAAGGACACTGGAAAGGTCAGCAAGTACATTGCAGATGCAGTCAGTCGCCTTCCAATCATTCCCCTGGCAGATATACAAAAGGCAATTGCAAGTTTACATGCAGTTTTCTGCACAATGGAAGAGATACCAAATGAGCAAGCACGACTCATAATCTACCCATTACTGGACAAGCTTCGCTCAGAAGTGAAACCTGATGTTTGTGAGTCTGTTCTGCGAACACTGTATGTGATAACACAGAGAGCAAAGGGAACAAATCACTGGGATTCTAGCTTTATTGACAAGTTTTGCATGACAGTTGCTCCTTTTGTAAAGGACCAACACTCCTTTGACATTAGAGTCTTCGCGTACGGCGTGTTTGCAAACTTACTTTCAGCTGAAAATGCTGTTAATATCTTTAGAGCAGTAGGGATAACTTCAGTGCCTGAGGACATTCTGACATTTGCAGATATGGGGATGCTAAAAGATCTGAAAGAAGCACTCAGACGATTGAGAGAGAGTTTTAGCTCACCAGTTTTGCAATGTGAAGATGGCACAGCCTCAACCAAATCTGAGAAAAAGGCAGACAATCAAGGAAGTGCACGTGACTCGGCAGCAGCTCCTCCCTCAGAAAAACAATAAAGTGGTTTAAAGTCAGCAGGACATGGAGGGAAAAGTTAAAGAAACTTGTTAGCGCTAAAACCACCAGGATTGGAAGCCTGATTTATGTGAATAATGCAGATTTCTGCATAGCACAGGGAAGCGGTGTTACTGAAGTCTTCTTGGGGCTGAGAGATGACGGCACTGAAGTTGCTATTAAGAGAATGTCTAAAAGCAACTATAAAATGCTGAAGAATGAGGAAGAATTTCTACGACTTCCAGAGCTCGATCATCCATCTATTGTACGATACGTTGACTTTGCAGAGGATGAGAATTTTATATCTCTGCCTTCAACTCTGTGAATGCACTCTGGAAAAATATATCGACAATGGATTAGAATTAGATGGTGAAGATGGCAAGAAAGATGAAGATGGTAAGAAAATGAAAGGAAGAAAAGAAGAAAGTAAAAAAGAAGAAAAAAAAAGAAAACTTGTCAAAGAAGTCCTCAAGAGTTTGAAGGTGCTTCATTGCCAAAATCCTCCAATTCTCCACCGGGATCTGAAACCACAGAATGTTTTGATTGGTAAGAGAAGAAAGAAATTCAAAGTATGCAAAATATATATTTTTTGTCCTATGTATGATTTTGCTTTCTGAATCAATCTACACCATTTACCCTGCAGATGTTAAAGAGAGGGCCAGATTAGCTGATTTCGGCATCAGTAGACGGTTACCCAAAGGCCAAACAACTTACGCACGGGCAGTGCAGGAACAAAATGCTGGAAGGCCAAGGAGACTTTATCAGAAGAAGATGACATACCATACAAGAGGAGCACTGACATACAGGTTAGTTTTTCTGCTAAACAAATTTTCTTGACTAGGTGAAAAACCATTCAGTAATTCAACTGCTATGCTAACTTTTTCAGGTGGCAGGGATGCTGATGTATTATATCCTCTCTGGAGGACACCATCCTTTCGGCAACAAATCCTCTAAATGTGAGAGCAATATTGAGGATGGTAAATACAGTTTGGACCATGTTCAAGATGTGGTGGCAAAGGATCTCATCGAGTGGATGATCAATGAAGACCCAAAGAACAGACCTACAGTGGAAGAATGCTTGAGTCATCCTTTCTTCTGGACCAGTGACAGGTAGAATCACTTTTATAATTTCCATTTAATTCAGATTAACTCAACAAATTTGTTATACGAGTGTCTCTGTGATGCTGCTCCTGAAGGCTCAGTGGTGTTTTCATCTAAATGCTAACACTAGCATGCTAATATTTTCACTGTGACTATGCTAAACACACTGATGCTGAGCAGGTATAATGTTTACCACGGTCACCATCTTAGTTTGCATGCATATTGCGAATGTGACCCAGACAACAAATTATTGTTGATGGAAATGTCATTAGCTTTGCAGGTGTTTGGTCCAAAGTCTGGATAAAGTCAACATGTTTAGCCTGATATCAGACTGAATAGTCCTCTCTGACCAATCACAAGAGACCAACATAATTTTAAGACAATACTGGTGCATTGCTATGCCAACGTGTTTTTGTTCCCATAGTGTATGGTTTTGTGAGACAGTGAGTGTGCGGAGGAGTGGTTATGTTACCGTAGTCAGCTGTAAAGTGTGTGTTAAGTTTGCTGCCAAAAGAAATAAGAAGTCCCATAATGTTACTGTTGCATGGTTACGTACTCTTCACAGCAGTTTGTCTGGACTGTGAAAAGCTATTGAGTTAGCAGCTACGAGTCGGACTAAAGGCAATTAAAATAGTCTAAAACAGGAGTTCTCATTTCTGAGCTGTGCAGCTGGAAGCTGTGAGAAAAGTAACAAATGGGATCAGATGATTGATCATGTTTTCTTTTGGTCGAGGGCCAACATGACATTAGCTCATAGCTACTTATTAGCTAATGCTAGCTCTGCTGCTGCGAAAAAATAATCATTACTAGACCTTTAGTTTATGCAAATGACGTCAATGCAATGTAACAGACTTATAAAGTCGGATTAAACTGTCAAACTAGGCAGTTCTGGTCAAACATAAAACATGTTCTGTTATTGCATCGCCTATTTCTTTCCAAAAATGTTTTCAGAAACATATTTTAGTGTACTATTTACCTGAAAAATGAGAAAGTGTACGATAAAAGATTTGAACCAAAATCAAGCATTGCCATGGACTTGAGGGCGTTCCATTGCATTGAGATCCGTCATTGCCAGATTTGGTGTGTCTGCACCATAAGTTGCACGCAGAAACAAACACAGAGCATCTTGGGTTCATCTAAGTGGTTTTATACGATTATTAAATGGAGATGGAGACATAACATTAGTGCAATAACCAGCAGCTATAGCTCTTTTTTTCCCCTGTCAAAAATGGAATGTAACTCCTGCCGTATGGTAACTCTGAGGGGTCACACGACCTAAAATACAAAAGGCTTTTGAATAACGATGGTGGAAGGCTTATTGGCCGATAACTGACAGCTATCAGCCAAAACCTGTGTCATTATGATTCATTCTATGGGTACCATGAATATCAGTACAATATCTATTATATAGTTGTTGAAGTGGTGGACTGGCTATTGACAGATCATATATTCAGGTAAGTAAAAATCAAATGATACATCAAAGATGTCAATGAAATTATGTACCTGAAGTCATGTTACTGTGTTCTCTTCCCTAACATGTTTCCATAGCATCTCTATATCGCCATTTCATCAATATGATATGACAAAAAGGTTTAAGTTGCCAAAAATGCACTCTAAATGTTACTTTTCAGGAAAATTGAATACTTGAGAAGGATTGGAAACAAGAGGGAAATGAGAAAGTATCGAGAAGCTGACCAAGAATTAATTTCTTCGCTGGAAAAAATACGTTGGGGATGGATTCAGACACTGGAAAACTAAGGTGACTGCAACATTACAATTTTAGTCTTTATTTTGAACCCCACAAGTTTGTATTCCTGAACTCCACTTTATCACTAAGTATATTTCTAACTTATGTTTGGCATCATAGGTTCCAGAGTTGGTCCAGAAGATAGATTGCAATGGCAAAGCCTTCCCTGACGACAGTAACACCACTCACACCCCGGTGGCATTATTACGCTTCATGAGAAATGCCTTTGAGCACCAGTAAGTTAAAATGAGTTAAAATGATTACAGTGTTTTGATATGTCAAGAAAAAATGCCCTCAACATCAATTTTTTCACTGATTTTTTGCCATGTGTGCTTCATTTTTGTTTTCTTGTAATACAATTTTATTTTTTTATCTGTTTGCAGTGCTGAGGATGCGGTCACTACTGATTGGATGTCGACATTTCCTGGTCTCTTTGATGGGGTTTATATATTTGCCTGCAGCCAAAGATGGAATTCAGAGACGCCCCTGAAGGAAATGTTTGGAGCATTGTTTTCCAGAGATTTAAAGCCACCCACAAAGCCTCTTAAAGTCTCAGTTCAAGAATCTCAAACCATTTCAACTAAGCCGACTGAAAATTGGTGCAAGACTCGTCGTCGCAGTTCAGTTTAGCGAGGTGGAAAGGAGGCCTGCTACAGCTGAGTTTATTGAATGAACAGCAGCTAAATGCAATAAGATCTGGGAATTCAAAGTACACTGTATAACAAAAGGAGGGTGGGTACTATTTGCATATTCACAAATCTTGAATAAATGAAGGCGAGGTGTGGAGCTATCTGTAAACCATGTTAAAATACTTGACCTTACTGTGCAAAAATAATCATATCAGACACAATTTATTAATTGTTTTAGAACATTTTATATTGTTAAAAACATTACTGGAAGAGGACTTTAAAGAAGACACATGGCCATAAGTTAGTGTTTTATAGTTAGTTACTTTGTTCAGACCCACCATGCTGGGCTACTGTTTGGGAGGAAGGGGCTGTCCAGCATGTCCCAATTTTTATGGTACTGGTGACATCAGGGCTGACACTGCTGGACAAACCAGGTGGAGAAGTTTCTGTTCTGTTCCTATGTAAAGTAACAACTTTTTATAGGGACATTTAGTAATGTAAATAAGTTTGTGAATGAGTCAGAGAATGTGATTTGATTTCCTTGTATTAGAGTTTTCTTTTAACCATTGTTTGGCCTTTATTCTGAAAGGGGTCTGTGCTGTGTTCAGGGGTAATGATAAAGAAATTGTTTATATTCACTAGATGCCTTTTGTCCATGTTGTTTAGATTGTTCTGCTACTGTTGTTGCAACCCGTTAAGCATTGCATACCTTAAAACTTAAAGTTTTGGACCCTGTTAACAAAAATAATTATCCCACAGTACCATCACATGGCGGCTGAAACAGGGTGACCAACAGGAGAAGTGTATTTACTGTGTTAGCAAGCAGTTAGCTCATGACTATGCCAGCCAAGATTCAGCCATTAAGAATTTTACTGATATTGGAAATTTCAGTGGGTGCCAAAAAATCTAAAATACTTGGGAATACTTCTCAACCCAGGGCTGGAGAATATGATATCTGATAATTTTGGCCCTACCCTGAACAAGATACAACTTCTTCTCAGTGGCTGGGACAAACTACAGATTTCACTTTGGGGCAGAATACAAGCTGTAAAAATGGTTATAGCTCCCAAATTGAATTACCTTCTTAGTATGTTACCTTTGAGTATACCAGAAACCATATTCCAGACTGTAGATAAAATGTTAAGCAATTTTATTTGGGCAGGGAAAATCCCTAGGATGAAGTTAACAAGATTACAAGCTAAAATAGAATATGGGGGACTGAGACTTCCTAACATGAGACTTTATCAGGAAGCATTTATGGGGGCTCAGATAGCCTCCCTCCTCTCAAGTCGAGAGGACAGACCCTTATGGGTAGGATTAGAGGAAGAACTGAATGCACCATTCGGGGCAGCAGACTATCTGAACCAATGTCCAAAAGGTGACATCCAGAACCCAATAATCTCTCATACGAGGAATATCTGGCTTCATATGCATAAGAGGGAGGGATCCCTCCCCTTTCTGACAGGGTCAGCCCCAATATGGAATAATCCAAAATTGAAAATAGGAGGGAAGGTGTTCTTTTGGAAAGACTGGTACTCTAAAGGCATTAAATACATCGGATGTCTCTTTTATAACAACACTCTGCAAACATTTGATGAGTTAAGAGAACGTTACAAACTGCAGAGAAAAGATTTTTGGCGATTTCTCCAGCTAAGAGATTGTCTAACTAGGACAGGCCTAATCGGCACTGGGTTATGTACCCAATCCTCTGTTGGCTCTAAATTGAAATTGCTGAGTGAACTTCCTCACTTAGCAAGTCAAATTTACAACTACCTTATTGATGGATTTAATGACACTACTTTAGGTCTAAAAATGGTGTGGGAAAGGGATTTAAAAGTAAACATACGAAGATGATGAGTGGAATAAACTAGTGAAGGAGATGGCAAATCCAATGAGAGATGCCAGGTCTAAACTTATTCAATTTAAAATATTCAACCGACTCTACTGGACGCCTGTGAGAAAGTATAGGGCAGGAATGAGTCGCTCTAACCTCTGCTGGCGATGTCAAACAGAACAAGGTGATATCGTCCATATGTTTTTCAGTTGTCATAGCCTAGTTACCTTTTGGCAGAGAGTCATGAAAAAGATTGGTGACAGTTTGGGAGTAGCTGTTAACCTTACACCTGCTCTGTGCCTCCTGAACAGCTTAAAAGGAAATGAGAGAATAGACCAGAAGAAGGCCAAATGGCTCAAGGTTGCTCTCACTACAGCAAAGAGGATTATATTGAGACACTGGGCAGGAGGAAACAACCCAACTTACTCTGAATGGCTCACAGCCCTATCAGAATCTGCATCCTATGAGCGACTAATATATAAAATAAATGGTTAAAATGGACACCTATGCAGAAATCTGGCAGCCTTTTCTAATGCAGATCAGGGAAACATAAGAAAAGATTGGTTAGATGTACGCATAATTCAAATCTAGGCCTACAGTGCACTATGTTCGACTGGTGGGAAGAGGTTAGGATTAGGGGAGGGGAAAAAAAAAAAAAAAGAAAGAGCTTCCTTCCAGATAAAGCATTTATCAAGGTATTTTGATGTATTTGCATGAGGGTAGATTTATTTACAAGCTAACAGCATCTGTATACATGTATGTATATCTGTATAATTTTTGTTTGCTGGTTCATCTGTTTGCACTGTTAAATACCCATCTGTAAAATGCAGTCAACTGTTTTGTTGATATCTGTGAAGGAAATAAAAAAAAATCATAATTGGAAAAAAAAAAAAAAAAGAATTTTACTGATGATCAATTTTTTACTTATTTTAGCTAAATTTAATAAAACCCCACCCATCTTTATCAACTCCAAATGTGCCAAAGACCTTTATAGATTAATGAATGAATATTTTAAATTGCGTATTAAGCCTTATTTAAGTCTTTTTGTTAATTTTATGTTCAGTGATGATTAAAGTATGGTTTGTCTGGATTTTATTATGCTTAGTTTATTCTATTTTGTGCCTTTTTTTTTCTTTTTTCTTTCTTTTTTTTTGTTTTTTTTTGTTTTGTTGTCTTTGTGTTCTGTGTCTCCTGAGTTCTGTTTACTGCATCCTGGAGGATGATAAGTACTTGATAATTTTAGGTTAACCAACACTGACATCTTGCTGTGAAAAAGTATAATGCAGGCTAACGTCCAAGCCAGTTCAGCAGGCTGTGTCAGTTCATGATGTTTGCATGACAGCAGTATTGTACAGTACCTGTACAGTACCTGTGTGTCAAAGATGAGTGGTAAAAAGCGAAAGAATGACACTAAATGTAGGATATTTGACAAGACATGGACCCCAAGCCTGTAAAGCTTGGGTCCATGTCAGTGATTTTCTGAGTCAATTTCCTTTTTTTCTTTTTTTTTTTTTTTTTTGTTTGTTTGTTTTGGAAAGCACTGTATATTAATACTCCCTTATGGGAACTTAAGATGACTAGTCTGCCTACTGTGCACCTTCCTCGATATTAGTGCCAAACCCATTGTCTAACCCATTTTTATATATATATATATTTTTTACATATTCAACTGTTACTTATAATGTATTTTATGATGACTCTGATGAAGGCCACAAGTCAAAACACGTTGGTCTGACAATAAAATTGTTTGTTTATACTATACTGCAGAAGTTCCTGGAGTGATCTCTTCTCAATGCACGTTGGAAATAGAGGAAGTTGAGCGAGAAATCACTACTCTGTTGTAGTCAGTCATTTACTAATAATGTTTCAGTCAGACTGAATTTATAAAGACAACACCAATTCATACATTTGTATCATAGACTGTATATAGAAGTGGACGGAGCTTCCGGCTCTGAAAAATGAAGCCAATGCGGAAGTGCAGTAACGCTGTATTCTCACCGAAATCCAGCAGGGGGCGCGCGAGCTGGCTGCAAAAAGAAGCCCGGTTCCATTGACACCCGTTCTAAAATGCTGAACTTTACAGCTGAAATAAACATATTTATAGCCCCTGTCAAAAAACGATTTTGGTCTCTATCGCTAATATCCCCCACCATGTTCACTGAACCAGACTTGAATTTTCATATAAGTCATTCGTTGATTTTATATTAAGGCTTAAAGTTCTGTATAATTAGGGGCGTGGTTTCGTGATTGACAGGCGTAGTGCCCTATGGTAGTGCCACTCACTCGCTCCCTTAGACTATACCGTCTATGGTCCCGCCCTGCTCCACCGTCTCAACCAATCATATTCACATCCGGTTTCAAAACTGTCAAAATGGCGCTGGCCAAATCTGAAACTCGAGGCTTCAAAACGGGTGTTCAGAAACCAGTGGGTGACGTCACGAAGGCTCCGTCCACTTCTATATACAGTCTATGATTTGTATACAGACATTTTAATGTGACGTTTTTACAGTGACAGGTTTTGTGCTTTTATTGTGAAGGAAACCTTGTCCAATATCCGTTTTGTTTTTGCCAACTCCTCTTCAGGAGCGCTCCAGTCATTTATTCTTGAATAATGACGGACGCCCAATGTTTCACTCTGTTGAAATCCTTTAAATCTAAATGAGAATTATCGCTCAAAACTCATTTTTCTTTAACGATAATTTTATTTCCGGCGTAGTACCGGAAGTTGTGTCTTTTTCTCGGCCGCGTGTGGAAGAGAAACGCAGACCGCGACAGATCTCGCGAGAGTTATCAGTCTAACCTAAACCATGAGCTTTCCTTAAACCTAAATGAAGTTTTTTTCTGCCCCTAAACCGACCAAGATTTTAACGACAGAGTTGCCACATTTTAAAACATAATCAGTTTGTACAAGAAGCCCCGTGGAGGACCTACGCGTACAAATCTCGCGAGAGTTTCGCAAATCGAGGGATCCCTTCTAGACACGACTAATTTGACAGCGCAGCCCCACAAAAAAAAAAAAAAAGTGACGTTGCAGGGTAAACAAACGGAGGAGAGGCAGCTCGGACGGAGGCAGAGAAGCAGCCTGTGTCCTGACATCTTTTTAAAAAAATATATTTCGGATCATGCAGTCTTCCAAGAGGAGTGAGAGTGACTGGCAGGGGCTCGTCAGCGAGGTAAGACAGTGGCGAGGACCGTGAACAGCTGTTGCAGAGGTGGACTGGTTTTTTTTTAGACCCTACATATGGAACGAGCCCCGGTCTCTCGCTTCAATAGACAGATGGAGCTTTTTAACATCACCTGTAAAACTCCACCTCTTCGTCTTTATCTAGACAGGATAAAGACTGATTTATAGGGTCTGTTACCATGCTGTTCTGTCAGGCCGACAGCATCCGTCTCCGGGTTGGAAATGCAGTAACACTCCTGCCCACCTCTTAAACACGAATGGTGCCATACAGACCAGATATAACTCACCTGTGGTGATAACAAAGCAAGCATACATTTAAACCCACCGTGTAAGAAGATGCGACTTATGTGATAAATAAAATAGAATGAATGAAGGTATTTTGGAGGTGGAAACGCAATGTAAGCCTGTAACTTATAATTAGCACCATATATCACTGAATTTAATAAAGAAAAAAAAGCTGTGAGATTAAGAGACTGGCTGATACTGGATTTGTTGAAGCTTCTGAATAACTATGCTAGATGAGGGTCAATATCATTCTAATATTGTTAAGTTCCTGGACGATTATCGATATTTATGAGGTTACATGAACAATTGTCAGGCCAAAATGCTCAAAAGTGTAAGCTCACCTGACCTAATTTGATGAGAATGCAGCTAAATGCAATAATTCAGACACAGTTTAACTTGATATTTCTGAAGAAACTTATAACTGTTCAATCTTTTCATGTCATTTCATGTCATGTGTTTCATGTGTATTTTTTTTTTTTTTTACATCAAATAATGGAGATAGTGATACCATCACTATACTGAATGTGCAACACATATATAAACATTTTTTCTTGCAGTTATCCCTCAAATGTGGTCATCAAATAGTTGTGACAAAGATATGAAATGGAGGTGGGGTATTAAATTAACAATAACGTTTATTAAACAAAATTAAGCCTATAAAGCTAAAAAATAAAAACAAATCTGGTCTGCACATATTGGACAACATATATGCTGATACTGATGCTGTGATAGGTCAAAATTGGGCCGATATTGTCACTTGCCTTATATATTGGTTTGGCTTTATTTAAATATTACATAGGTGGACTCTTGAGCTTGTGTTTCTGGTTCTTCCATAATGATCATATTGCAGTTTGAGTGCCTAAACCCCAACTCAAGTAGCCCCAACATATGGATAGCTAGCCAGCAACAAGTACTGTTCAAGTTTTTCATAGAATCTTTTGCTAAAATGCGCAAAGGAACCAGGATTTTTTGGAAATATAATGTGATGGTGGAGGGTCACATTGTGAGGATTAAAGTTGGTGCCTATGTGGAATATTTGGTGGCCACAGAGGCGCTGTTTGTGGCCATGGGCCATTGGGACACAGTTAATGTTGAACCCTTGATATAATCACAGCTACATTGATCTATATCAGTATCAGCATGTCTGATCATAATGCAGATTGTTTTTATTTGTTAACTTGTAGGCTGCATATCATGTATAGGCATATTTGATAGTTTTTCTTAATTCATATTTAATATATACATATATTTTGATCAGTATGTGTTATTTTTATTCATAGTTATTTATGATTATTTAAAATAGCAGTAAAAAAAAAGTTTCATGCCATGATATCGTTTCGGACAATTAAGTTTATGTTAAACTGTAAAATATCCTGCCTCAATTACATATCTTTGTTACAAGGATTAACAACATTGCAAAAAATGTGATATATATTACACGTATATCCTGTATGTTACAGTCTGTACAAGGAATGCCAGCAGATATATCAATATCAGAATTTTTTACTGCCTAATGTGGATCCCAAAAATCCAGTATCAGCCAAGCTTTAGTAGAAACTCAACAATGATTTGTGATAGCATTACCATTCAATAGCTGTTTTAATGCAGGGTGACTCATCACACCTGGTCAATTAATCAAAATTAAATTTTGATCAATATAAAAGTCAGATGTGCAGATATTCTTGCAGCTTCCAGGCACTGTTATGTAGCTGCAATTGAGAGGGAACTTGTAGGTGAAGGACATGACTGGTTGATCATTTTTGACGTGAAATAGTCGCGTAAACACAATGTTATCAATGATGCTAATTAAGGTTCTGTTCCATTCAGGTCAAACAGAGTCAAGATGTTGCTACAGTGCACATTGGGCTCTCTGAAAGACTCTACCGTACTAATTAGTATCATTGATAACACCTGTGTTTACTCTACTATTTCATGTCAGTATGGCTGCTGTGACAAAGGTCTTTACAGCTGTTCTTTCTGAAACTTGAATGAAGGCTTCTGACTCCATATGAGAGCACAAGAGTAAAGCTGCAACAATTAAACAGCTTATCAATACTACAGATTAAAAACTATTTACTAACTATTTTGTTAATCAAATTATGTTCTGTTAATTTTTCATGCTTTTTATTTGCCATATTTGACAGTAAACTGAATACATTAAGGTTTTGCAGTGCTGGTATAGAAAACATGCAGTTAAGAGTTTAAGAACTATTATGGATATTTTCCACTAACTAGATGTTTCATAAAACAGTCCATGAAGTGAGAAAATGATTGTTAGATTGAACAATCAGTAGTTGCAGCTTTACATAAGGGATTAGCATGGTTGAGCTACAAACCACACAAGCTTCTCTGAATAGCCTACTACTACTGCACATACAGCTCCATGGCAGCAGCTGATGTTTAATTTGGTTATGAGCTGGTCTGACAGCTATCAAGGTTTACTCTGTTCCGTGTGCCGTGACTTATCTACACTTCAAACAACTGGCCCCAGTGTGTGTTTTTTTTTTCACCTGTAGGGAGCCAATCAGTTAGAGTTATGTAATTTGACCATTTCCATCCCAAGAAAGGGCCTGTAGGAAATAATAAAGCCAAGAACAAGCTGGCTGATACAGTAGGTGTTACAATAGGATGTTATATACAGGTCTACCGCTGTGTCCTGGAATAGATAGTTTGGATTATTGGGGTGGGTTTATATGAGGTACATATCGATTGTCAGTGTATTATCTGCAGTAGATGATGGCCGGTACACCCTCAGTTAGGAGAAGCAGAGGAATATCAGCACAGAAGCTAAGCCTGTCTGAGTGGCTAAAATACCTTTTGTTGCTGACCTATACACAGCAGTACATTGCTTAGCTTCTGTGTTGGTACCCCTCTCACCGCCATCTATACACTGACTATTAATAAGTACAACAACAAATACAAACTCTCCCTTTAACACACAGAGCTGGGTTACCTGCAATTAACTCCATCCAAAATTATGCATCTCGTAATACCGCAGCTCTCTGTTTTGTACTTGTGTGTTGCGTTTGTTGTAGTTCCTGGTGTGCAAGCGTAAGCTGGAGAGTAAGAAAGAGGCCCTGCTCATTCTGTCCAAGGAGCTGGACACCTGCCAGCAGGAGAGAGACCAGTACAAGCTGATGGCCAACCAGCTGAGGGAGCGCCACCAGGGACTCAAGAAAAAGTACAGGGAACTCATTGTGAGTGGTTCAAACCTTCAAGGTGATTTGTCCATATGCACAGTATTGTCTATATAAGTTTAACACTTCCCTCTGATGAAGTAGTCAGTCAATTAAATGGAAATCTCACTGTGATGTCACATATACTAATTGTATTGATTGACAAAATTTTAATTATATAACTCTTTCCATACTTTAGGACGGAGACCCCTCTTTGCCACCGGAAAAACGCAATCAAGTAAGTTATTGTTGACTTTGAGGAAAAGTATTTGCCTTCATTATGTAACAGTAACAGTGTAAATGCTATGGCATGTTTGAATCAAACAACATTCTCCTTTTGTTATGTTGATTTAGAAAAGGTGAGGATAACCTCTAAGAGAACCTCAATGGGCAAACAACTTCATAATGCCAAACAAACACAGATCACATGCTCACATGCTGACAACTTTTTCATGAGGTCTATCTTTGACTTGCAGACTTCCTTTTAGGGCGCAGTTAATCAAAATATTATCAATATCACAATATCTGAATCAGAGAAGCTGCTATTTTTTGATAAAGAAAAAATATGCAACAAAACAGCATTATAATGAGGTACTGTTGTGCTGCAGAGATGCCCTGGCCTGCAAATCTTTTTCTTAACATGTAAGAAAATATGTTTGAAAATCTACCTGACATGACTTGGGCAGAAATCATGTTAATGGCCGAGGAAATATTAAAGTTTTATTCACGTTACAGTTTGTCACGTTCGCGATCTTCCTTCCTTCACTCTCTGACATATTCAATGCATCCCGCATTTTCCTGGAAGTTATAGCAGCAAGCAACTAGGAGGAAATGCTCCGTTACCGTTAGTTAAATTATGGATTTCTGTGTGTTTGAATACTTTTTATTAACATACATTTGGGATAATGTAAGTTCTGTTCTTTATTTTATTTGATAGGGGAGATGCAATTAAGATTGAAATTTATAGTTATTGCTAATTTTCAACTAGTTGGGCTTTTACATTTTACACAAAATTGATGAAACTATCAAAGCTGAGAAGGTTGTATCATTCTATATGCGAAGGTGATGCTCCGGTACTGCCTGAGTGATTATATAGTCCCGATTAATTTAAAACAGTTAAGGTTCATCTTTACAGTTTTTAAGTTTGTACGTACACAACTCATATAATATATAACATAATTCTAGCGTACAACACAGATGGAATCACCCCTGAAGATTCCACACGTTCAGGGTCACAAATTTACAGTGACTTTTGCACATGGCTGTAATTTTGGCCATGAAGTATGTATTAATGGATCATCAGAGTTGTTCTTGAAGACTGATTTAGTCCAATGTCCGATGTGTCTGATGATGCACGACCCATTCAAAAGCTGTTAATAAAAGCAGTTTCACTGCTGTTTTTTTTGTCTATGTGCCGGCGACCCACATGACCAGATGCATGGTTGTGTTTTCAGGTTGTTTGTCTACCGTCCATCCCTCCATCCATCCATCACGTTCTTGTGAACACAATATCTTAAAAATACCTCAAAGGAATTTCTTCAAACATGACCACTGATAATGTCCACATGGACTCCAACGATGAACTGATTTTGAATTTGGAAGTTAAAGGTCAAGGTCGCTGTGACTTCATGTCCATCTCGCTTTGTGAGCATGATATCTCAGGAACAACTGAATGAATCAAATTTTGCTACAAATGTCCACTTGGATGAACTGATTGCAATTTTAAGTGCTGAATGCTGAAGCACCCAGATTGAAAAGGTTTAAATTTTGGCTTTGGTGCTTCTCTCTGATGGATTAAGTGGTCACCAGCTGATTTGCAATTTTTGACCTTGTTCAGTCGCTCCTCTTCTCCTCTTCCTCTTCAGGTGAACCTGGCTCAGCTGTTGAGAGACTCGAGAGAACGAGCGAAACAGCTCGCTGACGAGGTGAAGGAGCTGACTCAGAGGCTTGCAGAGGCCCAGGGGGATAACAAGGTGAGGCAACCAGCAGCAGCGCACACACACAAACTCACATTCAGTTTAACGCGAACCCCTGACTCAGTCGAGTGCATGAGCAGTGAATTTAACTTTGCCTCCACAGCTCCTGAGGATGACCATCACTCGACAGAGGCTGGGAGATGAGGAGGTGGGTGCACGCCATTTCCCCGCCCACGAACGGGAGGACCTGGTTCACCAGCTAGAGAGAGCAGGACTACAGGTTGATACATTTACTTTTTTTCTCTCCAACAAATCGTCATCGAAAAACTCAAACTAAACTTCAGATGATCCCATGTCATTTTGCACATTCATATCTAAAAACATCGGCAGTTAATTTTTGGTCTGAGCCTGTGAAAAGCCAAAGATGAAAAGCCAAAGATGATGAAAATATCAATCTGTATCGTCATCTTTAAAATACACCTTTATTTTGAAATTCTCATGGCATGTCTGTGTCACAAATGTCTGGAAGAGTGCAGACATAAAGTTGTTGAATCATAACTTAGTTGTTTTTTGAGTCAACATGAATGTGACTGAATGTTTTAAATGGACATATTGTATCATGATGAAACTTGAGATTTATGACCCGTAATGACAGCATATACCGTGCAAAGATAGAGGTTTTGTCTACCGATATAAATTTGGCAATTACCGTTTCCACTGCAGAAGTATTCCCTTAGTGTCTATGTAGCAAATCAGTGCTTGATTCTCTTGTGCTCTCACGAATCTAGCTGCCTCGCAAGTTAACATGATTTGGGCAGCAGGACTGCAGCAGTCCACGTTCTCCTGTGACGTGAGAGCCACAGATGTTGGTGGTAATGCACCTCTAAGCTGGTTTGCCAACTGCAGAGAGTGACAAGATAAGAAATGGTGGAGGAGAGTGAAACTGGAAAAACAGAGCAGGAGGCATCCCAACCAGTCCAAGATGAGGGAGAAGTTAGAGTCTTTTGTTTTAAACTCAAGTGTTGTTTTGTGTGTTTGTTCAAAAAGGGACTAATTGTGCAGAGAGAAACCCATAAACGCGATTTTTTTTCAATACAATAAATACAATATCTTGAGTGACAAATGAGGGAGAATAAATACATAAATAATAAAAACAACAATAGTGAATAAAGACAGTAATGACAAGCAGCAAAGGACCGCAGGTGGGATTCGAACCCACGGACGCCGCAGAGGACCCACAGTCCCCATATACAGTATGGGGTGTGCACACCAACCGAGCTACCTAGGAGCCCCAATAAATAAATGATTAAACAGTTTAGAAAACAGGGGGAGAAAGAAAAACTATCAAAGTTAGAGAATTGATATGGGGTTTCCAGTTTCACGGAATCTTTTCAGAAGTCCTCTGATGGTGTGTTTGATTTTTCTAAGTGAAATAAAGACATTATATCTTTTAACCATTATGTTTTAACAAAATAGTTGTGTCAGGGGGGTTAGGACTCCTCTAATCTAACAAGCGTTTGGCTATGATTGTAGCAAACTACTGTCACTCGCCACAGTGTTCTCTCTTTTTGAGGTGGTGGTGGTGTTGTGTTGGCTTTTATTATTTTGATGAAACGATACTCTCCCCTCATTTCACCCTGCAGTTGAACTGGTCCTGGACCAGGCACTGTAACTTTTATCTGCTCTGGTGGAGCCACTCACTTGAAAACAGTAGAGGAGCTCTGAAGTTGCTGATTGCTGAAAACAGTTTATGCACTCTCAGCAAACTCTACTTAAGTAAACAAAGCTTTAAAATGTTGTTCAGTCGTTTCTCTTGCAAACACTTTTTTTCCCTGGTTACCTTTTTCTAGATGGAGGAGATGGAGCACAACATGAAGGCTCTGACAGACGAGTTGCAGGACGTGAAGGCGGAGCGCAACGTGTTCAGAGAGAAGGCCTACCGACTCAATGTGGAGCTCAACCACGTCTTGGGCAACCGCGAGGCACGCATCATTGATGTGGACGCCCTCTGCATGGAGAACAGGTAAGTAGGGCAAAGAAGCAGGTATCTAGTACACAGAACCTCCTCTTTTTTTTTTTGGTTTTTCCTTTTTCATTCATTATGGAGGAAGCAATGCAAGCAACATAACTACTGCATAACTACTGATATTACATAACACATCTGTTCATTTGGGCAATCCACTGTACATTATAAATGTACATAAAGTTTTCTATCACATATTGACAAAGAATAAAGTGAAATAAATAAAATCTCTTGCTGAAACTGGATTTAATATACCGTCTATGGCTCCAGTTTGCTATTTGGACTGCAGTACTCTTTTTTTTTTTTTTTTAGAAGCACAATTGTTAAATATTGCGCCTTTAAAACTATTAGCGTTTTTGACTTTGATTTGGTTGTGATTTTGATCATTGTTCCTGCAGGTATTTGCATGAGCGTTTCAGCCAACTACAAGAGGAGGTGAACCTGCTGAAATCTAACATCATGAAGTACAAGGTACAGATGGAACCTCTCCGTCAAAATGCAAATACAAAGCTGATTTTATGGCTTATGAATCCCGACGATAGTCATTTGATTTCACTGAATTTGTATTCTTACGCTCACGCACTGAAAAGACAAGAGGTTGCTTTTATTTAAGCTGTTCATCAAACGCAGCAGGGCGCGCTTTATTCTCTCTCGTTTCTCCCTCCCCACAGACAGCTCTCGAGAGGAGGAAAAACTCCAGCACATATGGGAAATCAAACAGCAGTCCCCTCACTGGAGTCCTCTCAGCCAAACAAGGTGAGAACGCAGACTGCTCGGCTCTCTCTGAATTCTCTTTAAACTCAGACATAAATAAATGCCAGAGCAGCTGATCTGGAAAGGGTTGAAGGAAAAGTAAAATAGCACGTAGAGCAGCTTTTGATCAGGTAAACTCTGCAGCTGATCCACCCTTCAGTATAACAAATCTGTTTCTTTCTTTGTTTCTAGCCGCGCCTCATTGCATTATTTAATATCTCCTTTTTTTTTTTTTTTTTTTTTTGCCGATCCTTCAAGCCAGCGCCCGGACACCAGCTGGGTTACTAATTGTATTCTGAGTGGTGGAGAGCACCACTGGCAGGGAAATGAGCCTGCCACGATGACTGACAGTTGCTGGCAGAAGCAGCACAGTGGGCTCCGGAGTTAAAGTTAGGAGAGTGTCACCTAGAAGACAGCTGTTTCAAACTCTCCATCTCTGTCTTGCTCTTGTCGTGCTGTTTTCCCCGTCTCCTGTTAGATCGCCACATTCTGTCTTTCATCTATTTTTTAAGTTTTGTGAAAGTTTTATTGGAGCGTTATTGATCGTAGTTTGGTGCCCAATATATCCTAAGTAAGCGAGGCCGTGGTTTTGTCAATGCCGCCATGAACACGTGTGGCTTCAAACAGGGCCGGACGGTAAACCAGTATGCCTCGGCCACAACGCAGATTTTGCAATACTGTCATTACAGTGTTAAATATTTCAGCATATTAAAATAAATGTGGCATGTAGATAGAAGGGTTTGCATTAGGTATTAATATTTTCCCAAAAATTAGATATTTTCTGTTCCGGTAACAGATGCACGCTTAAACTTCAGCTCCAGTCAAAACACACTGTCAACACTATATGTAACAAGGAGAACTGTGGGTTCCAAACCTGAGTGGTTACTTGGTGGTAATTGATAGTTATTGTGGCAGAAGAACCCAATTTAGGTTAATCAGCATTAGAATGACGATAATATGACCTTCGCATGCAGCTTGAACTTCGTAAGTGTGAGAACATAAAGCCAAGTTCAGCTTTTGATCTGTCACAGCCTCATGAAAATGATATTTTGCAAACAAACGAAATTTACTAAAGCAGGTAGTTTGGTGTTTTCAAACTCATTCTATTAAGCTGAGACAGATTCCATATTCTGTTTGTGTTCAGAGGCTTAGATTTAGTAAATAATAATAAGAAAGTCAGAGATCACACAAAGTTAAAAAGCAAATCTCTCAAAAGCTCTTTCTCACTCGGTGTGAGATTTTGGATGGATTCTTCAGGAGATTTTGACGTCTTTCTTCACGGCATTTTGCCACAGCCTACTGTTGAATGTGAATCCGTCATATTGATGCTGTTTCTGCCAATATTTAAACTAGAAGTGTTTTTGGGTAAGTATAAAGTCAGTGCACACTTTGGGCTTTCACTTGGAATTTTATCTGAGAGTCCAAATGTGGCAGCAAACCGCTTGTTGAATCTGCGGCGCATCCCTCCTTCACAAAACGCACACAAAGCTGGTGACAGACGCCCACACAGGCTGGGACAGTATGTTGGTATAACGTTGTAATATTAAGGGATAGACAAGAGAAACTGTGTAAATGTGAAGCTTTGTTTGAAACCAACTAAATAACCAGAGGTTGATGCAGGACATCACGTTGCTTTTTGTGGAATTTCACACTGTCGCACAGACTCAGCTAGTGTTGTTGTAACACAAAAGCCCCCTCTGCTGTGCTTGTGTGTTTGTCTGTTGCTGCCATATGTTGATGTACTTACATTGACTGTTTATATACTTTGGATTTTCTGGCAAATAAAGTCTGTTGACATGCCTAATCCCAGGCCTTGTCTAACTCTATAAATGACTCACATTACATTTGCTAATTTACTAATTTTGAGGCAGGTTACTCTTTCCAATACACAGGCAGGTTTTAGGTCATATTGCCCACCCCTGCTTCAATAATAAATAATCTACCCTATTTTTCCTCTCTCCACTCTCCTCTCACTCTTCTTTTTAGTCCAGGAGATGCTCCTTGAAGAGCAGGGCTGCAGTCTGCCGGCCACGCCTCAGTCCATCTCTGACCTCAAGTCCCTGGCCACGGCGCTGCTGGAGACCATCCATGAGAAGAACCTGGTCATCCAGCACCAGAGGCACACCAACAGGTAACGCTAATCCGTTTCACAAGGGTCGTCTTCTTCATGTCATTTATCTGACATTCTTATAATGTTTGCCTGCCTGTTCTGAGAGTACTCCTCCACCTCCAAGGCAAACACTGAACTGTGACACACAAATACACACAAAACACTTCTCATCAGTCCCAAGTAAACGGACCCATCGTACTCGTCTGCAGGATCCTTGGAAACAGAGTCGCAGATTTGGAAAAGAAGCTGAAGACGCTGGAGGTTTCAGGACTGTGGAGCCTTCCAGGTGGGTCTCAAGACCAAATGTTTCACCAAAAAACTAAAACATTTAAAGGGACAGTTCACCCCAAAATCTTTTTTTTCCTTTGGCCTGTAGTGCTATTTAACCATCTAGATCCTTTTGATTGATGTAAATGAGCTGAGTTTTGGAAATATCGGCCATGGAGATGTTTGCCTTCTCTCCAATATAATGGAACTAGATGGCACTTGGCTTCTGGTACTGAAAGTGCCAAAAAGTACATTAGAAATACTCAGCACCAATATTTCTTTCCAGAAATCATGACTCAGTTACTCAAGATAATTCACAGACCAGCACTTTCATGCAGTAGTTACGGTATACTGCAGAAAGAAAGTAGTTCTGGTAGGTTCTACTGCAGACAGAAGGTGGTAATATGACAGCGATTATGACAATAATTCTGTCTTTCAGGCTTTAAAATATGAAAACAACAACAGGCGATAAATTTCAATCTATTGTCAATTATTAAACAGTATTTCAATGGTACAACAACTTTTCACAGATATAAATCAATTTGCGCATAAAATAGTCATGTTAGTCAATCATGTTACATTTATATACATATTTTGAAAGTAATCCACCTGGTAAACAGTGATTTTTAAGTATATGGAATTAGAGTAAAGTGGGTAAAAATTATAGGTGCTGTTTGTAGTTACAGCTATAAAACTGTTACATATGATGAGGAACTTAACTGTGAAATAAGGCATCAGTCTCAGCCTCTGTGTGTCCACACTTGCAAAGGCTGTGTATCAGTATTTCTGCACAGGCCTTGACCCAGCTGGTACCTGCAACTGAACCACACCATGAGCAAACATGACCGTGTAACTATGGGTGTGTGTGTGTGTCAGGGTTATTATAGTGAACTGAAACTAAACTAAAACTAGATGTGAAAAAGAAGCATTTTTGTCAACTGAAGTAAAAATGAAAATTAGACTTTAGAAAAAGCCTAAAACTTATTGAAACAATATTGTGTACTTCCAAAACTAACTGATAAAAAGAATAATATATAGGAAATGTCTTTTAGTCTTTGTCAATTTAGTCAAATTCGTTAATACAACATGCACTAGGAGGCATTGGTATATCTTAATGGATGTCAGTTGGAAAAAATAAAAATAAAATTTAAAAAATAAGACTAATATTGAAATAAATAAAAAATAAAACTAAACATTTTTATACAATAAAAACAAAACTGAAACAAGCAAACCCACTCTGGAAACTAACTGAAACTAAACTGAATTAAAAACAAAAATTAAAACTGAAATAAAAATAACAAATACAAAACTATAATAACTCTGGTGTGTGTTTACGGTAAGTAAAGTGCATTTAACACATTATAAAACATCTCTGCCCCTTTGTAATTATATAATCATATAATAGAAACTCATATATTGCTCTCAAATCTCTTGTTTTATCATTTATGTCTGAGTAAAAACATATTTCTCTAACTGATCCAGCGAGCCAAACCCATTTAAATTGATATTCCTTCTTCTCTCTTTCGTCTTTTTTTAAAGATCCCCTCCAGACACGTATTAAGATGTTTATAAATCATCTGCTTGGACCAATAATGTGTGTCTGACATGTTTTTTCTACAGAAAAAGTATAATTTCCACGTTAAAATAAAATTTGGGACACTCTAAATAAAATCAGAATCCAGTGATTTGCAAATTCTTTTCTACTTTTGTATTCATTTATATACAGTACAAAGACAACATATTTAATGTTTGAACTGATAAATTTTATTGTTTTTTTGTAAATATACAATCATATGTATATAGAGGGAGCACCTGAAGTCGTATATCAAGCAAGAGTGAGAAAGAATTCACTTTCAAAACTTCAACAATTGGTGTCCTCAGTTCCCAAACGCTTCCTGACTGTTGTTAAAAGAACCAGTGATGTAACTCAGTGGTCAACATGCTCCTGTCCCAACCTCTTTGGAACATGTTGTAGGCGTTAAATTAAGAATGAGTGTGTGTGTTTACAAAAAACAATAAAGGTGATCAGTTCAAACATTAAATATCTTGTTTTTGTACTGTATTAAATTGAATATAGGTCAAAAAGTATTTGCAAATCATTGCAATATGTTATTATTTATGTTTAGTGTCACATCTTTTTTGGAATTGGGGTTTGCAGTTATGATATGTGATATTGATCAAAAATTGGATGTTCAGTGAGCCCAGAGAAACTTTCCACTTTTCACTTTCAGCAGATGAATGTGAATCAAACTCTGCAAATACATCATTCTGCACAGTGAAGCTAAATTATCCAACTGTAAACAAATAGAAAAACCTATTTTTGAGTAGTTGAGTTTTTAACTTCAATCATTAATAAGGTTTTATGTTCATAACGGTGTGTCTTTCTCTCTCTCTGGCTGCGTCTCAGGCTTGACCTACCGCGTGTCCGTGGGAATTGGGAGTATGTATTCCTTCTGCCCCGCTTAGCCCATCCGTGCCCTCCACCATGTCATGCCAGGACAAATCTGGGCAGGCGCCCAGAAAGCGTCACCTCATGCCCACCGTTTACAATGTGTCGACTCCATTGACCACCCGCTCATGTGTCTGTGCATGATACCATTGACTGAAGCAGGCTGCCTGAATATCACACACTGATCCTTTTGGTCCAGTCGGATCCGTCTTGAATTTCACACTCGGGGAAAAAGGTTATTTTTGCATGTCGGGACTTGGGCATGTTTTAAGGGCAGGAGAGACCTTTTTAAGGCAGCAGACAAGCGTGCAGGTTCTTACTGGCAAGAATTTTGAGTATTATTATTTTTGTGGGAATTGGAGTTCTTTTTGTTGTGTCAGACAGTAGAGTAGGTCTGAACAATTCATTTAAATTTTATCAAAATTGCAATGTGGCCAACTGCCATTTTCAAATAATAAGAGGCACAATATTTGTTAAAAGCAAAATGTGTGTTAAGGTACCATTGTAAATTAAATATTTGGTGCAAATCCCTGCAAAAATAAGTCAAAATAATCGCAAATTAGATATTTTTTCAAAATCGTTCAGCACCACAGTGGAGAAATATTCCTTAAATTTGAGGAGACCTAAACTGAATTAGTATTCAAAAACATATTTTACCATTTTTGTACCTATATTCATGCAATAGTATGTAAGGAGTAAACCCAAGCTTATGAATTATATATTGTGACATACATTGTATCCATAGCAACACTTACAGTTTTCTAAGATGGCTGCCAACTTCCCTCCCACCTTCAAATAAACCTCTTCCTCAGAACAGTAAAACCTGACAGGAATTTAAACATTTAACTATCTTCCAAATCAAAAATATATTTAAAAAAAAAAAAAAACAGTATCCCAAAGTGTGAAAAGAATTCCCTAATGCAACCAAGAGACAAGGCAGTCCACCTAAAAAATAGTTACCTGTTTTCCCCACTGGAGGGAGGTGTTGTGCCGTGTATGAAGCAGACTGAGAGGTGGAGGGGCTGCGGCTGAATGGAGGTGCCCTGTCATGAGACCGTCATTCTCACCGCTATAAAACTGACAAGCATCCATTACTGAAAATGATTGCCCACATTACAAACACATTTAGGGGAATGTGCCGTTATTAGGGAATTTGTAGGCGAGGGCCCCAGAGTGCCTGACGACCACGCTGTCCACCACAGTTAGGGAGACAGAAATATAGAGAGAGATGTGAGCGTCTGTGGCCTTGATGTGATGTGAAGTTGGGCTGATGGATATTAAAGGCAAACAGGATAGGATGGAGGGGCCTTGGCTGCCTACCTGAGGCGCGGGGAGCGCTAGAGGTGACTACGTTGTCTCCGGATGAGAGAGAGCCAAAAACAATAACAATGACGTGGATGCAGTGAGTCAGATAAAGTTGTGATTGATAGATCCCCACCAGTCCTCCAGTCCACCCTACCCCCACCCCTCTACGCTGAATGAGTGCGAGCTGAAATGTAACACGGCGAGTGAAAGCCTGTCAGTGTGCATCAGCTATTGAAAAGACAGAGGTGGATCCAGAGTGCACCCGTACAGCTCTGCTTTGGTCCAGTGACAGACTCTTTCCAGTTAAGAGGAAGGCATTTCCATGTCACTCCACACTCCGAGAAATAAGGGTTCCAAAAGGGTTCTCCCTGAAAGGCCTGGGGTTCTACCCAGAACCATTTGCCTCTGAGGAACCCTTTTTAAAGAAAGAGTTTGTCAAAGGTTGTTCGTAAGACTAAGGGTTCAATTAAGAACCCTTTTTAAAAGAGGGAGTTCTTTCATCAAGGATTCGGCTAGAATTTTTTGTACCATAATGAAAGAGTTCATAAACCCCCTGGGTGGATTCTAGATAAAACCTTGAATAAAAAAGGCTCTCTGTAGAACCCCATCAACGTGTTCTAGGTAAAACCCTGTGAATATATAAAGGATGTTGGTAGAACCAGCTTGGTGGGTTCTATATAAAACTGTGGAATATAAAAAGGTTGCACATGAATGTGTTCTTGATAAAACCGCTGGAATAGAAAAAGGTTCTCAGTAGAACCCCCCGAGTTTATTCTTGATAAAACTCTTGGAATACAAAAAGGTTATCAGTAGAACCCCCTTAGTGGGTTCTAGATAAAACTGTTGGAATATGAAAAGGTTTTCTGTAAAACCATCTGGGTGTGTCCTAGATAAAACCCTTGGAATATAAAAAGGTGCTGGGTAGAACCACCTAGGTGGGTTCTTGGTGGCACCCTTAGAAAGAACCTCCAAAGAGAGTTCTGGGTGGAACCATTACACCATAGAAGGGTTCTCTGTAGAACCTCTTGTCATCCTCTCACAGATGATTCTAGGTATTACCCTTTATGTTGGGTTCGAGGTAGAACTCTCTCAAAGGGTTCCAAGTTGGCTCTGTTGGACATTTATAAAAAGTTTCAACAGGAGCCAAAAAAGGTTCTCCTGTGGGGATGAAACTGAAGAACCTTTATGGTTCTAGTTATCAGCTTTATTTCTTCGAGTGTAGACCTCGACAGCACTGCACTGTGTGACAGTCTGACAGATAGAGACTATATGATCTGGTATGTTGGAGAACACAGACGAGCCTCTTATCTTTGCAGGATGGACGTATATGCATATACAGGATGTTG
This sequence comes from Lutjanus argentimaculatus, assembly GCA_034769285.1. NCBI lineage: Eukaryota > Metazoa > Chordata > Actinopteri > Lutjaniformes > Lutjanidae > Lutjanus > Lutjanus argentimaculatus. Next base: position 9,227,373 of record JAWZSL010000018.1, on the reverse strand, counting down.
TGTGTGTGTGTGAGAGACGGGGAGACGGCTGGACAGGCAGCTGCCAGTCAGGTTTAAAGGAAGTCGCGGTGCCTCCTGCATCCTGCTGAGTGCTGCCTGGCTCGCGGAGACACTGCTGCACTCCGTCTGGGCTTTGCTCTTCATACCAATAACCAACCCCACCTTATTACTGGCTTTCAAAAGGCAGTCTGCAGAACTCCTCTAAGCGCCCTCTCTTGAAACTTAAAGACTGCACTTGGATGAAGTAGCAGAGTCTTAAAGCTACAGGCGGCTTCTGAGCTTAATTAAGAAGATATTTGCCTCAGGAGAACTGCTGACTCTTTTGTCTTTTGACAGCATTGTCTTTTCAACAACACTGAAAAGTGTGTTACTTACTTCACAAAATAAACACTCCCGTGAATGAAGTAAGAGTTCAGGTAGGAGGAAGTATAATATATGTATACATATATATTAAGATCATAGACGAATACATAGAAATTTCTCTTTATAACTGACACAAGTGATTTATATCTCTGGTTGAATTGGGAGCAGCATTGCAAGTCAGGGAGCATGACTGCTTGTGGGCAATTATTTGATTCATTAAAGGCAAACTATGCAGGATTTTCCCAAAAAACGATATGTAGACTCACAAAAATAATCCCTCTCAATCACCAGTGTGGTGGTGCCTGCATTTGCAGAGACCCCGCCCTCTGCCGTACTTTATTATTTTCTTGTTATTTCCTTTACCAACCCAAAATGTCGCTATTTGACCCACTGGGAATGAGACTCAAGAGTCTATCTTTCTAACCATCTTTCTGGTGCAAATTAACACAAAAATCCTGCTTATTCTACCTTTAAATCACAAAATTTATGTCACACTCCAGCAGACCCTCACAGACTCATGGAAAGCATTATACCAGCTTAATACTCATTTGCCACCCTGCTTACTTGAGCAGCGCATGTATGTGATGACCTGATGCTTTTTATTTCCAATATTCACTGGTTAGAGCAGTCACATGGTTACTCGCCGCTGCAGCCACACTTCATCTAGAGTTTTGGGGTCTTGCTTATTTTTTCCACGCGAAGCACACGGTTCTCAGCAAAACAGTGAAAATGATCTGTTGACAGTCATATCAACCTCATATCAACAACAACCATCACTGCAGTTTCAATGTCTGTACCTGGAGAATATGTGACAGACATGAAAAAAGCGGGTGCAAACTCAGTGTAGAAAGACAAGGCTGGCAGCAGCAGCCCCGCAACAAAAACGCTGTCTGCGTGGGCATCACAGGCATCCAAGCCGCAGCAATTCAGTAAGGTAGAGTCACGTACAGGGACGAGCAGACTGTGTGACCTGAGTGTGAGACTTTACCTAAGCTAATGTGCTAACGTGAGCATGCAAACACGCTCACAATGGTAATTCTAACTTGCTTATGGTTAGCATATTAAATTCACCTTTTTTAAAAGAATTGTTAGCATTCAAACATTTCTTAATTAGCACTGAACACAAAGCACAGCCAAGGCTGACGGGAACTTGGTTAGTTTGCCAATTATTTGGTCACAAACTAAAGCACTGGACAAATTGAAATGTTGACCTGAGATCACCACAGTTATGATAATTCATCCAGAGGAGGCATGATTATTAGTACCAAATTTCATATCCACTAGTCATTGAGGAATTTTAATCAAAGCCAAAAATGTGAACCTCATTTTAGCTCCAGAGAAAAAGTCACAGGGTCACCAAAGCCATTAGGATTCATCCTCTGGGGGCCACGAATGTGTGTACAAAGTGTCATAGCAGTCCATTATATCGTTTCTGAGATATTTCAGTCTGGAATGTAAAAATAATAGTGGTGCGTTGGTGCCATCCCTAAAGCCATGCCACTCATAACACTATAACAAGGTTTGATGCTGAGAACAGCCTAACATAATGACTGAAACCACTGTCCCTGTAAAAGAAGTATTAGAACTTTTTAAACAACCTGCAACTTTTTTGCTTCTCTTGACGCCACCAGTTTGTATGTAGAAGCCTTTCACTCACTGCTCTCATATCAGTGTCGGCACTGAGCATCCATAACAATATGCACTGCATTCATAACAATATGGTCTCCGTTCACCATTCATGATTCTCACGCATCGTGTCACCCAGTCATCCATTTTCTCATTCTTCTGTTTGTTTTTGTGCCTCACACTTGAATGGTCAGAGAAACAGGCCTATTCACTGGCTTTTGTGAAGGCTGATGTGCACACTTACAGGCTCGAGTGTAATGCATGTGTCTGTGTGAATACAGTTTTTTTGTGTGTGTGTGTGTGATGTCTGGTTTATAGTGCACAGTCTCCTATGAGTAGCATATGGTGTCAGCCTAAGAGGCGTGCAGCCATCACTAATGAAGACAGATGACAGGGAACTGAAGCCACTTCCTGTGAGCACTGCGACGCATACGTGCGTGTATGTTTGTGCGCTGTGCGGAAGTACACACACCGCAGCGCCACGCGTGTGCTCGGGTGAGCTCGCTCTGATCCTGACGTGCTCAAATCTTTCAAAACTCTTCATACCACTTAGGCTGGAGATATACCTGTTTTTAAACCACAGGTTTGCACTCGGGTACGTATAGTGTTCATTTCTGAGGACGACACAACCATCACACTAAATGGATGCAAGATAGGGAAGGTGGCGTGTTAAGACATAGTTAAGAGCAAGTATATCTCCGGCCTTACTTTGTCTTTTGTTGTCATTTGGATGTAGGGTGACCAGGCCTCCTGAAACATTAGGGAGAGTCTGTAATTACAAGAAGTCCTGTCCCAAATCCTGAGTCCTATCCTTGTTGAAAATTAACCCTTATAGTAATAGATAATATGAACAACAAATGAATCTGTGAAAATATTTTGATCAAATCACCTATGTTAGCTGTAATTCCTGCTTCTTATTATAAAATATCCGTAAGCGTTACTGATGTTTTTTCACTTATTACACTGATTAGATTATCATAAATAATGGATTGTTCATATCTTTCGACCAGTTTAAACCAGATGATGAAAAGTGCAGGTGCACTTTGGGAGGAATTTGTGATAAAAAGATCTAAACTAGAAGTACCGCCTTGCGGTCACATGCCTGCATGTCCAGACTCATATAATGTATGTAGTGAGAAACAGGCTGTCTTCACTATTTTTAGAGGGATACAGAGGACAGTGAAGTTTTGGACATAAAATGTCATCACTTTAGATCATTTTATTGTGTTAGATATGTGGTGAAATTTTGAAATGAATTCATAGCATGCATAGGAATTCTTGAGTGTTATTCTTTCACCTTAATTCTAATCAGTTCATCCTTGTGTCCAAGTGGACATTTATACCAAATTTGAATTTGTCTGAGATACCATGTACACAAGAACTGGACAGACATGAGGTCACAGTGACCTTAGTCCAAATGGATGTTTGTGCCAGATTTGATGAAATTCCCTCAAGGCGTTCTTGAGATATGGTGTACAGAAGAATAGGGACGACGAACAGATGCACAGACAACCCGAAAACATAACTCAGCCACATTTGTCACCGGTGTGGAGGCATAAAAATGTGTTTGTAAGCTCCTACAGCTTAATGACAATGTGATCTACTGAAAGGGAAGTTTAAAAGGACTGTAACACACCTGTTACCTGTGCATAACAAACACAGCCAGGACTCATCTTCACAACATTAATTGTAATCCTTTTGAGATGATCACCTGCCATTTCCCCTGTCCCGAATTTAATCCATTCTCATCTGGTCACTTTATTTGGATGTGACAGTAACATGGGGTGTTTATCTTACAGGAACACGAGACAATATCACACTGAATGAAAACCTTCAACCGGAGCTTCACCCAACACGTGCCACGTCTCACCCAAGCATGCAGCCACCCAAAGGTGAGTATGTAGCTGTATGGAACCGGCTTCTCCAGCCATTGATAAGAGCAGCCACGGCTAACGGCATAAACACTGCAATTAGCCGCTGCGTGCTAAACACCCCTCACTATCTTCCATGTTTAACCCAAGTCCTATCCCTTCCCGCCTCCACTCCTCGCTGCCTCTCATTGGTGCAAGCTGCCCAAATGCCATGGCATTTTGGAAATGTGAAGCAAATTCTCGCCCGCTGACATTCAGAAACTTCTGCCATGTTCTCTTTGAAAGGGGGGTGGGGGGTTGGCGGGGAGGGGGGGGGGGGGTTGGAGGGGCATAAATATGGATGCCAGTTCAAGTAATGTTGCTTTCTTCCTGCATGTTTTTTCGTGTTGTGTGTGTGTGTGGTGTGTGTGTGTGTGTGAGAAAAGGTGGCTGGGACTCCATGTGCAGTCTTTAACCTTTTTGCCTGCACATCCACAAATATGGGTCAGTAATCCCCAAAGTGAGAGCATATTTTGGCGAAGGAGCAGAACTAAGCTGTTGCTATTGCCGAGATGCGGGGCGTCACACTTGTCTTGCGTCCCCTTGTCTGGGGCACTGCTGCTATATTTAGCCTGTTGCCATGGAAGCACTTCAGTCACATAAGTAATTGAAATAACTTTCTGCATTGACACAGTGGTCAACTCCAAAAGAGAAAAAGTTTTCCTTATGTTGTCTTTTGAAGGTGTTTTTTTTATCCTGCAATAATTTGTTCACATAAATAAAAGACAACCTTGATAATGAAGGGATCCACTGGCATGGCATTATTGGCCTTGTTCTGTCAGCATACTTAATTTATATTGGCTCTTAATCTGGTTTTCTTCATAGTGTGTTAATCCAGCTCGACATATACAAGCAGGGTTTGAAAATAGTCCTCTGACCTGACAGTGATTAAAGCTTTTTGTACAAAGCTTCTTGTTACAGAGCTTCAACATCATGCCATCAACAGAAAAACAGCAAAAAATTGTAATGAAATGAGGAATCCTTGTCATGCATCAGTTTAAGACACGTACTGCTTAACTGCACAAGTCTGTGGTTTGGGTCAAACAAGGGTTTCAGAAAAGTTTGTGTATTTTGTCAATTATAGCTCTGAGAAAGTCAAAATCGGACAAAATCAGAATCACTGGCAGGTCAGACTTAAAAAAGAAAAAAAAAGAAAAAAAAAAAGAAATTGGAACCAGCCAAGAAGAAAAAAGAAATTTGCAGTCAGTCCATCTCTAAAACTAACAGACTAATAAAAAAAAATAGCAATCAGTGCGCCTCTAGCACTTACTAATAACCAATTTGTTCCTATCATTGTTTTGTGTTTTTCTTGTGATGTCTTTTGCTCTTTAAAATGCCTCGTAAATTCAGACTGAAATGTTACCACTCAGCTAGAGTTCTTTATCAGTACAATTAGTTTTACATATTCAAACATTTTGACAACCAATTAACATTCGAAGTTATTTACCAAGCAAAAATGGCAGATATTTTGCTGTTTCTAGCTTCTTAAATTTGAGAAGTTGCTGCTTTTCTCTGCTTTATATCATTGCAAATTAAATTAACTTGGGCTTTCAAATGTTCATCAAACACTGGGGAAATGTGATAAGCATTTTTTTCCACTAGTTTCTGACATTAATGGACTAATGACTAAAGACTAGGCATTTAAGCATAATGTGGTTCAAGTGGTCTGAGAGAAAACTAGACTTCTTTTCCTCCTCTTGGTTCTTTTCTCAGCCTCTACAAAATCACGGGTCCGTAAGATAGATGATTGTTGAGTCTTATTTCCAAAACATTGATACTTGATGACCTGGGAATGAAGCTCAACAATTAACCATTTTTCTCCATAATCGCTTGCTGCACCTTTAATTGATTAACTGAGAAAAGAATCTTTAGATTCATCAATAATGAATATAAATGTTTGTTTCAGCCCAAAGGAGGAGTTGAAGCAGTAGGAAGTAGGTATTACTGTTGCTTTTGTTGCCAGCTAACACAAATCAGCTGCCATCTTGCTTTGTAGCTCCGTCAGAGGAACAGACTAGGGCAAATGTACTTGTTTTCTGATGTAACGATGGCTTCAGATCAAGTGAGTAATTAAAATGACCAGTTGTCTCATCTCCCCTCTCCCAGTTGTGTCAGACGACAGAAGTTCACATGAATCATTGTGGGAATGCCACACCCTGGCAGCGACCTTGGCACAGATGGCGTCAGCAGGGAAGACACACCTGCACTGCTCCACAGCCTCGAGCCTCTAGTGGCGGCGGAGACGAATGGGATTGACAGGAGAGGGGGAGAAATTGTGACCCTGACGGAAGACGGAGCGGCCTTGGAGCTGGAGGAGGGGCGGAGTCCTGTGGAAGAGGCGGGGCACGAGGTCGAGGGAGTTGAGGATGAAGAGCTGGGCTCTACGGTGGAGGAGGGAGAAGAGGCGGCGCTGGCGCTGGGTGTCCCATCCGCTGAACCAGACCTTCCATGGCTTCCAGTTAAACAAGCCTCTGTTGATCATTCAGAGGCGGATCCACAGCCCTGTGAATCCCAGGACGACAGGACTAATAATGTACCTGAATATGCAGAAGCCTCAATATCAATGCCAGAGAACCAGGCCACAGAGGTGTCGAGTACGGGGGAGTGGGACGTTCGCTGTGACACCTGTCATAGTGACAACTTGGCATGATCTGACATCGCTGAAAGACTTGAGAAGCTCATTCAAACCCTCGTCCTTGTCCTCCTTATTGATAGTTGCATAAATCATCCCTCGTTGCATTCTCACAACGTAGCCGCCGCTCACTAACTCACTTCTCAACTCTGTTTAAGTCAATAAAACAGAAAACACGTCTCCAGCCACCGTTGACAGAACCAGAACTGACTTTGTATCCACACAGGCTTGCTGCTGCACTCTTAGAAATAAGAGTTCCAAAAGGGTTCCTCCTGAAGGGCTGATGTTCTACCAAGAACCACTGGGACTGAAGAACCTGTCAAGGGTTCTTTGTAAGACTAAGGGTTGTATTAAGAAGCATTTTTGGAAGAAAGGGTTCTTCAAGGATTGTTGAAATCTTTGAAGAACTCTTTTGTCAAGGATACTTTGTACCATAATATCAGAACGGTTCTCAGTAGAACCCCCTGGGATGGGTCCTAGATAAAAAATTTGTTCTAAATTATTTAGTTTGTTAAATAAAGGTAAAATTAAAAAAAATAAAATGAAAATAAAACCCTTGGTTTTACTGTAGAATCCACTGGGTGTGTTCTAGATAACACCCTTGGACTATAAAAAGGTTCTCAATAAAACACCTTTGGTGGGTTCTAGACAAAACCCCTTGGAATATAAAAGGGTTGTCATTAGATCCCTCTGAGTGTGTTCAAAATAAAATCCTTGAAATATTAAAAGGTTCTCAGTAGAACCTTTTTAGAGCCCCCTTGGTGCATTTCAAATCTCTTGTAATGGAAAAAAAGGTTCTTTATAGAACCCCCAGAGTGTGTTCTAGATAAAACCCTTGGAATATTAAAAGGTTCTTGGTTGTTATTAGCACCTTTAGAAGGTGGAACAGTTCTTAATAGAACCAGTGAGGGTTCTGGGTAGAACCATTACACCATAGAAAGGGTGGAATCTTTCACCGATGATTCTAGGTATAACCCTTTGTTGGGGTCTAGGTAGAATTCTCTGAAAGGGTTCCAAGTGGAACCTTTATAAACCAAAAAACAGTCTACCTGTGAGGACAAGCCAAAGAACCCTTTATGGTTCTAATTAGTTCTTGTATTTTTAAGAGCGTGCTGCACAGGAACAGACACTCTTTAAATCAATGAAGTTGCAAACTTCATGCCCTACAGGAAGAATTTAGAGAGGAAAATAACAAATATGGCCGCCCCATATTCCCTTTTTCCTTTCCCCTGCGATAAGATAATCCCAATTGTTTGCTTTCTTCTTCTTCCTGAGGGATGCCAATAAATTGAGTGCTGCATTTTGTTGTTGCTCTCATAGGGGGTCCAAATTGGCGTACCAAAACTTGTAATGAATGTTTTGTACATACGTGTAAATTAATCATGTTAATATTAGAGATTCTATTTATGTCTATTCATCTGTATGGGTGGATCTTACTAATCAGTTGGTTTTTATTTTTTGCTCATTTAGAAGTTGATATTTGGATGGGACTACATGTGCCTTATATGTGGAAGTATTCACTAATATTTATGAATATAAATGCATAAACCAATGCAGTATGACCTGTCTTCAAGTCTTTTACAACCCACACACACAAAATATATCTGATTTGTCTAGTACAGTGATTCCCAACCTGGAAGCAATCTAAGTATCAGGAAGAAAAATGTTAGTCAAGTAGTACATATTGAAATGGATTGCTAAAAGAATTCTAATAAATGGTTAAAACAACTAAGATTGATGAAGTTTAAATAGTGCTTGCCTTTATTGGACAGGAAAGCTAAAGACTGTCAGGAAAGCAGAGACAGGGGATGACATGCAGCAAAGGGTTAGAATTGTAATGGGGCACCTCCTCAGGCTTCATTTTCATTCATTCAGGCAGATAGACATATAAACACCTGCAAAGCACTCAAAAACACCTCTGTGGTAGTTCCCGCTACAGAATGTGTCTCCAGGACAACATTTTGCCATAATGACGCACACTCAGAGTTTAAAACAATGCCAGCCACGCTGCGCAAAACTAACAAGTTTCACTATTTAGCACCATCAAGGTTTTGAGACTTTGCTGACCACATATGTGGTGGCTCGGCTTGGTGTATAGTGCCTGCAATTTCCTGTTGCCACTAGGTGGCACTGTGACTATTATTCATACCCCGCTACATCCAGGGCACTTGCTCAGACCATGCCCATCTTACAACACAGCCTTCATTTTTATCTCGACTATAGACCTGTAAAATTTCATGACTGCATCTTGCACAGTTGTGACGTGATGAAGTTGACCAAATCTATCGACAGACATATAAAACACCTGGCAGAGTACTTAAAACTGCCCCTTTTATATTCCATTACAGTAGGTGTAATAAATAAATAATGGTAATAAATAGTTGAAATGTCTAAATGTCTAACTGGTAAAGGTAGATACTAACATTTCCGCACTTCAATGGCTTTCATTCGCTTTTGGCCGCACAGAGTCAAACTGTTGCTGTGACATCTCGTGGACTGCGCCCGACCCATGACTCCCCCCTTTCCTCCCCCTCAAACATGCATGTGCGGTGAGACTTAACTCATGTCTGAGCAGGAGACCAGAGAGAAAGTGTCTGTGTATTCTGCTATCAGCTCATTTGTAGCTTCTAACTGAATAGCTGTGGTTTGAAGTTTAGTTAGTCTTCTGCGTCACTGTTTGTACTTTCAGGTATCTGCTTATTTTAGCATATCATGATACTTTCAGGAGTCATTTTGGCCGATAAAAACCCAGCATCTCCTGATTTTGCTGCTTCATCATAAAAGTGTTTAAATAACATAATAACGAGGGGACTTTTATTGTGAAGAATTGCACGAAACTAAGTGTTTATCCACAGTTTTACAGCCACAGTTTTCACACCTTCAAGCACGTAGCCCTGTTGTAATGAAGATGCAAATCTCTGCACTGACCTCAACTTTGACAGTTCAATTGTAAGAGAACATAATTATGACATTATCCACTTTGAACAACTCTTTAACAATCTCGACCATAACCAAGTTTAAAATCATTGAAAGGGTAGTTCAGTTCATTTGACGGACGTTGGTGTTATATCTACAGAAAAGGTTGGGAACCACTGGTCTAGTGCATTGAAAGCCTTTGATTGATATTTATATCAGGCCCATCCTCAAGCTAGAAACCACACAAGTAGGCATTTCATCTAATCAAAATTTCAACTCTGACACAGAGGCCGATTTTGTGAACTTGGTGTAATATTTGTTTGGGCTCTCACACACAAATGAGGTTTGGTTTATAGTAATGTTCTGAGCCAGAAAATGAGCCCATATCTGCAGAAAATCGCTCTGACTTAATTTCTAAGTGTTCACAAGGTTGGTCTCTCATTAATTCTAAATGCAGCAGCCTCGGTCTTTTGATTGTTTTACAGATTAGAGCAGCTTAACTTGATTCTCTTCTTTCCAGCCTTGGGAGAGAATTGTTCTGTCGTCACAAATCCACACTTAGTTTTCTAGAATGATAGAAATATTCAAACTCTATTTTTAGTCAACATATAAATTTTTTGCAAGAGATATATTTTTGGCATCCATGTACAAGCTATTTTATTATTATTTTCCACTGTTCTGGGTTTTGTCCATGTCCAAAGAAGTTTTTTCTCAGCTCAAAGTACATAATTATAGTAACACATGCACAAGAAGCACCTGAGTATGATAGTATACCTTAAAAAGCAAAGTTAAAGATACCAAAGGTTTCCAGCACTGTAAAATGGATGCACAGACACACCCATTTTGTCTTGTAGCCAAAGTCCAGAGCCCACTGTGTATTGAGAATCAGTAGTGAGGCCTACTCTTCCTGCATGCAGGTGACAGCTGGCCTCTCCAGGCAAACGCAGCGTCAAAGCCAGAATCCATGAACTGCTTATTCTGCAGAAGGCCACTTGCTATTTTTAATCTCTGACACAAAATAGAGGCGAGGAGAGAGAAAGAATTCGAGCTAGGCAGCCATGGTGTGTACCCAGTGTCGGCCCTGTGCCAGGCAGCTGATTTGGCACACTGCAGCGGGTCTTTTTTTTTTCCAAGGAGTTTGTTAAGTTTATAAACCAGATGGAATCTGAACTAATGAAACTGGAGGATGAAACCAGCTTGCCATTGGGCTCCTCATAAATGTCGTCGACTAATTTTTGGTTTTGCATGGGTATGACGGCACATGTCTGTTAAAAAAAGAGAGACCACAGTCGTGAGATGCATTGTGTGATTCAGGGACACGTGACTGTGGAAGAGGAGAGCCACTGTAAACGTGATGATCAGTGTTATTCACTTTACCTCAGTCAGTGGTTTTAATGTTGTGGCTGATCAGTGTCTGTCTGATGTCTTTTAATCTTCTTTATAATGACAGCATTACATGGTTTGTCCACCAGAGAGCACTGACAAGTTTACTTTTCAACTGCAAAATGTCCCACCCAGTACATGTCATGATCACAATTCTCAAAAAAAGAGACACTTAACAAAAATGCTTATGTTATGTATTTTACATTTGCCACTGGATTTCTTAAATTGAGATCGTATTGCCCTGAGAAATGCAATTTTAGTCAGGCTGTAACAGAAAACACACCAGATTTTAGGTTAGTGATTAATATAATTAAATACACATAGTCATTTCAAGCTCCAGTGGATGCATTGCCAGTTAGATTAGGCATTTAAACAACAGGAAGACAAGGCCGTAGTAAAAAGACCATGCTCTCGAAGTGTATTGATGGTTTACTTTATCAATAATTACTTGAATGAACCTCATATAACCACACAAACAACCAGCATAGACTCGCTATGGGAGCTTTTTTACTTGCTAAAGATTCATCCGAGACGTCGCCCCTCTGACCCATTACCTGTCAGGATTTCATTGGCCAGTATTTGGTCTTGTCACACAGCTGAAAGATTCAGGCTGCCTCTCCGGACCCCAGAGAGCAAACGAGGATTGCTGAGAGCTGTTGTAGCCAATCATCGCCACTACAGATAAAATGAGGCTACGGTCGCAGCAACTAGCCCATGCCAAAACTAATCTTAGCCCCTTATCTGTGACAGCGACATCCCCCACTAGAGGCCAAGTAAAAAATGTGCATTGCGAACTGCTTCGATTGGCCCCATGCTGCTTAAATCACTCAGGTGTGTGTTTGCCTGTCTGTGCTTGAAAGAGAGATCAAGGGAGGAATAATTTGTATGTGTGTGCACGCCTGTCCTGTGATTTGTGTAGCTTTGTACTTAGCTGCTACCCTTTTGTGTTTTAGATGTCGAGATGAGCTGTACCATATCATATAGACCGCCAATCTTATCACAGTATCAGCTTGCTTTGTTCTGATCCCCCCCCCACTTATCCTACCCTGGAGCCTGGGTAGTGGGAGAGATCGGCCAGGTCACAGCAATGCTCACCGGCTCTAATAAGTGTGACCAGGGAGGGTTTGACACTCCATCATCTCTGGGTCCTCCAAAGGTTTGAGGGATGGGGGTGGACAGGGGCATGTGGAGCCAGCAGTTTCCAGGCCGACCACTCAGCAGGGTTAATTACTATACCAACCAGATGCCCCTTCCAGTGATGGTCAGTGCCCTTATGATCCATGCTTCATTCGCTCACCTTGCTTTTTTACGCTTACCTGAGTTTTATCATGCCGTGCCTCTGAGAGCTCGTGGAGCCCTGCAGGTTTGCTCCCCGGGTGCTCATTTTGAGGAGTGTAACTTTCTGCTCCGCTGCTGACAAGACTGTTATTATCTGAGATAATAGAGGGAAGGGGAAAAAAAAATCAGCCGAAATATGTCAGTCATCTTTTTCCTGCTTGTTTCATGTGGAGTTAATAATTCTAATGTATCATAGATGCGTTATGCATAACTGCATCATTTGCTCGCTTTGCACTTTTATATGGATTCAGTATCCTGGCAATTACTTTGTGCATTTTCTCAGCTGTCAAACATGAATATGGTATAGTCAGTTGCAGTAAATTGTGTCAGCCTTCAAATCTCTACTCCCTTTGCAAAGGCTTTGAAGGCTTAAGGAACATGAAAAAAACAATTATGTTGTCCTCCTGCACAAGCTTGGCATCCCGTAAAAGATTTAGGTTTTTGATTGATTTCTACATGAATCGACAGTCGTGGCCAGACCCATTAAGGTTTTCTGGTTGTGCGTCCAGCCGCCCCATAATGCTTTAGCTTTGATTTTTTCCTAATTTGGCACAAGCGTCAACTTGGACTCAAGGATAAATGGATTAGAATTTGGAGGTAAAAGATCAATGTCACAGTAACCTCACAAAACATGTTTTTGGCCATAGCTCAAGAACTCATACGCTAATTATGACAAAACTTCGCACAGATGTCTGATAGGATAAAACTATGAAATTATGACATTTTATTTCCAAAAGGTGAAAGGTAAACTTCACTGGGATATCATGTTCAGCCCTCTCTCAACTTCCATTTTGCCAAAAAAAATTCACTTAATATTGATATAATAAATTATTTGGGGAAATCATTTGTTTTCTTTCTGAGAGTTGTGTGAGAAGCTGGATGTATCACCACAGCCAGCTAGCTTAGCATAAACCCTGGACATACGAGGAAACAGCTAGCTTGGCTCTATCTGAAGATATCATTAGGTGTAATTGTGGAACCAGAGTGCAGAATCCCAATCGAAGTTCCTCACATGGACAAATTAAGCAAGTGTAGAAACAACAAATCACCATTTTATGCTGGTTTATGTGTCAGACTGTTTATCTGCTGGGCACATCGACCTCCCGGAGTCTCTGTTGCTTCCATGCTCAACCTCATCATGATGACAAGACTCTGTAAACAGCCATGCTTACCCCTATTTCAAGTCTTTATGCAAAGCTAAGCTAACTAACTGCTGGATGTAGCCTTAGATCTACTGCACAGATATGAGAGTGCTATTAGATATTCTCATCTAACTCTGAACAAGAAAACAAATAATAGCATCCCCCAAAATGTCAAACTTTGTCTTGTGAAGCAACATCAAAATCAAACTGGTGCATCCTTGAATGAATACGGTGGAACTGCCATCATCCCTCATTAATATAGATGCTTCCTTGATCACAGAAGACTGCTCTGCTGCTGCCTATGGTTCTCCATCCCCTGTGACCTACGTCTGTAGTTTCCAGATTTCCTGGAGGCGAAACTGTAAATGACTGCAACAACAACAACAACAACATGGCCCCCAAGGCCCCGGTGGGAAGCAAGGCCAGCAAAGTCGCAGGATGCTGAGCAGGATGCGAGCTTGTGGACGGCCGATAAGCGGAAAGGCCACGCCGAGGGTCAGCACGTAGCCACGGCGTACAGTCAGATCTCTATTAAGATAGGAGATGGTGGGCCAGTGTGATAAGGGCTGACAGGACCCGGTGATGTGATATCAGCGATGGGACACCAGCTGCAGATGCCACTGTCCCCAACCGGCAGGGGAATCAGGGTTGTCCTGGACGGTGTATAATGAGGTAGTCTTCAATTATCTTGATTCAAATTTCATGGTATTTGGGCAACCAACATGGCAACATTTTGACATCTAAATTAGAAATCTTAATATCACCTCGGTAAATTACATACAGTAAATTACGTGAAGGCTAAAGATTTAAACCTGAATGGATGTAAATTGATTTTTGTTAACATGCACAGTGTAGTTAATACAGCGTACTGTAATTCATCATTGCTGGGAGAGTTAAGTTATACAGAACAATATTTTTTTTTCATGATTTAACTCAGTTTGAAAGAGTATTCTCTTTAATCTCTCCCAGACAGGAATCCCCTTATTATGTAATCTTGCACAGCTGTTGCAAGGCAAAAATGAGCACAGAAGTAGATATTAATGACACGATTTATTCAGGAAAGTGAGCTACTTTGGTATTTCAGCCGAATTCAAGAGTCTCATGGATCATTGTATTTAACATGTCCTCCCAAATGATGTTTGCTACAATAAGACATAAGTTTTGGTTGCAGTTTGCTTGTCAGAAGCTCACCAGTAGGACTTAACTGCATTTTCCAATGACCGCACCCGTTCACTTCGGCAACAGCAGTTTTCTGCCCTATGTCCCCTCTCATTTGGTTTCCCTTCTTGTCCATTAGCGGTATGATCCTCTGTATTTGACCATCTGATAGACATGTGTAAACAGGACTTGTCTGTAGACCTCTGGCTGACTCACAGACAGTGTGGTGCTGGTTTTATTTCAAAAGTAGTACTGTGGTATTTTAGTCTCTGAATGGAAGCATCTGATCTCAACACTTGTATGAATTATTAAAATACAGAATTATGAATGAAAATATAAATTACCCTGAGGTGTTTGTTCATCCAAAATTGTCGTGCATGTTTTTATTATGCAGCACTTCAGTATTTACAAGTTGTTTCCTCAAGCTTCTGCTCATGGTCAGCTTGTACTCCTCCATTACAAGGATAGATTATGAGACAATATAAACTACCCCTGGACAATGTAAAAGCCCCCCCATGCCTCGCTCAGGAGTAAGACACCTAAACTGAAAGAAAGACATATAAAACCACTACAAATGTAGGTTTTTATGTCTTGTAATCATTTTGCATCTCTTTATGGTAGTTTTGTGTCTCTTTGTGGTTGTTCGCCATTTCTTTTTGTTGGTTTTGTATAACTTTTGCATGTCTTCGTAATCATTCTGCACTTCTTTTCTGATCTTTGTTTCATGTCTTTGTAGTAGTTTTGCCAATGTGTTTGTTTTGCATCTCTGTGGGTTTTTTTGTATGTCTTTGTAGTTGTTTTGTGTCACTTTGAAGTATTTTGTGTGTTTTTTGTAGTTGTTTTGAGTCTCCTTGTAGCTGTTTTGAAACTCTGTAGATGTTTTGATTCATTTTGTAGTTGTTTTGAGTCTCTTTGTGGGTATTTTGTTTCAGTTTTTTTTTTTTTATTTCTTTGTTGTTGTTTTGAGTTTCTTTGTGGTTGCTTTGAAACTATTTGTATCTGTTTTGTGTCTATGTTAGTTTTGCATCTCTTTGTTAACATTTTGCATCTCTTTGTGGTTATTTTGTATCTCCTTATAGTTGTTTTGAGACTCTTTGTGGTTGCTTTTGGGTCTGTTTTTGGTCATTTTGTCTCTCTTTTAGTGATATTCATACTCACTCATTCCTACTTTTAACTGAACTTTCCAAAAAGAAATGTCAAAAGTCACTTGAAACAGAGGCTGTGGCCCAGAGGACCCCTAAATCCTCAGACTCTTGTCTGCTTGTGCTGTTCCGTAATCCGTCAGTGCTCCAATATTGTATGAAACAAAAGTATAGGGGCATTAAAATGGCCCCTCTAGATCACATTTTTTTTGTTCAGACAGAAAAAAGTTGTTGCCGCCTTTTAATCTATTTTGTGTCCAGTTCTTTCAAACTGGGGAGGCTGCAGCTTGAGTACTGTACATGTAGCAATATTCTAAATGATTAGTCCCCAGTATTGTCCGTGCTCCCGCCGCCAGCTCTGCAGTTATGTTTGCCAAAGCTATTTCATACACAATTGGACTGCTACTTAATAGCCTGTGAAAGAGAGACAGACAGAAAGGTGGAAAATCCCCAGTATTTTAAATTATCCTTGAATATTAGAGCATTATGACTTTGTTGTAACGTGGACTTCTCCTTAACCATCACCATCAATCCCCCAGCTATAAGCAATGAGCCATTTGCCATTATGCAGCTTGTTAGCAATGTCCAGGCTGTGTAATTACCTGTGTCAACGGCAATGATTGTCTTTAGTGACAGATTGTTCATCACTACATAATTGTAGAGGTTGAAAGAAGGATTTTTTGCTCTTCTAAGACAGCCTAGAAGTATTTTAATGCTCATCACCTTTCCTGGTTGCACCTACAGTATACGTCTTTTTCCTGCAGTTGTCTGCCCAGTGCCAACGTTTGGTAACGCCTAGAACATACGAGTTGGTTTGGTTGTAGACTGTTGGCCCACACAGTGTGTAGAGAGCTGATATGAGTGTTAATAGGCAAATCAGGGTTTGATAATATGTAAAATTGGGTGCAAATGTATGTGCCAATACACTTCTCGATGGACGCGGCCAGGAGCAAGCTTTCAAATTAAAGAGAATTAATGAAGAGGGAGAACAGAAAATTTATTTGACCGAAAGACCAGTGATCTCATTGCATCATTTAAAATGCAATGTTGTGTATTTATTGATTTCATTTAAGCATTTGTTGTCTTTGATGCTATATCAAGAATTTTATTATTATTATTTTTATATTTTTGCTTGCAGTTTATACTCACCACATTAGAATTAATATCACTCAGAAAAGGAGAACGTGGGGCGCCCAGTAGCTCAGCTGGCAGAGCATGCAGCCCTTGTACAGAGGCTACGTCCTCAGCAGCAGCTGTGGGTTCGAGTCTAGCCAACAGCCCTTTGCTGCGTGTCTTTTCCCCACTCTCACTCACCCATTTCCTGTCTGTCTAGAGCTGTCCTATCAAATAAAGGCTAAAAAACCCCAAAGAAATCATTGAAGAGGAAAGCAGAATCTGCAGTTATGTGTTAATTCTCTAATTTATCATATACCTACAGTCAGTGTGTATGTTAGTCTAGAACTCCTGACTTATTGATCCTTTATCTGACTAACATTTGTGCGTAGAATCTGTGGCCTCGACCATGGCACCCTGATAAATCCATGGCGCTGTCCATGGTGCTGAAGCAGCAGACGGATTTGTAATTCTCCTTTTTTCTCTCAGTCCCGCATCTTGGATCTATAATATTCTCTAAACTGTAAATGCTCATTTTATACTGTATTGTAGCATATATTCTCTATAGAGTAGTGTCACTGACCTTCATGTTCAAAGTGACAAGTAGCTCCCTGTGGTATTCCTAATAAATAATAATTAAAATTGCTATAATATTTCTATGACAATTAAGTAGCGTCTGATAGATAATAAATTCATTCAGGTGAAAGTAAATGATGGTTAAAATTTTAATATTTTCAATTAAAAATTTCAGGCACCACACCAATGACAAAATGACAAAAAAAATTGAAATACAATTTTTTTAAGTTTCTTAATACTTCAAAGACTCAAGTTGATCTAGAGAAGAGTAATAAAATTCTCAACTAAAGATTATGGGTTGGTAAAGACTTTTTGAAGTTTTTCAAAACAAAGGGTTTTGAGTTGGGCTCAAAAGTCAAAAGCCTACTGCAGTACAGCTCAACATTTACAGTTTAAAGGTGGATTCTTACATTTGCCAACTATAAAAAATACACAAGTCTTAATATTTTGTCAGCTAAAATGTGCTTCAGAGTCTATGTCTATGACATAGTGCATTTTCCTCTAAATTTTGACAGTGGCTAATCTTCTTGAATCTCTACAAACTAGCTGTGGATGCCAAATAAAAAATCAGTCTTCAGGGAGAATTTAATTAATTAATTTAGTTGTGGCTCCAGACAGATTTTTTGTTTCTTCTTTTGGCCAAAAACTGCTCTTTTGATCCTAAAGGTTACAGGTTGGGTCAGGGCCATTCCCCCACATCAGAAATGAACAAGTCGCTGCCTGCAATCGTTGCTGAATTTCTCCACAGTATCAGCTTGAACAAAGCAGCTCAAACTTCTTATATGTGAGACGTGTTTTCATATGTAACCATAGGCTGTATAACAGCAAAATATTTTCAGAGAAGTTGCTTGTCGCTTGAGCCAAACACAGAGCTGCCTGTGCTGCAGTGAGACTGGAGCTCTGGACTGAAGGGGGCGAGGCAGCAGTACAGTAGTGCCTGTGTGTGTGTGTGTGGTGTGTGAGTGTGTGTGAGTGCGTTGTTTGGCGGGCACATCATCATCATCCCGACCCGACTGAGAGGCAGCAGCAGCTGGCAGCGGCAGCAGCAGCAGCAGCAGCGGCGGCAGCAGCGGCAGCGGCGGCAGCGGCAGCGGCAGCAGCAGCAGCGGCAGCGGCAGCGGCAGCGGCGGCAGCAGCGGCAGCGGCGGCGGCAGCAGCAGCAGCAGCAGCAGCGGCGGCGGCAGCAGCGGCAGCAGCAGCGGCAGCCCTCCTGCATCCTGCTCCGCATCCCCACACCCCCGCACTGTCTCTGCAGCCGCTGCCACAGGCTCTCACGGACACCATCATGTGCAGGACTCAGTAACGCCCGGGACAGGTTTTTCTTTATGCAGCGCGCTCGCCTGGTCTCGCAGTAAACCGCGGCTTTCGGATCATTTTTGTGAAGGATAACAGTGATGAGGTAAGAGCTTCCGGTGGCCATTTTGCCGGCGTTTAACGGTTAACGGGGAGAATCTGCGTGGAATAATTATATTAGCCGCTGTTTGGACCAAGATGTCCAAGCGACATCGGTTAGACTTGGGTGAAAACCGTTTGAGTAAAAAAAAAAAAAAGACCCTCTGATGGGTATGTAAGGTTACCTGGAAGCTTTTCACCGCTGCAGTGTTTTTGCTTGCTGCGGACTGTTTTGTTTTTGTCCTGTTGCTAACTAGCTGTGCTGCTAACGGTTGCTTAAAACTGTGGTCCAGAAGGGAACCCTCGACGTGCGAGACTCTCGCGAGATTTGCACGCGTTGCTTATTCATTGTACGCGTAGCACAAGACAATAATAGCGTACAATGTTAAAACGCCGTGATTAATATCTGGGTTGCTTTAGGATCAGAAAACAATTGGTTAAGGGCACGGAAGCATCGCGGATTTGGTTGAAATGATCACTCTCGCGAGATCCTTCGCGGGTCTGGGGTTCGCTTCTAGATGCGACCAGTTTAGCACGTAATTGAGCACTGGCGGGGATGAGAATATGTTGTTCTCATGATGGGATATCCAGCCGGCTGCACGAGGTAGCTGTTGGACAGTAGGGTTTGTCGTGGTTATCCAGCAAAGTGGCTAGTTTAACGTTAGCTAAGTTAGCAAACAGATAGCCTCTAACCTGGTCTGCACGTGGCTACATGCTAGCCAGTGCTAGGTTAAGAAAATACCGTCTCAGATAGAAAGGTCACGAATTTCATGACACAAAGTCAACATGACATGATGAGCTCTTCTCGTTATGGTGTGTGGCTTGTGTCAAATCAATAAGGGAAGCTGCATACATGTCCCCATGTCACTGCGATGTCCCATTGTACAGTCCTGAATCAGTGCCAGTCATCTCTTGCAGTGATACAAAGCTCTCCTTAGAAATATAAAAGGTTTGTGTACAGTATGTAGCTGTTGTGTGACCTGGGTCGAAGCATCCCTGCTTGTCAAAGTCACCAGGAGCACGCTCAGGGTCACTGCCCTGGATTTGACATCACTTTGACCTTACTGGAGGGACAAGCAAAACAAGAATTTCTTCACGGGGGAAATGAACATTGCATGCATCATGTGGACAGTAAACCCAGTTAAATCCACGTGCAAACAACAGAGCCAAACGTCATCTGTTGTTCTTACTGCAGCTTCCTCTGCACAGTCAAGGACATGCAGCAGGTTTCAAACTAGCTGACACCCCTCCTCTCTGCTAGTCATGCTTGGCACAGTGTACAACTGTCTGGACAAAACTGAACAGGAATTAGTGGAAAATAGGGAGGTAATAATATAATGAATAATATATTGAATATCACAATAAATAAAAAAAATCTCAATATGGTAGCGAACTGTGATGATAGCTATATTACATTATTATTACATTATTATTGTTACATTAATTCATTTATTTGTATTATTTATTTTATTAAAAGACTACTACTGACTGTTGCTTTGATTTTATTTTGCAATTGTACAAGAATAATTCAGGCATTAATTGCCAAAGACAATTCATGCCAAGTTTTTGCACATGCTGAGGTCATGCCTGACTCTTTTTATTATATTGAAGAAGGAAAGCAGAAGTACTTTAAATTGAAAGTGAATAATGCTGTAAAATAAATAAATAAGTAAATACAAAATAAATAAATAA
This sequence comes from Lutjanus argentimaculatus, assembly GCA_034769285.1. Lineage (NCBI taxonomy): Eukaryota > Metazoa > Chordata > Actinopteri > Lutjaniformes > Lutjanidae > Lutjanus > Lutjanus argentimaculatus. Next base: position 9,206,990 of record JAWZSL010000018.1, on the reverse strand, counting down.
AGGACTTTTTATTAAAGTCATAATTTTTCTTTGTTTTTTGATATTGCAATAAATATCATATCATATCATAGACTTTTTTTATCATGGTATTATCAGACTTTTAATGTTAATGTTAAAGTTTAATAAAGTTTATTGTATGGTTACATTACTATTGATAAGTAATTTAAATGTGTTGTAGACATAATTGAACAATTTCAGAGTCAAAAATAGGTTTGGGGGGGGGTGGAAAGTGCAGTATGCCAGAAAATACTACTTAATTTGTATTGTCAGATCAAAGCAACATAATACCTTAATCTATTTCTAGATGACTTTTGTGAAAATAATAATAATGATCATGATAATACTACTAACAATAATAATAATGATAATGATAAAAATAAATGGGCTTGGGCAATTAATTGAAATATTCGTGAAATTGCAGATGGCCAATATTTCAAATTGCAGATGCTGAAATGTTTTTATAAAGGAAAAATGTGTTACAGTACAATAATGAAGTACTGTAGTGCTGCAGAGATGCCCTGGCATGCCTTAAAAATCTTGTTCTCCAGAAGAAAATATGTTTATTTGGTACAGACCCGAACAAATGTCACATCATTACGGTTTTGATATTTGTTTGTTTTTTCAACAAATATGAAAATTGAAAAACTGATCATTCCCCCCAGTTGTAAATCGCAATTCCAGCATTTGTCAAAGTAATTGCAATTTGAGCAAAAATGTCAAACCTTTGCTTGTTCCAGCTTCGTAAATGTGAGGTTTTCTTTGTCATTTATCATAGTAAGTGAAAAGTCTTTGAGTTCTGGACTGCTGGTTGGACAACTGTGATGACCATTTTGGCATTATATAGACTGAACAGTTAATCAATCCTGAAAATAGCCGTCAAATTAATAAATGAAAATAACCATTAGTTGCAGCTTTACTAATTAACTAATGTCGTTATGTTGTAATTAGACATAAAAAAAAAGTAGGTGTTTTTTCAAAGTGTATATGTCAGAAAGTACAAGTTAATTCACACTTTCAGATCAAGGAACTTTTAGCTTTAATTCATCCCTAGATGGCTTTTTTTGGTACTGCTAATACCTTAGTGCTGCCACAGAGCTACACACACACACCATCTTCTACATTTGGCTCACGTGCAGCCACCTCTACTGCAGTAGTTGGCTGTTAAGTACCTAGCTCTAGGGTACCTTTACAGTCCACATTGTGCTAAGCTTTATCCAGTTAACGTGGGGGTGTAAATGGTTCACATGTCGGTCTGAAGCCATCAAATACATTTTTCTGCAATAGGAGAACAAACTTGCTTGATAGGGATTGCAGACAGTTAGTTTATTCATGACCTTTCCACACTACAATTGATTAGGGTGTACTTTTTGCAACCGTGAATGAGACTGTGCAGTAACCTATAATGCGATTTTAAGAAAAGCACTTTGGCTAGCATTTGTTCTACATTGTGTCTTTTTCTGTTTGTTTTAACAAAAAAAAAAAAAAAAACATACCAAAATTGTCAAGATTTCCAGTGTGTGTTTGCTTTAAGGCCATCTGGACTTGTTAAACTGGTTCGTTTGTGTGGCAATGCTTCATCAAATCTTAAAGTCAAGCCTCTTCCTCTAACAGACGTGACCGCGACAGAGACAGGGACCGTGATGAACGGCCGAGGGACCGTGACCGTGATCGAGACCGTGACAGGGACAGGGATGTGAAGTCATCCGGGGTGCCCGGCATCCCAGCCGCAGGTGGTGGAGGCTTCCTTAAGCAAACCCCTGTTCAGCAGCAGATCAACCCCTTCACCAACCTGCCCCACACACCACGCTACTATGAGATCCTGAAGAAGCGTCTGCAGCTGCCTGTCTGGGAGTACAGGGAGAGCTTCACCGACATCCTGATGCGGAACCAGTCTTTTGTGCTGGTGGGAGAGACGGGATCAGGAAAGACCACACAGGTAAAAATGTTTAGCCTTTTAGCAACACCAGCACAAAAAGATGCACTAGATTTGTAATTTGCCCCTAAACTGACTGAAATGTGTTAGATGAAATTTAAATGTGAAATTTAGTAATATAATTGGTATGATAATACTACAAAAAAAAACAGGGTGCAATGAACAGATGATGCATTTTAAACAGTTTCTCTGTGGAGCCGATTCACAGTGTGTGGTTGTTAAGTTTGTTTTAAGTTCTTGAAAGCGTTGGGTTGTCTGTTTTTTAAAATTTGCAAGAGAGAAGATTAGAGTAAATCACTGGTTGAGCCTTTGCCTCCTCCTGAGGGGAATATAAACTATCTTCCAAACACTTCTTAAATTAAGTGGTGTAATCTTGTCAGTGCTTTCTCCCTTGATGACGCTCGAAAACATTTGTATTCTACGCATTTACCATGAATTTTTGAACTCTACAGACACACAGAGCATGCTCACCGAGGTAGGGACTATGTTTGTGGATCTTTATGGATTAGTGTTGTCACGAAAGATTTTGACTTTGATACCAATACCAGGTTTAGAATCACAGTACTCGATACCGAAACTTAAGATTGAAACAATACTGGTTCAATACTTGATATCTAATAGATCAGAAATAGAGTGTACACAAGGGTTAACCCTGGACATACAGTGTACTGTAATTATTTCATTTTAATTTAATACATATGAGTGCAAATTGCAAATTTAAATTTTTTAGCCCTCTGCCATTAACTGTTTTTAAAAAGCATCAAAATGAGACAACTCTAAACAGCTGTGGCTCAATGCAATGTCGCAGGCAAAATAGCTGTACAATATATGAACATATATATATATATATATAAAAAATATTTAATGTGATCGAAAAATGTGTGTATTGTGGGGCTTGGCAGAGAGTTCTGTGAGGGTCTCCGCTTGCTGACAAACAGCTGCTGATCGCTGAGGACCTCCAAACAGGGACAGAGCCGGAGATTCTGGAGGAATAAACACCACGAGTCATATGGATTCTGCTCTGATCTGGTGTAACGTTACCGTACTTCTTGAATGTACTGAGAGGAGGAAAAGAAGAGACACTAGAGTGAAACAACAAAGAACTGGAGTCTCTTGAGTGTGCAGTTCAGTCAGAGGCTGAACTGAACACAAACACAAATCACTGGTATCTGCGCAAGACAAAAAATAGTTTCACTTTCTGTGCAAACACACCAATTTTGACCTATAACAGGTACCAAACTTACCAACAAAATTCTTATAGTGAACCGTTTTTAACAAAAAGGTGTTGAAAAAAATACCTTAACTTTGTTATAACGTCCAAAACTCTTACAGATAGTCATCTGTGGTTATTGCTCTTGAAATATAGGAAGGAAAAATAATCAGTGATGTGTAATAAGTATTTGTTTTTATTCAAATAAAAAAAAAGAATGCAGACTACCTTAGTTTTAAGGTTGCACCATAGTTAAATCACATCAAATTAAGACTCACTTAAAAGGCATAACATGCAGCATTTTTCCAGAAAAAATAATATACTATATATTCCACATAATCATAAACATAAACATAATCCCTTTAAATCACTTATGACCTACTAGAAGTGAGTTTGGGACGTTTCTGGCAGTGGTGTGTCTCCCTGAGCCATGCACTGCACAGGTTTTGAGGTCGGGACTAAACAAAAACGCAGGACCAATGATTACATCGCTGTCTCTGTCGCTGTCCTCTGCTCTCTGCTCTCTATTTGTGAGAGCTGCAAAGAGTTTTACACACAGACACACACACACAGGCAGAGCAGACTGAGGATCGCTTCGGCTGTACTCACACAACATCTGCCGTCGTGTGGAGGTGCTGTGAACCAGTCCTTCTCTGATTGGTTGAGCCAGTGAGGAGGGGCCGTATACAAATGAGGTTCCACACAAGTATCAATTTTAAAAGCAATTGTAATACAATTAATCATGCAGCCCTACTCTGCATTCCAGCAAACATGTCCTGGTGATTAGGGTCAGGTCCTGTAAGCACTAATAACAGATTTTAATACTGCCGGGGAAATGTTTCCTCCAAACCTGTCATTGGCATTTTTTTGTTCTTCTGATTGGGTGACATTGCAAAGACTGCCCTTTGAAGATGTTTCAAATCTTCACACTCATCTGAACCTCAAGTTAAATTGAGTGGAAGTAAGACCTGTTTGTACGTCTAAATAAGAACATACCGTCAGTGTAAATGTTGACAGGTACGACTTTCATTGGTATTTGCTTTGCAGCTCAAAGAAAACTGCAGTAATTCACTTCCGAGTAGTGCTGCTGTGTAATCTTCCTCTTACATCACCTGCCGTGCCTTCATCTCTTCGACAACTTCTTTGCGTTTGGTGTCTTTTATACGCAGCCTCTTCGTCTCAAGCACAACCTGACTTCTCCGCTGTCTTCCAGATCCCTCAGTGGTGTGTGGACATGGTGCGGTCGATGCCGGGGCCGAAGAGGGCGGTGGCCTGCACCCAGCCCAGGAGGGTAGCGGCCATGAGCGTCGCCCAGAGGGTCGCAGATGAGATGGATGTCATGCTCGGCCAAGAGGTGGGCTACTCCATCAGGTTTGAGGACTGCAGCTCTGCCAAGACGGTACTCAAGTAAGAAGGCTAGTTAAAAATATTCACCTACAGTCTTACTGGGAGAAGCAGATAATGGAGACAGGAGCCTTGTATAAGGGATTCAGTAGACTAACGGACTCCTAACAGAACACGAAATGGCTGTAATTTGTGCACTTTCATTTTCTTGAGTGCAATAAACTCTTTTTTCAGTTCATAGATGTTGATAATTACATTGTCTGATGCTTGACTGGCTCGGGTTAAAGGTCCAGTGTGTACGATTTAAGCGATTTATTGGCAGAATGTGGCAGAAATGGAATATAATATTCATAAAGTATGTTTTCATTGGTGTATAATAACCTGAAAATAAGAAGTGTTGTGTTTTCATTAGAGTTAGGCGTTTATATCCACAGAGGGTGCAAGTCCTCTGTCATGGAATCCACCTTGTTGCACCATCTTGTTTCTAAAGTAACTCAGAATGGACAAACCAAGCACTGGCTCCTGAGAGGGTCTTCCATGTTGTGGCCAGGTTCTCCTACATCAGGGGTCTGCAGCCTTTACTATCAAAAGAACCCTTTTGAGCCAAAAAATACAAATAAAATCCCTTTAGAGCCGCAGCTGTTGAATTTTCTATTTTCCTCTAAGACTTATCTTTGGTTGTTTTTTTTTTTTGGTTTTTTTTGGGGGGGGATTTGGCATCCATTGCTAGCCCAGGGAGACTCAGGACTAGCCACCGGCAAAATTTAGAAGAAAAGGTGCAAAGCCACAGACAGGATTTAGTTGACGAAATATCAAGAATTTTTTTCCATTCCTTGCATACACATTTTTACAATGGGAGAATGTGTTCTGTGTATTTTTCATTTGTTTTTAACTTTGTATTTTATTGCATTTATTTGGCTGCTATGACAATTTAATTTCTTGTGGGGATCAATAAAGTCATGTACCTACCAACAAACCAACCAAACAACCAATCAATCACTTTAACTGAAAATTAGAATGTTAAAATAAATGTTATTCATTACCATTTAATTTTTTTTTTCTGTTAAAGCCACAGGGAGCTGCTGGAGAGGGGCAAAAGAGCCAGTTGTGGCTCCAGAGCTGCAGGTTGCTAACCCCTGTCCTACATGCTTGGAAGTGTTCTCAGTCTGCAAGCTTACTGCTAGATGTCACAAAATTCTACACACTGGTCCCTTAAAGCAGTGGTTCCTAACCTTTTTTCCTTGGAGCCCCTCTACTTGTATCTAAGGAAAGCTGAGCCTCCCCCAGCCTGAACACAGACTTTTACATAAACTGCAGCATGTGCAGAGATGCTTGAAATCCTTGAGAACACTTGAATTTTGATGTAGTGTTTTCAAGGTTTGAAAAGTGCTTGGATTTTGGATAAAGTGCTTGAAACTGCTTGAAATTGTAATCACATGACTTTCATAATAAATTGCTAAAGTCAGATATTTGCTGAGCCAGATTGTGCAGGAACTTAAGAATTCAACTGATTAAACATGTATTCATTGATAATTAATCAACAGTCTAGAAATGGCATTAATTGCTCCTCATTTGACATTGTTTTGTCTGGCAGAACCATTCATTTCCTCATAAGGAAACTTAAAATTAAACAAGGAAAAACTAAAATGAGAAAAAAAAAAATTATTAATGATCAATGTTGATATTAGAATCAGTTGTTAGCATTTTCAACTATCGCTTAAGGAAAATGCACAAAGTTTGTAACTTGTCTATTTACAGGCAAGTGACACATTTTGAGATGTTAAATGTTCTACCTATCTATCACAAAACATCATTTCCAGCACCTTCCAGCTGTAAGGTGCTGGAAAAGATTGAAAATAAACCTTGAAAATGCTTGAAAAGTGCTTCAGTTAGACTTTGGAAAAGGTGTGCAAATCCTGAAATTGTGATTTTAGTTAACTTGTGCAAATCTGATTTCTAGGACCTCAGAGCAGACAGTCTTTGAGACCCCCTATGATTTCTGGCACCCCCCTAAGGGGAACCCGGACCCCAGGTTGGGAACCGATGTTTAAGGATAGGTTTGATTATTTTCAAATCCATCTTGATTTTATACTTCCCTTCCCTTTCTTAATTTTCTGCCCTGTAGTTGTCATGATACCAGAATTTAAAACTTCAATAAAATACTTGTATATAAAAAACAATAGCTCCTTTGATACCACACCAAAAAAAATGTGGGTGTACAAAATAGGATAATCTTCTCATTTTTTTTTCTTTTTTTAACCTGAACACAGCGCTGTTACAGAAAAAGTCGTTGATCACTGTGTGGTTATGTGACGCTGCGAGCCAAATTTCAGGCGGGACAATAAAGACTGAAGTGAAGTGAGGTTTTGAATGAACATTCAGATAATTTCTTCAAGCTTTGGTACTTTTGATGCTATAATTAACAGGCATTGTATCATTTTAAAGTTGTGGTATTGAAGAAATTTAAGTATTAATACTTTTGACAACTGCAGCACTCTGAAGGCTTCAGTGGAAAGCTGTGCTTATTACATAACTTTTAAGCGTTTATTCAGATAACACCATTGTATATAATGATAAGCCCTGCATGTCTTGGGTCCACACAGGTACATGACAGATGGGATGCTGCTGCGGGAGGCCATGAACGATCCTCTACTGGAGCGCTACGGTGTCATCATCCTGGACGAGGCACACGAACGCACATTAGCTACCGATATCCTCATGGGGGTCCTGAAGGAGGTCGTCCGGCAGAGGCCTGACCTCAAGGTAAAAACAGCTCATATAAATACCAGTTTATTTTGAGTGTATTGCCTTTGATAACTTGTGGATTTATTTTAAAAGTGGACTGTTTATCCAGCACCTACATTCACTGTTAGTTCTAGAAAGTCAAGTCCACCTCACTTTTATTTTGTCTTATCTCTAAGCTTGGTGTTGAAAGCACCCTTGACAGTAGTCTGATTTGTTCCACAAACACGTCCCACTTAATGCCGACAAAACGCAGTCAAAGCCCTAAATATTACTTTCCCTGAAGGATACATTCAGCGACAGCCAGTGTTAATGTCCCTCTTCTGTCACTCCTCCCTTTGTCACATTTGTTCCTGACAGTGTCCCCATGTCTGACAGTCGTGTATCTGTTGAGGAGAAGAGAAAACGTTGCTGTTGGGTTCAGAAATGCACATCTATTCTGCACCGCAGCACTAGTGGAGATTGCTCCCCGAGTCAGCCCCATTTTAAGCCAATCAACCGGGGTGGGTGGGGGGGAGAACAGCAACGTGTCGGCGCGCCAGAAGTTTTATAGGCAGAGTGTGCCAGACATCATTCTCATAAAGCAGATGGATAATGACTAGTTGTTTGTCAGCGTGGAATCAAAGGTTAGATTGTTGTTCGTGGACTGTTAAATGAGGTCTAGGTTATTGGGAATGATCATCCACCCACACCCCTCTCTATCTCCTTCATCCCTATCCCCTACCAAATTTGAAAGTTTAATTTGCCTTGATTAAGAGCAATTATGATGTCTCGCAGAGCGTAAAGCGAAATGCCGAGACACTGGCCCCTGAAAATGTTTGAGATTGAAAATGGGAGACGCGTTTCCCATCAGAATCCTAATGCGCTCTATCTAATGGCTCTGGAGAGAACATTGTGTACCCAACATCAGGAACAAGGACTGTCATAGCTCCGTGTAGGTCACTGACTTGGAGTGTAATGCCAAGTTCTACACTATGGACGCCATCTTGGGTTCGTGCCAGCGCCCTCATCCTAAATTCTGATTCAGAGCGACATCCAGCCCGTATAGCTTTTTGCACTCTTCATCTATTCTGAATTTAGTTGCACCCTTATCCAATTAGTATGTGTCCTTATCCTCAATTATCATCCAGCCGTATAAAATGTTAACTCATTCTACACTCGAGCGCTCACATCCGTAATCACCGCAGTTATTTACACTCTGCTGTCTTTGCTTTTAGTTTTTATCTTTCCTGTCACCTCTTTTATCAATACATTGTCCCTCACACACTACACTCTGCGCACTCTGAGAAATAACGGTGCTAACTAGAACTATAAAGCGTTCTTCAACTTGTCCCCATTAGAGAACCCTTTTTGGTTCCTGGTACCTCGAGCCTTTTATAAAGTTTTCACTTGAAACCCTTTCAGAGTTATACCAAGAGCCCCAAATAAAGGGTTATAGCTAGAACCATCTGTGAAAAGTTTCACCAGACACTCCCCGTGAGAGTTCTATAGAGAACCCTTCTATGGCGTAAAGGTTCCACCCAGAACCCTCTCTGGGAATTGTATCTGATCTTTCCACTTTCTAAGGGTGCTATGGGGGTTCACCTTTTCATATTTTAGCTCTAGAGAGAACCTTTTTATATTCCCAGGGTTTCATCTAGAACCTACCGAAGGGATTCTACTAAGAACCTTCTTATATTTCAGGGGTTTCATCCAGAACCACTTCCACTGAGAATCTTTTTATATGTTAATGCTAGAACCCACCAAGAAGGTTCTACCAAGAACGCATTTATACTCGAAGTCTTTAATCTAGAACACACCCAGGGAAATTGACTGAGAATCTTTTATATTCAAAGGTTTTTATCAAAGGCCCATCCAGGGGGTTCTACGAGACACTTTTATTATATGGTACATAGAACCCATGACAAAAGAGTTTTCATGGATTTATCAATACTCCACTCTTTCTTCCAAAAAGCGTTCTTAATGGAACCCTTAGTCCTTCAAAGAACCCTTGGCTAGCCTTTTATTCAAAAATGGGTTCTTTAGGAGCAAATGGTTCTGGACCAAACCTCAGCCCTTCTGAAAGAACCCTTTTGGAACCCTTTTTTCTAATAGTATGTTACCGCTCTTGTCTCTGTCCAGGTGATCGTCATGAGCGCCACGCTCGACGCCGGCAAGTTCCAGGTGTACTTCGACAGCTGCCCCCTGCTAACCATCCCCGGACGCACGCACCCTGTGGAGATTTTCTACACGCCGGAACCGGAGCGGGACTACCTGGAGGCAGCCATCCGCACCGTGATCCAGATCCACATGTGTGAGGCTGATGAAGGGGACGTTCTGCTCTTCCTCACAGGACAAGAGGTACAACTCCATGAGGATTTTTTCACAGATTGCCCATGTTGCTCTCTGGTTCAGCTGATAAAGGCTGTAAAATGAAACATCGCCCAAAATGAATATTTCTGCTGATGTAACAGTTGTTTAGAGACACAGGTACACACACGATGTAGTTGTGTCGGTTATCAAAGTTGCTGTTCGCACCGATTGCTCAGTGTCAGTCATGTGAGGAGGAGCCCAGTAGAATTCCTTCAACACTACAAATTTAATTACGCGTCTTAAAAGCCGTCAACCCGAACGTTATGATGCAACGTGAAGAAGAGAGAGAAACAGGCACCAACCAAAAAAAAGCTGTCATCAGTAGTTTTCTTATTTTTCCCAGAGTCTCCTTTTGAAAAGCATCGTATATCTGCCAGTGCGCCATCACGACAAGAGTGGACAAAATACTATGATAATTCTTTTAGAGCAGAGACTTGACATCCTCTGCAATTGTGGGAAAAAGATATGTGCATATATTGGCAGCCGGCTAAAAAAGGTTGGAAATATCGGCTATCAGATATCAACAACAATCCAATATCAGGATTTGTGGTCCTTAAGAGGTCTAAAATCCAATAATTAGAATTTTAGGCCTTAAAATGAAGTATGAAGAAGCAGGCAAAATCACACTGTGAACAACTACAAGACAAAGCCAATATTGAACCAATAACCCTGAGATGCACCCCCACCTACTGTGTTGTGATGTGGTGTTTGGGCTAGTATGGCATCTTGATCCTCTTGTCAAAAAAAGTAGCTACTTCAAGAAGTAGTAAGTTAAAGTTGTTTATGTTAAGGTTCATTAAGCGCAAGTTCAGCGCAGTCTAGTTCGAGAACTGCGCATTTAGTGCTCAGTTGAAGCCCGCTGAAAATAACAAATTTACAGTCGACATGGGAAGTCAGCCACAAGCAAACCCCTGTCATCACTCCATATTTTTGTGTCACAATTATCTAGAGCCCAAGATGAGATTTTCAAATTGCTTTGACAGCACGAATATAGTCAATTTGCTGTTTTATAAAATAGAGAAAAGCTGCAAATCTTCACACAAAATGTAAAACGGTTTGCTATTTAATTTTTGATCAGTCAGATAATCGGTCAGCTAATCATTTTAGCACTAGATACATGAATTATAATCGTGTGCAAAGATTTTGTACGTCTCCTGCATAATAATCTAATTACATAGATAAGTTACTCACATACACAGCAACATGAGCACACACACACACTTCTCCACATAGGAAATGATTAATCCTCAGATTGATAGATCTTAATACATGTGAGTGAGCCTGTTTGGGAACCACCAGGATTTGCACAGCGACAGGAAAAAGAAAAAAAAAAAAACTAAGAGTGACCCAGATTCTGCCCTTCCCACGAATCTCTGAAATTAAGTCATTTATTATTTTTTTCCCTCCCTCCAAATGTTGTCCACTGATGTGTAATGGAGGGCAGGGTTCATGCCCAAAATGATGAATTTGGTCACAGCAGGGTGGACACACACACCAGGCATGCGCGCACACACACAAACACACACACAACACACACAGAGAAGGAGAGAGAGAGAGAAAAGCACCAACAAATGTTTGAACGTCCTGATCATTGGACAGGAGAAGCCTGTCAGAGCCAACAGTGCTGCTGGTGTGATTTTTCTCTCAGCACTCTGACAAAATGCTGCTGGAGACCATGTGACTGCCTGTGGTTGTGCACTCTTAGAAATAAAGGTGCTAACTAGAACCACAAAGGGTTCTTTTGCACTACAGAGCAAAAGAGGGTTCTACAGAGAACCCTTCTATTGTGTAAAGGTTCCACCCAGAACCCTCTCTGGGGATTGTATCCGGTCTTTCCACTTTCTAAGGGTGCTAAGTGGGTTCACCTTTTTATATTTTAGCTAGAACCCACCAAGGGGGTTCTACAGAGAGCCTTTTTATAATCCCAGGGTTTCATCTAGAACCTAGGGTTATACCTAGGGTCACCTGTGACAGGTTTCACCGAGAACCCCCTATGGTGTAATGGTTCCACACAGAACCCTGTCTGGGGGCTCTATGCAGAACCTTTCCACCTTCTAAGGCTGCCAACAAGAACCCACTCGGAGTTCTACCAAGAACCATTTTATATCTCACGGGTTTTATCTGGAACACACTCATGGGTCTCTACCAAGAATCTTTTAATATTTCAGGGGTTTAATCTAGAACCCACACACAGGGTTCTACTAAGAACATTATTGTATTCCAAGGGTTTATCTAGAATACACTCAGGGATTTCTATCAAGAACCTTTTTGTATTCCAAGGGTTTTATCTAGAACACATTGAGGGGGCTCTACACAGGACCTTCTTCGAATGTCAGTGGTTTTATCTCGAACCCACCCAGGAGATTCTAACGAGAACCTTTTCATATTTCGTGGGTTTTATCTAGAACCCACAAGATATAAATTATTCTTTGGATGAAGAGGGTTCTTAATGGAACCCTTAGTTTTACAAAGAACCCTTGACAACCCCTTCAAAAAGGGGTTCTTCAGAAGCAAATGGTTCTAGGTAGAACCTCAGCCCTTCAGGAAGAACCTTTTTGAAACCCTTCTTTCTAAGAGTGTGGAGATTTAAATGACATGTAGAATTTCTTGCGACGCAGCACCATTATTTCATCGAGAGAAGGAATCTCTAAAAGCTCTCATGTATCTTTCTGACTTCCCCAATCACACTTTGTGACGGCCTGTTTATTAGCAGTAATTATTTGTCACTCAACGCGGCTCGACTGCGGCGCTCCACCTCCGTCGGTTTTCATTTGCCAAAGCGGGATCAATGTGCGGCTTGTTACAAAGGGGATGAAGTCATTGGAGGGGCATGGTGTTTGAAGTGGTCTCCACCGAGGGCTGGTAATTGATTTTAGATTTAGTGGTATCCCAGCTGCTCGGATAGCCAGAAACACTGATACTCACTCTTTTAATGTGTAGAAAAGTCAGCTGCTAGGGCAGGGCAATATAGCTTATAAATAATATCTTGACATTTTTTATCTTGATATACACTTTTTCCTCTAAAATAACATTGTAAAATCTCAAGTAATGCAAATACATGATGATCTTATAGAATATGATGCATTGCTGTAGATTAAACTACCCTACAGTATAGAAAGCGCTTAAAATGAGCTTAAGATTAAAACATCTACAGCAGTAAAATGCAACAAACAAATGAAATAAGTAGTGATATTAATGCAAAAACATCATATAAAATCATAAAACACAGATAGGGACCACCAAAGAATCAATTATCACAATATCAATGTTGTGACAATATTGTAGGGATGACAATTGGTGCTTTTACATAACACCATGAGATTTTTGAGAAATTATCATCGGGAATGTGGATATAACACTTACGCCATATAGAGCTCGGGCGGTTCAAAAATGTTCGATGCCAACTGAGATACCGGTTCCTGTACAATACTTTTTTTGTTATACTAATTTTATAAAATCCATTTTAACTAAATGAAAATAACATTGCACAATATCATACAAATCTTAGTTTCTCATCTCTTTTCTAGACACTCAAAAAATAAACAAAAATAAAAATATATTTAACACAAAATTTGGTTGGCATTTTTCCACTCAAAGCAGTTTAGACATAAAAAAATAAGCCACAAGTTGAAGATTTACTCCTAAAGTACTGAAATTGGGTATCGACGGAGAGGCATTTTTCCTCACTCTATAGTAGGGGTGTCATGATTCTCCAAATCCATTATTTGATCTTTATTTTTTAAAGTCACAGTTCGGTTCAATTTAATTTTTCAATTTAAACATTTTTCATTTGCACTGATGGATATGCTATTTTTTGATTTGTAACAGATCTTTGGTTTAATGCCCAGACAACTGTCATTTACATTAGTCTATATGGTATCAGGTGTGATTTAAGGACTGGTAAGTGACACTGTGTCGTCTTTGAAGTGTTGTTTTTCTCTGGACACACGCTGGATGCTGCAAGTAGACGGGAGTGAAGAGAAAAAATAAAAATAAATAAAAATGATTTGATTCTTGAAATTGAAAGTTCATTTCGTTCAATTTTTAATTTAATAGAAATTGTGACATCCCTATTCAACAGTATTGAAGCAATTTGGTTGGTGCCATAAAAGTATTGAAGTTTGGTGCCCAGCTTTAGCCGTGTAACAATATCAAAAAATTGATATCCAAAAAGTCTCATGTCACGATATTGATGTAATATCGATATATTGCCCAGCCCTATTTGTAGGAAACGTGTTAAACATTTTTTTTTTGCAGTTTCGATGTAATTTGTTGATTTATATTCCACTCCCCCACCCCAGCGCTGTGTCAAGCTAAGGCATTACTGAGAGTACTCCCACGTTGAGTTCATTATCACCCCCTCCTAATTGGGTTAAAGAAGTTAATGTGTGGTAGGTCTGGCAGAGATGGGTGTTCAAAGGGTGCTGCAGCGCATCCCTCGAGCGCTTCTTAACCTCTTCAGTCTCCCAGCAACTTTGATGTAGACTAATGATCGGGAGGCAGATCCATGGCAAAGCCATAGCCTCTTTTTATCTGACTGTTTAATTTATATCAGACGAAAGCAAAACACACAGGACCCTCTTCCTCCCCTCTCTTAGTTTTTCTGTGAGATATTTTGCTTCCACAAACAAATAGAACTGAAGCACCAACTCCAAACAAGAAAGTCGAAACTTATCACAGCTGTTGAGCAAAGATAAGTCCTAATATTTAAGCTTCCCCCTCAGCAGCTAACATCAAAACATGGGGATTGGCAGGGGGATTGTTTGCTAGTCAAGAGGAGTGCCTAAATGTGTCGGTTATTAGCTTGGCTGTAGATTGTTGCTTCTGGGGTCGCAGGGAGAGCTGGTGGACAGGTTCCCAACACTGGCCAACTGCCCCTGTGTGTGTGCACACACAGACACACACGTGTACACACACATGCACTCTGTCTTGATGTCCCTAAGGGATAGACAGCCAGCTTGCTTCCAGCACTTTGGCAAAGAGGTCCATTTTTTTTCTCCATGGCAGCTGCTGCATCCAGAGGCTTGATAGGCTATTAATACCCGGGCTAATTTTACCAATCCATTCAGATTTACCATTTTCCACTTGTCAGTGTGTTGATTAAGAGGCACATGGCCATCAGCGGGGTTTGACTTAATGCGATGAACAAGGGGACAAACAGGGCTAATAACACACTCACGGTCCAGAAGGAAACCAGGAAACATCGCCGTGGTGCTTTCTCATGTCAAGGCGAGTGTTACAGGCTTCACACAGTGGTGCAAATTAAGCCACTCTCAGCCATGCTTAAACTAATTTAAGCACAGTGTGCTTTTAGAAAAGGAAAATGTCTGAGAAGTTTTATGGATTGTTTTGTCAACCTTCTAGATAGTGAGAATGCGTGAAGAGCTCTGGTGTAGCTCATTGTGGGTCTATACGTCAAAACAGGAAAAAATAGAGTGCTCACTAGATAATACCTCCATGTGACGTTGCGGGCGCAAGCCCTTCTTCAGACATGAGAAACCTTACAAATACCTATCGAGGGGTCACCTGGCAGGTCATGTGATTTAAAAAATTGTAAATCAAAAGAGAAAAAAGGAAAAAAACATGAAATGCTGATCATAATAAATGGAGATGGGACCGATCCAATCCAGTGTTGGTATTGGGGCCAGATACTGATGTATGGCATTCATCGTTTATCAGACTCGTGACAGTGATCCACCCTCTGATCTAAATTCTGGTCAGTTCACTACTTTGCATTTGCAAGTAATACGAGGGAAATGCATTTTAAATTCTTATAGTACGATGCAACTGGAGTGAAGAAGTGTACTAGCCACCTCACTAACGATAAGCCACCACAAAAATGACAATTACCAACATAAACTACCACCACCATAAACCTCCATGTTTTGAGCAAACACATTGCAAACAGTGGCATCTGCATTTTGAATATAAAATAGCAAATTTAAACTCTCAGTAATGCATCATGGGAAATTATTCCCATGAAGGTTATCTCTCAGCTGGCACATACACATGTCACAAGGCAGCCCTACATCTCCCCCACAATTGTTGACAGACCCGATTACACAAGTTACATTACACAAACTACATAAGCTTTCCAGATGGAAGTTCAGTTTCAGCCTAATGAAATCTACTACTACTAATCAGAGGAATCATAATCATAATTTAAACACCTTGGAAACTGAAAAAAAAAACAAAAAAAAAAAAACATATCACTACAGCTCTGATAATAAGTGGTACACTGTGCAATAAATATTGAATCACCTAAATACACCATAACAAAATCATCGGTATAAAAACAGTTGTACTGTTGTGGTATATAGACAGGAGAAAAACTAACTCAACATGTGTTACATTAGAAACAAATATAATTCATAGTGAAAATGCATGATACAGTAAAAAAAAATCATGTTGCAATTATTTTGACAGATATTGTGATTGTGACATGATTGACGATTAGTTGAATCATTTTTACTAAACAAAAAAAGAAAAAAAGATAAAATCATGATGATGTGATATTTGTTGTGGTTGATACTCTGTGCCAAAAAAAAACATGTTTTCTTACATCTGGAGAACAGGATTTGTAGACCAGAGCAGCTCTACAGTACCTCCTTATAATCCTGTTTTGTCACATATTTTGGCTTATTGAAAAAAACTGCAGCGTTTGTGATTTAGATATCGCACTTGGCCATATTGCATTTTCGATAATATTTTGATTAATATTGCAGCCCTACTGAAAATACACATATACACACATATAATACTCTAAAAGTGTAAAAGGCTCCATAGTAGGGCTGCAACTAATGATTATTTTCATAGTTGATTAATTGGTTGATTATTTTCTTCATTATCAATTAATAGTTGTTTGTTTTTAAATGTTAGAAAAATGTCAGTCAGTGTTTTCCAAAACCTAAGATGATGCCCGCAAATGTCTTGTTTTACTCACAATCCAAAGATACTTTTTGGTGATTCATTTGATAATCGATCAATCGTTGCAGTTCTACTCCATAAATCAGAAAAAAAATACTCTTGTCTGTCAGATCAAAAACCTTGTGCTGTACCTAAAAGCTTAGTCAGAACAACATATCACATGTCTACAGCTTCAGGTTTACACGTCATAATGTAACGTAATAATCAATAAGCAAAAAGAAAATGCAGCCTAACCCACATGGTGGTGCAGGAATAAATGTTCATGGGAGGATTATCTCGCCTGCAGACTCTGACTATTTATCATGTTTGAATGTGTGTGTTTTTGTAAACTTTCTATAAGCACCAGTGAAATATTTTTGCTGGAATCAGAGTTCCTGTTCATCAGTGCCTCATGATTCCTCTGTCTTCCTCTGCTGCATTGCTCCCACGGGCCTGCAGGTGGTGCAACAGTATAGGCTGTAATGTGACACACACAGTAACACTGCTGCTGCTTCATGAGGATTAAATGATTGTTGTTAGCAAAACAAAGAAAATGGTTCTAAACAGCAGGGAGTCACACAGAAATGAAAAGCTGTTATATGTTTTAGGCCATACCAGAAACCACTGAAAACCTTAAACATGTGTGTGTACAGTGGTGAGTAAAATAAAAGAAGTCCTCATATGTTAATGAGTTATAAGCAAGGGCTGCATGTGGAATATATGTGCATATTTAGTGCATTTAATAGTGTATTTCAATAGGCCCTTAGAGAATAGGCCCCAGCCCCATGCTCCCTATCATGCCTTCTTATTCCTGGCGCTGCTCAGGTCCTCTGTCTGTCTGCCAGCCCACCGGCTCTAGAACGTTCAGCTTCACTAAACTGATCTGCCATGATTTGCCGCTGGTTATGCATCAGTGCTGCAGTCTCATCTCACATTCCCCTCTACAATACTGCACTGTGGAATAATGAACCCTGTTTGAGTCTGTCTGCCTGTGTGTGTGTGTGCGTGTGCGCGTGTGTGCGCTCCTCCTGCGAGCGCGCGCCTCCATGTTTTCCATGATTGCCGCGTTTGACAACAGAGCCACGGGGAGCTCGGCAAAGCATACTGCAGTCCAGGTTTAATTTCCTCCGTCAGATGGAGCGATAGTTAGAACAAATGTACTGTAGCAGGGAACCACGGTTTCCCCCGGCCACCTCCCCTCGCCTCCCCTCCCGCCGTCATCCAGATTCTCCGCCATTGTTTATCCAGGTGTTGTTCAGAACCTGTTTGATTTCGCTGTTTGCATACTCGAGCGACGCCTGGATTAATTGTTGCTCTTTCCCATCTTCCAGGAAATTGACGAAGCCTGCAAGCGAATCAAGAGGGAGGTCGACGACCTGGGGCCCGAAGTCGGTGACATCAAAATCATCCCGCTGTACTCCACGTTGCCTCCACAGCAGCAGCAGAGGATCTTCGAGCCACCCCCACCCAATAAACCAAATGGCTCCATCGGAAGGAAGGTATAACCAGGGTTCCTACGCTATATGGAAAAGAATGATTTTAGTCATTTCCAGGTCTGGATAATTATGGAAAAGAGATATTTGTGTTTCCAGACTATTGCCTTCTGTTTTCTAAAATATAAAATTCAGAATTAAAAAAAAAAAAAATTGATCACACAAGTCAGGCTGCAACTATAAAATGTCAGAAAATGGTGAAAAATGTTGATCAGTGTTTCCCAAAGTCAAACATAACATCCTCAAATGTGTTTTGTCCACAACCCAAAGATATTCAGATTACTGTCACAGAGGAGTAAAAACACCAGGAACTGTCACGTTTGAGAAGCTGGAATCACAGAATTTTGCCCTTTTTTTCTTAAAAAAATACTCAAACCGATTAATGCATTATCAAAATAGTTTTAAATTGATTTCAATTAATTTAATAACCTATTCATCATCTATTGCTCGTTGCAGCTCTGCATACAAGCAGACTGTCTTCCATGGTGTTTGGTGCAGGCAGCCAGCACATTCAAATGGTTACCACGATATTTACACAGTGAATAAACAAGGCTGTGCAGACCCAAAATCAAATTATTTAACTTAATTCAACTCATTTTTGGTTCTTATTCATAAAAGAGTCTTAAGTCTAAGAAATATGTGGGGAACAATAATGTTATCTTATTTATATTACAAGTGTGGACTGAACAGCTGCAGAGTTTTCTGAGAGCTGGTTTGATATAAAAATAGAGAAAGGCAGATCGGTACACCAAAGCACTCTGATCTATTTGCGAGACTTTTCGAGCTCCAGGATCTTCCTTAGACTGCTTCTAGCATGTACAGAAAGTTGCCATCTTAAATACCCATAATTCATCATGCATCCACCACGTGACACGTACCAAGCAAATCTGGAAACGTATGGAATTTTGAAATTGAAAATGTGTAGGAACCCTGTATAACTGCTTTGTTGCTGCCTTGTTGGGGAGGCTGTCATGTTTGAGGGAGAGGGTAGGTATATGAGAAAACAAGTGAGGTTGATGTGTGAAAGCCAGATGGAGAATAAGGTGGGTAAAGGAGGAGAGCTGGAAGGTAGGGACTGAAACTTTTTTTCCCCCCCTCTTTCTCAGCTTTAGCGCAGAACTGACTCACACAACATATGCTGCTTTTGTCAGCATGCGATTCTCTGCTCTAAATTATAACTGGGGTATTACTCACGCCCTCTGAGCCTGAGGAAAGTACTGCATTCTCAGTCATTTTTATCTTTCCACTACATGTGCAAAGGCCCTGCTGCTGCTCAGAGAGGAGGCCCAGGACCTCTGCAACCATGCGAAAGGTGCGCGTCACACGCGAGCCGATCAAAAACGAGTCTCTCCTCGCTAGTACACAGTCGTCGTCGTCGTCTTCCTCAATCACCTTAATCTCAGAGGAGTGGATGATCCTCTTATTGATACAGACACAGAGACAATTCCTCTCTTTTGTGTGACAGTTTCTATTCAGACAGGCTCATCACCAGAGTAGCAGCACCACCTGCGCTGCCACACTGTTGGCCAAGGATCTGACAGAATATCAGAATATCATCGCTGCCAGTGAATGAGCAAACATTCACCCCCAGCATCTGATAGGGGACGATGTTGATGAATGACTCATTGCTACAACCCCTCTAATTGAGGCAGATCAGGCTGACATATGAGCAGCGAAAAATATTTATGGCTTGTCAAAGTTAAACACGTTCCCGTACTTTTAAAACGCTCAATTCAAGCTGGATTTTTGGTAATAGAGGATTCCTCGCAGTGTGAATTCATCAGAATTTCTGAAAAGTATAAGACGCTCTATAAAATGGGGATCAAGTGTGTTATCAAGTTTACATTTACAGCGCGGCACAGGGGTGAGGGTTACCCACAAGGTTCGGATCAAACATTACAGCACCATCTTTCTTCACTGTCTTGAGTTTTATAGTTTCATCTCTTCCAGCTTTCTGTTTGAATGGTGTGTTGTGTGTGTGTGTGTGTGTGTGTGTGTGTGTGTGTGTGTGTGTGTGTTGTGTGTGTGTGTGTGTGTGTGGTGTGTTGTTACAGGCTTAAGAGGCTCAGCATTCTTAGTAGTTTGATCAGCCAGTGTTGGATAAGATCTTTTTCAAAAGTTCAAATATCATACCCAGTGTTTGCCTCCGCTGTTCAAAGGGATGTGGACATGAAAAAGGACTGTGGTTGAATAGGGACAGCTTTAAATATTACATGGCTCTTGCGACGGTACCTGCACGGCTCTACTGTATATGTTTATATACATTGTCCTGGCGCGATAGAACTATGAGGGAAATACTATTTTCTTGGGATGTATTGGTAAGAAAAACTCAATGTATGATAATATCACAATAATAAAAATAAATAAATAAATATTATTTTGGAATGAGCTGTTTATATCCCCATGGTGTGTGGGTCCTCTTCCATGGAGTCTGCCATGTTATACCGCCATGTTTCTACAAGGGTTACGCCCCTAATAGTTGACTAAACTTTTAGCCAGTTAGCGTCCTATTAGACTGGGACATGGCTTCTGAGACTGACGGAGGTCAGTTTGATGCCTGAGAATAACGTCATTTACAGCGGCTCTGACCAGGACTCTGACTCTGCGAATGATAAAGACATGGTGTGTTCAGGCAGTGACAGGAGGCGTGAAGCGGTTCAGGAGCGAATTTGTAGAGACCTCATTTGTAAGCATACATCATCCATTGTGTCGGTACGTCCGTGAGTATTTGTTTTTGTGAAGTTGAAGTTAATTATTTTAGTATTTTGAATGAAACTGAATGAAGAGTAACTATGTTGAAATAAATGACCAAAATGTTCAGTCTCTCTGCTGGCTATTCAGACACATTCAGAATTGTTACCGCTTTTACCATTAGCATTAAAGAGGCAGCTCGTTTTGTGCCCCAAAAATACATTTAAATAATTAAATTAGAATCATACACGTACAGCGACTAGTCTGCTGTAGGCTTTAACTGAAGACTACTGCTGGTGCATCCCTAGTTTCTACAGTAGTCCAGATCAGACAAACCAAACATTGACTCTAGATGCAGCATTTTGCTTTTTGTGCAAGTTTTGCTGCCACCTAGGCTCTCCTACATGCTTGTAACAGGAGGATGAGAAGAACGTGTGGGCAGCCTGCAAGCTCACTACTAGCTACCACTAACTGGTCCTTTAAATAAGAAATCTGATGTGTACAGCATTTTTTGTTTGTATGAAATTAGTTTTTCCTTCCAACTTAAAGAGTTTGTGCTCTTCTTTAATAAAATAAAATAAAAGTAGATAGCCATAATCTAAGCATGAGCAAAAAATTTGAAGTCCTTAGAAGTCAAATAAACCATGTTATATCATTGCAGTATCACTGCAGTCCGGTACATTATTGAGACATATTTTTATTGTGATATTTGAAATATTAATACATGCCTTTTATTTTCCACTAGCAGTGGGCTTTTTGGGTAACAGTGGGTCCTCGTCTTGGAGAATGTACAACAACTTCTCCCTGACTGTAACCTCTGAACTGTCAACCCATCCACCACTTTTAGTTTCAAAAGATGCCCCTTTTTTACCCCCCTAAGATCAATTAGTCAGGTGCTCGTTGAGCTGGTGGAGGTGGTATCTAGAGTCGCCACGCTTGAAGTGAATGTGCTTCTCCTCCATGATTGAGTTGAGCGACTCATCAAGTGAAAAATGCAGAGATGTCATCGAAGCCAGCCCAAGAGGAAGTAGTGAGAAAGAATTAAGGTTCGCCACGTCTGCTGCTACGCATGCTAATGACTGCATTAGGCACCCCTCAATTAACATAAAGCACCAGCTCGTCATTGCTCCATTTCTCCAGGAAAGCCAGTGATCTTCTGTTTTTGAACAGTTTAATCATTTAGAGCCAAGGCAGCAATTGACTAATTACAAACAAAGATTATAATCTCACTTTGCTTTCCAGCGTCTCAAAGATTGTCTCTAACAAATGTGCTGTGATGAGTGTTAGGTTTGCTTTTAGCATTGTCACGTTTGGAGCATTCCTCAAATGTCACCCGTGATTGCGCCGCATATCCATTTCAATGAGCTCTGAATGTGCGTGCGTCGATGCTGCTCGAGGCACGTTCTCCTTTTCCCCAGTCAGGTGGGGAGGCTTTATTTGTCAACAAGACTGTGTTTCCCCAGCAGGGAACGTGAAAGATGGCCCATGTTAGCCGTAGTACTTGCTCTCCTGCAGGTAATAACCCAGAAATAACATGCAAAGATGATGCTCTAATGATATTACTGATGAAGAAGCCAGGATTATCCAGTGCAGCAACAGACTGGAAGGAGCCAGCCTATGTTCAGTGTAATGGCCCTAGCCCGGATAATCCTTCAGAATCAATGCAGTCAATGAGGCCACCCGTATGATCATGAAATGTGAGAGGGTGTCATGTGTGGCATCTGCTGGGGCACTGACTGTGTCCCAACACGCAGGACAAACCTCACCTAGTCCATTTTTTAATCAGATGTTGAAGCATTCCATTCCTTTCATTCCTTGCTGGGACGTTGGTCGCCGGCATATAGTGTCTGTCATGAGACGCTGTCAGATAGCCTGCCCTCTTTTTCTGGCCAGGCTGCCACTTTAATTTCAGACCGCCACAGTGTGGCTAATTGGTTTCTTAAAGATGTGATTCCTCTGTACCTTTGGGCCAGCGATGGCCCTTTCCCACTGCAGGAACTTAACAACCCGTTACCTGAGGCTTCCCATAAACTAAACTTTTAGGAACCTTGTAAGTCTTTGATACTAGATTTTTCCTTGAATTTCTGCTGTATCTGAAATATTTCTGATATATACCATTTTAAAAAAGGCAAAGGAACTGCAGACAGTCATTCTTATATGCTGTTTTGTATGATGTTCGGACCAGTTGTGTTCTTCTGTCGCATTTTCTGTGAAAATGGTGTCAAGTGTGTCTAGCCACTAAATAGTTTTGTAGTTTGTTTCACTGCAGATGTTATTTTTTTTAATCTTGTTTCATCTTTAAATTTATTTCCTTCTACTTGCTGGCCATATGTTGTATCTTCATGGGTCAGAAATCTACTTGCTCAAAGTCAATTTTTACTCAACTAAGCCTAATCGTCATGTTTAATCTAGCATTGCAATGTCTACAAAATGTCATAAAGTAGTGAAAAATGTCCATCCAAGTTTTTCAAAGTCCGAGGTGGTGTCTCTTAAATGTCTTATTATCAGTCTAAATCCAGAAAGATATTCAATTTAATACGATAATGAGTGTAGAAAAGCGGGTAATCTCTATACTTGAGGGGCTGAAAACAGCATTTTCTGCCATTGGTGCATGAAAAAAACACAATTAATCAATCAAAATAGTTTAATTGTTTAATTCTTTTTTACCACTTTCCCAGTCAGACAAGGGAGCTGCTTGATTTACTAACCCTTATTGATTATTGCTTCTAATGGTCTCCATTGTTCCTCTTTTTAGTATCGGTTGTCCTGTTTGATACATGTTCAGTAGTAAAAGGATGGTTGCGTTTGTTGTATTTGCTGTGATGGGGCGACACACCAATCCTTGATTGACAGCTAGGGCTGGGCATCGAGAACAGATTTCAAAAAAGAATTGATTCCAAAGTTATGTTTCCAAAGCAATTCTGCTCATCAGTTCGTTCAAAAATTTTGTTTGCACTAGTTTGAAATTAAACTGTGTACTGCAAACACCTACCGTATCTCACCCTGCCTGTCAGTCTGTTTCTATAGACACACAAGTTGAAGGCATGCATGTCTTCCATGCATTTGTCCTATTAGATTGTGGGTCTAACCTGCAATTTCCACCAGGTGCGGCCGCGCCACGGCAGTGCCACAGCAGCGCTGCAGCAGCGCCGCAGCAATCTGCAGCCATTCTGGGCAATCCTTGTGATTCCGCCAGATGTGGAATCCAGTTAATTTTCAAAATAAAAGACCCCGTGCAGACTCACGATCATAAAGACAGCCAGAAAAAAAAAAATTTAACCAGGTAGCCTGCTTATCCATGGTAGAAGCACGAAGAGCATGGAAAGAACACTTAATCAACAAAATCTGAGCAAGTAAACATAATCAGGCGGGAAAAAAACTCCCGCTGAAATGCTTCAGAAACAGCCGTGCGGAGGACTGATCAGAACCGTGGTGCAGACATGCCGTGCTTGGTGGAATCAACCGGTAACATTATTCTCAGTTAACCCACTCAGCCATTGCCAGGTTGCTTGACTAGCAGGTGAATAATACAAATTATGTGAGTCTTGTAAAAATCACTTCACTTTAGCAAATGCTATACTACAAAATATTTTACAAAGACGAGATACTCACTGTCATTACAGTAAAGTAGGTAGCCTTGGTAAACCCCAAAATATCACCAACCAAAAAAGAGACCACCGTTATCTAGCTAGCGTTAGCTTAGCATAGCATTTCTGGTGGTAACATTTATCTGTGATTATTAACATTTCAAACAATTCTGCTGTGAAGATTGCAGGACACAAACCGAAATCCATAAGCAGAAGCAGAATCGTTAAAATCCAAACTATACTCAACCCTATTGACAGCACTGCTGGAAACCCTCAAAAGTACCTGGAACTTGGGTTTAGAGTTGTTAGAAATTTAGTTTTAGGAACTTATCCCACAGACAGATGGAGAACAGTGGAAAGGAAAGAAGAACCCTTGATAATGGCTACATGTTACGTTAGGTTTCATTACATCCCTGCTGTGGAAATGGGCTCGGAGTCTTCCTTGTACTTTTGAACCAAGCAGTTGGTCTTGGTGTAACCCCACAAAAGCTGTCTTTTATTAGCCCTTATTATTTTCAGTTGTCTATCAAAATTAAGCAACTCAAATTTGTCGTGGAGTGCTCACGTCAATCAGATCAGGACAGCCATTCATCCAAGAAATACATGAATAACAACCAAACCGTTTGCCAGATACCCCCGTCTGATCAGTTTCATATGGGCATTTATTGCCATCTCTTTATTCCTTTGCTTGAATACTAAGGGGACCATGCCTTTCGACAGGTGAATTACCCGAGGTCGAGGGCTGAACGAGAGGGGAAAAAGGCCCTCCCTGGCATTAATAACTAAACAGTCAGGCATTCTCAGGCTGGAGAGAAATCCTCGCTTAAAAGGTGGGATTTAAAAAGTCTGTAAGGCTCACAGCTTGAAGACAGCTGAAGAGGCACAGCTACAAAGGAAGTGTGTCAAGTGTGCAAAATTGGTTCTGTGGACCTGTATCAGCAAAGACTACAGAGAACTGTTTGGTTTTATGCTTGGCATTTCACCACAAGGACGGGCAAGAAAGCAGACGGCTACCACCAAATGACTGCTTAGGTCAGCCTGCAGCTTGTTTCTGTCTCGGTAGATGCCGAGCAAGTGAGTAAGGAAAAGATTCTGTAGTGTGGAGAGGCGTTTTCTCCAAACACCCACTTGTATATTAAGCTATGACACTGGAGTGGCAGTTGCCAGTAGAGTGGGCTATGACCCGGCCACCACAGTCTCAAGTGCTATGATGAATCTAAAGGGTTTCTCTGTCCAGTCTGTTTCAGCTGTTATATAAGGAGAGCTCATCCTAGCGGCGGTCAAGGTTCGCGTGAGAGCAGCTGCAAATCTGTCTCTCTCTCCTCCCCTCTTCCCTCCTCCTCCCTGTTTGTGTATATGCTGACAGCGAGAGACCCATAGGGTGATGTGACTCATTTGATTTTTTTTTTCTGCTCTGAATCAGCTGTCATTTCTCATAGACAGCCTTGCTATAGGGGATAATTGTAATAGAAAAAGATCTGAGACTGGGAGACGGTGCAAGTTCATGGTTTCCCCACTTGTCCTACTCTCAGAAACCAAGCAGCTTTTCATTTCACTTGCTTTTTTCCTCTGCTTATACAAAGACAGTTATCAGTGACACCTGCCCTGATGATTAAATCAACTCCCATACCACCTTGGGGTGAGAGTGGTCCAGTAAACCTCCTCTTGGATAATCACCACCTTCGCCTTCTTCAATTAGAACTGCATTAGCGTGTGTTATTTTAAATATTTCCTCATGCTCATAACAGCATGATATCTTGGATGGGCTGACATTATTAGTCAGGACTTCCCACCTACTGATATCATGCTACTCGCTGACTTTCTGCTCACCACAGTTGCTGACCAGTGAATTAAGAAAGTAAACAGTGATTACTTGGTTTAGCGTTGGCAATATTTCCTTTTTCAGCAATGAGACAAAGCAAAATAAACATTGCACGGATGTAACTCTATATCACCAAGTGAATGAAAGAATGTAAACACAATAACTGTGAGCATATAGATACATTCTGATCAGTACATCAATTGACTCTTGCTAACTCCTTGCATCGAGTATAAATTTATAAGCTTTTTTGATTTGATTGGTTCTGTCAGTACTTAATAACACCCCTGTGTGTATAGATTGTCAGTGAAATGCAGAACGGACCTGTTCAAAAAACAAATTTAGCCTAGGGCTGAGCAATATATCGATATTATATAGATATGAGAAATGATATTGTCTTAGATTTTAAATATTGTAAAATTGTGATTTGGCACAAGTGTTTTCTTTTCCTGGTTATAATGGCTGCATTACAGTAAAGTGATGTAATTTTCTGAGCTTACCAGACTGATCTAGCTGTTCTATTATTTGCTGTTATCAACTTAGTCATTATATCCACATCACTGATGATAATTTATCAAAAATCTCCTTTTGATAATATTTTGTGAAAACACCAATAGTCAGTAGAGACTGCAATAGAGATTTCAGTATGTCAAAGGATTATTTTAACACTTATAGTCTATCAGAGAGGAAAAGTTATATTGACAAACTCAGTATTGGCTGAATATCTCTTCTTACCTTGCATTTGTAGTGAATGCTTTGATTTCAACAACTATTTGATCAAATCACCAGGCAAGATTATCATTTAACCTAACAAACATCAAAACCAAGGCTTTTATAGCTTAGTTAGCTTCAGTTTGTCTGGACAAATGAGCAAAAAGCAACTGTAACTTAGGTACAATGTTAAATTCTTCCTGCTGATGCAGCAAATCTGTATCCACTTTTGTCTTTGTAAAGGGTTTTACATCTCGGAAGCTCATGAAAACATATCTTTGTGTTTTTCACCCTGTTGGTAGTGCATCGTACCACACAGCAGCTCTAAAGCATGTTTCTGTTGTTTGGTAGCAGACAGAAATCACGAGGAGGCAGGTGTGGACGGGACTTTATTGTGCTCTAGTAATATTGAGCTATTTAAATATCATATTATCCAGCCCTACTGACAGTTTATTTTTTATTATATATGATGTTTTTGGTTACACCTGCATTAACTTGTATGTTTTATTTAACTGACATAGATATTTAAGGTTGGGCTCATTTTAACTACAGTAATGCATCATTCTACAACATTGTATGTTTGCAATTGTTGAGAAATTGTGGTACGTTAGTTTAGGGAAAATGCGTATATCAAGATATATATGGTATATTGTGGAATATCCTAAAAAATAGCTCCTATTTGTAAGTCATATCATCCAGCCCTTCCTCAGGGTGTATGGATCATCTGTGAAATGCATAAAACAGACCTACTCAACTCAGGAAAACAAATCCAAATTTAGCCTTTTATTGTAACACAATATGTGTTATATCTTAAACAAATCACCCATGAATACAAGTTTTCCCAAAACCTTCAACACAAATAATGGCTGGTCATTTTTCCAGTGGTCAGCTTGATGATTTTTTAAAAAGTTAAATCTGAATGTAATACAGTGCTGTTCACCTCTGGTTGTGTCTGAAGCACAGCTTTGTAGGAACCAGCATTGCGTAGCACACAGCAAGAGCCAATCAGCAACAATGAGCCGTGCACAGTTGGCATGTCCGCAGACAGCAGTGTTCCAAATTTCTTGAGACGTGCTGGATTCACATGACATATCTACAACAGTTCTCATTTATGGGGGGAAGAAAAGCTGCTCGGATGAAAGCAGGAACTCTTGTAGGGCTCTCAATGTGTTAAAAAGCAGGCCACCTAAGAGGAACCATTACATCAACCATTTTCTGTGATTTTGAAAAACTCTGGGAAGAACTTTGCAAGAGAGGGAAGCTGACATCTCAACAAAACCAGTGGCACGCTGAGGACAGTCGGGACAGAACCCCCAACCTCCCGCACACACACAACATACAACACAAAAAGGCCAGAGGTAATGCATTTGGATGGGACACTGAGCACCAAGCCAGCTCTCTCCGCAAATACGTTGAAAGCACATTGGACTTGATTGCAGAAGCTGTTGCGGTACTCCCCTGTTGGGTTGCATTAGACAGCGTGTGTTCAGTGCACTGAAGTGACATGTCTACAAGCTTCTTCAGTCAACTGGCTCACATCAGGGAATAGTTTTCAAGTTAAAGCAAAGCTGATATTTGCACTTGTTTGTCTCTCCTCTTACTCGTGCTTAAGAATTACTATGATTTCTGAACTGCTCCGCTGTAGGAAAGCACTACATGTTTTGATTGTACAAAAGCACTTGTAAATGCTTGAATGAGAATTAGCAAATGTGGTTCTGTTTTATAATATTTCAACAGCAGAAACAACCTCAATCCCTTAGAGCTGATGAGCTTTCTGTATTTAAATTCTTGTATGTTTAGTATGGCTCTGCTAAGTAACTGATGACTGTATTAACAACACAACAACAACAACTCTACTCTATATTTGCGTGTATTATACAGGAGAAATTTACCAAATTGCTGTACAACAGTACAGCTGGAGTGAAGAAATATACTAGGCACGTCACTCATGATGTAGCAATAAACCAGCACAAAAATGACAATTGCCAACATAAACCACCTTGAACCACAATGTTCTGAACAAACACATTATGAACATTGACACTAACAGTATTTAGAACATAAAATACCAAACTTAAGCTCTCAGCAATGCATCATGGGAAATTATGTAGACGAGAGCCATCTCTCAGCTTGCACATGTGACTGTCACAAGCCAGAATCCTACAGCGCTCCACAATGGTCTAAGGATGCATTACACAAGTTACATTACACAAACTACACAAGCTTTCCAGGCTTACGTTCATTTTCAGCCTCATGTAATCCTACTACTGATACTAATAATAATATTAATTAAATAGAGTTTAGAGTTCTAATATCAGTATAGTATTGTTATGAGCAGATATCCAAATTTAGAACAGGAAAAAAAAGGATTGGTAGAGCTCTATTAAAAAGTCCTAAAATGTCCTAAATTCATATTTACTTAAAAAAAAAAAAGGCTTTGAAAAGTACTTAATAGTCTTAAATTCTGTTTAGGACATTCTTAGAGATTAATTTTTGAATCATGAAAGCATGGTCAAAACCTGAACTTAAACAGCTGTATGCTAAGCTCATCTATGTCACTTTCACAGGAAGATAAGAAAGTTGACAGTGGTATCAAGGTTGCTCAACTGTTAATGGAGCACAGAGAAAAAGGGGGCGGGAATTAAGGAAGGGTCAGTTGCACTTTTTCCACATTAATAAATGTATTTGGATGAATGTTCTTTGAGTCAACAAGTTATTGTCATTTTGAAGGGCACACCTGTATTTTTACATTACATTTAACTTGCAGAAACATGTCGACACCAAGTAAAAATATTTTGATGCAAGGTCTAACGCAGGACAGAGAATTCGTCAGTTCCTCCAAACACCCCGGGTGGATCATTTCTTAACCCATCTGTTATCATTTCCACAGGTTGTCGTGTCAACAAACATCGCCGAGACGTCCCTGACCATCGACGGTGTGGTGTTTGTAATTGATCCTGGATTTGCCAAGCAAAAGGTTAGCTTTCCCCCCCTTCTCCCCACCACCTCCATCTTCTCCCACCGCTCTTTATCTGCTGCGATCATCTGCGTCTGTTGCCTGAGAATCCCCAGATAAACACAGCAGTGCACACCTGACAGCGGCAAAGATGGAAAAGCCAGTTATTTATTCCTCTGACATTTCACCAGCCTGAAGCCAAGTCATACACATGGCACAAAAAGAGATTATATATGCACCATGGTGCATTGTGTCTATGTGTTATTGGACATTTTTTCTTTGCTGCTTGTATATGTAGTAGATTGGGGTGTTAGGATGTGTTTACAACTTTTTAACCGCCTCCCCAAAAAAAATCTGCAGCATAGTTTGAGCTTTTTGTTTACCTGAAATTTATCCTTCCCCTTTCCTATCAGGTGTATAACCCCCGTATCAGAGTGGAATCCCTTTTGGTTACAGCCATCAGCAAGGCCTCGGCTCAGCAGCGGGCAGGTCGTGCCGGACGGACACGCCCAGGAAAGTGTTTCCGCCTCTACACGGAGAAAGCTTACAAGACAGAAATGCAGGTAAGAAACAAGGCAGCCTGAAAATGGTTAGAAAGTCTACAAGGTGTTTGATTTTCACATTCTTCAATGCCACAAGCGCTTTGTATTCCCCCAAAGCAGCCCTCTAGCTGGAAGAGCTCTCTATTATGCAATATTTGCTCCTTGAACTCCATCATTCCCAGTTCAGCTGAATTTTAATTCGAAGAGCTTGGCGCTAAACCACACGGCTTCCACCCTTCCTCATAACCTGTGCTAACGAAACAGCCACCTTGTGACAAATGAACCTGCAGAGGCCCGGTTCTCCACTTTAACAGGCTAATTCTTTCACGTCACGCTGAGTGGCAAAGAGAATTTTTTAAACAAGTTAAATAGCCCTTCAAATGCCCTAGACTCCCGGCCCCTGTTCAAGTTGACATATGAGCGACGCATGAGGAGATAATAAGCACCCTGACTAATTCATTTTGAATTGTTCCCCGGGTTTCTCTTGTACCTCTTCACGGGCGTAGGACAACACGTATCCAGAGATTCTGAGGTCTAATCTGGGCTCCGTGGTGCTGCAACTGAAGAAACTGGGAATTGATGACCTTGTGCACTTTGACTTCATGGACCCACCAGGTTAGTATAAAAACAAAATTAAGGATGCATTTCTATCCGTCTGTTGTTGTTCTTTGCATTCAAAATAGCATTTAAAATGAAAACAAAAATTTTATCTTTATCTAACTAAACCCCTTTTTTAAAATTATTTATGGTGCAGGGAAGGTTACTGAGAACCGGTACTGAACCTGTACAGGTTCCTGACTGGTCAGTACCAAAATATCAATAAGTTCCTGGCCAAACAATGCTACTATTGATAATTATGTAATGTTACATGAACAGCTGACAGGGCAAAACTTTCAAGAGTGTGGGCTCACTTTACTGAATTAAATGAAATGCAGCTAAATTCAGTAACTCAGGAAACAATTTGACTTATTACTTAAGTAATAATAAAATAATTGTTCAATCTTTTTAGGTCATGTCTTTTTTTTATTACATTAGGGCGAGTACTAATATCAACAATAGCATTGATAATCAGTATCGGTATTGATGAAAAACAATATCCATCCCTATTTATGCTCATGTTCAATGCATTTCCATTCTGTAATTACATCTCTGTGTTGTAGTGTTCATTTTTTGTGGCGGGGTCCGCCATCTCCTCACTGAATTGAAATTGTCTTCACCCGCACACAAAACAAAGTTTTGCTGATATTTGATTTTGGATTAACTACTGATGTGGTGTGCAGCTTGAAATCAGATTGTCTTTGCAATTGTTATTAACTGACTTTTCATTAAAACAGTGTTTTGTTGGCTGCATTGTACACAGATACACCAGTTGCTCTTTTATTGCATTTCTGGCAAAGTACCCGCTTGACGAGTGTTTCCTGTAGTTTTAAACTGCACCACAGGTAAAGCTGCAAAGATTAGTCAGTTAATTGATTCTTCCAGTGGTTCCCGAACCTTTTTTGCCACCCTTCAGAAGCCGAAAACAATTCACACCCCCACAACCCACAATTATCAATCATTAACGATAATTGGGGAAACAACTGAGAAGGATTTAAGTTGAATTTTAGTGAAATAAAGGTTAGCATTAGAGCATTCTTGTTTATTTCTCCTACATAAATCATTTTCACTCAGCTTTGTTTCATTCTATGTTTCTGCCCTGGTCACCCCCCCCAACACCCCCGGTACAGCCCTAACCACAGGTGTCACAAAACTAACCATGACTGAAATCTGAAACTCCAGCATCAAATAATATTGAGGGCTAGATTTTGATCAGTGCCATCTGAATCAATACAAATGCAGTAACAAACTGCTATAAAATCTACATGTAGTTGAACTGTGTTTGTTTCATGTACAATATCAAATCTGGGTTGTCTGTGTCACTCGGGAGCTTGGGGGGAAAATGACAAAGTAAAGATAAAATGATCCAGGCAGATATCAAATGCTGCACACTGAATGTTTGGAGATTTGAGTATAAGTGCTCTGACAGACATGGGCTACGCAGCAGAGTTATGCAGTTTTTATGAGCAGTCTACTTTAAGTTTAGATTATTGCTGTTCAAAGTGAGAGTGGAAAGAGAGTGATGTGAGTTAGAACTCCGGCTGATCAGTCAATTTACGTTTCTGTCCCCGTATTTCTTATTTCTTGAACGTCTGAATCATGCTGGATCTAGGCCAAAAAAACAGACTGAGTCTCGCTGAGGCGCCAAGTTATGGCATCAGGAGAATGTGTGTTCCTACGTCTTCCCGCGGAGACCACCCCTCCTTCCCCTATCCTTAACCTCACCCCCCCTCCCCCCTTTTCTCACCATAATATAGTTTTCATCTCACCTCTGAGATTAAACCCATCTCTCCCCGTCCACTGTGGCAAACGCCATTTTGAGAATGAAATTGGTTACATCAATAGCAGCGCTATCACCTTAGCTATTGCCTTCCCTTTATATTCCTCCAGTGAAACGTGACTGACCTCCACCACCACCCCCACATTTCTCACAAAACGCAAGGGTAAGCGTCAACATATGGGATTGGCCTTGCCTGCTGAGCCTAACTGGGAACAGTGGGGTGAAGGGAAAGGGGAGGATTACCTTTTTATTTATTTGATCCACTCATGGCAGAAGGTTTCTCCTAACTAGCTCCTGAGCACGCCGGAGCTCGTTCGCCGCGATGAATGAAGTCTGCTTTGAGTCTGTGAGACTTCCTGGACAGGAGCTTTATAACATCTAGCTACAGTGGATCAATTTTAATACGCTGTGTCAAAGGCTCACCTCAGTGCAAATGGGCAGGTCGGAGACGCGTCTCTGGGAAGTCAAGAATAAAGGATAAAATAATGAGTTTTGAGATGCTGTGGGTGGTTTTGTTAGTTGAACTGCTTTATCGGTAGGTCGCACTTCATTTTACAGTACACTAATAAGATGCAAAAAGTTATACTATTTAGACAGTATTAGACCATATATTAGCCTTTATTAGAGGGTAATGAGGGACATATTACAACAAAACCGTACTGTAAACTAATGTTTATTATTTTCACTGTCTCATTATCTGCCTACAGTATTACAATTAGTCTGTGCAGTCACCCGGAGACAAAATATTCCTGTACGTCTATAATTTTGGCCTTTATGTAATAGAACTGGCTCACATATTGTTTTAAAATGGAGAAGGAGCAGATATGTGATTTCACTTAAGTTCACAGTTGCAGTTCTGTTATAATGTGTCTCTGATTATCCTCTAATAAAGTCCAATAAGGGTCTAACAGTGTGAAATAATACACTTTAGTTTACAGTACAGTTCTGGTGTAATGTGGGCCTAATTATCCTCTAATAAGGGTCTAAACATGGTCTAATACTGTCTAATGAAAAAACATTATTTCTAATATTGTCTTATTTGCTACAAAGTACAGTTTGTTACTTGTTATTAGCGTACTGTAAAATAAAGTGTGACCAACCAGTCACGTTTAAAATCCTGAATGGTTGGACATGTGGCCGTCCTTGTCAGCTGTCACAGTCAAAAACACTGTGGTTGAGGCTACAGTATCTGTATTGTTCATGTCAGGCCAACATACATTTTGTGTCGTTTTTTTTTTTTTTTCGTGATGTTTAAATTTCAAGTCAGAAGAATCCAAGTTTAGGTTTTGTCTCCCCGATGATTAACAATAATCAGCCTCCATTCGAGCTTGTCCGTACCTCAATGGGAGCCTTGATTTTCCTTTTACTGTGAGACGCTCAGATATCTAGTTTATTTCTCTCTTTGCCCACCTCGCTCCTCGCTCACTAAACACAGGAGCGACAGCATGAGCCAGCCAACCAAATGGAAAATCCAAAAGAAATCAGTAGCGATTTACACAGGGACTTGGCTGGGTGGGATTCATTTGCTTCATGACATTTCCAAAGAAGTACCTTTCAAAGCCAATGTGGTTTAATGTACCTTTAGCCTTTCGTCTCATTGATTTGGCCCTTGGTTAATATATCGGATTCTTGTGTGTTGAGGCAGTCAATACTTTCTTTCTGATGAGCTGCGTTGTGTATAGATTGAATTTCCACACTGGTTCATCATGCTAGCAGGACTTGGAAATCAGATTTTCACCTTTTGTTTAGCCCCACACAGGCCAGCCGTGTGGTAAGTAATGTTGCCGGCGCTCACTTTGTGTAAAAAAGTAGCTTTGATGCCCCAAATCAATATTTGTTAATCATAAAAAAATGCCTCCCTGCTGTTTGAAATTGAATTTTTTTTGGGAACACTTGAGAGAAATGAAAGCGAACGAGCACGGCAGCGAGCGCTTGAAGCTAATTTTCAGTTAACATGCAACTGGTCATTAGGCTCCAGCTCTCGGGAGCCAAAGGTCAATAATTGCATCTGGAGGAAAAATCTTTTAACCAAACGGTGGAAGCCTTTTGTGTTGAAGCATTAAGTAGAAAGTTCCCCAGTAATTGCATTCGTTGTTAAGGATTGCCTGAGCGGAGGATGAAAAATGAGCTCTGCCATGATTACTTCTCCACTAAGTTGCTGTCTAGCGTAACTCTGGCCATCACATGTGGAGAGCCTCCTCATTTTGATTGACCTCTTGCTCCCTGCTGCCAACAAAAACCCCAAAACATCCTCCTGCTGCTTGTCTGTGTCTTTTCTTAACTTGTATTTGTCTTCTTTCTTGTAAAGGTCTGAGTACTACAGGTGCTTTCATTAGCTTTTTTCCTTGCACTTATGTTTTTTTCAAATACTCTCAGTCGAATTTAGTTGATCAGCTTCCAGATCAAAAGGCAACAGATGAACTTTCCATTTTACATTTTACCTGTATATAAACAAATCAGTTGTGATTGTTAATATTATGAATTAAAGGATAAGTTCGGTTTTTTGACACCTGGACCTTATTGTTAGGATTAAATACGCTCGTAGACTCACCCAGACAATTTTGGTGGAGCTCGGAGCCGTTTTTGAGCAATTTAGATCCAGCCGATGGCGTTTTTTCTCATGCCATAGTAGCGGACGGGGCCAGAAATCAAAGCCCCTAAATTAGACATTATCTGCTGCGAAACTCGTGCAATGTCCACAACAACACCACCAGTTAGCCCCCATTCGTGGGCGTGCAGTGGTTGCTTGTTCTCTGGCCAGCTGTTCGGCTCTTTCCCTCTGCATCCTCCTTTCAAATAGCTCCTCGTCGGTGTATTCTGGCTCAAAACGATACGGGCATCCATTATACTCAAAGTCGTCGTCAGACACTTCTACATCGGATAAATATTCCACCATGCTGCACAAAAATAGCCGTGTTGCCGTGTAGCCTAGCAACAACAGCGTCTCTTCTCAGCTGCGGCCCTGCCGCGCACATCTATGACATCACCAAAAGTTACCCATCCTTGTAAATCCCCGGATGACCATAACAACGAAGTTGAGCCGACATGGTGATAACACTGGCCATTCATTTATAACATGTAGGTGAAATGAGTGAGTTTCGCAGTAGATAATGTCTAATTTAGGGGCTTTGATTTCTGGCCCCGTCCGCTACTATGGCATGAGAAAAAACTCCGTCGGATGGATCTAAATTGCTCGAAAACGGCTCCGAGCTCCACCAAAATTGTCTGGGTGAGTCTACGAGCGTATTTAATCCTAACAATAAGGTCCAGGTGTCAAAAAACCGAACTTATCCTTTAAGTTGCAGTTGAATATGATTCCTCAGTCATGAAGCAAGGTTGTTATTGTTACCTAAAAACAAAAAATAGGTGTGAAAATACATCTTAGTTTACTGAATTGAAAATAAAAAGTAGACTTAGGATAAAAACAAAACAAAAATAAAAACTTAACTGAAGCTGGCAAACTCACTCTGGAAACTAACTGAAACTAAACAAATTTTTAAAAAAAACAAAAAAAAAAACACAAACAGGAAATGAGGCCTAATTTTTAAACGCTCAACCAGCCAAATCTAACATAAATCTTTAATTTCACCAGCAGAGTGTGTCAGACCATCCTTGAAATAGTTTGATCCAATGCTGGAGAAGTGAAATGTATTATTTAGTGTGACTGTGAAGTTTACCGCTACCTGAGAGTGAAGGACAACCAAGTAGCACAGCTGCACCCCTCCACTGCGCTGGACCACCTAAACTGTGCTCCAACAAACAATTATTTTCATGGCTGATTAATCTGCTGATAATATTAGTTAATTTAGTTAATAACTTTGGCTAAAAAAAAAAAAAAAAAAAAAAAAAAAATTTAATAAACCAAAATTGACAAAAAAAGCACATTGCCACAGGTAGCTGAAATCAGGTTGGTACTTTTGCTTGAAAAATGACTTAAAGGGATAGTTTGGTGTTTTTAAAGTTGGGTCGTATGAGTCACTTACCCATAGTCAGTACAGTACCTACAGTAGATGGCAGTCAGCAGGCCACCAGGTTGGAGAAGCAGCAGGAGTAGCAGTAGGTGTAGGAAGCTCAGAAATGTACTGCTGTAGACAGGGTCAGCAGCCAAATGTATTTTTGTCACCTAAAATAATAAATATCTGTTTAAGCGTATGCTATATTTAGAATATTTTCACCTCTTTGCTGTCAGACAGCCTTTTCTCACAGAAAACAACTGTTATATTAGCCGACTATCACTCTCTCCAAAGCAGCCAAACTCCATAGGCAAAATTTTGTTATTTTACCTTGTAGAACACAGGAGCTGCAGGTCTACAGCTGCCTTGATCTGTTAGTTTGATTGTGTTATTCTGTGACTTTGTTGTATACAAGGGTTAGTTTGGATTCACCAAAGTCAACCAATAACACCAACTAACTTAACTGATCAAGGCAGCGGTGGGCCAGCAACTCCCATGTTATGCAAGGTGAAATGAATTTTTGTCAAACGAGTCTGGTGGCTTTGGAGAGAGTGATATTTGGCTTATACAACAGCGATTTCCTGTCAGAAAAGGCTGTCTGATAGCAAAGTAAAATGCTGAAAATATTTGTGCACTTGAATTGATATTGTTTTGGTTTGTTTGGTTTGTCAAACTGGGGCCGTGTTGACCTACATCTACAGTGGGTAACACACTGACTTTGAATAAGTACCTCAAATAACCCCACTTCAAAACATCTGCAGTATCTCTTTAAAACAATTACTTAATTATTGAAGTAGTTAATTTTCTGTCGATTAAATATTCATTTCAGCTCAAAAGTAAACATGCAGTTCTAGAGTATTAATCAATCCTGACACAGGTGTGTGAAAAGGCTCCAAATTGTTCTTCTCAAGTTTTGCTGTGGTGAAAAAAAAAGAAAAAAAAAAAAAGACAGTTTTGCACATTGTTCCATCTCTCTCATCTGTGTGTGTGTTTTGCCCATGGGCCTGGAACATTGTTAATGGCCCAGCTCTCCCCTTCTGTCTCCCGCAGCCCCAGAGACCCTGATGCGAGCCCTGGAGTTGCTGAACTACCTGGCGGCGCTCAATGACGACGGTGACCTGACGGAGCTGGGCTCCATGATGGCAGAGTTTCCCCTGGACCCCCAGCTGGCCAAGATGGTCATCGCCAGCTGTGAATTCAACTGTTCCAACGAGGTCCTCTCCATCACTGCCATGTTGTCAGGTAATGCACAGGGCCGGCCCGCTGCGTGGGTCTGAGCTGCTGCTCTTTCCATTTCCTGTGCTCGCGGAGCGTTCTTCAGAAATGACCAATGAGCTTCAAGGAAATACACAAAGCAGCTTCTTTAATATGCTTGCATTCTTTGACCCCTCTTTTATTTTAAATGTGTGGACATGAGGATTTTAATAGGTAAATTTGAGGAGTTTTAGGTATTGTTTAATGCCCTCTTTAGCAAATTTTACTCACAGCTTGAACGAGAGACTCCAGAAGTCGAATCTACTCAGAATAAATGTAATGTACACTTAGTGAACTTAACTACAAGGCAAGTAGAGGATAAAGTCAGGGGTGTCAGCTATTATTTGTGTGGAGGGGTGAAAATACATGTCTGTACAAAATGTATAGGTGTAGCTGGAGCAGCACCAGCGTGCTCCAGCAGTAATTGCACTTTAGGCTTGCCAAAGCAGAATGCTGCTCATTGAGATGAATCTTGGCGCCTTTGAAGGGAGCGTGAGGGTCTTTGAGAGCGGGGAAATGGATTTAACTAGCTGTTTGGACGTGGCGTGCACTTAAAGCAGGTGTTTCAGGATGGCAGGTTTTTGCTGAGTTCATTAGAGTAAGCAGCGAAAGTACACCTGAGAACGGTGCCGCCACAGCGGCCGACCACGAGGCTCAATAAATGCAGCTTTCACCCATTAAAGCCACAATCAAGCTGGTTTGACGTTAAGCAACTCAGAGCGAGTTCACAGAGGGGAGACGGCAGAGGCCTCTGGGTAAACTCCTGTTTCAATATCTGCTCTATAAAGTAGGATGCTTGTTTGGACTGGGTGTCATCTGTTTGCTATATCTTATATAAAACCATACTGTAGCAGGGCAGGAATTATGCCGCAGCCAGTTTGGCATGCCCTGGTTTGAGCTGGCCCTTGTTCCCCTAAAAAGAAAGTATTGGATATCCTCATTTAAAACTGTCCTGGGACACAGAGCAGCCCATGTGCATCCTGGAATTTCTTGCTTTTCATTTTTGGCACACTTGTTAACAGGTTAGAGCAGCCACAGAGCCCATGTGAGCACGCGCTTCTCGAGTCGAACGTTTCTGCAGACACGTAAAAAATTGTTGATATGTCATATTTCTTCAGAGGAGTTCGGTGTAATATTTTCCCTGGTGATCTACGAAACCCCATTTCAGCAAATGTAATGGAAAAATAAAAAGATCCTGCAAGTCAGTATAATAAGAAATTTTCTCAAACTAATGACGAAGAAAAATAATGAGTCAGTATCTCAAAATAATAACTTATTATCCAAGTCATTATTTTGAGAAACATCATGAAAGACATTGACTGTGTTGAGTTATTGGTTTGATAAATGGTTTACAGTCTAATAATATGTGTTTGTATTGATTACTGATGGCGGCTGATCAGGTTAATTATCAGCTGACACTGTTTTTTATTCATACAATGTAATTATGACTTGACCTGTTATTGCACCACTGGTTTTGGCTGCGATGCCCCGCTAAATTTGTATTTATCAAAGGCCAATGTAGCCTTGCCCTAAAATTGACTTAATTCCAGGACTGCTGTAGTGCATCAGGACGGAGAAACCCATCTACGTCCCCTCCTCTCTGACCCTCCTCCTTTCCTTTCACACCGTAAACACTTGGCAATGCAGTGTGCCCTGTGAAGTGCTCTGTGCCTCTCTTTGAGCTGAGGCCTTGTTCCTCTCTGTGGGATTTGCTTAACTTATCCCTATGGGCGGCTGTGTTGGGGCCTATACCAACCTTGTTTAGTCCCACAGTGCTTCGTCCGACCCACGGAGGCTAAGAAGGTGGCTGACGAGTCCAAGATGCGCTTCGCCCACATCGACGGGGACCACATGACGCTGCTCAACGTCTACCACGCCTTCAAACAAAGTGAGCAGCCCTCACATGTGCGCTTAATACTTCCTTGTCGTTTTTATTCGGCCTTAACCCGGACTTGCACTTGTCTCACACAGACCAGAGTCCACTCAGTGGTGCTACGACAATTTTGTCAACTACCGCTCGCTGATGTCAGCAGACAACGTACGCCAGCAGCTGTCCAGGATCATGGACCGCTTCAACCTGCCGCGGCGGAGCACCGAGTTCAGCAGCAGAGACTACTACACCAACATACGCCGGGCACTTGTCACAGGCTTCTTCATGCAGGTCAGTCACATCACAGGGAAGTTCTTTCTCAGGGTTTTTGTCATTAAAAACTCCAAAATCCAAAATCACTGGGCTGTAAATAGCCACATTGGTTATTTCACTCCAGGTGCAAATAGCATCTGCCCTATTTTAACCTGATGATAATAACTTGAATATTTATATATTATAATTAAGAATTAATTAATTTTTTTTAACTTTACATTTGAGTGAAGATTTGTACATGAAAGGTCTTTAAAAAGTCTTAAATTAAAGTGGTGAAACCTGAAGAAGTCCATATATCATATTGTATTTGTATTATTCTATGAATGAAGCTTTGATCTTTCTAAACTCAGCCATTTAGTCTCAGTCTCCGATTCCTTTGGTTTTAATGTCATACATAATTAAATTTCCATTTTCTTTTTTTTCTGTTATGTGCAAATGCTTTAATTCATCTCCAGCTCCACTGCTACTCTGATGCTCATTGACGTTTGCCCTTGTTGAGTTTGATCATTTGAAATGTTTGTGTTTTTGTGCATAACCTAGTACTGACTAAATATGCAGCTGAGATAACCGCCTTTGAAATACACAAAACACACACACACACACGCACACTCCGAGCTGCTTTGTTTTAAACGCATAAAAAGAAATCAAGTCAATTTGCTTCTCGCTTAAGGAAACAAATGGCATTTTGCAAGAAGCCATTTTCGGGGCTACCTGAAACAAGCAACCTGACAAGTTGAATTATGGTGTTAATATTTAAATATTTGTCAACATTAACCTTTATCTTGGAGACAAATTTGCTGCTCATGTTGGGGCTTTCACAGCATTTGAGATCATGTCTTAGTTGGGAACGGCCTTTATTGAGACTGATTGCCTCCGTTAATCACAACAACCTCTGCAGCTTTACCTGGTACCTGCAAAGTGAGGGAAAAAAAAAATCTCTCCTGACTACAAACAAGTTTGTCTCCAACATCAGGCTGCTTTTGGATCAAAATATCAGTAATTTGCTTATAAGATTTTGGTGGTATCTTATAGTTAAATTACAAACTTAAAGTAAACACCAATAAAAGGTGTCAGTGTTTGTTTTGGATGGTGACCCTCCTCCCTCTCCCTCTCTCTGTGACGTGAACAGGTGGCTCACCTGGAGCGCACCGGCCATTACCTGACGGTGAAGGACAACCAAGTCGTACAGCTGCACCCCTCCACTGTGCTGGACCACAAGCCGGAGTGGGTGCTTTACAATGAGTTCGTGCTCACCACCAAGAACTACATCCGCACGTGCACTGACGTCAAACCAGAGTGGTAAGTTTCAATTGTAGCTACATTTTTAAGAGGAATCATGTTTTAAAGATCATTATCAGATTAAATGTTACATTTAAAACCTTGTATTACCACATCTAAAAATTTATTTTAAATATCTATTTGCACCGGGGTGAGAATA
Source organism: Lutjanus argentimaculatus (assembly GCA_034769285.1). Taxonomy (NCBI): domain Eukaryota; kingdom Metazoa; phylum Chordata; class Actinopteri; order Lutjaniformes; family Lutjanidae; genus Lutjanus; species Lutjanus argentimaculatus. Next base: position 9,165,539 of record JAWZSL010000018.1, on the reverse strand, counting down.
GGCACACGCCACTTATTTAGCTATACACAGCCAAAAATTGTCTGTGAATTTGAGGTTCTACAGCAGTGAATTCTCTGTAAATTAGAGTTTGTGTTGGATCAGTGGGTTAAGCACAGGACCCTCGTAGGGAAGCGGCCTTTTGAAACCTGTGCGTAGGTCAAGCATCAAGAACTTAGTCAGTAACAGCTCAGCTTTTAGACATAGTTGACTTATTAACATTTTTTTTGTTTGTTTGTTTTTAATTATTATCAGTTTTCAGTCGTAGTTTAGGAACAAAACGTCTTGGTTAGGTTTAGCAAAAGAGTATGTTCATTGTTCACTGATCACCATTATTGTCTGCCATGCAGGTGTACTGTAAATAGCCAAAACCACCATTTACACCCCAGATGCATATAGCATTGTTGGCTATAGACACTTGGGTGCTTGCCTCTGCCATGCTTGGCTGTATATTGTGTGTAAATAGTCACATTGGCTATTTTCCTGTGGGTAGAAATAGCATCGTTGGCTACAGAAGCCTGGTTGCTTGCCCCTGTCATGCTAGGCTATATATAAACATGGATGTAATAGCCAATGTGGCTATTCCACCCTGGATGCAAATAGCCACATTGTCTATTCCAGTTTAAATGCAAACAGCGTTGGTCCTATTTTAATCTGATGATAACTTGAATTTGCAAGAAGCACTCAGTAAAAAATTATTTCAAAAATTAACCGTCTTAACATGTGAGTGAAAAAATGAAAAAGAATCAGATTGGTTATTTTGATGGGGGAATTATAAGCAAATTATTTTTTACGTGACGACTTCATTGTTTCTATCTGGGTTTGTGCAGTCTGACATCTATGTGTGAATTTCTGCACACACTCACTTCCTCTGTATTGGTTTCAAGATTTTCTTTCTTTCCAAAGTAGCTTCAGAGATCCATTTTTCTTTTGAATTGCTTGTGTCTCTTTGTGTTTCTCTGTGCGTCCGCACATCTGTTAAGCTTGTTGTGAGAGGAAATCTCATAATGTATCCAGTATATTTTGGTCTTCTGTAATGGGGTACAAATCCCACACTGTTCACCCAGTATGAATATAAATACCCTAATGGTGCAACACACACTGGCAGCGTGTGACACACGTCAACACCCACACCTGTTGTTTTGCACCGGCGGCATCTTGACGCACATTGTTATGTCAGGATACACGACTGTGCTGTTTCATACACCGTGTCTACATAGGAGGTGCAGCGTGAGCAGCACATTAGCAGAGCAGCAGCTTCAGTGCTCCATCTGTGTCTACACACGATGCATTCAGGCACTGGACTGAGCAGGGCTGAATGATGTGTAAAAAAAAAAAAATCCTAATGTGAATATTTTGACAAATATTGCAACGATTTCAGTTGGAATTATATTTTTTATTTCATTTTCACTGAAAAAAAAAATTGTTGATGTTGTGATTTTTTCTGGGGTTCTGCACCAAACAGGCACGTTCTGTTACATCTGGAGAACATGCTTTGTTGGCCGGAGTGTCTCACTTGGCCATATTCTGATTTCAGTAATATTCCACTTAAGTGTTCAGCCCCTAGTTTTGAGAGTAGGTCACCCACGTTTGGCAGCGCTGAGAGCCCACCAGAATCAAACTGTGGATGTTGCCGTTTTATGTGATGTGAGCCTTAACCATGAGGTTTCTGGGGAACCAGAACCTACTACTTATTTGTCTGCACCGCCAGTGTGTTCTGCAGGCATCACTTAAATGGTTTTATGTGGCGTTGCCAGTGTGATGCCCACTGAAGTTAGTATTTTGCTCTTGTATTTGTTGTTGCTAATGTGGCGTGCTGGGAGTACAGAGCCAACACAAACAAAAAAAAAGTCACTATCATTTTTATCTGATTTAACTCTAATTGAAATAAAATATAGTCTTGGGCTGAATGTCATGTTTTTGCATTTGTTGTTCAGGTGCCGTGATATACGGGTATTGACAATAACTGTGATGTTTAAAAACATTATATATTGGTCATGTTAATAATACAGATATGATAATATTGTGTAGATAATTCAGCACCTTTGAAACATACTGCATGCTCTTAAATCAGCTCTCTTTCTTTTCATTCTCACTTTTTTGTATGCCAAAACAAGCTCTCCCCCGACATCATTTTGCAAGGGCACCACCGCTGCATCCTGGGCTTAGCTCCACCCAGACAATAGTGATTAGTTTAAAGAAATAAAAACAAGCCAGAGCTTTTTTTCCCCCTATAGCAGAATGATCATATGTTGAGCCAGGTCTGGCTATGCAAGACTACAGACTCACTCCACCTCCCTACACTTGTAATTTTAGTGTAATTCATTTGCCAAACAAAAATAAACAAAGTGAAAGATGAATTTGACTAATATCACTTTTTTCCCAGATTTTCTATAGATATTGTGATAATATTGCTATTGTGAATTATTTTGGCCATGACATTTGTGTAGTGAAAAACTGATTTTGTGACAGTCCTAATTTCAAGCTTCTGTTGAAGTTTTTGAGCGAAGCTTTGAACGTCTGTCATCATATTTGATGACATCATCATGCTAAAACAATATTTAAATCCACAGTTTCGATAAAGTGATTCGTCTTTTGTGAAAAAACCTTTAATTAACATATCTCATCAGTTCCATCAACATAAATATAATTGATGGTAACCACAAAGAAAATGTTGTTTTTGAAAGAATAATGCCAGTAAATCTGGGATGAAGCAGAATATTTTCTGCAATAAAAACATGTAATGAATTTTGGAAATGATTACGTTTTGGTTCTTTCATAATATGACTTTTGGACTGAGCAACACTCTGGAGCTTTTGGAAATGTTTGCATCACATCAGTCAGAAACAATCCCACACAGCCATCACTGGAATCTAATTCTACAAATAATGTAATAGTAATGATATTAGCGTTGCCTAATCTTTATCTACAACTGTGTAGAAATACAAGCTACGCAGTATGTGTAAGTTAATTTAGAATTCAGATGTCAACATTTGAATGAAGCTTTGAAGTACTGTGTTCAGCCCTGATGTGGGCTTGTTTGCACACACTCACACTGCGATAATCCTTCTACCTGTGTCTCTCTTCCCCTTCTGTGACCTCGTACAATTAAGCATCAAATTTGTCGAGCCTGCTCTGGCAGTCGCCGTGTGAATATGGAGGCACGGCGTTCTCCCACAAGTAAACACTGCAGACAATTTTTGTGACTGATGTTTACTTGCTTTTCTTTCCTAGGCTGGTGAAAATTGCCCCGCAGTACTACGAGATGAGTAACTTCCCCCAGTGTGAAGCAAAGAGACAGTTGGAGCGTATCATTGCAAAACTCTCATCAAAGGAATACACCCAGTACTAAGACGGTTTGCATGTGCTGCGACGACATCCTCAGTATCTGTACAAAGGAGAATCTGAACTCATTTGAGCGGTCTATATTTTTTTTATTTCCCACCAACAACCTCATTTTGAATTCTATTTTTGTCTCACTGTGTATCGTATTTTCATGTTTGATTAATTGTGTTCCGATACCTTGAAAGGCCAACTTGTGTCTCTTTTTTTTTCCCCAAGCCGAGAGGGTTAAGCACTACTGGAAATGTACTGTAAATCAGTGGTTCTCAACCTTGGGTCGGAACCCCAAAGTGGGTCATAAGATCATTTCTGATGGTCGCCAGATGGTTGTGGAGAATTACTGACATAAACCACCATGTTCTGGACAGACAGACCCTAACAAAAAGTACAGCTCAGTCCAGCACTAGGCATGATGGGAAATGAGGGCTTTACTTTAGACTGGGGAATGTTTGTTCACATTACATCGCCTGTACCCATGATAAAATCTGCCTGAGATTTTATTTCGTGTATTTGTGAGAGTCAAAGCACAGCAGTTATTTGGCACACAAAAAAAACTTTTTCATTTTGGTGTTTTTGTGCCACAGTATTATGCTTAACCGAGCAGCTGTTGCCAGTTTTGCCAGCTATCACATGGAACAACTAGTATGGAGTGATGGTTTCTTTATTTAAAAAAAAAAAAAAAAAAAGTATTCCAGCTCAAGAGTCAGGCCAAAAGGAGACTGGACAGAAAAAGAAGACTGTCTGACAGCAGCATCAACTGAAAAACGCAAGGTCCTGGCGTTCCCAACAGAGCCCCAAACTCCCTCAAAGATTTGGAAATATCACCCTGACTTACTGCATTATGGATTTTTTTTTTCTTTTTTTTTAAGGGGTCGTGAACACCAACCTGATTATTCTGTGGGGTCGCGATTCAAAAAGGTTGAGAGCCACTGCTGTAAATGAGGAATTTACTCATTAACCATTTGTCTGAAGCATGATATTTCATGTAAATCTCAACATTCCTCTTGAAGACATCCGTACGAAGTCACAGCTCGGGACTCTTGGCTGCTGAAGCGGCATTAGTCCACAGAGTGAAGCTTTTGATCAACTAATTTATACTGTATTTTGTTGCAGGCATAATGTATTGTTCTCTTGTCATGGAGATATTAAGAGGGTCACGTTTCCTGTCGCTGTTCAACTTAATAAAAATGACTTTGTAATAAAACATTTTTCCAGTGTCAGCATTAAAATAACAGGATAATCTGTGCATAAAACTTTTCACTTAACCCTCTCTCTCACACACACACACACGCTGAGCGATCACGTTTTGACCTGCCAAATCCAGCTCGTTTCCTGGCTCTTCAGGGAAGTTAAATCTTCTTACTGGGATATTGATAGCTTCAGAAACAGTTGGAGTGAGGGGGAATGTTAATTACAAATGTTTCGGAACAAGATCAGTGTGAAATCCCTGCTGTGCTCGAGCCTGTTCTGGCTGTACTGCTTTGTGTCAGCGCCTCGCTAATGTAGAAGGTAAAGCCTGCAGCTGGGAGAAGTGTGAATTCTGAGCACTGCAGAAATGTGAAATAAAAAAAACGAATAATGGTCAGTGAACTAACTTGAATGTGTATGTTTACTCTGTTTACTCAAACCACGACCGTCTCGTCAGGTTTCAACTTAAATTTTAGCGTCTAGCACAGAATTCCTTAGCAGTGAAGAAAGTTGGACGACTCCTGACAAACTTTCTTCGGAAGCTTTCCCCTCTCATTCTGTGGGTCAACAACTTAAACGAGGCAGGCTGCCTGCGAGTGGTGGAGCGTGAATTTCACAAAGGGTTTGATTAGCGAGACTCGTGAGAGGCCTGTGAAGATGTAGCAGGAGGGCTGTATCCCTGAGCATCCTGGTCCCCACACCCCGTTTCCTGCTGCTTAGTAGCTGATAGTTGGTGGCTTTTAGAGCTTAAAAATACAACTTGCTCAAGGTGAACTCCATCCTTTTCACAGGTAATTAATTACTTATTTGGTCTATGAAATGTCAGAAAATGTTGAAAAATGTTGAAAAATGTCTCCCAAAGCCCAGGATGACATCCCCAAATGTCTTGTTTTGTCCACACTCCAAAGATATTCGGGTCATAGATGAGTAAAGAAAATAGTTGAAAATATTCACATTCAAGAGGCTGGAATCAGAGGACTCAAGTGGCATCGCCCGGTGTTTTAGCTCAGGCAAGGTACAATTTTTAACAGAGCCTGCATTACAAACTGAGAGCTTGGTGTTTATGAAGCAAGGAACCTGTCTCATGCAAGGTCCTTACCCAAAATAGAAAATACACATTTTTCATCTTGTCTGAAGTGCTGTTTATCCATCGAATTTGTTTTGGTGTGAGTTGCAGATTTCTTCCCTCTCTCAAATGTAATGGATGTACATGGTGCTCAAAGTGCCACAAATTACATTTGAAAATGTCAACGCAAGTGTCTCTTTTCCAGAAATCATGACCCTGTTACTCAAGATAATCCACAGACCTCGTTGTGAGCACTGCCATGTATCACTGAGCAGAAGGAAGTGTGCATTTACTCATGGGCGAGAGGCTTGCGCTCGAAACAGGAAGTAAACATTAATGGCCTCAGCTGAGCTGTAACATTAGCACCACTGAACTAGCACGCTCAGTGATGCAGGTGATACAGTTGGCGGGTGTAGTTTGGTGGAAAAAACATAGTTCCTACATGAAACTGCTCATGACAAGGTCTGTCGATTATCTTGTGTAACCAGGTCATGACTTCTGGAGATAGATGTTATTGAGTTTTTCAGATGTTTGGGGGTTTTTTCCCCTCCATTTGAGTACCATAAAGCAGAGTGCCATTTAGTTCCAAAACCAAAACAATCTAGATGGATAAAGAGCACTACAGGTAAGAGGTAAATATGTATTTTTGATTTTGGAGAAGACAGTGGTGCCTCAAATTGTTAGATTTTAAAAATCACATGTGACAAATTCATCTTAGCTCAAAGATGTGCTTACTAGCTTTTCTATGCTTTTTGAAGCCTTGTAATTAAATTTTATTGGCTGCAAATACTGATTATGTTGTATTATTGTAATCTGCTAATTAATTTTACAATTAATTGATTATAAGGGACCTTCACTTACTGCACTAGTGGAAAATGCTCAATGCAGTCTTTTTTGGCTCCAGAGGGAGCTGCACAAAACTGATAAAATGCCTCTGAGTCAATGTCAACTGAGGCTGTTTTGAAATGTAAAAAGAAATCGGGGTTGTGGGGTAAGAAAAAGTAAAATTATGTTACCAGACCTCTGTGGCCTGCTCCTCATACTGTGCCGAGGCTAGCAGCTCAAAGCTACATTAGCCGCCACAAGCATCACACATTAAAATCGAGGCGCGTTGTGGGTAAGACAAAGAAAAAACAGCATCTGACAAATGTTGAAAAAGACAACGATAAGGTGATCAAATGTGATCAAAATAGTCAGTTTTCTGTTGATCAACTAATAATAATCCTTTAATCATCACATTATTTCAGCTTTACTCCAGTTGGACAGACTATCCTGTGCGGAGGAGTTGGAAGCACAAAAAAAGCAATATTCTTTTATCAGCTGAGTTTGAGCTATACCTTGTCTGGGCACAATGACAAATGCAAATCAGAGACCCCATTTTATTTCTGTCTGTGTCTCTTACATCACCTTTTAAAAAGCAATTTATCCAACTGCTTCTAATCCAAATTTTCTTTCTGTTCAGGTACACAGTGGCCTTTATGATAGCATAACCTTGCTTTCCTCTGTTCTCCTGCATCTCGACTTTACATCAATTGTAAGGGAATATACATAACATTGACCTCAGGATAGAGGCAGAAATGAACCAGTAAGCATTTTTCACAATCTCTGTAGTGTCTGGAAGTAGGCAGGCAGAGATACCAGACCTGCTAAGGGAGTTTTAAATTAAGCCCGCAGATTGTGTAATATGCTAAGTCAGGAAATTAGCATGTGTGCTTTAATATTTTTTGGACTGTTGGGAGACAAGTTTTTAAGTGGATGGCCTTTTGCTTGGGAACGTACACAGAACCACAAAATGGTGCCAGGAGAGATTAGTTTCTCTCCAAAGTCAAGCCAATAGAAAACCCATTAGTTTGAGCTGATCTGGAAATTATATGGAATTGATCCTGAGGTAAGGACAGTTTTTCATGCTCAATATTTCCCATTGATTCACACTGCCATAATTACAAATGAAAATCATTATGTCTCCAAGTTGTATTTTGTTAGTGTCTGATGTGAGGGCACACGACGATTGTATGCAGTCCTACTTCTTATGTTCTTATATATGAATCCTTCAAAATTAATACAAAAAATTGGATTCTGACAGAGTCGAAATTAGATTTGTTGTTTACCTTATGTTTAGCTATTTGAGATGAAAAGTTATTTGAGGTCAAGAGCATACTGCGCATATATTCAACAAAAATATAAATCCAACTCTTGTTTTTGTTCCTTGAAGACTTCCTCTGTGCATACAAAAGGTTTATTTCTCTCAGACTTTGTTCAAAAATTTGTTTAAATCATGTCAAGATAAGCCATCCATGCTGATGTGCAACAGCAAGATTATTACACAGGTGCTTACTCTGATATTCTTACCTTATAATTAACCAATCATTCCTCGTGCACTTGCCAATCAGAGGGCAGAGTAGGGCGGGTCATGACTTTGCCCTCCTGGGAAAAAAATTTGGTATTTGTTGCCCTGTGTCAAATAGCCATAGTTCAGTGCCTAAAAAGTGCCTCAATATGCCACACCTGTCAGGCACTGAACTATGGCTATTTCACACAGGTCTACGGATGTTTTTCCCTAGGAGGGCAAAGGTATGAGTTGCCCTACTCTTGCTAATGATTAGCGAGTACTCATTGCCTTTAGTGGTTAGGCTTAGACATGAGGAGTGATTGGTTTGGGTTTGGGTGAGAATATCAGGCTAAGCCAGTCAGAGGCAGAGTAGGGCAGGTCATGACTTTGCCCTCCTGGGAAAAGAATTCCATATCTGTTGCCCTATGGGAAATAGCTATAGTTCAGTGCCTAAAAGGTTTTGGTTTTTTTCAAAATAAAACTGCACATTTTAGAGTGGCCTTTTATCGTGTCCAGAGCAATAATCATGCTTTTAATTCATCTTTTTCCCAGGAGGGCAAAGTCATGACCCGCTCCACTCTGCCTCTGATTAGCCAGTACTTATTGCCTTTTTGTTGGTTGGGTTGGTAAGGTTTAGACAGGAGGAATGAATGGTTAGTTAAAGAATCTGAGGGTAAGCCAATCAGAGACTGAGTAGGGCGGGCAACTTTGCCCTCCTGGGAAAGAAATCTGGCATCCGTAAATCTATCTGCTTAAAAAGTATTTTTTTTTTCAAGATAAAACTGCACATTTTAGAGTGGCCTTTTATAGTGACCAGTCCAAGGCACACCTCTGTCATAATCACACTGATTATTTAGCATTTCTATATGCCACACCTTTTTCCCAGAAGGGCAAAGTCATGACCTGCCCGACTCTGCCTCCAATTGGCTTGCCCTGATATTCTTACCCTAACCCTAAACCATCACTCTTCACAACTAAATTTAATGAGCACTAGCCAATCAAATGCAGAATAAGACAGGTTATGACTTTGCCCTCCTTGGGAAAAAAATTGGTGTCTGTAGCCTTATGTGAAATAGCTATAGTTCAGTGCTCAAAATACACCTCCATATATCATATACCTGTCAGGTGGATGGATAATCTTGACAAAGGAAAAGTACTCACACAGATTTTAACAACTTTGTTAACAAAAACTGAGAGAAATAAATCTTTAGTGCGCACAAAAGAAGTCTTAGAATTTTTACTTAAACTCATGAAAAATTGGAGCAAAAACAAAAGTGATGCGTTTCTATTTTTGTCGAGTATATATTTCCTCACACATCTGTTCACAGCACACTCATACTTGCCCACTGTGCTGATGTTCGGGGCCATTTTATGTGGCTCTCTGACAGTAACTCACCAAAAGTAGCAAACACAAACAAATACCAGACAGGTATTGTTCAGCGTGTTTCCAAACAGTGTGAATCACCACCTCGCTACAGCTCAATCTCCTACCACCCACAGAGTCCTGGATGGTGCCTCATCATCATTTGAGACCGTGGGTAGGGAAGTTTATTGCAGTACACCTCAGCATTTCAGGAAATCCATCCCCACACCCGGTCTTCCTCCCATCCCACGCCGGTCCTTTCCCACTACCCCCCCGACCAACGCCGCCACCAATCGGAGCCGAGACAGGTGTCTTATCTCCATCACACAGCACAAGCACAGCCAATCTTCCAGGAAGATGGCGACTGGAATGTGACAAATCCATCTGTCCTGGTTTGAATTTGTATGCTAATTTGAAGTAATAGCCCCTCTGGTGACAGTGCAAGGGAACAATTCAATCATGCCATCTATGACAGTTGCTTTCCAGCCTTCTCTGTGATATGGGAGTATATGCACGTACCGCCGGGTTAGGCTTGATAAATTGGTTATGTAGGGGAGATGTGGCATGTAGACTGCATGTTTAAAATGGGCTGCCAGTTTGAAATGAATCTACTACTGAAGGCTACCTGTGCAGAAATGTGCAGCCACTACCTGTAGGAAGAGGAGGAGGGGGACAATATTTGATTTGACCTCATTTATTTCTCCTGCAACGCTGCCCGATCAGCGGTAGCCGTCCTGAACTTTCACCCAATTTCACTGCTGCAGCCTTCATGAGATATGTGTGTGAATGATAGAAATATCCCCCACATAAAATCACACTAACACAATTGTTACATTGTCACACTGAATTATCTCGGGCTGTTGATTTGATTCCGTGAAAAGCTTTCATGTGTCACTGGGCAGAAGAAGAAGAAGAAGAAGAAGAAGAAGAGAATCAGAGGAAGCTACAGGCACAAGTATACGAACAAGCTGAGCTGTGCCATGTATTCAGAAAGAAGGCGGCTACACAATTTGTGATTTCTCTCGGCTCGTGCCTTGGCACTCCACAGCACTGTGCAAATGTATGGCACTCCATAATCTTTAAATTAATCTACAGCACAGGACAGATTATGGTTGATGGTGACAGATAAGGCTAAAGAACAAACCGCTCTTCATTTTGCTTGCATCATTCTTTTTCTTTACCTCCAGATCAGGACCTGCTTCCTTTCAAGGAACTGAGTTTGGTTTATCATATTTCTTTCCCCCAATAATGCATTTCATTAACATATGCAGCATATTGTATTTTGCTGGGCAGAAAAAATGAGATGTGATAGAATTTGTGTATTTGAAATAATTAAAATACAACATTTCATATAATATGTAATTTTATTCTCAAATAAGATACATTATTATCCCCAGGTTTAATGGAGAAATATGCAATATATTTTCTCTAATAAATCATATAAATGACTGTGATATGTCATCAGAAATTAAGGAAACATTCTATGTTGAAACACTTGCTTTTCTGATAGCAACGCTACAGCTATTGTGTCCTTTGAAATTTCTATTCCCACCAGTAACTTGTGATATTGTTTGCCTGTTTCACATTAATTAGAGTTCAAATTAATGCCAAATGTCCACTGAATGAGTGTCTGTTTACGAGTCGTAAGAAATCATTAATAATCTTTTAGATGGAGTAGATGTTTATAACTGCTGAATTGAGTCTGGCAGTGAGGGAGGCAGTCACTGAACTCAAACTCCAGAGTGTGTATTTTCTGAGCAGTGGGATTTTGTTTTCAGGCTTAGCTTTGCATCGACAGACAACTGACTCATCGTCGATTGTTATTGTCAAATTGCTATGTTGCGCTTGTCTCACACTCCTGCAGCCTGCCGGAGCTTCCTGGAGTCAGGTGGCAGAGGGAAGCAACTCACTTCAACCACAGATCACATGTTAAATGGGACTTTAACCTATTTAATGTACAATCTGTGGCTCCAACTTGCTATTTGGACTGCAGTACTCTTTTTTGGACAATGCTCCTTTAAAGTGTAGAAAAAACTGTATAACACTTAGTGTGTTTGACTAAATGTAAATGATCATCATGATACCAGGATTCTGTATTTTATTTTGATATATTTGATGAGCAAGTATTTGAATTTGTACAAAATACATATTGATGTATTTGGGCCCATCTGTGGCAGCACAATAATCCCTCAGTCCTGCAACTATCACAGAAAGCCTTGCAAAATTCCTTATTTTATTGCTATTTGAAGCCATTTTTATGTATTTTCATTCCAAAATTTGCAGAATTGACACAGCTAACAAGCCTCGTGAGAATTAATTAGATGAAATATACAGGCTGTGTTATGTCCAATCACAACGTGGGAACATTCGCTGTCATTTTCTGCCTTCTATACCCTCACTACTGCAGTGATTTCTTGACAATTTCTGCAGAAAAAAGAAAATGCACAGCGCTGTGCCAATTGACCACATTTCTAACGGGTGCAGATCATGCGTGGCAAACGCATCTGATCAAACAAGAAGGCCAGCAAAGAAAACTGATGAACAAAAGGCCCCGTCTAACTGCACGGGTCTCGCATCACAATAAGTACCGTGCTAAAAGACAGCTCTCCAAATGAGCTCTGCTAGCAGCCCTCAACGTACAGTTTGCAGTGAATTGAAAGATGTTCTGTGCTCAGCATGGCTGCACGTGGATAACAAATTCTGTAGTACAATATTGTACTGGTATTGTTCTGAAGGAGGAAGGTTTTTTACAGTGCTTTGCAATTATTCTGATGGTTGACATAGTCTACTGAAACTTCTGTTTTTTTGTCTGAAGCTGCATTAATGTAATTTAACTTTAATCAGGCAGGCTTTTCATTATAATCCATCATAATGGGCTTGATTAAAACTCGCACCTCATTGTCTAATAAAACAATTCAAATGCAATCAAACGTTCCATTCAAGACAAAATTTTAAAGGAAAAAGTGGATGTAGAAATGTTGCAAAAAAAAAAAAAAGTATTTACAGCATATTTTTTCTCCTTCATTTTCTCTCTTGTATTGATTTTAATATTCACATGATGCTATAAGCCTCTAATCTATTTCATAAATGAGCCCCATTATTAGAAATGAAGTGTCGATAAAGTCATGCTTTAGTAGGTATCTGTACAGGGACACTTTGTGCCCCTCACTACACACTGTCAGCGCTGTAATAGGATTACAGTAATATAAGAGAACTCTTGTGTCAGCCTCCAACAGTATAAATCCGGTGAACTAATAAATGTTGATGTATTTACTATAAAGCTTTTTGCCACTAAATCATTTGAATTAGCTTTGCATTAAACATATTGGTAACATTTTATCTGAAGCAGTGTTATGTCATAACCACATCATAACACCTGGAATCTTCATGAATGTTTATGACTGTCATGTATCATTCGGTCAGTTATATCTTATTCAAGGCAAAGTTGACATTGTTTGATTTGCTTTTGTTATGACAACATTATTCAAGCCAATAATTTCTTTGTTATGACGACTTGACATCATCAAACTTAGAGGAACTGTTTGCTTGTTGTTTTAACATGACATTATACTGTCATATGTGGTTGGTTTTTGTTTGTTTGTTTAGTTTTTGGTGTGTAAAGTGTGTCATGAAGATTTTCCTTAACTTCAAGTAAAGTGGTACATTTTAGACTTGTCATCAAGTTTAATACGCAGGTAATGGTGTCATGAATAACTTCTGAGGTTTAAAGTAAAGTGGTGCCATTTGGACTTGTAATAAAGATGACATTAAATGTTATAAGGCTAGTTTGATGACAGTGCAGTGCCAAAGCGATTTAGCTTACAGAGTTACTTGATAGCGGTTCGCTAGTTTACTTGTTGTTAAAGTAGGGTTACCGCTGTCTGCTGTTATTTGTAGCTGCTGTTAGCTAGTTAGCTTGGTTAGCCATGGAGCTAGGCACCTAATTAGTTGACTCAGCCCTGAGTCAGCCATGAGCCAGGAGCCAAACCCAGCAAGAAAACCACCTCAGTACTGTATTCCCTATCGTCAAACTGGACACCATTGTCCTTGAAGGCAGTGGTTGGTCCCAGTCTGGCTGGGATTTTTTAGTCCAGCCAGACTCAGACTGTCAATGACGACACAAAAATAAGTTGATGCAGACTGCATAGTATTTAACCCTGACATGTGAGGTAGTTTGATAGTTTTCTAGACTAGAACTGCAACAATTAATCAATTAGTTGTCAAAATTAAATTCATCGTCAACTATTTTTAGTTTGAGTAATTTCTAAATATTCTGATTCCAGCTTCTTATATGTGAATATTTTCTGGTTTCTTTACTGCTCTATGACAGTAAACTGAGTATCTTTGGGTTGTGGACAAAACAAGTTGTTTGAGGATGCAATCTTGGGATTGGGAAACATTGATAGATATTTTTCACCATTTTCTGACATTTTATAGACCAAAATACCATAAATTAATCAAGAAAATAATGAACAAATTAATCAGCAATGAAAATAATCATTAGTTGCAGCCGTACACTTGACCCAGATTTGTATCTCTGAAGATGGCTCTTATTTCACCCTGAGAATTCAAACTTATTTTCCTCCTTTTAACAACAATGAGAATTATCCAGCACCAGCGCAATTCTGTTTCATCTTCTGTTCTGCCATTACTGCAAGTCAAAAGCAGAAAACTCTCCAAAAACAACTTGTACAGGACTTAATGAGATGTTTTAAATCACAAAAAGAGGCCAATTTGGAAGCTCTTACAAGTATTTCAGACTGGCAATGAATGGATGTAGACATATAGTATAGAGTAACCCCTTCAACCCAGTGAAAGTCTTCCTCCAGATCGGATGCCTCTGTCCTTTTCTATTGTTGTATTTTAGCTAGAAGGTGGTTCATGTTAATGTTAGCTTCTGGCTAACAGAGCTAATGGATTATCATATTGTTGTTTTACTAATTTTACCTTAAAATATGGTCCCATGTCCCTCCAGATTTTCACTATCCACTGTCCTTTCAGTTGATGATCAATCAAGAGTCAGTGAAATGATAACAATTTGACTTTGACTTATGACAACCTGGAACAGTGCAGTGAAACATTATCCTTTTGAAAACAGCTTTTGATCTTCCCACTGTGAGAGTGACATCAAAATGTGGGATATGACTGAACTTTGCATTTCACAGGTTAGCATTCATCTGTCACTAATTTGTTTGCTTGCTCTGATTTGTATTGTGTTTTTTCAGTGGCACCTGAATTGGGGATAACCTGATGTAAATTAGCCTTGGGCTATATGCATCTCTGGTGTAATGAGCTGTTTTATATTTTGTGCTGGTAAATGTGGGTAAGTAAAGTGAGAAGAAAATGAGATACGAATTATTATTATAGTGGGTTTCAGGATGTGATAGGAGGTTTTCGTATACTAAATTACAGGTCTAACATTTTAACTTCGGTTTCAGTATGTCATCTTCCTCCACACACGTGCCATCTGCTTTCTGCTGCTCATTCAGAATGCAGCACGCCAGCAGCCAGTCTTTAACCTTCCCAGGTTCCTCCACATTGGCCCAGGCCCATCCTACATCCAGGACATGGTCAAACCATCCACCCCAGTTCCTCCACTACACTCTGCTACTGCCAATCAGCTTCCTACTCCCTCGATACAAGGGACACCCAGGTACTGCTCAGCAAAACCACTGTTTGCTGTTTGTCTGGCTCCACAATGGTGGAATGAGCTCCCCACGGACAACAGGACAGAAACTCTACACATCTGCAGACTGATAATTCATCTGTTCAGACTGCACCATGACCCATAAAAAACAGGATTTACACAGGTCCTTAAAAAGTCTTAAGCGGAAAATTCACCACTTTTTATGTGGCTGTCCAATCAGTGTTAATAGTAAATGTAGTCAACTGAAGCAATAAATTCCTCAGAGCGTGCTATACTGATCAAGAAAACTGAGTCCTCTTGCTCGTGCAGTCGTGCCAGCAGTGCCTACATGTACCAGGATGCATTGCAGACAAGCTTTTTCATGCTGCCATGTATCACCACCCTTGTTATACATTGTTAGGTGACAGAAATACTGATCTACCACAGGCCCTGGCTACCCAGAGGTGGAGACAGGAAATCAAAGCTGAATTAGCCTGAAGTTCTTTCTTAACACCAATGACAACATTGTGACATCACTGGATGCAGGAAGAACAACAGATTGTACAGCAGGAGAACTCTGCTTTCTTGTTTAATATAACACGTACTGAGGAAATTGTTGTTTCAACTGACTACGTTTACCAACACTGACTGGACATCCACATAAAAAGTGGTGAATTTTCCCTTTAAATCCAATAGTCTCAATTATAGGCCTTAGAATTTCTTAAAATGTCTTAAATACAAATTGACAGATCTCAAACATTGATTGAATTATGGATTTAATGTCACTTTTATAAAGTTGCATTAATTTCAGTCTCATTTTTAAATGTGTTTTGGGGGGTAATTTGTATTAATCAAGTTATAACAACTACAAAATGAAACCAACATATCCTTCGTACTTTTTTCGTCAGTATGGATAGGTCTTCAATGGCATTCATAGATCTTAAAAAGTCTTTAATTTAACTTGTTGAAACCTGCAGAAACCCTGAAAAAAAAAACCCACTCATTCTCTATTTGCTATTGTTTAAAATGTAACACTTGAAGCAGTTCAGCATATTTAATGAATTTTATGTTCTTCATCCTCATGGTTGAATGCACTTATTGTCAGTCGCTTTGGATAAAAGTGTCAGCTAAATAAATGTAATCTAATCTAGTCTCAATTAAATGCTCTGTACACTCACACAGGTGTTCTCACTTCTGTCTGATTAGACCTCTGATCAGGTTGGAGCTATGCGGGGAATTGCATGATGTCACCTGTCTCTTTGTATTAACAGTATGACTGATAAAGGTGCTGCCCTGCAGTAACAGGTGTATCAAAACTAACAAGAGAGTGAGGAAGATGTCAACCAAAAACTGTGTACATGCCCACACAGTCCTGATTACACCTGTGCCTTTGACGTCACAACCGGTTTGATTGAAAGTAAATTCATTGTCAGGAAAATCAAGTGATAATTCACTGCACTAATTTTTTTTTTTCATGTCACATTTTTTTAGTTTTGGGAAGTCATGCCAAATTAAAAGGCTGAAGTCCAAGTACATTCATGAGTCACTGGTGTTATTGTCAAAGAAAAGTTGGAGCCTTTCTTATTTTGTAAAGTCAAATTTAAAGTAATTAGACTTATTTGATTCCAAGTGCCCTAAAAGTTGCCACAATTAAACAAAAGTAGTGTCTGCAGCATCTACACGCACATTGGAGAAGTTAGCCTTCAGAGCTTTCTTAAAGAAATCCATTCTAACACGTGATAAACAGTCTATTTTAACCCAGACTATGAACTTTTCCAAAACCTAACTAAGTAATTTTGATGCCTAAACCTAACCAAACTGCAACAGAGAACTGAAAATACACCTAACAATATTTTTAAAATAAAAAGGAAAATAAGTTGTCTCCCAAGTCTCCCTGCCATGGTCTTTGTCGCTTTTCATACTATGTCACCTGACCACCTGACTTCTTAAAGCCTTTAACCTTTCTGGTCTTTCTGACAAAAAGCCTTCTGGCAGAATGTCCTAAAGTCTAACTTTTCCCATGTTATTGCTAGAAATCCCACAATGCAAAGCAAAATGATAATGACTTAAAAGTGCCAAAAAAAAAAAAAAAAAAAAAAGTCAGTGCAGTACTATGAAATATTGAACGAGGCAGGGAATAGTGAAAGAGTGAACAAAGGAGTGACTCCAGACTAGTCCGGGATAGTCTTGCTTTAAAGGTATAGTTTGGATAATTTGAACTGTTGTTGTATAGTCAGTGTATTAGCTACAGTAGATGGTGGTTGGCGCTCCCCGAGTTTGGAGAAGCAGAGAGGAGTACCAGCAAGGAAACTAAACCATGAACTGCTGTGGACAGAGTCAGCAACCAAATTTATTTTATCCACTTAAAAAAGATCTGCTTAAAAAAAAATCAATATCAGTTTAAGTATGTGTTTTAAGAATATTTGTACCACTTTTATTTTTGTCAAAGAGCCTTTTCTCACAGGACACAGCTGTGAGATAAGCCAAATATCATTCTCTCCAAACCAACCAAACTCCATAGGTGAAATCAGTAATTTAACCTCTCCGAACACAGGACTTTTTGGTCCTCTGCCACCTAAATCTGTCAGTTTGTCCGTCCTATTGTGTGACTTTGGTGTTTTAAAAGGATAGTTAAGATTCACCAAAGTCACAAAACAACATGAACAAACTAACAGATCGAGGCAGCGGTAGAACGGCAAGCCTTGTGTTCCGCGAGACAAAATGACTGATTTGACCTATGGGGTTTGGTTGGTTTGGAGAGAGCGATATTTAGTGTCTCATTGGAAAAGGCTGTCTGCTGGCAATGTAAAAGGGTGAAAATATTCTAATTATAGCATACACTTACACTAACTCATCCCTGACAGTTCTTCCTGCCAATTGTATTTAATTGCACCGCACATAATGGTTTTGTCGTGTATAACTGTCCATCTGTTGTATCTGTCTCGGTAGTATTGTATTGATTGTCTCTCTTTTAGTGTCATATTGATATGGTGTGTTCTTACTTCAAATTTTATCTCTCCTATGTCCCTGTTTTTGTTTTGTTTTTTGTTTTTTTGTTATCGTTTGTTTTGTTTTGTTTTGTTTTGTTTTGTTTTTGTTTTTTTTGTTTTTGTTTTTGTTTTTTGTTTTCTTTTCTTAATGTGTTATGACCCTTGTGTGTCTTGACGGCTTTTGACACCATGCCAGAGGACTACGGTTGGAAACTAGCCTTTGGCTAACACTGGCACATTTACAGAAATGTATAATGAATGTGCACTGTCCTCTTCAAATAAATAAATTAAAAAAAAAAAAAATATTAAGTTTTTTTTTTAGGTGGACTGTTTTTTATGGGGTTATGTCCACAGCAGTTCATTGCTTAGCTTCCATGCTGCTGCTCCACTCGGCTTCACCAAACTGGAGGTGTGCCGCCGTCTCATCACTGATTATGGATAAGTACCTCATACAACACAGCTTCTGAGCTGTCCCTTTAATTGTAGCCATTGAGGCTAATTGCAGCTGCAACACCAGGTGAGTTTAATTAACAAAGCTGCTAGTTTGTTTCTAGAACAGGTGTTGAGAGAGAGAGCAACAACAGATTAAAGTATTCTTCATCATGTTGGGGGGGGGGGGGGACCCTGCAGCTGACACCCACAGACGGTCCGCGGACCCCACATTGGAAACCACGCATCCCACTCTTATTTTTTGGGGGGGAGAAGCCGCCCACCACGTGATGCAGGGAAGCAGCAGCCAGGCACGCCGCCGCTGCTCGTTTGACAGCATCCACGGCGCCGGACGGAGAAGCAAGCGGGGCAGAGACACTCTACACACACAGAGAGAGAAAGAGACAGAGCCGTCGAGGGAAGACGCATTAAAAAAGACAAACGCCTCCGTTTGAAACGTAAGAACTCCGCAGAGTCCTCAGAACCGAGACGGCTGGCGCACAGACGGACACACCATGGACGGTTATGCCCGGACCGAAGACGAGCTGTTCTCCTCCTGCCTCCTGAACCTCACCTGGGAGAACTGCTACGAGCAGGTAGGACACGACTCTGTCCAACAAAACGGCCAAAAACGAGCCGAAATGTTGTCTTTCATTTACCATGCTGTGGCACAAAATAGTCAGATAAGTTGTTAGGGATGCTCTGAGTGAGTCAGCACATGAGGTGAGTGCAGGTGGAAACTTCTATTCAACTTTAATTGATGAACCTAAATCCCTCTCCTCCCCCTCTTTCACCGGTATTTTCCTCGCATCTCTGTCCCAAACTTTTGCTTCTTGACATTACAGTTGTAATTAAACAGAAAAGTGTCTCCAAACTACTTTTTTCTGAGGGGGTTTGCCTTCCCGAACTTCCACATCTCTCTGTAAAGAAGGGGCTCAAACATCCTGCCCTTGAAATCAATAATGAATTAACCAAGTAGACAACATAAATCTTATGCCAGGGATTCTATTAATAAATAAGAGGCAAACACAAACTTAGCATTCCTTTGAAGTAACTGAGATGCGTCATCTTCGGTGTTATTATGTGGCCTGAGTGATGCTTTTCACTGCTGAGATCATATAAAACACAGGGTTTTTTCATATCAGTTCGATTCAGAAGAGCATTATTGGCATGGGAAACAGAAGTTTACGCTGCCAAAGCAAGTTTGAGAAACAACAACAAAGAAAAAAGTACATTTCCAAAGAAATATGTTTTGCCCTTCGAAATATACTTATACATATGTATATGACTACAAAAATGGCTTAAAATAAAATAGAAAAATGTAAATAGAGTTTGTATTTGTACCCGGGTGCGAATAAGACATGGTAGCTGTTTGGCTTTTCACACTGACCCCCTTATTTTTGCTATAAAGAGCAACAATTTACTGTTGATGAGAAACTGTGGTGGATGAATGGGTTATGTGTAAGGCTTTACAGGAGAGTGGGATTTGAGTTTTCCCCTGGGAGACTACAATTATTATTTTCAGCTGTCAGTCCTAGTTTTGCTAGGTTTAGGCAACAAAACTACTTGGTTAGGTTATGAAACAAAACTACTTTAGGTTAGGTTTAGGAAAAGATCTTAGCCATATTGGCCATTTTAAGCCCTGGGTGCAAATGGCTTTGTTGGCACACTTGGCTGCTTGTCTCTGTCATGCTAGGCTATATATATCTGGGTGTAAATAGCCACATTGGTATTCCACCAGGGGTGCAAATAGCTACGTTGACTTTTGTACCTTGGGTGCAAGCAGCCACGTATGCTACTCCACCGTGGATGCTAATGGTAACATTGATTGCACTACCTTGGGTGCAAATAGCCAGATTGGCTTATTCCTGGGTGCAAATAGCACCTGTCAGGGTGGATGTTTAGCTCAGTTTGTAGAGTGTCCGACCCATGTATGGAGGCTGTTAGTCCTCTGCAGCGGCCACTGGTTCGACTCTCGCCTGCGGCACTTTGCTGTGTGTCATCCCCTCCTCTCTCTGCCCCGTTTCCTGTCTACTCTTCAGCTGTACTATCAAATAAAGGCAAAAATGCTAAAAAATAACTTTAAAAAAATAGCACCAGTCAAAATATACATGAAATCAGGTTCAGAAGAATCACACGGTGGTCCTGAAGATGTACAGACAGTGCAAGATTGTGCAAAGATTACTGTGTAGTGCAAAAAAATAGCAAAGACAGTGCAAAGTTTATGGACTGGTGAAAAAGTTGAGCTACTGTAGGTGTAAACATTCACTACTGTGTAAAATTGCAAGAGGTATAACAATATAAAGTTGTAAGCTGTAAGTAGCGCTACGCAGAGAGGTCAGCAGAGTGAAAATGGCCAGCGCAGGAATACAAAGGTGATATCTTTATGGTAGGTTGCTAAAATCAGGTAATGCAAACTCGGACCGGGCTAAGTTTGTAGTTGAGAATAGACTTGACGCTGCCGAGCACTTTGATCCTTGAGTGTTGGGCCTGTTCTCACACAGCAGAGCAGCAGTGGTGTCTGTTTGGAGATAATTACCTAATTCCTCCCTCTTCCCTCAAGCTTAATCAGTTCTGCCTTTAAAATACACTTATCGTGCTGTATGAAATCCCTCTTAATTCTCACATTCTAATTTGTGCGAGGAACGTGTGTGAGGCTAAAGTCATCTGCCACAAGAATGCCAATGAAATCATTCTCTATGAATGCTAAGAGGGCTCCCAGCTATTTAGCAATTTATGCTCAATGATTGATGCCAAAATATTTGTACAGTGATTTTTATGGTAATTTACTTGAATGCCACCATGAGAGCTCAGGATATATATACAGGATATTTATTTCTCTGTTATCAGTATCCAGGTTGCAATACAGTGACGGAGGACATTTAAACAATAAATCTCCCGTGGTTTAGTGGGCTACCATTTTGAATTACAAGTAATCACAAATTAAAGAGGATTAGGCTCTTAAAGCCCGAGCTCGCTGATTGGCTGTGCTAAGAGTCATATTGTAACAGTTATTTAGGCACGGGAAACAAAAGCCACCCCAAACATGATTCAGGACTGCAAAGTCATTGTGAATGGCAGTTTAAATGTGCAACAATTAAGCCTCAGCAGCTTCTGCAGCAAAATGGATTTTTGGCACATCAATTGGGAGCTGCACATTTACAAATTTAAGACACTTAAATCCACAATGAAGAATTGACTAAGCAGAGTAGATTTTAGCTGGATTCACGCACATCTCTGGTGTTCAGCTTGAACATGGAGGGTATAAAAATAAAGGTTCATACCTTTACTTCATGATTCTTAAATGTGTGAAAATGTGGCTTGAAAACATGACAGTATTTTATACGTTACATCCAATGATTTTACAGCCGGGGTTCTTTTTTTTTTTTTCGTCATTAACTCTAGTGTTCAAAAATAAGCACTGCTATTCAAATAGTGAGTTGTTGGAGCCATAGACTGTATCTTAAATAGGTGAGGCTCTATTTAATGTGCGATCTATGGCTGAAGTGAGTTGTTTCCCCCTGCCCCCTCCTCCTCAGACTCTAAACTCAGGCAGGTTGTTTCCTTAATCTGTAATGATATATCCTGGGTATTTTAGGATTTAGTACAGTAAATATTCTCCCTTAAATTCAGTTGCAACCATGACAGCATCTTATATATTTAATGATTCAGTTATTTTGATCAGTTCATCTTCATCAAGCTGGCGTAGGCAGTTTATTTTTGGTGTAATTGGGCAAAAGTTTCCTAATAACCTTGAAGCATAATGTAATCTAGCCTTGTGCTGTTCTCCTCTTGGGTCTGTTTTTTAGTCTTTAGGAAAACTGGCCTGTGATAGCAGAGTTTAGCCAATCACAGGCTGATAAGATGGTTGATTGTTGAGTCTCATTCCCAAAATGTAAGTATTTGTCAACCTGAGAATTAGACTCTGTGAACTCCCCAGAATCAATAGTGCACCTTTAAAGGGATAGTTCACCCCAACTCAAAAATGCATATTTTTCCTCTTTTCTGTAGTGCCATTTATCCATCTAGATTTTTTGGTATGAGCTGCAGATTTATCAGACCCAACGATGTCTGCTTTCTCTCCAATATACTGGGACTAAATGGCACTCGGCTTGTGGTGGGGAAAAAAGTAATTCTGGTAGATTGTTAAGTGGTTCCCATCGACTCTACTGCAGAAAGAAAGTAGCTCCTACATGAAACTGTCACAAGATGTGTGGATTATCTTGAGTAACTGGGTCATGATTTTTGGAAAGAGACACTGATTTTGAATTTTTCAAATGTTTTGTTTTGGTGCACAAGCTGAGTTCCATTTAGTGCCATTTAGAAGGCAGACATCTCTTTGGTAGGAAAAAAGTCTAGATGGAGAAATAGCACAACAGGCCAGGATAAAAATATGTATTTTTATTTTAAGTTGAAATGTCTCTTGAGATGTCTCAAGTATCAAGCAAAATACCAAACAATGACTTGTATTTGTTGGAAAAACAGTTTGAACTTAATTAAACTTTGCTGTCAGGAAGGCAATTCAGACTCCAAAAAATATGTGGTATCACGAGGAAGTAAAAATTAAAAGGCTTTCATTGCAGTTGCTCAGTCATTTAAAACAACACGTTCCAAACACTACAGGCCTTCTTCAGGGCTTTGAAGCCATTATTTTTTGTAGTTCCTTGACTGCCTTACTGAATATCATGTTCTTTTTCCCCGTTTTGCTACTGACACTTTGTTCATCTATAGTTGAACACACACCGAGCAACCAGTCATCTCTCTTCAGTAAACTTTGCTGTCATTGTACTTGCAAACAACTTTGCATATTCTTGTCAAATAGTGCAACTCGCTAAAAATAAAAAAAGGAATCTGAAAACATGACTTGAGGTTTGGAGAAACTGTGACCATATTTCACATTTCTTCGACTAAATGATTAATCCTTTAATAGAAGACATAATCATTGAAATAAATGTGCGAAAATGTGCCTTTAATTCAAATGAATGAAAACATTTTATACATTTAGTCCAATGATTTTAATAATTTCATCTTTTAAGTCATTTGTCAAGCAAATTTACCAAATATTTCCTTGTTCTTCTTGTTCTTGTAAGTATTTGTTGCTTTTATCAGTTATTATATTGCTGTAAATCCCCAGGATATCAATCACAAACTTTTTGGCTCATTAAAGCGTCCTGAGCACAGCAAAAAATATTAAAACAAGAAGGTACGAGATTAGGGCAGGGTCTTGGATGATGGTTGAGTTTGCCTTTAAACTTTTCTGTCATTACACTTGAGAACAATGAAGCTTCTATTCTCATTCCAAGATAATGCAACTTTCTAAAAATAAAAAGTAAATTTGGGAAACATGACTTCTGACAAACTGAACATATTTCACACTGACTAAATGATTAATCCGTTAATAGAACACATAAATGGTGGATTAAGCGATTAAGAACATGATTGTTCGTTGCAGGTGGCCCAAAATTTCTGTGTCGTACGCATAGTTAAAACCAAAATTGTTGTCTCCCCCAAAAAGCTTGCGTGTAATCCCCTAAAATTTGGTTTGGTACAGTCCGCACTCTTCCCCTTAAAAATCCTTCGTGGTTAAAAAAATGAAAAGTGAAAGCAGGTCATCTGCTCGGCCAGCATGTTGTTAGCCATGCACATATCCTCCCTCGCCCTCCCCAAGTCCTACGGCGGGTGGGTAAATAAATAAATAAGGAAGTAAAGGGAAATGTTGACACAGCCTGTCCTTGTGGCCAGATTATCCACTCATGCTTGAGCGCTGGGTAAAGGCCCTGCATTATTCAGCCTAAGACACAGAGATGGTGGGGGAAACTGTGGAAAAGCTGGGTTTTGCCGCAGGAGTGTGTGTGTGTATATATATATGTTTGTGTGTTTTGGGGTAAGCGCATCCACTTTTTGAGAGAGCAGACATGGGGATAGCTGAAATGCACGGGGTGGGGAAGATGATGTCTGTGCTTAATTATCAAATGAACTCATTGCCTCCCACTTTACTCCATCTCTCTTTTCTTTTTTCCACTCTCTGCATCGCTCACACGCTCCCCTCTCGTCAGGCTTCTTGAGGGCTGCTGTCCATGGTGCTGAAAGTTTCATCACACATTTTGTGCATGTCTTTTTAGAAATTCCAGGCTCCAATCCCTGCCCGGCCCTTGCCGCTCTTCAAAAGCAATGTATTCAGTTTGTCTCGACAAAAAGCGTGCCAGCACTTGGCAGTCCGGCTCAAAAAAACCCAAAAAAAAACGGTGAAGCCCTATCATTCAAGACGTTTGGAAAAAGCTGCAGGTAACACAGCGTGCACTCACAAGCAGTAAGGACTAATACATTTTTTTTATGTGTCTGCTTCTGCCTACAGCATGTTTCATCACAGCAAGGCTCAAGTTACGTTACCACTCACTCAGTGGCTTGGTTAAATGAAAGCTCTTTTGTGTGCGCTCTTATGTACAGTATTTGATCCGTGCGAGTCACTTCTTTTTCTGTGTAATGAGTTAGGAGCCTGAATGGTTTTAGTGGAAGCACACTTTACAGCGAGAAAGGGATGAAACATTTAAATATGGTAGTTTTTTTTTGGGAGTATGTGACTTCTCCTCAGATCACAGACTCGGCAGAGAGGTAGAATCTGTTGTTAGTTTTTAGTTCTGTATGATAGGCTCCATGTTGATTTTAGAGGAGAGTAAAAATGTTAAATGTCACATGTTTAGTTTTAGTTGATTTGCAAAAGTTGTCATTGGAAGTTTTGTCCTTTCAATCATCTCCGTCCTGATTTAAATTAAAGTTAAGAAAATTAATTGGCAAGCATTTTCATAATTCATTGCATCATTTTTCAAGTTTTTTTCAATATCGTTGAAAATTGAAAATTGTTAGCTTTTGAACTGTTGGTCAGACAAAACAAGACATTTGAAGGAGAAACTGTTTAGCAGTTGTCACTAGTTTCTGATGTCCTAGAGACCAGACGATTGACCAACTGATCAAAAAAATCATCAACTCTCACACACCACTGCAGTGACTCTGGTTTAGGGTAGCAATAAACGATTATTTTTGTAATCGATTAATCTGCCAATTATGTTCATGATTAATCATTAATCTATAACATGTCAACAAATTGTGAGAAATGCTCAGCAAAATTTCACAGAAACGGTCGTCTTCTAATTGCTTATTTTGTCCAACTCAAAGGCTCTTCATGTACTAATCATAGATGTCAAAGAAAAGCAACAATCCTTAAATTAAATAAAATAAAAGAAGCTGGAACCAGAAATTTGTTTGATAATTTTTCTTGAAAAATGATTAATTGGTTATCAAAATAGTTGGCAATTATTTCTCTTTCCATTAATCAGCTAATTTTTGCAGCTCTACTCTGGCTCATATCCTGTGGCGTCACTTGAGTGCTGCCACTGACTTGGTTGAGTGCCACTTGAAACCTGGTTGACTGTGTCTGTGAGTGGGAAGCTGGTGAGGGATCATGATTGTTTTTTTTCAGTCTTACTTGTTGTTTAAGGTGCCCTTGTCACAAGGCTTCTGTTGTTCCAAGATGTGTTTGACATAATTCAGTCTACTATTCATGCTGTTAATACTACAAGTAGTTAGTGAGTCTTTTGTTGAGTTGCCCGAACTGATGAGTGACAGTCATGACAACCTATATAGCAGACTCACATCATCCCACAGGTGTTATGAAGTAGCATAAGTGAGTATCTTATCAGTATCGTGTCTGATACTGTTCTAACGATCAACAAAATATGATATAGTCCCCAGCTGTGTGTTCTAGCACCCATACTGACATACTGTTTCTCTTGTAGCACGCCCAAATAAGATTTATTATGTCCCAGTAAATAGTGTGTCAAATGCAGTACGCAAAAAGTAGCAGGATGTCACATTTTGCAGTCTGCAAGCCAGCATGCCTTTGGGGCTATTCTGACCCACAGTCCCTTGTGATGGGTGTGTGAGCAAGAGGGTCAAAGTTCAAGGCACGGTGTTATGATGAGTAGTATGTCCCAGTTGTATGCATGCTGTATGCAACCGTACGTACTGTGTAATGGCAGCTACAATTCGTACTAAAAGTAAAAAGAAAAATGCAGGGTAGATTCTCAAACTGTGATGCAAGCTCCCTCTACTGACAGGCAGACGAATGTCAGATTTATTTTTGTAAATGAATAGATTAATTTAAAAACTTATACTATCAAAATACTCCAGCAATTTTAATGAAAATAGATAAAATGAGATAACTGAAATGTAAGTTGAATTAAGTTTTGTCTTTTTTGTTTAGATTTCAATATCAGCCTGCTACGTAGTTACAGTCATGCATATACTGCGTGCATACGTCATCCATGATTACCGGTAGTCATGAGCTAAACTGTAACAGCAAGTTGGTAAGCGGAGGACAAATTAGGAAAATGAATACCTCAAAAACACTGCAATCGTGGCACCACATGGAAACTATTACGAGGAGACATGCAGATCAGGAGGAGAATGTTTTGAGCAGCTGTGTTAAAAATGAAGTGCACAAGCGTGAACCAAGCACAACTGATATAGTGGCTAGTTAAGAAGCACCGGTGAAGTGTCCACAGCACCTGCTACCACTGAACGACACAAAGCAGTAAGGTGGTGCTTGGAGAGCTCAGTATTTTCAGAGGTGGTGCAGGATGTAAAAAGCTGTGATTGACTGCGGATTGAGTTATACCATGTTCATCAGACTCATGGTTTTCTCCCAAAGGTCGCTGAGATGAGGTGAGCTGGTCAATCCAAATTAGGATTAAAATGGACAAATGCAGGAAAGTCAAAACTCAAAAAAGCAGAGTTACTTTTTCCGTGTCCCAGAAACTCACTTATTGTTTGTCACGGTTTCAGTCCATGATCAGCTCTGTGTACCTAAAACTACTCCCACCCCTTACAACTACCCCCAAAGGACTATATCTAATTTCCATGTTGGCACATCTCTTTGTTTTCAATCAACAAGTGTGTGCCTGCTGAACACCTTGCTTTTGATAGCAGCCCACAGGAGCAGGGCCTGTCGGCGGTTTAATGAGAAGCGTGTTGTTCCCCTGCAACATATTGCCAAGATATGGATGGGTAATTATCTAATCAAGACTTTGTGAAAGTGGCGCCACTTACTCACTGCTGACCTGCTAACCGTCTGCCAGTGATTTTTTGCCGCATGATGTTTACATACTCTAAAGTAAACATATAGCTGCATTTTGGCTCTTGTTATTGTGTTGCTGTTCTTGTTGCTTTATTTTTCAAATGCAGCGTTTTGATGGGGTACTGTCGTATGTGTCACACAGAGTAACTAAACAAGATGATGGATATTACATAAAAACAAAACGTGGGCAGCTGCATCACTTCCAGACTTTTTCAGTTCTTTTATAAAAAGTATGTGCCATTTATGTCAAGTAACCAAGTCACATCTTCAAACATTTAGAAACAACACAAATTACAACCCCAATTTTAAAAAAGTTGGGACATCATGTAAAAAATAAATAGAAAACAGAATGTGATGATTTGTAAAAACTTTTCAATATAATGTTTAATTGAATACACTACAAAGAAAAGATATTTAATGACTGATAAAATTATTGTTTTTGTAAATATACACTTGTTCTGAATTTGATTCCAGCAACACATTCTAAAAAGTAGGGGTGTGCCAAAAAATCGATTCACATAAGAATCGCGATTCTCATTTGCTACGATTCAGAATCGATATAAAATGTCCCAAAATCGATTTTAAAAAATAAAAAAAATCCGCTGTCCACCTCCATTTTGTAACTACTGCATTTTGTAACTGCAGCTGGCGGCTGACTACAGAGTCAGCCGCCAGCTGCAGGCCAACGCACACTGCAATGCTTCACGAAGCTCTCTGCCAGGCCAGCTCCAAGCGGGCAGCTAAAAGTCTCTATCAAGCATTGCCACCTAAACGAAACACAATTTAAACCACAAGAAATAATATGGGCATTTAACAAAAACGTGAAAACAGCCCACCCCCCATTGAGTGCTTTTACTACTCTCACCACTTCAGGCAAACCACACAAGTGAGGTGTCAGATGAAAACAGAGATCCTACTGATTATGAAGAGGTCTCACTCGTCACTGTGTGACAAAAACTCTGAGAGTTAGACGCCAAATAGTCGCAAAAAACCTTCACAGAATCATAAAATATGTCTTTCTTTAGCTGTTTTGTGGCCTAAAGTTATATTCTAGCTTGAAAAAACACTGCTAATGTCTACTCCTATGACTCTTCAGGAGTTTGAAATTAATCGCGATGGTCCTGGTTGTTTTCATAAAGAGCAAGGGCTTTTTGCGAGCGGAGTAACGCATCTTCACTACAATACTTTATCTTTGGCTGCACGTCCTTCTGTATCATCATTGGTGTTGTTAAGGTAAATTTGGGTGGTAGCGATAGAACCTCCTGACTCTGATTGGTGTATAGAGGTGTCGATCATTAAAATTGACCAATGAGTGGCCGAGCTAGTCCCCTGGACTGCTTCAGTGAGTTTACAGGACGCAGCTTGTTGACACTTTCGGATGCTTTTAGCAGAGTGCTTATTATCCCCGGTCAGGATAAAACGAGAGAAATATACAGCAGAGGAGGTTCTCTGACTGTTTGAATCAGATAGCGGTGCTAACATACTAACAACACAGTGCCAAACGTCAGTGTGACTGATGCCCAAATGGCACATTTGGTGCAGTTTCACCTGGATATGTTTGTTAAAACATCTGTAAAACTGTTCAGGTTCACTTTTTTAGCATCGGGTTTTGCACAGTTAACTCATCAGATATCACTTTACTAATTCCTAGATGAATCGGGCTACTATCCTATGATTCAAAAGTGTTTTTCACTCTAAACAGTGTGTTTTTTTTTTTTAAATAAATAGATAAAAATTCACATTTGTTTCTGTGTTCCAGGTGAATTTACTCTGACACAGTAACACATATCTTGATTCTGACACTTCTATAGTAATCTCACATGTAGCTATTACCGTTATTTTGACACCAAGATTATACATATAGCCCTTGTAGTTGTGAAAATATCCTCCATTTATTTTGGGTAAGTTTATTTCGGACAGAAGGTAGAAAAAATAGGCCCCCTGATGAACAGGTTAAGCAGTATGTGATATTGCTTTTATGTAACAGTTCTAACAATTCCATCTAAGCATGGATAAATGTTTAAAACTTAATAAATGTGAAAAACACTTTAATGTCTCCATTTGTCATTCTGTCTTGCAAAGCAGATGGGAGTAGATCATGATCAGAAATCATTATGAATAAAATCGTTTTGGATTGAAAATCGATTTTAAATCGAATCGTGGCCCCAAAAATCGGAATCGAATCGAATCGTGAGATAGTAAAAGATTCCCACCCCTACTAAAAAGGTTGGGAGGCATGTTTGCCACAGTGTTACATCACTTTACCAAATCAAATTACCTACCCATTTTACCTACTTATGACAAAAATTATAGGTATCGAATTTTAAAAGTTTGGTATCGCCCATCCCTATTTCTTAGTGAGGAAGGACAATAGGGTTTTTTCAACCAATCATGACTTCGACATGATTTTAAATAATTCAAACAGCAGCATCATACCAACTAGGCTTGGGCACAAGCCTATCGCGTGCGATTTATCATCAAAAAAACTGTTACCGATGAAAATTTGCCACTTTGCGATAACGGCGATAAATGCCACTTGATGACGCATTTTTGTGTGCGAAGCCCTCGCCAAAAAAAAATCTGTTTAAATCCGAACAACTGTACAGCGCACTGTGTTTCGCACATAGGGGTGGGTACTGAAATTCTGTATTAAACGGCAGAATTATTAAAGACCAGAGTATTAGTAAGCGCTGACATCTGAATTTTGATGTAATTTATTATCACACGGCTGCAGCGTCTCTCCTCTCTGCATCAGTGCAGCTCCTCCATACGCACACGTACAGTACGCACACACACAGAGGAGGTCAGTGTGTTTCTCTCACCCTGTCTGTCTGATCTGTTGATTTTCTTCATCAGCAGGATGTTTTATAAAGCCAAAGAGCTAAAACCCAACTCCCTTTTTTGTTTTTTTCCACTTTATAAATTCACCCGCGATTCAGTTTTCACAGCAGCGAGAAGCTGCCTGTGGAGGAGACTTGTTGTTAATGACGGAGTTTATTAAAACAGTTGAAACTAACGTGATGCTGAATGACACCAACCAGGTGCACTTATAAGATTAAACAACTGTATAAGGAGGCTTTTACATTAAACAGGAGAGTCTGTGTTTCTCTGTCAGAAACTGTCAGACCTTCTCACAGGAGAGCGAGCAGGTGAGGGAGGAGGAGGAGGAGGGCAGATTGATTGTTAATCAGTTGCGGATGCCGTCGTCCTCTCGGACTGATTAAAAAAATAAAAATGCCAAAATTGGTCAAAAACTGTACCTGGGTGTCCGCACAAATAAAGTCTCTGTGTGTGAAACACTGCAGAGTGTCACATCATGCTGTTCACAGTTTGCTGTCATTAGTTTGACAGAGACACAGAGAGGGTCGTGTCTAGAAGGGAGCCCTAGACCTGCAAAAGATCGCGCGAGTTTGATATTTTAGTAGAAACAACGGACACAAATCCCGCGAGAGTTTTGCAAATCAAGAGTTACCTTCTAGACATTATTTCTGCTGTATTTTATCGTCATATTTATCGTTATTGGCTAAATGCTATAAATTATCGGGATAAATTTTTTTGCCAATATCGCCCATCCCTAATACCAACATATACTGACATGCCAGTGCCCAAGTGCAAGGCTGTCTTTGGTTGTCACCCTCCTTGGTCATTTTTAAAGATTTAACAGCGCAGTAGGAGCACAAAGGAGAGGAGGTGGGCAGGGTGTCTCGGCAGAGACTAAAGTGGGGTTGTCACAATACCAGCTTTTCAAACTTTGATACAATAATAGTATAAAAGAATTATAATTGGTACTGATTTTGATACCATAGCAAAAACAAAAAGGTCCTAGTAGGCACACAGTGCTGAACACTGTTCTGCTGCAATCTAAATTTCAGGCAGAACAATAAAGAGTTTGCAGATCTTAATGTCCTATTTGTTTTTATATATGTAATACTATATTATCTTATGTGCTTTTTTATATTTTGTCATGTAAATGAGCCTTTATATATCTTTTTTTATGGCTTGGATGCTGTCAGTACTATCAAATGTTAGTATTGTTTTAAATATGTATTGAAAAAGTATTGGAGTATTGATACTTTTGACAACCTTACACTAAAGCAGGGTTGTTGATCACAACATAAACATAAATACATGTTCCCAGAGCATACTTTACTTGAATTCCAGAGGGAGATGTGAACCACCAGAGGGAGCAACAAGCTTTTATTTCCCTTTGAATTAAAAAAAAAATTAGTCATGTCATTAGTTAAATCTAATATTTTCAGCAGGAGAGGCCTTTCTACTGCACCACCACAGAGGAATACATACTGTACATTAGTTAAGAGAGAGAGAATATAAATAGTGTTGGTGTACTTTGATGGAATATCTTTCAGTTTAATTTCCAGTCTTTGTCATGTCCCTGTGAGGTGCTTGTTTCACAGATAAATTAACGTAATCACAATATTAGTTTCCAGAGATATTAATCTTGTTTTCTAGCCTTCTCGCAGAGGGAGCGCAGGCACTACCAGACTACATTCTTTGATTATGTGTGGGAAAAATGTCTTCCTCACATTGACAATCTGTTGATACCTTGCAAAATCTGAGATGAAAGGAAATGCAGCTTAGACTGTGAAAAATCCTTGCCTTCTCACCGGGAGGTAAAAGTACTCTCACAAACATTGAATTGTACATCTGAAGTGTTATCAATTCCACCTGAAACGGAGGGCCCCGGTGGCAGAGCTGAACCCCTGTGCTTTTGATCGCGCCAGCAGTGCCTGTAAACAAGTATTTTCCCATCTTCCTCTCTGTCTGTCTCTCCATTTCTCTCTCCTCCCTTCTCTCTCTGTCTCTTCCTCCCCCACCAAGGTGTCTAGAGGGGGAGGTTCCTTTGATTATCTCCGCTGTGGATTAATTGCTTTTCTTAACCTCTGCACAGACGTGCTCCTACACCGCCCCGGAGCCCGCCGCACGCGCCCAGATGGACCCCTGCCAGGAGAAAAACAAACCACACCATGCTTCTATCTCCCCACCTTCTCTCAATTACTGACCTTCATCCTTTCATTTCGCCTTGGATGTTATCATCGGCATTATCAGTGTATTTACTTTGTTTGTTTAGCTAGTTACTTGGCGCACTGCAGCATTCTTGGCTGTATTTTTAAGGCAGACTGAGCATGTGTGAGGGGTGTATTAATTTCTGGGAAGAGTTACAGCAGAGGATGAGGATGAGATGAGTGTGCGTTGTCAGGTGAATGTATTGTGTGAGCGGGTCACCAAGTGAGGTAGAGGAGGGCAGTTTTTATGCAGGAATATTACACTGTCTTTTTCGGAACTGTCCTTATTCCATGATTAAGTAGATTTTGGCCTTGAGTTGTGCTGGCCAAGCAATTTCAGTAATTTTTTTCAACGCTGAGCGCTCTTTTCCATCTCACTTTGCCTGTGAGACACGCATGTGTATCACGTCTCCAAAAAGGTCCCAGCCCCTGCCTCTGAACGCTGTCATAAAGCAATGGATTGCCTCCTTCAGACCTTGGCCTTTTTTTTTTCCTTCAGAACACCCCGAAAGTACATCCAGGGACCATCTCAATGATTTATGCACTAAATCACACATGCAGACCATCTACAGCAGTGGTTCTCAAATAGGGGTCTGTGACACTCTGCCAGGGGATCTGTGAAAAGTTTTCAGATTGATTCATTTAAAGGTAGAATCGGTAGGATTTGTCCGAGCTGTTTGTGAAAGCACCAGAAAGATACCAGGACATCATGTAGCAATGTTTTGGGTTGGTTAAGTATCTCAAGCACAGCAAAATAATGAGAAAAATAAGGAAATACAGGCAGAGAGCAGGGCCTCCGCAGATACAGACACCACCACACACTTCTAGTCAGTCATAAGTGATAATGGTAATGAAGCATACTTTCATAAACATAGGTCAGCAGGCAGTAGACTGAGTGGCGGAGCACCTCATAGTGGAGCAGAAACTTAAACTTATTAGTAAGCTGTCAGTCTGGCAGTAAATGTACAGTCCAGGCTTCAGTCTGTCAGTTAAGAAACACTGCAGCTTCTCAACACCAACAAAAATCTAGTCTGTTGTTTGCAAAATACTGGAAAAGTGACAGGCTTAGCCCTGAAGTAAGCTGAGGACGGAAGGCCAACATCAGCGTTCTACCTTTTACAACATCGGCTCTGGTGTGATCGTATCCCTGTCAGAAACTTTGTAATCCGGCCTTGAACTGCAGCGTCATTTCTTTTTGGAGAGGTGGTAAAATAGATTCATCACTGAATATCTTCTGTAGTTATTTATCCATTTTTCCGTGATGAAAACAGTTGTTGTCAGCATGTTGTTAGCCACCCTCTGGCAATCCCAAGATGCCTTGGGTTTAATCTGTCGACCAATCAGTTCCTGATGTGCGCGCGCATGTGCGTGTGTGTGGTGTGTGTGTGAGATGGCGTGGATTCATAGATGTATTAATAGATCCATGTGCTCATCTCAACATGAGATTGACCGTTCAAAATAAAAATTGCAGTGAAGATTGAAATAAGCTCAACCCCGCAGTAGACATCATATGACTGTGGTATTGTTACTTATTGAGAACTTCTTTCTTTCCTTCCTTCAATTTTATCGGCCTATTGTATTCAAGGTTTCATTAAATTAAATCTGAGACTTTTTTTAGACCATTGTGTAGTTGTTCCAGCGTGATCAATACATTTTTTTTTCTCCAAAACACATTTAAATGTTAAACTGAAATTAAATCCAACTTTAAAGAAGTAACATTAACTTCGTAATTTTTATGACCTGTCAAACTTGTATTTAAGACATTTTAAGGCCTAGAATTCATATAATTAGATTATAGACTTTAAGTACCTTTTATATTTTTATGGTTTATTATTTACAATAATCAGTCCAGATTGTATTTCACTATGTATGCACTAGGAGTGAAACACAAATGCACTTTCTTAACGTACATGTATGTATGTTATGGGTGTTTTGCATAGACATGGTGCAAATATTTGTTTATCGACATAACTAAGTAGAGGTGTGAAAAAAAAAATAGACTCAGTTTTGTCTAAGGATCCTACATGAGAGGATCCCCAATGTATTTTTCATCTTGTAAGGGGCCCTTGCCTGATGTAACATAAAATAAAAAGCAAACAAACGAGAACCTCTGACCTGAAGTACCTTCACAGTTAGGGCAACACTGTGCTAAAATGTTCTCAGTGGAGTTTGATTACCACAAGAGTGAAGCAAAAGTTTTAATCATGGTTTTTTTTTTTTTTTTTTTTTTTTTTTCCCTGTTGCTGGTGCTGACTGAGAGTTCAACATTTAGACATGAAGAAGTTTGTTTCTTAGCCTAGAGTTGTTGGCAGAAAACTGTTTGGAATATAACCTTTCTAGTCTCTGGCAGGAGTTTCATAATCCATAACCCAGACTTTTTGGTCTTGGTCTCCCTCCAGTTCATCTTTTTTTTTTTTTTTTTTTTATCTCAATAAGTGAATCCAGACAAACTTCTCTTATAACTTCAGTTTTGCATGACTGTTTATGACATTACTGTAAGTGGCTTTAGGGATAATTTTTTTTGAGAGTGTAGCCTAATTGGTTCAGGTGTTTTGATACAGAGAGCACTGTGGGGCTCCAGTCTAACGGAGATGAGACAGCCCACACATACACACACGGATACACAAATGCAAAATCTGCATGTGAGACATGAACAGACGCATAATGTGCACACTGACTCACTCATTCACTCACTAACAGGCCAGACTCCCTGGACTGTACGGTACAGTGTGGTGTTGCTGATTTTCCCCATCAGCAGAAAGCCGGGATGAGCTGAGCTAATTGAGCTGGGAGGCCCGGCGGGGGAACAGGGCCCCTTCACGCGCCGGCTCGTCACTTCCTTTCTTTATCCATCCACCACTGTGTCTTTAGTCCCATATCTCCAAACCACTCTGTGCTGCACAAAAGAAAAAGTATTTTCGATGCACGATCCAACATTTCAATAATGCCAGACGCATAATGACGTGATCTGAAAAGGATTTAAATGCATTGCAAACTCCACGCTTTATGGTAAACGATAGCAGTGTTCTGTGTTGCTTTTTGAAGCTTTTAGTAATTTAGAAATGCACTAGACACGTTGCTCATGTGGTAACATTAAACCAGCACAAACAATGACAACTACCAACATAAACCACCGTGTTCTGAGTAAACAGGTTACAAAAGCACGACAGTCACATTACAAATGTGCCTGCGAACAGTAACAGTTGTAGTCTGGAACATGAAATAGCAAACTTAAACTCTCAGCAATGCATAATGGGAATATTATGCAAATGAGGGCTATCTCGGCCCATCAGCTGCTCATGCGAATGTCACAAGCCAGAATCATACAGCGCCCCACAATGGTTGAAGAGCACCAGTGCACAAGTTACATTACACAAACTACACAAGCATGTGTACTGTACTACGACTCCTACTACTACTATACTACTGTAATTATAATGATAAGGATAATGATAATAATAATATTGATAATGATGATAATCAGGGAAAAAGAGCACTGGTATCAGTATCTGCAGTTATCCAACTTCAGATACCAGAATCAGATTTGAACTGAAAAAAGTGGATCTGTGCTTTCTTCACAGCCACCAAAACTCCTTTGAAAGAACAGTGATTTTACCTTTACACAAACAAACTGACAAATCGAGGCATCGGTAGTCCAGCAGCCCCTGTGTTCTGCCAGAGAAAATGACTGTGGCTTTGAAGACAGCATAGATGGTGGCTTCGGTTCCCTGTCGGAAAAGGCTGTCTGACGGCAAGTAAGCAAAGCAGTGAAAATTTTCTAAATATAGTGTACACTTAAACTGATATTCTTTTTTTTTTTTCTTAAATACATTTTGCTGCTGCTCCCTTCTACAGCAGTGGTTCCATTGTTTATCTTCAGTCAAATCAAATGTGATCTGCCACATCTACACAGTCTGAGAAATGCAGCCAAATGAGTCTTTTAAATTGTTTTCTAATCGTTATGAATGGTTATTTTCACTCAAATCTGTGTGATCTTTGACACTAAACTTTGATATCATATGTGCATTTTTACTTTTTAAAGCCACATCTCCAGAGGCTTTAAATAACCCTCAATGCAATAAGTAAACCAGAAGTGTTTGCTAACATGCCCAAGCCGAGTGGCAGTTGTTTTTGAGTTCTTTGCTACACCCAGACAGAATTACAAGCCCAAATGGACAAACTGCATTGTCTGTATCACAGCAGACGAGCCGACAACAAAAGCAGATTACCTGTGCTATTTGAGGGATATTAAGATGTTACATGCCATTCGATGGGCCCTGGGAGGCCCGTCATAAAAGCCACAGCAAGCTGTTGAGACGGAGACTCAGAGTTGTTTCCATCTTTTAGCTGCACTTGGGGACTGATTATGGTCAAGCAAACGGCCTTTACCTGGAAAGTCACTTTCACTTTCTCGTCCACCATTTGTTAGTATGGCTAATGTCTCATTAAGTCTCTCATAGGGGAAATGATGTGCTCTTTGGGTGAAGGTTAGGCTCTCGGCTTATCATGAGACAAAAGAGAGACTGATTATTGCAGAGCAGGCGTGCCTCAGCCTGTGTCTTTCACAACAAGTCCTATTTGTGTTACTGCTGGAGCTGCTTCATTACCCATAATCTATTAGCCCTCCCTCCACCTCCCCCAAATAAAAGTTAAAACATTTGGACTAAATGATGAATGCTTGATCACTTTTGCGTGGTGTTGTACGGAAAGGATGGACGGAGAGGAGGTGGGGGGTAAATTTTACATTATCAAGGAGATAATTACGAAGCAATCATAAGCTGTTTCCGGTAAAGTGGTAAACAAGCCAAGGGCTTGTGCTCTTTTCCCAAGAATAATTAAAAGTCGCTTTGCATTCTATGCATCAGTGTCCTTTCCTCCACTCAGTGGCCACCTCTTGGCATAATAAAGCTGGCTGTATTTTACCATGGGGAGGGCTCCTTCACTCCAAAGTGATTTGGCATTTTCTGGACCTTTTTCTGGCTTGTATCTTGTCATAAATCTATAGAAAACTCATAATCTTGAATTTG
Source organism: Lutjanus argentimaculatus (assembly GCA_034769285.1). Lineage (NCBI taxonomy): Eukaryota > Metazoa > Chordata > Actinopteri > Lutjaniformes > Lutjanidae > Lutjanus > Lutjanus argentimaculatus. The sequence continues at coordinate 9,128,025 of JAWZSL010000018.1, read as the reverse complement.
TAGTTTGCTGTTTTCTCCTTTTCTGTTTTCATCTCTCATTTTCCTGGTGCCAACTGACAATTCTGAACAGCTGTGAATTGCTGTGTCACAAAGCGGGACGGTTTCCAAATACGGACTACTACTCCTGCATGGCTTTGCCTTTTAATGGCTGAGTAACAAGTTCATTCATTGATTGGTCTAGTCTTGAGAGAATGGAGACTTGCCGGCGGAGGTGTAGGAATATCAGATGAGAAGACTCTCCATTTGGCTGAATTCTCAACCATAAAAATTCCAATCAACTTTTACTTCAAGTGACAATAAAAGGGGGTGTTTATATGCAGCATGCATTTTATCCAGCACTTGGTACTAAAATACAACGCAAATGAGCTTGGCAAACAAGATCATTTTTGTGGATTTCAGCTATGGGTGATAGTTTCAAAATTTTCACATTTTCTATGGCTTTCTGTAGCTTCAAGTGTTTTTATCAAGCACATTGTTATGACCTCTTGGCACAATCTGTCTGCTAATTCTGTTTAAAGGAACAGTTTGGATCATTTAAAGTGGGGTTTATGAGTTAGTTATCAATAGTGAGAGTACTATCTACAGAAGACGGCAATTGCCATGCTCCCAATTTGGAGAAGCAGAGAGGAAGGTAAGCACTGTACTGCTGTGGACATTTTCACTGCTTAACTTTGTTGTCGGGCAGCTTTTTCTGATGGGAAACTACTGTTATAGAGTCCAAACATTGCTCTCTCCACACCAACCAAACTCCATATGCAAAAACAGTAAGAAGATGGGAGAACATGGGAGCACAAACTGCTGGATGCAGCAGTAGACCAGCATCTCCCACGTTCTGCAAGCTTAAAATGACTGATTTTGCCTGTGAAGTCTGATTGAGTGACAGAGTGATATTTGGCTTATGCAATGATGGTTTCCCATCAGCAAAGGCTGTCTGACAGCAAAGTAAAGTGGTGAAAATATTCTAAATATAGCATACACTTAAACTGATGTGATCTTTTTCGATAGGCCTTTTTTTTAAGTGGCTAAAAGATGTTTTGTTGCTGACTGTGGATAAGTACCTCATATATCCCCACATTAAATAATCCGAACTATCCCTTTAACACAGTCCACAGCACTCAGCAGTGCGTAGAAACTAAGGACAATTTCTTTGCATGTTATCAACTTCCTTTCTCAGTTTCCAAGCCATGTCTATAACTTATGATGCTTACGGGCTGTGTCACATCACAGTGCTGACATGTAATCGTTACTCCACTTCTAACAACACCAGAATCAGTCAATTATCCATGGAATCGATCAACATAACCCCACTGCCACTCATTTAAAAGAGCCAATCAATCTGTGTGGGCCTTTTCTCTATTTTCTTCCCCATGTTACAAGCATTTGTGTGTGTGCATGTGTGTGAGGCGGCGTGGGTCAGCCCATGATGGATCTACTCGAGTGACAGCTCGTCTTCTGATTTATGGTTGTTTATCGCTGGAGTAAGACTGGAGTTGACCCCTCATCTAGGCTGCCACCACTTCCCATGATGCCTATAAAGCCACACATTGAGTTGCATGATTGTCGGCCAAGGTGTCATCTGGAAAAAAAAATCTACCCCACACAAATTCATATTTCATTAAGAATCTGGGTAGTTATGAGCACCTGTCCCCATTCACGTAAAACCATTTAAGCAAAGACAGTGGTTCCCAATCTGGGGGGCGGGCCCTGCTGGGGGGCGCAGAGCCACTGCACTGCAGTTCCATCCCCAATTATTGTTAATGACTGATTAAAAATTTTGTGGTTGGAGGCTGGAACTTTTTGCATCTTCCGAAAGGAGGGGCATGCCAGAAAAAGTTTGGGAACCACTGGGCTAAGGGTTCCCTTAAATGTTCATGTCAGGTTGCCTTAGGGTGTTTTTATGAATCTGATTTTTTTCTTTAGCATTTTCTTAGGATGTTGTAAGGGAAAAGCCTTTAAAGTGTTTGCCCTTCGTGACAAAGTATTACCTGATGTGTTGTTAGAAGGTCCTCAGCGACCGTTTTCCTTATTTCTAGGGACCAGTAACACTCTAGGTATTGATTTGACGTTTGCATTAGCAACTTTGTAGCTATCTAGCCAAACATAAACAACACTCATATTGCCTATATTATCTCATATTAGTTTTATTGAAACTCACCCGTTTTTGTTGACCCCTGTTGATGTTTGGCTCATAATATATATATTTTTTCATTGATTCATCTGCGGTTCATTTCACAGCAGATTTCTCACATTAATTTTGCCAGTTAGCTTACTTCTTGCCACAACATTTGTTTGTATGTATTTGTCATGGCTGTTTGATTAAATTTAATTTGGATTATGTGCTTGTTCTTTCCATATTCCTCAAGGACAACAAGATTCTCATATTCCTTTTCTCTCTTTTATTGTCCATTTTAGAGAAGCTAACTGACACTGGTTAACTGTGTTAGTTAAGCTAGCCTACAGCTGTCCACTAACATTAAAGAATGATGTGAGTGAATCGTAATCATAGTAACTGGAATGCACATGTGCTGTATCATGACAGAAATTGCTATGAAAGCCTTAGTCTAAAAACTTAGGCAAGGAGACAACTTAAGAGGCGTTATGCAACACTCCTAGGTGAGCCCCTTAGCTTAGGAAAATATTGAACCTAAAGAACAAACATAAGTTTAAAACTTAAGATGTTAAGATGTTTGATGTAACCAGTGCCCACTTGCATAAACCACCCTAAGTTAGCAGAAGATAGTAAGAAGTAACTGACAAAATCACTGTGAGAAATCTGCTGTGAAAAGAACCGTAGATGAAGTAATGAAGAAATATGAAAATAATACTGTGACAGCAAGACAGGAGACAAATGTAGATGAAAACTGGTGAGTTTCAATATAAGTTAATGTCAATATATGAGACAGGGTGAGACAAAGCTACACTCTCTAACAAGTTGCTAGGATCGTTCATAGTGTCCAGTAGGTTTTCTCTGACCTGAATAAAAATTTGTCTTGGTATCTCCTCCTCCTCCTCTTCAATTTCCATAAATTCAACCATTGTCTTAAATTATTTTACTTTTAAGGGACTGTTATGGGTCCCTTAAAATATTCAGATGAAAATGGTTGCTAAGGACCTTCTAGCAACACATAAGGGAATATTCAGGTAGCTTAGGACAAATACTTAAAAATTAAAGGGTTGTCCCCTTAAAGGTTAAGTTCGGTTTTTTTGACACCTGGACCTTATTGTTATGATTAAATACGCTCGTAGACTCACCCAGACAATTTTGGTGGAGCTCGGAGCCGTTTTCGAGCAATTTAGATCCATCCGACGGCGTTTTTTCTCATGCCATAGTAGCGGACGGGGCCAGAAATCGAAGCCCCTAAATTAGACATTATCTGCTGTGAAACTCGCTCATTTCACCTACATGTTATAAATGAATGGCCAGTGTTATCACCATGTCAGCTCAACTTCGTTGTTATGGTCATTCGGGACTTTACAAGGATGGGTAACTTTTGGTGACGTCATAGACGTGCGCCGCAGGACCCCAGCTGAGAAGAGACGCTGTTGTTGCTAGGCTACACGGCAACACGGCTATTTTTGTGCAGCATGGCGGAATATTTATCCGATGTAGAAGTGTCTGACGACGACTTTGAGTATAATGGATGCCCGTATCGTTTTGAGCCAGAATACACCGACGAGGAGCTATTTGAAAGGAGGATGCAGAGGGAAAGAGCCGAACAGCTGGCCAGAGAACGAGCAACCACTGCACGTCCACGAATGGGGGCTAACTGGTGGTGTTGTTGTGGACATCGCATGAGTTTCACAGCAGATAATGTCTAATTTAGGGGCTTCGATTTCTGGCCCCGTCCGCTACTATGGCATGAGAAAAAACGCCGTCGGATGGATCTAAATTGCTCGAAAACGGCTCCGAGCTCCACCAAAATTGTCTGGGTGAGTCTACGAGCGTATTTAATCATAACAATAAGGTCCAGGTGTCAAAAAACCGAACTTATCCTTTAAATCTCCCTAAGGAAATCCTTGGCGTGATTTTATGCAACTATTTTTATTCCGAAGGCATCCTTAAAGTTAAGGGAAACTTGTGCTTTTATGCAAACGGGCACAGGTGCTGAGCTTTTAAATGTTTATACTCAATAGATCTTAACTTTGACTTCCTCCCTTCTGTGTTGGTATGTTGGTATGTGCCGGCTGCACTCGCCAACTCCTTGGTGACTTCATTACTAAATGAAGCGGCCCCATAATTCCACATTGCCTCTGTGATGAATGCTGTAGCAGCAGTCTGTGAGGCAGCAAGGGTGGGGGCAGGTAAGGGGGGGGGGACACGGCGTCCTCCCTACCTGATGACATGCAAGGTTTATCACGTTGAGCAGAGACATGGTCACCTTACCGCGGGCCTCATTGTGACAGCCAGCAAGTCACTGGAGAGCACCATTGGAAATCAATAAGCCTCTGCTCTTTAATTGTTAGAAAAAAGCTTCCCTGTTTACAGCATCACATCATCAGTCAGGACAGGCTGACTTTCATTTATTTTTGCCTTTTTCCTCTCTGTCTCTTCCTCCTTCTGCGACGCTTCTCTCTCCTCTGTGGGATGTGCTAGCTGGCTGATTGTTTGGATTACGTAACGGGAGCTGGCTGGATTTTATTTTGGGGGACCTGTTTGATATGTATACAGAAAGCTTTTCTGATTAACTTCAGGGTGCTTAAGGCATTTGTGTGTCTTATCTCGCTGAATGTTTGCCTCAGTGAGAGCTCCTCCACTGTTGTCTCGTACTAACAGAGGACATGTGCTCGCTTCTGTCCTCTGTTGACTTCAAGATGCAACTGCTCCACTGCTTGCTGTGTGCCGAGGAGGGAGGCAGGTGGTTCCCGTCTCTATCTTGATCTCACAGCAGTCCTGTATACTGCAGACTGTCTGCTTTTTTTTATGGCCTTTTAGAACCAATTAATACCTTCTCCAGACCCAGACAGGTTGCATGATGTCTATAATTTGTAGATAGTCCACCCAAAGTCCCACTTTATATTTGATGTTCTGTATGAGTTACACACTGAGTGCTGTTGTTGTTCATGATGGCGATGAAAAGTCTAAAAAAATTTAAAGAGCCATGCAAAGTTTACTTGAAAATGAAAAGCCTTTTTTACATGACTCAGAATCTTGGTTTAAAACTGGTTTTTAAACTTTTTGTACTCAAGGCAAACCAAAGGGCAAGCCAAGAGCTCAAGGCACGCCTATATTCATATCTGTGCAAAGTAGTCTCTTTAACACGTTTTTATTCAATAATGCCATTTTTTTTTTAACAATTTAAAAAGTAATTTAAGAATTCATATGAAACTGCTGAAGCAACAGCACACCCATTTAAACAAGACAAGGTCACAAAAATGAGGAAATTTAACTGAAAAGAGGGAAACCGAAAAACTGGAGTTTGCTATTACAGTAGGTTTTAAAGGTACTATATTTTTGCGGGGGGGATAAAGAATTTGCCTCTTTATTCGGAAATGAGGGCATATGGAGTGCTTATGTTGTGAATGAGAAATTAATTTATAAATTTTTGTGTAGTCGTACATTCATATATTATTTATAGCTGTCATAAAATCCCGCGGAACGCCTGGACGTCCCTCAAGGCACTCCACAGTGCCTGAGCACACTGTTTGGGAACCACTGATTTAAACTATTGGGGAATTACCTCCTCTATTTTCAGTACAAGTAGTTTATTTTCTAGTTAAAATTGCTGTTTGGCCACTAAGATCTGGGATATATGTATATTTAAAAATATAAGTTGATAAATATTAGCAAAATGTAGTTAAAGTATTACAGAACTGGTTTTGCCTTGTTGACTGATGTATTATTATATATGGCATCATCATTAGATTATTAATACTGAAGCATCAATGTGTAAGCACCATGTTACTGTTGCCTCAGCTGTAGATGGTACTTACTTTGAATTACTTTACAGTTTTTTATACCTGATCACCAGATAAATCTGAGGGGTTGTGACATGATTAATGAGAGAGGAAAGAAGGAAAAACTGTCTTGGTACACATCCGTTTTTGTACTTTCCTCTAATTTTTGTTTTTGGTGAGACGTTGGATCATTTGAACTTTTATTAAAGGTTTAGAAGGGGAAAAAAATCGCTCTTTGGTTGAGCTGTTGACATCGAAAGGTGACCCCACTACACATTGCTTTTTGTAAGATGTCAAAACCAAAAAGGTTGGAAAACCACTGGTTTATTCTTTAACATTGTGTATTTTAAACACTATTATCCATTGTGTAAAACAGAGCAGTTTGGCCTCATGCCCTCAAAAATTGATATGCCCTGCAGCCACACTGGCCTTAATTCCCTGCCCTCACTGCCCCAGCTGATTTCACCTTTTTCTCCTCCGCCTCTTTCCTGTCAATACAGCTTTTACTCACTTTTGTTTAGATTCTGATTGGGCAACATTAAGTGAAACACTGTGCACATTACCAGTGTTGGATTAGATTTGGAGCCTGGTATGAAGAGCTGCAAGACTGGACTATTTAGGTGAGACAGAGAGAGCGAGAGACGGAGCACTCAGGACGAGCAAATATGGACGGAAGTGTTGACGTGATATAAACTTTCATTGCTGATGAATCCTGGTGTTACTCTACAGTTCTGTGGTTTACACTACAGACTAGATCCGTGTTATGGACGCTCGTCTCTTCTTCATTGCGCTGCTGGATGCGCTGCCTCTTTATGGAAGCTTATTACCACCAATATGATTAAAAAAACAAATCATGCAAGTCATTATAATGAGAAACTCATTCTCAAATGAATGACTTCTTATCTCAAAATAATGAGTAAGTTTCTCAAAACAACTTATCTGAAAATAATTACTCTCTCAAAATAACGAGAAACTTTCTCATTACTATTTAATGACGTTTCTTATTTTGAGACACTATCTCATTTATTTTACATTTTATCGTTAAATAGACTGACTTCAGACTGACTGCCAGTGTCCGTGTACTTAACGTTAACAAATTAGGAAAAATTTGAATAGAGATAAAATCATCCCTAACTGTTAAGTTAGATTCATTACATTATTTCTGTGGACTTAAAATCATTGTTTTGTTTGATGGCCTTGCTGGCCTGGCATTTGACTGTTGTGCCCTCAAAAAGGTCAAGTAATCTTGCCCCTAAAATGATGAAACTTCTGGCCTGGTGCAACATCTATTAACTAAAGATGTCAAATAAAGCTAGGAGAGTAGAAGGTACAGTATTTCCCCCTGAGAAGTATTAGACTGGAAGTATAAAACAGCATAAAATTATATTGAGTAAATGTACTTAGTTATTTTCCACCGCTGTGAAATATTTAAAATATATAAAAATCACCTTGTAATGAAATTCACTAGATATCTCAAGGTCTCAAAGAAACACACAATGCACCTTTTATGCTGTGATACATGGCAGGTTCTGACCCCCAGTTTGGGAACCACCGCCTCAAACAAAACAGCTTCATTGATTAAAAATATATCATAATAGGACTGACCATCTCAGCCAAATTCACAACTTTCTCATGAGAAGCCCAAAGCTAATAGTTACGCTGTTTCCACGCTCTTTGCTCCATCTGTGTCTCCACAAGCTTCTCCTATTAGTGTGTTACCTGGGGAGGACCACAGCTCCAAAACTCTGATTAGGCCCTCTCTGGCTAATTAACTGCTCGGGCCACAGTTGGCCATTTGCAGCGTTTTAATGGAGGGACGATGCCGCAGCTGTCCTTCGTCCGTCATTCATCTGATTTGTGCCCTTTATGCCACAATTTGTGCCATAAAATTTATAAATAGCCAAAGCTAGCATAGCATTTATCGCTCTCATTAAAGTGACAGAGAATATGGTGCACACCACATCTTCATGTAAGCAGCAGAGGAGGCTGCATTTTAATTGTGAGACAGAGAGGGAGAGTGAAGAGGGCGTTTGTCCTAGTAGGAGAAATTCCTGGTGATTCCTAGAGAGAGGACCTAATTATGACAATGTTGTGGTACTTTAAAATGCCGCAAGCGGGGCTGATCACTGTTAATTTTCCTCTGTCCTCCCTCTTCTCTTTTGCTCTCCGGCTATTCAGGGCAACAGGCTGCTTAATTATTTATACCTATCTGTTACGGTATGAAAATCGGGAGGACACTAACATGCATACAACAGAAGGAATCTAATATTCACCCCCTTGAGTGTCGAGTTTAGACTTTAACTCCGACCAAATCCTTCACTCTGTCTGGTAACAGTGGTTGGGGAATGGTAGCATTCAGTTGAATCCTGAACAGATGGCTTATGTTGTGTTGTACCTGCTCGCACCTACGCATTAACATGAACATACTCTTGAAAAAACACATTAAAACATTAAAACAGTATATTTACCCACACACTTGCTCACACAAACTCAAGGCACTATAGTGGCTTCCAGTTGTGGTGTGTTCATTGTCCACTCTGCCCTCACGTGCGCATAGAAACGGTTAAAGTAGCAATGTGTTACATGAGTACAGCAGTCCAAATAGCATGTTGGAGCCTAAGACTGTACATTAAATGGTCTATGGTTGAAGCAAATTGTCTCCGCCCACCTCCTCTTACCGAGACTCAAGGAAGCTCAGGCAGGCTGCACGAACACTGCAGGAGGGCAAGACGACTGCAAAATTGTAATATAACAAAAAAAGTGATTTAAAGTGTGTCATTCAGCGAACATTCTGCATTCATTTGAACTCTAATTAATGTTTAACGGGCAAACAATAACACAAGTAGCACATTTAGCATGTTTCCTGTATATCTATTGACATATTGTGGTCATTTCATGATTTATTACAGCAAATATATTACAGATTTCTCCTTTTAATCTTATTTTTTTTCTTGAGTAGTACTGCTGGATAATTTTGAAGTTGTTTGGTTTCCTCTCCAGGCCATCTTTTATATTCCACCTGCGTGAAATTCTGCAAAAGCATGTTTGCAGTACACATTTTTGCACCGCTGTACACACATGCATGCACAAATAAATTAAATATACACAGTGTGCTGTTTTGGGGCAATTTTACTGCCAAATCTTCCTTCTAGTTCATGTTTCAACCCCTCTTCCCTCTCTGGATGTTTATTTCCAACTTTGTTCTCTTGTGTGTGTGACCAGCCTGCACTTCTTTTCCTTTTTTTTTTCTCCAGTCCCTCCCGAGGGAAAGTGGATAGCACATGTGAACGGATCACTTCTGATTAGTGGGGGTGCTTTAAAAAGACGCCTGTAGTGTTTTTCTCCAGAAACAAACAGTGGTGTGGCCTCCCCAGGGAAGACTGCCATTTCCTTGGCACAGCACAACCCCCGAGAGAAGTTGTTTTATCTCCCAAGTGCTGTTAACTTTGGGCTTTAAACTGTGCGCTTGCCGATGCCTTGTTTTTCACATCACAAGATGATGATATCGCGCAGGATGGCGACAGAGATGATTTAAAAAAAAAAAAAAAAAAAGACTGTTGGATTCAGCTTAATCTTGTCTACACAGAGGATGGCTTTTTTTAATTTTGCCTCACAACATAAACTCACTGTCATTCAATTGTCACCGCAAATTTACATATAAAGTGTCTGATAAGCACATTTGTGTGTTGCCAATGCACGTTTGCGCAATTTGTAGAAAAACATAAAGGTTGGAAGAAATTTGACTTTGTTTTGAATAAATTTGAATCATCTGGCATTTTGTGTGAAAAGAGGCAGAGTGTGGGGAGATAGGAGAGGTAGGTAAATAGCACGGGTGGGGTGGGGAGCAGGAGCAGGCGACTGATTTGCCTCCGTTCTGTCGGGAGGATTTACGGTGCGAGTGTGTTGAGCCATCAATCAATTGTGGCGCACTCCAAGGACAACTTTGTCTCTTTATGCAATTTGTAAGGCTGTCCAGTCAAATTGATTCCTTAACCAGGAGCCGTCCAGCTCCCAGAGAAGAGTAAAACCCCCCTGAAAAGAACATCAACCTCTGTGTTTGCTGTAAACCAGACAATAAATGATTGGACTGGTGATGTCGATGGCCAAATATCCAACTGCAAAACAAAGTGGGTGACATAAAAACAAGATTAAAAGTGATCGTAGAAGTGATTGATTAAAGGTGATAAAATGGAACAACTGAGGATTGATGCTGTCGAGTCCCTGTGACAAATGATTCTGGTATTATAATTGTTTTACTCTCAGTCCTTCATGGATTATATCTCCAGAACAAAAGCAAATTATATTTACAACCAAAAACTGACATTTAACGCACACACTTGAAGTATGGAGATATTAGTTGTGCAATTTTGGTCCCTAGCACTCATCATTTTTAGAATTGGTATCAACATGTGAGATTTGTGACTTTTCACTTATAAGTTACACATCTTTTTAGCCATGGTAATGGCATAACTTTATTGGATGGCACCATGGTGTAAATTCAGGGGGTCTTGAGGGTGCTGAGACCCCTTGATTGACAGATGAGACCTCTTTAAAGCCTCAACAGCAAAATTTTGTCACTTGCACTTGACACTAAAATTTCTTTCAAAACCTTACTATGTCAATTTGTATTATGCTCAAATTGCAAAACATTTATGCACAAATACAACATGAATACAGACAAAAATGTGGTGTTTTTCTCTTATATTGCCATTGAGTACCAGGTTGTTTATGATAAGGCCTTCTTCCATGATTGGCTGCTGCAAATGGTCTACAATCTAAATGTTGCGTAGTTTAGACTATCATTACACTGTACAACCCGAAGAGCGGATTTCTCTCCTTTCACATCATGGTTACACTCTTCTTTGTTTTGATTTCAGCTTAATATGTCAGCCATTTTCCACCCTGCTCTCTAAACATCAGCATCTGCAAAAAGTCGACCTCTAACCCTAACCGTCGCACTCTTGAACCTTGCATGTCTCTCTTCAGTCCTCAGCAGTGTATCCTTACTATGGTTTGAATCAGATAAGTGTGATGTTATTCATACCACCTAAAAAAAAAAACTGCCCAAGAATGGTGGCTGTGGAAACCCCATCCCATCATTTCCTGCTGAGCACACACTCAGTCTTCCTCATGTCGACTCTGTGGTGATTTGGGACGTTTAGCGGACAATAGGAGAGTGATTACAGAAACAGGCTGTACACTTGAATAATTGATGCCGGAAATCGTGCTCAGCTTTTCGGAATTCATAATGATGCCCCTCCTTATCCTTTACCCCAACACACACACACAATCTCACACACACACGCGCCGAAATATTCAATTTGTGTACAAACACCTACGATAAACTGCTGTGACTCACTTGCCTGGGTGCAGTGATCACATTAATGCAGAAATAATAAAAAAAAATCCAACATTAATGGCATATGATGAATTACACTGCCGAGTAAATGTCTTAGCATTGCTTTTAATATGGTCTTTAAGATTTTAGATTAGCATCCCCTCATTTTTCTGCTGTGAAAATCAAATTCAAAGGAACATTTTCCTTCCATTCCGCTGACTGAAATGACTAGAAACATAAATATAGAAACAAATTGAGTCAAAGATTATCTAATGGAGCGTGCGTCAGCGCAGTTTGTCACAAGCTTTATATAAGCGTATTGCTCAATAGCTGCAGTTCTTTAACTATTGAAACCATTTTATTTACCAAATGGCACAAGTTCTGAGCCGTTGCAGTGTACTTTATCATTCATTTAAGACTTTAAAACATTCTGCCACTAGTAAGCCTTTGACAGCTGGCACAAGACACATATGACATCCATGTGAGGAATGGCTGAATTTGTGACAACAAATAGCCTGAAAATATAGTTCATTTCAGTTTGATCAGGAGAAAAGGCGTTCCATCTGAGGGCTGTCTGACAAACAGCACCATGACATGTCAGCCTCGCTGCACATTTTGTGTGTGATAAGACAAATCTAGAGGGAGGGAGATCCAATATTAACAACAGTGGTTTCTTTCACAAAAGAGATCTTTTTGGATGTGACATCCCTGGCAGCCATAGCAAGATGTGAAATATCACTGGTTTGCTGTTTTGGGCTCTGGACCAAGTTTCCCAGCAAGGTTCTCAAATTGGCCTTTAGATTGTGAAATATTGACTAAAAATACGCAATCAAAAGTAATGATTTGGTATTTTTTCAGTCAAGAGTTGCTACATAACTCTACTTAAACAGTTTAATCTGTGATTTTGCAAAGGTCGCCTAGGGTTCATGTGACGTAAAATTCATCAGTGGATGTATGCTGACACTCTGTATGAACATCTCAGATTTGTTGTGACCTTGCAGACTTCTCTGCGGACTTGTATACGTGGCCACTACACTGATCCTGTAAATGCCGATCTACTGCACATATGTGGAACCTGTCCATCAAGTGGACTCCAGGACTTCTGGTCCAAAAATTTGTGCCCAAACCCACGAAGACCCAAAGATGTACTACCTGGACCCAAACCTCACCCTTCTACTATTTGAAAGCTGGGGCAGCAGAACTGAACTGAGAAATGCAGGACCCAAAAGTCCCAATTGACATGATTTGCTATTACCAAATTAATATTAATTTACAAATTGGCAGAACAAAACTTTGTGTCACACCTAATGTATCGTTAGTGGCCTTCTCCCTTGTGCTTGGCTGTGACACATAATCCATCCTCTTTGCCAATAAAGCTGGTAAAGTACATCGTAGTTTTCTGTTATTTCACACACGCAGCACTTCCATCACGATCAGCTCTGTCTGATCACGGCTGGGTCCTCTCAGAACCACTTGGGTATCAAACATAATGTTAAACAGATCCAGGACCCGTTTGGCAATAGAACAGGACCGCGTCTGTGGTGTCTGCAGATGTCCTTGCATCCTTTTCGTTTGGGAGTATAATCCAGCCTCTAGAAATGAGAGGCTCCTAAGATAATAAAAACCTTAAAAATCAACCAAAGATACATGGTGTCGTTGCTGCAAATCACCAGAAAACTCATCTGTGAACATGTAAAGTAAGAGCAGGGTAGAATTACAAATGTAGACATGATGATACAGATACACCAGGAAATAGGTGTGACAGCTATAACCTGATAATAAGACTTGACCTCCATTTTGTTTCACTGCAGTGAACTCAACATTGCGTTTATGTTAGCTGATTTCTTATTTCGGGGATGTTTTCTTGTGACTGTACCAGTTGGGAGTGAGTGATGCATCTGCTACTACAGTCGTTCTGAAAGTTGTGCGATCACAACTTTCATAACAAGTTGCGATCGTACAACTTTCATAACAACTGCTCGATAGGATCTGTTAACGCTTCTGACATTGATCAAAGACATATCGGTTTAAGAGCTATTTCATCAAATCAACAACTTTGTCAATATCATCCACATTTGTCGCCATTCTTTTGTTTTGTTGCTATTTTTCCTGCATATAGATAGCAAACAATGTTTGGAAGGTAGCATCCTCAATTTTAATCCTGCACAGTTTGACATCTGCTGAACTGGCCTGATGGTGACTAAACAGCTCCCTCTTGTGGAGAGTATGCCTGCTAGATATGAATATGAGAATTTCTGAATGAATTAAAAGCCAGGTCCATTAAGATAATTTAGTCCTGACTGTGAGAAATGCACATGACAGCTGTGTGGACAGGAGTAGTTTGAAAGCCTCCCCATTCCCACAGTCATTCATCCTGTTTTAAAGTTGTCATGCTCTGTTGTATTAAAAGGCCCAAGACATGTTGCACAGGATTTTTCTGTAATTGGCCTCTATGGACAGATTCGATTAGTGACTGCCTGTGTAACCTATAACCTTTTCTTTGTACCAACTAGCTCTAAACTCTGTTCAGGGCCAGGGGAGTTCACAAGGAACAAATGAACAATTCATGGACCCAGCTGTGCTCAGATTTCAGTCAACAGCTCCCTGCTCCACCCCGCTGGCGCGAAATGACAGAAAAACAAGCGATTTTGATCAAAAGAAGCTCCATCTAGACTACTGGGAGCAGAGGTGCCATTCCACCCCATCCCTGTTTCAAGGCTGTAGACTTGGCTAAAGTGTGATCTCCAACCGCTGCGCTCAGAATAGCTTTTTGTGGTTCCTGTCTGAAGCACTGGACATCACAGCCAGCGCTGCCACTTCTGGCTCCATTAGAAAGTTGGTCTTTGTTCAACTGGGTCTCTGGCTGCTTATTTGACATTCTGCTCACCTGTGCATGTGCCAAGCGAGACATTGTGCTGCTATTGATTGGCCAAGACCTGGTCAGTCAGGATGAGTGTGCGCCCGCCAGGTTATCAGTGACATCACTCCTCGGAAAAGCAGCGTTCGTCTCTCCTTTCCCTTATCGATAGTTTGGGGAGTGCATTAAGAGTGGCTGCTCAGCCTGATTTATTGAGACGCGCCAGCGCCTCTCTGCGCACCCAAAGGGCACCGGGTAACAATCCAGTCTCACTTCCTTTCCCTGCAAACAGTGTTTATTTACTCACTCTCAGGGAGGCAATGAAGGCAGCGCTGACAGACAAACAATCTTATGATGCAGCCTTCATGTCAGGACTGGATTTTTTTTCCTTTCCCTCTCCCTCCTCTCCATTCTTCCTCCCTCCAGAATGTCTCAGTCAGTTGTCAGTCCTTTTTCCCTAGCCATGGGCCCTGTTGACACAGGAATCCGTCACTCCTCACACGGGGGAGAGTGGGACATGTTGGGGCCATTACTATTCATGAGGCAGTGTGATCCACTCTGTCACCCGTTGTCAGCAAGAGGTGTCTGTCTGCACCGCCGCTCCCCTTACTCTCTTTATCAGCCAGGGGTGGCTAATGAGAAGCACCAGGTTAATACCACCACTAGAACAGCAATGGCTTTTAAACCTCTTAATTCATTTAGACACTGCTAATTGAAACCCATGTGAACTACACTCTGGACACCATCCATTTTCCTGCAAGCTAACGCTGAAAGGCAAGTGTGTGTGTGTGTGTGTGTGATTTTGATCAAATTTTTGAAACCGATGCCAGGATTAACTCACCTTGAGCCAGATCATTTCCCTTATTTGAATTTGCATCTTTCCCCTTTTTTTCAGTAATTCCCAGCCCTGCACATGGTAGCCATTAATACAAAATTAAAGGAGCAATATGTAGCAATTACATGTGCCAAATAGTGAGTTAGAGCCATAGATGGTAGATTAAATAGGTTGAAACCCAATATAATGCACAATCTGCTTTTAAAGCAAGTTGTTTCCCCCTGTCCCCTCCTCCCCAGAATCCAGGAAGCTAAGGCAGGCTACAGAAACTCTGCAGGAGTGCAAGACGGCACAAAATTCAAAATTGACTAAAACAAGTGATGATGAGTCCGCCACTGTAAAGTCGGCCGTTTTTAACTGTCAGTTGTCTGTTGTTATTCGAGTTCAATGACTGCCTGCCTTGCTGCCTGCCAGACACCATTAAGATATTGCTTAATTTAACCATGATGAACATCTACTTTTAAAAGATTAGTATTGATTTCTTATGATTCATAAACAGACAGTAACTCATTTGGCGAACATTCATCAAATAATAACGATTTATCATTTCATTTTCATTTGAATTAACGTGAAACAGCCAAAGGGTAGGGTTGGGTATTATTTGGGTTTTATCCAATATTGGTGCTAAAAGGATACTTTTAAAATGGTACCACCTGTGCCTAAATGGTGCCTGAACAGACACTTTTTAAAGAGGGAGCACAAAATGACGGTTGAGGACATAAAAGAACATCTTCTTTTCATTGTTAAGGAAAATTTGAACTTGGAATTGAACAATATGACTGTTAACAGTTTAAAATATACTTAAATTATGACACATCTCATCTAGTGTTTCATATCTGTGCTCTCCATCTCTCTGCTTACAAGTGTGTCCCGTGTGCAATGTATTTTCCCAGGATGGCGAAGTAAAGTCATGTAGGTCATGACTTGGCCATCCAGGGAAAAAAATCTCGTCCTCTATGTTGCCAGATGCTTCTCCCCCTTATAGGCAATTGTTTTTAAATGTTGGACATCCCATCTGCTGTTGGAATTGTTGCAAGTGAAATTATAACCACAATTTAGCTCAGCATTTTAAACATGTTTACTGTGGCTACTAGTGGAAGGCTGCCTACTGCCAGAGCCATGTAGAGTGAGTGTTGCTGTACTGTCAGCTAGGTATGTGATGGTGACGTGTCTGTATATCTGTACCAGAGGGCGACTATTTCAATAGACAGCTCAGGCGAGTGGCATTGAAATGAGGCACCATCATTTGTGTTGTGATTCGGTCTGGTAGGTATTGGTTAGATGGGAACCTTGGTACCCGACCTTAGTTATGGGTCGGAATAGAAATTTAAAAACAAGACACCATGAGGGTAGTGTTGTTGTCAGAGAATTAAGTATTTCAACTGAGCATGTTTCCTTAATATCTGATGACATATCATGGTCATTTTATGAATGATCACAGTAAATATATTCCATGTTTCTCCTTTAACGTACCTTGAAGCAGATAATTTTCCTTTTTTGAATTTGCATCTATTCTTTTTTGAGCAATTCCCAGCGTTGTGTGTGATAGCCACTAAGCCAAAATTAAGCCTCGCTTGGAAATGTCAGGAGACAACCACAACCAAATATACTTATATAGAACCAGCGGTGACATGCAACACCAAAAATAACCAGCTTTGGAAAGTCGGAAGCATCTTAGCCCAATTACAGCGAGTAAAAACAGCAACCATGACTAATACTAGACAACCTCCTGGATGTGGCAAAGTGTAAATTAAAAATTCACCCCGCAGTTGTCAGACATGACTTAGTCATCCTGCACTTGAGTGTTTAATCAGCATGCAGTGAACACTGTGGGCTCGTCGACTAAAACCAGAGTTCTTACTCTCTCTCCCTCCACCTCCTTCAGCCTTCATGCATATTTATCCTCGCAGCTTTTGTCAATGCTGCTGGAAATGAATATTGACAACACTGTGAGGGCGTTCTCCATCCCACCACACGGTCAACTTTGAGGCCTTTCCTTTCCTGTCTGTGTGTGAGATAGCTGAGCAGAAAACATGCAGGCTTGGTGTAGTTACAAAATTTTCAGTACCGGTGCAATACCTTGGCTTTGATACTGCTTCCTGAACAGTACCTATTTTTTCTAATAAATCCATTTTAATGAAAAAGAAAATGACACTTCATGGCAGAGGTCTTAATAATAAATTAATCTTAATAATAATTTTCGGGCTAAGGACCCCCTAGCTGAAAGAGACACAGCAGAGGTACCCTTACTACATTTACTGCATTGAATATTTTTGGGTAGGCCTGTGTCAAAATCTTTTTTTTTTTTGCGATATGTGTGATGTTTTTTCTATGGACATGTGCTAAATGGCACAAGTAGGCAGAACTGGGGAGAAAAACAAACGAGGGGAGAATCACAGATTCTTGAAAAGTCTTCTTTCGATCATTTTTAAATTAATATTGAAATTGTGGGACCAATAATCATAATAATAATAGTAATAATAATTATGATAATTATATAGCTAATTGGCCAATATGTTTACATTTTATATAGGTAACTAGTTTGGCATTGTTGATGGGGTCCGCACAGTGATTTAGTAGGTTAGCTCGCTTTTGTCAATGTTGTGTGAATTTAATGTTCTTGGTTTTCTTTACAAATAAGTTGATAAATCTTTGGTAATATCTTGGATTAATGTTAATGTGTATTATTTTAAATAAAAAAAAAAATCACACAATTATTTGTCAGTCCTTCGGTAATGTCTCTGAGGGCTACCTAAGGGTCGTGGACCCATGTTTTATGGTACAATTATTCACTTTAAGGAAGGAAAAAATAAACAACACAATGCTCCCTGTTTCTAGCTGCAGTGCAGTTTTTTTCCTGCATGCTTCTTCAGCATGTAAAGTTAGACAACCAATCAACAGCATCATTAGATCTTGGTACCTGCATGAAGCATCCTTATTGGCTCTCTGACGCAATTGAGATTTACGCCTTAGGTACTGAAATTTGGTATCGAAAGACAAGGCCAGTGCCATAAAAGTATCGATGTCCGGCACCCAGTCCTGTGCAGACTCCTTTTTCCCCTCGCATTTACTGCTATCTTTGATGCATCTTTATGCTACACTGAAGGGCTGTGGCCTAATGATGGGAGATCATTCTATCTACCTTAGACGCAGCTGTAAATATTCAAATGAGCCATCATCAGTCGATGGTGTGAGCGATAACGGGTCCATCTTTTACCTGCCCCTTCTTGTGTGCGACAGCAGGATATATTTAGTTGACTGCATCGTCGTCCCCAAAAGCGCTTGATTTGCCGGCATAAATTTCAGCAGACACACATCCTTCCCGGCGCCTGCAGAGGCGAATGCTTATTCATTTACCCGTTTGTCATTTCAATAGTTATTTTATGGTGGTGCTGTATTAATTGAACTGCTTCTACTGCACAACAATTCAAGGCCCAGTGAATCTATTACAAAGGGAGTGTGCCGGAAACATCGCTGAACAGGCTCACAAATCAGCCTAAGCTGAGAGGGGAACCTCACAATAATGTAACACAATCGCACTAATCTTTCATTTACAATGTGCTCCTTCCTCAGCCATGCAAGGAAAATGTCTTAAAAGCCCAAAGTGGCTGTCATGGAAAAACCAGATTGGTTGCATGGGAGTTCCACGAGATTACTTTGTGTTGGGAGTTGTTGTTGGGCTTCATAAAAGGAAATATTCTATATGTTAAAGAAAATAACATAAGAGACGGTTTTTGCTGCTTGTCATTTGAACTGTCACTTTGGAGGATAGAGCAGGATTGTTTTAAACTTTTATTTTGGTACCAGTTTCAAAGTAGGAAATGTAAAATATCTGGAAAAAGAATCTTATCATATCTTATAGCCATAAAAAATTATTCACTACAGGTAGCAACTTGTAGGGTGAGTGTGTGCATGAGACCTGTCTGCGTCTGTCTTACATGTAATCAGAGCGCACAACTTTAAACAGTTTTAAACTTGATTTTCAAGCTTTGGTGAAATTTTGCTGACTGTGATTGGAGAGGCAGATAATAATCTTACTATTAGCAACTATAAAAGCTTTATGCATAGTCATACTAGTGGAAAAATTAGCTCATGTAATTGGAAGATAAATAAGACAACTGTCAGTCTTTTACTCTTTATTGTTAATATTAGAGATCACTTCACTTTTTTGTTTTTGTGTGTTTAAGTTTTTTAAGTTTAATGTAATATATAATGTACATTTTCATGCGATCCTGAAGAGGTTAATTACAGATTCATATCTGTATATTTTATTTTGCAAAGATCAACATGTCCTAGCCAGACTACCACAAGTAAACACTTTTTCAAATCCTTATTTATTGAATTTCCAGGGACATAATACAGAAGACAACAAGTAGTATATCAAGCCTTCATTCAGTTTTCAAATAAATATAAAATCAGAGTAAAGGATTAAGTAGAAAGAAATGGAGACGAAACGCATACAAAAAAAAAGTGGTAACCTTTAAGAATTAAAAACTTGTAACATGTATAATTACATGGTAGATATTAAAAAAGATGTACACGTAGTGTATGTAGTAGTGTACAAGAATAGAATACAAAAGAAATAGTTTAAATGAACTGAATAAAAATACAATATAAATGGCCTGGGAGTCTCTGTATCACAACTAATCTTAACACTGCATTTATTGATATTTGGGGCCACTTTAGGGCAGCGTAAAAAGCACAACATTAATATTTTAACCTAATACAGTTGTATTAGTATTAATATTATATTTTTATTATATAATAGTATTAATAATCACTCACCTTTTAGCTCTGTTTTCTTCACCACCTCCTGGGGGAAATATCTGCTTCTTTAGCCAAGAAAGGCACCACCATGTTCACGAGCTAATCAAATTCAATTCAGCTTAAATTTTATTTATATACTTTGTTATCACAAATCACCATGTGACTTGCAAGGTTTTGCAGTCTGTACAGTGTGCGACACCCCCTCTCTCTGTAACCCCTTGATCGAGTAAAGAAAAACTCCCCCCAAAAACCCTTTAAACAAAGAAAAAAAAAATGGAAGTGCAACAGAGGTAAGAATGGTAGCTAGTCACTAACTTTGTCTGTGTAGTTTGATGCTAAGGAGGCAGCACACGGTGGGTTAACCAGAAATAGTTTATTGATCCCGGAGGGAGGCTGCTTAAGTTACAGGTGTTCTCATTCAAGAATAGAAAATATATAAGCAGAGACAGAAGTTAAGAAAGGAAGAATTATGAAAACAAATGTGCATCAAATGCTACAATATGTGAGCGCAAATAAATAATACAGCTCCATGTATACGATAAATTATTGCAGATAGTATTGCAGTTGAGTTATTTCACATTACTGTCATGTCTGTTACATGTCTGTCAATATATCAGAACTTTTTGCTGAAAACAGCTGGAAAACAGAGTTGTGAGCTGTAAAAGTAAAACAGTGAACTAAAGACACCGAAATGCTCTGTAGAGCTGGAGAGAACTGCAGAGTTGGTGGGATGACTCTCTGTGGGTGTGACCACAAATGACCTCTTTCACATACAAGTAGTCATTTGATCAGTTTACTATAGCTCTAAGTAGAACTGCAACTTATCTGAACTTATCTATGAAGTCCCCCAAGCAACACATTCTGTGCCTGCTCTGTTGACTTTAAGACTTTGAGAACTGATTTATTTTTAAGCCTTTAGTGTGACAGAACTAACGTGCTCGTATCCCCAATCACTCAACTACTGTCAGTGTCCACATCGTCAGTCTGCTGCCTGTTATCAGTGGCATTTTTGCTCTGCTGTGTAACTTGACATCACATATTCAAGTCATTGATGTTTCAAGCTTTGAGACATTTCCGCTAAACTAAAAAAAAACATTTGAATAACACTAATTTATCTTAAATATGGATTGTAGCTTAACAGTGTTTTGATTTCTCGTTTTCTTAATAAAGCTGGTAGCGGGGGGAAAAAAAAGACAGCAGCCTCTTGCTCGCTTTGTCACTTTAATTCATCTGTTATCTTCTGAAAGACTTAATAATACTTCTGTGACTCAGCACTCCGTTCTCTAAAACAAACAACATGCTCCAGAGCTGATGGGGACATCCAATTTAACTGCCATCTTAATGGAATCTATAATAAGCGCAGGGGCACAATAATGGCAAAGCACTGCATCTTCTGATAACACAGCAAGCATCAAAACCCCTGTGATCACCAAACAAGTCCAGTTTTTTTCCCCCTCTGAGGAGCAAAGAACAAAATGTCCAGATGTCATTGTCAAGTTGCTGGTAACGTATTCCCTGTGGGCTCCTCACAGGGGGCTGCCTCAGCTCTCCAGCGGCCCACTCGCCATATAGAGGTAATCTGCAGTCTGCAGCACAGGGACTTCTCTGCATTTCCTTCCACGCTTCTGAAAACCTCCCCTGACTTTCATTTCACGGGCACCTGTTCCCTCATGTGGTCATGGCGGAGGAGTCGAATCACAAGACTCATATAAGCGCCGGGACTTGTGATCCAAGAAGAGAAAGAAATGCATGCTATATGACGAGCTTGTCTGGTGGTGACATGTGGAGCCGGGCTTCACAAAGACAAATTTGCGCCGGTGTTTGTCATCTGAAGTGGCTGCCTCCAGTGTGTTAGTTTGACGTGCAGCCATGACATGAAAATGATAAAGCAAACATGAGTCTATGAGAGGCCTGGGTCCGCTATGGGACCTACAGGGGCCACAGATGGCTTGATGAGGTTGTAGAAAGGGTGTGCGTGCATCCTTCTTGGATCTCCTGGAAGTCAAAGGTGGAATAAAGCTAAATACAGTACATCACCTCGCACTGTGATATTATTATTCTTCCTAATGAGTAGTGTAAGGGATTACAACAGTAATTATAAAATTACATGTCGGCATAAATCATCCATCCCCTCCCACCTAAATGTATTATTTTCTCCAATTTGGAACCGCACCTGCACCTCTACCCGTTTCTGTAGACTGTATTACATTTTAAATTATGTTGAGCAGCTCCAGCTTTCCAGGTGATTTCCTTAATGAGTGTTGTATTGATGTCTGAGTGTTTTCTTTAATAGTTTACAGATTAGAGAGGCTGCTTTCACCTTTGTTTATATGCGTTGAGTAATGTCTCTGCAGCAAATATGCAGAATATTCAAGCAGCAAGTCATAAACTTGACAGGACAGAGGAAACTCTCTATAGGACACAGAGTTAAATAATTAAATAAGTTACAGCTCCTGTCTCATCATGTGTAAAGGCACACACAGTCTCTCTTTGGGGAGATGCACATCGTTAATCAGAATGTTAATTTTTATTGGGATTAACTGCAGCGATCCTAACTGCGGTCCGTGCATCAGCAAGAGCTAAACTTTTGTTGCCACTGCAGCCAACATCTTGACAGCTAACAACAAAAGTTTTTATGGGTGTTCACAGTTCACCTCCCTCTCCGTGCAGGGCCCGCGACACGATGTAAAAAATATAATGTAATCCAGCCCAAGAGGTATATTTTTAGTTATTATTATTTTCTAGTTGTTTCATACAATTAACCACCCAATTTAATAAAACAGTTCTTTTAAAAAATGTATTGTATGCATTTTAGGGGTGAAGGAAATAATCTTAGATTCATCGCAATTCTATCATGAAAAATTATGAATCTGTGCAGAAAAGTTAATAATCGAGAATTCTGGGACTCTATGATTGCCTGTAACAATTTTATAAGGGCTTGGTTGTACTAGTCGTTGCATATTTATGACATTAGTTGTTTTAATATCTATTTTTGGAGCAGGAAGTGAGCTGCTTGTTCAATGCTAACAGCACTTTGTTGTTCAGACCACAGGGAAAAATAATTTCTAACTTCACAAAAACAAATGCTGGGGACTTATCAAAATGATGGTTGATGTTTACTTACAAATTAACTCACTATGTTATAAATTCACTCCTCAACTGCTTCATGTCTTGTGTCCCCACCTGAACCTCTGAACTCAAAGTCTGTTGCGTTAAATCGCCTCGGTAATGTATTCTTGGTCAAACCAAAAAATAATATGACAAAAATATGTTAGTGATGGGAACAAAAGTACATTTTCAAATGTATTGCGCTGTCATGTTGTATTTGAACATTGAAGTGGCCCCCCTATGAGATGGCAATACCACCAGTGGCCCCAAACCAATTTCACTTTCTGGCCCCTGCAGTACATGAAGCTCAAAGAGTTCAAAGTTTTTTCCAAAGCTTAATGAAAGATGGCTGTAACAATCAGGCAAACTGGGCAAACCAGGCCCGAGCCACGAGCGATGCACGCGACAGCCTGATGAAACGATAGCGACTTTGGCTCCTCAACAAATATTCAAATGAGATTACATGAAAGCCAGAGGAATGACAGACAAATGGACACAAATCGGGTTTCATTTGTTTACTCTTCTGCAATTGTGTTAGGCCCCCCCCCCTCCTCCTGGCTCCAGAGGTAATGATTGTGGTGGGACCAGATTAAAGGCTGTAGTCAGCTGTTTAGTGGGGCTCTGCTAACAGAGATTAGCGGCAGCTGCTTGGCGACAGACTTGGTGGTGGGAGAAAAAAAAAAGAAAACAGATCTCGGCAAAGGGTTTCATTGTCTCAGACCACAACCACCTTGATGAGCAAGAATCCCGACAACAGGAGGCAGTATGAGCATGGAGGATTGGCAGGCTTTGTTTTCTTCGAGGCACATCTAAACTCCTTCTCCTCTTCTGCCCCTGCCACCCGACTCCCCCCCCACCTTCTTGGTGGCGTACGCATGGCGAGTCGTTGCAGATGTTGCCCGTAATGATGCAGACGGCACACACAGTCATACAGAATGGAAGCGGAGCTAGCTGAAATTAGTAAAAATTACTTTCTCATTACCTCCCTCATTGCTCCTGTAAGTAGTCTGAGTTTCCGCACGATTAGGAGAACGAGCTGTGGAGCACCGGGCCTTACCGCACTCCAACACACACACACACACACACACGCACAGACACACATTGGAGGGAAAAAAGTAGGCTAGGTTAGCCTTCAACTATTCCTACAACCCACCCAAACCCTCGTCACCTCATGCCACCTCTCCACTAATCGCTGAACAAGCAGCATGTCAGCGGCAGGAGACTATTAGACTACATGCAGCTGTGTCATGCTTCACACTTGGCCCTCACCTCTTCCTCCTTTATAACTTTAATGTGTCAGCCACTCAACCATCAACCTTTCTCGGGCCTGACGGGAGCTAATTATTGCATGAGCTTCAATGAATGCAGTATGCCCATTTGTCCTTGTCTGAATACAATCAGACTCTCCATCGGCTTGGTTCCACAAAGCCCGGGGCCAAATAAATCTGAATAAATTCACCTGTTTAGCTCACAGGTTATTATGAGTGATACACACAGGCTGCTGTTGCAGCCTTGAACAGAACCTCAAAAGGCTTTAAAACTGAGATGGAGACTTAAAGAGTAGTTTTTTTTTTCTTGTGGGGTTTATAAGGGCACTTAGAAAGAATAAAATCACTGATTTGCAATAGAAACATGGGCTGCAAGAAGCACCCGGGATGAAATTTCTGATTGTGTGCCTGTTCTACAAGCTGCCAAAGCTGGACGACTAAAAAGGGTGCAGTTGGCACGGCTGAGTAATGGATCACTCGAGACGGTCCGGAACAGTGGCATGCCAGGATCGCTTTACACGAAACCCAGGAACAGAGAAAATGCAATGTCCGCACAAAGCACTGCAACAGGAAACCCGGAAACTGGTCGCTTGTGAACCACAGACAAAACTCGGGTTTGCTCCTTTTTATAGGAATGATCGCCTTTTTTTCTATTTTTTTCCCCTCTTTGTTCCGAGTACATGAGTGAAGTGTGCAAGGTGTGCTGTGTAAATCTAGGACATGGCAATACGCCCAGGAAGGCGTTGATAATGTAATGAGTCTCTCTGTGCAGAAGAAGATATGAATTAGAGAGTGGGGAGAAAAAAAAGGTGTCCAACTATATTTGCAATGTGCAACGTGTTCCTGAGCCAGAATCTGCTATTTGTTCACTTCACATGGATTCTTTCACCGTGTTATTCCTCACTGCATGCAGAGGGTGCAAAAACACACATACAGTCTAAAAACAGGTATAATCCAGGGCTCAGCAATGATTGCCCAGTTGCCCAGGGCATGTGGGGCGCCATGTTGGGCAAGTAAATCTAGCAACTCACTTGCCCGACCATGCAAGTGATATATACTATGTTGATTGATTACTCATTAAAGGAATGTGTCATGTAATACAAAAAGGGCAGAAAAAGCTTCTAAAATATGAAGGTTTCTTGATTTTCTCTGTTTATTATCACATTAAACTGAATATCTTTGGGTTTTGGACTGAGAAGGAAATTGACAGAAATGACAAGACATCATCTTGGACTCTGACACTTCACATTTTTCACTATTTTCAGACATTTTAAAGACGTTACACCCTTAGATTAAGCATGAATTTATTGCAGCATTATTTATTAAAGCATTTTGTATGTGGGCAAGTAAAAATTGACTTTGGGCAAGTAGAAGTTTGTCCCGGGTAAAGAAAGATTAGCGTTGAATGTAAAGGTTGCAATATTTTTGGCATTGTCCTTCACTTAAAATTGAAAATGCTCACAATTGATTCCTTATTCCTTATTATCCCTTATCCAACAAATGCCTCAGTTGGACAAAACAATGTAAAATGAGGCAGAATCACCACCATTTCTAGGCTATTCGTTAATTATCAGTCGTTGAGAGAAAGTGTCACTACACAAATGAAATATATTTTAGTTTTGAATGTTTAAATGGTGCTGACCAATCAAACATGCAGCTAAAAGTTCTGTGTGGGAACAGTTTGAATAAAAAGCTGCAGTATTACATAACTGTGATATTCTATGTATTGCTTCATTCATGCGAGAATATTTGTTTCTCAGTAAGAGAATTGATGTTTTT
This sequence comes from Lutjanus argentimaculatus, assembly GCA_034769285.1. NCBI lineage: Eukaryota > Metazoa > Chordata > Actinopteri > Lutjaniformes > Lutjanidae > Lutjanus > Lutjanus argentimaculatus. The sequence goes on along the minus strand of JAWZSL010000018.1, from coordinate 9,102,178 downwards.
AGATGACAAGGTTAAGCAAATCCATACAAATCTATTATTAACAGTTTAGTTGTTTGAGTGCCTTCATTGTCTGTGTTGGCAGATACTCAAGGTTGCTGTATCAGTACTGGACATGAAAAAGCCACCCCTTATCTAATTCCTCGGTATAAATAAACCAGATATGCACACTTATCACAACATTAGAGGAGGTCTGTAATGTAATAATACTATGGATTGTTTTGGTAGATTCTGACATATCACAAGCTGTGAACCTGATCTGTTTTTAGAAGCACTGAACAATATTACACCCACAAAATTAGACTTGTTCTCCAGCCAAAAGCTTGACTGTGACTGTGTGCAGGATACACCTGTTTTAGCACCTTTCTCCGGCTGCAGGACCTCATACAGTGTCAGATGTGTCATTCCCCCGTTTCTTCCAACTGTGTGGTATTTCTTTCTGCTGTGCCTGGTGCCTTATAAAGCATCACCCAAAAATAACTTCTCCACTGGAATGCTGGAATAGGAAGGAATTGTGTTCATCCAGTTAAAATTATCTCCAGTCACTCTCTGGGAACCCACGCAACTCATCCCAAAATACCCCTGCCTTGCGTCACGGCTGGACCTTTACATAGCTTTTGGAGGGGGAAACTGATGCCAGCTTTGGCGAGCGCATGAAGCTCCTGCAGCCCGTGCCAAGGTCTCATGGTGTGGAAGCGGTGCCAGCTGACTCCCCTCCATGTAAATGAAAAGTGGCGGCGTTTTTTATGCGGGTCACGAGGTCGAGTCAGCTGAACTGGACTGTTGATCTCTGCTAAGACAGCTGTTTTCCTAAGCATCCAACTGTGCATGTTCTCTCGGATAAAGCTCGCCATGTTGGGGCATTTGTTTCGGCACCGTGTCACATGATGGTGATGATGTAATGTCATAGCAGCGCATGTGATGCAAGTTACGCTGTATAGCTGTAAAAATGGGATGAACCTCAGGGTGTCGCAGTATACCGGTATTGGCAAAATGTCTGATCTTTAAAAATTCATGGAAAATCCTTAAGGCATTTACTGCATTAAAGAGATTTTTACAAAGTTTCCTTGTAGACCTTTTGTGTCATGCACTGGCTCTTGTGACACCCGTTAACACCTCCATCCAAGAGGTTTTAAGAAATTACAACAAACTTCTGGCCAAATAATAGATCACTAATTGCAGGAAGGAATCCAACAAAACTGGTAATAATTTCACTTACAGTTCACTTTACGCTAACTTGAAGTCAGGTTATACTAACTGTTAGATAACAAGGCTGACAGTAAAAGAATCCCCTGTATATAAGTCACTTTTAATAAGAAGACATCTTCTTCTAACGAAAAAAAAACTATAGATATAAACTAGACTGTGACTGTAACTTTAGCTAATGTTATAGCCAAGCTAATGTTTGCTAACAAGAAGCCAGCTCAATGACAGAACTAGCCTTTTCATGTAGACTGTAAAGTATTAAGCGAGAGATATAAATCATAGACTGTGACCGTAACTTTAGCTAACGTTATAGCTGAGCTAACATTTACTAGCAAGAAGCAGGGTAAACGACACAACTAGCCTTCTCATTTAGACTGTAAAGTATTAATGTATTTATGTATGTAAACTAGACCGTGAAGGTTGTTATAGCTGAGCTAACGTTAGCTAACATGAAGCAAGCTCAATGACATAACCTCTTATTTAGACTGTAACCTCATGTGCTATAAAATAAATTATTTTTTAACAGAATTTATTCTATTCGTTATTCATTTATCCCCGTAAACTCGGCCTTGCAGTGGGGTTTTTTCTTTACTTTTGGTTGCTAAGGTCTTTTGTGCAATGTTTAAATAACTTTAAGGGATTCCTTAAGTATAGGACCAAAATAAGGGGAAAACCCTATTGATTTGAATATTTTAAGGAAACCTTAAAGAGAAGACTTTAGGGTTTTTTTGTGCAACAAATTTTATTATAAGGAAACCTTAGGGAAAGAAAAAAGAATATGACTGTCTTATAGTCTGGTGTCTTCACATCCATCTTTTGTTTTTATAAAAACAGGCATCTGTGGTATTCCCCCAGTAATTTTGTTTCTTATAAGAAAAGTCAGAGCTGTTAATCTTGGTGTGGCTGTAGGGGAACTGCGAGGACGTGGGCCCGAACAGGCCGGGGAACAGCTATCGGGCCTCTGCTCTGGCAGCTGGCTTCAAGCGGTGACCAATAAATGATGGTCATTTTTTAATTTGCTATAGTCTTTCATTGGGCTCGCCGTAGGGGTATTGTAGAACAACTGATGATTTAAGACCATCTTTGATTACCAAGTTGCTCCCCCAGCATTCACTACATTCACTCACCCGGGCCTAATTAATTTGGTATAGATCAGATTCTTTTTTTTTTTTTTTCTTTTTAGTAATTAATGTTGCTCTAAAATGTGAATTAGACTGTTTCCAAATTGTTCTCAGTGGATGGATATGCTTGGATGCACACAGCGAGTTTAAGTAGGCGTTATCTTTACCGTTTAATGGCAGATGTACAATCACAGTGGATGAATACAATTATATTGTATGTTATCTAATCCAGATGGAGAAACAGTGGAGAGGAGGGTTTTGCAGATTACTGAGGAGCAATGACTGAATAAACTGCACACTAAAGTTTATACTCTGTACACATAACTTACTCTATAAGTACTGTATCTCAAACAAAGCCAAGGAAGTACACTTAGCATAAAATATACCCCACTAATTGTTTTATTGCTCAGTTTACGGACAGCAGTGTTTGCTGTACCTTTTGTAAACACAAGGTAGAAGCAATCTCTCACCCATTGCTTGATTGTTAAATATTCCCCAAATTCTGGACAGATACAGTCTCACGTTTTAGTTGCTGTTAACTCTGCTGACTCTTTTAATCTTAAAGATATTTTTTGTTTCTATAATCCAGATGATGGTGCTCTTGAATTACAGTGGCAATTAATCAATCAGTTGTCAACTATTAGATGAACTGGCAACTTTTTTTTTATTATTGTTTAATCATTTTGAGTCTTTTTAAGACTCAAAATGATTTTTTTTTTTTTTAAGACAAAATGTCAGTTCTCTGATTTCAGTAACAGTAAATTGGTTTCCTCCACAATCCAAAGATATTCAGACATTTGAGGATGACGTTATCTTGGGTTTTGGGAAACACTGATCAACATTTTTTACCATTTTCTATCGATTTATGGACGAAACAACTAATTGATTAATCATGAATCATGAAAATGATCGACTGACTAACTGAAGATGAAAATAATCACTAGTTGCAGCCCTCTCTTGAATACTTGATTAATGTCATTACTCTATGTGCATGTTTGCACATTTTCGCATAGAACTAAGGTCTCTTTTTAAGTCATTCAGATTAGTAATCAACAAAAATAACCATAGGCTTATGGAACGCTGTATATCTTTACTTTAATGTTTTCTTTCATGTATAAGCAATTGAATATGTTTATAATCGATAATCAAATAATCATTAATAATAAAATAATAATGATGATAGAGACAAAACACATATTTTCACATTGCAATGTTAATTTAAATACTTATATGAAACATACATTATTGAAGCACAAACAATTTAAAGGAACAAAATAATAAAACAATAAGGCTGCTTGTGTCCACCTGTTCTTATTTAACAAATGGCTCTGCCAAACAAAACAGTCTTACGTGAGCCATTATCACTGCAAGTTTTCTTTTTCAGACCATTTGAATGTTTTTGTCATTTGAGCTAGATATACATGTGCTGCTAGTCTTTACCTGTTTAAATGTGTGGTGTCCAGTAGATCTACAGAATGCTACAGCCCATTTGAGATGTTCATATTACTTTTTGAAAAAAAAGTATTTTATCGTAATTTCAATTTTCAAGAAAATGTATTTATTTATTATTTCATTATTTATTTTTCATAATCTCTGAATTCCTTCCCGGCCCACCAGTGGACCATGGCCCACACTTTGTAATTCACTGATATAGAGTGTTGCAGGAATGAGTCCTAAAATACAGTGAGTTAGCGTATTAGCACTTTTCACTTCACTTGTATTGAAGTCAGTGGGCTTTTTCCTTTTCCTGAAATAAGGTCCGTGATTTTCATGTTTTGTACCATGTCATAAAATTAATTTTGAAGCTCTTGTGTGTCCTAAAAAAGGTGGTTGCTACCAAGTGGCTAAACTAGACTACAGAGGTTATAGAGGACCAGTGATTTCCAAAGTGTTGGCTGGTGGGCCACTGGTGGGCCACCTGCAGGGCCTTCATGACCCACTGGTGGGCCTTGAGAGCTCATAAAAAATAAAGAAACAAAATGTTTTTAAGTAAAATCTAATCCACTGGCCTTTTGCAGTGGGAACCAGAGCGACGCTAACTTTCAGGATGGCCTACAAAATATACGTCATTCCTGCAGCACTTTATTGCAATAAGAAAACCAGCCAAACAAAAAATGGTACATATTATCTAGATAGGGCTTTGAATTCCACAACTGTAACAGGAATTCATTCGGCTTAAGTACTGTATGTCAGCACACTGCTGCCCTGAAACTGATCAAATCTCACTGACAGCCTGACTGACATTTCAGCAGCGCTTTCGGGCATCACAAAACGAATTCTCACTCCTCTAAAGGGTTGGTCACCCTAATGAATCTGTGAACGGGCCTACAAGCTTATTGATACTCAAATAATCTTAACCTGCAGGATTACTCGATCCCGTCTAAATGGCAAGTTATGTCACTATTAATCTGCATTATGAGGTCACTCAAACAAGGTTGACATTTTGCCTGCCTGGATCGCCTCCCTGTCGCTTTGTGTTTGTGATACCAGCCTATGTAAATAAGGGAGCTCTGCTCTTCTGTTCCGCCTTGCCTCAGAATTTGTTTAGGATTAGAAATCTCATTTTGCCCCGAGCCCTGCTTGCTTTAGATCAGTCAGCTCATCTGCAGATCTCGGAGCAGATAAACACTGCCGTTCTCCGGGCCTCAGCGCTTTTTACATTCTGCAATTTGCAGAGAACCAGTATGCTCTGTTCCTGTCACATCACAGGCCGAATGGGGGAACGAGTGTGGGGGGCGGAGAGGGGGGTGAGGAGGCGTTTGCGCACACCTGCAGGTCGTGACAAGTGTGCAAGGCATGGCAGAAAGAGTAAGCGCTCCAGGGGTTATCTACCTAATTTCAAATCCATTCTGGGAGGAAAGCCTGGGCGCTATTCCCATCTTTACAGAAAGATTTAGAGCGAGTCAGTTGACAGGGCAAAAAGGCAAGGACAGCCTTTGTGTGGGAGATGAGTGACAAAATGAGTCATGGCCGTCAGTTGGGTTATGGACTGTGATGAGGAACAAAGAGACTGTAGGCCTGTCAAAGAGGAAAGCCATTAGACCAAATCTTGCTCTACAGGGTGACCAGATTCCAACAAACCAAATGCGGGACAAAGAGTGTTTGTGTGAGACATATTACATGTTGAGATGTGGTCTAAAATTATGATATTTCAAAAATAAACGTTCCTGTTCTTCCCCTTAGATCATAACATCTCTGTGCGCTGTGGTTGATTCAGTTGCACACAATAGACAAGTAGATTCCCAGTCCCCTTTTTGTAGCAGAATTTCCTTTTCTTTGCAATACTGTCCCCATTATCCACCAGGTGTAAGCTTGTAGGGGATCATGTAACCACTTGTGCGTGCGTGCGTGCGTGCGTGCGTGCGTGCGTGCGTGCGTGCGTGCGTGCGTGCGTGCGTGACTCATCAACGGACCTGAAACTTGTCCACAGCTAATCTACTACTGGCAGTCTCCGCCAGGCAACAGATAGTGAGGCACCTACTGCAATGCCACCACAACTGCCACATACGTTGTCCTGAGCTGAAACAAGATTTCAAGCTGAAGCAGCTGTCGATCACTTGCAGCCCCTAGTGGCTGGTTAAGAAGAGTGAGATGTCAGCTGTCACTGGTCGTATAAAAGTTGCAATTTACATCCATGTCTGTACAGACTCATAATGTATGTAGTGAAGACTTTGAACAAATTTAATATGGAACCTACAATTATATTGACCTGTAACTTTGAGGGAATTAAATAGAAGGTGTTAAGTGTATTTTTTGGCAAAATGGAAGTTAAGACTTTACATGTGATTCCAGTGAATTTCCATTGTGAAACATGCTGTCTACACTGTGTGAAGTTGAACTTTGACCTTTTGGATATAAAATGTCATCACCTCATAATTTTATCCTAGTTGATATTTGTGTGTAATTGTGTCATAAGCATAAAGCATAAAGCTTTTTTTTTTTTTTTTAAGTTTGAAGGAAATCCCACTAAGCATTTCTGAGATATTGCCTTCACGAGAGCGGGATGGACATGAGGTCACAGTGACCTTTGACCACCAAAATCTAATGAGTTCATCTTTGAGTTCAAGTGAACATTTGTGCCAAGTATGGAATATACAATTGGAAGATACATATAAGCTGATTGCAAAAAGGTTATAGAGAAACGGGACTCTACAGTATAATTTCATTATAGTTCCCCTTAATCAACTTTATAATCAAATCTACTCTCCCATCACCAGAGGGAGAAGAGAAGACGGGGAAAATATAATAGAACTGCAACTATTAATCAACTATTAAATTACTTGCCATGTATTTTTGATTAATCATTTGGAGTCTTTTTTTTTTAAGAAAAAATGCCCATATTGTCTGTTTTCAGCTTCTAATTGAATATTTTTCTGGTTTCTTTACTCCTCTATAACAGTAAACAGAATATCTTTGGGTTGTAGACAAAACAAGAAAACAAGACAGGTGTCATCTTGGGCTTTGGGAAACACTGATCAGCATTTCTTTTTTCTTTTTTTTTCTTTTTTTTTTTTTTTTTTTTTTTACCATTTTCTGAAATTTTATGGACCAAACAACTAATCAATTGATTGAGAAAATAATCAGCATATTAATCAGTAAGGGACATCTTGTTAGTTGTCCTAAAAATAAAAAAACTCCTGCAATATAGAAAAGCATCACAGCTGTTAGTACATAAACCATGTTTGAAATTTCTTTTTAATTCACATGGTTGCAGTATTCAGTCCATTTTCTCCACCTGTTATCAGCTGTGTGTCTTTTAATTCTTATTATATATGTTTTGCTTTCCACACTATGTATTTGGTTGATCCGATCCCTTCATGTCTGTATTTGTGGCATCTGTGTTTGATACCAATTTCATGTGATTAATTTCAGTGCTGTAGCTCTAAAGATCATTGCCAAATATTTGTCCCATTTTTCTGCTAACTTATTTGTCAACTATATATTGATTCTTTATTATGATAATAAAGGTCTAAATTTGAAAAGCGGGATGCCAAATCTGAGGTTGAGTGACGCCTCCCGCTGCTTTTGTTTTGTCACACTTCTCGGGTGCTGTCATGCGTGGCTCCCCAACACCGTGCCAGGCCCACGCTGCTATTTCTGGGTGCAAAATATGGATGTTACATAATTTTTCTTTCTGTGGAACAAGTTGCACAGGTTGCACCCGGGCCCCTTAACCTCGCCACCACGCAGAAACTAAACTGGAAGGGGCCCGGGCCGAGAGCACTGAGTGTACTCGCTTTGTACGGCACACCAATCTGTTGGGGTTGAGTCAGAATGGCCACCCACGAGCAACTTCCTCTGTATCAACGCAAGCTGGCCGCTCGCTGTGAGACGTCAGCCGCTAATCTAGCATAACAGGGACTGAAAATGAAGCAGACCAGAGAGTGCCGAGGTATTAGCATTTGAGCGTAGCGTGCAGGAGGAAAAGCTTTTTACCAGCCCACTGCACCCATATGGCATTAGCACATAAAATGCCACTGTTGACATTTTGGAGGCTCGGTGCCTCTGTAAGTGCAGGGCATCGATATTAGAGTCATTAGAGAGGGTACTTGATCCCATATTGATGGTGAAACAGTCAAGTGCCACCTAGCCAAAAGATTCTGAGGCTCTGGTGTTACTTCTGGACTGATTTTCCATACTGGGAGGATGAGAAATTAAATGACAAGCCATGATAGCCAGCCCAGGATCCACCTACGCTTAATACCTAATATCTCTTTACCTTCAGTCTCATATTTATGTGGATTTTAAATGTGACCACAGCAGGATTATAATTCTGCAATCATTTCTTCCTCTTAGCTGTTTGATACATGTCATCCTGCTGCAAATCCTTCTCTTGATAGAAGCAACAAATTAAAGCCTGCTTAAAGGTCAGTTAAAGGTGACAGGCACTCATCAGCAGCTCCCTGGGTCTTAGTACGTATGCTTTGTATTGATTTTACTTTTTCAGTGCAAAATGAAACATTTCTTCAATGAGGTTTTGGTCTGAGACCTCAAGGGCCTTGATTAAGTCTGGAGTGTCTAATAAATATATCATGGTCAGTTTTGTGTCATTTAGAAACCACCTTATGCAAACAGCTTCTAGTCTGTAAAAATAACTTGTAAATGGATGCTATCTTTTTTTTTTTCCAAGAGGGCCACAGCTCCTAACAGTCATACAACTTGATTTTAGAAATGTTGTTTACCCAGAAGTGAGTTGCCAGCAGCAACGCTGCATCCCCTGGAGGCATTATGTACCTAAAATCAACTTGTGGCTCTTGGTTCAAGATAACAAGATTCAAGCTGGGTAGCTTTTTAAAGCTTTTTGCCCTAAAAATACAGCTGACTGAAGGTTAAACCACACCATGTTAATACGTGACCCTCTGTTTGTTTTTATGTACCCAGTTTGTCTTAGTTTTTTTTTATGTCAGGGCCCAACGAAACATAAAATCCCCAAAGGCAGCATTGCACAAATATCCTAGTATCCATATGTTATGAGCTTTTGAACAGTGTCAGACACTTGCAGACACTTTCTCACCAGGCTTGTCATTCTGCTCAATCAGAGTTTTAATTCAAGTGATTTTGGAGTTTTGTGGATTGGATGGATTGAGGGTCTTGTAGTACTCACACAGGCCTAAATTTACAAGTATCAGGATCTAGTAGAGTAATGTTTCAGAAGAAAAATTTTAAGAGCCCTGATATTAACTTATCAGTATGATGATGCAGGTAATTAATATTGTTTGCATTCTTAAGAAACAACAACTAAAGCAGATGACATTTACTTTGCTTGTGTTGAAGCTAATTTATCAACATGAGTTAACTCATCTTTTCACCCAACTATGTAACATAATGTATATTTATACCTAATTATATTAATTTAAAAGTGTAACTAACCACGTAAGTCCCTAAACACTTTGGGTTTTTGGATGAAGAAATATTGGATTTACATACAATCAGACAACTTATTCTGTTATATCGTATTGTTCCACATAATTAAACACACATACCGACACATTCTGACCAGGCACCGTGACAATTAAATTAAACAGTAAGAGTCTCTTTCTTCCAGCTCTGTCGGTCCTTCACACTGTAAGTTATAAGATAAATGTAGGCACAATGTGATCATAAGCTGTCAGTCTACACAATTCAATGCATTCTCACCCATAGTGTATATGGAAAGTTCAAAGAGAGATTTCCAGAGCACTTATGATCAATAGAGAGCAGAGGTCCTGAAGTCATGTCAGGGCTAACCTCTGTTCCATTTGCTTTCTTATTCAATGCAATTTCTCATTCAGGCTCTCTGTCATCAGTCTACCTGACAAAATTAACCATACTCTAAGACAAATCATCCACTACAATGTTGTTACTAGAAATCAAAGCCTTACTGATTTCTTTTTAGCCGGAATTTCTGTGATAAGAGAAAGGCAGAGAAGACCAAACGGTGGTGAAGTCTTTAGACAGCAGACACATCTGGATGCCCCGCTCACCTGTGGACTCTGTTCCTTTGTCGAGCCTTGATGTTTAACTTGCAGTGGTCTCAGGCTTAAAGGACCAGTGTGTAGGATTTAGTGGCATCTAGTGGTGAGCTTGTAGATGGTGACCAAGTGAATACTGCTAATATCACCTCACTTTCCCCTTCCAAGTGTATAGGAAAACTTATATTGGCCGTGAAACTTGCCAAAAAAGCAAAAGGTCCTGTCTAGAGCCAGTGTTTAGTTCTTCTGTTCTGTACTGTAGAAACATGGCAGTGCCCTCAATAGATATAAACTGCTCAGTATAAAGTAACAAAAACACAACGAATCTCATTTTGAAGTGGTCATACACTAATGAAAACATTTTATTCCATTTCTGCCATATTCTGCCAGTAAATCCCCCTATGGTTCATACTGGAAAACACTGACAATGTATTTTGTTGTTTAGTTTGGATAAACAACTAATATTTTCCTCTTGTCAAAATGAATTTTAATCCCACCTGCTGATTCTATTTATCATAGTCTAAAGATATTGACTGGAGATGTCTTGTTGACTTGGATCATTGGATGACGCTGTTGAAAGCATCCGCACCTGACAGCCAACAACCGCACCACATCCCACGCGCACCTTTGCCTTTTCCCTCCCATCTCGCAACCTCTCCTCCCCTAAATAATCTCCTGATAAGAAATAACACAGCTGATGATTAATTATAGCCATTGTGCTTGTGGACTGATATACTGCCTCCTCACATCCATCTTTAACCCCCCCCCCCTTTCTCCCCCTCCAGCTCTCATTCTCTTCCACGTGACCACGTTTGGCTGTGAGGATAGTTTTCAGAGGGACATAAAAGCTAGTCAGCTGTAAAGCTAAATGAAAGTCGTTTGCTCTCCACATAGTCCGCTAATGTAACATGCAGCTTTAGGGACTATTGGTCTTTCTGTAGTTATAAAGTAACTCATTCTTAAAGGCGGTGTTTAATAATTGAAAGTGATGGAAGGGAACAAAATTAGAATGGGCATAATTTAATGATTGAGTGTTCATTTCTTTCTTTTTCTCTTTCTCTCCATCCCCCCACTGTCTTCCTTTTTTACCCTTCTCCAATACTGCGCTCAGATAAATGGTGGCGGTAATTTAGTTTTCCATTTGTGTATCACTCTTCATTCAGCGTGTTTTTGGTGGTTGTTGGCAGCGTTTGTCAGTGTGCATTGTTTGTTTCGCTCAATTGATTAAAAAAAGATGTTGTCTCATGCATTGTGACGGAGTATTTCCTCCAGAGATTGCAGAGTTATTACAGAGCGGCGGTCTGGACACCCGTTGATGTATTGTGCTGGGCTTTGGGACAAGGCGAGGTGAGGAGGCGGAGGAGGAGGAGGAGGAGAAGCGGAGCAGGGAGAGGATGGGAGGGCGTGCTCGGTTAGGAGTTAAAGACGGCAAGAAAAACAAGTCGCTCGCAGACACACCAACTTCATCACACACCTCTCAAAATGACAGCGACTAGGACTGCATGTCTTTTGCCATGTTCCATCCCCTCAATCATCTTTCCATCAAACACCCCCTTACGAGTGTTCAGACACACACACGCGCACACACACATGTTACCTTGCTAACAGGTTGTCATAGCGCTGCCGCATGGTTGTCAGTGTCAAGGAATCTCCACATGTCTGGGGTGGAGAATGTGGAGAGGATAGTTTGTGTTGTCAGTGACAACACCTTGTCTGAGTTATCCCAGGATGTGAGACCGAACAATATTGCAGGAGCAGAGAGTCACAACACAGCCCAGGCGGGATGATAATCAGTGTGATCAAATGTCTGAAATGAGTGTGAGATCATTCTTGGTAACGTCGAAAAGCACGGCGCCAATCCAGTAATAAGATGGCCTCTGTGCACTTCTTTGTTTTTCATGCCGTCTCTTTACCTCCAGTCCAAATTAAACAAGGCAACAAATGTATCTATGTATAATGTACCAATTAATTTGAACTTTATATCAAAAGTGCATTAACCCCAAAGTCAAAAATACACATTTTACTGGTGTGAGTTGCAGAATTTTGGAGATATTTGCCATAAGAGCTGTCTGCCTGAAGTATAGCATAAATTAATTTGCAACCTCAAATATGTTTTGAGGGAAACATAATCTGGCAAACATACCATTTATTAGGACTGCCCCCAATTAAAGATTTTCCTAGTTGACTAGTAATTGTCAGTTTCAGCCAACAGTCGACTAGTCGTCACACAATTCAGTATTAATTTAGTTATTTACATACAGTTAAACATACTGGCAAAAGGGAAATTACACTGCATGTATTGGAAAACAACAGCAGGGAGACTGAACATTTATTTTGTTTTCACCACAGTATAACATCACACAAGTCTATGTTGTTTAAAATAAAATAAAATTAAAAAAACTTCCAACTTAAAAAAAAGACAATATTCACAGACTTCAATATGATAGATGATGTGTACTTACAAATTCATTTGCAAAGATCCAGTCGCTCCATGACGGCTTCACACCTGTCCCCACCTGAACCCACCGTGTCTTCCTCGTCCCCGCTGGAGTCAGTGTGCGGTCTGAGCAGCTGTAACGTTAAATCCCTCCAGCTCCATTAATTTCAGAGGCTGTATCCCACAGGACCACTAACTCAGCTAACTTGCTAATGGCAGCTACGGCACAGTTAACAGCAGTGCGCTGAAAAAGAAAAAAAAAAAAAAGGTTGCAGCAGTCCCCTGGACCTGGAATTTGAGGTGTCTTTTGTTTTTTCCCCCTTATGACTTGACATTGACTAAAACTCTTGGCTCCAACTAACGGTTAAGTCAGCCTTAGTTTTATATCGACATAATAAGAAAATTATGTTAATTGATGAACCTGGCATGTCGCAAAATCCTGAATGAATCAGTAAAAATGTCACTGACACTGACTGTAGATGCACGCTTCCTTCTGCACAGCGATCTGGTTGGTTGGTGTAGTTCAGCAGAAAGAAAATTGTTCCCACATGAAACTACTCACAACAAGCTCTGTGGAGTATCTTGCGTAACCGGTTCATGATTTCTGGAAAAAAAGACGTTGCTGTTGAGTTCATCAAATTTATTTTTTGGTGCTTTGAGGACCACAAGCAGAGTCCCATTTGGTCCTATTATATTTGAGAGGAGGCTGACATCTTGATATCTCCAAAACTCGGTAGCTCACACCAAAGCGATCTAGATGGAAAAATAGAACTACAGGTAAAAGGAAATATATGTATTTTAAATTTTTGGATGAACTGTTCCTTTAAGCTGCATTTTATTTAGCATTATAAAGTATTTATAAACATGGATTTACATGGTAATTCTGCACATGGGAGTTACACCCAGGTCAGTATTGGACAATGTTGTCTGGTACGCAAAGGTGCAACAGTATTCTGCATGAACTTAACATCAGCAAAACCCCCCCAGTAATTTGAAGCCTTAAATATGTGTGCAAGATGGTGATTGTGGCTTTGACTTTGAGAGTAGAATTTAATTTGTATATTTGAAAATTACCTTTCTCCCCCTCAGGACTCAGGTTGAATTTAACAACATTTTCAAAATTAATATCACATGCATTGAGCCTTTCAAAGAGCCACACTCTCAAATTCAACTCTTCAAAAAGCAGATTGTGCCAGAATCCAGGTGCACAGGGAAAGCAGGAAATGCAGGTCAGTGGGCAGGGAGAGCTTGAAGTACATTTGTTTTACTGGCACTGTTCTCCGCTTCTGTGACTGTGTTGCAACGGTGACTGTGTTTACTGCAGCCTAGTTTTTCCTACGTATCCTTATCCTGGCACAACATGAAAGATTTGCGAGGGCTGTCTTGGAAATTGTGGTTTTTGAAAAGTTGTACACGGACTCACTTTGACTACATTTACTGCATATGTTGATTTTTGAACCTTTGATCTACAGTTACTAAATTGAAATAATGTTTGAAAAAGAGCTGATGTGAGCTGAATTTTAAAGGATCAAATGAATATTAATGATGTTTTTACCAAATTTAGAGACATGAGAGCAACAAATACTATTCAAATTACAATCTGGCACATTTAATTCAGATTTAAAGCTCCGAATTTAATTTTATCAAACAGTATACGCACTCTGAACATATAATTCAAAGTAGTTTTAGACTTTTTCACCAGAATCACAGTTGCGTCAATTTTTTATAGTATCTTTTATATAAATTTTAAAGGTATAAAGTTGAAGTGTTCTGAGTGAGCATGAATTATCACAACACAGAAACAAATGAGCCCACAGGGCAGGATTTAATAGAGAGTCTCTCCTCTTCAGGTGGACCAACATTTGACCTAAGTTCAGAAAAAAATGAACGGTAGTCACTGGTGAGAGACCGATAGTTTTACAAGTCAAGACAATCGCAGAAAATCACCATTTGTCATAAAACTATTGAAGTATAGGACTCCACTGAAGCTACAATGCCTGTGTGTTTTTTTTACCGTGATGAAGTTGTACAGTTCAACGGGTCTTGCTCATTCTTTCGCTTCCCAGCTAATAAAAGGACCAAGGGCTGCATGTGCAAGTTGTGACACAGTTCAATCTGTCATCATTGACTACGATTCATAGTTTTTTCCAAAGCGAGGTCCCATGGGGTGCACTGGAAGGGGCTGGGCTTCGCCTCTGGTGTGTCTCGATCAGTCTTTCAGCAGCAAAAGGGATGGAAAAAAAACTTCTTTGCCTTTCTTTGTCATTGTAAGATTTGAGTGATCACATATTTGCTTGACCCAGTAGTCCTTTGTGGTTGATTTTTTTTCAACTTTTTCCCTCAAAAAAAAAAAAAAAAAAAAAAGAAAAAAAAAAGAAATGTTGCTTAATCCCACCGCACAGCATTTCATGTTTTCCTGATTGTCTCATGTTACATGTGAAATCGCCTTATTGCTGTCAAAACATCTCAGAGCAGAGAAAAATCATCTCCATTTAGATTTGTTGTTTGTTCCTGCATCTCATGCATTTTAAAATGTGGTCTGAATAAATGACAACTCCTTCAAAGACTGATGTAATACCTTCTGCTCAACATTTTTTATGAAACTGTTTCAAAACATTGGAGACAAATTTGCAAAACTACCCAAATTGACTTTAACTTAGATGAAATGAACAGAGAAATGTGATGCTCCCACTTTACACTCTTAGAAATAAAGGTGGTAAGTAGAACCATATGAGATTCTTCACCATGTCCCCATAGAAAACCCTTTTTAGTTCTTGGCAGAACCCCTACCTAGAACCCAACATAAAGGGCTGTACCAAAAACCAGAGATTCTAAAGGAGACCCCCTCTATGATGTAATGGTTCCACCCAGAACCCTCTCTCGGGGTTATATCCAGAATCTTTCTGCTTTGCAATTGTGCCAACAAGAACCCACTCGGGGTACTACTAAGAACCTCAGGGACCTGATTTTTAACCATTCTGACCATTTACACCAAACATTACCTGGTTTGGAACCTGAAAAGTTGGTTGCCAGTTGGAACCAAACAATAGCAGGTTTTCCCTTGGGAACCAAAGTGGATTGTGCAGCACCCTCAAAACTGTTTTTTAATGCGGACTCGTTCACCAGATAGCAGCAAGGTTCGAAGGATTTTGAATGGAAACATTTCAAGAACCAGAACTTGTCTGGTGAACAAGTGCAGAACCCACCTAGAGGGTTCTTCCAAGAATCCTTTTATGTTATGGTACAAAGCACCCTTGACAAAAGAGTTGTTAAAGTCCCTGTCAAGGAAAAAGGGAGTTTTTCTTCTAAACACATTATACATGTTAGAACGTAGTTTCTGAAAACATGATAATGCGTGAATTCTTGAGTTAGAGCGGGTAGACTGTTGTTCTGTGTTCAGGATTTTCTGAGCAGACGTGAAACATGGGTCAATGATGTGCCGGGGCCATGGCCCCCCACCTCATGAAGACACCACCTACTACTCCCCCTCAACCTCCCTAAGAGTGCACACTATGTTTAAAAGATTTCAACAAACCTTGAAGAACTCTTTCTTCCAAAAACTGTTATCTGGATGAAAAGGATTCTTAATAGAACCTTTACTCTTACATAGAATGCTTGATGAACCCTCTCATCAAAGGTTTTTTGTAGAAGCAAATGGTTCTGGGTAGAACCTCAGCCCTTCAGGAAGAAAGCTTTGGCAACCCTTATTTCTAAGAGTGTAGGGACACATGAGGAAAGACTGAGGCAATCAGGAAATTGAATCTCACATGTGCATGACAATGGGAAGTGTCCAGGTGACCTCTAATTGAACAGCCATCCATTCATCCCTGCCATCGCGTTCTTAACCTATAACTGATGCAGGTTTCATTCAACTCCGCCTCGGCACCTCCCTCCTGTGCCTGTATCAGCAGCAGATGTTTGATCGGAGATAAGCACGCAGGTCAATGTCGACCTCATCACAACGGACCTAGTTTCGCCCATCATGCCAATAACTGCCAGGCGATGGGTCCTCCCCTTTGCTGCGCTCTGATTGACAGCTCTCCTCTGACAAGGTTTATGGGGGTCAGGACCTTCCTCTCTGTCACCTCTAATTGGAGCACCGTGCCATTAGCTAGTGGACCCGGACCTTGGCTGGCAGGCACTGGACAGTTATCCTCCTCTGTGTGAAAGACAATGGAACCCCTCTGATGAATTATCCACAGCATGGCCACGGTCTTCCTGTGAAGACGAGCCAACCGTTTTTTTGAGTGATCAGCATCTACTCAGTAAGCACAGGTGTGTGTTCAATCAATTGTTGAGAGAAAGCTACCTTGCATGCGCCGTTAAGAGGGCAAATATCCAAGTATGTCAAGGCTAGCCTTGATAAAGCAGAACCACTCAGCCCTAAACAAACAAATGAGTCGGAGTGATTGACCTTCAGGCTGTGTTACTCTGTTAACCTGTCCTGCTGGGAGTTAAACCTCCACTGTGATTCTTTAGCCCCCCTGCTATGCCACTGATTCCACACTACACGAGTCGCCTCACACGCAAACACCACAGGTGAGCTGACCATATTTGCATAAGTCCGTGTAACCGTGTAAGTGTGCGACCCCTGCCAAGCAGAGGTGAGAAGAGATCCTGTAAACCATTAAGTGAAGGAATCTACAGTAGGTAAGAGTATAAACATTTCCTATATGGCAGATTGTGGCTTTGTGCAGGATTACAGCTAAATCTTATAATTAGCATGAAAGGCCAGCAGGGGGGAAAAGGGAGGGAGAGGAGAATGTGAATGGACAAGGGGGACTGACCTCCACTATCTCCCCCAGGCATGCCTATTGCTTATCTGGCTCCATGGCAGCAATGTTTATGTATAACTTAAGCGGCACGGAGATGTGTGCTGCATAAGCTCCAGTGTGACAGTTCAATTTCTGAATTGGTTTTTGATTATGGAGCAAGCTGGGAGAAGACTTAACTGACCCTTTTTTTTTTTTTTTTTTTTTTAAAGTGACCGATATTGTTTCAGGTCATTGTCAGGCAGGTTCTAGTCTTGGTTTTGATGAGAAAAAAAAACTCACAAAGATCTATAACGTTCTGAGGCTGAATTCATTGTACCCGCAGTCCTGTATATTTTAAAACATGAAACCACGAAATATCACATGCTAGTGGGTTTGGAGATTTTCATCAATACAATATCTGAATTTGGATATTGGCGATACAGATATCAGTGCTCTTTTTTTTTTCTTTATCATATTATTGTTATGTGTAAAATTACATGAGGCTGAAACTGAACTTCAGTTAGGTAGTGAAAAGTTCATTGTCAGGTGATGTTGATGCACATCCAGTCAGAGTTTTCCTCTGGAAAGCTTGTTTGGTTTGTGTAGTGTAAGTTGTGTAAGTTGTGGCACCCTCCAACTTTTATGTGTTGCTGCGGGATTGTAGCTTGTAACATTCACATACGCTGCAGATAGCGCTGAAGACTGGCCCTCATTTCCCAGATGCATAGTGGGTTGCTTGTACATTTCTTCATTCCAGCTGTGTTTTCAAGTTGGAACTTGGAACGCATTTCCTGTATAGACAGTAAAAGTGGTATTCATCACTCAGTTCCCGCAGCTTGGCATAGCATTTGCAAACAGAAAGCACGTGGGGTTGGAATATAGATTCAAATGTAGATTGGTGACACGAGATCTATCTCTTCTTTAATATTCTTACCCCGTTTTCTTTATTAAACAGAAAAATACAACTGTACATCTTCTTAATTTAGGTTTCTGCTGAATAAAGGCTCATTTAAGCTAAACGCTAGATGCACACAGATACAGTCATAGCCTTCTCTTCGTACTGTGTTAATTTCTGCATGTTTTCAGACAGCTGATGGATATAGATGAAACGGAGCAGTGTAGCCAGTTATTCAAGTGAAACGTGACCACAGGACATGACAATGAAGTTTTAAAACACAAAAGTATTAGAAATGACTTTTGGCGTCAGTTTGTAAGTGAACAGAATTATCCGTCTACAGGTAGTGATGTATTTAATGGCCGCACAGACCGCCACCATCTACAGCGATATCTCCAGTTTTAACTCCTTCCCAAGAGGCAACGTAAAGGATGCAAGGAAGTACTTGGAGACTGACGGTTAATCGTTTGATAGGACATATGTATTTCCCTACGTAGAGAGGCCATAAATGAGCTTTAAGAGTCTGTCCCTGCAGCGGCGGCTCTCACTTATCCAGAGCAATAAATCAGGAAAATAAAATGCCGAGAAAACGACAACAATGCATTTAGCCAATCGCCAATATATTCGTTCAACTGCCCAACTCCAATGTGCCCTAAGATCATTGATGCTGCAGCACAGTAATTAACCCTTGGCAGCATTTTATTCACTCCACAAGCAAACCTGCATCCTTCTTTAAAGTCGCTGGCACAAAACATTTAATTTCAACTTAAATTTAACTGACATATTACTTGAACTTCTTGTGTAATCTCCAGACTGGAACTTCCACACAGAGCTCTGTTGGTTTTCCTGGTTTTTTTTATCCCCCTACAGTAATATCGCTGTGTTAGTCATTGTAGTTGTTACATAAGGGAACACTCAATCCCAGCAGCCACCAAGACAATTAGGCAGGAACTGTCCTACCCATGTAGACTGTTATGAAAATCAACTTTGATCATTTTCTCTTAATTGACAGGATGCTAATTTAGCTGTTGATTTGAGGTTGGTTCACAGCAGTCATTTGAGGGATGCGCGACTACAAATAATTCAGACGAACAAACACGCCGGGGTTTGATGTAGATTCCTGTAGTGTCACCTT
Source organism: Lutjanus argentimaculatus (assembly GCA_034769285.1). Classification (NCBI taxonomy): domain Eukaryota; kingdom Metazoa; phylum Chordata; class Actinopteri; order Lutjaniformes; family Lutjanidae; genus Lutjanus; species Lutjanus argentimaculatus. Next base: position 9,083,182 of record JAWZSL010000018.1, on the reverse strand, counting down.
TTGAGTCACACACTGTCCCACTTAGATGTACTGATATTTTTATATTTGCCAATGTGCTGGGGCTCTTTGTTATTTTCTCTCAGCTTCATAGCTTCCCTTTGTGTGTGCTCAGGAAGGAATTATTTGACTAGATAATAACAAAACATAACAGATAGTTTCTTGTTGTGAGTTGCCTCACTGTAAATGTAGAGTTTCTGGGTCTGTTTCAATGATTTTTCTATTCCAGCATAAAGCAATAAGAACTTTTAATTTGAAATTGGACTTTGCTTAGTTTGATAAATATTTATGTGCTCATGTTTGGTCATATCAAAGTTTGGCAGAGTTACGATAAACCTGAGGTGAAAATTAGCCTTGTAATCACAAATGGATTATGCAAATTAAAGATCAATTGCATTTCCATGTTTTCCAGAAAATATAGAGACTTTGTTTCCGAAAAAGCCTTTTGGCCATCAAGGTGAGTTTGCTGAGAGCCAGTGGGGTTCCTCATCTCCCTCCAGCGGGTAACAAGCTTATTTTCCATACGTAGCCAGGTGCATGTTTTAAGATAGAGCCTTAACAGCGTGGCGTGGCGGTGAATTCCAATTGAGCCGAACCCAGGTACAATAACGCTGTTATGAATGCAGCCCGTGATGTTGATGGCATCCATATCACACTCAGAGGGACGGGGAAAAAAAGAGCCTGACATCTGTTTCAAGCACACTCCAGCCTTTACATCTCCCCACAAAGTCATGGGTTGGGAGGCGCACGTCTGGCTTTCCTAGATTAAAATGTGTCAACAAGCTTAACTGCTGGCTTTGAAACTTGCCTCTCTGCCTTTGTAATTCCCCTGATGGTTGGTGAATTTCCATTTTCTTAAGCATATGGTTCACACAATGATACATGCGGTCCTTTACATGATAGCGCTGGCCTTTTTGCAGCGTGTAACCTCAACATAGATGATCGATTTAATGAAAATAACACCTGATTAATGTTGCTTTTGAAATTTTGATTCTTGTCCCAACGTGACTGAAACTCAGCAGTTTCTTTGTTTACCTTAAATGCACAAGCTGTGTTCATTTCTGTCATGTGATGCTGTGTTTCTTTGCCATATCTCTTGACATCAATTTATTTCATCATTAAATATTCAAGTATTCATAATAGATCTTGTTTGTGATTACCACAAATCAATTTCATTTTTCCTTTCTTACATTATGAACAAAAATAGCTTTTATGCCTTGTAGGCAGCAACAGCCGTGACTGGATGCAGAATGTTTTCAGGTTGCCCGTCCATCCGTCCCATTCTTATATCTCAAGAATGCCTCACTGGAATTTCTTCAAACTTGGCACAAATGTTCACCTTGACTCGAGGATGAACTGGTTAGATTTTACTGTGGTTTACTGTGGCCTCATGTCCACCCAATTTTTGTAAACATTATATCTCAAGGATGTTTGGATGGAATTTCTTCAAATTTGGCACAAATGTTCACTTAGATTTTGGTGGTCAAAAGTCAAAGTCACTGTGACCTCACATCGGGCCCCATTCTCATGAATGCGATATCAGATTCAGATTTGGTATAAATGTCCACTTCAACTCTAGGATGAACTGATTAGAATTGTGAGGTCAAAGGTCAAGGTAATCTTGCATTGCTGGCTACTGACTGCCAAAAAATAATGCTTTGTGGTAATGAAAAACAAGATATTTAATACTTGCCTGGACTATTAAATGATAAAAGACATTTATTATATATAGCAAAGAAGCACCCTGCATTCATGAACTAACATAGGCAAAGAGTATGGGCCATTTTTAACCAATGTTGTGCATTACAAGGTTGAAACAGAAAGGGAGCAAAAAATTTTGTGTTAATCAAAGACAAGCTAATTTAGGAACAACTGAATTACTGAATGGTGAAATGAAGTTATTGCAAAGATATAGGAAATAAAAACTCAGTCGGTCCTCTTTGGAAAGGGTTAACACAGTGGACTAGTGCAATACAATAGCTTTGTTTATAGTTGCTATTCAGGAAATATTAAGCGATGTTCATTTCCATGTGCATGATAATCCCACACAGTGGTCCTGAAGAAAGAAGGGCTGTTTTTTTGCTATCAAGCCAGTGCTTTGGCTACCTCATCCTGTTGGACTTGGACTTTTTTATTTTTTGGTTTAGTTATGGGGATTACTCTTTTGGACGAGCTTTAAAGACTACAGTGGGAAGAGGAGAGAGGGAGAGGCAGCTGGGCTTAAGGACAGGATAAAACAGGGGTGGGTGTAGCAGTGTATAAAAGATGGAGAAACGGAGAGACAGAGGTGTTCGGTTGCTCAGGAAACATTCCCTTTCTCTGTTGCCTTCTCCTCTTTTCATGGCTGAAGGTCAGGATAAATAATCGATAGCATTAAGAAGAGCTCCCCCGTCCCCGGTCTATTGTGCCTGAGACTTGGTCCCCATTGACAATTAAAGGCCCCTGAGTCATTAATGTTCAAGTAGCCTGGAAACCCCTTAGCATTGTTCCTTCTGAATGAGAGGAAATCCAATGCAGGGTTTGAGGTTTGCCATGGTCGGGTCATGACATTGACAGGTGGAGGGGGGGCTGGATGATTTGTTGCCGCGCTGACACCCTTCGCACATAAAAAGCTAAAGAGAGGACACCACCTTCTCAGACAGCCCCACCTCACCGCTTGACTTTACACAGGGTTCCCAAACATCCTGGAAAACATTGACAATGTCCACGGTCAAACATCATGATGGACGATGATATCGTTGTTTGGCGGGGGGAGGAGGGGCTATTCAAAGTTAGCTGATAGCTATACTGAGGAAGCTAAGCTGAGAAAACAACAGTGTAAATAATGAAAGCAGGATTGAAAGAAACTGCGGCTTGCAGAGAAGCCACCACTGCCACCAGTGGAACCAAGCATATTGGGTTCACCTAACTAGGGAATTTTAATAAGAAAATAATAAACAGAGACATAGTACAATGAACTGCAATAACAGAAGGCTTTTAAATCACAATGTATGATGGTAGGAGGTCGATGACTGTCAGCCATCGTGATGGCCCAAACCGATTAGTCACTGCTGGCTAGTAACTGTGGTAGTTTTTATTAGGTTCATAGATTGAGTTAACAGGGCAAGAAATTAAAAAACAACAGTAAGTGGAGATAGAAGTAAACTAGTGGCAAAAAAGGGGCAATATGTTACTACTCCAAATAGTGATTTGGAGCCATTAAAGGTATATTTAAGAGGTTGAGCACAATAGGAGCACAAGACAGGCACAACATTGTAAACTGAGAATAAGAAGTGAGGATGAGTCCTACACTGTAAAACTGATCAGCAGTTTGTAACTGTCAGTTGTCTGTCAATGTAAAGCAAAGCCTGTTATCCTGATACGCACTTTGGAGTTGGAGTTCAGTGACTTCCTGTCTTACTGCCTGCCAGACTCCATTTACATATTGCTCAATTTAACTGAAAAATCTACTCCTTCTTGAAGATTATTCAAACATTTGGTATTAATTTGAGCTCTAAGTAACGTGAAACACAAGTTAGAAGAAATTTTAAAGGAGGACACTGCTGCTGTAGTGTTGTTAGAGAAGTAAGTATTTCAACTTTGCATTGTTTCCTAAATCTGACACTGTCATTGTCATTTTATGATTTATTACAGTAAATATATTGTAAATTTCTCCTTTAAATCATCTTAATTTTATGCCAATATACTGAAAAGTCTCTGTAACACTTGGCCTCTACAGGAAGATGGCACGACTTTAAGTTTAAATCCGACTTCCACAGTGAGAGGAACATATTAATGCACGGTGCGATCCCCGTCTTATATTAGACCCAGATCATGACTGAGCATGTCCTGGAAAAGTCCTGGAAAATGATTTCCCGAAAAGAGCGGGAACCCTGTTTACAGTTATTTCTAAAACGGAGAGAAAGAGGAAAACAACTCCATCGTCCTCGGTAGAAGAAGCGGTAGCGAAAGCGGCAGAGGCAGAGACGGAGGGAGCAAAAAACAAAATGTGAAGGCTGGCTCCTTTTCAGTGGGCTGTGTCACTATCAATAGTGACACCTTGAACAATTCAGTCAGTGATATTGAAAGTGCTGTGTGTCAGCAACCCTGCCGGTGACACTCCCAGAAGGCAGCGGCTCCCCCGGTGGCAGGTCACACTATAAAAAGAACAATCAGAGTGGCCTGATGGAACTAATTTCATCTGGCCTTTAATGTTCCCGTCCCTCCCTTCTTTCACTCACACATCCCAATCCCCCCCCCCCCCAGCCACACACACGCTTGCACACACGTGTACACATATTTATGCCTCCTTGTCTTTACTCCCACTACCTCTCATGCCTCCCCCCCCCCCCCCCCTTTTGTCTCCATGTGTCTATGTTTCTCTCCTGTCTGTCTCACCTCTCCGTACCCTCCTCTCCCACTCCGTCTCATCTCCTCGCTCCTCTGTTCTCGTCAGGCTTTCCTTTACCTTTTGCTTTGCAGTCACGTTTCATCTCTGTGCATGACTCATTCTGCTCAATAAGCTCCAAAGTAAGCAGATTTGTCCATCCTCTCCTCTCTCTCCTCTCCCCCTCCTCCCTAAGAAGGCTATTGTGATTCACGGAGGAAACCCTTCAGAGCAAATATTCTCTGGGCATTTCATGTATAAACATGCCTGACTTTCTATCACCGGGGGGAGGGAAAAAATGAAAATGCCAAAAAAAAAAAAAGCTTTGTGTAACGCCGTGATTCAATACGTAACAACCAACAAATGTTTTGATGCATTGGTCTGAGCCGTTCGGTCGAGTTAATGCCAAGTGTGATAAATAGATTAGTCTCTAGATGGTGGCCTCAAACGAGTTTCCTCCGATGCTTAAGGCGGAGTTGTCATTCCAGCTAATTTGTTGGGATTTTGCCTGCCAAGAGTCCAACTGGTGATGAAAGGAGTCAGCCCCTTTAGCATTTAGACAGAAATAAACAAATTCATACTCTCTATTAATATATATGTATTTTAACTGGATGTGAAATCCTCCCTCCGAATGCCATTGTCAGGATTAAGGGTCAGAAAATGCAATCTGAGTTGAATTAAGGAAAGCAACCTCAGTGTCATACTCGCAGAGAGCACACACTCTCAAAAAAAAAAAAGGAAAAAAAAGAGCATTAGCATTCTTGCATTTGCATAACGTTCCTATATATAAATCAAGTGTTGTGGAGAGCTTTTGGAGTGACTAAGTGATGTACAGAAATGCATCAGAACGAGTGGGTTGTTTCAAAGCAAAAAAGAGGGGGTGCAGTCGCTGTAATCATCCAACAACATGGCAGATGGGGGAACACAAAGATATTTTTGATCACACTTTATTTTACAGTCCACTAATAAGATGTAACAAGCCGTACTTTGTATTAAATCAGACAAAAACTATAAATAATATGCAGGGGTGGAAGTAACTGATTACAAATACTCAGATTACATTAAGTAGTTTTTGGGGTACATCTACTTTTATAAGCAGATTTTCAAGTCTGCACTTTTACCTGCACTTAAGTATGCATTACAAGATGTAATCTACGTAGTTACTTTTAAAATCATAGTTGAGTACTGAGTACAATTAATATCCAAACCTTTAATCTGCATTTTAGTAACCAATCAGGTGATCTGATCACAAATGGGCCAATGAAAACCAGGACATACAGACGAAAAACAAAACAAAATGCTGGGGCAGCACACATTTGGAGTATGGATCTTAATGATCAATCATTAATGGATTAATTGCCATTAAGAATTTAACAAATTAAAAATGTATTCATTGATATTTAATCAATTGTCATGGTAGTAATTGTACCTCAGACAAAAACACACACACAAAAAAAAAAACTGAATAAAATTGAAAATGCAGGAAAAAACAGGTTTTTGTATCTTAAAATTTACATGTATTAATCAATTATTAGCGTTTTCAACTATTGGTTGAGGAAAATGCAGAAAATTTGCAGCCCTAGTTTGGAGACGTGACTGTGACATCAACGGTTAAAAGTAACTAATATTCTGAGTATTTTTTGTGGCAAATACTTTGTACTTTTACTTATATTTCTAACACCAGCACTTTTACTTGTAATTGAGTATTATTTTAGCAGTGTAACAGCACTTTTACTTAAGTACAGATTTTCAATACTTTTTCCACCACTGATAATATGTTCTTTATTATCAGTAGACAAACAGAGGTATGCCCTGATTAGACACCATACACCTAATGGTACAGCAGTAAGACATAACAGGTCATAAATTAGACAAAACCTAAAAAAATCACTTTAGTTTACAGTACAGTTCTTTTGTAATATGTCCCACATTACCTAATAGGGGTCTAACCTCAACAAATAATACACTTTAGTTTACAGTACAGCTGTTTTCTCTAATTACCCTCTAAAGTCTAATAAGGTTCTAATACTGTCTAATAAAGAACATATTATTTCTAGTTTTTGTCTAATTTGATACAAAGTACGACTTGTTAGTGTACTGTAAAATAGATGTGATGGTTTCCTTTTTTTCTTCTTTTTTCCACCTTTTTCTCCCATCTTTCATCAACTGCCCAGCTCCTAAATTATAAGAGCAAATCATTAGGAATGTTGACAATACAATATAACATGACTGTGGCAGCGCTCAGCAAAAAGTGCCTCACTAAGCAATGCAAACAACAACTTCAATTATGTTTTTTCCCCTCTCCCCCTCCTCCTCTTCTGTCACACAGCCATTTATTGCCTCAGATGATGTACAGTATGCCTCACTGGGACATACATATGGAACGGCTTGAGGACTTTAGATTAAAATTGATTTTCCTCCCCTTGGGAAGTGGAAAAAGTCAAAAATTGTTACTTGCACATTTATGAAACAGATTTAGTCTGTTGACATTGAAGGCTATTTGATAAGTAATTAAATAGCCTTTACCCAAGACAAGGTGACAGGTAACTCTTTGTCATTCCCCCCTGTGTGGAGTAGCTCTGTAATGATGATATACAGCGCAGAGCTTGTTGTTTTGTGTCTGGTACTATAAAGGGAATAGATCATATTTTGTGGTTGCAGCAGAGGATTGCATTAGTATTTGTCAAACGTGGTCATTTGTGCCAATTATCGAAGAGTTTCAGGCCGAGAATGTGACAGAAAAGAAGAGGAAATATATGCAGTATGTCAATTAATATACAGTATGCATTGCAGGCCATAATGTGTTTATATCTGTGAGCTGTGGAGCCAGTGTGCAGGGAAACACTTGGCGGCGGTAGCACCCTCCGGCTGGCAGCGTCCTCTGATTAATGAGTTATCCCAGCCTCGTAGCCTCGGACGGGCAAGAGGCCACACATCTGTGTGTCACTCAGGTCTGACACCTTCTCCCAGCCCGGCTGCCAGCCCGCTCACCAAGGGATTTTCCAGATGTTCCAAGGTTTCCGTACGCGGAGCAGGGGCCACTGTCGCCAAATCACTATCCTGACATTGTGTTTGTGACACCTGAGTCTCTTGAATAACTTTGCCACAAAGTTCAGAGCGTATCAAAGCAGTTTTTGCTAGTAGGAAACGCTTTATCAGTTTAGTTCCAGATGTTGACTTGGCTCGCAGGTGTTTGAGGCGTTTTTGCGATAAAGGCAGATGCCTATGAGGATGTTTGGTTTGAGATTAATTTGTTTTGTTTGCTTCCTTAGTTTAGTTTAGAGCTGCAGCACATCTCTAAATTAGTCAATTAAACAATTACAGTGTAAAAATTAACTATTTGTTTTACCTAAAAGAAAGTTAGTGTCGGGCTGCCTTAAAATTTTCAGTTGGAATTCGAAAAGATAAGCTGAAACAATTTTGTAATGATTCAAAACGACTGAAACCTGGTCAGATAAACTTGTTATTAATTCAGTTGCACTTGAGAAAAGATGTTCATTTAGCTTAAGATAAGAAGTTGAATAAACAACTCTTAAGTCACACTGGTGAACATTACAAATAAATTAGATTTTCTTTTACATTTTCTCAGTTTATTTCACACAGAAATTTAATTTATATAATAAAAAATAAATAATTGGAGGAAATCATAAATATAATTTATCAAATTAGGCTTCATCATGGTATGCAGTGTTTCATTACTGTAAAACAAACAAACATGATCTTTAACACATGAAGTTTCCATCATACGTTTTCTTATGAAAAAACTGTTCTCTGAAACAATGCATGCTGAGAAGTCTGTTAATATGCTGATCAATTTTAATGAGTTGATTGAACTCAGTACAGTACATTAATTCAACTCTTCATTTCTATTTAAAAGACTCCAAGTTACAAAAACTTGTAACTAAGTTTAATTCGAATAAATAAAACTTGTATGTTTATGTGAAGTTAATGAGAAAAAAGTAGTTGATCCACTAAATTTATGTGTGATTTTATACAGTGCAGTCTATCGAAAGAAAATTAGTTACTATTTTGGTGATTGATTAATCCATTCAGTTATTTTTTCAAGACAAAATGTAAAATATTTCCTAGTTCCAGCTTCATAAATGGAAGTATCTTCTGCTTTTCTTTGTCATTCAGTCATTGAGTTTTTGGGTTTTTGGATTGTTTGTTGCGATTTGAAGACGTCACTTTGAGCTCTGAGACGTTAGGATGAACATTTGTCACAATGTTTTGACATTTTATAGACAATTAATCCATTAAATGTGAAAAAAAAATTGGCAGATTAATTGATAATGAAAATACTCATTAGTTGTAGCTAGGACTGCAACTACCGATTATATTCATCATTGATTAATCTGTCGATCATTTTCTTGATTAATTGGTTGTTGTTTGGTCAATAAAGTGCCAGAAAAGGTCTTTTTTGTCCACAAAGATCTTTAGTTTACTCATAGAGGAGTAAAGAAACCATAAAATATTCGCATTTGATGAGCTTAAATCAGAGAACTTGGACATTTTTTTCGTTGAAAAATGACTCAAAACTATCAAAATATTTGGCAAGTAATTTCATAATTGATCAGTTGTTGCAGCTCTGGATGTAGCCCTAGCTTGGTTGCTTATACTGTAGAGAAAGATGTAATTTCAGCTTTTTTTTTGGTGCACCCACACAGCCTCTCTGTCTTACATGAGGCAGTTGGACCTGAGTTCAAAATAGGACCTGTGGGTATCAAGTATCAATAGCCCATGATAAAAGTTCAGCAAGCAAAGCTGATATATTGTGCTGTCCCCAAAGGGAGGATAATTTATAAAACCTTGTCCTCTGCTACCTTTTGTGCACATAGTCACTTTTTACACTGGAGCCACCGCTTCCAAGCAGCTACTGTATGTTGATGCCATTTTTATAATCTCAGTTTTCCCTTATTTCCCACAAATAAAGGAGGGGAAAAACTCATAATGGAATTCAGCCAAGGCATTGGATTATAAATGAGGTCTGCGCCAGGCTTCATAACGTTATTTAGATTCCTGTGTACAGAGACCCGTGTTCCAACTCCCATCAGCACTGCGACAGAATCAAATGTGAATATAAGCTGATATAGGGAAATTGGTTTGTAATGTGCTGATGCTTTGGAGACCCTGTGCAGAGGCAAAAAAAAAGAGAAAAACAGCAGTTCTTTGGCACATGCAGAGTGATGTTTTAATTACTTGAATTGGAATGATAACAACCACCCCTCCCATCACAGAATGAAACAAATTAAAAGGGTTACACTGAAAGTCGCCTCATTTCTTTTTTTTTTTTTTCAAGGAAAGCCTCATTTCGTTGTCGTACCATGTTGCATATCTGCCTCTGTTGTATTTGTTCATAATTCACTCCCAGTGTTTGAAATTCTTCTTTTTTCATGTGGCATTTACTAACATGGGCCAGGGTGGCCATGACTGTGATAAAACTCTAACACACACAAAGACTGATTAGAAAAGACGGAGTGTGAGTAATATGTGTATTCAGTCTGTTTGCAGACAGAGGACCTTGTCGCATGTCCTGCAGCACGTCTCTCACCATGCAACGTAATGAATATGTGTCCACACCAAAAATGGCCCAAAAAAAAAAAAACACCCTGACTATTCATTACCCAGCCTTTTAAGATTTTCCATTTGATGTTCAAAATGTTGCTGAGCTTTGATCATATGCAGCCTAAAAAGAGATGTCAGTTGCTTTTTCAATTTTCTGCAAGTTGTAGACATTAGTTATCAGTGGAAGTAAACAAACTGGTTTGTTTGCAAAATTTGACTGCTTTTGCATGACTGAGAAATCATGGTGCTTTGACTCTCTTTGTTACTTAGCCAGAGATGGTCCATGAAGCTAGTTGTCCAGCACAGTGGTGACCACATCAAAACCTACTGATGATAAACAATATTATTTACAAATGCACCAATCCACTTTTGTCAGTTCTGAGCTGAATCCAATACCTGAATATGGATCTGTTGATATCGATACCATACAGATACTAGAGCTCTTTTTATTTTTATCATTTTATTAATATTTTATTATTATTCATGCTTCAGATCCTTGAACTTCTGTAATGTTATCCTCCGACCATTGTGGGGCGCTGTAGGATTGTGGGTTGTGACATTCACATGCTGCAGATAATAGGCTTGTTTGAGATGAACTGCGCCTCTCCAGGAGAGCAGACGAGATCAGGCGGCCATGACGGGAGGCGGTGACAAAAAGCTGCGGTCAAGTTGGACAGTTTCCAGCGCACATCAGAGAATATACAAGAAGAGATGCTAACATCCTGTTAGATCACCCAGGGTTTCCCCCAGAAAACTTGCTAAGCCTGGTGGTAGAGAAGCCCACCGGCGGCCTACCGTGTTTTTGTAAAAAAAAAATGTTAAAAGTTGACAGGAATTTTGAAATTATGACTATTATGTGTTATTATAAGCCATTTATTAACAATACTTAAATGTAGAGTCTTACAAAAAGGCACAATCTTGAAATACGGTTTTAACAAACACAAAAAAATACAATTAAAATAAATAATATCAATTGTTTTCACTTAAGTTAAATCCTAGTGAATCTTAAAACAAGCCATTGCTGGTCACATTTAAAAGTAAAATAAATTAACATAAATAAAAAAGTGCAAACATGGCCAAGGGGTAAAACCAGGGAACTCAGAGGCTGAAGAGGTGTGCTGTGCTGTGCAGTGTTGGGCACGTTACTTTAAAAAAGTAATTAGTTATAGTTACTAGTTACTTCTCCCAAAAAGTAACTGAGTTAGTAACTGAATTACCCCACTATAAAAGTAACTAGTTACCAGGGAAAGTAACTATTGCGTTACTCTTTTTTTTAGTTTAAATATGTCTAAGAATTTGGATTTTTTTCTAAGCAGGTTTCACAAGCCAGTTGCATAGAGTAGAATTGCATAGACAGGTACTTACACAGAACTTTTAATATTTATTGATTAGAGTTGCTTACAATGGACGTGGACAAACACTTCGCTCCGGGACATAATGTACACTTCACATGTACGTTCTTGCCTTTTACCTCAAGGAGAATAAAGTAGTGCCTGTACTTCCACTTTGAAAACGCCAACTTTCCCTCCAGACTCACCATTGCTGCAGTTTACCTCTGCTAGTTTGGGTGTGTGGGGCTGCGGTGTGTGTGTGTGGTTTGTGTGTAAACTGAACACTGCCTCTGATTGGCTTACCGTGAAAGCTTACGCTACCTTAGCCAATCATCATCACTTATGCAGTTGTCTCGTCCTTCCCTCCTCCCTCACCAAAGAAAAAAAATAAACAGCTGTGCAGCTCCTGTGGCTGAGAGACAAGTCGGATGACAAGAGCTTCAATGAGTAGCTACAATTTATAACGCACCCCATTTAATTGTCGGTGACGGTAACGGCATTGTAACGATGGAAATAGTAATTAGTTAGATTACCCGTTACTGAAAAAAATAATGCCGTTAGTAACGCCGTTATTCTCATCACTGGTGCTGTGTGACCTCTTCTACTTTTTGCTGCACATGGTGCAGGTTGGATCAGTGCGAGCAATCCGTCTGGGCTTTTCAAAGAACTCTTCGTGCTTACCATACTCGGTCTTGTAGAGCCATCCGCTAAATTTAGGGTCAGCTAACCATTTTGGATTAAATCCGCTAGTTCGATGTTTACCATCGTGGCTCGCAGGAGGCTGCTCCGACGACGTGCTAACATCTGTGCTAACTCGCACTGGCTCTGCCTCATCATCGAGCCGCGGCTCGGTTGGCTTGCCGGGGATGTACTCCCTTTGGCCTGGGGGTGAACGAGTGGGCTCATCGTCTCCTCCAGTGCTCCTCCGACATGACACGTAAAAGTTGTTAGCGTGTAGACAGGTAGAGGTTTTGGGCGTTCAGATGATGGAAAATAGACCTGACCTCTCACCCCCTATGTGTTCATGTATCGACCATAAGCTGTCGCCATTGCGCTTTCAACCATATCACCAGATGCGGTTTAAAAGCTCTGTATACCGTCTTTGGTATCACTGTTTTGGTGCATAAAAAAAACCTATTTAAAATAAATAAACAAGTGACGCTTAGCCTGGCGGGGTGGCAAGAAAAGCCTGGCGGCCCGCCAGGCCTATAAAGCACTGGGGGAAACCCTGATCACCTGTAGGTTACCTGTAGTTTGCAGACCATGTTCATAGCTGAAGAAATAAAGTGTGTTATTGATCGCTGATTGAAGTTGAAATAGAAGTGATCCCCCTTCTGTTACATGGAACATCTGTTCTTTGATCTGCCTTGTAAAGCACTTTATAACTGTTCATTTGATAAGTCATATAACCTTTATTATTATTATCAGCCACAAGATATATGCTTGTTGACAGATTAGCTCATTGATCAGGTGGCAGCCAGGTGCTTGCAGTTGGTGGAGAGCGACTGTGGCATCTGGTTCTAAAAACTGAGGCCGCCTCGAGCTCATGAGGTTATCGTTGCCCGTGCATGACATCAGAGCAAGTCAGAATCAAGTCAGACACAAATCTAACCAGCATGCATTGTGCGGCGATCGCCGGTGATCGATCCTGCGCAGGCCTGGTTCATCTCAAATGCACCTAGTGCTGAGAGACGGCCCTCATTTCCCATGATGCATTGCTGAGAGTTTAAGTTTGCTCTTTTATGTTCTGAAATGCAACTTTTACCAAGTTAGTGTTTTCATTTCAGAACATTTGTGGTTCATGTTTATTGTCATTTCTGTAGATTCTACCGCTGTATTATTTTACAAAAATTTAGAATGCCATTTTCCTATGATAAACACGAATGTAGCTTTGATATGCAAAGCAAATAGCATAGAGTTTAAATGTACATGTCTCAAAAGTAAACATGTATGAAGAAAAAGAAGAAGGAGAAGGCATACTTTATTAATCCCCAAGGGGAATTGAATTGACTCTGGACAAGTAAATTACATCAATATTGGCTCCTGATACATTGGATCAAATCAGTCCCATCTCTAATATTACTATGAGCAGAAGTGGCTCCAACCGCCAACACCTGATGATTTTATTATGACTCGCAAAGGAATAGTTTGACATTTTGGAAAATGCACTTATTCACTGTCTTCCTGACAGTTAAGATAAAAAATATTGATACAAGTCTTATGTCTATATGGTCCAGAACTGAACTGTTAAACTGGCAGTTGGGTGTTTTATTGGTGGTTCTGTGCCAAACTATTTCTTGGCTCGAGCCAGGCAGCCAGATGAGTCTCCAGGAACTTACTGGTCCCAGCCAAGAAATAGTCGGACACATAAGCCCCTGGACAATGCAAATTGTCATTTTAACACTTGGGTGTTTGTATGGATTAAACACAAACAATACAGTGTGTTACTCACTGAGCTTTAGAGGTGCTGGTGAGCAGATTCTGTTCTGTTAGTCTAATCTGCCTGACTCATTGATCCTTTACCTGACTGAGGTTTGTGCAAGGGTTTTATTTTGAGGTCCTTATAATACGTGTCAATTAATAGGGAATAAGGCCTTTATAAGTCCTTATAAGATAATTATTAAAAGAAGCAGAAATGTGTAGGCTTTATGTTGCTTTATTAAGATTGATACATACTTCACTGTGCATTATCAACAGTTAACCATGTATTTTGCAGCTACCGGATCTAAAGCACAATGCTTTAAGGTTAATACATCCTTCATTGTGCACTTATTAACGGTTAATTATGCTTTTTTCCTGCGTTCATGACTTTGCTCTTGGTGAATGAATGAAAAGAACAACGTTACTTAAAAGAACTGGTCTTTGTTCACATTGGGCCATGCCCTCGGTTAAAAAATAACAAATTGCCTCCTGGATGTTCATATTTACCGACCTGACATGAGAGTTGTATTGCTCTGTTCATGTAACACTTGGTAAGAAAGCTAATAAGTATATTTCCCAAACTGTCACTCGGTCTTTAATCAAACACTGTAACCAATTATCACTTTAAAAAATTATGGCAACAAAGTGACACATGATACAATTGAATAGATTTCAAGAACCACGACTTTGATTAAAAATTATTGAATAGATTAACTTAATTAAAAAAAAACACACAGACAATAAATATGTGGCAATAAAATCAACAGTTGAAATGTGTTGGATTTAGTAATAGCCTGCCAAAACGTAATTTGAATTTACGAAACATCTGGTTGAAATTGATTTAAACTTACTAATTAGTTGGACCAAAATTATTTATATTTACTAATTTTCTGAGTCAAAAAGGATTATGATTTGTTTGCTTTTAATTACCTAAAACATCAAATCCAAAATTGGAGATCTCCCAATGAGTAAAATGTATTAATTATTTTTTTAATAAAATACAATTAAATTCTGCTGAGTGATTCAAAGCTGGTTTTATTCAAACAAAATTGAGTAAAATGCAAAATTCGAAACTGCACATGGTCATTTTCATTATGTATAGATTACTATTATTTATTTACTCAATATTAACTAATCCCAATCTCAAAAATAGGATGGTGCACCCTTTAAATTCAGAAGTAATGTCTACATCAAGGGTTTATTAATAATACGATCCAAAATTTGGACTTTCCTGTTGGGGCACAGAGGATAAACAGAATTGTTCTGCTTTTGAGGGTATTATGGGAAAATGAGACAGTCTTTCATCCTCAGGCACAAGAGGACTTGTAACTTCAGCACTTTGGCAGCATTGCTTTTTCTTTCTTTCTTTTTTTTTTTTTATAAAATTCTCTTCAAGAAGCTAAGAACATCGAAGCAGAGGGAAAGCGGTATGACATGTCTTATGCTGTTGTGCAGAGATGCAAGACATGTCGTTTTTTTCCACCTTACTTGCTACAAGGTTAACTTTGGGGAATTTTGATGGAGGCAAACATCGCCTGTTTTGGCAGCCAGACCTGGTACACCTCAGAGGCTGGTCCCAAGAAAACAAGCAGTGTTCCCCTGCAGTTCCAACCCAATTCACATGCTCAACTGCATAACATGCAAACTGAATAGGCTAGATGTCTAATCCATCTATTAAATGTAATTGAGACTGAAACGCTGCATTAGAGCCAGTCTGTAGGATTGAGCTCAGAGACGAAAATTGCAGGGATTAGAAAAATCTCAAATGTATGTATATGCTCGTATTTTTCCACAGCGAGAAAATACTGCAGAAGGTCCCTTAGTAGAGCATCTAAAATTACCTTGTCAATCGCGTACCAGCTGCAGACTAGTTTTTTGCTCGTCTCACTGGCACATGAAGAAAAAGGGATGTAAAAGGGTCAAAACAAGCTCTGTTTGGATGGCTTTCAGTGCCATGTGTCTAATGGATGGTTTTTAATGAGAAGAGGCTATGACGCCTGATTTAGAGCTGCAGTGACAGCCAGTCAGAGGGAAAAAGCCGCCACCACCCCCCTCCACCTCCACAAACACAAAAACTGCACCACCATCATTTGTTGTCATGATGCAGACACGTTCCAACTAAAATAGCTGCAGAAAAATTGCAAACAAAGTCGAAGTCCCTTCCATTTCTCTTTTTCTAAAGTTGTCAGCTTTCTGTCAATGGTGTGCTTAAGACTTATACTTACAAGCTTGGCAAATGTAAATATGAACCTCCCGTCGCCAGTGAGCTTTGAGGATAACAGAATAACAATTAGTCAGAACAGTACCTTCTCTGTGTGTTTTAATGTGGCTGAATTAGCACAGCAGAGGGAAAAGATGCTGAAAAATTCAAGGCCAATCCGCCGAATGATCACACAGCAAAGTGACGAAAGAGATGGTGTAAAGATAAATCATATTATGGATCTCGAGGGTAATACACATTGCAAATGGACAGCCTACTTTGATACTTATATTCCCCAGGAAACACAGCCCTAATGTTGTACTGGGGGGAAAAATGTAACTAGCTGTTTGATGCTGTGAAATGTCCAAATGCATTTGCTTCATCCAGCCAACTTACATGTGCCAGCACAGCTGCCGTACTCAAAGCATACAATAGTGTTCCTGTATTGCTGGAGAATATGTAGTACATACTAACGCTCTGAAACAGACAAATGTCATGACAATTACTGAAAGGTTAGGATCTATTGGCAGAATATGCTAGAAATGGATTATAATATGCATGACATAATATTCAAGTATGTTTTCTTTGTTGTATAATTACCTCAAAATTAGAATTGTTGTGTTTCCTTAGAATGAGCCATGTATATCTACAAAGGGCCCTGGTCCTCTTTCATTGAGGCTGCTGTATTGCACTGCCATGTTTCTTCTAGGGCTGTACCCAACTCACAAAGGTGTAGGTTTCATTTGAGTATTGGGGTTGGGAGGACAAAATTTTGTTTCAACACTTAATTCCTGCATTCTTTTGACTTTTTATGCAGCAATATGTATTTTTTGTATTGATTTGTAGTGGAAATGTCTTCATTTAAGTACAGGAAAACACAAAATTCAGGTGCCCGTTCAATTCAAACTATAATGGAACATAATGCTGTCAGGCTTTCTGCATTGCTTTGAAATATTAATTCTCCTGTAGTTAATCATCTAACACCTATTATTTAACACTGTCGTATGAATGGGCTAAATGTTAATTCTGAGTTTTTGAGTTGTTTTCATATCAGGCCTCGTTGTCCTGTCCCCTTCTGGCTCCTCTGTGGTTATCAGCTGTGCATAGTTGCTTCTTTGTTCTCTTTCCATTTTGTGCTCTAGTGGTTTGTCAAAAATAAAAGTCCTCTGCTACTTACTGCTACATTATAAGTGGGGACAAATGTAGATTTTATAAATATTTAGAGGGACGTGTCCTTTGTGACCCCACTGAAATCTGCACCTGAGCTGAAATTTTGTCAGTTGAATCGGATTTGGATTCTTCAATATGAGGATTTGACGATTCGCTCCTCTTTTAAGTTCAGTGCACCACCCTGTACTCTGCAATCAGTCTATATGAGTATGCTTTAATGGCTTTCTTCATTAATCTGCGATGTGAAAACATGACAGAAGAAGTAAAAATGTGCATCCTTCAGGTGTAGTTCAGGTATAAAATCACCTCACTGCCGCGTGTCTCTTCTGGACTGCTGACAGCGTGTCAGCCACTGAAACATGTCACCTGGGCTCAGTTTCTACCACTCTTCTCTGCTTCTATCACAGTTAGTTTTGTGGTGATTTAGAGACTCAGGTTGTAAAGTTTACAGCCTGCCATGCTGTTGCATTGCTCTGTGTACAGTGACGCATCTAAAAAACAAGACCTAAAACTTGACTACCAACCACTCATTTCACCTTCTCTCATCAGTGCATGTTGTCGTGAGGACTTTTTTTTAATAAGTGCGCCAGCTAATAAATATATTTATGATACCCCTTATTCCTCATTCAAATTTCTCCCAGTGCATTTTTGTAAGCGTGTAATTTATCCTGTTATTTGACTGCAAACTGACTGACAAAGGAAAAGAAAAAAAAATGATTGCTCGACTTGAGGAATCTCAGCCAACTGAGGCCACACATCTTGTGTATGAGTCTCCAACTGATGACTCGAGTCTCAGAGCTTCTACAGGAGCCCAGAATGGACAAACTCAGGGTCCTTAGAGGTGCTGGAAATCATTTTAATGTGGTGTTGTCAAGGTTTGGAAGGTGCTTTGATTTTGGATAAACTTGCTTAATATTTTTTGTAATAAAATACGTCAGATGTTGGCTCAGCCAGGTTGCATGGAGTGCCAAGTTTGTTTACACCACAGGTGACACATTTCGAAACATGACTTGGCTTTTTTTTCCCTGAAATTTGTCACACCTCTGTAGAATTATACCACAAAAGATAGTTTTGGTTGGTTACATCACAATAACATCTGATTTAATGTAAAAACTGAGTGAAATAATCATTTTGAGTATATGCATAAATAGGTAATTTACCACACCTGTGAGGTGCTGGAAAATCTTGAAAATGCACCTTAAAAAATCGTGAGAAGCACTTGAATTTGACTGTCAGAATCAGAAAGGTGTCAGAATCCTGGTTCTAGATTGAGCCTTTCACGTTTGTCGGGAGGGTGGAAGGGGAGGATGAGGCCAAGTGTTTGCAGTCTGCAGCCTCACAGCTAGATGCCACTAAATCCTTCACACTGGCCCTTTAATCAGTTGAATATTACAAGACCTGCTGGAGAAAACGCTGACTTTAACACTTTGATAGCTGTTGCAAATGACTTGAGTGAATTTGCACCAATCACATTTTTGCTACGGGGGACTGAGGGAATCATCAGCCCAAACTGTGATCTCATCAGACGGGGTCGCAAGCGAGGAAAGGCAGAGGGAACTCACCTATTTGCCCAGAAGCGGTCTGTCTTCTTTATCTCATCATATTTTTCAGTCACAAGAGGCGTCTTTTAGGAATTTTATCTCCTGCGCTGCGGCAGACGCTTGACCCTCATCAGCGCAGTCAAGCCTTCTGTCTTCATCAAAAAGCTGCGACATCCACCAGACTGATGATCGCCCAAATTGTCCTCATCAACAGGAGGGATTCACAAGAGTTGGAGAAAAATAAAGACCACATTCTCTATATTAGGACATGCTGCTAAGCAGCACTTTATAATCACATGGTAGGCAGACTGCTTGCAGAAGTGAAGGGGACATAATGGGGATCTCCCTTTCTATTTAGCACAAACATGCCACCCTGTTAGACGATCAGGTTCCCCGATGATCATTATTACAAGTCCAAACCCCCTCGTCCTGGCGCGCACACACTTACATACCCACCCTGGATAAATACGCCATGGGTAATTATAGCGGGGAAGCGTGTCTTAGTGGAGCTGTCAGAACTGTAATTGCTAGAGGGATGGTGGGCTATCGAGAAGTGAATCGCGCTGCAAGTGCAACGCTGGCAGTGGCGAGTGACTTTGATTATAAGGAAAGGGGTGAGAGATGGAGGTTATCACCAAACCCCTTCTCATATCTCGCATGTTATGAACAAGGCTGTCTATTTAACGCAAGATAAGCAGAATGCGTTAGAAAAGTGGCCCAGTAAATACTTGCATGCGTTACCTTGACTGTGAAGTGACTGCCCTTTTTTTTCCCTCCTCTCTTTTCCAGAGGATGGTCATGCCAGAGTATTTAGTCTAGAGGGATATTACAGTGCACTTGTCTGGGCTTAGAAAGGTAACATCCATACCTGTATCACATCAAACATGAGACGAAAAAAACACCTCTCATCTTGTTAGAAGAAAATTGCCACGGGTAAATGTGTGCACTAGTGTGCTCACTCAGCTTTGCCGTCATGAATTGGCCATTTCTGTGCCAGAAGCTTTGGGGGAGAAGAAGAAAAAGAGAAAAGGATTGAACTTGAGCCAAAAATGGGATTTTAATTTCTTAGAAATTCCCATCTGTTTGTGTATGTGTGCACGGGGGAGTGGGAGGACGGAGGGGGGAGAGGAGAGGAGAGTAAAAGGATGAGAGAACAGGAGGAAAAAAAAAAAGAATACTATATACCCAGGGTGAAGCAGAGAACTGAAATCATGACTTTCAAATGAACAGTGAGCTTCTTCTCATGGAGATTGCTTGTGAAAATTACAAGTCATAATGTCATCAGGAAATCAATGGGGACTATAAAGGTAATCATAACAGTACAGTGTGCGGGAGCCGGGGCCAAATTGCCACTCTGTTTGCCACTTTCCCCTCAGCAGATAATTGCAGCGGACAATCTGAATCAAGTCTGTTCGTGCCGAAACACTTTCCATACATCTCCCCATGCCATGAAACTAATTGCATTTCAAAAACTTATCGTGCCACAACACCAAATATTGATTGAATGCTAAACATGCAATCTGCCAGTGTAAGCATGTAAGCAAATAGCTAATTTGATTTCAATCATCGTGCTGCGGAGGGGCTGGACTAACCTCTGCTGTCACAACACGGTTTGAAATCAAGATATGAAAGAAAAGTCGCTGCATGGTTAGCTCTAAAATCCGTCAAAATATCTCAATTGTGAGCTTTTGCGGAGAGAAAATGACCTTAATTGAAAGTGGCATACAATTGGCCAGCATTAATCTAGCGTGAAATTTGTCTTCAGCTATCCTGGGCAGCAGGGGCGAGCACCAACTTTGCCGCATTATCTTCAGAGTGATTGGAGGATTTGTAATTGGTTATGATCATTATGGCATGAGGTGGCTGCTCGCCACCACCCAAATATCACAGTTACAAGAGATGGGCGGTTTCTACAACATCAAATCAAATGTTTTAATAATTTGGTACATTAATTGATCAAAAAAACATAAATCTACTTTATAATACATCACTTATTAGCATACTCATTAGCAAAGAGGAAAGCTGTTTTATGTGACATGAATTCATTTTTAAAACAAGACTAAAGCAGATGTGATTACTATTTAATGTTAGTATAACAACATCTAACGTTAATCTCATTAATGCAATATTGTAGTCAGCAGTTCAGCCTATATATTAACATTTTTTAGAAAATTTGGTATTTATTGGTCAGCCTGTATAATTAAGAGATTTTATAGCAGCTAAATCTATTTGAGTTGATTTATCATATAAGAAAAAACGTAACAATTAACAAACAAACCATCTAAAACAGATTCCAACAAATTGCATGCCAAACAAAAATCTTTCTTCAAGGATCTAAACTAGTTAATTGCCTCTCCAACAATGTATCTATGGCAACACAATTATATTGACAGGCCCTTGGCATTCTCTGATTATGTTTCATTTGCATAAGTCATATTTTATCCACACAATGTTGATTCATGGCAGTTCCTTGGATCACAGTTGCCAACAAAGCTGCATTTTTGCCCAGTATTTTCTGACTATATGTAATGTATCTACATGCACAGTAAATGTAGTGTTTGAGACATTAAATGCACAGTATGACTACAGAGCTGTCGGGTCAGGGTTGCAGTTGTGGGTAAATGCTATGTGCCACATTTTGAATTCTGAATTAGAAGTCAGGTGATGACACACTTGCCAACCCTCCTAATTTTCCCAGGAGACACGTTTTTCATTGTCCTCTTCTGGTTTCACAAATTTTCTCTTCTTTTCTCCATGATCCTCTTACCTCTTAGTGAGAAATTGGGAATACTAAGAGAAAGAAGAATTGCCGTTTCTTGGTGAAAGTTTTCAAGGAAAGGAACGGATTCTTTCTAAGCACAGCCTATCTAACATTCCCTTGGAGTATTCATTCGGTGTAAATACACATCTTTCAAAAATTATATTATCCAGCCTTTACAGCCAGCAATGCAGTTTAGCACCAGCCTTTCACACCTGCAATTTCTTCAGAAACAAAAATTATTTTTTTGTGTTATTGTAATCAAATTTGAAATTAGACAAGACAAGACTAAATGCTGTTGCCCCATTGTGTTTTCCAGCTTATAATCTGTTTGCCAAAAAAGTGTAAGCCCATTTTATTATTTTGTTGTAGTCATTCTTTTAGTCATCATAATGTAGGAAACAAGTTCTGTGAAACTCAAATTACACAACAACTATGTTTAGATGATGGTTTTCTGATGCTAAATATCTGGTGTCAAATTGTTGTTCCCATCACAACACAAAAAATGCAGGTTTGCATGTTGCTACTTTGAGAATCTGCAGATAAACTACACATCAGTAAGTTTTGTTGTCCTATTGACTGTTGAGATTGATATGTCCATCTTTCAATCAGTCATGTCTTTGCAGCTCTTGATAGAACTAAGATCAGCTGAGATCAGGTAGGGTTTGCTCACCCTTTTTTTTTTTCCACCCTTATTTTTATCTGAAGTCATGTTGGACAGTGTAAAATCTTCAAATGGACAAAAATCTTGTGAAGTGATGATATTTTGGGCGAAGTGTGGCATTAATGTTGTTTATGTCGGATTGTAAGGGACTGAAACTAACATTTGAAAATAAGCATGCATGGATGAAATTCAAATTGTCCAAAAAGTAATTTACATCAAATACAGGATCTCAGATGGTTAGAGTTTGCTTGTGAGCTACTTCCTGCTGTGCGTTAGTATTTCATCAGAGATAACTTTGTCTGTTTACTCAGGCAGCGCCGCTTTTCTTTCTGCCACATGCCATCTTATTACTGGAGACACTTGTAGCAGCTCTCAACAAACATCATATTGTCACACATGGGCGCCAATAATTGTGAACTCCACAAAGCATGGGCGTGCTGTCGAGGCAGGGCCTCACGAAATCGCAGCTGCCACCGCCACCCGCCTCCCGCCACGCGGAAGAAGGATTCTGTTTGCACGGGGAGAGATGAAGGGGCGCCTCGCTGTCACGGGAACCTAACCATCTCTGATTGCATTCTTCAAATGGTGTGTTTTCATATGCTGTTGTTTTGAACAGATGTGTTGTTTGGAACAGATAAGAGCTAAAGCGTGATGTGTACATGCATTATACCCTGCCTTTTAATGTTCTCTCTGAATCTTTCTCTTTCCCTCCCTCCTCGAGCTCGCTCCCACAACAGGTATCACGCGCCGCTCTCTGTTTATGTTGTTACGGCGGCTTGTGAGTTGGAGCCTTTGAAATGGAAACTTCATGTGCTCTCTTTCCTCCAGACTTCCTTGAAGTAGACTTTTGTTCAATCTCGAGGCCTCGTTCTCGTTTCATGATAATCAAGCAATACACAAGACAGTTCCTCTGTGATTCCCTCTATGGAGCAACAGCACATAATCTAATGCACAGACCCTAATGGTACTATAAATATTACGCATTCAACAAAGCCGGGCCACTGTGTAATCTACCCACAAGGGGATTCGTCAGTTGCTTGACTGATGGATCGTGTTGGAAGGTAAACAGGACCAGAAATTATAGTCTGGTGTACAGTTTCTCCTCCTCTGAAAGTGCCGTCTTCCCTGCGTGCACGCCACTCTTCATTTCCTTCCCCATTCAACTACCAGGGGGCAACAGACGGCATTCAATCATCACAGGACCTGATAGCTGTAAATTGTATTCGCGCGCCGAAAACGCATAATCAACAGCGGTACTTTCTTATTCATAATCTTCTCTGTGACTCCTTTCACTTAATGCATTCACATTCAGGTTCCTAGATAGGAGGCGGGGGGGAGGCAGGCAACGTGTGATTACAAACGACGCTTTGAGCACTTGCACAACTGCAAAAAACCTCAAAACATTACACATCGTTCCTACGTTATTGGTGTTATTCAACAGCTGTTCAGTTTACTGTCAGCCTTTCAACAAACATCAAAATATTCAACATCGTTCCTACATTATATTATTTAAACTTAGAGCTAGCACTGCAGTTTAGCGGCAGCCTTTCAGCAGCCAGCATTCACACCTGCAATTTCATCAGAAAACTGCCTTCTCTGAGTTTTTGTGTTATTGTTCTTAAATTTTAAGTTTGACAAGATAAGACTAAATGCTCTGGTCCCATTGTGTTTTCCAGCTAATAATTTATTGGTCATCTGCAGGCATCTGTTTTCAAAAAAAGTCATAGGCTGACAATTATTTTATTTTCATTCTTTAAAAGTCACCAGAATGCAGGAAACAAAGTCTATGAAATTCAAATTACACAACAACAATGTTAGTTTTGGCATCATTTCTCACTATAGATTGTTGTGCTCCCTGTTCCTCTTCTGTGCGGTGCACCATACTGGTTTGCGTGTACAGTTTATGATTGGGCTGCGTGTTTGCAAGGCGAGCCATGTTTGGAGTCATCTTTTTATAGTGGTTGTCGCTTCACCACAGTTCACCTGGCTGGATCAGGAAAATGTTATATTCATGAGGCTGTGTACAGAAGTCTTTTTCAACAAATGGCCCTCGTGGCGATATTGGAATGCAGATAGTGAAGGCTGCACGTGGACATGCATGACACCCTGCTGGGAGACATTAGAAGGCTCCTCTTGGCCACAACAAACATTTTGGAATATGTCAGAGCAGGATTTCTGTGTTTATGTGAAATTGAGTGCACTAACCGGGTCACAGTAGACCTATAAAAAAAGGCCTGATTATGCATGCCGCTGTGCATCCCAATTATGCATAACACTGCACAATTTTGTTCCTGATGCAAACTATTGGAGAATATACATATTGTAAGGCTTTGCATGTTTTCCATTTCACTGGTGATTATGAGTGTTCATACTGTACATTTGCGTATGGAGCGTTGCAGTTGTTTGCTTTTGGCTCAATCTTGGATTTTCATTGAAGCTCATTTCAACACTGGCACTTATTAATAAATGAAAATTGCCTATATGCAATTTTTCTGAAATGGTGCCTCATCATAACTAAAGTGTGTCTACGCTTCACTATTATATTTGTAATAAATATTCACCTTACCTAGCCAGAGTGTTCTCTGTCCACTCCATTTTTACTCACTTAAAACATCAGCCTGTCCATAACTCACACAGATAGACCCTGCAGCCAGCGCTCTCTAAGACACTCTGGTTCTTACAGAAATTTACACATATGGCTACAAGTTGTCTCACTGTCTTGTTTCAGGAACAAATTTAAGAGCTGATAATTGATCCAGTCTAACCTCGTTTAAAGTCTGTGTAAAGGAAATTCAGAGATTTTCTTTTAAAGAAATTAAACATCTTGGGGAAAAAAAATGCTGATAATGTGAAAAAACTGAACTACGCAGTAAACTGTTTTTTGCCATTTCTGTGTGCAGGATTGTTTTGACCACCCTGAAATCATGACTCAGTGAGGCACTGGAGCCGTACATCCCCCAACACTATATAAACTAGGTTGTTTTAGCAATGTAGTTGATCAGAAAACTGTGTCTTTTAAGTAGCCTAGCTTGTTATTCTATGACAAAACTGTTGTACTGACCTGTGCTTGCTGTTCTAGTCATATTCGTGTTGCTCTGTTAAACTGTTTTGTTTCGTAATTTGTTCTTTGTTTTGTCTCATATCTGTAATGTTCTGTCCATTGTCTTGGAATAAAAAAAGTAGCCTAACCTGATTAGTTTCGTTCAACCGTCAAAAGCACCCTTGGCAATTCTTTCAGTTCAAATGAGCCTTGCAGTTCCTGCTCACTTCACTTGCAACTACCAAACACTAAAGTAAAAAAATGACCATTGTGTTGCAGATTAAGAGGAGCGAGTTGATTATCTGGGTGGTCACCATCCTCTGGCTCTGGTGGCTCAGACATGTCTGTACAAGTCCAATAAAGCTGCTAGACAGAGCATCCACCTTTCAGATCGTAGTGGAATTTGACACTTGAGAGAGCAGAGCTGGCTCGCCCCCAGTGGAACGGAGAAACTATTTTTTCTTGAGTTTGAAACCTAACTTTATTTATTAACTTTATTAATTTAACTTTGGCTGGATGGTTAATAACACATTTTTCTGTGGTGTGACAGACTCGGGACTTTGCTTTGTTATTGCTTTAGACTTTATCATGGTTAAGAGTCTAAATTCATACTAGTGGTGAGTGGGCTAAGTGCATGCTAACATTTGGTAATTAGCAATACACATGAACTCCAGCTGATGGTGAGGGGGATTTTGTTAGTTTTGCATATATTTTGTCTCACATCAAAGTATTTTACTAATTCTGACATAATAATGGTGATTGTAATGGTAATAAAGGTGAACAAAGTTTAGTGGCATTTAGTGGTGAGCTTGCAGATTGCAAACACCTCGTCTCCCCCTCCCCTTCCATGATGCATGTTGGAGAAACTATGCTCGCCTTGAAACTCGCAAAAGGCTTGAGCCAATGTGTGGTTTGTCTGTTCTAGGCTACTATAGAAACAAAGCGGCCTCTGTGGAAGAGGACTGTGTAACGAAAATACACTGATTCCTATTTTCAGATGATTATACACAAATGAAAGATGCTTATGAATATTATGTTCCATTTCTGCCATATGATGCCAATAAATCTTCATCCTACACACTAGAACTTAAAGGGATCACCAAAGTCATTAAAATATATCATCTGGGAACCATGGATGGGAATTTTGTCCCAATCCATCAAGTAAATGTTCAGATGTTTCAAAGGATATGTGGTGAAACCCTGAAAACTTTGACCTGCTGGTGGTACAACAGGAAAACCAAAGTCATTGGAATCCTCTTCGCACCATTGTACCAAATTTTGTGGCAGTCCGTCCACTAAATGTTGAGACATTTCAGTCTGGATGAATGTAGTGACCTGGATGGCCGACTCTGCTATCCCTGCAGCTGTGAAGTTAGCGTAGATAAAAAGGCAGAGTCTTATATGCAGCAGGAAATACCAAACAGAGTGGTGACAAAATCAAAGCCTCTCCATCCTGACAGGGGCGATAGAGGTGCTCTCCACTGGGATTTATGAGACAGAGGTCCTTTGCTGTAGGTGAGAGAAAAAGCCAACTGTGGGTAACTTGAAGTCTGTCTTGCAGTCTTTACAGCTTTCTGTAAAGTCTCTAATCAGAGCTGTGAGTCGGACTGTCCTCATCACAGACCAATCCCGTTCTACTCCTCTTCCTGCCCTCTGCTCTGCTGTCCTCCTGACCTCTCTTCTTTCTGATGGCTTTTACCTTATTCCTCCCTCCTGCTTTACTTCAGTGCCTTCTCGTTTTTATAGTCCTCTCCCTCTTCTCCTCGATTTCCTCCTTGGAGAGGTCATCCCTTCGCTCTTTGCCAGGCATTCACTCCTGAGATTACCTCTTCATTTACACACCCATGCAGACACCCACCCACCTACCCACCCACTGACTCACACACACACACACACACACCCACTGACTCACATGCACATACATTTACACTCACCATTACCACTCCCCAGAGCTCCAGCAGGCATTTTGTCCTTCAAACCAGCATCTCGTATTTCAGCTTCACTCAATCACCCCCGCTGTACACCACGTGCATGAATACTGACCATGCTTTGAGGTTGATAATATCAGCCCTGCTCCATCCTTCATCACAATAACCTCAAAAATGCTTTGATTCTAATTTGTCTCAGGATAACAGAGGGGTGACACTAATGGATTATATAGCCTGTACTTAAGTTAACGTAACAAAGTCTGTTTTTGTATACTTGCACTTTTACTTTTTTCCAAGTGTTTGTACTTCTTAATGACTGTACCTTGAAATGTAACAAAGTAAAAACGAAAGTCAAACAAAAAAGTCATAATAAACCATGTGAGAATGGAACAAATGAATGCAGCCAAATCAGCAGCTGCAGCAGAGAAGAAGCTGCTGGTGTGTCTGCGACCACAGGAGGGCAGAGCTCCAGAGAGGTGTGACGCTCTGCACTCAGTTGACGGGCCGAGCAGTCTGTGAACGTGACAAAAAATGCAGCCCAATTCATCAAAATGAAGGATGACATCTTTAAGGGTTATGCTTAGGTTGAACATTATTGTATTTAGTTCAGATGTATACACAAACTTTAAAGCACTGGTCGATAGAAAAGAAACTTATTGTTGGTTCAGACATTAAAACTAGGTGGCGTGATGTTGTTCCACTAGACATACGTTCATGGGTTGGTTTTCTCATTTAATTGGTCTATCATATAACATTATGTCTTTACCCTCATGCTCTCCGTTTTGCTCCACGGAGAATAACCGGCTAGCCTATTTTGGATGGGTTTCACAGAGCAGATCAAGCAGGACAGGAAGTCAGACACAAGGAAGGCATAGAGAATCCGGTCAGTTTTCAAAATAAAAGGCCCTATACAGACAAAATGAAAAAATAAACAGTCAAAAACTATTTAATTACCAAAACCAACTTATCCATGGTAGAAGCACAGAAATCAAAGGAAAACAAAACCAAAACCTGAGCAAGTCAATGCAATCAGGCAGTCAAAACACTCTGCTTCTGTTGGGCATGAAGCTGTGTCGAGGACAGATCAAAACTGTTTCACAGATGCGACGTGCCCAGTGAAATCAAGGTGTTAATCAGAGGATCTTTCAGCTGATCTACTTTTTACTTTTATCAAGGTCCATTTTACACAAGGGATTTTATTTTTATTTAACTAAAAATCCTCGAAAGTTGAGTAAAAATAAGAGTATATTTACCTTAAGCAAGACATTCTAGTACTCTTTTCATCCCTGCACAGGTTTGGCAGAAAGGTTTGTCTGCAGTTTGGTTGAAGTACTTTATGACACTGTATCAGTTTCCCCGTGTGTGCACCTGGCTGGAGATACACTCGGGTCAATACATCATGCCTCATGAGATAGGTCAGAGCTTTGTTTTTTATCTCTGCAGTGTAGCTAAAAGCAGATTGTGGTGCAGTATATATTTATGTGCAAGACTTCTGCAAGTGCTGTCATTCGAGGGTATCGCACCAGACTGCAGTTACAAAGGAACCGTTTTGAGATTTAATGTGCGCTGACGATGGACAAATTCACCAGGACTGGATAGGTGACCTCACAACCAGCTGTTTTCTCCTCATTGTACAACACAAGCACAAAGTGGAATGGCAGTAATTACTACCCCGGCATCACCTCATTGAGCCATACTGCACAGTGTAGAACACATTGCTAATGTAATCACACTATGCTACACACTCTTATGGGCCAGGCTTAATGTTGAGTGTGTGTCATTTGAGAGCCCGCTGTCACAGTAAGAGGTTCCGGCTGGTTTATAAAGGCACATGTTTATTGTATCATGCATTAGGGCCATTAGCCCCAGCGCTGGCTGAACCCAGCTGGTTCTCAGGGTCATTCCTCAATGTGAAACTGAACTGCACGACATGACCAAAATTGACTCTCCTCAGAATACTCTGGAGCTAATGGACGTCTCTGTAATTGACATCAATACCTGGGAACGAGCCGGCGCTCCGGCTGTGGATAAAATGCAGTCAGCACCTATCAGAGGAGCTATTTTTGTCTTCATATCTCATGTTTGAGGCGTGTTTACATGTGCTTCTATCAGCAGGGGTTCTGGTTCTGCCAACTCATCATTTCCCTCAAGCACACTCCTAGAAATAAGGGATCCTCCTGAAGGGCTGAGGTTCTACCCAGAACCATTTTCATCCAAAGAACCCTTTTTTGAAGAAAGAGTTGTTTAAGGATTGTTGAAATCCCTTCCTTCTCTCTTTCATTAAAGGTCCATCATGACCCCCCCGAGTAGATTCTAGATAAAACCCGTGGAGTATAAAGAGGTTCTCTGTAGAACTTCATCTGTGTGTTCTAGATAAAACCCTTGGAATATAAGAGGTTCTCTGTAGAACCCCTTGGGTGCACTATAGATAAAACCCTTGGAATATAAAACGTTTTTTGTGTGGGTTCTTGTTGGCACCTTAAGAAGATGGAAAGGTTCTGGATAGTACCCCAAGAGATGGTTCTGGGTGGAATCATTACACCATTGACAGGTTCTCTGTAGATCCTCTCATAGGAGGTTGGGGGGAAACCTTTCACAGATGGATGGTAAACTCTTTATGTTGGGCTCTTGGTAGAACTATCTGACAGGGTTCCAAATAAAACTTATACAAAAAAGTTCTAACAGAACCCAAAAAGTGTTCTTTTATGGAGCCAAGCTGAAGAACCTTTTGTGGTTCTGCTTAGCACCTTTATTAATAAGAGTGTATGACTGTCTTTTAAATTGTGTAGTTTGTTGTCTTTTTGATGGACTGAGTCTAATAAAGATTGATTGATTTGAAGAGCTAACCTATAACCATAAACAGGGTTCTACCACAAAGCTTTTTACATTCCTAGGGTTTTGTCTTCAACTCACTGAAGGGTTCTACCAAGAACCTTTTTATATTACAAGGGTTTTAGCTAGAACCCATCAAGGGGGTTCTACCAGGAACCCTTTTATATTATGGTACAAAAAAACTCAAAAAAACAAACCCTTGATGAAGGGAGGATTTCAACAATCCTTGAAGAGCTCATTCTTCTTTGGATGAAAAAAGTTCTTAATGGAACCTCAGTCACTCAGGAAGAACCCTTTTGGAACACTTATTTATGAGAGTATAGTTCTGTCAGGGGAGGTTTTAAGGGATTCCGCTTCTGCCAACTCATCGCTTCTCTCCAGTAGTTAGTGAGCGTTAACCCGTAATCAAGTAAAAACGGCTTATGGGCGGATGTTTGTCCAAGACTTCAATGATGCAACAATACGTAAGCTTTTTACGTTAATAATCGTCTTCCTCTGAAAACGCAGTTGAAAAAAAGTGAGTCGTCCCAGCGGGGCATTGAAAGCTCCAGAGGCTGCTGCAAGAGGCCCACGTTGCTGATGCACTACAATATTAATGCTTATGGAGCCCATCAACTCTAATTACGCCTGCCTTGCTCCATCCTACCAAGAGTACCACTGAATATTAATGTTAAGCAACTCTTAACAGCAACGTCACTTCATCAGTGAAATAACATCATTAACAGTGGTGCCTTTCTGAATAGTGATTGATCCTGGGGTTTGGCGAGGTTCAAGGTTAGCTGAATACGCACGTTTCGAGATACCTCTCTGGTCTTCTATTAGATCAGGGTGAGGGGGGATTCGCCGTCTTGAAGGTGTGTAACCATCATCCCGGTTCTTCCTCCTGATGGGCCAAATTTAATCAGCACTTGTATGTTTTCCTTAATTTATCCACACACAGAGGAGGCAGCATGCCATTATCATGCAGGGAAACATTTGTTGTCGCTTGATTACGCTAATGGGAAAGCACACACGAATATAAAATGTTGAACGTTATTGAAATTAGGCTTAATTGCTGATGGCATCTCAGGTTAATTTGTATTCCCCTGGTATGAAATGTGTCTGTGTGTGGTGTTTGTTTTTGTGTGCTGAGCTGCATCTAAGTGACTGTAGAAGCACAGTACGCTCTCAGTGAATTCACTGGGGTTTGTTTTCGCTCTTCAGAAAAAAAAAAGAGGACAGTTGTGCGGAGATGGTGGCATAGATAACTGAATATCATTAATGATAAATACAGTGTTCCCCTCATGATTCCTCTTGTTCAGGCCCTTCAGTCCGCCATGATGCCGGTCATCAGGGTACACTGAAGGGTAGGCGGAGTCGGAAGGAAGCACGTTCAGCTGCTTCACCGGGGGATAGTGATTAAAAAGCACTTCAGTGCAGAGATGCACACAACCCAGATGAGGTTCTCCCGCTCTGAAAGACTTCTTTAGCCAGCAAAGATATAAAAAAAAAACTGTCTAAACATTTCAAGGAGCTTCTTGATCACTCCATCTTGCTGTTATGCTTTTGTCTTTTGCTTCTTAATTATTGATGTTGGTGCGTCTCACTTCCCGCCAAGTCCTCCATTAAAGACTTGTTCTTAATTGTGGAGGTGAAAAAACAAAGATAAAAGAAATGCAGTTTACTCTGAGCATTCCTGATGCACTCTTGATGTGCCGTGGTGGATGTTAACTAAGTACTTTTACTCAAGTAGTACAAAACATGATTTACATGCAGCATTAAAATGATGCACACAGTGAATCAGTTATTATAATCCAGTAATACATGACTGAAAAATAATACTCTAAAAGGGGCCTTTAGTTACTTTTGAAAATAATCTATATTTCCAATGAAACCTGCATTAAGTGATGTTTTTTTTTTGCTAATCCAAAGCTATGAATATTATCAGCTTAAAGTTGATTTGGTGAACATATTGGCAAACATTGCTCTATTTACACATGGAGCAGACACAACATTAGCATTCATATGGAGTCGTGCTCCTGGCCACAAGAGCTTTTGTGATTGGCCTGATCTGACTGGTCACCCCAAGTCCCAACCCATTATTCTCAAGTATGATTATCTGTCTAGTGAGAGGCAGGACCCTAGTTTGAGCCAACTGTTTGATCAGTATTTTTATATTAGTCAGTATTTAGCTGACTTTGATTTTTTACGAGGTCAGTGTACTAAAATAATAAATCACAAAAATAAAAGTATTTTCCTTCAGACGTCTTACAGCCTAAGGAAAGGGGTACAATTGGGGTGCAATTTCTTCTTGAGAACTTAAAGAATTAAGTTTGGAAGCTTTTTATTATATTTGTCTGGTGCCACTCTCCTGTGTTATGATTGGTAGGACTATTTAGCTTTTAAATACCCATTTCAAACAATAACTGTAAGAAACTGTAAGATATTATAATGTTAGTAATTAAAGTAGATATGAGAAATGGTACATTAATGTGCACATGTGCATGTGCGTATGTGCATGCGTGCGCACTTCATGCCACCCCTGCATATGTCAGCGCACCGGCTGGGCCACCCCGGTCAAAAATATCTGGAAACGCCTGTGCCAGGCCACCTGATGAACGTAAGTTCAGGCCCCATTTACACCACTGAGTCTCATTTTAAATGTCTCATATTGGGAAAACATCCAGATTAAGTTTTCAGTTTCAGCCACTGTCATTTCCACCACATATGTTACTGTAGATGCATCTCTGTTGGCCAGATCACAAATCTAATTGCAGTCTGTCTTTGTTTTCCTGGTCTGGCCTGGGCGAACAAATCAGGATTGGCCCTCTTCAGTCCAGAAGGAGGTGGTTATGCTAAACAAGAATTGGAAAGTTTCATAAAGTTGGAAATGCTGAGAACAAATTTGAAATGTCAAGAAGGACTCAAAGCTGCTAATTAACAACGCTGAAATCAAACAAGTCTCGTGTGTAAAATTTCTTGGTATATTAGTTGATGAAAGATTGTCCTGGGGAAACCATATTGAGTATGTATGCAAAAAAATTATGAAGTCCTATGGCATTATTAGAAGAGTCTCTCCCTTAGTTAATCAGTCCTGTCTCATGACTTTATATTAGTTTGATTTATCCATATTTGACATACTGTAACATTGTTTGGGGTGCTACACATTCCTCGTACCTTATTCAGTTACTCTTAATTCAGAAAAGATTCTTGAGAATGATTTCAAACTCTAATAATCAAGCGCCATCTGCACCTTTATTTAGCAAATTCAAACTTTTATCAATTTTTTTATAATATGCTTCAAACATGTCTGTTTATGTTTAAATGTATTCATTATAAACAAGACATTCCAGGCACTTTCCATAAGTTTTTCCTGTTACCATCAGATATTCACTCCTATTCAGTAAGAGGTCTGAAGAACTTTCATTTACCTCTTTGTCGTACCTCCAGTCATAAATTTTTCATCAAATTCCATGGTCCCCAACTCTGGAACTCTTTAGATAGGTCTCTTAAGCTTTTATCATCCTACAAAATGTTTCGAACTAGTTTGGTGAGGTATCTTCTGTCCTAGTGTAATTGAAATGGATCTGTAATTCTATGGTTATTTTTCTTTCTGTGTTTGTTGTGGTATTTTTTTTCTTTGTCTTTTTCCCTTGTTGCTTCTTTTTCTTTTTCTTTTTTCTATTGGTTGATCTGTTTTAGTGGTTTTATATTGAGGGGAGGATTTTATATAAGCCCATTGGGCTTCTTTTCCTCTCCTGCACAATTATTTGCCTTCGCATGTTATTTTTATTGTTTTATTATTGTGCATATGAATAAAATCAAAATCAAAATCAAGAACGAAATCGAAATGTCAAGAACAAAGTGGAAACATCGAGAATAAAGTTGAAAATGTTGAATATATCTGAAATGGTGGGAATGTAGTCAGAATGTCGAGAATACGGTTTAAAACACCATTTCGGCTTTATTCTCAATATTTCGACTTTATCCTCATAATGCAAAATTTAAAAAACAATATCCTCATTGTGGCGCTAACACTCTGTCATACATGCAGTCATTTGATCCATCGTCCCAACAAATATACTGATTTGAGCAGCTTAAGTGAGATTGTAGGACTTTTAGCTGTACATATGTATTATTTATTTGGTATTGCTGTATTTACTTAAGTAAAGGATCTAAATATGCTCCCTGAGACAGCAGCAAGATGGCAAACCACATGTACCACATTAAATGATTATAAAGTAGTCCATACTAAAGCCTTTGTTTACATGTATTTATGACTCCCATGGAGTAGGGCAATAGCAGCGCATCATCAATTCATACAATACAGTGATCCACAGCAATTATGCAGGAAATGTGGGTCTGGGCAGCCATGCGGAAGAGAGGGCTGGGCTGGAATAGGCAAAAGGGGAGAATTTAGCCTATCTGTGGCAATTATCCAATGTGGGACAGGTCAGGAAAATGATAATGGCTAAAAGTTATCATGCAGAACAGAGTCATAAATGTGTGAATCAATGTGGCACGAGGAACCTCAGCCTCTGCGACTGAGATTAGAAAGGTGGTCCGTACAAAGAGCGAACATGCAACAGTTTTTACATGCCTGAAACCAGATAGTAATTTTTATAAATCATCAAAGATATTGTGGAGGTCACACTTATTACTTTTAGTTGCGCTCTCGGAAATGAAAACATACTGCTTCCACAAAACTAGCAGTCATAGATGTATTACATTGAGTTACTCAGAAATACATTGATGTGCTGCTTCGCTTTATAAGAGCAGTTTCTTCCTGATTTCCCCACAGGGGACACAGAGATTAAACAACTGCTTCATCATCACTCCCTCTCTTGTTCTTCTTCTTCTTCTTTGCCCTTCTTCTTCACTCTTCTTCTTCTTCTTTGCTCTTCTTTCCTGATCTTCGCCCTTCTTTTTTGCTCTTCTTCATTCCTCTTGGCCTCTCTTCTTCTTCACCCTTCTTCTTTGCCCAACTTCTTTGCCCTTCTGCATCATCCTTCTTCATTTCTTCCCTTTGCTTCTTCTTCTTTATATATCCTCTTCATTCTTCTCCTTCTTCTTCGGCCTTCTTTGCCCCTTCTTCTCTTTTTTTCTTCTCTTTGCTCTTCTTCTTTGCCGTTTTTTCCACTGTGCTTTGCCATTCTTCTTGGAACACTTTGGAATGTTTTGGGACTTTCAAACCGGGACTGGGCAGTATGGCCTAGATATTATATCTTGATATTTTTAGGTTATTCCTTGGCATACGATATATATCTTGATATACACATTTTCTTCAATATACGGTAAATTCTCAAATGTATGATTATCTTACAGAATATGATGCATTGCTGTCGGTTAAACTACCCAACAATACATAAAGTAGTTAAAACTGGCACAACCTTGAAACTTTTTCAGTAGTTAAATGTAACATACACATTAATGCAGCAGTAATATTAATACAAAAACATGATATATAATAGTAAAGAACTAACAGACAGGCTGGGCAATATGGACAAAATAAAATATCACTATTTTTGACCAATAACCTAAATACTTTACTGCAATGCAGCCTTTAAAGCCAGGAAAACACTTATGCCATATCCCAATATCCAGAATCTAAGATGACATCTAGTCTCATATCATGATATTGATATAATATTGATATATTGCCCAGCCCTACTTCAAACATGTGCATCACATGTTCGCAGAGCACACTTCACTGTCAAAGTTGTCTTTTATTTTATGCTGACTCGTCTCTCGTGTGGTAATAGAAATTCGGGACTATCTTGTTGAACCGCCTGTCTCCTCTTCTCTGGTCCCAGCTGAGTGCCTTCATCATCTCAGGGAAGGCCTCTGAAAGGGTGTTTACACATGGAGACTGTGTACATAGTCCTCAGTGCTTCTCTTTTCAAAGGATTCTTTTTCCCAGCTTGCACCGGGGTCTGGCCTGCGAGGGCAGGCAGATAGGCGAATGGGCAGTGACCCGTCTGCTTCTCTGAAAAGTCCAGACTTCACTCGGCTGAAGCCGCAGGGAGGGCGACAGAGGGATGCTAAGTTCAAGCTTTAATTCATAAATCTTTGTGGATGTCTCTCAGCATGTAGCTGTGAGCAGGAAAAAAAGGATGTAAGGAGAAAGCAAGTGAGGGAGAGAGAAAATCACTTTCTTGGGCATGGACAGACACGTTCAGAACACCTGCTGGATTTGTCCGCCCTGTCTAGTCCAGGGGACTGGAGGACGACCTCAGAATAATTCATTTTACTCCTCCATTGTGGCCTGCTCCTATACTCTGATTCTGTTCTCCTTTTTTAGGAAACACCTTGTTAGCTGTGCCTGAAAGGCAGGTGGATCACTTTGAGAGCACACTAATAACACCTAAAACTGTCAGCATCCTTACCTCATAATGACCTGCTAGTGGACAGCCTCTGTCGCATCTTACTCTAACTGCATGCTAGAATTTTAATTTTAAACCGATTTTTTTCACTTGTTTTAGATTTTTTTCAAGAGAAGTGGGTCAAACTTTATTTTGCAGTACACTAATAACATGTAAGAAGCTGTACTTGTGTTATATTAGACAAACACTAGATATATGGTCTTTATTGGATAATGTAAGACCCTTATTAGACTAGTAGAAGGTAATTTGGGAGACATTAAAACAGACCTGTACTGTAAACTCAAGTGTATTATTTTAAATCTAGTTCACATGTTGTTTTTAAATGGGGAATGAACAGATATGTAATTTCACTTTAAATCTAATAAGGATCTAATTAAGGGTCTAATGCTGTTTAAGATAAAAACAACATGATATTTCTAGTTTTTGTTGTGCTTTGTGATACAAAGCACGTTTTGTTAGCGTACTGTAAAATAAAGTTTTTATTCTTCTTAATTTTAGATTTTTAAACCTTTTGTCAAAAAAAAAAAAAATAAAAAAAATAAGAAGCTGCCATTTGCAGTGGAATATAGTTGAACGCGACATTGTGTAATGGCTCAAGCGCTTTTTTCCATAGTGATAAAGATGGGACTGTGGACAAAAATAGCAAAGTACAGTTGGAGTTTGGGAATGGGAGGGAGGATGAGGGAGAAAGTAAGGACTGAAAGCTCAACAATAACACATAATCTGCAACTCTGCCACTTTTTTGTGCCTCCCTTACTGGGAGACAGCTGCTCTACCTAGCTATTCCCTGGTGGTTTTGATGGATTCTTCCCCTCAGAAGAGGCAATGACTCCTTGGCTTTAACACAGCGTGCAGCAAGCCGAGGCCCAGCAGCGTTTACACAGGAATGAGTCTGGGAGATATACCATTGAAGGTAGAATACATTCAGCAGACCTGGAAAAAAAAAAAAAGGTATTCTGTGCAGCTCAGCCAAGTTTGATTTAATACAACATGGATGGTGTAAAATATTCTACTTCATCTGAAATGCTGAACAAATTTAAATTATAAGCAGATAGTCAGCGTGTTTGAGGTATAGTGAGTAAAATTTAGGTTTGGCCGACCTGTCGTATATATTGGGTGGAAATTGAACTGACAATGTCCCCGTATGAGCTGATGTCGACCATCACTCTCTGAAGGAATACATCACAAATTAAAAACACTGTACAGATCTGCTAAAATTGATGCCTTCTTGCATACTTGAAACTTACTGAATACCAATAACTAACTCCTAAACTTGATGACTCCACAACCAGTAGAACTTAACATATTTTTTCAAATTATTTTTATACATTTAATTAAATAATTCATGTTTCTTTGTGATTACCTATAATGTAATCAACTTTAAATGCTTATAAAAGTATTTTTGTCATTATATCCTGAATATTTAGTTAAAGGAATATTAATGCAATGATAAAACCAAGAAAAATAAATTAATAAATTGCACACTAAACAACATTGTTTGAATTTATCTGATAACAATAATAATTTAAGAATATTCAAAGATACTTAGTCTAAAATATTAACTAATGAGTAATCACAAATCAGAAAACAAAATATTGCTAGAAAGCGAAAAAAGAAATTTCATTATAAAATCACATTGTTGATAAAAACATTTCAGTAACACCAGTGAGGCTTCATTGTTCATTGTTCCAGTAAGAGGAACAACACCAACAACTGCACCACCAGTGACAATGTGGAAAAAAATAAATAAATAACTAAATGCCATGTGTCAGACCATATGTCTTTATCTGTAACAAAATAATTTAACTGTAATGTTCAGTTTTTCACCCTGGTGTCTTTGAGATTAGTAACACCAGTGACAGAATTAAAAGCTTCGCATAAAATTCTAAAGTAACTTATGACATTAAAACCACCAAACTTCCTCCAATTCACCATATTTGCATGGCAGCCATTTTCCTCTGACATCACACGTCGCACCTCTTTGTTCCAGGTTTTAAGTCGCACAAACGAGAATCTGACAATTAATTATCATTTCACTGCTTGCTGATTGATCAGTAACCGAAAAGACAAAGGATAGTGAAAATCTGTGGGGACTTTGGCCATATATATATATCTATATATATTTATATATATATATATATATATATATATATCACATATATATATATATGATGTATATTATATATATATATATATATATGTATTTTATATATATGCACAATTATATATATAAAATATATATATATATATATATGCACACATATATTATATATATATATATATATATATATGCACACATATATATATATGTATATATATATGCCTTATTTGTCATTATATTATGATACATAAGGCATAATGTTAGCTAGACAGTGGCTGAATGCTAATGTTAGCTATGATAGCTAATAGGCTATTGTGTTATTTTAGCCAAATTTCAACTACCTTTTGCCTGATGAAGTGCTAAAATGATGAACGATTTGTCATATTCTCTACATTTATGCGACTTTCCACCTAGAACACAGCAATATGACATTTCAGCTTCTCACCCGGCGTGTGACATCAGAGGAAAATAGCTGATGTGTGAAAAAGGTGAATGACTTCTTTATCCATGAAGAACTTCCAAAGGTCAGTGCATTACTTCAAAGTGTTTTGTGTTGCAGTAACACCAATGCAATAAAGTTGGGTTCTTAATAATTAGCTATTTTTACCATCCCAATGTTCTCTTTGATACCTGTGATATTAATATAATCTTTAATTAGATTTAATCCATGTAAAGATATTTTAAAGGTAAAATGACACAATTCCTTGAACTTGGCATTTTAAATAAATCGCTAAAGTTAAACATTGAACGTTAGACACAAACGAAGACATTTTATATTATTACAAGGACAGTCTTTATTTATTGAACAAATATAATTAATGTGATTATTAGGTCAACTTTAAGGATTTTGGTGGCTGAAAAAGTAAGGGACAGCACTTCTTCCATATTTTCATAGATTGACCCTGAGACACTGTTTTTACTTAAAAGGAAAAAACCTTAAATGCATCAGTGATTTTATGCAAATACTCAAAGACAAAATTAGACTTTGAAACACTCTAAACCTACTCTCTGCTTTATTTTGACATCTGTGTCTCTTGTCTGTCAACAGCTTGCAGATTTTTTTTTTCTGTTTCTTTTTGGGTTTTCACTCAAAGAAAGGGAAAGCAAACGGTGAATTATTTAGGCCACCTTTGCGATATCGTAGTGGAATTTGTGTAATTCAAAGGAAGACGGTGAGGAAAAAACCACAGTATTCCTCCAGAAGAACTCTCAAGTATTTGTTGAATAATGTATGCTACAGCATAAGACAGGCAGCTGCTGATACACAGGGGCTGAGACTTGAGATTACAGTGGACCATATGACCTTTCCTTTCATGAAAAATTAAGCGGTCTGATATTGAGCAGATGAGGCTTTATTTAGCACAAACCTCCAGCGAGAACTGAGAAACAGTTGTCATCAACTTGGCTGGTTTAATCATCACAAAACTGAAGACTTTTGAAATTGTTTTCATTATTAAATGTCAATGTATTGCAGAATCTGTTTTGTGGGTGTGATTAATAGCATTTAAATCATTTGTTTTAATAGCAAGGCTGATAACAGTAAATTTTTCGAGTGCCTTCTCTTATTTTGTTGAATACTGATGCATTATAAAGGTTTCCATGTGCCATTGTGCTTTCTGTCTCCACTGAGAACTTGTCCATAGATGTATAATACAAAAAAGGGAGGTTGGTGAGTAAACAGTCTGCCAGTGCTAGCCTGTAGGTGCCAATCTGCCTGGTAGTTTGATGTTAGAAAACCTAAGACACTCTCCAATGCATCAGAATACTGTATCACTACTCCCAACTCCAAAATTCGCTCGGCGTACTGTATGCTTGTTTTTCAAAGCACACAACAGCTTTAAAAATTCCAAACTTCCCCAACTAGTTCTGCTGCTCAGGCAGGTATAAAATCAGCAGCGCTTTGATGTCATAAAAAAGTTAGTCCCTGCTCTCGCCATCATTTTCCTTTGCCAAATGAGTCACAGATGAAAAATACCATATTATACAGCAGGGCCGTCAAGCTGTCACTTAGGTAATGAAGTTGGTCCAAACCATTTGTCTTATTTTGTCACGCTTTTTCCCCATTAGTCATACCGCGCTAACCATTAGCTCCTCGGGAACCCCCTTCACCCAAGGACACTTAGGCTCTCTCTCCAAGTGCGACTGAGGCCGGCTGATGCACCGTGGAAGATGGCACAGTGGGAGAAGGGTGGGGAGGTGTTGGGAGGGGTGGGGGGAGTCGAGACTGACACCAAAAGAGAAAAGAGCGGTAGAGCATGTTAGACAGACTAGAGCCCTGTCCAAAAGCAGCTTCAGTGAAAACAGACAAGTTGATTAATCTGTCAGAATGTACCGTTTAGAAGAAAATGTTCCAAATCAGACCAATACTGTACTAAACTTAACTTCTAGAGAAGCATTTAGACTGGTGAAGCAGGATTTACATGTTGACATTAAAGCTATAATATATAACATTTCCACATCTGTCTAAAACACTATGTTGTATATTTTGTCGAGTTGTGAATTTACATCATACTCCTGAGACTCCTGTTTTTCATTGCCCTCTCTTTGCTCCCTCCTGGGCTCACAGTTCAACTACATTTCTCCCAATTTACAACAAATTTTCCCCCTTTTTTTCCCCCTTTTTGTTACCACAACCTGTTTCTGTTCAGCCTGTAATAAGCCCTATGACTCCAGTGGTCTACTGTTTCCACCATTACAGCAATACAGCTACACCAAATGTTGTTTTCTAGAATGCACGTAATGCAGAAGAGAGCAGAGTGTAGTGCACATGTAATACAGGGAGAGCACAAACGGAGTGAAATTGGGATAAAGGGAATAGCGGGATGTATAGAGACTTGACCAGCACAGGATTTCTGGAGTTATATCTTCAGGGTACAGTTGTGTTTGTCCTACGACAGGGTTATTACTCAGCCAAGTGTGGTAAACACTAACTGCTTTATGAAAGCCAGAGGCAGGGCCACACAAAGTGCAGTAAAAGTAAAGTGCTTTTGTTGTCTTATAGCATGTTTTACAGCATATCCATATTGAGGTATTGATGGTGCATAGCATCCTTTTCATTTAGAGGACTTTTTTAAAGCCCTACTGAGGAATTGGACTCCAGGGAGAAGCTGTTTTTTCCCCGTTTTGTAAAGTTTAATGTTGCGGCAGGAAATGTTCAGGCGCTGTATTGGAGGTACTGTGCAGCTCGGTATGCCAAGCATAGCACGAGCAATGTTGAACTCCCCCAGGAGCTATTCATAATGAGAAGGTTTGAGAGTTGAAGACCATGTCCCATATGTCTTATATTTAGAAACTTGGTCAAACTGTAAGAAGGACCAAAGGAAAAAGGAGAGGCTGTGCAAGCACGCTTTTACAGGTATTACATCATCAGGGTTTTGAAGTAATAAAATACAAGTGAAGGTGTTATTTTTTAAAATTTTAAAATACAAAATAGTAACTGTATTCCACTGCAGTTTAAATTGGTTATGTTCTGAATACAGTTGCTGTCTTTAAAAATAGTTCAGGCCTACTTGAAGGGATTACTTTGTTTTTATTTGCTCTAAAAATTTGTATGAGGAACACATTTCCCACAATGTGTGCGAGCACAGTGCACCTACCAAAACACCACAATATAGGAGACTATAGGCTTGAATTAGCCACAAATTCAAAAATTCTGTATGTTTATTCAACACGATTCATGCTAAATTCTTTGGATGTGTGTGGCGTACAGGCTGCTCTGCTGTTTGTGGTTAGTCTCACATTGCCAGACCTCTCTCCACAGTGCTGTCACTGCGAGTTTGTGGCTAAAGGACGATTTTATTTAGTAGCATTAGTGCTCTATATGTGACCTCGTGAGAACAGTAAAGGGATCTCTCCAGTGAGGCCATTCCCAAAAGCAAGTGTTAACTACATTCAAAGTGACCCTGACAAATAGGCTCAATTTAAAGACAATTTGAAGTATTCAAAAAGTAATCCAAAGTATTTAGAATACATTGCTTAACTTGAGTAATGTAATGGAATATGCTTCAACTTACATGTCAGGGCAAGTATCAGTAATCTGTCGTGGAATACATTTTCAAAGTAAGCCTCCCCACAATTTTTATAATTGTGTTTCTATCGACACACATCGTCACATCTATCACACAGATTGACCAGGTGTGTGTTTAACTGCAGGTGTGTGTGATTAAATAAAGCCTAATGGTTCTAACTCAACTGCGTCCTGAGAGCTGGATGAGGGCCACGTGCACTGTTAGCCGCTGCTCCGACAGATGCCAGGGGGCAAGCACAAGGGAGGGGACTAATTACCGGACAGCTGCCCAGCAGACCCTCACCCTGCCCAGGGGACAGCCGTCTATCTCACTCCCCTGTCCTCCAACCCTGGACCTGGGACCTGGCAACCAACGTTGCAAACTCCAGTCTGCCTCCGGGAGTCATGACAGTTCGCCCCCAACCGTCAAAAGTGGGGACGAATTCTCCCCGGGTGCTGCCTGTGTCGATCTGTAAAGTTAGCCCAAACGCTTCAGGTTTGACTAAATAAACACTCAAATCTCAACACACTTATGGAACTAGTCATGGAACACAATATGGTGCTTGGTTGTCTGCCACTGCATATGCATTAGGCACCAATTTAGCATTTGACCACTGTTAATTCCCAATATGGATATAAATATTTCATAGTTTGGTGCCACAGCAGACTAATAATATCTCAATTGATGCTTTGAGTAGACTGTGTCCTTCACCCTTCACTGGGATGGGTAAGAAAGGTATTTATAAGAAAATTGAGGTCACCACTGAGAGGAGGGCTGGCTGTAGGCCCAAAAAATATAGAGTGTTGGAGAGGTTCAGGCAGACTCATTTTGTTGGAATTGAGGGGCTACCGAGCAGACTGCTCATCTTGCTGTTGGCATAAGCGTGAGAAGAGGAGCTAAAGGTTGAAATTATGCACCCAGAAAGCATTTGGCTCGGGTGAGGAAAAAGTGCAATGCAATAATTAAGCGGCACAATAAAAATGATTAGAACTGCTTTTGACATTCTCATTGCGAATAACTTGCGTTTAATTGCAATCACAAATTTTAAATGCCAGTTTTATGTTCCATGGCTATAAGCTGTTTAAAGTTCAATAGCTATACTCTTTAAATCTCCTTCCAATTTCTGCTCGGAGGCAGCAAGAGGGAATGGATACAGAGAAAATGGGAGACAAAAGTATGTAAAATTAGAATCCAAAAAAGAGAAGCGGAAGTAGAGAGAGAAAGAGTGAATGTCTTTCACCCATTAAGTGCTGGACAGTGTGGCTTCCTGGCCCGGAGGAGGACCTGTGTGGCTCAGCTCGAGGCTAGTTAGCTATTCAGCCACAGCATCTGTTGCAGGCTAATGGATGTTATAACCTCATAAACGTCATGAAATTGGACATTATCCCTTAATTAAAAGAACAGAGATGCATTACAATGATTAGAGTGGCACTCCAGTGGACCTGCCACACGCTCCAATAATGTTTCTAGAGGATGCATGGCTCCTGTGCAAGGTGTTGGCATGAGGGGGGGGCGTGTAATATTTTTGATGAGCCAATTGCTGTTATGAGCCACAAACTTCTGAGAGTTACAGCAGGATCCCTTCAAGTTTGGACCAAACTTCCCCTGAGAGGTCTTCTTGACCTTTCCCCCATGCCGTTAGTGCTACAGGAACAGCTCCACGCTTGTTCCATTCTCCTTCTTCCTTTCTCATTTTTATTTGCATTTCAGTAGCTTTTGATGATGATTTGAGTGTCTTCACAGTGATTATGTGCACAGCGTTAGCTCAGAAGAAACAGCTGTGCTATAAACCAGATATAAA
This sequence comes from Lutjanus argentimaculatus, assembly GCA_034769285.1. Taxonomy (NCBI): domain Eukaryota; kingdom Metazoa; phylum Chordata; class Actinopteri; order Lutjaniformes; family Lutjanidae; genus Lutjanus; species Lutjanus argentimaculatus. The sequence goes on along the minus strand of JAWZSL010000018.1, from coordinate 9,039,098 downwards.
AACAAAGCTTGATGCTTGTGTTCCACAGCACCTGGGCCATCAGTGCCCAATAAATACCAGCAGCCAATCAATCTTGCTGACTTCCCTGCTAAGGAGCTTAATGAAACCTTGGGTGGGAAGCAGAGGGTCTGGACAATATAGCCTGCATGCAAAGATTTGAGACATATTAACTCTCACTTTGGCCTTTATTCAGGGGAGAGAATGTTTCATTTTACTGTTGGGGGGGCAATAAACAAATTCTCAAGAGCAATTCCTGAAGGGGTCACCAAAAGTGTCGCCCAAAGTACTGTGGTATTAATGTATATAGAGAAATTTCCTATTTCTGCTGTATACTGGATAACTGATGAGGGTGGCATATTCAAATGTCATACATCCCTCATTCTAAAAGTTTGGATGTCATGTAAGACATAAATAAATATAGAATGCACTGATTTGCAAAAACTTTTCAAACTATATTCAATTTTATACAGTAGAAAGACAAGAGATTTAATCTCAAAAGTTAAAGTGAAATTCTTTCTCATCCTTGTTTGATATACAACTTCAGTTTCAGTCTGTTATCTCTGGTGCATTATGAAGCCTGAAATAATAACACACATTTTCAATGGGAGACAAGTCTGGACTGCTGGAAGACCAGTTAACTACCTGAACTCTTTTACCATGAAGCCACGCTATTGTAACACACGCAGAAGGTGTCTTGAGATGGCCTTTCTGAAATAAGCAGACACGTCTCTGAAAAAGACGTCATCTGGATGGCAGCATATGTTGCTCCAAAACCCATATGTTCCTTCCAGCATTAATGGTGCCTTCACATATGTGACAGCATGCCACAGGCACCAACACGCTTCCATACCATCACAGATGCTGGCTTTTGAACTTTGTGCAGGGAACAATCTTGATGGTCTTTTCCTCTTTAGCCTGGAGGTCACAACGTCCGTGGTTTCTGAAAACAATTTGAAATGTTGACTCTTCAGGCCACAGCACACTTTTCCAGTTTGCGCAAGTCCATCTCAGATGAGCCCAGCCCCAGAGAAGTCCACAGGGTGGGTGTTGTTGATATATGGCTTTTGCTTTGCATGGTAGAGTTTTGACTTGCTGTGTTTACTGACATCCATTTTCAAGTGTTCCCAAGCTCATTTAGTATCTTTTTTACAATTATGTGGGTTTTTAATGCAATGCAGTTGGTTTTCAGCCTTGCCCCCTCTTTGCCTGTTCAATTATCTGGATTTTCTGAATCTTTTAATGATATTATAGATCATAGATGGTAAAATGAGAAAATTCCTTGTAGTTTCATGTTGAAGAATGTTGTTCTTAAACTGTTGGACTAGTTCCTAATGCAGTTTTTCACAAAGTGGTTAACCTCAACCCATCCTTGCTTGTAAACGACTGAGCCTTTTGAGGATGCTCCTTACCCAATCATGATACTGTCACCTGTTGACAAGTAATCTGTTTACCTGTCGAATGTTGCAAACAGGTGTTTTTTGAGCATTTTGAAACCTGTTGCAAGCATCAAATTCAGACTGAGCATGTATTTACAAAAAACAATAAAATTTATTACCTTGACATTAAATATCTTGTCTTTTTACTGTATTCAATTGAATACAGGTTGAAAAGTATTTGCGAATGGTTGCATTCTGTTTTTATTTACATTTTACATGTTGTGCCCAACCTTTTTGGAATCTGGGTTGTATTACATGCAAATGTAAAAATGTAAATCTTAAATTATATATGTATGTTTACAATGATATGTTAAGGGGGACAACTGTCCGGGCCCCCCGTCCAGCCGTAATTTCCGCCCTTGCCCTCACTCACAGACAATTTAAGGCCGATGATACAGTTGAAATTCTCGGAGCGTGTCTTTAAGTGTGCTGCAAAGGTCATGAGAGCCCTGCACTCACATATGTCATTGCTCGTCAAGCGGCCTGTGCATGAAAATGCCACATTGTCTGAGAAAGTCGTATGTCGCACAGGTGTGTGCTGACCTCCTCGGTAAACCTTTCTATCACATGATGTCATTTAAAGTGGTCCCTGGTGTACCGTAAATGCCGTCTTCTATTATCTGGTTTATGAACAGCGCGCATTGTGTCAGCAACCCTGTATTATGCAAAATCGCAAAAAAAACACACCCCTAATGTATCACTGCATGCGTCTGGTTGAACCAATTACATGCTAACATTCACAAGACATGTCACTGATATTGCGCGAGCGATGCGAGAGCAATCTCAATGCCACTCTTGGCTCCGCATGAATCCATGTGAAAAGTAATTGTGGATTTCTCATTTGTGTATAAGGCAGTCTGTCTTCTCTATGATCTATTTTCTATCGAGACAGACACAATAATATAACACCGAGCACGGCCTGATAAAGAGTCTATTTTTGCTCAAAGCTGCCTCTCCCGAATGAAAATGAATGTAGGCATGTTGCAGTGGTAATGTATCAACATAAAATATTGAAATAGCCCAACCAAGGGCAAACTGCATGTAATTGAAACTCTCTCTGTACTGAGAACAAGGAACCGGTGTCCCCACATCTGAGATTTGGCAGAAGGGCTTTCAGAAGGCATTTGTTTCAGGTTTCTCCTCTTCTCTCCCTCCCCTCCCCGGAGTTAATTGCCTTTTTGAGAAATTTGTATCGCAAGTGTTTGGTTTCTGCTGCCGTATTATTTATAACCCTTATTTTCTGACAAGAAGGGGTACTTTTTTCTCCTTTCGCAGCAGCAAAGATGATTGATTTGTCCCGTTTAACCTTGATAAGGGAGGAAATAGAAAAACAAATTGCAGTATTGACACTGTGCTGTGATGGCATGTCGTTTGCTCAGGTGACCTGGAGGTGAGTCAGAGGTGACTCTGAAGAGGAAGGGAGGCAGCACGGTGCTTTGCTGAGCGACTCCCCTATCTATTTTCTCTCTTTTCCCTAAATTTATTTGATATATTTGCCTCTAATGATTCCACTTGTGCTAAAGCCAACTGCGACAATGCTCGGCTTTTTGGTAGTTCCCTCACATTCAGCCTATGTCACACGGCTTTAGCGAAATGAGGTGTGGAATAGAAGTCAATCTTTTAAAATATGTTTTGCATTACTGGCAAGGTGTCGTCAATGCAAGGTGATTCATTATTTAAGGATTATTGTGTGTATTGTAGAGATTTAGGCATAGCTTTTAAGGTATCATTGCCAGCAAAAACATCATTATTAGACCCTCTGCACACCTTCAGCTTGTCATCTCTGGCAGCTTTTGCTCATTGCTGTCATGTAATCTTACACTCTGCATGCAGTGATGAATCCACATCCCGGCTTGTGTCTGTCCCATACTCTTCTGATGGGCTGCATTGTCCTCCCCCAGCGTGGTGAAGAGCATCATGGGCTGGTCACCCTCTCCAGAGTCCCTACATCTGGCAGCACCATTAATCTTCCACGGCAGCTGTGCCCCTGTACCTGTCTCTCTTTGTGTAAGGGAGATGGAAAGTCATTTTTAGTCATTATCTTCCCCCTGGCATATGCTCATTTCGCTTATCGCACTTAACCTGCACTTTGACGTTGGGGCTCAACTGTTCTTCTGGATTCAGTCGTATAGGGTAACCGACCAGCAAGATGTCCGGCATGAAAGCTTCATTGTTGCAGAGGTGACTGTTCGTTTTTACTGAAGTTGCAAAAGTTATTCAGCCCATGCCATAGCAGATGATGTTTGTGAATTAATGCTTGACAGAGAGGGAGACTTGCTCAGTCCTCAGGGTGGCAGCAGGTCTTTAGGAATCACAAAGAAGTGGACAGCTGAAGGACCACAACAGGGTCAAAGCCTGAGAGGTGGCAGACTGCCCTGTACATAGTGTCAGGTTTGACAGGGTGTTGCAGTTAGAAGATAAACACATGGAAACCAAAGTTGCCATCTTGTTGTACTGCCCCTTTGAAGTGCACTCATCTGTCTCTGGGCAGACTGTGTGTGTTAGCCACTAATTAAGTGCTGACACCAAGGACTGAGATATACAGTGTTTGTGAAGTTTTACAAAGACTTAGAGACGTTTGATGGAGCTCGGGTTGAAAAATGATTAAAACTGGGATAAATGGTGACTGGAATTATGCTAGCTCTTGTTGGCAGCTCACCCTCACAATTTTAACAGCACATTGAATCGGCTTCAGAGCTTGAACAAAATCATTCTTCAAGAAGCTGCAGACTCGAATCTTTAAGGTCTTCTTCCAAATGCTTAGTGCCCCAGTGTGTGTTGCCAATCTGATTGGACATCCTCGACCATGAAAACAAAATCATTCACTGATCCACATTAGAGATGCGACCAATCAGATCTAATATTGATAACGGGGCCCCACCTTGACATATTGGACTTGCGACAGTGATTCACATTCAGATCTAAATTCCACAATGCCACGTTTGCCATATGTTTTCTATTTGTAAACACGGGTTGTGGGATGAATAGTGCTTTTCATTGCTATTCTGCATGTACTGTACATGTAAAATGCAAACATTAATGCAAACTAAAATGGTACTATACAGCTGGAGAGAAGAAATATACTAGCCACCTCACTCATTGTGTAAATAAACTATAATATAATCATAATAAACCAGCATAAAAATGACAGTTACCAACATAAACCACCGTATGCTGAACAAACACATCAGAAACACATTACAATTGCATTATTAACACATTTCAAACACTAACAAAGGGGATAAAATGAGGGGCATCTCTCAGTCTATGAGCTGAACATGTGAATGTCACGCACCAGAAAGTGCCCCACTATACCCCACGAGCACCATGACACAAGTTACATTACACAAACTACACAAACTTTTCAGACTAAAGTTCAGTTTCAGCCTCATGTAATCTTCTACTGTCTAATCTTATACTAATTCTAAAACTAATAATAGTTCAAATAACAACCATTAATAATCAGGACAAATAAAGGGCTGGTATAGTATCAGTATCAGGAGATATCAGAATTCGATTGGAACTGAAAAAAAGTGGATCGGTACATCCCTAATCCTCATGGATCTATTTGGCTTCCACCACTGTTGCACTGAGCCTTTGAACTGTTCTCTTCCCACGCTTACTGTATGTGGCACAGGCCAGCTTCATGTGTTCATACAGTATAGTCTTGTGATTATGTTTATGCATGTGGGTCTCTAAGGGGCGTGGACTGGAAGTACAATCCATCACAAAATCCAGAGGGATCAACTGTAATCAATGTACAAAGTTTAGGTGGCAGCCCACCTTCTGGCCTCTGCCCGGCTGGCTGCTGTTGGTGGCTGGAACGACCGGGGGGATTGCCCGGGTTGAGTTAGCTTGGTCGGCAGCTAATTAGATCAGGGAATGGAAGGGTTCCCGTGGCTCCCCCTCACAGGCTGAAGGGTTATTGACATGGCCACAACAGCAATATCTGCTAATGTCAATCCAATCTTACTAGCTCCAAACATGAACACAGTGATACTTTGGCAGTCTTGAATTGATGTAGCTGAACTGTGAAGACTTTACAGTAAGGTCCTTTCATCCCAGTACACTGTTTTAAAGGAAAAATACATGGTGGGAATGATTGTTGCAGGGAATGATTTTTCTTTTATCCCATAGCTGACTTTTAAAGGAAGGCACATACTACTGTATTATGTAGTAGTAAGGTAGAGACATACAGTAGGGTGGTTTATTTTAAGTCACGCTAGCAGCATGACTTTGGGGATGACAGTGTTGGTTTGCCAGTAGACCAGTAGGTCCACTACTCTGGTTCAGATTGAAATATTGATATTTGATGAGATGACTTTAAATTGAGTACAGAGTTCTGATGTTCGCCTAATGTTCTCCTAGAGCATTACCTGAACTCATCAAATTTGCCAGAGGTGTGGACTGATGTCATACGACTTGGGGTCCAATGACTCATGACTTCACTTGGACCTTTTGACTTGAACATTTGATACCTTCCCCACAAGCCCAAAGATTAAAAAGTATATTATTCAAAAAAAAGTTAAAACAGGCCACAAATCAATTAATTTACTGAATCAACTAATGTCAACACTGTTCATTCTCAGTAAGTTGCCACTTAAGTCCCCAGATCCACTTTGTTTGGTTCAAACTTGACAGCATCCAATCAAGCTGCAGGAGAGAACTGTGAAGAACTTTGGTTTGTGTAAAAAAACAAACAACATCTATGCGATGGTCACCAAAAAAACAAATTGCAGTAAGCAAAACATGTGGGTCGAAAATTTCAGACTGTGATGCAACAACTTCCAACTTAATTTGACATTTGAAGTTGTATAAAAGAATGGTTAGTCGAGGCTCTGTGTTTTAAAACGAAATGCCATATTAACAAAGTTTGACAGGCGTGACTTGTGACGTGCCTGACTTGACTGTAGACTTGGAAAAGCTTGGGACTTGCTTGTGACCTGCAAAACAATGACCTGCTCCCCCTCTGATAATTACTTTCAAGAAAACCCTGTGCCAGATTGTCAGCACACAGCCTTACTGTCTTTCTTGTCTCTGAGGAGTCACCAATAGATTCAACAACTTTACTTCTCGCAGACATATTATTTTACTTTTGAAATACCGACGCTATCACAGACTAGAATACTGTGTGTGGAAGCTGGTCTCAATACGATCATGAATTACTTTTATGATGTTGCCATATCCCACTGAGAGAACAGATCAGAACAGTCTGATATTTTTGAGTGAAGACAACAGTACATTGGAAAGAAGCTACTTTTTTAAAACTGCTTTGGAAATTATAGCTTTTTTTTCTGTAAATGATCCAGTAAATTTATTATAACTTTGTGGAGCGTTTAATGAACCTGTTTAGGACAGCAAGCAGAGCAAGCAACCGAGGATGACAGGTGCTGTGTGTGATACCAGTTTGGAAACCACTGTCATAGCAAACCTTACATCTGGGATTCAAGAAGCACTTTCGCAGAACAAGTTCCACTGAACGCCCACATGCTGTTTGAGCTCCTCAGCATTTGAAGTTGCTGTCTAGTACACTAACACCAGATTGCCTATCTTGATGACGAACAAATGATACCGTAGCCATGGGCTACATCTCTATGTCATCTGATAAACAAAGCACTGGTGACCATAGTGACGAGGTCAGAGGGTTCACCCCTGGCGCCCATGGGAAGCCCAGCCACCAGGAGTCTGGAGGTTATACAGCCATCACCTGCTCTGTCAGCCGATGCCACCTGATAGCGTCTAATGAGAAAAACACGATGGGGCTGTCTCCATTCACTTCGCTCCCAAGCCGTCCTACAAGCGTGCAATCTGATCATGTTGTCTGACCAGTCTGATACTGATGCTCCCCTTACTTGAGTCCAAGCAGGCTGTTATCAGATTGCAGCTTCCGATGCACAAACAATGATTTTTATGGCTGCTTTCCTTTAACATGTGTAGTCGCTCATAATGTAGTCAATGCACATATTGTAATAATGTAATACGAATAAAATCTGATACAGATAAGTTATGATAATCCCAACTGAGTGCATATGTAGTTCAACACATAACAGAGTGAGATTTGATCATTTCTTTGTTCATCTTGTATCATTTTTATTACGTAATTTATTTTGTTTGTATTAATGCATAATGCATAAATTTGTCAGCTATTCATTAACACAGGATGCTAACATACTGTACAGTTTTTTCCTGTACAGTATTTTTAATTTTTTCACTTTTCAGTATCACCATTTGTTATTATTTTATAGCAGCCTCCAGTTAATAATGATCACTTATACAACTTAAGATGTTTATAATATTTTATTACATACATACATTATAATATGCTACAGTTTCTTGTCTTCTACTAGCAGAAACACTATCACAAGGTTTCCTTTGAAGACGCCCATTAAAATCATGACTCTTGTATGTTATTTGATTACAGATTTAAAGGACCACTGTGTGGGATTCAGTGGCATTTTGTGGGGAAGTTATAGATTGCAGCCAGCTCACCCTCCCCTTCCAAGCATTTAGGAAAAACTGTGGTGGCCATGAAATTTGCAAAAACACGAAAGGCCTTATCAAGAGCCGGTGTTTATTTTGTCCATTCTGGGCTACTGTAGAAACTTAGAAGAGCACCTGCTCCCTCTGTAGGCTCGTTTTAAGGTAACAAAAACCCAACAGTTCATATTGTTGGGTCATAATACACTAATTAAGACATTCTTATTTCCATGTTCTGCAATAGATCCCCGTAAATGTTACACACTGGACCTTTAAAATATTTACTAATTAATTTTAATGATATTAGGTACTGACTCAGAATTTAATTTGAATATTATATCACTTTCCAATTGTTGTCAGCATTTATATCATTATCTCATTATGTCCAGTTATTACAATATGTTTGGCTAAAAAGAGAAATAATCTCCTGTATGTGAGGGTATTCGGATAATTAGATTTGTAATGCTGTCATGCATGTGAATTATATGACACTGATGCAAAACATGCCATCTTTTCTCTCTGAGCCAAAGTGCTATACAAAGGAATTCTCTTTTATGAAGGTACAAAACAAGTCAGCCTTGTGCTTTTCTGCTCCTGGAGATGAGACTCACACGTCCACTTGATGAACAGAGGCTTGGAAACTCATCATCCCTATCAATCCCCTTCCTTCCTCAAGGTTCCCATTATAATCAAACCCCTGAAACAGATCAAGGCCCAACCCGACTTGTTTTCTCCCTTCAAGTCGATAAATCAGACGTGCCTTCTCGCCCAGTGGTCACTTAAAGGCAGCGGCGTGGCATGGCGTGTCCTACAGACCGTTCAGCCAGAATGCAGTGCCTGAGCCGTGAAGTGTAGCAAGCGACACACTCGAGGAGTTGGATCTCCGCCTCACAACAAGGGGAGAGAAAGCTGCTGTAAACATACTCGTCTGTTGAAGGACAAGAATAAGGCTGGAGAGTGGTATAACAAACTGAATACTGAGCCTCGAGACAGAAGAGAGGATTCAGGAAAAAATGGACTGTACTCACTTTAAAGTGAGTACAGTCCTCTTAACTGAATTTACAAATCCCCAGTTCCAAAGAAAAGTTTGGACACGGCGCAAAATATAAATAAAAGCAATACAATGATTTATGAAAACTTTTCAACCTATATTCAGTTGAGCACAGTACAAAGACAAGACATTTGATTTTCAAGCTTGGTTGTTTTTTCTAAATAAACACTCATTCCGAATTAGATGCCGGCAATACGTTTCAAAAGAATTTGGACAGGGACATGTTTACCACTGTGTTACATCACTTTTTCTTTTAATAACACTAAGTAAGCATTTGAGAAATGAGCCAAAGCACTATACAAAGGAGGAGACTAATTGTTGAATTTATAAAAGGCAAATCCTTTCTTATTCTTGCTTGATATACGACTTCAGTTTCTCAACAGTCCAGGGTCTCCATTGTCGTATTTTGTGTTTCACACATTTTCAGTGGGAGACAGGTCAACTCTTTTTCCTATGAAGCCACACTGTTGTAACACTTGAGAATGTGTCTTGGCATTGTCTTGATGAAATAAGCATGTATGTCTCTGAAAACAACATTGCCTGGATGGCAGCATATGTTGCTCCAAAACCTGTATGAACATGGTGGAGTCTTAACTTCCATTTGCAGATGCAGAGGCAAATTGTGTTCACGGACAATTGTTTTCCTCTGTTTCATGTCCGTTCTTAATGCAGTGCCACCCAAGACATCAAGAGTCATGGACATTCAGTGTTGGCTTTCAACCTTGCCCCCTACGTGCAGAAATTTTCCGGAATCTCTGAATCTTTTAATATTATGGATTGTTGATGGTGAAATCCTAAAATTCCTTGCAATCGTCTGTTGCGAAATGTTGTTCTTAAGCTGCTGGACTATTTGTGAACGACTGCCCACCCAGCCATGATACGATCGCCTGTTAACAATTAACCTGTTTACCTGTGGACTATTTGAGCATTCCAAAACTTTTGTTGTACTGTATTCAGTTGAATGCAGTGATTTGTGAGTCCTTTTTTATGTTTACACAGCATCCCCGCTTTTTTGGAAATGGGGTTTGTAAAATTTTTTGATGGTTTAGTACAAGTTCAACAGGGGGAGTGCACCGTAGTTTACAGCAGGCCAAAGAATAATTCAGACTACTGTGTACCTGCTTACTATCAACAGGGGGAAGTTTGTTTTGTTCCAGCCAGTGACATCAATGGTGTTAAAACTGCCAAGAGGTTAGGCTGTTACACAGCATGCATCTGCTTTGTCTGTGCTCAATCTCCCCATAAGCACAAATACCAATGAAGTTGTTTTATGAGCTCGCCGAGTGAGAGGCACCCATTGTCTCTGTGTGAGGCTGATTCAAAATGGCCGCCCTCAGCACTCAAATTGATCATAATTGTATTCCCAAACTCTTGATCAGCGGGGCATTACATTTTGTGTTATTGACTTTAAAAACACATTCAGCGATTCTACTTGCAATTTCATTACACTGCTGTCAATTACCACTCTGTGAACAAAGCATGCCCGCAAATAAAATGTATGAGGTAATTTTCCAAATGCCACTTAGGAGGTACCGCCGTCTGAGCGATGGGCATGCTTAATTTGTGCACTTGCTTACTGCAAATCTGGTTATGCGTAGGCAGCCGTGCACATTTCATTAAAAAAAACACAGGAGACCTGGGGTGATTGCCCTAGTGTTCTCACATCAATACATAAACCGCCGGCCAGGCCCAGGTAATTAAGCATTATAAACGTTTGGAAAAAGGAAATTCTTTATCCCTTTTTTTGTGTTCAAAGGGAATGCTGGGTGAGTGCAGAATTTATGAATCATAAATCATGCTAACAAGAACAATTACCTTGCACATCCGCTTCCTCGCTCCTGTTTAGTGTTTGTTGGTCTCCCGTCTCCAGGGTGTCCTCTCCGCCACCTTAAATGGGAAATAAACGGTGCCACAGTGTCTAATTTGGCAACCTGAGTGTCACCACTTTTCCATTTTACACCGTGGCTCCAGTATGGTTAAACCCCTCGCCTCTTCATTTTTTTTTTTTAAAAGAAGGAAACTGGAGCATGATGGGACTTGTACAGTATGTGTGTATATATATTTTTTTTCTTTTATTCTTGCAGAGATGTTTGCCCATATTGTCTGTCGGCTAAAGTGAAGAGGTCATGTGTGTGTTGATGACAGGGTTAGAGGGCGTTGAGCTGCTGGGGGTCACTGATAAGCGCTTCAGAGACATCGATGGAAGGAATAACTACCCCTACCCCCACCTTCTACCCCCACCACATCCACTATTTCCCCTCCAAAGCCAATTACAGTAAGAAAAAAGAAACTGTGAGACATCTATGCCACAGGCACATACACTAGAACGTGACTTATAGCTGTAAATTCAGTGGCAGCCGCTGAGTTTGAAGAGCAGTGATTACTATGGTTTGTGTGTGTACTCTCTGTCCGCACATTTGATGACTTTGAAGGATACCGTGTTTGTCCGTGTGCAGTCTTCATAAAGAAGAGCGCAGCGACAAGGGCTTTCTGTTTCTGAGCCTGGCGAAAAGTGCTGAAATGGGCTGTATTGATCGTCGGCGAGGGGAGTCAAAACAATCACCATGAATTAAACTCCTCAAGGTCTTAGGCAAAGGGGATTAACAAAATTATCTGGCCTCTATTCTGGCCATTTATTGTCGGTGCTGGTGTTGACAAAAGCCTGGAAAGGCAGCGAAGGCAGTCGCGGGGCGAGGCGGAGGGGTAATGAGGGAAGCGTTCTTGATGAGAAACTAACAACAATGTAAACACAGCAGATAAGTGCTTTCTTGGCCCGGCAGTATTGATCATGAATAGGCTTGATGCTCAACTTTACAGGGTGAATTGTATTTTCCTGCTGGGTTTTGATAGCCAGCTGTTAACACACTGTGCAATTACTGGCTGCGGAGGCTGCTTTTTTTGGTTTTGTTTGTTGTGATGAGAGGAGGGAGGCTACGGTTAAATGTGTAGCCTCATTACAAAATGCGTGTAAGTGGATGTGAGGCGCAATTAAAAAGTGAAACAAAGCCTTTGTTTCAAATCATCAGCAATGAAACCCGAAATTATCATTAGCGCCACGGGTGTGTTTGGTTGCAAAACATTCTTGAATCAAATGGTTTTCCTCTGCCTTTGGTGATTTGGCCTTTTTTCCCCTCCTTCTCTCCTCTTACCCGTGGACTTGACTTGCAGCTAATTAATTTGCAAATTTTATTCTCAATAAAGTGCTTACAAAAAGATAATTGTGACTTTATTAACAGTTTCTTGGGCAGCAGATGGTGTTCTGCAGGCCTGCCATGTTGAATTAGTGATGACGCTGTCGTTTTATGTGCTCTCTACTGTGGCAACCCATAAAACTCCTAATTAAGGCTACAAATTAATACTACTTCTTCCCAACATTATACCCAGCCATTTCACCCTAAATTTGTGTAAACAAATGCAAATATACAGGTAAGTCTCCCATTAGTATGCGCCTTTTCTCTGTTTACAGTAGCTGCATTTATGTAAGGAATCCCTGCTATTACAACCATTTGTTCTATATTAAGAGCAATTAAATGCCTATTAAAGATGCCAAAGCATTTGTTGGCTTGTTTGTGCTCAGCATTTACAAGACATGCGGTTCCTTGGAGCCAAATTTCAGTAAACTCCATCGACTTAATCCCTCCGATGTTTTATTAAAAACAAATTATGTCCGACTTCACCGCCGGTAATCCAGCGCATCAAGTATTGGTAACCGCCTGAAGGAGAAGTGCTTGCATTTTAATTAAGAGCCCAAGTAACGAGGCAGCAAAGTGTGCGGATTAGTGTGTTTACTCGGGAAGAGCAGGAGACAAAAAAGATCTTCATTTCATTTTTTAATCTGGTGTTGGATCAGCTCCAAGTGTACAGTGACTTGACATATTTCAGGAATGGAGACACTGATCTTATTTGGCAGAGAACAGAGAGACCTGCTAGGTGTTGGAACATCTTCTGAATTTGTCTGTACCCAGGTCCCTTTTATGGCATTTCCCATTCAGACTGTTTCAATTTTGTTTACCTCACTAGATTTATTTATTTTAATAAATATATATTTTCCACACTAATAATGTTTTGTAGAACTCTTTGGACTTGACATGGTAAAAAAGCCATTTTTTCCGAAACACTTCTGTCTTAGTTAATGCACTTGCAACCTGGTAGCACTTGTGTCTGGTGGAATTTGAAACTGCATTACAGCTGTTATTCTCAGTGGCTTCTCCTTGATCTACTGCTGCTTGGATTCTTCTTTGACAAAGTATATTTTTTAATGAATAGATGTAAATATAAATGTATGTAGAAATTGTTAAATAGTTAAATGCTTTGGAATTCTTCAACAAAGCTGTAAAATATGAATCGTGTGTGTACAGCACATTCGGCCATATCATTGGGAGCTTTCAATCTTACCTCACTGTCTATCAGTGAATGAAGTTTGCATAGTTATCATGGGGCTGGTTCAGTTGTTCGAGCTCAAGGACCACCATGTTCAAATTGTTTTGTACTGAATCTGATGTTGAATTCCTCTTCTTCTTCTCGATGATCATGTTAAGTTCCACATCTCTAGAAAATAATTTACAAGTGAAGCTTTGTCAATGCTAAACTTCCATAGTGTGGCCATAAATTTGTAAATGTTAACACATTCAAGAGCCAACAAAACACTGAAGCCCCTTTTAGTTCCAGTATGTACAAGTTAAATATGTAGATGTGTAAGATTTATGGGTATTTATTGGCAGAATATGGCAGAAATATTAATAATATGCATACGTGTGGAATATAATCTTCATAAGTCTGTTTTCATTAGTGTATAATAGCTTCTTAAGTCCCGCCCCTTTTTGCCCTGTGCTCCAATAACAGTTGAGCAAACTTGTTATCTCAATCAACTTTCTCCTGTTCTTGTAAAAGCAACATATAAAGTCAGATTAGCAAGTTAATGCCAGCAAACACGAGCTAACTAGCTAGCTAATTATGTTGATAAGCTAGCTAGTTAGCCTGAGTTTGCAAACAATAGCTAACTTTGTAAGATGTAAATATATGTTGCTGTTACAGGTCCCCCAGCAAGATCTTTTAACCATCTTCAAAATTTGTTTTCTTTTCAACACAGGTGAGTCTAGCGCATAGCATAACTAAGAACAGGAAACAGGAAAGGAAAAAGTTAACCGAAGTACCAAGCTTGCTCAACTGTCATTGGAACACAGAGTGAAAAGAGGTGGTCATTTGGTCATTTGTTGTGTTTTCCTACAGAGGACACAGGTCTTATTCCACTGAGTCCACCGTGTTGCACCACCATGTTTCTATTGTAACCCAGAACAAAACAAACCAAACACTGAATCTAGAGAGGGCCTTTCAGTTTTATCACGTTTTGAAGCCACCACAGGTTCTCCTACACACTTGGAAGGCGAGGCAAAGTGTTTGCAATCTTTAAGCTCACCGCTAGATGTCACTAAATCCTACACACTGGTCCTTTAACACATTAGCCCAAACATATGGCGCCAAATCATAACAGAAGTTATGTCTAGGCCTGCTCTATAATGAAACAATCAGTTGGCATATATTACACCACACTGTATATCACACTGGCAATTTAGTGCCAAGAGGTTGACACAATAGCAAATAACACTTAGAAACCTGTTAGTATAAAGCAATAATGCTATCAATGTATGCTGTAACTGTTTTGTGGTTGTTTTATATTGAGCGTTTTTGGCACAGACACAACAGAACCTTCTATTTTGAGCCAAGGTGGGATCAGAAAGCTGCAGAGATTGGCAGATCCTACCCTTGAGTAGCTCTGCGTACATACTATAATTGACATACTCAGACATAATCCCTTGTGGGACTTCCTCACTGTTCCCAGACTTCAGTGGGAGATTGCTGCTTCTTGAAGAAGTCATGACCACTGTTTGATCAAAGGGGCTCTGCTCCCAACGCCCACTGCTTTCTGCCAGTGCTTGATCTGGATCGATGCAGGGGTTAGTGTACAAAATCCCCAGCTTCCTCAAGCTCTGCAAACCCACTTTTTGCCATCCAGAAAAGGGAAGTCATGTTAAGTTCATGTGCGCTGTCGTTCTCATGTATTTCTTGGCCATGTGGTGCTTTTCTTGATGTTGCAGCCTTAGCGGCGAGGCAGCTTTGTTTTAGAGAAGCATCAGGAGCCACTGCTAGAAAAGTGTTTTATAACAAAGCAAGACTCTATTTCAAAAGCAGATTGTTTACATCAACCGACTGTTAATAAGAAATATTGGCCTAATGAATCAATCATGTTCCTTCATGAATGCGGCAGTTTATTTTGCCTCCTGCTGTGGAATGTTTGATACCATTCTATATGAGCTTCTGCCTGCAATTACAAACCAAAAGAGTTCTAACAGGCATTTTTATTGTTTGTCTTAACTTTCCTAATAGCAGGCACAAAGCCAGACTTTGAGTTCATATAAATGCTTCCTATTACCGTTAAAAATCTGTCTTTAGCCCACGAACGCCAAACCAGCTCAGCTCGTTCCTTTATCAGCTTACAACCAGAGTTCTCCGGGTGCTTATAAATCCAGTGAATATTGTTCATTGTGAGTTTCCCGTCTTACCAAACAAGAATAACAAGAAAAGACCCATAATTACAGAATTTACTGCAGTTTGAGAACTTCACCCAAAACTTTTCTGTTCCCATTAATGGAAAATATGGTAATTAGTTTTTCATATTCCCTCATACATTGGAGGTTGATATAACTTATTCATGACAGCGAAAACAAGAATTGCTGTTGTCTGTCCATTTTCTTTTAGCAGTGCTCCATGGAAGCAGGGGCTCCGCTGATTCGAGCAGCAATTGAGCCTTTGCCTCTGTCTCCCCGTTTGGTGCGATACCCACCGGATATGAATCAACGGCATCATTAAGCGGGGCACTGTTTCATCAAAGCGGGAGTCAAGCCGAAAAGATTCCGAGGGGAACGTAATCAGTTTGAGGGACCAAGGTTTATTTATTCCAAACAAAATGAAATTACTCTGCCTCTTGAGTGACATTTATGTGTGCGCTACCTGCAGTGCTGATATGTTTACAAAGTGACTAAGTTAAAAAAAAAATGCATGCCCTGGTTTGTTCTGATGATGTTGTAAACACACTGCGCACCCTCGGACGTTAAAAGATCAGACTGATAGGGTTCTTTATTTTTCTTATCGTCAACAAATGCCATGGAAACCAACTGAATTGGTCTCCTCTGCATTTTCAAAGCTTGACACTTGTAATTCTTCTCTTACATTGTTGTCTAAAGTCATCAGCTTGTGTTGCATACATACACTTTCCTGGTGCCATAGATATTCACTTCCCTAGTCACAGGTAATACAATGAGCGTGCTAACTTTGTAAGTAGTTTTTAGCTCTGTTAGCTGTGCTGTGCGATGCGCAGGGTGGCTGTCAGAGGCACAGAACTTCAGGAATCAGACCCAGTCAGTCCAAGAGTGATGCCAAACTGTAGGTTGTTTTTTGGTCAGTTGTTCACCTTCACCAAAGAATGGATGAAAGTCTCTTTTCTCAGTAAAACACCAGCAACTGTAACGTTAGATAATGCTCATGCGATGCTAAAACTGAAATGGGGCCAGCAGCGTTTCCCAATGTCTCGGTTTTAGGTGTTGTAAAAAGCCAGATTAGTGTGGACAACGGACGTAAACGTAGCAAAATGTTTGTTTTAAAACGAAAATGTAGCAATGTGCAGTAGTGCAATAGTGTGAATGTAGCCTAAGTCCTGCGACCTGACCCTTGATTAACATGCAGATATCTGTCAATTGGCACAAGGCCTGAGATCCTTCAATGTTTTGTCCACAGTTTGGCATTCATCACAAGCTATTTTTATCTTTAGGACACCCATCTTGATGTGCAAGCTAGCAACTAGCCTACATCACTGTCGGATCAGTGATATCTCATTATTTGGCCAGATGTGGGGTCAAAGTTTGTCATAGGATTTCACAATAAAAAAAATCCTGCTGGCTGATTAGACCTGATAATTTTAGCTGATTGAAATGTTAAAAATTATTTCCATTTTTTTTCCAGAGGAAAACTAAAATTGTTCTAACTGGCTTGGTTCATTTTTCCTGTTACTGTGCCTGTGAATTCATAGAAATACATTTTCTGCCCAATGAAGGAGGCTGAAATCAGGAGCATAAAATTTTGTGAAAAGAGGAAATTGGAGCTGTTGTGTAAATGAGTCAAAGAAAATGTTAAATATTGTAGTCAGAGACTCAATGTCCCCCTACAAATGTCCCTACACTACCACCATTTAAGGATAAAAACAACTGGAAAAAAAAAAGAAAAAAGAAAATGTATATCTGTGACCATTACTGTGAAACTGACTAATCCATTAGATTTTAGTCTACTACTGGGATTTGTTGACAATAAAAAAAAAAAGATTAAGCCTAAATGCAGCTTTATCCTTTAGAAACATGTATGTACTGTACATCCGTTTAGGTTGTAGATGCTAGTCGTCCCTGTATGGATTTATATAGTATTAAGTTTCATTAATCTTTTGCTTTCACATCCGCCTCTGCCATCTTGATGTCACAGCTCAGAGTAAATTGTCTCATGTTGTTAACAGACAATTGCTCATTATCTACCACTCCCCAATCCAGTTCTTGGGGATTATTCTTCAATTAAAGGTTATTTCGCGTCTTACTGGAGGTGATGTGGCCCTGGACTGAACCTTCTCGAGCGCCAGAGGATAAATGAATGACCCTGGAGAGAGAAGGAAGAACAAATCCCTCTGTTTGGCCTCCTCAGCATAAAGAATTACTATTTCATGAAGTGTGAAAACACCCAGGCAGCCATTCTATAAATTACAGTTAAATATAATGGCTCTGTTAGGACTGAAGAAGCAGCGCTGGTAGCATTCCTGTTACTATAGGACTGTGTGGGTGAATATGGGGGCTTCCTTGCTAATGAAGAGATGGGTAGGAGCTGGACGCGGGCAACGCAGCACGGCGAACAATGTGCCATTGTCGGCGCTGAGGCTGGGTTGTCACACGGCGCTCTGATCATTACTTACCCACAGACGTCCAATGTCACGCACAATATCCCCAGGTTTGCCCTTCATAGGTTGTTGTGCATCCTCCGATCGCTCCAGCTTGCTTAATGATAACAGGCAGCAATTACACTCACATGCCTGCACACACACACACACACACACACACACCACACACAAACAAGCTCGTACACAGTACTGTACTGCAGGAAAACAAACACATTCCCCACCCGCCTGCTTGCCTTCTCCCTTGGCCTTTTTTGTTTAGGAAGGAAGATAAATATCCCCATAATAGAAAAAGCCTGCCCCTGATGCATTTTCAACAGTCCACTGCTTCAATACATGTATTTACTTACAAGTCTGAATTTATTCTCTCCCCGCTGCAGTCCGATTTGTTTTGAATGGTAAATGAAAAGATCTCTGGCGCTATTGTGGCAATATTTTTAACGCTTTGCCTCGCCAGCACACCTACCAATGAACTTTATGTGTGCGAATTGTTTAATAAATCAGCCGTGGGGGGCGAGGTTGTAGAGACGGGTGGTTTGGGTGTGCTGCGAGTACGCCACAATGAAAAGAACAGTTTATAAATTGCAGCCTCGTCGGTATGAAAGACCCCTACAGTACGAGGGGAGGGGATTAAAGGAGAGGCCGGGATATTATTCACACAGGGTGTATGAGTTGTACTGCAGGAGTGTGTGCATAAGTATTCGCACTACTGCTTTCCCAACTGGAAACGTTGGCAGTATGCAAAGCCATCTTCTGAGCCACAGTTAGATTTCACGGGACTGCACGCATATGATGTCAGAGTATGGATATCAGGGGACACGACTGAGCTGGTGCGCTGGTAGGGTGGCACGCTTATTGAGATCATGATTATAGCTGTGTCTAAACTCCGGTCCCTTTGTGACAGAGCCATTAGCAGGCTGTCACACTCTTCAGCGCGCTCTATGTATGTGACCGCTAATGCTAATACACTGACTGCAGCTCACATTCACATACTAGATTATACCCAGCACAGCAGTGTTGACCCTGGACACTTGGATACTTTTAGAGAGAAACGCAAGTAGCATGAAATGTTTTTTCTTAATTTTTTTCTTTTTTTAAGTTTAATTACTTGCCATGTGTTGTGGCTCAGTGATGATCAGGTGTCATGTATATCCACATCTGTCTCACCACTATACTGTAAAAAAAATCATACAGGAATTTTGTGGAATCAACTAAACTTTTCTCGTTAACTTAACATAAATATACAAATTCTATTTATTTAAGTTAATTAAACTTAAAAAGGCAGTTCTCCCCAAAGTCAAATATGCATAATTTCCCTCTGACCCGTAGAGGTATTTGTTCATCTAGATAGTTTTGGTGTGAGTTGCCAAGTTTTGGAGCTATCAGCCACAGAGATGTCTAATTCTCCTAATAATCTTCTTTTCGTAGTGTGCTGTGTGTCTCTAATACACTTTAAGATAAGTCCTGTTGTTTCATAATGAAAACACTGGGAACATTTTTTCTGAAATAATAACGTTTTGATGAGAAAAGTTAATTTGATTTGAATCATTTCAAAACTACCCAAACTTTTCAAATTTCAGTCAACTTTATATTGTAACAGACTAACCTCACTGTAAAAACAAGTACAGGAATTTAGCACAAGCAACTAATATTTTTTCAATAATGTAACCTAAATATACAAGTTTTATTCATTCAAGTTGATTAAACTTGAAATTTCTTGTATTCACTTTCAGAACATAGAAACATGAGTTCTTCTTACTTGAATGAGTTCAGTTAACTCACTGAATTAAATTTCTAAAGAAACATGATCAGCATATAGGCTGACTTCTCAGCATGCATTGTTTTAGAGTTAAAACTCTTAAATTTTGAAATAAACAAAAAAATTCCCAACCTATAATCTTTTGTCGAAGAAAATGTACTGAAAGTGAAAGTGAATGATTATTAATAATTTGATATTTTCCAGCATTCACAGCTCACTGTGAACAATTCATGAAGTACCACACAATACAGATTTTTTGGGGTTTCTAAAACTCAAAACAAAAAATATTCAAGAAGAAAAGTAAATTATCTAAACAAGTAACAAACAAATTATAGATTGGCAAAACTTCTTTTACTCTATTTCGAAACATAAGTGTTTGTTTAACTTAATGAGGCCAGTTGTCTTGAAATTGAGTTTTGTCAACTTTATTTTTCCTGCAGTGTAATACACTTTAAGATAAGTCATGGTTACTTGTTTTCACAATAATGAAAACAGACAAGAACAGTCAGAATTTGTTTTAAATCATTATAAAATTACCTCAATTAGTCTTTTCAAATTCAGTCAACTCAATTTACAGGCACCATTGACACTAAGTTTCCTTTTTTTTTTTTTAAAGTTCACACAAATAGTTTGTTTTTACAGTGCATGCCACCACATGCTTGCTATTACTCTACATCACTGGTTTATACAAGCAGGGCTGAGCAACACCAGGCTACAAAGTCACATTGCCAAATTGATTGCCCATTTAAAAGGATTGTGGCTTTTACAAGGTTTGGCCTTCTTCAGTTGAGTGCAAATCGAGTGCCACTATATTAAGTGGTAAGACCAGAGTGCTGATAGATTACCTTTGGCCACTCTGTTTAATTGTTGGACTTTGTTGGCAAACCTGTTAAAAGAAAAAAAGGGGGAAAAAAAGGACAGAGCTAAATCGAGAATGTTAAATATTGAAGTGGTTGCCGGAGGGCTAATGAAATTAACAATGCAAGTAAACAGCCTCCTGCAAGTGCCAGTGCCACATCCTCCTCCTCCTCCTCCTCCGCCTCTGCCTCGCTTTGTCCCTCTCCCTCATTGGCTTATCGTGAGTAGAGCTCCAGGGCTGAGTGTGAGGTGGGAGTGGGAGTGTGTATGTGTGTTTGTGCTCACAGGTAGCCATGCATGGAGGGTTTAGAGAGGGTGATCCAAGGTCAGAAACCCCGGTATTAACACCATCTCCATCCCACCAGACCAGATCTCCACCGTGCTGCATCAGCTCTATAATATCGTCAACCGTAATCCGCTTCCCTGCCTTTACCTCCTGCCAAACAGCACAACTGAGCCTCAAGGCTTCATAACAAAGCTGAAATGATGGATTTATCCTTTTTTTCATTTGAATACTAGTTTGGGTCACACTTTATTTTACAGTACACTAATAAGACAAAACAAATTACACAAAAACTACAAATAATATGTTCTTTATTAGACTGTAAACAAACATAACTACACCCGAATTAGACACCATACACCCAACGGTACACTAAAAGGACATAACAACCTGTACTCTGTATCAAATTAGACAAAAAACTCTAAAAAATATGTTCTTTATTAGATAGTAATTATAATTAGGGACACATTTCAACAGAACTGTACTGTAAACTGAAGTGAAATCACATATCTGCTACGTCCCCATTTAAAAACAATATGGGAACATGATCTACAGTACCAAGAAAAAGCTAAAATTATAGAGACAGAGGAATATTTTGTCTATGGGTGACTGCACAGACTTATTCTAACACTGTCTGTAGATAATATGAAAGAAGTAGACACTGGTCTAGTAGACATATTTCTATTTTTTTTTTTTGTCTAATTTGTTGCAAAGTAAGGATTGTTATGTCTTTTTAGTGTAACTCTTTAAGTGCATAGTGTCTAATTATGGCTCAACTACTGTCTAAGAAAGAACATATTATTTCTAGACTTTGTCTAATCTGATAAAAAGTATTGATTTTACAAAATGTTAGTGCTCTGTTAGGTGTATTGTGTGTAATTAGGGTATATCTGTTTGTTTACTGACCAATTTTTTGTCTAAAGTTTAAATCCTCTTTGCTTAGATATCCTTTCATTTCTTTGAAAAAGATGAACAATCATGAGGCTACCTATGAAACGAAAGTTGCACTGTGTGGGCGAATAACTCGTATGCTTTGTAATAATTTGTTGTAGCGGTGAGATGAAGCACAGCCATGTTTTCTTATCTTTGTGAAGACTGTGATTGAGCAGTGGGAGAGCTTTGACAATTGCGTTTCAACTTGAAATGGCTCAGTGTGACATAATTATGTCAGCGCAGGTTTATTGCTGCTGTTTTCTCAGATGGAGATGTTGTTAGCTGTTGGGCAGCTAGCTGGGGGCTTGGCTCTACTGCATTTGTTTGTGTTTTTTTTTTTTTTTTTTTTTTTCTTTTTAGTTTAACACAGGCCACACACAAAAACACACAAAAATGCACACACACACACACACACCTGGAACAGATCTGCAGTAAAGCCCCTGAAAGCCAGGAGAAGGAGCTTATCCCCATTACACATTCTTCCTGAAGGCAGCACTGGACAGCTGGCACATATACTGTACAGTGCACAGTGACACACATACATACAGTACACACACAGACATGAACCCGCACACTCATTCATCCTTGCAGGGCATGCATACTCACATAATGTAGATTAACACAGAAACCACACACACACATATAAAAGCCAGGTCACCACACGGTGAACTGCTCCAGTTGGTGGATAGTTGGCTTCGGAAGACACCCGGCGGAGCCCGGGTTGGAGGGTCCCCTCTGTCCTGAAGAGCAGATGTGCATCACAGGGGCTCGTTCTTAAATCCTGTTCGACTGCTGCACCCGTGAAAAGAGAGAAGCTTAACAAATCAATTCCTGCCAGATTAATCTTCTTTCGGATTCTTTTGTCATTCTAACGCTTGTATTTGGTAAAACTTTACCTTAAGATGCAGAAACCTCCTGAGGAGTTACCACTGAACAAGAACAAACCAGGAACTAACTCTTAATTAATCATCAGCTAACACGTAGTTCATAGATAAATTTTTTCCTGCTAAACTCTAAACTAATAGATGATCCTAATGTCAATCATACCGAGTCTTGAATCAATCATTAAAGTATGTTTAAAGCAATAATGAACAAAATAAACTGGTTATTTAAAAGAACCAGTCTTCACATCACTTGGACTGCTAATACTAAATGCTAATGCTCTCTAGTTAATCTAGTTTTCAGGGACGTATACTGCCATAGAACCATAATTAGCCTTTTAATGGTCTAACTCCAGTCCTACATAAACATCTTCTTCTCGTCTTTTCAAATGTTTTCAGCAATTATTTTCTAACATGTATTGAAACAGTGCTCTGAATTTCTTTTACATAGACTAAAATTCATGATTACCTTATCATTACGTGCCATCCTTGTGTCCCTGAGTGGGTTTATTCATGAATGTAAAAAGAGAAAACAAGATCTGCATGCCAAGAGAGCTCCCATATGAAAAATGAATAGTTCGAAACGTTACGCCAATACATTTTCATACAGGAGCTCTTTTGGTGCACAGATCTTGTTTTCTCTTTTTATGCTTTGATATTTTGTGATCCAGCATCCAGGAGATGTGCGTGTATTTTTCTCATAGTGTATTTTATTCATGAATGTCACAAAAATTCTAATCATAATTCAAAGCACATTTTCATTAATATTCATGTCAGTGTTGGGCAACTGTTTTTACTAATTATGTATTGAAAAGTAATTACTAATTACTCAACAGCAAAAGTAATTGTTAATTACTTTTGTTACCAGAGGTGGAGGACCCGAGTCATGAATTTAGACTTGCTTGAGTAACACTGAAAAAGACTCGGCTTAACTTTGATTGGTTTGGTTTTCATGACTTTAGACTTGATTTAGACTTGTGACAGATGACTCGAAAGAACTTTACTTTTTTTAAATGAAAGGTCCAATGTGTAAGATTTACAGGGGTTTATTAGCAGTGTGGTCATACATCATAAGTATGTATTCATTAGTGTATAATCACCTTAAAATAAGAAACATTTCCGTTAGGATGAGCCCTTTATACAGGGTTCAGGTCCTGCAATATTTTTTTTGTTATCTCCACACGGGGAAGTCATCTCCCTCTCATTGGCTTACCTAATATTCTTACCCTATCAATCACCCCTTATGCCTAAACCTAACCAACCCATTCAACGAATGTGGTGGGTACCATTTAGAGGCAGGGTGTAGTGGGTCATTACTTCCCCATCCTGGGAAAAAAAAAATCATCCTTCACAAAGTCCAGCCAGTTTCGTGGCTGCTGGCTGCAGTGTTCTCCCTCAACACTGATCCAGTTTCAGGAATTGTTGTCCCCAATAGTCACAAAAAGCATCTGAAAGTAAGATCCACATTGAAAAATACCAGTTACCCTTTAAGTAATGCATTACTACCTGCCAGCTGGTGTTCTGCTACAGGGCCAATAAAAGTATTCATTGTTTTGTTGTTTCACCACCACAGAATCACAGTGGATGTAATTAGGATTTTTGACATGTATCAACATAAGTTAATCTTTGCGACAACTACCAAACACAACATATTTGACTGCATATTTGGCAGCAGTCAGCCTATGTGGATAGGTCTGTATCAGCTATGAATATCTGGATGCTGTAATTTTTTCTCAGTCTTGTTTGCAAAACTGCAGCCTGTCCTCAAGAAACCTATCATTATCTACTATGTAGATAATGACTCTAAAATCAAGGACAGCTTTCTTTGATTCAGAATTACTCGGGAGCAATTTGTTATTCATTCATTCATTAGAAGTTATTTAATCATTCCTTGAAAACTGTTCAGAAATCTGTGCACCTTTTTTGCAAAATGTTACCTTGTCTTTTTCTGCAGCCTATAAAGTCCAACTTCCCCTGACAGATTTTGAACTGTACATCCTTTTTCTGTTTTCTTCACACTTAAGGACATTAAATTCACACTTGGGGACATTAAATTTATCACTTCAGTGCCTCAATTAGCAGCTACCAAACACGGTGGCTTTTTACTGACCCGCTGTTGATGCTCGAGCACAGGGCCTGGCTGATGTTTCCCAAAGAGGTAAACAGCATTTCAGCCATATTGTTTCTTTGACGCCAGCCTTTTTAGCATCAGTCGCCACCACTGATGGCAACCATCTTAGCAGGCTGGGATCCAAGCCCCCTCCAGAGAGTGCACTCTTTTCTTGAACATGTGCATGGGATTTGGTTTCACTAACAAAGCCGTTTTCACAGTTTGTTGTGGTGCACATGAATATTCAAGCACTATTGCTTGGCTCAGTATGTCCTCATGAAAAACACAATGATTCTTACTCTTTCTTTTTTCTTCTACCTGTGTTTATTCCATTGTTTCATGAGCAGTGGTTGTCTGGTGGTGAGTCGTTTGAAAAAAATAAAATCCTACCTCTGTCTTCCCTTTCTAATATTTTTTTATATTAATATTTCTAAGCTGGTGTTGTGGCATGACAAATATTTGTGCTTTTTCTTTTTAAATACCACAGCAATGGCTGATTGGACAGCTGGTGTTCAGGTCACGTATACAAGCAAAGCTTTGCACTTAATGGTCTCGTCTTTCTCTTTTTACACTGGCCAAGTTCAATAGACTGCTAACAAATGTATTGTTTGGCTCACTTTGGCATTGATCATTTGCGTCACTTCCCTGTCATAGAGGGAAAACAAGGTTTCAGTGCCCTGCTGGTCAACACGTCTGTGGCAATCACTTCTTTACTGTTCAGTTAATTCTGTTATTAAATGACATCTGTGCTGATTGTGCCTGTTGAACAAAGTCAGTTAGGAAAAAAAGTCTTAGTGATGGTGTAACTCAAGTTTTTACTCTGGACAAAATATGTCCCTACCATAAAGCACCTGCTTTTAGAACAGAATTTGTCCACTGGAAACACCACACTGTAACAGTAGTTTGGTAGTTTGGTTCAAGCAAATAAGTCCAGGGCTGAATTACACCCCTGCCCCCCTAAGTTGTAATAAGATCTGTGGCCTTGGATGAGATTTTATTTACATGTAAAAAATAAAAATTTAAGTAAGGAAACCAAACAAAACAAGAATAACCAATAACCTTAACAGCAATCGTTCCAAAACTTAAATAGAATTTAAAATTGTAATCAATGTTTCGAAGAAGCACCCTTTTTCAGACGGAGAGCTAAAACCTTGAATTTTTGCCTGATGAGATAGAAATAAATGTTAGACAGGTGCGTCTTGAGGTTGTGTCTCCAATACAAACCTTGCCTGTCCCCTATTTTCATTATTTTGAGAGTCGCTGAGTACGCCGCTTGAAGGTAGGGATTGATTTTTTCCAGCCCCTGCTGTGTGTGTGCAGCTCGTGTCACACTATCTGTTTTGCTGAATTTATTTTTGAACTGACAATGGTCAGGAAAGAAGCCGTGGCCCTGTGTGTTTAACCAGTCCATAAATGAATAATAAATAAATGACATTTCTGCACAGCTTTTTATTTGCTCCATCTGGCAAAAATGCTAGTGCTGCTGTTTATGTTTAGGGCATTTTTTATGCTGTAGTGTGAACTAAACAATGGTAACTCCAGTGTAACCATCAAAGTCCATTTTGATATACTCTTTTTGGTGACACTTTATTAAAATTGTAGTGCATAAAGCTGTCATAACACTTTTTTATAAACAGATTTTAGCATGTATGAATGCAGTCTGTTTGAGAATAAAAGTCTTTAGTCAAAAAGATGCTGAATTAAAAACATTGTCTATTCTGGACCTGGACAATCTTGTTTTGTCATAACAGAGACACTGTCGGCTTGATTAATTTTAAGTTTTCATAACAAAGACATCTCAAACAACTTTGCATTAAAAGTGACATAACTGAATGTTTAGAGACCATTGTCATTAAGCGCCATGCTGTCAAAGACTCATTCATGTTCCGAACAGGTGTTATGACACTTTGTTATGATACTGTAATGACAGTGTCATAAACTATATATTGTTCTCAAACTGGGTTTTTGTCTTGTGTAAGGCCCTTGAATGCTTCTTCTTCAATAAACCACCAAAAGTGGAAACAGTCTTGACTCACTTCATCCCAAATAGTTACCAGACACACAGATCAGACTATTGCTTCATTTTCTGTATTTTGAAATTTTGCACTGATACTGTAAGTTGTTAAGGTTAAGTCAACCGAATGCAATTTGTTTTCTGTGCGACTGTGTGGGGTAACAAGGTTGAATAGGCATGAGGTCTTTGTAGACTTAAAATCACACCAAAAAATATCGTTTCAACTGGTTGAAAGACTTTCTAAAGATTCTTCTCCTCTATTTTATGCACACCCTGTAACCCCCCATTTCCTCTTTCTCACTCACCTCTTCTGTTAGCTATCTAGCTCTGCATTACCTTCAGCTGTTTTTAGTCGGGGATTAACATAGCATTAACAGCTTACATCGTTTTCCTCTGTTGGTCTCTCACTCTTTGTTTTTTTTTCCCCCCCTTCTCCCCAAACCTTTTTACTTTTCAGAGTTAAAATACAGGATTTGATTTTTCATGCAAAATCAGAGCAAAGCCAAAATGAAGATGCCAGTTACATTAAGAGATATTCCACAGGGGGCTGGAGGCGAAGCGCGCTGCTTTGACTGAGAAACAGGGAGGCACTGCACGGCGCCCCCAGAGGATCAGCCTAGTGTCTGATGTTGATTTAGCTGTAGAACGCCGGTTATTCCTGCACGCCACCAAATCTAGTTATAACTGTGTTGAATTAATTTGGCAGGCCTCTGTAGAGAACTGAAGCGACAGAGGAAATAAAGTTTTATTTAGATTGAGGTAGTAAGAAGAGTAAAGAGAGAGTGGGAGCTTCAAAGATTTTTGAAATACACAGACCAAGTGTCCTTGCAATGTCTATAGTTAGGCTGTTTCTGTGCCAAGCTAACTGAACCTCACCTTTTCTCTGTGGCCCAGTCCTCCTCTCTTGTCTGTTTTGTATTGTTCTTGTTTTTTATGTTGTTTTCATCTTGTTATGTCTGAGGGACTGTCTCTTCCATGTCTTGTTGTTCCATCCATTTACAAACCCCAGCCATGAAGAATGTAAAAAAAAAAAAATATGATGCAATCATTTGCAAATACTTTTCAACCTATAATCAAGTGAATACAATACAAAGACATGATAACTGATTAACCTTATTGTTTTTTGTAAATATACATTCATTCTGCATTTGATATGTGCAATATGTTCCAAAAAAGTTGGGATGGGGACATGTTTATCACTTAAAATCAAATAAAATCAAACCACCTTTTTCTTTTAACAACACTCAGTCAGTGTTTGATGACACTAATTGTTGAAGTTTTGTCATATTTTGTCATATTTTTCATAATGCACCACACATTTTCAAGAGAGAGACAGATCTGAACTGCAGGCAGGTCAGTCTAGTACCCAAACTCTTATTATCTGAAGCCATACAATCCTAACACATGCAGAATGTGTCTTGGCATTGTCTTGCTCAAATAAGAAGGGGCATCCCTGAAAAAGACGTGGTCGGGATGGCAGCATATGTTGCTCGAAACCCTTATGTACCTTTCAGCATTAATGGTGCCTTTGTAGATGTGTCAGTTGACCATGATGCCATGGGCACTAACACACCCCCATACCATGACAGATGCTGACTTGGCTGGTGCAGGCCACAACACATTTTTTCACTGTCCCTCAGATTTGCAAATCATTACATTCTGTTTTAATTTGTTTTACACAGCATCCCAACTTTTTTGGAACCAGGGTTTGTAGGTTGAAATTGGTCCTGATGTTGTAATGCTGCAAAACACAAATAATCAATCATGAAGGACTAGAAAGTACAGATATTTGTGTTAAAATACAAGGAGTAACAGTAAAAAGTTGAAGAAAATAAATACTCAAGTAAAGATACCTGAAAACTTTACTCAAGTACGGCAATGTAAAGTATTTGTACTTTTTTACTTCCCACCTCTGCTGCCATTTAACAAATCACACTTTAACTAAACCAGAATGCAGCCCTGTCCTGCCTGCAGCAGAGCACAGCAACCTGGATTTTAAACTCTTCCACTGCATGTTAATGAGAAACTAATTTACATTTTCTGATTACATGTGCTCTGAAATCTGCCCTTATTTATGTACTGTAGTTAATAATACAAGCTCAGTGCTAACGCATTGTATAATATTTGCAGAAGATAGGGGCAGGTCCAGTGCTCTCACTGTTTACATTCATGGCGAGCCTTGCTGTTCCTATCCTGCTGTGTTCTTGGTGAATATGCACCTGCTGTAGGTGTTTGAAAATCCATTTTTATTGTTCTTATATACATTTTTAGGGCAGGCAGGTATGCAGCTAAAGAATGCAGCAGATTAGGTCAGAGCCAGTGGGGGCAGGCATGTGTGCCATCAGATACTAATACTGCTGTTACTATACATATGCTTTACTCTGCTACACTGTAAAGAGTTGGATTATTTTTGCTCCCCAGCGTTCACTTGATTTTGTACAATTTATGCCTGTGGCGCTTTGGTTTTTCCCATCCAGTCCTGTCCTTTAAGGTTGCTTGCGTGTGCGTATGCTTTTTACAGCCTGTTTGCGTCAGTGCGCTCCAACATAAGCCGTGTTTAATTGCTCCTGATGCACAGTGGGTAGAGATCCCCCGAGCCAGGCCTGTATGCATGGCCGCCCAGAGAAGACATCTGCCCCATCAACCACCTCAATGCCACCAAACACACACCTCCCCCTTGCCTCTTCAGCCACACAGAGAGCTCCTGTGGACCGTCATTACACGTGTAAGGGTTCCCCGCAGAATCTCTCTTCATTGCCTCTGTCACACTCAAGTTAAACACTTGAATTACACAACCTGGGAGTTTTTGTAGTGATTAAGTGCAATTACAAGGTGTAATTAACAGTGTTGGATTGTTAATTGTATATCAACCACATTGTTTCTATCACCCAAACACTGCTTTTTTGTGATTTTAATTACATTATTTATCTCTTGTTCCTGTGTGTGGGCAGTATAATGCCATTTTTACACCAAAAGGACCACATGTATGCAGCTTTTTAAACCCATCTAAACCCAATAGAAAAAGGGCATTTAACCCTTTTGGCATTGCCAGAGGACAAGTTTGCCCTTCTGTTCTTAATTTCTGATGTATGCTGGAAAGCCAAGACTCAGCTTATTTCTGTGCAGGAGATCAGAGACAAAGGCGTTTGTGTTCAGCTGTCAGTGCTTTTGTAGCTTCTAACTGAATCTCTGTGATTTGACATTTGTTTTCTATCCTGTGCTGCTACTTGCACTTTCAGGTATCTGCCTTATTTTACTGTTTCATGTTCGCTTTCAGCTGGATAGGAGTCGTGTTATGTTACAGCTGATGAAAACCCAACATTTCCTGATTTTGCTGCTTCATAATATAAGCTCTTAGACAACAAAATAACTGGGGACTTTCATTGTGAAAATGTATAATATAAATATAGATAAATACACATCTTCAAGTAAAAGAGTTGCAGAAGTTATTGACAGAGGCGACAAGCCTTCATTGCGTTCGCTGAAAAGAGTCAAAAATTAGCATGTCCACTTGGGTATCGTGTTTACTTCACTGCCGATTGGAGCTGGAGCTGATAAACACCTGTGTCATTTGACACGAGAATGAATGCCGATTGTATCCTCTCCCATTGAAGATAAAGGCCAGATGTTAGTTGGTGTTTGTGGTTTTTTCATCCAGCATAAAAGGGCTTAAGGCTATTGGTGCCTGGGGTGTGCAGGTTCAATTCACGGATGTAATACAGTGCAATTTAACAGCAGGCAGTGTAATGTAAAGTTGTATTCTATGGCAGTGGTGGCCCTCCTCTGGAAACCTCCAGTGACTTCCACAGCGGGGGTCAGAGGTCAGTGGCTCTCATAGTCCTCGACAGGCTGCAGCTGATTGCCCTTGTTTCCCCGAGGAAAGCTAAATGCCACAAACACAGCTCCCCCATGAGAAAACAAATTGGCCGCCCAATGACTCCTGTCATTTTGAACGCTCCTTTAAAAGCCTGAATCACTGGCTGAACCTTTATGGACACCCAAGTTCCTGCTTTCCTGAGCTGGAGGGCGATTCCAGTAGTGCACTGGGAAATGAATTGAGATGCATTTATCATTCAGGATTGAGTGGAGGTTTGTCAGATATGCAGCGAGAACGAGAGACGAGGTGTGTGTGTGTGTGTGTGTGTATGTGCCTGTGTGTAAGAGTTGAAAACATGGCATGAAATGAAACATCTGTCTTTCTCCCTGCATTGCTCCAGGGCCTAAGGAGACATTTATAGCAAGCAGCAAAGCAACGGTTTCGTTTGTCATGTAAGTTACCAGAACCACACGATAAAGTCATTACTTCAGGGCGCCCCCCCCACCCCCACCTTGTCAAACGCTACACAATGTCCCTGTAAGCACAGTGGTACTTTATGGCATATACAGGAAATAAAGTGCAATCATCACACCAGCAATGCAGCCGACAGGAATAGGCTCCAGATTCATTATGACAAGATGAAGCTGCATGCTTTTTTTCTCCCCTCCTACGTCTTCGTGCTCAAATGGTAAGTCAATTTGTTGGCTTTGTCAATCCCAGGGGACCTTTTTGAATGTGTCACATCAGCGTTAATTGCCATAGACATATGAAACAGCAGCCCCCTCCTTGCTGCTCCGGCGCTCCGACAGCCCCCTCCCCAGCGGCAATGACACTAAGTGCACCCCTGTGTTCCTCTCTGCATGGCTCCTCTGAGGATGTATTCTAAACAGGCTTTGACAAGGCAACTTATGTTATAGACTATGATGAACGCTTCCTTCCCTACTCGACAAGAAAGACGTTTTGTCAGTAAACAAATTGGACAGAAAAAAAGTCTCCTTGCATTATCTGATCGTGTGGAGTTCAGGATATTACAGGCAAACTGAAAGATGGACAGTTTCCTTGGTGATAGCACAAAGGTCAAGAAAAGTTTTCAGTCTTAGGAAAACGGCCTGAAGTGGAGGGATGTGTGTAGGCACAAGCCTGAGGCCGGAGCCATGAGAGAGCGGTTTTTGGGTTGGCAGGGAAAGAATCATGTACCGAAGCCATCATCACAAGACAGAGGACTTTCTTCACCTTTTAATTAAACATGGAGGAAACAGAGTGGCGCCAGAGGCCCAGTGCCCTTAATCAAGCACTGTAAGGTCAATGGAAAATGCTGGACCACTGCTAAAATGGAGTCTGTCTCGATGGTAGACAAAGTGAGAATGAATGAGCGAGGGAGGAATGTACAGGGCTTTTAAGAGCTCAGATTACTGTGGGTCGCTCGTGGAAACGGCTGCATCCAGCACACGTTGGGGGACAAGATGCAGAGGAACAGGCTGAATATTTGAGTCAAAGGGATGGAAAAACAGTCAAAGTCAAAAAGTGTCATTTGTCCAAGGGTAAAGAGAGTAGGGGGAAAAAATTATTTTTAGATGCATTGCAATTATCACTCGAAAGATTATGAATCAATGCAGAAAAGCCAATTATCAGAACTTTAGCCAAGTCTTGACTTTATGATCGCCTGTAACAATTTTGTAAGATTGGGTTTATGCTCCTGGCATCTGAACCAATTGGATGGTAAAATGTAAAGGATGTAGAATGTGTGCATGTTGTGTTTTTGTTTTAAGGCTTCCTTTTGCGTTTTGGTGATGGTGGCTGAATGTGAGCAACTGAAGATGAATACAATCCAGTGGGCACCCCCTTAAAATCTACACTCTTAGAAATTAAGGTGCTAACTAGAACCAGAAGGATTCTTTGGCTTGTCCCCATAGGAGAACCCTTTTTGGTTCCTGGGAGAACCTTTTATAAAGGTACCACATGAAGCCCTTTCATAGGGTTCTACATAGCACTCACTATAGAGGAGTTTCAACAGAGAGGTCCAACAGAAAACCCCTCTATGATTTAATGATTCCACCCAGAGCCCTTTCTGGGGGTTATAGCCAGAGCCTTTCCACATTCGGAGAACCCACCCAGGAGTGTTCTACCAAGAATCTTTTTGTATCCCAAAAGTTTGACATTGAACGCAACCAGGGGATTCTACTAAGAACCCTTTGAGTTTCCAGTGGTTTCGTCTAGATCCTACCTCGACTAGAATCATTTGACAGCCCAAAGGTTTCATATAAAACCCACCCAGGAGGTTCTAATGAAATTTCTTTTATATCCCCAAGGTTAAATCTAGAGCCTACACAGGGGGCTCTTCCAAGAACCCTTCTATATTCTGATGGCATAATCAAAATAGGGGTTTCATCTATAATCTTTTTCTGAGGGTTATTTGAAGAACCATATTGTATGATTAGGCAAAAAATGATCAACTATGGCACAAGTAAAACGAATTGATTAAGGAGATTCCAGATGCATCAGTATTTAAAAATACCACATGAAACGTGGGTAAACATTTGAATATTTCACGTTAAGGATCGTTTAACATCCAAGATTTCAACAATCCTCAAAGAACTCTTCCTTCCAAAAAGGGTTCTTTGCATGAAAAGGGTTCTTCAAGGGTTCTTAGTCTTACAAAGAACCCCTGAAGAACCCTTTATTCAAAAAAGGGGTTCCTCAGAAGAAAATGGTGGTAGGTAGAACATCAGCACTTCATGAGGAACCCTTCTTAAACTCTTATTTCTAAGTGTGTAGTGTATGAAAGCATTCTGGCCTCAATGAAGTTGAAGCGACCTGGATAAGAGCCACACTGTGAGCAAATTGTGTGACTAAACTAATTATGGATCATTTCAAAGATGTTTTGTTTTAAAAGTTGCACATATTTGCACAGTAAGAAACTAAATCATGTATAGAGATCAAAGATTTTGATTTATTAAGATGCATCAATAATAGTTTTAGCCCTCGGAATCAGAATCAAAGCATGTAGTGATGAGAGATTCCCACCTCTTCAAGAGAGGCTTCCCAAAATAAATACTTTGGCCATATCAGAAAAAAATCCACTGTGGTAGCATTAAGAGTAAATGTAGGGAATGGTCTGTTCATCGATTGCTTTTGTTGAAAGGCCCAACATCCACCACGAGCCCTGTGCTGATAGGGCCAAGCTCAGAGCTTGTAGAGACAGCACAAGAGATTGCACTCTGATGAAAAAAGGGTGAACTATCCTGCCATAAAACATAAAGAGATGGTATCTGGCGCGGTGTACAGGAATAGGCGGATGGTGCCGGCCGGTGTGTGACTGTATGTATGTGTTTGGGAGGGGCGCGCTGTGATTTATTACCATTGCAGGACTCAGCAACAAGTCAGCTGTTAGTGTTTTGACCAGGTGGCCAGGGACAAAAAGGGCATTCCCCCTCCAGAATAGGCTAGGATTCAAACTGTGTGCATGTGTGTGTGTTTTTTGCACGCGTGTGTATGCAAATCTGTCTAATTTAGCTGTCTCCACAAGGACACGTGGAATCAAGCTGCTCTTTCGCAGCCTTCAGCGACAATTGCACCACAGTGCTGTGCATACGTAGGGAACGGCATGCGGCGGCCATTTCCTCTAAATGTGTCAACAGGATGCTGCTCTCACACTGTGCCTCCCAGAAGATTGATAATGAACGATTGGCTCATTAACAGAGACTATTAGCCATGTCCACATGTGCAGTCCCATGAGTGGGTAGAACACTCGCTGAATGGACACACTACAATATGAAGACTAATTGCCTTTGAAGACGGAGTCTGTATTTTCTCCTCTAATTCTCCTAGGGCCCACAGGCGGGCCTTAAGTCGGCAATAATTGCTGCAATTTTCAGTGTCATTTACTCATTTCCAGAGTGACAAGAGCATTCCAGGACTTGTTCTCTCACAACATGCCAGTCTGCCACTTCCCTCTCTTTAAAGGGCCAGTGTGTGAGATTTAGGAGGATCTATTGGCATAATATGGCAAGAATGAAATATAATATCGATAAGTGTGTTTTCATTAATATATAATCACCTGAAAATAAGAATCGTGTTTTTGTTATCTTAGAACAGGGGTTTTCAAAATCTGAGACTGTGGGCCTCCCGTGAGACAAAGCTTGGCTCCCCTTAGTTTGCTTGCTAAGTTTTGCTCAATATCTGGGTCTGTGTCTTTCAACACTGTAAGCAAAAAAGTCTGGAAAGGAAAGACATAATAAAATGTCAATTCTCCCAACACAATTTCAGTTCACACATCAGTTTAATTGCACATCAGCTTCTTCCACCATGTCGCATAACCTTTACATCAATCTCACGTCAAATTGTACCTGGAAAATCCTCCATCACCTTGGTCTCACTGACTTTTCCAAGAAGCCAAGCCTTTGTTGTGTTTGTGCCAAGCTTGCGTGCATTCGACCTCTGACTCAGCTGACCCCCAGGAGTCAGATACTGAAATGCTGACAGACGAGCAGCACCGGGAGATTAGAAGGGAAAAACAGAGGGAAAAAAAGATCTCTCTGCTACAGGCTTTGTCTGTGGGTAGCTGGTATTGCCATAACAGCATATGGCGACCAAGCTGTAGATTCACTGAGCTCGGATGTGCATTTGGTTGGTCAATATTCCCTCAAATGACATTGGCAGGTTTATTGTGTGAGGAATTAACCAATTTGTAGAGCTGAAAATCAGGCTGTTGCGCAGTTGTTTGCTGTGATGTATCGGTACAGAACCAGTTTGAGAGGTTTGAACAGGTGTGCAGATCTGGACTATGCTGGGGCAAGATGGAGCTTCTTTATTACTAACACACATGCATATAATGTCACATTTAGGAAGGATGCATACCTACTGGTTAAGTGTAGCAGTAATAAACGTTGCTACAAAGCAGCAAGAACTCAACAGAGGTGTGGATTCAAGTCACATACCTTGGACTAGAGTCAGACTCAAGTCACAAATTTGATGACTTTGGACTCAACTTGACAAAATCAAAAAAGATGTCCAACTCCACTTGAACACCATTGACTCTTGACTTCACTTGGACCTGAGCCTTTTCACATGAAAATACTGGATGCCTTCTCAGCAAGTCAACACTTAATTCCCCACATCCACTTTCTTTAGCTACATTACTGAACTCGAGTGAGAAAAAATGATACGAAAGGTAACTTCAAATCGTGTTCAAAAACTGTTAGGTGGTCAACAAAAAAATCAAACTGCAGTATGCAAAATGTGCAGGTCGAAAATTACACAACTTCCAACTTTGTTTGAAATTGCACAAAGAACAGTAAGTAAAGGCTCTGCTGTTAAATTTATGTTACAGTTGGTGACAAATGCATTTGATTTGTTTAGGACTCAAAACTAAACGTTATGGACATGGGACTTGACTTGGGACTTGTCAGTCTTGACTTTGGGACCTGACTCCAGACCTGGTACAGATTTAGCACCAGGTTAGCAGAGAATGAATGTGTGTGGCTTCTAGTGCTTCACCTTTTTAGATGAAATATTGTTTGCTCTTTTGAATTGCGGGGCTGTTTTTGATAATGTCTATCTTCAAGCAGCGATTTGCCAGGTGTGTGAAGGTGACAAAGTAAGCCATGGGTATGCAACACTATGACATTTGGGCTTTGATGTGCATTAACACAATTAGTCTGGTGATACCAGACATCTCAGCACTTACTGATAGCCTGGGGATTTCTAAATGCAAGATAGCAAGAACAACTGCTAGCAAACCTACGCCCCTTACTCCCCTTACATTCTCCATAGTAATGAGCTCAAAATGTCACCATCCCAATATGAAGAGCCACCTTAAAGACTTTGGATCGGTTTGAATGGACTTTTGTTTTAAACTCTGTAATTGTTTCCACCCAGTTTTTGCAACAAAACCTGGGAGATCACAAGTTGTCACTGAAGCCCAGAGAAATGGACAGAGAAGATAAAAAAGCTACCGGGATCAGATCATTCCCAAATATCACAAATCTTAGAAACAGGACTGGTGGTTATGGATGACTGTTCCTGAGCAGAGCCTGAACCTCCCTCCCTCCCCCCATTCTTGGTCCCAAGACAGTAAAGTGTGGAAACAGGACTTAAGCTTGCATCTCTTTTCTTTTCCAGTGTGACAGGTATGATAAATAACAAGTCATGTCTTGCCAGTATGATACCAGGTCTTTAGAGAAAAAAGGGCATTTCCCTCCTTTCTTGTCTGGAAATGACTGAGAGTTAGAAAAGGCAACTCTGATTTTCTGTCCAAATTCCCAGTGACGGTTTGGACACATGAAAAGACATCTTGCTGCGTGAGTGCAGGAGTGAGACGAGACCTTGTCGTATTGAAGCCCCCCTGTGGTAATTTATGACGTCCGTTCGGGGCCTGTCATTACCTCTCCACCAGTGCTTTCTTCCCCTGTCCATGAAGAGAGACGGCCAGATAATTAATGCGTTTGTGAGTCCTCGCACTTCCCTGACACACTTGACTCCGTTTAATAAATGATGTCCCATATTTTCCCATTCATTATAATGTCATTAAGACATATTAATTCCCCCTGCTGCTTTAACCTTTTAGCCTGCGTTACCACAGTAGCCCCTCTCCATGGTTAGCCCCAGTTCCTTGTTCTACACCTCTCACATGTTGTACCACTTAAATTACATGGCCCTCCATGGGCTGTTATGCAATAAGCCCATTTAGAAATAAACGAGGACAACACTCAGCAGCCAACGCGAGCACTCGCGCAGACAGCAAGCATTTTCAGATGTTTTACAGAGTGCATGAAAGTCAAACTTCAGAGAACGTGTTAAGTGCTTTCAGCCTGCAGGTACAAGGAGAGACTCCTTGACAAGAAAAAAACTCGGCGACAGTCTGTTGACCCAATTTGAAGCCCACACTTTCATGGAGCAGATGTAAGAGATGCTCTTTTTAAACACGAAAATGTACAGTGTAAAGGCGCCTTTGGCAACACTGGGTCTGGTGGTTATGAAGAACACGCAGATTTGTGATTCATTACCCTGGACAAGGATGAGTCTAAGGAAAAAAGTCTCTTTTAAGGAGTCATTTATTACCACTTATGCATGCAGTGCAGTCAGTCTGGTTGTACATGCAGTGGAGCAGATCTGTTCATTTCCTCGCAGTGATAAATGTCTCTTTTGGATTGCCTTCATACAGAAAAAAAATCATAGACCCTCTGTTGGCCCAGTGACCTGCCAAGCGTGCAGCAGCACCTTTCACACACTTGCAGCAGCAAAAGAGTGTAGAAATCCGAAAGGGGTGGTGTGGCTTGAAAAGACAGAGGTTGTGTGTGTGTGTGTGTGTGTGTGTGTGTGTGTGTTGTGTAGCTAGCTTATGCCCTTGAATTGGCCTGGGACCACCAACGCTTGACTCGTTTAACTGCTCATTTATAACAGGTGGGCAGCATTAAACACTGCAGGTCCAAAGTCTGATCTCCCATTCCCTATTCATGCCTTAATCATAGCCGACTAAAAACCTAATCTGTCTCCAGATCAGTGGCCAGGGACCCATTTTATCTAGCCCCGCTAAACATATTGTGCAGAAGCCCATTTGCTGTAAATTGCAGCTATTAATCGTCAACTCAAACAGGCACCTGCATTGTATTTGGGCATAAGAATTCATGGAAAGTTCACCGTGTATTGTTATGAAGCCCTCACTGATAAAGGAACTGCTGCAGTACATTAAAAAAAAATCTTTGCCCATTATTCCTTATAAAGACTATGAGATTAAAGCAATCCTAGAAGTTTATTGCAGCCACACTGTGCGACATGGGTCCAATAAACTTGGGTATGACATCAAGTTTGATCTATGCAGACTGTGCGATGATCACACCTACTCTATTGTTGGCCATGACGCATGTCAGTGTACAAGGAAACACCATCAGCGTGCATCACCCATCTGCGCGGCTATAGTGGTAAACAATGAAGCTAAGCAAGAACAGAGCCATTGCAATGGTGGTATTTGTGTGTATGGAAAAAAAATTTAAAGAAGAGGAGGATAAACATGTGCTTGTGCAGGTTGGTTAGTGCACTCTTAGAAATAAGGTTCTAAACCAGAACTTCTGAAGAACCCTTTTTTGAATATGTTGTCAAGAGATTTTGTAAGACTAAAGGTTCCATTAAGAACCCTTTTCATTAAAAGAACTGTTCATGGATGAAAGAGTTCTTCAAGGATTGCTGAAATCTTTGAATCTTAAAGGGTTCTTTGTACCATGATATAAAAGGGTTCTCTGTAGAACCCCCTGTTTGGGCTCTAGATAAAACCCTTGGAGTATAAAAGGGTTCTTGGTTGAACAATCTGGGGAGATTCTTGTTAGCAACCAGCAGGTGGAAAAGTTCTGGATAGAAACTCCAGAGAGGGTTCTGGGTGGAACCATTATATCATGAAAGGATTCTCTATAGAACCTCTCAGGCTATTCTGGGTGAAACCTTTCACAGATGGTTTGAGGTATAACCTGGCATGTTGGGTACTAGGTAGAACTCACTGAAAGCACCTAATTTTGAACCGTTCGGAGCATTTCCACCAAACGTTTCCACTTTGGTACCCTTGGAAACTTTAGGAACTTGGAACCAAAGTGATTACACTCTTGATTACAATAGTCCCACTCAACACTGGTGGAAACGCTAGACAGCAACAAGGTTCCAAGGATCTTAAGCAGAACCAGAGCTAATTTGATGGAAAAGGACCCTGAAAGGATTCCAAGTGGGGCATAATAAAAGGTACAACCAGGAATCACCAGGTTTCTCCTGGGACAAGCTGAAAAATCCTTTATGGTTCTAGTTAGCATATTTATTTCTAAAAGTCTTGATGTTGGTCTAGGATGTAGGACTTTGTGAGATGGTTATCCTAAATTCGGGGCCGGGAGAAAGGCAGTCTTTGGTCGCAAGATTGTGACAACAGCCATCTTTGAACCTATCGCCCACGTTTCTTTCATTTTCATCTTTAACCCTTCATTTTTCATCTGGGACAGGCCAAAATTGCACACTGTATACTCAGCGAATGGTGGCAATTAACAATTAATCACATTTTTTGTATTTTGTGTATGGCCAGACCTCAAAAAATTTCCCAGCTGATTCAGGATTTTATGCATTTTCCTTACTTTGGTCTTTGGCACGTAAGGGTGAAAGCTGTTGTCCTGTCTGTACCCCCATAATGTGAAACTCCTTGAATCTCCGCTACGTTCAAGGACTGTAATTATGACAACATATAAACTTCGACAAGCGTTCAATCCTCCTTTGCCTTGAGTGTGCCATTCACCAGCCGGCCCAGTACAAGATATTACATCTTTTCCATTGCCGTTATAAAGGGGAAAAAAAAACTGCTGTTGGACACCTTCAATTAGAATCTAGCCATAAGAGTTCTCCAACTCATAACTCATTCTGTGTTAGATATAGTGCCAAATCTCATTTTACACTGTCTGATAGAGTACTGCGGGATTTGAATATCGTCTCTCCCCTGTGTTCTGGCACTACCTCAGCTTCCTCCAAAGGCACTAACATGAATTTTCATCTGCAGTCTTTGCCCTAAATAGACACTCTGTACTCCTGCCTTGTTGTTTTCTTTTTACTTTCTTATATCATAGTGTAACTACCAGCATTCTTGATACAGCTTTAGAGTAAAGATCCCTCTATCTTATCTCATTCTATGTGGGGAGTTGATGGTTGAAACATACATATTATTATTATCTCTACCTCTGAGAGCTTTTGCATAAAAGTTTAATTGGATAATGGAGAGTCTGGCAAACTTGGGGTTGTATAAACTAAACTCCTTTCATACACTTATCTATTAATATGAACATTTACCAATGAATAACTTGGAATTATTAGTTGTATAAACTCTAAAAGACCACAGATCCACTGCTTTTACATTTTCTAGGCCAGACCTGTAACCGAAATAGTTACCTCGTAAAATTAGCTTATAGACTCTTTCACTTCCATTAATAAGTACCACTTAAAAAGTAAATGTGTAGTGTATGTGAAGTATACCAACATGTCAACAACCATACTTGAAAGGATTGGGTCTATTTGGCTTCAGAAGTAATAAAACTGTACATTTTAAAGCAAACTAAGTTAGTCAACTTCTTGTGCTCAAGTACTTCAAAAACACAAGTTTATTATTTATTGCCAGAGGACACTCGTTACACATTAGCTCTCCTAAAATGTTTAAACTGTCTCATTACTATATAGCCATACATTTAAAAGGACTGAACCTGTGTTGTCCTACACTCTTAGAAATAAAGATGCTAACAAGAACCATGAAGAGTTCTTCAGCCTTTTTGGTGCCTGGTAGAACCTTTTATAAAGATTCCACTTAGATTTCAGAGAGTTCTTCCAAGAACGCAATATAAAGAGTTTTTACCTTGAACCATATGTGAAAGGTTGCCTCCAGAACTGCCAACGAGGGCCCTTTTCTGCCAAATTAGTTCTAGAACCGGTCCCCTTCATGATCCTTGGAACCTTGGTGACAACCAGCCCACATTTCCACCAGATCTGAGCACTGTAATCAAGTGTGTCATTAACAGAGGGAGCTGCTTCTTCCTTTCAGGTTCTGAACCAGATTTTTTTTTTTTTTTTTTTTTGCTAGAAATGCTCCAAACGATTCAAATTTAGACACTTGAACCAGCCAGTTCAATACCAGTGAAAAAG
This sequence comes from Lutjanus argentimaculatus, assembly GCA_034769285.1. Classification (NCBI taxonomy): domain Eukaryota; kingdom Metazoa; phylum Chordata; class Actinopteri; order Lutjaniformes; family Lutjanidae; genus Lutjanus; species Lutjanus argentimaculatus. The sequence continues at coordinate 8,997,843 of JAWZSL010000018.1, read as the reverse complement.
GCCTGCTAGAGGTCCCACAGAGAACCCTCCTATAGTGCATTGTTTCCACCCAGAACCCTCTCTGGGGGTTCTCTCACCTTTTCACCTTCTGGGTGCTAACAAAAACCCACCCAGATTGTTCAACCGACAACTTTTTCATAATCTAGAGGTTTCATCTAGAACCCACTCAGGACATTCTAACAAGAACTTCTTTATATTCCAAGGGTTTTATCTAGACTCCAAACAGGGGGCGCTACCAAGAACCTTTATATATGATGGTATAAAGACTGCTTGAAGTAAGAGTTCTTCAAGGATTTCAACAATCCTTTAAGAACTCTTTCTTCCAAAAAGGGTTCTTTGGACAAAAAACGGATACCCTTGACAAAACCTTTCTTTGAAAAAGGTTCTTCAGAAGGAAACGGTTCTAGGTAGAACCCCAGCCCTTCAGGAAGAAGCTTTTTGGGACCCTTATTTCTGAGAGCATAGAAATAGAAAAGAATTTTTCTTCCTTGACTAGAAATGCGCTTCATGTTTCTTGCAATGCTTTTCACTCAGGCTTTTGACAAAATGGCACCTCTTGTGACCTAGTTTCAATAGACCTCCTCATCAGACTTCTCTCACATCAAAACACCTCAACAATTTTTCCACTGAAAGCACACCCCCGGTCTGCTGTCTGGTATTTCTTATTTTGGCATTCCCTGGATAATTTTTTTTTGTGGGAAATCTGCACACAATGGCAAGCATGATTTCAAATCTGTCTCTTGCTTACTCAGAAATAACCCCATATGTCAGATGCATTGTTTGGATCGCCAAGGTGGCATTTGGATCCCCCTGTTTTTGGCTCCGTTCAGTAAATTTACTTGAGCCAGATTTCAGAGGGAGGCTGTATATTACCCACTATCAGTTTGGCAGAGGTGTCTCCCTGCATTTTATGGCTCGCTGTCCATATGGGGATATGACGCAGTATTTGGTTCAACCCCACTGTATAATTTATCCGAAGTGAACTCGTGCCATACATCACCACATGTATTATTCATGGCTAATATGTTCGCCGTAAATGACAGTAAATATACTGGTGGGTATGAAGAATGGTCTGGCAAACTGCCTCACGCCGCCACCATCAGCCCCCTCCCCACACTCGTTAGATTGTGCTGTTTTGTGGCTGTTGCCTGGTAGACAGCTGGACAATCCCTGGATTTTCTGTCACTCAACAGACGCTTCAGTGTTTTTTGCCCAAAGCACATTAACTCTACACTCTTAGAAATACAGGTGCTAACTTGAACCATAAAGGGTTCTTTGGTTTGGCCTTGTAAGAGGACCCTTTTGGTTCCACTTGGAACCCTTTTAGGGCCCTTTTCCATCAAATTAGCTCTGGTTCATGAATCAGTTCTGTTCAAGATCCTTGGAACCTTGGCACTATCTGGTGAACCAGACCTTGTTTCCACCAATATTGAGTGTTCCCAAAGTTTCTAAAGGAACCAAAGTGGGTGCGTTTGGTGGAAATGCTTAGAACGGTTCAGAATTAGGTGCTTGAACCAGAACAGAGCCAGTTCCATGGTGGTAGAAAAGGCCTATTTGAGAGCAATAACCCAAGAACCCAACATATAGTGTTATACCTAGAACCATCTGTGAAAGGTTTCATGCAGAACCCCCTATTAGTAGTTGTGCAGAGAACCCTTTGATTGTGCAATGGTTCCACCTTTCTGGATATTCTATCCAGCACCTTTCCACCTTCTAAGGGTGCAAACAAGAAGGGTTTTATCTAAGACACACTCAGGAGGTTCTACAGGGAACTTTTTTATATTCCAAGGTTTTAATCTAGAATCCATCCATACAGTTCTGAGAACCTTTTCATATTCCAAGAGTTTTATGTAGAACACACTTAGGGGGTCTGCAGAAAGCCTTTTTTATGTTCTAAAGGTTTTATCTAGATCTGTACCAAGGTTCTACCAAGAGCCCTTTTATATTATGATACAGAAACCCCTTAGCAAACCCTTGATGAAAGGATTTCAACAACCCTTGATAAACTCTCTTCGGAAAATGGTTCTTCAGATGCAAATATAGTTTCTGGGTAGAACCTCAGCTCTTCAGGAAGAGCCCTTTTGTTAGCTTTATTTCTCAAGTGTAGCATGACTTCTTTTTCCTTCCTTTATTCTTTGTAACAGTGACTGCAGCATCAGACTGCATGTGCTGCATTCTCACATTACAAGTGACTCAGGCATGAGCAAGCGGAGGTTCCTTTCAGTACAAAAGCTTTGTGCCACCTTCACCCCGAATGTTCCCTCTCTGTGTTAGTGTGTGTTTGTACGCACATGTGCATGTGAGCACATGCTGCATCCAGTTTCAGAGGATCCTTGACATTATCACGCAGCCAATAAAAGACCACCTGTTCCAGTGTGCTAATCTAATCTGGCCTTGCACAGACTTGACGGTATTTCTTCCAGTGTCACGTTCCATCGGGGCCCCCTCCGCCACTCCATGGCAAAAGCCGGGCCGAGTTGTTAACAGAGCACCCCTGACACACAATGTGACAATTTCACGCCCAGCCCCTAATCCAGCTGACACGGCTATCGAAGCTCCTTTAATTGCCCTGTAAGTTTTTGCTTTTTTGAACATGTTGAGGAATAGAAAACACCGTCAAATCTGTTCCTGCGCCTCTGCTTGTCTGTCAGGTTGGCTGTCACCTTGTTATGATTAATGTATTCCTAGGCATGCACGTTTTTATTCTGGGAAAACACACCTTTTCTCCAGACGAAAGGCTGCTGTGAAGTCCCATCACGTTTTTCTCTCGCCAAGAAGCCCGATATTGCACATGGCAAATACATATTTCAGAAACAACTACTTAAATTCATCTTTCAGGGTGTTGAATCAGCTTGTCTCAGTTTAATTCAGTTTTCTCTCAGGGCACTTTTGGAGTGGAGTTGAAGTGTACCAAATTGAGATATAGATTTTTCTGTCTCTTTGAGCTAGAAATAAGATCACTTGAAGAGTTTGTGAGAGGCGGGTTAGGGATCATATGTGTTAAGTTGGAGATTGAATTTTGTCCACCTTTTGCACAGTCCAATACAAGTTCACCATAAAGACAACACATTAATAATACATAAATAGGAAGGAGATTGAATCTTGTGTGGTATCTCTTCACTGCTGATCATACTTATCATTTTCTCTGCAAATCACACTTATCATTTTGCATCGTATGCTTCGTTTTAAACTAAATATTAGATCCCTACCTTCACCCTCTACACATAGAAAGCCCAGTCTGTATTTCACTATAGTGCCGGTCATTTTAAAATCATTCCCAGTCTATTAAAACATGGGGAAAAAAATCCTGAGCTTTCTGCTGCAGAAAACACATCATAACATTGAAATCTGTGATTTTTTTCTGTTGTTAGTTAACAGCAGGGCGTGGAAAGGTTGGTCAAGAACGACTGATCAACTATTCCTGTCACCTGGCCAAAAGTGGGTGTGGCAGTGGGAGTGGCCTGTAGCACAAACGTGCATAACTTCCAAACAGATTCATGTAATACGACCAAAGTTATGAATTTTTTGTTGTAGGCTCTTGTGGGAGGCATCACTGGTCTCTGCAGAAAGTTCTAATTTCAATGGTGTGGATTAGCCCCACCCCCATACGTTAGCCACGCTCATTTCATAACTGTTTGTTTGAAGCGCTTGTGGGAGTCATTATTGGACTTCTCATTGTCGAAGCCACTTCAGCCACGCCCCGCTTTATAACTGATGAACCGTTTGTCTTAGAGACTTGCAGCAGGTGTCACTGGTCTTGGCAGAGAGTTTCTTTTTCCATTGGTGTGACTTAGTGCTACTCCTTATTCTTTAGCCACGAGGTCAAGTGTTGATGTGTCTGTGCATGAATGCATGTATAATGCAAGCATGAATTTCCTGTAGCTGGTCGCAGCTATACTAGTTGCCAAAAACGCTACCTACTGCCACCATTGCTGTTTTTTGTTCACAACATAACTATTTGGGGCAACATGTGGGACACTTCTCATATTTTGAAAACTATTCAGACTAAATACTGACTCAGGAAGAAAATAGAGAAAAATGTTTTGGATCACATATCCTTGATATAGTTGACCTCAAGCTTCTTTCTCTTCTTTAGGCTGACTGAGGTACATTTAAACATAGCTATTTACAGTAGTTGTAGTGCTACTTGTTTTTTCTGGTGTTTTTTGAAATATGTTGAATCAAACTTGGTCTAAAAAGCTACACTTGCCATATATTTGGCATCAAATTAAAGAGGAAATTGTGTTTTTTCAATTCCTTTATGTTTTTGAGAAAGAGTTGTTTATTTGTGCAGGAAAATGCTCATTTAAGTGAGGATTCTCAGTGAACTGCATGAACATTCTAGAAATCTGCAGGGGTCTAAAGGGTAAAAGGTATCTAAATACACTTTATTACAAAGACATACAATATATATTCAGTTGATTTGAAGAAAAAAACATGAATATTAAACTGTGTTTTCAATGATAAATGGTATAGTTAGGGATAAAATCCACAAAATGCATTACTTTTTTCTGATGTTGCCGTGCTGCAGAATGCACATTCCTGTACAGCATCCACAGGCAACATTGCTACAGGTAAGTATGATCACAAGATAGAAAATATTGTATGTGTCAGACCATTTCAGCGGCATTCATTTCACATCCGCCCAGAAAAAAACACCCATTTGAAATGAAGCCTGTGTGGAGCGAAACAAGAAACAGAACCTCAGATGGCTTCACCAATCTCATTCTCACTGGGGGTCTTACAGGGGCGACTAGCTACTCCTCCCCGAGCCCGCTAGCAGATCAATACCAGGAATCAGGCCATTACGCTCCTTTGAAAGCGCTACGTGCACAATCGATATGTTATTATTTTTCATCTGCTGGCTGTATTTAATACCCTCATTATTATTTCCCCTCACTGAACAGGGAGGAAGCTATTCCCGTCCCAACTTGAATCATTTTTTTGGCTGTCTGGGATTGGTCCTCATTTACATGGTTTGTGGAGGGATGTGTAGCGGTACGCTCCCTGTGCAGATTTATGTGAGTTTTGTTTGCAGTCCTTTAGGATTGCTTGTAGGTTGTTAGCAAAAGTGTGTGGTCTCTTTAGATCTATGTGAATAGTTTGCTTCCTTTGTGAGTACGCCCTGAAGAACTGCACTGTAAAAATAAAAAAAATTAAGAAAAGGCATGGGTTTTTGAGTTTTAAGCCAAACTCAAACTCTTAAGTTTTGAAAAAGTTTTACCAGCTAATAATGTTTTGTGGTGATAATTTAACTTTCTACTTTAGATGAATTCTTCCAGGCACCAAAATAATGAACAATAAGGTTCACAGCTCACTGTGAACAGTTTTTGAAATATTTTTTTCAAAGTTTCAAGTATATCTAAAGAAGAAATATAAATGATTTGAAACTTAGTTTAGTTTATTTCAGAAATTAAGGAAACATACTAAGCCGAAAAACTTGCTACTCTTGACAACAATGCTACAGCCATGGTGTCTGCCTTTGGAATTCATCCGAAATGACTGTTTTAGTTTGCCTTTTTTATAATAATTAGAGTTTAAAATTAATGCCGAATGTCCTCAGAATGAGTTAGTGTCTATTTGTGAATCATGAGGAAATCGTTAATAATCTTTCAGAAGGAGTAGATGTTTATAACTGTTAAATTGATCAATATGTTAATGGAGTCTGGCAGGCAGAGGGGAGGCAGTCATTGAAATCCAGCTCTTTTAGATAACAGGCTTAACTTTACACTGACAAACAATTGATTCAACTTAAAGTTGAACAGCTGATCAACTTCAAGTGGAGGACTTGCCGTCACTTGATATTGTCAGTTCATCTTGCACTTGTGCAGTGTTCCTGCAGCCTGCCTGAACTTCCTCGAGGCTGGGGGAGGAGAGAGTGGGGGGAAACTGTTCACTTCAACAATAGATTGTGTATTAAACAGGAATTAAACATATTCATTATACAGTCTATGGCTCCAACTCACTATTGGGACTGCAGTGCTCAAAGGTTTAGCGAAGACAGTTGCCTTAAAATTTGTATTTTTAATTAGCTATCATAATTATGAGTTTTCTCTTTTTTTAACTTTTTACAGTGTGGAGTATTATTAGATGATGGACCCAGCTCTGAGGAGTATGTACACTTCACTTATTTTCATGAATTTGTGGAATGGACTATTGGTTTTCTTATTTGCTTTAAGCGAAACATGGTGATTGTCCTTGACTGGTGAAGATGACTGACAGCTATGACCAGGGGTTAACTGAGGAAATGAGATTCAACATAAATGGCCCTTTAGTGCTCTATGTTTAATTCAGTGCATAATGTTTAATGTCCTCTTAGACTTATCATGTTTGCAAGGGCAGTATGGAATCATGATCTACGAGTTACACTCTGTGTTTTTCTTTAATCTTTATGGGAAATCGCAGCGAGATCAAATGTGCATTAACTCTCCGGCAATAAAGCACTTGATGTATGCCGAAGCCACCACGAACCAGGTGTGATCCGAAGCTCATGCATGACACACGCTGTGTCCAAAATGTATGGAGCGAATTAACTGGTAATACTCATTTTAATATAAATGAGCTCTCTCATAATGATGTGAAGGTTCCCTCAACGCAGCGGGAGAATGGCGTGGGGAGCGAGAAACGGAAGGGCCCAGTTAGCAAACGACAGTTTAGTGATAAATCATCTGTAATTAAACACTTTGGAAATATACGGACCACAGCAGAGGGTGGGGATGGGGGGGCTGTTCCACGGTAGGTGGGTGGCATGGTTGCCCATCCTGGTGGTCTGTTAATGAATGCGAAGGAGATGATTGGAGGAGTTTTGCTGTTGAATCTGATCAGATAGCCTGGAGCTAAGCCTTCGTGTTCATTAATCAGAGCCTCGTTCTCATAGATCTCTCCTGTTTTACCCATTAAACTTTTCTATACGTTTAACATTTGGCCGCATCGGAGCACAGGCCTTTACCTGAGACGCATTTCATCAGTAAATTATAAAACATTCAGATAAGATAGAAATTACGACTAGAAATGCAACAATTAGTTGATTAATTGATTAGTCAAGCGAAAGAAATATTTTGATAATTGATTAGTCCAGTCCTGGTTCCAGTTTCTTAAAGGAACAGTATGTGACAATTGTGCGTCCAAAAATGAGTACTGCAGTCCAAAGCCATAAGACTGTATATTAATAGGTTGAAATCCTATTTAATATTCAGTTTATGGTTAACATATTGCTCAATTTAATGGTAATAAACATGCCTCTACAAGATTATTAAGGATTTTTTATGACTCATAAACGGAAAGTCACTCATTTGGCAAACATTCAGCATTAATTTTAACTGTAATTAACATGAAATGGGCAAACAAGAACAGTTACTCTGGCGTGGAATAGAAATTTCAAAGGGGGGCACCACAGCTGAAGCGAGAATTACAATTTAGCCCGTTTGCTTAATCTGTGATGACATATTAAAGCCACTGTATGATTTATTTCAGTAAAGATATTACAGACTTCTCCTAAAAATTGTCATTTATGATAGCAGAAGAAGAGTCTTTTGGTTTTGGACTGTTGGTTGGACAAAAGAAGCAATTTGAAGACGTCACTTTGGGTTCTGGGAAATTGTGATTAGGATTTTTCAACAATTTTATGATGGTTGCCCGTCCTGGTGGTCTGTTAATGAATGTGAAGGAGATATTTTGATAGATCTTTCCTGTTTTACCCATTAAAATTGTTTTTTTCTATATGTTTTTTTAAATTTGGCTATATCTGAGTGCAGGCCTTTACCGCATTTCTCACTTCTGGTGAAAGATTAACTGCTCTTGATCAAAGTCGTCAAGCCGAAGCCGCACGGGGCGTAATAGACTCCTGAGAAGAATGGCTTTCTTCATATGGGGGTGGAGGGAGCTCCGGGCTCCTATTATCTTGTCTTTCTTGTTCCTGGTGCAGGAAATTTAATTCTTTACCATGCTTTTTACTTTCTGCTGGTTTGGAGAACAAGCCTTCAATGTCAAGCGGCGGCGCGGACGAAGGCTGAACATGGAGCGCTATCACAAAGTAGCAATTGAAGTGGAGGCCATAGACTGGCTTATTGGGAAGGAGTATAAATCAGAGAGGACAAGTGACAGAGATTAATGCCAGCCAAGCCCACGAAATAACCCTTCCATCCCACTCCAGCCTCACCCTACAACAACTTCCTGATAAAGCCACCAATGTGACACTACACAAGGTGCAATAATAGAAATGCATTACTCAAAAGCCCTTTGAGACATGTAGATAGGAGAAGGCTGCCAATGGAGAGATGTAGAAGACTACCTGGGCAAAATAATATTTTTATGTCCTTCATAGGACAAATGGTGTTCCTTCAGACAGTAAGAATGAGTTTAGAGGGTTTATGGCCCCTATCATAGTCACTTTCCGAGCGGATGTTCATTATGTGGTCATATTTATGATGTCCCTTAGTAGAGGCCAATTTATGTGATATATTTTTAAGTATCTGAGGTAGTTAGACTTGTGCTGAATTAACTATGGGAGAGCTGGAGTCTTTGAAATGGACAGCAAGGCTTTAACCATTTATTAATTTAAGCCTTTGACTTTACTTAAGTTTATTTAAAGCAGTGGGTCTGGGGAGCAATAGGAGTCCTTGAGTGGGTTGTAGAGGGTCCCCAGCAAAAGGGGGGAGAGGACATTTGAAATTTTAGCAGCGTTTTTTGGACTTGGAACAAGGAAAGAAATAGGGCCTGCCACTTTGATTGTAATTTACAGTGATCCTTGTTTATAGCATGTTTGACGATGAAGATTTATTTTAAAACCTAAAAAACTGTGCTGTTGGGTAATGTAAATGCCAATTAATGTCCGCAACAAGTCCCCATGTTTTATAGGAAACATGTAAGCAATTAGCACTCCGCTAGCCGTTTCATGGGAAGCCAATACTTTTGTTTGTCCATTCTGCGAAACTGTAGAAACATGGCTGACTGTGGAAGAGAACCCGTGCCCTCTGTAGATATGAACAGCTCATTCTAAGGTAACAAAAACACTAATGAAAACATACTTATGAATATTATATTCCATTTTTGCCAATATTCTGCCAATAGATCCCTGTAAATCTTACACAAGATCTTGAATTGGGCCTGAATAATGCTAGTCTAAACCCTTAAACAGTAAGTAGTAAATATAAACTTTGTCCCAGATTTTCCCTTATGTGCACAAACTTAAATACTTCTGCATTGCAACCTTTCAAATCGAGCTTTACTGACTGACTGTATGTACCCACCACTTTTCTGCCACCTGCCTCTAATTCTCCTGTAGGATATTTTCTGTGATTAACATATTCCCCCTCTTCTTGTGCTGGATTTAGACAAATGCCCTGAGAAAGCCTGCACGATTGTTTACTGCCGAGTAAAAATGTAATGTGTAGGCAAGGTTCTCTCTTTCCTCTCTCTAGTCTCACTGCTTTTGGGGTTTTTGCTTCAAAGTCCCCTCAGCTTTGTATTTTTTTTGTATCATTCCCATGAATCTCTCCTGGTCGTAATCTGATTTTGCGGCTGATTTATTTGCAGCAGAAAAGGAGAGGAAGTGAGTGGAAGCTTTTCACTGAGTAGCCTGGCAGCAGGTTGCCGCCACTGGGCAGCGCGCAATCAGCTCGAAAATGAAGTGCCATGTACTCTCCCTGTGCTCAATACACACAAACAAACACACGCGTGCACAAACTCTTCCCCAATGAAATAAGACAATACTGCAATTTGATCCAGCAAACCTCTCAGCTTACCTTCTCTTTCAACTCTCTTCCCATTCTCCTTTATTTACAGGGGCTGTCTCGGCCCCCCCGACAATCCACATCCATCCATTATGTTCTTCCCCTCTTTAATTTGGTGGGCAAATTTAATTTCCAAATGAATACCGTGCCGTTTTAATGCAAGCCACAGAAGATAAATGTGCTTTTGTGCTGCGCGTGTTTGATTGCTGACTTTGAAGAAGCAGTCTCTTTGTGCTGAGAGGCTCAGAGACTGACCCAGTAGATCTGGGCTGCAGTGAGATGTGGGGTATCATAGGTGTTAACTGCTCACAATCATACCTGGCTGAATCAGAGGCAACTTGTCCTTCTATCTCAGCAGCTTCCATACTTTGTGTGTTTTGTGTATTTCTGAATCATGCCTATAAGCATTACTGTAGTTGTTGAAATTATGAGGATTGTTGGCATTTTTTCTTTTGTTCCTGGTGAGCTATCCACTGCATCAAAATGGCGAATGCAGGTCAGGCAGGCAGTTGTCCAGTGTGTCTCTGGTGCCACTTGTAAATGAGTAGAGATGGAGAATTAGATGCATTGCTAAGGTCATGTACTGTATTAATGTGCAGATAATCTCCACTGCAGTTCATTGCCACGGAGTGAGTAGTAGCTAAACCTTAACTTATACACTTATTGTTGACTCTTTGTCAATGGACACTGATTGGTGCCAGGACCCTATTGTAATGTAGGGAATAGTTATTTTTTCCTTGTCTAAATGACCTGTATTTTTGAGGAGCTTAACATACATTACATCTGATATGGGTTTTTGCGATGGATGTGGCAAAATGACTCCACCACAACCCCTAGAGAGCAGCCCCCACGGCATGTTTCACCTACTTACACAGAAATTGGTAAACACATGTATCATATTTAAACGAACAAAAAGCCTCTTGGAGCCAAAACTCAACAGGAAGTTGGCCATTTTGAACTAAGTGGGTTTATGATTTCCAGATGTATTTTAAACAACTCCTCCACAAGAATGAATCAGATCAACTTCAAAATCGGTCTGTGCTGTCTACAAACCATCATAATGAAAAGTGATTAAAAGCTTGAGTTTATGTTGAATGATGTGGGTATGGCATTGAAATTTGATGTTTCGCCATGAAACAGGAAGTTGTTGTAACTTTAATATACATTGTCCAATCTGCCCCAAACTGGCCTAAAGACATCTACAAGCCAATTAGGCATTATTGTCATTGAGCCACCTACTGGCAACAGAAAATAAGCCTTGTATGATGGTGATTTGATTTATGGGAAATTTTCATGGTGTTATCTACACTTGATATACTGGAATAAAATGTACAATTAGTGGGTGTTCTCTAGTGCCACATAGTGGACACAGGAAGTGACATTACACCCCTTTGTGCAAGTCCAAAACATGTGAGGGCACGACCATCACTGCATGCAGCTTTAATTTTTTATTAATTAGTTTTGTCAAATGGATAATTCCAGCACAGTTTTATTTAATATCAGATATTAGTTGCACCACCAGTTGCACCTTCCATATTTTTTTTCTTTTGTCAAGATACAATTTAAAAAGCTTTTCCACCCCGAAACAAATCTAAATTTATCTTTAAAATCTAGAATATTCAAACAAGATCTGAAATACTACTGGAGCTGCAATAATTACTCGATTAACCGATTAGTCTATTGAAAGAAAATTAGTTACCAACTATTTTGATCATTATTCAAGCAAAAATGTCAAAGATTTGCTGGCTCCAGCTTCTTAAATGTGAGGATTTGCTGCTTTTCTGTGTCATTTATGACAGTATGTGAAGAGTCTTTGGGTTTTGGACAGTTTGTTGGACAAAAGAAGCATTCTGAAGACGTCAGTCTGGGCTCTGAGAAACTGTGATGAGCATTTTTCACAGTTTTTTGACATTTTAATCAATTGTCAGAATAATCACTCTACATTGGAAGTTTAATCATTGTATTTGACTGTGCAGTGTTTAAATGTTTGGGCTCCCGATGCTCACTTTAGTATTTCATGCCATTATCACTTATTAAGCAGAAGATGTACCAATGTTCCTGAAAAGAGCAAAGGCTCATCTCTATTTGAATTGTGTATCAGACTATGCTATATTCACATTTACAGAATGATTTGTTCAGGATCACAGAAGTAGCATACACCTTTATGTGGGTACTGCTTTAGACAGGTTTTTTTTTTTCTTCTTTGAGTTATCTGGGCTCGTTGCCACAGTGCCAGAGAGATTAATTTATCTTGTTTGATGAACTGCAATTGTTGATAGAGTGGAGAGTGAAAATGGTTTAAAAAATCTCTAAGGTGTAACTTTCTAAGAGTGTTCTAACAAAGCAAGGCGAACAGAGACATACGGGAGGCCCAGTGCGCTCTGATCATGTCGGCGTCGGCAGGATTGTGAAAAGGCATTAATTGGGGAGCATCAGGTTATCAGGCTGAGGAAAAAATCTTCACAGAAGTAATCAAACCTTGATGAATTAAAGGAACGTGCTAAGCCCTTGTGTCCGGCGGTGATAGAACTGACCCTCAAGCTTAGCTGATAGCTTTATTCTGATAAAGAATTAAACAAAAAAACAACACAAATCCAGGCTTTATCAGCATCAGCATATTAAGCATCGTCGAAAGAGGATAAAAATGCAGATGGTGCCAAAAATGGAACAAGAAAACTTGAGTGGAATGAAAATGTAATCACTCAAAACACTCCAAAGGTTTTGGAGAGGATGCTTGTGTGGCCCACATGGTGATCTTCTTTGGTAAATTACGTTTGTCAGACTTTAAACATCTTAGTGGTTGATTTGATGGCTTGATTGACTCGATAAAAACAGGACAATCTATGATAATGGAAATCGACAATATTTTTGGCAAGTACATCCCACTAGTGAAGAAAAGGTTTGTATCCAATTTGTCTTTGTGCTGATGCTGATTGATGCACACTTCAGACGTATCATGTTGTTAACTTTACTCAGCTGCAGTGATGGACATCCTAATCTAAAGTGAACTGAATGAATGTTGAGTTCTTTTGTGTTTGGATTTACCTCCTTTTGGCCAGTTTCTCTGTGTTGAGGTTAGAGCTGGGTACTATTTGAACCGATACCAATACTGGTATCCAGCCGTGCCTTTTTAAGGCCTCCGTCCATCAGTCTTTCCCATTCTTGTGAATGTGATATCTCAAGAACACCCTGAGGGAATTTCTTCACACCTGGCGCTAATGATCAGTTGGACCCGAGGTTGAACAAAGGCAATGCTTTGTACAAACATCAGATCAAAAGGATATTGCTATTGCAGCAACAAGAATACAATCCCAAACTGGCTACCAACCCATGGACACTGTCAACAGGATTCGCAATATCTCTGGTTCTACTTAAGTGTGAACTTACCCTGACGTCAACCATTGGTTTGTGGACAAGTTTGGCATTATGCCCATCTTGGTTTTGCTGGAACCAAAAGTGATCTGGATGAGCTGGAGAGGATACACATTGCTATGACTCTATCCTGATTGGATCTGACTCAGAAGCCGAGGATACACTGTAGTAGCAGCTTGTCTTGGCCCAACCTAAAGCATACCCTACTTTATTATCTATTTTACTCCAAACAGGACCATAATTTACAAAATGAACATCAGACTTTATTGAAAAAGACTTGAAACTATGACACCATGAACTCTTTAGGAAACTATTTACTTAAGTCATAAATCAAGTGAGAAGTACAGTTATTTTCTCATTAGGTTAATACAATTAGACTTCTTTTTGAAACCAGTGGAGCAAAACTGCAGGCCATTCGGAAGGGTGCAGGTTTAAGGCACTAAACTTTTCAGACCCAGATGCTCTGTCCATTATTTATCATACAATATATGGTTCTGCTGCATCTTTTTTGATTTTTTTTTTTTTTTTTTTTTAACTGTCCATCATTAGTCTGACAGTCTTACCAGAATGCAATGCTAAATCCATAAAATCCTTCTCTGACCAAGACAGGGATGTTTTCTAAACCATAACCGTAGTTATGTGCAGTTTTGCTAAAACTGTAACCAGAGGCAATTAATAGAGAAGAACTGTTTTTTGTTTTTTGTTTTTTTAACAGCCATGTTGGTTGTTCTGGAAGACACTGATCAGCAACCTGTTTTGTTGTTTAGGTTTCAGGACTTGGTGGTTTGATGAGGTGATCGGCCATGTCAAAAGCACAACTGTCAAGGATTGACCCGGAAAAATGCCTCTTCTCTTTAACTGGGCACCCTTGTCATTAGAGGTCTGACTTTAATTAGCAGTTGAATCTAATTATAAAGGTTAAGAGGTCACAGTTTACAAAGAGAAAAGACCAGGTGTTCTGCAGTCTACATACTCATTTGTTGTGACACTTTAACCTTTCCTTATCACACATATTCAATAATTCAGTCAATCTTTTCTTGTGGTTCACACTTCTGGTTGCACAACACAGAAATGCCAACCCAACAACATACCCATATCTGTTTTTGCATCTTTAATATGTTAGGAAACCTTGGGATTTGCATATTGTTTTCTTTCCTTTTTTTGGCAGCACTAATACCAGCGAGTGTTGAAAGTGTGTCTTGATATCTCATCGCACATGTCTGAACATGAAGAAAGGAAGTGAAGGACATCAGGCAGCCAAAATCATTTTTTATCTAATCTTTTCATCCAATCTACCTATCAGGAGTGCCACAATCACTGCATGCAGCATTTCATTTAAAAACATAATGCTTAAATTTAATGTCAAGCTCTTGCAGGGGGATGGGGTGCCAATACGTATGTGCACTATCTATGCCAGATCTTGTGATGTTTACATTTTTATGCCTCTGCACCAGCAACAGCCGTGGCCAGAGGCATTGTTTTTTCATGTTTTCCAGCCGCCTGTCCATCCATCTGTCTGCCCGGATGCCCATACGTCCCGTTCTTGTGAACGGAATGTCTTAAGAACCCTTTGACAGAATTTCTTCAGACTTGGTACAAGTGTCCACTTGGGCTCAAGGATAAACTGATGAGATTTTAGTGGTCAAAGGTCAAAGTTCACGTTTGCTGTGACCTCACATCCATCTCATTCTCATCAATGTGATATCTCAGGAACACCTTCTGAATTTCTTCAGATTTGGTACAAACATCAACCATGCACTCAAGGATGACTTATTTGATTTTGGTGGTCAAAGGTCAGTGTTCAGAGTCACTGTGACCCCATTCTCATGAACGTGATAGTTTGAGGAATGCTTGGGAGGAATTTCATTGCATTTGGCACAAACCTCCACTTGCATTAACCGATTAGGTTTCGGGGTGTCAAAGGTCAAGGTCACTGTGACCTCTCAAAACATGTTTTTGGCCATAAATCAAGAATTCATACACTAATTATGGCAAAATGTCACACAAATGTCTAATTGGATAAAATGATGAAGTGATGATATTTTATATCCCAAAGGTCAACTTCATAATGACATCATAATGTTCAGCTCTCTATCAGATTATTCACTGTAATCATACATGGCATTCAGTGACAGAAAATACATTTAATACATTTAGCTAAATTCTTCACTGCATGTTTTACACAGACATGGATGTAAACTGGGACTGACTGGTTGTTGGAGGTATGCAGCAGCGAGGCGGTCATTCTAGTTCTCCTTCTGTAACTTAACTGGGATGTGACGCCTCTTCCTTCTCCTATATAGGGCTGAAAAAATGTTGGAGGGAGGAGGTGTATGGGGAGAAGGGACGGAGGGAGGGAGGAAGTGAAGGAGTTAGCGAGGGGATGCTGGCGTTCTCGCTGCGCAGGCCTGATATCATTAAGGACTCTCCATGCGTTCTGCCTTTCCTGAGCTCAAAGGGCATGTTAGCCCCAGGTTCATCAGCTTGCTATTGTGTGGCGCTGGCTGAGAAAAGGCTGCGCGAGTGGCTCTGAACGGCCGAGGAGGAGGAGGGTGCGAGGGTGGTGGGGGGGGGGGGACACGGCGCAGGCTGTGTTTCCCATTTACCAGCAGGGAGGGGGGTACACAAACAATTCAGCCTGCTTTCCCACACATGTGCATGCAAACCCTTTCTCCTGCACTGCCTTATTCTCTCTTTTCTGCTCTGTCTCACATCTCTCCCTTGCAGTTTAACACTCAGTATATTTCTGTCACCCACTCAATATCTCTCTCTTTCTCACTCCCCCCGTTATCCCTCTGCTTTCTCTATTTACCTCCTCTAAACAACCCCCCTTTCTGTCCCTTCCATTTCTTTGCTGTGCTGTCTCCCCGCCTCTTGCACTGTGTCTTCGTCCCCCTGATTAGATTTGGCCCCGGCGCTATCTCATTTGGCCCCGTCTGTGGCGGTGCGCTGCCGTGGCTCGCCGAGTATCCTGGGAAGGCTCTTCGTCTGTGTCGCTGCAGCCGTAACCATGTTAGCCGTGCTTAGGATGTCACCGATGGTTTGCCTTACAGACGTGCGTCCGCCTGGGACCACTCTCAGTCTCATAACAGTCTAATGGCAACAACAGCAACATAACTGCACACAGACAGACACACACAATTATGAATATGCACGCATATACCCACAGAGATTGTGGTCTGGGTTTTAAATGTGTGTATCTAGAATATGCATGTGTTTATGTGAGTAGATATGAGCATAGATAATTACAACTGTGGACAATTCTAGAAAGATATAAACAAAAAAAGCCTGAATGCATCCCTTTGATTTAATTCTACTGAGTTTGACATATGATATGAAAAGTGCTATAAAAAGCTTTTCTCATGAGGATTATCAAAATGAATAATTGTGCAACAAATGATTTCTTTCATTATCAGTTAATTTGTTGACTTCCTTTCGGATTCATAATTTACAGGATATGGTGAAGCAGATGTTATTAGCACCCAGGTGGCAGTAGCCAATGATGGTATTTGCACCTGCAATGGAAAAGCTCATATGGCTACTTACATTTGCATGGCAGACACAAGCACCAAGGTATTTGTAGCCAATGATGCTATTTGCACCTGGGGCAAAGATAGCCAATGTGACTATTTACACCCACGTATATGTAGCCTAACATGGCAGAGACAAGTATCCAGGTGTGTGTAACCAACAATACTACTTACGCCTAGGGTGTAGATAGCTGACGTGGTTATTTACACCCTCGTGCATATAGCCTAGCATTGCAGAGACAAGCATCCAGGTGTCTGTAGCCAACAATGCAAGGAGCAGATAGCCAGTGTGGCTATTTACACCCATGTATATATAGTCTAGCATGGCAGAGACAAGGCATAAACAACAATGCTATTTGCACCTTGGGTTTTAATATTCAATGTGGCTATTTACACTGACAAGGCAAAGACAAACCGTGATCTTTTCCTAACCAGGAACCAGATCTTTTTTTTTTTTTTGGCCTAGAGCTATAAAAATTGCAACTCAAAACTGATTATTTTTTTTTTTTAAATGAAAATAATAGTCAGTTAAGTCTAAAAATGAATTAAGTCAACACTGACCTCAAGTTTGATTGGGCAGTCAAGCCACAGTCTCCCAGGTCAGGACTCAGACCACGACCTCATGGGGTAGATTCCTGTGTTTAACCAATTCATCCACCACAACCTACTCTCAACAGAGAATTTGTCAGTCTTGATAATTAAACTAGGGTACAGGGTGTAAATAGCTGTGTTGCTGATATGTGACTATTATCACCTGGATTCAAATAGACACTGGTTTATTGACTGATCATTTCATCACCATTTCAGGCTTTTCCAGATGTGTCCATGAGGCATCGCTCTCTGTGTGTGAGTGTGTGGTGGAATTAGCAGAAACATGTTTTGTCTGCTGTTTGGTCTTTAGATTCTGTCAGTAATTAAAGCGCCACCTGAGGTAGCAGAGTGCTGATTTGATGAGGGTTGCCAAAGATGAAGAGAATGGGCTTGATACAGCAAAAAAGACCATTATATCACCAGCTTATTGCACTATTGTGCATTCCTCCTATGGGAGCTGGGCTTGTGTTTTTTTTTTCCCCTCCTTTATCACCCACTCCGTGCTATCTCTCCCTTCCCTTTCTCTTGCATGCTCCTTCACTCCCTCTTTCTGTTATACCCCCTTCACAACCTCTACTCCAGCAATAGAGCCTGTCAGCGCTTTTTACACTCTTAGTTGTCCCTTTGTTTTCTCTCAGTTACTGCACTTTCTATTCCTTTTCTTTTCCTATAGCACAGCTGAAATGCCGAGTAACCTTACAACCGTTCGCTGGAGCTAATTTATGTCTCTTTGGTCAGTGTGAGGAGTGTTTTCTTTGTGTTATTGCTCTTGCCTTATTTAATAACTTCAGTCTGAATTTTAATGAAAGGATGACACCAAACCAAAATGTTTGGACTTCATTGAGTCAGCATACAAGTTATGTTCCATTATCTGTATGATTAAATATGTATCACCAGCCAAACCAAGGATCTGTAATTGTAGACTTATGGGTCCTTTCAGCTCATTTCATTGTACTTTTTTTCATTCTTCACCTTCTCGATTATAACCAACCTTCAGTTTTTACTATATCCTGCCCTCACTGCAGTATTTTTACTGTTCTCTTTCCCATGGGTGCCCAGTTATAGGTAAAAGAGCCGTGCAAGATTAGTATGGCAAGAAGATTTTCATTTAATCAACACCTGAAAGTGCCATTTCCTGCAGTATAGAGCCTTCAATCACGATCAATGAAGCTGCTCTTTTACTGTAAAGCTCAGTTTGTACTACACTATTGTATATTCAAATATTAGTTTTCAGTGTTCTGTTCAACACATTATTAAACCATTAATAAAAACCAGTAACTAACAGCAGTCATTGTCAGACAAAGCTGGTTTAGCACTTATTTTGTGTTTCTGAAGTAGTGACAAAACGTACAGAAAAAACATGCATAACAGTGTAAGTTTAAACTCCCTTTAAGACATATGATATAACAATTCATTATATGTCCATAGAAACACAGGATAAAGATGATCATACGTCGACAGCCTTCTTATCAATTCAGCGTCGGTATGATCCAAAAAAACAGTATTTCAGTACAAACTTTTCATTTTGGATTTTGTCACCTCAACTGCCTCACCAGTTTCCATTGGTTAGCTGTGCTATTTTAGTCGGAGAATACCGTGTGAACGAGAGGTGAACCATTTCAATAATTAAGATTTCTTCTCTCTAAAATACCTGCTGGTTCATGGATCAGATACACACCGAACTAAACATAACACTGTTAAGCACTTAGCACTTACTTTGCATTTCTGTAGGGGTGACAAAAAGTAAAAAAATATATATATATATGTAACAGTTTAAATTAAACTAAAGCTCCCTGCAGTCAATGGGGAAAATATTACACCAAACTCCTTTTAAGAAATATGACATATTAAGAAATCCCTACTTGCCTGTAAAAACACTCTAGAAACACATGATAAGGGGTGTTGTGTGTGGACAGTCTTTTTGTAAATTCGGCATCAGTATAATCCATAAAATAACTGTATTTCGACATAAACTTACCTCACTATTATCTGAGAGGCAAACTGTTGCAATAATTAATATTTCTTCTTAATAAAATACAGACTTGATATGTCGTCATAGATTAAGGAAACTTGCTTTGTTGAAATATTTGCTTCTCTGACAACAACACTACAGCCGCGCATTTCTATTCCAGCCTGCAACTTTTGTTATTGCTTGCCCATTTCATGTCAGTTAGAGTTCAAATTAATGCAGAATGTTTGCAGGATGAGCGAACAAATCTTTGATCATATTTTAGAAGTAGATGTTTATGACTGTTAAATTGAGAAATATGTTAATGGAGTCTGGCAGGCAGTGAGGCAGGCAGTCACTGAACTCTAACTCCACTTTCTGTTGCGGCAAAGATTTTGCCTTCCTGTAGCTAAAATTTTTAAACATAGCAAAGTTGTATGAAGTGGTGATGCAAAAGCACGTTTGCTCCCCAAATCTAATAGTGATGGTGCAGCTGTTCCATTTGCTCCAATGCTCTTTTACTGATTCTCCATCACTTTTTTCTTCTTCTGCCTTTAACTCTCTTGTGTGCTCTGTCCCTCCTCCTCCTGTGTCAACTACACCTCTGCCAAACCCATCATTTCAGCTTCCTCCTCCTGTTCTCCTCCTTCTCTTGCTCTCCGCTTCCTCCAAGCTACATTTTGCCTTTCTAATTCTCTTTCTCTTCTTGTGTACCTCTCTATGCCCAGTTATCTGTTTCCTCTGTCAGCTCTTCCTCCATCTCTCTGCCTGGCTCTCCCCTTCTATCTGTGGTAGTGTGTATGTCCTGGCTCTGGCTTCTGTGGATATTAAGCTGTAACAGGCAATGCTCTGCATTGGTCTCTGATGTATGTATGACCTGCTTTCCGCCAGACCCAATCTCCAGCAGCCAGCCTGCCTGCCTGCCTGCCTGCTTGCCTTTTCTGGGTTAGCCCCTGCCAAGAGTGGCAGTCGTCTTAGCCTGCATCCTGCAGCCAGCCTCATGGTGTCAGGGGGAAATAACCCTGAACTGTGTTACACCAGCATTTATCTAGGTACTAGGAGCAGGTTTGCATAACCCTGCATACATTTGAAACTATTTTTTCCCCAATACATTTATTGCCATTTTGCATTTTAACATATCAAGACATGTACAAATACATCGCCCCCAGTCACCCTCATCTGACTCCATTTCCTTCTTCCAACAACCTTCACACAAGGCAATCCAAAAAGAAGGTAAATAATAATAGTAAGAAAGTAACATAAACATTATTTATTAAACCAGGTAAGTCAATAGCCTAAAACAAAACACACACACAAAAACGGGAATAAAACAAATTAATTAAGTATATATCAGATTCATATTACATGTCTTAAAAGAGAGTCACAAAGCTGGTATACAAAAGAAGCTTTACATTATCTGGTCCTATCATTGATACTAATTCTTCATGTCACACCTACATTATGTTCCATAAAAATGTATGATGTCCCCCACCCCCAGTTATATAAAAGGCACCAGGCCTTCCTTTGATAGCAAAGATTAATTTTTATAAGGCAAGACATCGAGAGAGTTTTGGACATTCTGGTAGTTTGGTTGAAACTAGTTGTGATAATTTGTTAAGTATGTTTTTACAAAATTCTTTGATCTTTGGGTAATCCCATAAAGAGCAAAGCAGTGTTTCCTTTATTACTATGACTATTTCACTTTACAAATTTGTCTGGATTATTGGCATCAAAATAGTGTAATACGGACAGAGTTTCATGAGTACGCTTGATCCATAAATCTGGTGTTGATAGTGTGAACCTCGGCTTAATGGCATGCCTGCTCTCCAGTCACCATACCAAGCAAGTCTCCTACTCTCTGAGGAGTCCTCTGATTTGATTTTAAGTAGATTATACAATCCCCAATGTCAAAAAAGTTGGGATGTTGTGTAAAACATAAATAAAAACATGAAGCAATGTTGAACTCATCAACAATGAAGCCACGCTGTTGTAACTTTTGCACATGCTTGGTATTGTCTTAATGAAATAAGCAGGAACGTCTGGATGGCAGCATATGTTGCTCCAAAACCTGTACAGTACCGTATGTACCTTTCAGAATGAAGGGGGCCTTCACAGATGTGACAGTTTCCTCATGATGCCATGGGTACTAACACATCCCCATAACATCACAGATTTTGAAATTTGCCCTGGTAGCTATCTGGATGGTCCTTATCCTCTTTAGCTTGGAGGATACAATGTCCATGATTTCCAAAAACAATTTGAAATGTGGACTCATCAGACCATAGCACGCTTTTCCTCTTTCTGTCAGTCCATCCCAGATGAGCTCAAGCCCAGAGAGGTCAGCGGTCTGTCTAGATATTATTGATATGTGGCTCTCCCTTTGCATGGTAGAGTCTCAACTTGCCTTTGTTGATGCAGTGACAAACTGTGTTCACCTCTCAGCTTTTTTGGAATCAGGGTTTTATAGCTCAAAGACACTTGACCATGGCCACCACAGTGATCTACTATTATTTTTCCAACATGGAGAGAGGTATATGAATATAAAACGCTGCTACTAAGTACTATAATATTTGAGAAAGAGAGCAAATGAAATGTGTAGGAGGAATGTTATGTCATTTTTAATAGTTACTTTTGCAAAAAAAAAAATGTTAATAGTGCGTGACAATAGTCTTTGCATTATTTGCTCCATAATAATACAATCAAGTAGAGAGCAAAGCAAATGATTCACTTATGAGGACAGCAAAAGTACATAAAAATGCTTATTGTTTCTCTTTGAGGTACTCTCTTTCTTCAGTCTCTAATTGTCTTTATGTCTTGCCCCCTCTCTCACTTCCTTTGTTATAAATCCTCTAATCTTTTATTTGCCAAAAAGGGAGAGAGAAAGTCCCTGTTTTCCTGTCCCCAGCACTTCTTGGTGTTGCTGACATGCATCTGTTCAAATTAGCAGCCTCTGTGCAGTCCTCATAGCAACCAACCACTTTTGTACTGTACAGAATGTGATGGAGACCCAAGCTGGTACGAGGGCGGCATGTACAAAAACATGCACACGTGCACTCGAGCTACACAGTTGGTTCATTATTTTGGGCTGAATACATCATTGCCTTTAGCTTATCTACACATACAAAAGTTTTTTTTTTTCTCTCATGCTCCTGCTTGCTCAAAGTGAGATGAGCTTAAGGAGGTTCTGTGACCCACCCTTACCTCCTGCCAGTAGGGGGCATACTTTCAAGATGCCCTACAGCTACCCTGGCAGAGGGTCGTCTGGTACACCATGGATCCCGTGGGATCTTGTGTTGAGTTGTTACTCGCCGTCTCTCTGTCAGGGTGGCTGGAATGTGCCCATGATTTCACCTCCCTGTTGTTCCTCCTGCGTCCCACCCTGCTTGCATTGTTGTGTTACAGAAAACAGTGCGATCACCTGGGGCGATACACAGCTTTGTTGATCAATGAGGCACACAGGACTTTTCAGAAGAGGAATAAACTCAAAAGCATGGTGTATTGGGAATTAGGGACAGTGCTTCATTATTTTGTGTGGGTATTATAGAGGCCTATAGAGTCCATACCTCCTCAAAGTCACATAACAGTGACAGTGCACCACTATGGCTCTGTTTACACCTGGCATTTACATGTGTCTTGTCTGAGGTGTACAAGTGTGAATGCAACCAAGACACCAGTCACCACAGTAAGAGTTGGTCTGAGCAGAATGGAGCCTAATTTTTCGAGCACTATGTCCTGGGCCACATAGAAGTACTGCTTACTCAACCGCCGTCCTGCAAGCACACATTAAACTGCTCTGATGCAAATTACATGTTTGGGTTCTCTCACCTGCCGATATAATCAGCAGATGTTTCTGTACACACAGTGTGTTTAAACTGATGTAACCACTGAACTAGTAACTGCCATATCCACAGATCCCCTTAAAAATGCACAATTTTGAAAGTTGTTGAGTTACGAGAAACTTGATCAACTTTGCTAAACAACCTCGAAAAATTCGTAATGATTTGTGCCTTCTTCATTAAATGCAATGTGTTAAGTTGTTTCTTTCCTTCCAAAAAAAGCTTGGTGGTTGAGACACACCGTTTCAACTGATTTCACCATTTACACTAGATTTATGAAAGACAACAACATTTTATTGACTGTAAAGACGTCAAAGTATATAAGGACAGTAAACGGGCTACTTCTTTGTCTTCTGGGAAGAGAGTCTCAAGTCTTGAGAAAAATGTGCAATTGTGTGAGTTGTTGCGTTAGGAGAAACTTTATAAACTTTGTGAAATGCTGTCTGTGACAAATTCTTAATTATTAGAGTCTTCAGTTTCTTTCATAGTGTAAAAAACATTGTGTCCGTTTGTCCCAGCGTGTTGGCTACTACTGACAGTTAAAAACAACGTATCTGCAGATGGAAATTATGTATGTTTTTATTTGCAGAGTGGGAAAGGGAGATCTGATCACAAATGGAAACTCGAGACCCATGTTAAGACGCATTCTTATGCCAGGTGTGAAGTGACGCATTTTGAGTCATCCAATTGTATCACCTGATGCATGTTAATGCCAGGTGTAAACAGGGCCTATGTTAAATCTGCCCTCATGGATGTTGGTAAGCAGAAGTTAAATAATGAATAAATGTGCAGAAAGCAGATGCTTCATTTGGTCTCCTGTTGGAATGTTTAATGTAGGGAAAGTCTCAAACTGTGCTCTCCATTAACTCCGCACCTACAGATACAGCTGTCCCATTCTCTAACCCTACCTCCTATAGGTGTCAACAGGCGCCTGTTTTATATTTTGCCATCCTTCATCACCAGCCAGTGGTGATCTCCAACTGCAACATTTTTTTTCTTTTTTTTCTCTTTCTTCAATCCAGCAACCAGCCACCCACTGGAGGCAAACAAAGATGAAAACAAAGCAGGAGAGCCACGGGTGGAAGCACGTACATGGTCCCTGTGGTCTCTCAGTCCAGTGGGAGCCAACGCATATGTTGCTTATGCTGCTTTGAATTCACATTTGTTCCATATGCAACAAACACACATCATGAAGAAGAGTATAGGGGTTCCCTCCAATAAATCTGACAGTAGCTAGTGGGGTTGTACCCAACTCAGAATTAGATTTGGCTGTTCAATACAAATATTCGACGATTCGTTTCTTTTCTTTTTTTTTTTTTTTTCATATAGACTATCAAGCAATGCTTTACTGAGCTGCCAGATTTTGTTGAACACAGATGCTCATGGTGACAGCGAACGTTCATGTAGTAATCAACCCAACTAACTATGCTAATGATTTATTGGAAATGTGCAACATTTTTTCCCAAGACTAAACAACAAAAGCCAGAGACTAGATGTGTGAAGTTGCTGTGAGCTGCAAATTCACCACTTTTAAGCAGAAGGCAGAAGAAAATGTTATCTTAGAGCCTTACATCATCAGACGTGCAGCAGCGCAGCTCGTGATTTCTCTCTCTACATATGAGTAAATTAGGTGTCTAAGTTATTTATGCATAACTAACATGATTTTCTCAAGTCACCAGCTTTCTATTTAGTTTAAGAACAGTTTACTTACCTGTAACTCTCAAAAGCTCCACTTTTTCCTTCCAAACCTCGTCCTTTTTAAGGATATTCCCATAAAAAGGTATTATGGATCATAAAAAGGTGCTGCTGCTCAACGATTTTAATAAGTCTCCCATCAAGGATGCCAGCATCGATTCTGACCAAAGAAAATAGGTTGCAGGTGAAGCCAGTGTGTGAAAACTTAGAAATCAAAAACAGAGCCAACATCCTTATTGTAAAAACTGAAACAATCTGATGTTTGCTTGCTCATTTATTTGCGTTCTTTCCGGTTAGGAAGTGGTGTTGCCAGGCTGTAGTTCCTCCATCTCAGAACGGAGACCAAAAGAGACCAAAATGTCCCAAGTTGATTTCAGTCAATGATTTGAATCTTAAACTTTCAGGAGGTAGCCGTAGTTGACAGTAACAGTGACTTACACGCTGCTTCCCAATGGTGATTGACCACAAACAATTTAGATTTTTGTCGTTTAACTGATGTGTTCATGTCTTGTTTCGTTGCACTGTTGCATTTAAGATCTATAACCATTTAGTGCTTGAAGAGTCCATTTTTCTTTGACCATCTGTGTATTATTTTGTCAGTTACATTGTCAGACAGTCTCTTTGCATCTTGAGCTCCTTGCATGCCAGTCCTGCAATCTGCACCTGGCAGCAGCATAAACGTGCATCTCAGATGCTCATCTGGCAGTCACAACACGCCTCCGCTGTGTTTTTCATATGACAGTTGTGACTCATAGCTCCGGTGACCTCTTTCCCCGGGGGGTAGCGAACATGATCTGTTCATCCCAACGCAGTCCTGATGGATTTCTTGCAAACTTGCTCAGCAGCACAGGTGGGTGGTGGGAATGAGGCGGGGGTGGTCCAAACGGACGCTCCCAGAGGGCCTTGCCTGGATGGAGGAAGGCTGAGCCGCTTCATAACAAACCTGGAGTGGTGTGGATGAGATAGAAGCAACACATCAGTGTTATTTATGGTGTACAGGAAGATCATTACGGCCACTTCAATCTTAGCCTGATGGATGTCTCTAAGTGCCTCCTCTCTTGATCTTTAATGGTACCTTGTAATCAATGGAATACCTGACCCCCACTGCCCCCCTCAACTTAATCCTCCTGCCATCTTTATTTTTTTTAAAGAGGGGTCCACGTGGATTGAGTTTTAAAAGGAGGTAATTAAACCAGTGGCAGCTGAGAACTTATTATGCCGGTGAAAGAGGAGCTGCCTATATGTTGGCCCGCTGATCGTTCAGAAGTTATCTTTAATCCCCCATAACATTAAAGGCTGGCCATTCATCAAGTCACAGGGCAGCTTTGTGCACTGAAAGGCTCCTGTCGCTGCCTTTTTTCCTGGAACATAATTGAAATTTTTTCCCCACTCTTTTGCAGCAGCACTCTCCGGAGCACTTCACCTCAAATCGAAAACAAACCGGTATCAATAAATTAAGGCAACATCTCAGGATACAGTAAATTAACTATCGCTTCGGGGCCCTATTTCAAACCCTTTCCTCTGCCCTTACAAAATAAAATTGCGAATATCAAAGCTCATTGTTTTTGTGGCGGGTTGCAGGCCCAGTAGACACATTTATCCAACTCATCGTAATTATAATTTTGTAATTAAAACAGCGGTCAAGTTGGGAGATCATGCAGAGGTTGCCGCTGTTGTTTAGCTGTATTTCTGCTGGCACACAATCATAGCCGAACTGCCAACGGCCACTAAAAGGATGTTTTCATGCTTTAAATTAGAATATTCATAAGCTGTGCAAATGGGTGGGATTGAAAAGTATTGTGCTCTCTAATATGAGGATAAAGGGCATCGTTTATTGCTGTGTTTTGCTGTGAAGCTTAAACAAAACGGAAAACGGTATATGATAACTATTTGTTTGGAGACCTCAATGACTAAAAAGTGCCAGCTTTTGGCCCCTTGGAGTTTATTTTTTCGTTCTCAATTAATATGTAAGTTTTCAAATATGTGTCTTCCAGCTTTTGTTCATTGAACATACTTTTCAGGGTTTGGTGCCTTGTGACCTGGCAGCCCACCATCTCCCATTAAGCATGCAGAACAGTGGTACGATTATCACTGTTATTTATTCACATGAGAATGCTAATGTGGGAGACAAATCTGGTTCAGGCGAGGTCTGATAGAGCATGACTACCCCGGAGCTATATCTCCAGTCAGATGGGGATTGGGACTAGGGAGTTCTGCCATGTTCCCTTTGTAGTGAGTAACAAATGTTTCTGCTACTGATGTGGTAAAAGCTTTTCCTCCTTTGTCACCTTCGCTCTTGGTTGAGCCCTGGCATCCCAGCGCTCCATCACGATACAGTTTGGCCTGGGAACCGGTGACCCATGTTATTGGCTGGCAAGGCTTCTTCTCTTGAATGGGGGTGGGCTCTTTTCCAGCCTTCGCCTCTAATCCGGCTGCCTTTTTCTGTGTTTATCAGTGACTCACGATGAAAAAGACCCATAGGTATCGGCGAACTGTAGGTGTTGTTGAAGAGAGAGCTTGATGTATTGTGAAAGCTGCCTCTTCCTCTCAGTCTTTTTTGTATTCTCACCACTTGCCAAAAAGTTTTAGACAACATGCTCTTTCACTCTTCATCAAAGAGGAGTTGTGGGCCAGAGAGGAAGAGAGACAGAGTGTAAGTGAAAGAAGTTTGGCGGCTGAACAGCCATGAAATACAACCCTCCAACGGTTATTGCTGCAGTAAAGGCAGATACATAAAATACAAAACAGAGACTGGCGTGTCTATTTATGGACCAGATTATCGGTGCATTAATCAGGCCCGCTATTTGGCACATGCTGTACCAACCCCCAGAAGCCCGGGTTACCCAAGTCTGAGACTGCTTTATGGGCTGCGTCAGATCGATGGGTGATTCACTCACACTCCAACAACAGTCAGATTACTTATGGATGAACTTTTCTGAAACCACAAAACTCTAACAACAGTGCTGATGTGATGCAGTCAAGCAAGAATTGACTTGTTACCAGCTGTGACAGTGCGTGGCTGGAATTGTTTTCAGCTTGTGGGTCTGTGCGCGTGTGTGTCGTGGCAAAATGTGGTCCTGGAGACACCTAAGGGGCTTCCATTGTCACTTCTGGCCATGCTGAGTCAAACTGTGTCACAGTGCTTTGCAGTTCCATTACCAGTTATAACACATTGAGCTGTGCCGAGTCACAAGGTGGACGATGTGTGTTGTGACACTGTACTCAGTTCTGTGCAGGGGAGCAGAGAGAAAGCTATTTTTAAAAGTGTCTGTGTGTTCAACTCTTAGTACTTTTGCAGCTTCTAACTGAATCTCTGTGGATTCAAGTTTAGTTTCTCTCCTTTGTTGCTGTTTGTACCTTTAGGTATCAGCTTTATTTTTTTTTTATTCTGTGCTTGGCTGTGATAGTAGAGTTGTCGACTCATTATTTTTTGAAAATAACAAATGTAATCTTAACAATTGCACATGCACAGCTGTCCATATTCATGACAGCAGTGTATAAGTCAATTATGATCTGACCGTGGGGGCCCAAAAAATACAAAATCGTAAAATATTCATTTTAGAAAAGGGGACAGAAATTTGCTGAGATTACAGATTGTTCATATTAAAACACATACAGTATTACAGATCTTTTTTGAGAAAAATTAGCTTAAATGTGTTAGAAACATTTAATTAATGAGAGCACCAAAAACTATTAAAGATCCATGTGTTTAGTTGTTAATTCAGTTAGTCTATTTGTACATATGTGAGAACAGATATATTAAGGGAAGGGCACTGAGCCTGTGCGGGGCTCAAATGTTCATGCTAGGTAAATACAGGTACATTGCTACAGCTGGTTGAAAACAAAACAATTTAGCCAGATACTCTAATATTCAGAAAATCTCTATAAAAGATAAATCATTTATCTAAACCACTTTGGAGGTAAAACTGAATTTGCATCGAAAATGGCAGTAATAAGAAGTTGCACCAGGAAGTTGATCTGCAAATTCTGCTAAACATTTACAGCAGACAATTTGGGTAATATCATAACTTTTGCCTTTGTTTCTCCACCAAATAAGTGTGATTGCTCATGATTCTTGCCCTGTCCTACATACTAGATCTCAGAAATTAACTTGGTGAATTCAGTGTCATCACCGCTAGGAATGACAGCCAAAGCTATGGAGCTAAGACCTGAGTGTTAAAACTGAATAAATTCAAAATGTTCATTTCAAATAATAGGAGGTGAGTTAATGGGCCTTAAAAATTGAAAGGGTTAATTTCCTTCTGGAGCCAGCTCTGAGGCCTTGTCCATTATGAGGCATTGTTTAGGCTCTGTCAGTCTCGCAACAGTCTCCTCTGTCTCTCTCTGTCTTTTCTTTCTCAGCTCTCTCCCAGCCTCTATAATATTATCTCTCTCAGTGAGGCTTTAGGCTCTATCTCTGCTAATTAGAATTTAATGGACCAAAAGTGATTGGTGTACTTCCAGAAATAAAGTGGGCTATTCATATGTAAAGCAAACAAACAGTACTTGGTATAGAAGTATTGTTTGGGTGCGTCTCTTGCCAGAGTCACAATGACGCAGAGACTAGGGATTATACCAGGCTAAGAAGCATATTTAAATGCATGAGTTTTTTTCTGTTCTTTTATCGCACTTATTAGGAGCAAACACATAATCTCAGCAATTGAATGTCCTGTAATTTTTCTTCAGCATATATTTTACTTCCTGTCGTGTTTGCTTGACTTTGCGCTTCTTTTTTTTTGTGCTATGGCCCCTGAGTGGGTGCCCATTCCACAGACCCTGAGTAATCATCATTATAAAATGATAAGAAGCGTACCCTGACTGCTCCCCGTGGAATGAAGCATTAGAGACATTTGTTCTTTAGGTCCTGCCCACACAGTGGTCTCACTGTCTCACACACTCATTAACACTGTCTTTCTCGCTCTCGTTTTTATTTTCTCTCCTCTTTTCGCTCTCTGCGGTTCGTCTCATTTTCTCCCCGTGACTCTCGCAGTGTTCTCTGCCTCGCTAGCGTTCACTCACCGCTTCCCCTCTCCTTGTTTCACATGCTAGCATAACTGATGGCTCTAATTTGTGTACTTTAAAGGGCCAATTCATAGAAGGTACTTAGGCTCGATAAGGAAATTGAAATGAATGACGGCGGCCTTATCAAAACCCCTCTCCCTCCCTTCCTTCCACTCATCCCTGGGCAAGTGAGAGGTTTCATTGCATTAGAAGAACACCATCACAGTGAGAATATAAATGCAAATCTAAACGCCTTGACGCCATTGAAGGGCCCCTCTTTATAGAATCAATAATCATATGCAGACTTGCGGCAGAGAGACTAAGAATTACTACGAGGAATTGATATACACGAGGTTGTTTACATGTTGCTATAAGGGCGGGGGTTGCACACGCACACACACACACACACACACACACACACACAGGGACTAGAGAACAAGACTGCTTGCACACTGTGGCACTCAAAGATGTGTATGAACACAATTTTGTAAAAGGGTTTTTCAGAAAATATAGATTGTCGCTCGCTTTAATTCAACCATTAACAAGATACAGCTGGGTTGTTCTCAGAGTGTAAATGATGCTGTCCAATTTTCCATTAGCTTGAGTACATGAAGCAAGATGCATTTACTGTAAAGTGTCATGCTTATGATGCATAGGCATTCTGCATGCCCACACTGCAAAAAAAAAACTCCCTTTTACAATATAGCAACAATATTCTGTAATGTAAAGACAGTCTGTACTAAGCAAAAGAATCTTAAAATTCAGGCCATGACAAAGGACTATTAAGCCTTTAAAACTTGTGAAGACTTGATGTAAGCAAAGGAACTTCAGAAATTCTAGATAAAGGTGCACTGATAATTTTTCAGTTTCAGTTAATATCTCAAAACTGGAATACACAGAAGGACCTGAAAATCTTGAAATAAGACATCAGCTGACGCAATCAAAGAGACAGGGAATTTAAAAAAAAACTTGTTTTCAAAAGTTTCCACAGTTGTAGAAGCTTTTCTTATGGCGTTTTCCCTTTGAACTAGGCAGTCAGAATATCCGAGTTCCCAGTTGGAAATTTCACCCTAGAAAGCCCCATGAAGTGGGATATCTGACTCGGAAAGTCGGAGGAACCTCACCACTCCCAACCTCAGCATATAAGATGGCTGCTCCGTGCATCAAGAGAAAACTGTGTCTCATTTAATCAGTTTTACACACAGTACTATTCATGTTGCTATGGTGTTTGTGTATGCACAAACTGTTGTATGCGCAAAATACTGCGTAATTTGTTGTCATAAGGCACAAAAAAGTTTTTTCCGACTTGTTGTACTGGAATGCGGTCATTCCCAGATCTGACCTCCAACCTTTTATCATAACTCACTGTTCAGTGTTTTGTCATTTTGTTGTAAGCTTTCAAGCTCCTGGATCTTTTACTCAAATTGGCCTTTCTGGATCATATGATAACTTATCGCCTGTACATGAAAGCAACACAACTTAGCCTTGAGCATTTCCTCCCCCCCTTTTTTTTTTGAATAGACTGTTTTCAGTTTGGATGCTAGATATTGTGGTGACCAAGTGTCAACACCTGTGCTGCACATCCATTTTAACAGTGATCCTGAAAATGTGCCAGCACAGGTTCGGTGTATCCTCTTAAAACAGGTCCTCAAAGTGTAGCCCACGGGCTGACGTGAAAAGCATGCATTATATTTTAATCATCAGTGCTCCATTTCAATGCTTTCAATACCCTACATTTAATACACTACTTGGCAAATGTGTCTTTCAGGGGAATGACAACTTATAGAAAGCTACTGGCTGCAAGTGACACCTCATGAATGCTGCAGGAACTGCGTTCTTTTGTCAATGCTTGTGCTGTTAGCTAAAGTTAGCAGTTTCGGTAGATGACCTAGCAGTTGCGGAAGATATGATGAATTTAATGTTAAACACCATTATAACACACATCACAAATCAGATACAGGCTCCCTAAACTGGGACTAAGTCATCTAAACTTTGACAACCCCTGTCTTAAAGTAAGGCTTACTTAGCTTGTTTCAATATTTTTTGTCATACAGTGATTTGCCTTCTTTCCAGCTACATTTTGATTCTAAAATTACCCCTGTTATTTAGATATATAGTTTTACAGTGAGGGCTGTGTGAAGCAGGGAGTGACATGGTGATGTTGTGTTAGCACTGGCCTGCTTTGGGACCTTTCTGTGTGGAGTTTGCATGTTCTCCCCAAATAACAGGCAGGTTAGGTGAATTGCTGACTCAGTTGCCTATGTGAGTGTGAATTATTTTCTGTGTCAATGTCAGCCCTCTGATTGACTGGCGACTTGTTGGGTGAACCTCGTCTCATGCTCAGTGTCGGCCTCCCACCACGACTCCCCCGAAGGATCAGCTGATATAGCTCATGGATGAGTGTACTAGACTGCACTTTATTAAACAAAATAAAGACATTCACAGAGTTGTTGTCTTGACTAGATTGGTCTGATTCATGAAAAGAACAAAGCCATCTTTTTAATAAATGCTTGGGACATTAGTATGACAACCATGTTATCCACTTCTCAGACATATTTCTCATCAGCTCTAAATTAAAGATAGATTATCTTAGAATTTCCTACGAAGACAGATCAAGATCAGTTACCTTGAAACAAATTTAATAACCTCATGCAAATGATGCTTGACAAAATTATTTATCCTTGATGTGAAAAGACAAGATTTTGTTATCTTAAACCGAGATATTATGACTTTCTTTTCCCCATTTTGCAGTGTTCCTGTAGATACTGCCACGAGCAAAGCCCCAACGTCCTCTTTCCTCAGGCAAATAATCAAGTAACCCCTTAATGTCGTGTGATATCTCTAAATTTAGCAGAGCATTGTCAGAGCGTATAGGTCTCAGCACATATCTTTATACAGCGGTGTCTAGTGAAGTGCAACGGCATGTTTTGACGCCCCGGCCCGGCTCAGCACGGCCCAGTGCCCAGTAATCACTCCGCTATTGGGGGGCTGGCATCAGCGGCTGCGCCCTCCTCACCCCCACCCACAGCCCAAACAACAGTCAGAGAGCTCTTGACAAATTGGTGCGAGTTAGCCACTCCTCAGTTCATTGCACAGCCCTGAACACTAGCGAAACAACAACAACAAAATATAAAGGCACATAAAAGAAAAAGAGAGCATAGTCAGTTTCTGTCTCTGCCGGCTGTCTCCTCGCCCCCTCTTTTTTTTTTCTTTCACTCTCTTGTTCTTGATCCCGCTAACCCTCAACTCTTTCTCTCTGCACCTCACCCACACACACACACACACACAGTCCTCAGAAGAAGTGTTTGCGCTCCACCTCGGCTCTCTCACTGTGTCATGTTCAGAAATCAATCAGGGGTTAAGCTCACACCTTCTAACGAGCTCTTCTCAGAGGTATGCCTCAGCCATGTGCTCGGAGCAGCCTCAGCCAAAGGTACAAACGCCCGGGAAACACGGCGCGGAGCCGGCGAGACGTGCGCTGAAGAAAGAGAGAGCGGATCGGAGAAATGAGAGGGCGAGCTGAAGTCTGATGGATATGGAAACGGAGAGGGTTTGTTCAGGCAGAACAAAAGGAAGGAGGGATGGAGACAGATGGAAAAGAGGGGAATAGGGGTGAGGGTATTAGTCAAGGTGCTGGGCCTCCCGCCTCCTCCCCGCAGCACACAGGTGTGTGCTTCACCAGCCCCTCATTAGATATGCACCTGGGCCCTGATGGTGAAAGGTGTCAAGATGAACTGCTCTCTTAGAAACAAAGCTGCTAACAAGAACGATAAAGGCTTCTTCAGCATATTCTTATAGGAGAACCCTTTTTGGTTCCTGGGAGAACCTTTTCTCAAGATTTCACTTTCAGAGGGTTCTACCTTGAACTCAACATAAAGGATTACCTGGTAGACAGCTGGACAATCCCTGGATTTTCTGTCCCTCAACAGACACTTGAGTGTTTTTTTGCCCAAAGCACATTAACTCTACACTCTTAGAAATACAGGCTTTGGCTCGTCCCCATAAGAGAACGCTTTCTGGTTCCTGTTAGAACTTTTTATAAAGATTCCACTTGGAACCCTTTCAGTGTCCTTTTCCATCAGATTAGCTCTGGTTCTTGAATCAGTTCTGTTCAAGATCCTTGGAACCTTGGTGCCATCTAGTTAACCAAGCTCCCAAAGTTCCCAAGAGAACCAAAGTGGATGCCTTTAATGGAAATGCTCAGAATGGTTGAAAATTAGGTGCTTGAACTGGGAAAGAGACAGTTCCCTGGTGGTGGAAAAGGCCCATGAGAGCTCTATCAAGAACCCAACATAGAGGGTTATACCTAGAACCATCTGTGAGAGGTTTCATCTAGAATCCATTATGAGAGGTTCTACAGAGAACCCTTCTGTGGTGTAATGGTTCCACCCAGGACGCTCAAGGGGTTTATCCTGAATCTTTCCACCTAAGAATGCTAACAAGAACCCACCAGGAGGTTCTACCAAGAATCTTTTCATACTCCAAGTGTCTCATCAATAACCCATGCGGGGCGTTCTACCAAGAACCTTTTTATATTCCAAGGGATTTATACAGAACACATTCAGGGTATTCTACAGAGAACCTTTTTATATTTCAAGGGTCTTATCTTGAACCCATGCAGGGTGTTTTACAGAGAACCTTTTTTATATTCCAAGGTTTTTATCTGGAACCCACCCAGGGGGGTATACCAAGAACCCTTTTATATTATGGTTTAAAGAATTCTTAAGAAAAGATTTCTTCAAGGATTTCAACAATCCCTGAAGAAATCTTTCTTCCAAAAAAGCCTCTTAATGGAAACCTTAGTCTTAAAAAGAACCCTTGACAATCTCTTTATTTAATAAAGTGTTCATCAGAAGCAAAAGGTTCTGGGTAGAACCTCAGCCCTTCAGGAGGAACTCTTTAAGAACCCTTATTCTGATGAGCGTGGGGCAGCATGGATGAGTTGTCCTCATGCAGAACCGAAACTAAAACCCATCCTGCAATATGAAGTACATCAAGCAGCAGCCATTTTGTTTTGGAAAACACTCCCCACCTCAAGAAAGTCAGGAGAGCTGCTTCTCTTACCCGGGGTTTATTTCCTTGTAATTCGTTTTATCGTTGTTGTTCTGCACCTCAGCCCAGCTGTTCTCATCGAGACTGGCAATTAATGTAATTTATTCTTTTGTGAGTTTAATGGCCTTAGGTGAGACCGAGACACAACAACAGCGGAATGAAAAATGCTGGCTGCTTGACAAAGGGTTTTTCCGGGCTGGGGCTGAGGCCTGCGCAGGAGTTTCTTTGACAAATACCGAGCCCTGGGAGCCTTCGTCTCACAGTCGGAGAGGAATTCTCCCAGTAAACAGGCTCCAGCCTTGTTCCTCCACTAAAATAAGATGGGAAGGATTAAAGGTGAAACACAGGTAACACTTGAAACAGCAGAGTGGAAGTTAGCTTTTTTCTTCCGCTTGGGCCTCCCTTCTTCCTTTCCACTTTACTCTTTTCTTGTTTGCTTCCTCTGTCTCTTTCATTTTTATTTTTATCCATAGATGAGTGACTAAAGCTGTCAGCGTTTAGACCGGGTTAAAACGTTGACAGACAAAGAAAATCACTCCCTTCATACTTCCTTATCCCTTTAATCGTTTCTTTCTCAGCACCGCAGTCTTTTACCCTTAGAAATAAGAGATCCAAAAGGTTCTTCCTGAAGGGCTGAGGTTCTACCCAGAACCGTTTGCTTCTAAAGAACCCTTTTGTGAAATAGTGTTTGTCGCGGGTTCTTTGTAAGACTAAGGGTTCAATTAAGGACCCCTTTCATCCAATAAACCCTTTTTGGAAGAAATAATTCTTCAAGAACTGTTGAAATAATTTAAGAACTTGTTTGTCAAGGGTTCTTTCTACCATAATATGAAGGGTTCTCGGTCCCTGGGTTTTTTCTAGATAAAATCTTTGGAATATAAAAGGGTTTTTGGTATAACCCCTGGGTTGGGTGTACATAAAACCCATGGAATATAAAAAGGTACTCTGTAGACCCCCGCAGTGTGTTCTGGATAAATCCTTTGGACTATAAAAAGGTTCTCAGTAGAACCCCCTTGGTGGGTTCTAGATTAAACCCTTGAAATATAGAAAGGTTCTCTGTTGAAACCAAACATTGGTATTTAAAAAGGTTCCCAGTAGAACCCCCTGAGTGTGTTCTTTGTGAAACCCCTTGGATATGAAAAAACTCTTGGTAGAACCCCCAAGTTTGTTCTCCATGAAACCCTTGGAATATAAAACGTTTCTTGGTAGAACCTCTTGGTGGTTCTTGTTAGCACTGTTGGAAGATAGAGAGGGTTCTGTGTGGAACCATTACACCATAGAAGGGTTCTCCGTACAGCCTATGATAGGGGATTCTGGGTCAAACCTTTCACAGACGGTTCTAGGGACAACCCTTTATGCTGGGTTCCATTGTGGGTAGAACTTTCTGAAAGAGTTCCAGGTGGGACCTTTACAAAACCAGGAACTAAAAAGAATAGGGACAAACCAAAGGGTTGGTTTGGTTCTAGTTAGCACCTTTTATTTCTAAGAGAGTAGCCCTCGATTTCAAAAAGTTATTTATGTGTTTTTTAAGCGGTGTAACTGTATGTGTCAAGTGAATAATATTGATATTGACAGGCTGATATGTGGTGTAACTACACTGTATAATTATTGACAGTGTACGGCTACTCACTGTCACATGATCATTGAATCACTGTCACACTCTTCAAAGCTGTTGTGTTACCGTAATTGCTGCCTGGATGATCGTGCCACTGTCACCCTGAAAGAGAGACCCGTCTTATCACCAGCGAAATGCATCATGGGATGAAAGTGATTGCTCAGAATTGTAAGTGATTAGAGTTTGTCTAGACGTCTCTGGGAGTGATTGGATTGATTTGATGCCAGGGGGTAGATCGGACACTGGCATAGAATCACTTTTAACTCTTTGTTCGGCTGGGACTTCTGCTACTGATATTTCTTTTATGGTACCCTGCGTATCAGAGATAGTTTTTCTGCAAGAAAGTCAACATATTTATTTCTGTTGGTAGTTTTAGAAGCTTTTATAACCAATCAGTCATTTTATTTGCTCCCAGTGGCCTGCACAGTGAAGGACAAGCCAGAATTCCTGTGCATATGGACATAGATAGTCACTTAATGTCTCTAATACATATAGTTTTTCCCTTACAAAAACACTTCTACACTATGGTTCATTTATATAGAGACACACACCACCTCCATCACTTCACTTGCTGGTGATCACAGCCTCCCTGGAGTACCAAAACTATGATCTATGGCCTGTTCTCAGTCTAAATCTTTCTTTCCCAGCCGTTTCTGTTAAAGCCAGGATACAGGCACCTCTAAACTCATGTTGGTAGCGAACATCAGCATGGACGGATGTAAGCAGCCAACGGGATATAAAACAAGGTCTGACAGCTGATGACTAGCTCCTCCAATTTAGGAAAGACTAGGTCTGAAAGCGCTCTGGTACTGTTGGATTGTAGAATAACAGAAAGTACAACTCATCCTCACCCCTAAACGACAGAGAAGGTCGTGAGGTCAGCACTTCTGGAGTGCTGTGTACAGCCACTGTGGCTAACATTTAGCTAGCTGTTGTTAGTTAGCTGTTGGTCAGTAAATACCTGTTGGATGGCTGCTTGTTAAACGATATTGTCTAATTTTTCTATTTCTAAACATGTTGAATACAGAATATAGGTCACGTGGGTGTGGAGGTTTTGGAGGCATGCACACTTGTCACTTTTCGGCAGAAGTGAATCCAAAATAAGTGAAAAAAGCAACTTTTGCCTTGAGTTTATTCTACTGCATTCTTATTAATTATACTGCAGCCGAGCACAGATGAACACTTTTCACATTTTAAACAATCGCAGCCAGAAAAAATTTAATTTTGATTCAATAATAAAGTGTTAATTATTTGGTCTATCCTTTGCTATCATCCTTGGAACTCAATTTTGTCCTGTTTTCTTCCGCTTTTGGATGATGCATGCAGTCTTTACAGGATGTAAACATAACATGTTTTTATTAATACTCTGTGCATGATTTTGCTCGATCTTGTAATTCTGTTAGCTTGTGACCAGCACCGCAGTAATCCTAAAAGTCATCAGAAATGAAATCTTTTCTTATTTTATTTGATGTTGACGCATTATTCTCAACTTTCCTCCCCATGATCACTTTGCCTGAGTGGTTTAAGTGCACCTTTGATGGATGAGTGCTCATTAAAAATAGAAAAGTAATGATGACTGCAAATAGTTACTTTTGTTTTAAGTAATTAGTAAAATAATGTATTTAATTAGTAATTGATTACATTTTTGAACTAACTCACCCAACAGTGATGTTAGTACATTTTAAAATAGAAAAAATAAATAAGCAAACAGATAAAGCAGTAATAATAGCATTGGGCTATTGGTTAGTAAACATGGAAAATATGATGTCATATCTGTTTTACTGGCCTTAAAGAGGTCTGTGGTGAATGGCTGCATTACTTGTAACATTATTGTTGTTTGCTAATGGTTCTATATATACAGTACAGACTTGACAAAGTGCCCTTGGCACGTCCGAATTAATGGTTCTGTAAGATTGTGTCTGGTTGTGTCTGGAAAGGAGGAGAGAATGCTGCCAAGTGGCTCCCATCCAGCAGCTCGAAGACATCGGGTGTCATAAAGTGTACTATACTTTAAGTTAAAGCACCTCAAAACAGGTCGTTTAACTATTGCAATTAACATTAAAATGATCCTCTTCCACTTGTGACACCATGTTCAGAAATGAATTAGAATGTAGCTGACATCCTTTTATAGGTTAAAAGGGATAATTTACCTGATGCACACATCAGAGGACTCTATTAGGCTACTTGTAAATCCATTCATCTGTTTGGGGATGACTCATTTCCCTTCCCGTGCAGCCATAACTCTCCCTACTTGCCAATCAAGCACATGTTCCACTTTAGTAGACATGTGGCTCTCATTTAACCATATATTACATTCTGCGATCTATCCAGAGGAAAGAAAGAAAGAGAATCGGTGCTGTTTGATTCTTTCAAATGTTCTAATCAGGTTTGTCAAATTGCTTTTAGCGCGAGGGAAGTGATTACAGAAAAATCTGTGTAACAAGGCAAAATCTGCACTGGAAAAAAAAAAAACACAGGATGTTTTCTTCCACTTAGCTCATTTGTCATGCATGGAACAAAAGCAGAGAGGGGTTTCAAGGACAAGGTTTTAGACACGTCTGCTCTATTGATTGGTTAACGAGCCTGCATTCAGACCACTTCCACATCGAGGGGTGAGCGCCGCACAGACACAATGGAGCATATTTCCCCTGCTCACAATGCGGGCATGCGGCGGCCGGCTGCCTGCTGAGGAAACAGGCCCACACTCAGGCCCTCTGCCAGGGGGGCACTGCCAGGGGAGAGGACAGAGAAAGGGAGAAGGAGGTGTGGAAGAAGGATGGATGCATGGAGAGCAAAGAGAGGGGAGACAGGAGGGAAGTTGAAGGGAGAGGGATGCATGGAGTACAGTGGAGACAATTAAATAATAAAACGGAAGAAAGAATTGGAGGTAGTGGCGTATAAAAAACGAGAGATGAGGGGACAAGGAAGGATTGATGAAGATGAATTAAGACAAAACAAAAAGAGGGAGCTAAAATATTTAGGAATTGAGTCAGTGAAAAGGAAGTGGCAGATAATTTGTTTGCACAGAAGGAAACAGTAATATAGTAAGGAGAGAACACTGAAGGTTTACAGACAAGAAGGGTGCCACAGGCAAAAAAGAGCTGAAGTAAATGATGCATAAGGTGAAAACGGACAGAGCGATGTACTTAGGAGGAGTTTATTATGATGAATATTTGACCACGATATTCACTGTGAGAATATCTTTGGGTTTTGGGCTGTTGGTCGGACAAAACAAGCAATAAGATCATGTCGCCTTGGGCTCTGCTTTGACACGTTCTCACTCCCAACTTGTCAGTGGTCAGTAGCCTTACGCTTCAAACTATGGCGCTGTACATTGCACATACAGGCTCCACGGTCAAATGAGCAAAAATAAAGGTAGGTTTCCAAATAAAGGCACAAAAGCTCTTTGGGTGTAGGCAACAAAACGACTTGTTAAGGTTTAGGAAACAGAACTACTTGGTTAGATTTAGGAAAAGATTATTGGGTTAAAACAATTATGTTATTTTGTAAGCTTTGTTCAGAAGGAGAAAAAATTAAATAATTAATATAGGACACTGGGGAGTATGAACACTGGGTTTGTTGTAACACTGTCAGTTTTAACTATTAGAATTTTTTTCTATGCCATTATTAAACCAACTTGATGATTTGAGGGGCAACAACTGCACTGCCAATGAATATTAGGTCAGAAAACAACATTTGTCTGATTTAATGGGTTCTCTGATATAAGCCATGACAGTTTCTGGTCTTCAGTCTAAATACAGGTATGGATAATTTTGTTTGTTGAACAGACACAGAGACAGATACAGACTACTGCGACTCTCTGCACCTCTAGTACATTATGTTACTTAATTTCCATAACATCTTAAATGGAAGTCAAGACTGACACTTGGTTTTAAATGGGACACATACCCTGGTCTCCTGGGTGAAATTCATGGGTTTTTCTGACCTGTAATCCACCCCACCTCCTCCATACTGGATGTGTACTTTCTCACTCCTTATGCTACATCACCTGACTTCACATCAAAATGTAACGATGGAGGGGCACCTCCAAAAATGACACCTGCAGCGTTATAATTTGAAGCATATGGACACCAACCAAGCTGCTGCATTTGACGTGTTGGAGAGAAAACAGGTTGCATATTTTATAACACTTTATAGACTAATCAATAATTGAGAAAATATTCAGTAGATTAATGTGTAATGAAAGTAATAGTTTAGTTGCATCTTCCTCCATTTGTTATCAACCCCACCAGCTGCTTACATAATAATGCCTCAGTTAATATCAAACAATAATATACATGATCATATTGTGAAACATGTTATTCTACAATAATGTATGCTCTCACTTCTGTTGCTATAAATGACATTTTTCTGATAATACTTCTGCATTTAAGGAAGGTGTTTTATATTTTAATACTGGTACTTCAGTAAAAAATCTGAGTACTTCCTCTACAACTGAAAAGTACAAAGGTAAAAACTTTTTAAACAAGTCGAACTGCTCCTTTAAATGTTATGATACTTAATTATCATTACTAGTGTTTTGATTGATTTTACACATTGTTACTTGGTATATGAATATATATATTTGTATTTAAAATATAAATCTAGAGGAACTGGTAACTTTAGTTGTTAAATAAATGCAGTGCAGTATAAAGAACAATATTTACCTGTGAAATTCATAAAAGTCACATAGAATTAAAGTGCCTCAAAACTCTGCCTGACTGAAAGAAAGAAACAGTAAAACTTTAATAGAAATATTTTGTACGGTGCACAACCTGCCCTCTCCCTCCAGCTTTCTCTTTCCTTTGGCCTGAACCCGT
This sequence comes from Lutjanus argentimaculatus, assembly GCA_034769285.1. Taxonomy (NCBI): domain Eukaryota; kingdom Metazoa; phylum Chordata; class Actinopteri; order Lutjaniformes; family Lutjanidae; genus Lutjanus; species Lutjanus argentimaculatus. Next base: position 8,956,652 of record JAWZSL010000018.1, on the reverse strand, counting down.
CCTACCCCACACTACCTACTGTCCTCAAGTCTTTAAAAATACAGTCCGTCTTGTGTGCTTGCCTTCATCGCTTGTGACACAGTGCTGTTTCCAGCTCTCGCTGGTTAGCTGCACTGTGTCCTCCCTAGGCTTGTCTAAACTGTCTGCCTTCCTGCCTGCCTGTCTGTCCATCTGTCTGTCCGGGTCTCAACTTGTCCTGCCTGTCTTTGTCTGTATGTATCATTGTCCTTTTTCTTCAGCTTTGCCTTTATCAGCCTGTCTCTGTCTATTTTCTCCTTCCTGAATGTCTGTTTTTATTGTCTGTCACTAGCTGTCTCGTCTCATTGCTTTGACTTTTCTGATTGTTCTTTTTCTTGATTCGTTTCGGGTTGAAGCGAGGACCAATTCCCATCAGCAGTGCTTTCTGTCATTTCGGGTGAAAAGTGACAAAATGTTTTATTAAAGTGCTCCAGACTAGTAGCACATACATTTTTCTGTTGCTATCTATGCATAGTCAGTGACCCAAAATAGCCTCCTAAAATAGTTTTCTAAACTAACATTTTAATGAAACATAATTGGACATGAAGGCGGGGGTAAAAGGAGTACTAGCATATTTTAATTGAGTAAAAGTAGAGATACTTTAGTCTAAAAATACTCTGTAACAAACAAAAGTGCTAAATTCAACATCTAAAGTAAAAGTACAGACGTGTTATCAGGGAAATGTACTTAAAGTATCAAAAGTAAAGGCACTCATTTTATAGAATGGCTCCCTTCACAGTGATATATTATTATAGAATATTATATAATTCTGTTTTTATAACTCAAGATTATCTGTAAGGTCATTTTAATGTTGTAGATCAATAACAACCAACAGGCAACAAAAGCAACATTTATATAGCACCTTTAAAAACAGAGCTTTTTTAACAGTGCTTTGACAGACAGTGCAAGAGCAGGAGACCCAGGAGGCCGTCTAACAACAGGAAGCCAAACAGTCAGGCCGAACAAAAGCAAGACAAAGTTAAACTATATTAAAATACAATTAAAACACAAAGCAAAAGACACAAAACATGGTAGAAAGAATGCGGAACAATAAAAGAGATGAGAACAAAACGTACATGTATACACTCTTAGAAATATAGGAGCAAACTAGAACTGTAGAGGGTTCTTCGGCTTGTCCCAGTTGGAGAAGCATTTTTTGGTTCCTGGGAGAACCTTTGATAAAGGTTCCAACTCGAGCCATTTCAGAAGGTTCCACATAGGACCCAACCATAAAGGGTTTACCCAGAGCCATCAGTTTTCCCCCCAAATCCCATCTGAGAGGTTCTAAAGCAGGACCCTTCTATGGTATACAAGGTATCCAGAATATGTCCACCTCTAAGGGTGCTAACAAGAACCCAACCACAGAGAACCCTTTTATAATCTAAGGGTTTTTATCTAGAATGCACCCAGGAGGTTTGACTGAGAACCCCTTTATGTTATGGTACAAAGAACCCTCGGCGAAAGAGTTATTCAAGGATTTCAGCAATCCTCGAAGAAGTCTTTCTCTACAAAAAGGGCAAAAGATTCTGGTTAGAACCTTAGCCTTTCGGAATGACCTTCTTGGAACCCTTATTTCTAAGAGTGATCATATAACTAAACCATATGTTTTTTATTAATATTAAATGTAACTACTAACCATCAGTGCAAAATAAATGTAGGGAAGATAAAGTAGCAGTTCTTGAGTAAATTGCAATTATGTCAAAATTGTGCAGTACTTGAGTAAATGTACTTAGTTACTTTCTGACACTGCACAAGGGAAATAAAGCAGCAAACACATGTGAATGTGGCAGACACAGGAGAGACAGTGGGGGTGAAAGAGAAAAAGGAGGCAACACCTCCAGACTTGATTTGCTGTCCCCTCTCCCTCCTACACTGCCAGCTCACTCTGTACTTCAGTCCTGGGGAAAGGGTCATGAGCTCAACTCAACACCCAGCGGCTGACCACTTTTTTTTTGTGTCTCTGGCGGTGTCGTGCACCTGTGTACAGACCACACAGCGAGCTCTCAGTGCCCCCACCCCTCTCCCGTACTCAGATCTCATTTTCGTGGGCCGTAAAACATTGAGTTGTTAAATTTCTTTATGCGTCCTGCTCCCCTCGCACCCCAAGGGCTCCTGGTGCGTTTTAAATTGAATGATTGCCTGCAGCTCTCGGATTGTTTAACCTCTGCAGTGGCACCAACTCCTCTGTAGGACTGTATTTTTAGAAGTTTTGCTCACGTTTCCCTTTCTCTCCACCTGAGGTAACACGATGGAGAAAAAAAAAAATGAACGATGGCCGTTTCTGGGGAGGTCCTCCGTTGCAGCCGTGCTCGACAGAAAGAGCAAAAGCGCCTGGAGCTGTGCATGCGCAAGAGATTGTGCGAGTGTGCATGCGTGCAAGCACGTGCATGTGACAATGACTACCGTTTTCCTTATTTATGACCCTCACCTCCGTCCAGGCTGCCGATTTGTTGGAGGAGCGGAGAGAGGGGGAAGCAGGAGGGGGGGAAAGGGGGGGGGAAGAAAGCAATCGGGCGATTCCGAGGTGAGCGCTGTTCCGGGCCCGTTAGCTTTTATGGCCCACTAAAGAAGAAGAGACAGAGAATGAACATCCTTCCTGTCTTGATTGACTTCTCCTCCTCCGCTGCTTCCCCAGCTCCTTCCACAGGCTCCTTTTTCTCAACTCTCTTAAGTAGCAATAATGGACATTCTCATATCTACCCTAGAAGCATTTCTTCAGGCAATAGGAAACCAGCAAAAATAAGTACGACAAATTACCTCCCATAATCATACCTGCTATATGAGGTTATTATTGTAGATTTAAACAGCTACACTTTGATGTCACACATGGGGAGACGGCCTCTCGGGCCTTATCGGGTAAAGCCAGATATGTAATAAAGAGCGAGTAAGTGGTAATTACACACTGATAACTTTGGCAAGGACACAAAGAGGGTTTTGATGTGAAGTTGTAAATGTGACATGGCAGTGATGTCCTGCAGCACCCGAGGCAGCTCCTTCCCCCCATCACTAGGCTTATAAACCCCAACACAACCTATGCTTTGTTTGGTCACACTTTTACTTGCCTCCTCATTAAGTCTTATTAGTCTTATTTGGGCTGCAATGGTATGGATTGTTTTTTTTTACCACAGTGACAAATCAGCATAATCCCATGGGATGGCAGTTTACCACAACTGCCTCAATAATACTTTTTATTTTTTTACTTTAAGTTTAAATATCATAAGAGTAGTGTAGCTTCAGTGAGGAATACGGCAGTGCATAAGCGTACGATGAAGGAGAGCAAGCAGCTGGCTGAGAGCATTGGTACTGTTAGAAGAGCAGAAAGGTGTCAGTGTGGCAGTAAATGTACAGTACAGGTTGTAGTGTGTCGGTTAATAAACTCTGCAGCTTCTAAAAATGTAATATAAAGATAAGGCATTTCCCCTCAGCCTTGTCTCCAGTTTTTCCCTAGTGGCCACTCACGGTATTGCAGCAAAGAATTCCCATGTGGCCCGAAAAGTATTCACCCCCATAAGCCCCTATTATAAAATAGACTTCTGTAAAACTGTTGAAAGGACACGTCAAACTGCAGATAAGGTGAGCAACATATCCAGGAAATAAACCTGGAAGTCTGAAATCTTTTTTGGCTTATGCACTAAGCAAGCAATTTTCATTGGACTGAATGGGTGACATCTTTGTGGACTGTATCTGCTCGTTTATAATCCATCAGCGGGTTAGCCCTGATGTAAGCTGAGCAGGATAGGCAGGAAAGCTAGCATTGTACCATAACAAAGTCAAGCCCACTTTGTACAGGTACAACACTAGCAAGGTGCGACTGCATCCCTTTCAGAAGCTCTGTAATCCAGCCTTGAACTGCGGTGTCTATTTTTGGAGACACAGTAAAATAAATCCAACACTGCATGTCTTCTGTAGTTATTTATCCATTTTTCAGTCTTGAAAACAGTTGTTATTGTTGTTAACATGTTGGTGGCCCACTTGCAAGATGCCTTGGGTTAAGTCTGCCAACCAATCAGAGGCTGTCTTCCTGACTTGTGCATGACAGTGCTGGTCCTTAAGTGTATGAATAGATCTCAACATGAGTTGACCCTTCAAAGTAAAATTTACAGTGATGAGCTCAACCCTGTGGTAGGCATCACATGACCAATGTATTGTGGTACTGCGGTTATCGTCACGGCCCTCATCTTATTATAGGTCCTATGAAGTGATGAAGATTATTATAGTGTAAAATGCTACTTTTACTCTGTTTATGTGTACTCCCGTGCCATATCTGAGTCTGTTTTCCAGTCCCGTGCTTCTTGTGTTATTGTGTGTGATTTATGCGATGTATGCACATCTCTCTGCCACTGTTTATTTGTATTTGTCGGCAGTTTTTGACAGCATCTTGTGTGGGTTTGTGGCTTATATGAGTTTATCATGCCCTCCATTCCTACAGTATGCAATATATGAGAGTGCAGGGGAAAAGAGCCGGGGCCACGCTTGTGATTCAATGCGCACACCCCCATGGACCAAAGCTTAGGGGAGTGCATGTGCTGATGAAAAAGTAATGTACTGTGTCTGCAAGGTACTGCTTGCTTTTCCCTCTCGCTTCTTCGACTCCAAAACCTCGTCTCCCATACCAACCTGGGACCTCTTTAGCTAAAAAACAGCTCCCCAAAATGCTTTCCTGTCGGTTTGTCTTTGTCTCTTTGTCTTTCTCACGATATTTCTGAGGGAGAAGCCTGTTTAAGATATGATTATGAATACAGTATCACGGCTATAAAAAACACTTGTCTGAGTAAGCGTTAATGTTCTCAAGTGCAGGAAAGAATCAACAACCCTATGATCATTGAACATTTATCCCCAAGAATCTAAGAAAAAATATATTGGGACCATGCTTGGTTACAGATATTAAAATCAACAAATGAGGAAATGCGAAAAACTACTACTACTACTATTACTACTACTAAAGTTTTATTTTCCTCACTGGAGCCATTTGGTTCTATGGATGGATTTTTTCTTTGACTGTGGTATATTGTTAAAAAGTACTGTAGCTGTAGGCAAACAAGCACAAACAGCCAGACGATCATACAGGTTGATATCAGTTGAATTTATTTGGAAGAGAAAATTGAGGCCACAGACTACCACCACAGAATTACAACCTAAACTATATATTGTAAAGCTCAACTTTGAACGAACATAATTTCTGTGTTTTTTATATATTATAAACATTTTTCACAGCAGCCATTTTGACATGAAATAGTCTGGTAAACACAGGTGTTACCATTGATACTAATTAATGTTCTCAGAGAGCCACAGTGCTGCTATTTAGCATGTTGCCTCACTGGAAAGACTCTTCTACACTAAATGAAATGGGACCTTAATCAGTATCATTGGTAACACCTGTGTTTACTTCACTATTTCATATCAATATGGCTGCTGTGAAAAAGGTTTATTAGCAGTATCATGTGCACTCACATTCAGTTTTACCTCCAATTAAAGTGATAGTAAATGTGGAAAAATCTGTCGTCTTGTTTACAACCCATCAGATCCCCGAATGATATTGATTTTTGCACTGTTAGAGCAAATTTTAGGGATTTTGCCAAAATAAAACCCAAATTGTAATAAACCAGAGGTTCTCAAAGTAGGAGGTGGGTCTCCCCAGGGGGGTGTCAAACAGCTTTAGGGGAGGATCAGTGAATGGTAGTGAAAAAATATTCCATTACTTGCTCAATTAGTTATTACAGGATAGCCAAAATATGTGTGAGAGGGTTAAAGAGATACAGTATTTGGGGAATTTTACATTTTTTCCCCACTTTCTCAGACTCAGAAGCTAATACATGCCTTTGAACAGATCTTTTTTATGTATCTGATGTACAGTTGTAGTTTGAAGTTATGTAAGACAAAAATATTAGGCTATCTTGGCTTAATTGTTGTTGATGTTAATATCATAATTATGATCCCATACACATCCAGGAATTGAGCAAAACTAATTGAGTAAACTGTAATTAGTCATTAATAAAATGTTGTGAGTTTTTCACTCACAAACATGCTATCCGCTGTTTTAAATGTTAATACTGTAATTTGTTAATTAACCTTCCTTTTGGAACCTAGCAACAAAGGTTGAGCCAGTACTCAAAATGCTCAACAAGTGCCCTGTACAGATAGTGTACAAGTATCATCAAATTAAAATGTGTCAATATCTGTACTCATGATGAAGGATAAACTTCATCAGTAGCTAATACTGCATGAGTTCCCTTCACTGATTCTGAAATTGATTCAGTCCAGTTTATAGAAAGCTTGTGATCTCCTGTAATCAAAAACATTCATCTGAAACTGAGCTAATTAAGCGTATTCTGTAAATAATTTTCTAATAAATAAATAAAACAACTTCTGATCAGTTTCAGGCTGAAGAACTGCAACTTTCGGTTAGTCCTGCCCATGTCTGGTTTAAGCCAATGCAGCCCAAGTACAGATACAAATATTTTTCTTGGTTGAATAAATACAGATACAGAAAGAGGTAATGGTGTACTCACTTGTCCCTCCCAGGAACCCAAAACTTGAAATGAAAAAAGTAACTACCACTGTAATTTTCTCCATCTTTCTTTCTTTGTCTGGCTCCCTCATTTGTCTGGATCCACACACTAGATTCTAATTTGTGTGCTTTAAGGGGTCAACTCATAGGAAGCCCCTCTGGCTAAATTGAAAAAGTGGAATGAATGGCGACAGCCTCATCAGTGCTGTTTGTCTTTCACTTACACTCCCTTACACACACATTTCCTCCTGGAGCCCCAGTGAAGAGAAACAGTAGCCATACCTGAGAGTGTCACAAGTGAGTCACTTAAAGTAACAGCAGCTCTATGATTGATGTCCTCTGTGTGTTTATGTGTGTGTTGGAGGTGGCGGGCGGGGGTGTAGGAGTGAAAGGAGGGAAGGCAGAGGGCAGACGAGGGATTGATATCGCACCAGAGTGGTGGACCAGGTGAAAGAGGAGAGGAGGAGTGGGTGGTAGCAAGGGACTTGTCCCGCAGCAAGTTAAATCTATCTTCCTCACTTCTTCTTCAACCACGGCCCCTCTGTCCTTGGACGCTGAGTGCTGACTCGGCAGGGTTTGTCTTTGTCCCCTTCCAAAAAGTACCAAGACTGCAACCTTATTACAAAAGTTTACCCAAGGACTTGGTGCTCACAAGAAACTTTTTTTTTATTTAGACTGTACATTCAAACAAAGTCAAGAAAGAGCTAAATGAAAATGCAAATGAACCAAGCGAGATCCAAATTTCTGTCAAAAAGCTTTAAAGCTAGGGAAGGTATGTCAGAGGCATTTGTTGTTATAGTTGTTGAAATTCTCCTTACATCCCAACAGCAATCAATAAATCAAATGCTATGACAAAACAAGTAAAAACCCTGGTGTTTGGGGCTGTTGCAGGACTGTAATTAGCCCTTGCAATCATTGTGTTCGCCCCAACTGAAAGGATCAGAAGGCTGCTTACCTGTGCACAGGTTGCCCATGCAGTCATTGCGTGTGACCAGAGTCTTTCCACAAGATTATGGAGATACAGTATCTGCTAGCTAGCTCACTAGCTAACTCACTATAACTTTAGCGATATACAGCATATTGCTAAAGTTATAGTGAACTAGTTGCACAAGAATGATGCAGCCAAAATGTCCAAATACTAACATGCTAGCTTGACAGCTGTGAGTAGACCTGTCGCAGTGATGGATATTCCGCTGTGATTATTTGGGTTGGCTCAACAACATGATATTAGTGCTATTCTTGTGTTTGTTTTTGCAATTTACTTCACTGATGATAAATGAAGTCATCTAATGCAGTAATACTAAAGCTAACATTATCTATGGATCTCACCTCACTGCCCAGTGGACAACATTGTGGTCTGAATAAACTAGCTGCTGATTGCTAACTATAGTTACATACAACAGCAACACAAATACACAACCCCCGGCAGAGCAGAATCGGCTGGCTTCTGTAGAACACAGCTAAGCTAATGCAGCTCGCGCTGCAGTAAACTTTTACAAACAGTAACATGAAAAAAAAAAACAGTTACCAGCATCCAACCCACTACTCTCATATTTACTTGACTTCAAATGAGACTTAATGTTAACACAGTTTCTCTTGACTGTCCCTCAATATTACAACATTGGTCCAACATCGCCCCAGCCTGTGGTAGCTACCACAGATGCTAATGCCAAGTTCATCAAGCTAGCCTATGACACAAACACTAAAACAAGATAAAACATGACAAAACTTGTGTGATCCAGTTTGAAGTCAGGTCACAAACAGATGGTATCAATCCATTCTTGGAGGGTGAAAAAAGAAAGCACAACGGAGTCTTTTTGCAGTTGCTTGCCACCCCCTGCAGTTGGCTTGTCAGTAGCCATGTCAACAACCATAATTGTCTATGTATGATAATGTTAGGTGTTTTCTTCCATGTGAATGAGACCTGAAGTAGTTTGATATGGTTAGTAATGACCACAGTGCTCGTTCATGGATGCGTCCTCCAGCAGTAGTCGGGCAAAGTGCATTCATGTGTTTTGGAGAGAGGCCTGAAGGATGGGGGTGGGATTTTTTCGGTTAGGTACTTTCAAAATCCATGCTGGTTTTTCAGCGTTACCAGCCCCAGCGTTAATGGTTTGATGGAAATTAATTAAATTAAACACAACCCCGGTGGAAGCAAGTGGTAGTCTACAACTAAGCCCTCAGTGGTTGTACTGGATAAGAATTGTGCCTACTGCTGCTGCAGCATTTATGTTTCTTCTCTCTCCATTTAATATCACCATCAGTTAAACTGCATTGTTCTGTAAACATGATCCTTTCCCAACATTCACCCAACAAACCATTTCGATTCACTTCCCCAAGTCGCTTGCCAATTTCCTTAAGCATACAACAGTGTGGAGCTGTCTTGAATTCATATGCTGTGCTATGTATATTCAGCATCGCACTTTCTCCACGGGGAGCCAAAGCCCATTTGCTGGCCGGGCTCGTTTGGCAGTCATGGCTCCAACACATACAGAACAGCACATTAGCATAAAATCGGGCACATGCGTGTGGCAAAGCCAGCCAAAAGAGACATAATTGCTATTGACAGAATTAACAAACACATTAAATCCCCACATTAATTAGAAAGTCAAATGTAAAAACTGTCAGGAGTGGCAGACAGCTGTCATCCATCATCCCTCTCATTGGAGTTTCATGGTAATTCATTTTCCGACGCTTAATTTGCTTCATTTTGCGGTGGACTTAAAGCACAGCATGTTTTAATTATGGCTGCTCCGCACAAAGTGGTCACTCTTATAACCATGGCTACTGTGGAGCAAATATGGTTGTGTGGTCAGGTCCTGTGATGACCAACCAAATTAGCTTGTCAAGGCAGTTTAGCCTGCAGACATCTGATTGATTGATTATTTCTTCTTTTTAAATAAACAATTTGTTGAATAACCGGGGATAAAACAGACATCATGACTAAAACAAATAAATGTCTCTTTGAATCAATGGTGATGTTCAAATGGAATTAATACAAGATCAAGTCATTTATTGCTAGAAGAGACTCTGTTGTTCTTTTTTGATGCAGACTTTAGTAGTCCAGTGTTTTACTACATTTACTACATTTCCTCCTTAAATATTGCCTTTTTATTGGCATTTATTGATATATGTTTTTTTCCTGTCTTCTCTTTTCCATGTTCCTGTTTGGGATTGGTGGACTTGGACATCAAAACACCCCCCTTCTCTTCTCAGGTAGATGAATTTTCAGTGTCTCATATCTCATTCTCACACTGTTTTATTACAAAAAACATTAGGCAAAACTGCTGGAATTAAAGTCAGAAATATACAGAATTGGTTTCCCTGCTATTAGAATACATTATATTATTAGAGTTGCTATTATCTGTGTCCTCTTTCCACACTGAGTTTTGCAAACATGGACCTGCTCCCCCACAGTGAGCTGTAATGCAGAAATGAAGTTCGTGCAATTGACCACTCATAAGTCCCACCCTTTTCGCTTTGTGCTCCAATAACAGTTGAGCAGTCTTGGTACCTGTCACCTCTCCTGCTATTGTTCTTTGCCAGGCTTATCCATGTTGAAAAGAAAACCAAATTTTGAAAATGGTTAAAGGATGTTGCTGGGGGACCTGTACAGGCAACATATATGGTCACCTTTTGTTAGCAAATGCTAGCAAACTCTTGGTAACTAGCTAGCTAATGATTGATGTTTATTAACTGCCCACTTAACTTTTGCTAAAATCAGCTAATTAAGACCATGCTGCCTTTCCTGGTCCCCCAGAAAACCATCTTCAAATTTTCTTTTTCTTTTCAACATTGATGAGTCAAGCACATAGCATATCTTAGTGCAGTTATCGAAAATAGGAAAGGAGAAAATTGGCCGAGGCTCCGGAGTAAAGAGTGAAAGGTATGGGATTCTTTTTAAGACCCTCTCCTTTTTCTCTGTTCTCCAGTTACAGTTGAGCAAACTTGGTACCTTGGACAACTTTTGCCTGTTCCCGTAAAAACAACATATGAGCCCACATCTTAAGTTAGCTTAAGTTAACAACATGCGATCTAAGTAGCCAGCTAATGTTGGCAAAGCACTAGCTAACTAGCTGGTGCTAATGATTTATATACAGTAGATTAGCTAGCTAGTTAGCTAGTATAGTGCTAACATTAGCTAACTCAATATGTAACTATATGTTGCTCCCCGAGCATAGTCTTTTTAACCATCTTCAAAATTTGGAAATGTGAAAGGACAGAAAGTTGACCGAGGTACCAAGGTTGCTCAGTTGTCATTGGAGTGCAGAGTGAAAAGGAGCGAGACTTAGGGAGAGTCAATTGCGACCAGGAGAATATAGCTCCTCACCATTACCCTATCTTGACCTTTGACCCCCTCCCAAACACTCTACCACCTACGATACCAAGTTAACAGACACCATTCAAAGGCAGCGTCACAAGGTGAGTAAAAGCTGGAGGAGTGTCTACTGGAAACAATGCAGCAGGAGTGCATTTGTGTGTTTGCGCTCACATGTAAGTGTATGTTTTCAGTGTGTATGTAGGTTAGTGCTTGGTTGGGTGCTTCTAGTCCTGGAAGTGTCCCCTGAGGTTGGCGACAAATAGCACAAATGGTGCAGGACACCTGGTTGCCCACAACAACACGCACAATTGATCTTATACATGTGTACCTGCGCTCACTCTGTCTGCCTTCTTTACCCTTCCTCTCCCCAATCTCCCAGTCTTTCTCCCCCTTACCTTACATCGTCTCTGTGTAGTCAGAGAAATGGCAGCCGGCACATTGATCCCTTTGTACACAGAGCGTCGCGCCGGGCATGCTAGCACACTCCTCCTGTCAAGGAGGTTAAGATCACATGTTTGTCGGGGTTGAACCCCCGGTGCAGGCTTCTATAGAGGAACACGTGCACGGCGGCGACAGGGCTGACCTCTGACAACATGCCTGTTAGCCCCACAGAGGGCTGAGCTGTCAGTCATCTGATTGTACATGAGCCCTTCTGTTTGATGATAAAAATACACACAGCAGTTTTTACAGTGTACTGAATACAGAAAAGTAGAAATGTTGCTCTAATAATGTCTCTCACTTTCTTTATCGATACAAAGGAATTACATTTTTTTTTGTCTTTGTCTGTTTTTGCTTTTCTTGCAAAGCTTTTTAGCTTTTTCCACTCAGCAATGTGGTAATGGCAGCAGTGAAAAGGGATCATATTATTGATGGTAGAGTTAGATGGTAGACATCATTATCTGTATCCGTATCTGTTCAAACAACAAAATTATCTGTCTTTATATCTGTTTGGATAGAAGTCTGGATGTGGGCTTGGTTATTTACACCAGAGGTCACGTTAAATCTGACAAATGTTGCATTTGTATAACACTCGATCAGACTTAACTGGAAAAAACGGAAAAAGGCCTAAAGAATGTGGCTTAATGTATGTTGCTGGAAACAATTACAAATACACTCACATGTAATTTGAATTTGGATGAAAAGATTTGGGGATCTTTCATAGATTTTGTGGAACACGGTGACCTGGCATACATGCTGACACAGCTTGTGAAATACCCTTGGATTCATTGTGCCTTACTGTATTATGTATATTTTCCATAGTTAAAGTATAGAGTGCAGTTGTATTTACAAACACAGGTACATATATATTTTTTCTTTTTTGTTAATATACTTGTTACAAGTGAAGAGATCGGGGAGGTTATAAAAGAGAGGTTATGTAGGTTATGTAGTGCACTTCCTGTATGCATCTTATGTGAAACCAGTAAACATACTCTTTTTTTAAAAACAAGGATGAAGATGAAAGTAAAAAGTAGTAAAGTAGTACTCTGAATGTACCTGTGTTACAGTTTAAAAATGATTTTGTTTCCTGAATAACAAAGAGCAGCTTCAGGTAGAAGAAATATCTGTTTCCATCACTTTATTTGTGCTTTCCCGAATAATGTGTTTGGATTCAAGTGCATCCTTAATTGAGTCGATAGCGTCTGAAATGTCCAAGAAAAGATGGTATTGGGATACAGTAGTATAGACATGATGACTATTTGAACTACTAATCAAACTGGAGTGACCAAATGGACAGGGTGTAGAAATGGTGTTATTACATTGTGCAAATATACCTCTGTTCATCCCTTTCCATATTAAACCCCGGCATGATTGATTCGGCCCTGTGTAAAATTCCTATTGGTCGCCACCAATGATAAAGTGAGCGTATTTCTCATTTGAGGACTCCCCAGACATTCGCCCTTTGAGAGAAAAGGTGAAAAAAAAATCTCAATCTCTTCCCCTCTCCCCCTCCTTTTCATCCTCGCTCTCTCTTTACATGTCCAATCGTTTATCTATCTGCCGCCAAATTCATTTCAATTAGAGCCCGTGCCAGCTCGCTCCCTCTCCTTATCGATCGCTGCCCCCGGCAACTTGGGGCAAGACCACCACCGCTATCTTCGGCACACACATGCATGATCGGCACGTGCTGCGCGCGTGTGTGCTGTTTTTTATGGGCTTCACCCTGGTCTCAGACACAGCGGGCACCTTCGGCACTGCGATCAACAATAAATATGAGCAGTGGCAAACAATTACCCCCTTAACGAGGGATTAATTGTGTCAAGATGGAGTGAGGTCAGCGCAGAGGTCGGTGAACGTCGTACATTCCTAATGTGTTTATTTTCATTAGTTAGGAACATTAGTCTTTCCCTTAGTAGCACCACTGTCCATCGATTTCCCTCTTTTGTTTCGTATGAGAGTGTGCGTGCCTCTGTGTATGTATTTATGCAAGTGCGCACACTGCTCAAAGTAATATTATGAGTGCCTGAGCATAGCGCTGCCTATTGACTCTGCCAGATCAATATTATAAATGCCTTTAACGGTGGCAGTTAAACTCATTTGTCATTTATTGGTGGTGGTAGAGGGGTGGTGGGGGGTGACAGTCTTCACAGAAGCGACAAATGTATCAATCTATCGCGGCGCTAACTTCCCTTTGCCGGCTTCTAAGTGTGTCATCATCCAGGAGCCGTAACTTGAGGCAAAGCTCTGTCATGTTCGCCACCGACGACAAGTGATTAGGTGGGACAGTGTTGTGGCGGGGCGGGGGGAAATGAAAGGACTGGTCATTTGTTTCTGGGTGGTAAAAGCGAGGCGGTGCGCACCGAGCTGCCACTGCCTGTCCCCTGTGGCTGATGGAGACACGCCGTCTGCATGTTTACATTTGATTTGTGTACATGTGCGTTAGTGAGAGCAGTACAGAGGGGCGAGTCTGCAGGCTGGCTGCGAGGGGAGGAGAGTAAAGCAGCTCTTAAATTGAATCACTTTCTGGTTGCTGCAGTTGACATTGTTTAGGCTTTGTCATTGACAGCCTGTTGTAAAGCTACAGTGAGGCAGGATGGATGCTGGCCCTCCAGGCCTGTAATGTATTGCATGCTGGGTAATTTGCTGCTTTTGTTTGATGTGACAGAAACAGAGGCCATACAGGATAGAAATCAAGGTTTGTTTCTATTATGCTTAGAACACATCTGCCTTTGATTTACCTAAATAGATTTTGGGGGGCAGTAAAAGGCTTTCATTCAGTTAAATATAAGTTAATTTACTTAAGCTGTCGTAAAAATAACATTCTACAGCAAGGAAGCTGCAGCTTTCTGACATTTTTGTACACTTATTTAAGTTGTTTACCATTATAAGTTAATACAGTTGATTTTGAATAACAGGTCAGAAGCACATGTGAACTAACTGTAACTGTAACCCACGGGTTTAGCGCCACATTTTGAAGCCTCATGTTTGTCTTTATGAGGGTTGCCATTGTGTTTTTTTTGTTTTGGGTTTTTTTGTTTTGTTTTTTTCAACCAGAGCATACTGATGAGCACTGGTAGGAGACCTACTGTGACTTGGGTAGTGCTCGGTTTTGGCTCGTGTGTTCAGCAGGTCAGGGTTCAGAAAGAAAAAAAATGAACGTAACGGCTGGCTTCAAAAAGTGGCTGTCCTTACTGATTAAGATATTTTATGGCAACAGAGATAAATGATTTTCTGTAGATGTTTTTCTTTGCACAGGGGACTCTGTACTTTGCCCTGAGGGCAGCAGCTGAATGAGGTGATTTAAGAGATGGTTGCGGTCGTCTAAGATTTTTCCACTTAAGCGTTGGACTGCTTTGCCACGGTGATACTGTAGGACAGTTGGATTTCTTTGCAGCCTGTAAAGTGCCCGGTTTAGCTTTGTCTCACTTTTGACACTTAAGATCAACAATTTTGGCTCGTGTGTTCAGCAGGAAATAACGGCGCCACATCTGGTCACTATATTTGTCGTATTACTACTAAACAATACACTAAAATGTAGCATCAACAGTGTGTAGTTTTACAGTTTTATCTCATTTTTAGGAGGCTCTGGGGAAACTGGAAGCACTGTCTTTCTAGTATTACAGCTAAACAGCACACTAAAATATATTTCTGAAACCTTAGGCCAGAACCAGCCGATGTAGTAACAGAAGTTTGATCCATATTTGATCAACACGACCTAGTTTGACAGTTTGATATGAGTTTCGGAGGCTCCCTTGGAAACTAACTGGTACACTTTTTATTGTGGTATTATCATATCTTGAGTTCTTTGCATCATTACATACCTAATAATAATACATCACCATTTATTTGTTTATTATATTTTCTATTAATAAACGT
This sequence comes from Lutjanus argentimaculatus, assembly GCA_034769285.1. NCBI lineage: Eukaryota > Metazoa > Chordata > Actinopteri > Lutjaniformes > Lutjanidae > Lutjanus > Lutjanus argentimaculatus. Next base: position 8,941,491 of record JAWZSL010000018.1, on the reverse strand, counting down.
AAGTAAAAGTAAAAAGAAACCTAAAAAAAACTAAAAACTGTAAATAATTACAGTATTTGTGTAAATGTACGTTGTTACTTTCCACCGCTGTCACATGCCATCATGTTGATAGACTCAGATCTTGTTGATAATTATAGCGAGTGCTCGTGCTGTTTCTCACTTTGCCTTCCATTCACACTCTTGTCGCTCCTCCACAGCTATAAGGAACCTGACCTCTCCACTGTGCAACATGCCCCAGGCACCTACACCTCTCTCCATCCACGCCCTGATATGTGTGTGTGTGGTGTGTGTGTGTGTGTGTGTGTGTGTGTGTGTGTGTGTGTGTGTGTGTGTGTGTCGCATGCATGCTTTTGTGTAAAATCTTGCCACTTTGTCAGAATGTAAACATTTTCATGTCTTTGCCAATGAGAATTGGCACTCAAACTTTTTTCTTTCATGTCAGATTGTTGTGTGTGTGTACATGTGTGCACCTACGTGTATAAAATTTTATCTCCAGGGATCTTTCTTCTCCTCCTCCTCCTCTTGGCACTCTCTTCATTTTCCCCTAAAGCTGTAGCTTGCTATTTATAGTGAGAGGACGGGAGAGACCATCAAAGCTGGTTCCATATATCAAAGCCGATCTGATCGTCTCTCCACCACGTTCTCCTTCCTGGCTCTGCCGTTCTAAAACGGGAAGGCAGGGAAGCCCCAGAAGAAATCCTGCTCCCCCTGCCCACCAGAGACCCACTGGAGGGAGAAAAGCTCAGGAGGGGTGGAGGAGGAGGAGGAGGAGGGTGGGGAAGAGTGTGGGAACATGTGAGCGAGAGTGCGAAAAGTGAGTGGGTTTCCATGTTTACGCATGCACGTGCACGTATGTAAGTCTTTCTGTACTGTTACACGTGCACGCATGTGCTGGCTCGTGGGTATCAGCGGCCCAGGGGTTTGATGTGTTGATGCGACACGGCGCTCATTGTCGCCGCGGCAGCTAATGAAATTACAATGAGGTCTGGGAGGCCCTCAGTGGGCAGGCCTGCGAGGCGCCAGCGCCTGAATCCATATTAAACGAACTGTTTCCCCTTCAGCACGCGCCGCCTCCTCTGTCCTCACCCGCGTGCAAACACATAGCAGGGGGAAAAACAAGACCCGCGCTCCGCAGAGACGAGGCATCTAATGTCGAGAATCTAATGTGGCTTTAATAGGAGTGCAGCCTGAGTTCATTCACATATGTTATTGAGGTGACTGCGTGTTGCGCTGAGTGCTTATGCTTTCTTTTTTCGACATCATGAGATCCAAATGATGCAGTCCAGAGTGGATTCCTCCTGGAACTTTAAATGTTTCAGTTTAGTGCCCGTTGAATGTCGCTTTTAAAACAGAGTGCCCAATCTATGCATCTTTTATACTTTTATTTTGGGCAAGGTTCAGAGAGAGAAAAAAAAGACAGTAATTTTTGAAAAGACCCCAAAAAATATCTTTTTCTTCACCCGTTGGGGATATGGGAATGGGGGTGTTTTTCTTTATTTGTTTTGTTTGTTTGATATCAAGAGAGGCCGCCAACAACAATGATGAGTATCTTAGGATAAAAGAATACCTTAAAGCATCCTGTGTATCCAAAGTTATAGAAAATAGAATAAAATGCTGTCTGTTGAACTTTTGCATGCAAAGGACAGAAATTTCTTCGCTGGCATGTGTAGAGATATGTGATTAAAAAGGATACATCAAAACACTACATATTACAAATTAAAAAATACAATAGAAGCTACATTAAAAGGAGCATCTGGTACTCAAGTCAGGGTTCAGAAAGAAAAAAAATAAATGTGATAGGCTGGCTTCAAAAAGTGGCTGTCCTTACTGATTAAGATATTTTATGGCAACAGAGATAAACGATTTTCTGTAGATGTTTTTCTTTGCACAGGGGATTCTGTACTTTGCCCTGAGGGCAGCAGCTGAATGAGGTGATTTAAGAGATGGCTGCGGTCGTCTAAGATTTTTCCACTTAAGCGTTGGACTGCTTTGCCACAGTGATACTGTAGGACAGTTGGATTTCTTTGCAGCCTGTGATTGTACTGCCCGGTTTAGCTTTGTCTCACTTTTGACACTTAAGATCAACAATATTGTATACATAAATTATGATTTTGTCAGTGATCACCACTCATCACTGTTACATCATCATTAACTTCTCAATCCTAAACAAACAGATTAGAAATCTGAATTTTGTGCATTCCTTACAATAGATTTCATATCAGCAGCTAAAAGTGTTACTTATTTTAAATCAAGTTCTCAAGTTCATAATATTTATTAGATGAAATTATGGCAGCAAGAGGTTTTTCTTTCTTTTACAGTTTATACTACGATGGTGTATCAGGTAAACTGTGGGTAATATATATATGTAATACATATATATATATATATTTTAAAACATATAGAGACTGGGGAGGGATGTATTCAGAGAATAAAATATATAACTGCTAACTCTACAAAAAATAACTCAAAATTTATCAAACAAAACTCAAGTCATAGAGTTCCGATTAGATCTAAAATAGTAAAAAAAAAATGTGTTTTTGTTTTTTTTTTTTCTTCACTTTGCAAGGTTGGATCACCCTCATCACACCACAAATGCTGCCACTTGCTGTGTATTATGCCTGCAGTGGTTGACCAAACCAAATTATACTTTGCGGTCTGATTTAGCAATAAGAAAATGCTTGAGGATCGATCAATTTGACACTGTACTGCATCCTGCTTTACCACAAATCTCATTTGAGTTGCTTGTAGATGTGATACCCCTGCATCTGTTCAGTGCATTGTGTTTATCACTTCATCCAAATCAGTGTGTTCTTTTGTGTTATAACAGCTGATTTGAACGATGTGATAGCTTTTGTGCAGAACCCCACTCTTTTTATGAGTTTTTTTTTCTCTTAAATTTGAGTTTTTTCTCATAGATTTACTGCTTTATTCTGAGAGATTATGATTGATTAATACTTTTATTGTCACAAGTCTGAATTTTGTCTTGCGTCACAGTTGCTCCATTTGCAACATCATAAACAACAAACATTAGGACAAGAAAAAAAAAAATACATACATCCACCAAGACAGGTGCCAAACAATACACTACATTTAACAATATGAACACAGAAGATGAAGGCATGAAGATTAGGCCTTTCAACATACATTTGATCTGGGATTGAGCTCCATGTTTAATTTTAAGATTGACTGATGCACAAAAGAGTTTTTCAGTCTAACCTTATTGAATCGTGGGACCCTGTATCTCCAGTTGGATGGTAACAATCTAGGGGATTAAAAATAATGTTGTTAGTGAATCTTAATATGCTACTATGGCAGGCTGATTAATAAGAGAGAAAGAGTTTCTCCAAAGGTTTGCCTACAGTCTTTGAACAGATTTTCATTTGGTTGAGCAGTTTGGACTTCAGAGCAGTAGACAAACACGTGTACCATGCAGTATTACAGTACTGTAGAACACTCATAATCACAGAAGTAAAAAACAGAACAAGACTTTTTTATTTGCCCCAAAAGACCTGAGATGAAAGAGAAAATAAAATTGTTTTATCTTTTTGCAGATAAGCTCAGTGTGATCTTTCCATGATATTTGATGGTCAATCATTACACCCAAGTATTTATATCAAAATACCTGCTTATTCTTTTCATTTTGGATAACAGGAACTTTTTGAGAGTCAATCTCTTTCATTTTCTTTGTGTTTATCTCTAGAGCATTATTGTCTCTCCACTCAACCACTTTGTCCACGCCAGCTTGGTGCAAAACCTAGGGTTGTCTGAGTCACTGCGTATCTGAGGTTTCATGTAAATTTAAGACTTTAATCTAATTAATCTAAATCCCAGTTTTGTCGACTGAAGACAAAATGATAACTGTGCAGTATGTGTGGAGTCCTGTGGGACATCTGGGCTTAGACCCAGGATCTACAGGATGAAAGTAATACATCAAAAAGTTGGACATTCGCCAAAATATTCATTCCTATGCACCTAATCCCTATAACACCTATCTAGCCCATTGCTTAAAAAAATCCTTAATATTGGTTTTTCAGTTTTAAACCAAGCATTACATGTTCTTAAAAAAAAGTTAGGGACATTAAAATGTACCAACACATTTATTTCTAAACAAAACAATGCGGGTTTCCAAAATAACCTCAAATTAATCCTCTTTTCTCTGAATCCTAATCTTCCTACACATATACTGTAACCTGGACACCCAAAAGAATTCCTGTCATGAAGTTCAATTCATTCATTCAAAAGCACACCAGATACAGAAACCATTATTTTTTTCCTCTGTCATGGTGTGCACAAAGATGTCTGGAATATAATGTACAGCGTGTGTACATAATACTGCTGTGTGAATAAGAATGTGTGTGTTCGGCTCATGTACTATGCAGTATCCTACAGTAATTACATTGTCTGTTTATCTCATACTATAGCTGTACCTGTCTTTGTTGTACCTCGGCTGTTGGAGCATGCCAGGAATGCCATGATGTCTTTCCCTGTCTTCTGACAGAGAGAGATATATTCCCTCACAATGCTAACATGCATGTATGTTTTTTGTGGCTGGTTTTGTTATTGTTGAATATGCAAATGTCAGTGCTGAATATCTTTTAGACCACAAATGGGAAGCTCTGGCTTCAGTTTAGGATATGGTCTGCTTGCTTTGTGTCCTGTAAAATGAATACCTCATACAGAATGACAACAAGTGATAACTGAAACTAAACTTGGCTTTTTGGAGATGCACATGACCGCATAATTCTAGTTTCAGTTTCCTCTATGAGATCACATCTAGATTGTAATTCTGCTTCTTAAGCTTGTCTCCAGAGATTGACGGATTTTGATGGCCTCAGAAATTCCTGCACATGCAAAAAAATGTGCAATGTGATGCCATTTTTAAGAGCTGGATTGTCTGATGTAGACATTTATGAAGTCTTGTGGAGAAACTGCCCTGAAATGAGATTTTCTAAAAGAGCCAAAGAGGTGATAACAAGGAAACACAGCAGGGGAAAGAGTTGAAATAAGGGAACCAGCTATATTCGTGGGGAACCATAATTGACATAATGCATTCCCTAGCCCCTTACCTTAACTCTAACCTAAACCTAATTCTAATTTTAAACCCTAAAACGTCTTATCTTAAACAAAGGTTGTCAAACTGAAATTCATTCCAAGCTACCTCAGCATTATGGTTGCAATCAAAGGGTTGGTTGTAAATGTAAGAAATCAAAATAACAATAAATGTTGTTTTTGTTTGGATAGCTTACAAGCAAGATTTCATATCTAAAACAAAAGTATGCTTAAAAATGAAATTATGGCATTTTGCTCAGCTGCTACTCTTTACCTTACTTGCCACAACCACTTGCCTAGTGTGCCACTGCTGGAAGCAGCTCTGTGATATTGACACATTCTAGTGCATCTATATATGTAGTGTATCATTTAGCAGTTAGATGCCTTTACGTGTGGATAGCAAAATTGGGATGCATTCTGGGATATGTCATTTACAGACAACGTACTTTGGAACAAAGCATAGAATTGTATTGCACAAATTAAATTCTTTGCAAGCTCTTGTAGATCACATTAAATGAGGTGTGGGGTCAGATTCAGCCTGTGGGCCTTGAGCTTAACACATGTGCCCTAAAACCAAGACTTACCCCTCAATTAACTCTTTAAACTTTGTGGGTTCCAACATTTTGGTCCCCACAAAGCTGGTCGGACCCCACAACCAGAGTTGGCTTCTGGTTTTTTGGACCCCGCAAATGCAGTTAAACAAACACACACATTACATCTTTTGTTTAGTTTATCTCCCAGTTAGAGCCCGTAGGTAGACATGCCTGTAGTATTTCTCTCCCAGCTCTTTTTCCTCTTGCTCATGTCAGTATATGGCTTTGTGTGTGAGTATGTGGGCACGTGTGTGAGATCAAATTTTTTTGGGGTCCCTGCAAGATGAAAAAATCTGTCAAATTAGAAAGTGTTATTTTTAGATGCAGGGCCAATTAGTGTTATTGTTAGGGTTAGGATTAATTAACAGGTTTGAGGTGGAAAAAAAATGCAAGTCAATACCTGCATGTTCTCGACAATATTAGGATCTTGGATCGAGTGTGTGTGTGTGTGCGCCACCGTCTGCGAAAGAAAGCAGCAGCATGGACACTGGATGCAATTAGGAGCCTGTCAAGCTGGTGTCAAAGGTACACACAAACCCACCCATGCAAGCCCCCCTCCAAACACACATGCACAAACAACACACGAATGCACCTGACTCCTGCAGACTGATGACAATGTGCGCCCACTGGATTGTGTGCATGCCTGTGCACGTATGTGTGTGTGTGCACGTACAGCCTCACACATGTTGAAATATGGCTCCCATATTTCACTGCACCCACAGCATTTGTAAATGCCAACTGCTTTCCTGCATCCCCCACCCATCCTTCTCCTGCGATTGGACCATCCCACAGAGGCTTTGGCTTTTAACAAATTGAAGGAATAATCCACCAGGAATGGGGGGTTGACGGGTACAGGGAGAGCGCTGTGAAATGGCTGCCTCCAAATATCAGGAAGATATTGTAAACAAAGACAGATGCTCCAGTAAACTACACGAAACCGAGGTCATTTTTTGTGTGTAAAGATCTTCCTTTTTTTCGAGCCAGCTAGAAGCCCTGAATTGCCCAAATTGAGACAGCAGCTATTTGTAGGTTTTGACGGTTTTATGTTGTGTGTACGTGCACAAGGAGGGGTTTGTGTCTGTTGGTGGCACCCATAAAAGCACTTTTATCACAAAGGATGATGGGAGACAAAGATCAGAGTGGCGGCCCCTCCCAGAGATACCCTTCTACCTTCATCTTCCTCTCTCTGTCGCTCCCCTTCCTGCGCCGCACTCTCTCAATCCCTGCGAACCGTCACAGTAAATGGCTATCCTGGAGTAAATTTATAACTGCCACTTCAGCTGACAATCAAATGCTATCACTAGATTCTCACTGTCTATCACTTTGGCCCTTGTGAGCGGGCGGAGGAGGAGGGGAGGGCGTGATCGGGGGCAAAAGAGGGCTGAGAGGAGGTGAGTCCAGCAGAGCCAATCTTACCATACCCGATCGATGCGGGGTTGTGAGGAGCGCTCTTTCTCCGCCTTCTCCTCCTCTCCACCTGCCCCACCTCATTATTCCACATGCTCTTTCTTTTTCTTCCCTCTTGTCGTTTTCTTTACAGTGATCCTCGCAATCTTTCCCCTCCCTCCTTGTCTCAGACTGCCCGCCCTTCTTTACATCCCCATTTCTATCTATTCCCCTGCCTCCCTTGTCCCTGCCCCCTCTTCGCAGTCGCTCCCTGTGTGGGCTGGCCCATGTCAAGGCCTCTGTCTCTCGCCCTCGTTTGACATGCCGCTCATAATGGTCAGATGGGGGAATACCACTCTGTGCATGTCCCTCTCCATCTTCTCCCTCCTCTATTCTTCTGCTCACCCTCTCCCCTGTCAGAATGTCATGCTGTTGCAAAATGGAGAAAATCAATTGAACGTGAGCTCTCTGAAGACTGTCTGTAGTGTATAGATACAGTGCACAGATTTTCTCAAGCATACACGGGTGTATACATTTGGATGTTTGCGTGTGCATGCATGGGAAGGGAGGGAGGAAGGGACGAGGAGACAGAAAAAAAAGGAGGGGTTACTGACAGACTCAAGCTGGGGACGTTTGTCGCGGCTCGTCACTTTTCCCGTCAGCCAGTGGACATGACAGCCAAGGCGGGTGAGAGGCGAGTGGCGGGCTCTCAGGACCCGAGCAGGAATGAGCACAGAGTGACAGATGGCTCCTTCATGCTCAGGCCATCATGATGGGACTGGGAGAGGAGCGAGTACAGCGATGGACAAAGAAGAATGGCGGAAAGAGGGAGGAAGAGATGTCTTGTGACAGTATCAAAACCCACCAGACATTGTAGACACTCTTCACCAGTCTGTCTGTCAGCTTTTCTTAACAGGGTTTGCCACTGGCTCAGTGGCGGCAGTACCAGCTTGAACACTTAGCACAGGTAAAAAGGGTCTGACAGACATTAATGGAAGAATAGTGACAGAGCTGATATGACCTGTAGTGGGTTAATCCTCAAATCTAATTCATTTTGAAACTGTGTCATTTGTGTGATCATAAAATCTGTAAAACTGGAAAATCAAATGTTTCTAATCATACATTTGAATTTTGAAATGATACCTGATTGCACATTATTACTCACTAAGTGGTACTTACCCCAAATCTGTCTTTTGAGCATTAAAATTTCAGCTCCTGTTGGCCTGAAAGATGGTAGTCATGGCCTCTGATGTTGAAGTCACATGCTTTGTATGCCTGAACATCCACCTCAAATTCTTAGACTTTTCACATAGTAATAACAGTGTCATGGTACTTCCACCAGTCTCTGCCGGGAGTGGACACTCATTATTTGGACATTTGTAGAAGGCTGCTTAAATGTAGTTTAAGTGTCTGAATGAATGACCAGTGCTGTTGTGTTTTTTGTTAAGGACAGTCAAATTGATCCCCACGGTGATACTGTAAACAAGTCAAGTCAATTTTATTTGTATAGAGTCAATCATAGCGGAAGTTATCTCTGAGCACTTTTCATATAGAACAGGTCTAGACCGTACTCTTTATGATATTATTTAGAGAAACTCGCTAGTTCCCACCAAGAGCAAGCACTAGGGTGACAGTGGTGAGGAAGAACAAAGTTTTCATGGCAGGAAAAAGTACCAAACATCCACAGAATATACGTTCAGTGTCAGTGGCCACTTTATTAGGTACACCTGTGCAACCTAATGCAATTCAATACAACAGCTCTGCCATAAGGTCTTTGCTAAATTTATAATGTTCAGAGTTAACATTACCATAAATGTGTAAATTCAATTATGTTTATTACTGAGGTCACAGTTAAATGTGATGTTGTACTGGACTACATTATATTTCTAATGTATCTAATTTTTTGTCCCCTCTATTTACATACCTGAGGAGAGCAGAATATTAGAAACACCGCTGCATATAATGCAGTCCAGTAGAACAGTACCACCACTAAATATGCTGTCAATGCTTAATTAACTGCTTAATGACACTGTCATAGGCATAGGTATTATAAAAGTACATTTTATGACATTTTATGACTTAGCGGTTGTATTAGGTTACATTAGATTGTTCAGGTGTAACTAAAGTGGTCACTGCATGTATTTCAAGCATTTATTTTTCCACCAAAATCTAAATTCAGAGCTTTTCTTTTCTGTTGTGTTCATCCTCTTTGTAGTCTCACAATACCAGACAAGCTGACCGATCGTCGATAGCTGCGTGTATGGTGGTGAGAGCAGTTGCTAACAAACCTATGCCTCTTACATTTTCTCAAGGACACGCCTTAGCAGGAACTATGCATTGCCACAATTCTCCTCAGTAGGAAGCACACCACTTCTGAATGTCACTGCCCCAGTATGAAGGGCCACCCTAAAGGCTGTGGACTGTTTTTTTTTAAGTTTTTAAAAATTGTTTTCAATTGTTTCCACACGGTTTTAGCAACAAAAAGTGGGATATTGTCTTCAGTCTCTAATTGACTGACTTCTGAGTCTTCCGTCTGAAGGTATTTTTAGGCTTTCTTCTTCCCAGAATATTTGGTTGTTAGTGATGTAAGACAGTCATAAGAAAGTCATAAATATGCCATGGCGCAGAGTTATCAGGATGTTGCTTACATATCCAAACAAAGTTTGGAAGATGGAATACACACTTAACGGAATGGTCACTCAAAATGGCTTTGGACCTGATTGAGAGATTAAAAGCAGTTGAGACAAAGACTATAAAATGGACACTGACAGTTGCCTTTGAGGACCATTCACCCTCTCCATCACTCCCAATTACAAGTGGAGGAGGACGAAAGGAAAGGACATGTTCTTAAACTGGGCATCAAGCCACACGTTTGAGCTCCTTGGCAGGAGAGAGAGCTGTTGGTGACGTTGCAAACTGACACCTACAGTACATCCATACCTACGCCCCATGATTCTGCTATATGCTACCAGTAAGCTTATACCAGTAAACTTATAACATGTTTAACATGTATATGTAGGTGTTTTAAACACAGGTAAAGCTGCTATGAATAGGCAATTGACTACTTTCTCCTTGCCACTACACGAGTTGCCCTTCTAGGTTTTTTTCTAAGGTGAAGTGAAAGCCGAGACTCAACTAATGTGTATGCAAGAGAGCAGAGAGAGAAAGGTTTTTTAAAGTGTCTGTGTGTTCAGCTTTCAGTACTTTTGTAGCTTCTAACTGAATCTCTGTGGTTTATAGTTTCTCTCCTGTGTCATTTAATATTTTCAGGTATCTGCTTTATTTTACTGTTTCATGTTCACTTTCAGCTGTGCAGGAGGCTTGTTAAGTTACTACTGATGGAAACCCAACATTCCCTGATTGTTTTGCGTCATAATAAAAGCTTTTATTGCAAAGAATTTGTAGGAATAAGATGTTTATCCACTGCTCAGACACTCAACTAAACACGAGTTAATACACAGCTTTGAGCGGATGCAAGTAGTTACCATCAGAGGCAACTGGCCTTCATTGCCTCTGACGAAAAGGGTGAAAATTAGCTTGTCCACTGGTGTCATGTCTCCATTACTGCTGATATACCCCAAACTACTGCAGAGTCATTTGACCTGGGAGTAAATACCGGCTGTACCCTTTCCCATTGAAGACAAAAGCCAGATATTCGTGGGAATTGGTGGTTGAGTGCAAAAAGGGGCTTCAGAAAAATCTGCAGATTGTAACAAAGAGCATCCCAAAATCTATGACAGTGTTTGTTAAATGGGTTCTGTTTATGCATCTGAGTGCAGAATGAGTCATCCAAAAAGTTTTCTCTCTCCACAGGTGGAGAAACAGATGGGATGCAAATTTGAAATATTTGACATGTGATGATAAATGGCAGACTAATATACCCACAAGTTAAATAACAAGAGGTAGCTGATTTCTTGACTGAGTCACAGAAATCTAGTGAATTTGACTGATCACAGGTTTTGATCAAACCAAGTAACCAGTAATCTCGAGTCCTACTTTAATTCCGGGTGGCACAAAAAGGAGGCTTTAATCATAAAAACCACACCATCAGGGGACAGAAATACATTTCTAACACTACCAGGCAAAAAGGCAAGAACTTAAGATGAAAGATACACCATGAAAGCCTCTTTTCTATTTTGATTCAGGTCACTGAAGGCGAAGCAGAAACAAAACAGACACACACAACCTTGTAAGACAAATAGGTTTTGTCATCCCCACAGAAGGCTCCCTTTTTGTCAAAGACCCAGAGGCTGCGGCCACGATGAATTGTGACATAGCCTAATTCCTCTGGAATTGCAGTACAGTCGATAAAGGAGCAAACGGTCTGGCAATGACCTCCAGGATAGTGTTATTGACCTATTTTGCATACACACTGGGTGCGAGAATGGACAGGCGCTTTATTTGTGCCGTTATTTATTGGCCCGCAACATGACTGTAATGCCTGTCCAGGGACTCGGCTGGAGTGCAGTTATAGATTATCATGATTGCTAGTTATTAGTGTGTGTGAGTGCGCCTTTGTGTGTGTGTGTGTGTGTGTGGAGAGAGAGAGAGAGAGAGAGGCACATACACACACAGAGAGGATGACAGAGATTATTCAGAGCCTTTCTGTTTGAATAAAGAAGACAGAGGCAGTCTTGTGCAAATTGTTATTGAAATAGTTTAACGCCAGTCCGACTTAACTTCAAGGACAAAACTGGGCCTGTTATAGTGGACTGCTAATATGTAGATATTATGTGTATGTATGCACTGTGTCCATACTGTCTTGAGACATAATTACAGAGTGAAAAGTGGCAAACATTTACCTTGACATTCAGTTCTTAGTGTGAATCAATATTTTGCAAGAGCTAGATGGGACTGAAATCTAGACACACACAGCTCTTTTCTTTTTTCCTTTTCTCTGTGTCCCTAAGAGATACACAAGGCGAGGAATGGAGAACCATTTCTTCAGCTACATGTCACAGTGCCAGACACTTAAGCCATGCACTTGTTGTCTGTGGCACTGGGATGAACCCTTTCCTTTCACATCGTGAAAAAGACAAGGGCCACCCCTTTCCATCTCATCCCTTTTTCATCGGCTCCTTTCAGCTCTGAATCAGCATCAGTGTCGCACTTAAGAACACTTCTTGGCACCGGCTCAAGGCCCTTTTCGCCTCCGTCGTCCATGGAAAGCCGCCTCTATAGCTGGCCATGTAATTTACGTTGACAGTGGTATTGACTATATTAAACAGACTGATGAATGGCAAAAATAAATAAGACTTCCAGGAGAGCCCTGCGGCCCTCCACAACAATACATTACAATTAGGCCTTCAGAGAATGAAAAGGCTAAAGTCATCCACAAGCAATTAGCTGGAACCTTCAAAGGGAAAATGGCAAAACATAGCTCAAGAATATGACAAAAGGTGTTGCCTGTGTGCAAACATTTGTGCAGTTTGTTGAATTCCTATCAGTTTCAAATGTTAAAGGGACAATTTGGAGTACTATTTATTTATCATTTATTTCCAAAAGCAGCACAGCACAGAGACTGTAATGATAAGAGTTATCACGGATATTCTAATGAAGGCTGATGCAGGTGAATGGTCTGTGCTGGTTCTGCTTGATCTTAGAGCTACTTTCGACAGGTTGTACCATAGTATTATTATTGAAAGACTGGGAACATGGGTTGGCATCTCAGAGACTGCCCTCCAGTGGTTCTCCTCATACTTCTCAAGCAGAAAATGTGTTGTGTCTGTTGATGGCTTTACCCCCTCACAAGCATGGAGTGCCACAGGGCTCCATTCTAGGGCCAATTTTATTTTCTCTTTATTTACTCCCTTTGGTCCACATTATTAAACAGCATTGTGTTTCATTTAATCACTAAGCTGATAATCCACAGCTATACTTGTCCTGTAAGCCTGTAATCAACTAAGTTAGCATCCCTGCATAACTGCCTGCTGCTGTTAACCCTTTATGGTACAGTTTTGCCTTTAAGTACCATACCCATTTTTGGGCTTTTAACACTCATACAATATATCCTTAATTATAGTGCAATACTCTTAAAAGGAGGCAAGACACTAAGAAAACTAATAGTTCCCCTTTTAATAGTTATTAGTCATTTTAAGAGACTAAAATACCTTCAGTTGCTGACCCCATCCACAGCAGCACATGGCTTAGGTTCTGTGCCGACTGCCATCTGCTGTCATTAATTCACTGACTATGGGTAAGTACCTCATACAGCCCCACTTCAAAAAACTTTAACTATCACTTTAACACGCATCATATCAAGTAAATCTAAATGTTTCAAAACTATTTGTAACATTAAGGAAAGTTAAAATGGTAATTTGCTCCCTTTTCTGCTCTGTTCTTTTCTTCTTCCATCTAAGTTTTTGCAGGTACATGGTATCTCCGTGGGATTAATTGCTCATTTAGCAACTCTTTTCCATATTTCACGGTTGAGAGAATATCCAAATTAGCTTTGCCATCAGAGTTCACTTCTTCCACTGGGGCTTGAATGACCACACTGTAGGACGGTGCGGCGAGCCAATCAGGCACTTGTAACTCATCAGCTGGGCGGGACAACAGCTGAAGACATTGTCCACTTCTTGGCTCTCTGGTAGTGAGTTGCATTGGAATGAATTGTGTTGTGGGAGGATGAGGCAGATTCATTGAGATTGGGGCATTCAGGCCCTTGTTATTACGGAGACCATTTATTTCTTTGTAAATTAGAGTTTGGCTGAAAGCGTCACAGGGTACCAAATGGAGCCAGTCGATGCTGGTCTGGTGGACTGAGGGAAGGGCAGCGGGGTGGTGGGGTTGCGACTGAGCGGCAGTTATTATTCAGATATGGACGGCACAGTGGTGGCTGTGCTGGAATCGACCTAATGGGGTGGGAAGGCGCAGTCGATGGCTTTCTCTGACGCTCGGCTGCGCTGATATCTCTCCTGCTTTTCTCTTCTTTCAACCCCCCCCTCAACCGGCTATCCATCCACTCTGACGTATTCTGATGACTCGTGTCATTAAAGCTAACGTCCGCTGAGGAGGTAATTAGCCAAAGTATGGCATTAATCAGCGGCTAGAGCCCCTTGCGCCTGCCGGGGTGTCTGGGACGTGCTTTTTGCAGCCACGTTGGCCTCCTGCGGCCCCCTGTTCCACACATGGTGGGCATTAACCTTCGGAGGCTTGGTCATTTGTCTATGACGGGCTCATGCTCTCTTGTTCACAAGCTTTCTGTCTGTATTTCTGCTACTGGATGGACCCTCTAAATGCCAGAGCTGCATGGTCATCTGTAGTGGGAGTGCTGGAGCATGGAGAAAGGTCACAGAAGGATGTAGCAGAAAATATATTTGAGTGTTTTGGGATGTTTTTCAGCAGCTGTTTTAGACAAACTAAAAATGCCACACTTAAATCAATCAGCCATCTCTCACCTGTTGCAGTCTTAGAGGGATAGTTTGGATTAAAAATGTCCATCTAAAAAAAATCAATATTAGTTTAAGCATATGCTATATTTAGAATATTTCCACCACTTTACTTTGATGTCAGACATCTTTTTCCTGACAGGAAAGTGCTAATATAAAGTGATATAAACTAACTAAACTCCACAGGCAAAATCAGAAATTTTACCTCACTCACTTAGAGGGGAAGTGAACAGGAGGAAAATATTCACCAATGTTAAATTTGAGCAGGAAATAAATGGTGGCCTGGTCACAAACATTGTCAAATTATAGCTGAATAGTTCACTAAAATGTGTTTCTGAAAACATTTGAGGCGAGTAATAGGCAATGCAGTAACAGAATCTTGATTCATATTTGATCAGCACTGCCTAGTTAGACAGCTTTATTTATTACTGCCTTGTGCCTGGTTCATTGTGCTTGTGATGTGTGATATTTTTGAAATCTTAACTGATGACGCACCTCTGGCAGTCACACTATCAAACTCTTCTCATATTAAATAAATGGTTGTGGTTAACCTGTAGAGATCCAGGACAGGTGGAAGGGGAGAGTGGCATGACGTATCTGCCAGAGCAAATGAAACATGAGCTTGCGGGTTTCATCTGATTCCCAGGGTGTCTTTGGGGTATAATTAGCCCTTTTCTCAAAATATTTGGTTGTGAATGAAGACATTAAAGTCACAAATATACCATGATGCAGCAATACTTACATATCCAAACACATTTTGGAAGGTGGAATACACTTTGACTTGGAAATGTCCCTCAAAAAGGCTTTGGACCTGATTGAGAGATTGAAAATAGTTGAGACAAAGATTATAACATGGGAGTTGCTGGTCTATTGCTGCCTCTATCTGTTAGTTAGTTTGTGTTATTGTACGGCTTTATTTAAAAGAACAGTTTGGATTTACCGTAGTCACAAAATAACGCTATGGACTACTGGATTGAAGCAGCGTTACACCAGCAACAGCTGTGCTGAGAAAGGTAAAATTGCTGATTTTGTCTACAGAGTTTGGT
This sequence comes from Lutjanus argentimaculatus, assembly GCA_034769285.1. NCBI lineage: Eukaryota > Metazoa > Chordata > Actinopteri > Lutjaniformes > Lutjanidae > Lutjanus > Lutjanus argentimaculatus. The sequence goes on along the minus strand of JAWZSL010000018.1, from coordinate 8,926,026 downwards.
TGGTTTGTAGAGTTACATTTGGCTTATAGCGCAACACTTTTCCCATCATAAAAGTCTGTCTAGCAGCAGGGTAAAACAATGAAAATATTCAAGACATACCATACACTTAAACAGATATAGTTTTTTTAGGTGTACCTTTTTTAAGTGGAAAAATTGCCTTTTGTTGCTGACCCACAGCACATTGCCCTCTCACTGCTGGTACTCCTCTTTGCTTCTCCAAACTGGAGATGCTGACCACCATCTGCTGAACCTAACACACTGACAATCGATAAGTACCTCGTACAACCCCACTTCAAATATTCTGAGCTTTCCCTCTAAGTGGATTATATGAAACCTTGTACATATGGAGTGGCTCGTGTCTTCAAGAAACAAATGCCCACCTTGACAGTGCAATTCAGAAGCCCTCTGTTAGAGCAACTAAATGAAGTCTGTTTAGTGTTGACCGATGGGTCATTTCTCTGTCCTCCTGCTCATCAGTGTCCTCCCAGGCAAACAAATCACCGCTGCTTTGCCAAAACAAAATGGCCTCCATCAGTGCGCGCACAGTGACATCTCCATCTGCTGTCAGACAAACCATTAAAAGTGCAGGGCAAAATTTCAGCCCTGTCAGTGCATATAAAGTCTCTCATTTCTCTCCATCAGCACAGTCTACCAGTTCCGCACAGCAGAGATAGACTCAATCTAAAAACGGACTCCCATACTGAACATTTTGATTTCATTACCACCCGCCACTGAATATTCATACACTTTTTTTTAACTGCTGTGTCAAGTCACACCTGGAACCAGCAGGGCGTCATACATTATTCATTAGTGGAAGGCAATGGGGTGTGGTCTAATAGAGTTTACTGGGGTGCCGACAAGCTCGGTCTCCACTTCCTGATTCATTAATGATGCATCTTCTCCCACCAGTGGTGTCGAGCTAACCTCCCGCCCATGCGACAAGGCCCTAGGGTCCTGGAGGAACCGCTCGGCTCTCCTCATTTAATTGTTCTTGCGCTGACCCGACCAGGAGATTAGCGCAAAGAACACTCAGCGGAGAGGGAATACTACCATCCCCGGATTTCACTTTTCTAACCTCAGCTGGTCCAAATCCACCGCTCGCTGGGGAACGGTACGCTGAAGGTGATGTCTGTCCAGATAAAACGAGACATCTGCACAGTCACACACACAAAATCTGAGCTTGACTGACAATATGTAAAGATGCAAGAGAAAAATAAGGCGGCAGGGACTTACCTGGCTCCTGATTTACTTTGAACAGTTATCTGCTGACATAAATCAAGTGCAGACTTTCAAATGCACGGGTCCATTCATAAATAACTAATCAAAGCCCAAAGATTTTATAGTCAGTGACCAAGATGCAAAATTGAATTTGACTTGAAGAAATCACATCAGGACACTAAATCAATGAAAAGAAATAAAAGAAGTGTAACTGGCAGGAGAAGGTTTGAACATTTCAACCTGACAGAGCGTGAGATAATCTAAGAGCTGCCACTTGGTATAAAATTAAATAGGTTCTCTCCTGTTGCTGGAGGTAGACAAGGGAACAGTATGTAGGTGATGACAGACGCAGCGAGAGTAAATAACAGGTGATCGGCGAGCTGTTCAGCCTCTTAATACCTGGAAATATTCTCGGCACTGCAGCAGATACACTCTTAGAAATAAAATAAAGATTACAAAAAAGATGCTAACTAGAACCATAAAGGGTTATTCATCTTGTCCCCATAGGAGAACCCTGTTTGGCTCCTCATGGAACCCTTCCACTTGTTACGCTTTTCAGAGAGTTCTACCTAGAACCCAACATAAAGGGTTATACCTAGAACCATTTCAACAGTTTCACCCAGATCCCCTTATGAGAACCCTCTCTGTGGGTCTGATCCAGTACCCTTTCACCTTCTAAGGGTGCTTCAGGGTAGAACCCACTGAAGGGGTTCTACTGAAAATCTTATTGTATTCCATGGGTTTTTATCTAGAGCACACACAGGGTTCTGCCAAGAAGCTTTCAACACACTTTAGAGGTTCTACAGAGAACCCTTTTATATAATGGTACAAAGAACCCTTGATGAAAGAGTTTCTGAAGCATTGCTGAAATTCTAGAGTGCTCTCAGAGGGTTCTGCAAAAAAGTTTTTATATTCCAAATGTTTTATCTGCAACACATTCAGTGGGTTATACCAAGAACCTTTTTATATTCCAAGGGTTTTATCTATAACACACTCAGGGGGCTCTCCAGAGAACCCTTTTCTATTATGGCACAAAGAATCCTTGACAAAAGAGTTCTTCAAGGATTGTTCAAACCCTTTTGGGATTCTTAGAATGAAAAGGGTTCTTAAGGGAATTCTTAGTTTTACAAAGAACCCTCGAGGAACTATTTCTTTAAAAAATGAAAAAGAAACAACTGGTTGTGGGTAGAACCTCAGTCCTTACGGAACAACTGTTTGGAGAGTGTGCAGAGCAATTAATATGATTTGGATTACTCCAAACCTTCTCAGAGAATTAGCACCTTCCTGTTCTTTTCTTTTATGTCTGGCAGGCAGTGATCTTAAACTTTGCAACTCATTATGGTTAACTATGCTATAATTCTGCTTTAGGTGCAGACACTTTAATTGGCTGAGGCATGTGAGGCATGACACATTTTTCTCAGAAAATGCCTTGGCTCAGATTTTGTCACCTATTTGCCCATTGCCCTGCCACACTGTACTATGTGCCACCACTGGGGAGAGCAATTCCCCCAGGCCTGGGTGGCAGAAGAGACCAGTGTTATCTCTTACTGTGTGACACATGTGGCCTCCCTGCACTTGAATGTCATGTGACACCAGCAGCATCTGACACACACAGAAGGGTTAGGGTCCTGGACACAATATTTTGACTGGAAGCACCACGCCAGAGGGATCAAGGATCATCAACCATCATATGTGATGAGCTCTTGACCTTTTCACCCCAGAGGGACAAAGGTTGAACTGTCCATTAATCCTGTGGGTATTAAAGGCTTTGTCCAGGGTCCCATTCTATGTCTGACTTGAACACCACAGCTTAGCAGTAAAGCCAATGCCAAAGTGCATTAAGCTGCATTTCCTCTATAGGTTGTGTGATTTGTTTAAGAACTCCCAACTTTTCTATCAAGATCTGCAAGTTAGAATTCCTGTGCTTAATTTCACTGGAAGAAACATTGTTAAATTAAAGAGTTAAAATAGTTACACAGCGAAACTTATTTACCACTTCTGTCTCACACCTCATACTGTATACCCTTTGTGGAGCAGTTTATTCTTCAGAACTGTAGAAAACAACCCTGCTCAAGTCTTTCTCCATTTTCGACTCTTTGCATCTCTGCGATCCCTCATAGATCGTTATAGTTGAAACAGTGTGTGATTGTGTCCATTTTACCGAGGTTTAATTCAGTCGTATCTAGAGGGGTTATTATACACCCACCAAAGATCTTGCCAGAGTGATCATTTTAACCCAAACCATGATCTTTCCCTAACCCTAACAATGTAGTTTTGTCCCCAGACCTAGGCAGATCTTTACCACAGCTTTGTCACATTGTAAAGCAGGCTTGGATATATTGATGCCTACAAATGGAACTTGTGAGCTCCTGGTTAAGACATAGGAAGTCATATACTCAATATACTTGGCATTCAAGTGGTACAGTCATGAGCAATGCAATCCAGGAAATGAAAAGGCATTGAAAAGATGAAGCCACTGGAAATATCAACCTTTCCCTCAGACATATTGTAAAATTATCAAGAAAAACTCTATAAGGCAAACATTACAATATATTAACTTACCATCGACTGAAAAATTAACTTCCTACTTTCTAAAAAAGTAAGCACATCACAACTTGTGAAAAAGTCTTATGGATTTTTCTCATGAACCCCCGGTAAACACAACCCTATTTGAAGGCAGCATATTTTACTTACTTTATACTTTACCACAATAGATCCACTGATTGTTGCTATTCTATTTAAGGCTCAAGTACGTGACATTTCTGCATTAAAATGTCTAAAAAATGCTAGAAATGTTAAATATTTTGTTGAGTTGTGTACATTAATTTTCCCAAATGTTTCCAACAATGTTCAAATGCAGAGAAAGCTATAATTTACTTCAGGCAACACTGCATTTCCTGCTTGTCATTGCAAGCCAAGTTGTTATAACTTATCGGAAAATTGTCACACAGTGAGGAAAGAACTTGGTGACCTTTTGTGAATAATACTTTATTACATTACCTCATCTGCGAACATGATTTCTGCCTGAGTCATGTGAGGCAATGTCTTTGGCAATGGTGGTGGTTTAAATATTAAGACAACAACTCCCGTGCTCCTGCACTACTACATGGCGTCATCAAATTACATCTGAGAACTTGGCTCAGGCTTTGAAATAACTTACAGATATCTCAGGCAGTCACCCAGTCTTCCTTCCCTTTAACCAGATTTATATATTGTTGCTGTAGCGTTGGTAAGAATCAGCTAGCTTGAATCTTTAAAAAATCCGTACAGAAACAGACCTGATGCTGGGATCTGCTTTTAGCTTGCACAATGCACAATATGTTAAAGTTAACTAACTCTGACCTGAGTTCTTGTGTTTCAAGGTAAAACAGAATCCATGGACGTTTTAGTCATTCTGTGACATTAAATCAGTAGACAGCAGTGTTACAATCATCTTCTACTGTATGAAAAAGTTAACATACCTTTTCTTTTTTGCATTTGTCCCACCTGTCCCTGACAGTACAGAGTGATTGTTCTTTACAAATTCTCCGTCTAGCCTCGGTCCCTCTTTCCTATCTTGAGATGGAAGTTCAGAGACATGTGCAGGCACCCAGGGGGGCTGCGATGCTAACTTTGTGCCTGTCCTGTGCACCCTCGGAGACTGGGCTTTGTTTGAGTGGCGGCCGGCTCCTCAATCAAACCCTGACCTTTTCTTTCCTCGGACATGTAGCGCTCCAAATGCACAAGTTTTTTTCTCTCTATTAGCCACAGTGTTTGTATTGTGTGCTATATCACACACTCACTCATTTTGAGTACAGACCCGCTGTGTCTATACAGAGGAGGAAGACTAAAAAATGACTTTCAATTATTGTGGTATTGTATGAGACAGGAGGACTGTCTTTGCACTTTTGACAGCAGGCTTTTTTCAGCCACAAGTATAGAGACCCAGTGAAAGAAATGAATAGATGAATGGATAGAGGGGGAGGGGGCGATATTGATCATGTTTTATGAGCTAGCCAGTCTGACTCGTGAGGCTGCGGCGGCGGCGGCGAGGAGCTGCCACTTGTGTTTTTGTCCCAAGATCCTCCATCACAACACTCATGTCCAAGGTAACAATCAATCTATCAATAAAAAGCAAAACAAACAAAAGGCAGAAAATGATGCATCACCATAACGCCGTCCCCCCTCCTCCAGTCGCCGCTAACAAAAACAGTGACAACCAAATAGATTTGAGCGAGCGCATGCAGGCCCTACTGCAAACAGGGGTTGGGGGGGTGGTGGCACTAAACACAATTCAGCCTTATCGCGTCTCGTAGGCTTCCCTCCCTGAAATGATTGTTTCACTCAAATAAACAGATTGAATATATCATGCATCCTTGGTGTAGATAGAAATAAATCTTTCAAATCTGCTTTTTCTTTTTTTTCTTTTTTTTTTTTCAACAAAGCAATTTCTTAGCCTGCGTCCCTCTGACTGAGGAGGCCGTCTCTCATAAATTCACTCCGGCAAGTGCATAAATCTCCCTTAGAGATAACATCAGGTGTGGATTGACGAGAGCTAGAGAGCAGCAGGGACACGGTGAAGTCTGTGCATGTTTGCACTGCGGGCGCGAGTCTTTCCGGGTGTGTCACATTTGCTGAGTTCCTGAGACTATTTACTGTGTATGTTTCGCATCAAGGTTTCATAGGTGCATCTGCCTGTCTGTCGTTTATTTTCTACATACGTACTCTGAGAAATAAAGGTGCTAACTAGAACTATAAAGGGTTCTTCAGCTTGTCCTCATAGGAGAACCCTTTTTAGTTCATGAAAGAAGCTTTTATAAAGGTTGCACTTGGAATCCTTTCAGAGACTTCTACCGATAACCAAATGTAAAGGGTGATACCTAGAACCATCTTGTTCTTTCTACAAAGAACCCTTCTATGGTGTAATGGTTCCACCCAACACCCTGTCTGGAAGAAAGGAGCTTAACAATCCTTAAAGAACTTTTTTCTTCCAAAAGGGGTCTTTGGATGAAAAGGGTACTCAATGGAACCCTAAGTTTTACAGAGAACCCTTGACAAACCCTTTCTTGAAAAAAGGGTTCTTCAGAAACAAATAGTTCGAACCTCAGCCCTTCGGGTAGAACCCTTTTAGAACCCTTCTTTCTCAGTGTGGACACGTGTTTACTGGCTTTGTGGGTGATTTATATGATTGATTTTAATTGGTGATTATCCACAATGCAAATGATCCGTCCCCATGTCTTAGTGGACAGCTCGACCTCATCTGCACTTGTTTCAGTTTGAGTGCGTTTATCCCTGATAATACAGTCGACTATATTCAACTTTGTCCAGGATTGTCCTGCCCCATTTCTCTTTTTAATCCCCATCATCTCTCCCACACTTTCATCCTCATCCTTTTGTCTCCCCTTTTCTCTTCTCTCCCTCCAGCTTCCTCGTCCTTCCCCGCCTCCCTTCCCCTTGTCCCTTTTTTTCCCCCCGCTTTCGTTCTCACTCTCTGCCACCGTGCAGCCCCGCGGTTACTTTCTGACTTGTGTGCAGTTTAATAATCATTAGGACCGAGCCCCTAATGAATAAAGTCACTCGGACTAATTGCTCGCAGTGTTTCAAGATACGAGGGAGCGGGGAAAGGGAATGAGAAAAAATGAGAATGTGGACGTTTAATAGCTTGTTGGCGGAATTTTAAAGAGGTAATTAGAGGCACTTACAGTAGGATGACCACACAACACTTGTTTGTTTTTTTGCAGGACGTGATAAATCTTTTGGTTGATGGAGCGAGACGGCACTAAGCCTTGGAAAAAGAATGCGGTTGAAAAGGAAGAGAAAAAGAATTTCAAGACCATCTCTTGCTGTGATCAGCACATTTTACTTGACAACCACTTGTAGATATGTGGATAACACTTAAAAAAACCATCATCAATAAATGGTGAGTTGATAGTTAATTAAACTTTAGTTAATAGTTATTTCACTGTTAATTAGTTTGTCTATTACTATTGCTAACTAAACTGATGCTAGAGGGGCATCTAGAGCATTCTAGTTTGAAGCACAGGGCCACTGTCATAGTTGACAGTTGGGAGTGAGAATGTGTTGTTTGGATGGTTATCATAAAATTATGACCATTTATTAGTATTATTAGTACCATTTATTAATGATGGTTAATATAAAGTGTTACCAACTCAGCTGTTATTGAGGCATTTACATTCCAGCCTCTAATCACATCAGTGTCTGGTCCCCTTGAATGTGATTGGTTCAGAAGCTCTTATGTTAATATCATTTATGTTTGAACCAAATGCATCTGGATATGCCATGCTGACCACACACACAACACACAGTCACAGACCCCCACACAATTACACCAACACTCAGTAAAACCAAGAATTGAAAGTTTTGTCCCAACAACAGAAAATTGTAAGCGTTGTGAGGTGAGGACCCTGTCACTCTGGATCAAACATATTAGTAGGCACCTAAGTGCAGGCAGACAGGTGTAGCTGAGCCCTGGGGCGACACGGTGTCCTGGGGAGACTGCATGCTAGTAGAGCTAGAGTGTGTATGATTGTGTGTTTGTGTTGTTTTGCTCTAAACACTCTCAAAGGAGAACACAGGTGTATTGATTTTCAGCACTAGCCATAGAAAGGAGCCAGGTATTGGCATTAAACCCTTTTGACATGTTGCTCCCAATGAACACCACATTGTACACTTGATGTGACACACAAGCAAAAAAACTTGTGCACAAGCTGCCGCGGCCTGAATATCGTCAAGCATGTGCAGTAGTGGCACATTACACTGTAAAAAATAAACTATTTGTTTTAACTAAAAAATGTGTCCAGGTTCCTAAAACTTTAAATTGATTGAATTTGAAAAGGCAAGTTGAAGTACTTTTGTACTTCAACTTGCCTTTTTCATATACAAACTTGATATTAATTAGCTTGTACTTGAGAAAACATCTTCAATAAGCTAAAGATATTAAGTTGAACCAATTCTCTCTTCAGTCACACTGCCTAACGATACAAATGAATTTGACATAAAAAGTTGGTATGTCATTTAACACAAAAGACTTACAGCTGCTGCTGCTCCTGCTCAGTTATTTTGTTCCAACATTGGTACAAAGACAGTATGTGGAACTGTTCCAACTTAATTTTTTAAAATTTAAATGTAATTCAGTACTAACCTTGGTTTGCAATCTTTTCATTGTTGTGAAAACAAGCAACCATTATTTATCCTAAAGTGTACTAAAGACATGCGGCAAGTTTTTTTTTTTCCTCAGAGAGAGCTTTAACTCTCAAACAATGCATGCTGGGAAGTCTGCTAATATGCTGATCTTGTTTCTTTAGGAACTGAATCCAATGAGTTGATTGAACTCTATTCAGTAGATTCATTCAACTCATTTTTTTAAGCTAAAAGACTTCAAGTTAGAACTCATGCTTATAAGTTCTGAAAATAAATACTATAAATGTTAAGTTTAATTAACTTGCATAAATAAAACTTGCACAGCATATTAGCAAGTTAATCTGAAAAGTTTAGCTTTAACTCAACTACGCATGCTGTGAAGTCTGTTAATATGCTTTGTGTTTCTTTAGAAACTTAATGAGTTGATTGAACTCTGTACATTACATTCATTCAATTAATCAATTCAAGTTAAAAGAGCTCATGTTTTGAAGTTCTGAAGAATTGTAAAAATAAATACAAGCAATTTTTATTTGAATTAATTTGAATGAATAGAACTTGCATCATTTACATTAAGTTAATCAGAAAAGATTAGTTGATTTCATTAAATTCCTGTATGATTCTCTTTACACTGTAAGTAAGTGTGTGTATGACAACAGCTCAAACACATCTGCTGCTCAAAATCCGCCAAAGACAAAAATCACCCAGACTTAAATAAAAATATACACACACAAACATTTTTATTTATCACACCTGCACATTGTGCTCAAGCATACCTCCGCACCTGATAAGCCAGGCATGCAAAATGGGCTGCCTCTTCACGCTAAAACATGGCCCAAAGCGTTCTCTCATTCTCTCTCTCCCTCTTTCTCTCCATTCATCTTTCTCCACTATCAAAGCGTTACCAATTGGAGGAAACTGATGTTTCCTCTTGCTTCACATCCTGGCTAAATTTCTTTGCCCTTTGATGTTTCTTCCTCGAGTGGCGACCCGTATCCCTTTGCTACGAACGACCGTGATGACAAATACACACGGATTTCAAGTCACTTTGTTCCCTAGCAACGGAAGACGGTATTGTGCCCCCCCGCATCATCGTGCGAGCGTCCTCGGTTTCACTAACGTCCTGGTGAAAGTAATGCCCGCCAAGCGAAGATTGCTTCCGAGCCTGACAGGGCATAAGAGTGGGGGAGGTGGGGTTACATCTGGGTTTGAGTGTCCATCAGGGAGATGATGGGATAGGACGATGGAGTGAGGGGGTTGGGGTTATGGGTAGTAGTTGATGGCCATTTGGCTTTCACTTAAGCAACCAGTTATGTCAAGAGCTACAGTAACCACTACCACTGACTACCTTCTCTTTCTCTTCGCTTTGGTTTCATTCCTCACTTTTCTCTTTATGAGTGTCCTCAAATTACAAAAATCCCTATTTTCCACTTACCCCTTAGCCCCCCAGTTTATTTAGCAAGATACCAAAGAAACAGTCCTGATAAAAACTGTTGACTCCATGCTCTGTGAATCTTTTTTAAAAGAATTTTAATGGTTTGAAACCTCTTCAAGTCACCCATTGGCCAAAATTCCTATGAAACTAGATGACTTAAGCTTGGTGCCAACCATGTCATACTGGCTTGTAGGGAAGCTAGCTTAAATAACGCTCCAATGGCAATTTTGGCGAGGGAAAAAGCTGGCATGACCATTTTAAAATGGGTTACGTGACCTCTCACCTCAGTGGTAGTTTCTAAAAATGGTATATTTTAATATTTTACATTTTTGGGTTCATAAAAGCATTGGAATTGCATGAATTTGGTATGACTAGAAATCTGAGGCTCAGTGTATTCATGTGTGATGCTGCCAGTCCCCATGGTAGCCATTTCATTGTGGTAAAACTGTTGAACTCTTGTTTGAAACTGGACCTAACTGTATAAAATTATGACCTATAGAATAATAGCACAGTCTGATGAAACTTCACAAAAACAAACTAGTAAACTATAGCATTTTTTGAGTTTTTCCTATGGTGTTCCTCAAGGTCTGGGAGTCTTAATGTGGTATTTTAGACCGTTTTTTCAGTTCTCAAGTGGTCAAAAATGGTTAAATTTTGCACCAAATCTGTGTAATAAATTGTTTCAACCTCAAAATTGCTGCAACAATTTATGAGAGATAAGATAGAGCATGGAAAAGACTATCATATACTTAAATCATAATTTTATAAGCCCTTACTTCAAACCATCGACACTCAACTTGTGGCCAAATCTGGCCCCCGGTATACCCAATGTATGTGTGTGTGTGCCCCAGTATGGTGCTGACTAAAATGCAATTATTAAATGCAGTGAAATATCTGATCTATCAAGTTTATTTAGCGAATAAGTTCACTTACTAAATGAAAACATTTGAATTTCAAAGAAAGATGACTTATGAGCCTTTTAGTGTATTGATTTTACGTTTTCATTTTATAGGATGAATAATGTTATTAAACTTTGTGTATCAACTGGCCCTTGGCTCCCTGTCATTTTGCAAAAGTGGCCCCCAATGAAACCAAGTAGTACCAAGGAGTATCCTGCATTAAAAAAAAAATTAATAGGTTCCTAACCAAAATGGAGTGTTTATTACTGATTTATGACTAGAAACACTTGACACACTGTGGTTGGCTGCAAATTAATCTCAGCTTTAAGATGATGTATACCACTTCTTCTTGGCATATACTGTACTGTTGAGCTGCTGCTGGCCCCTAAAGATCCCATGCCCGCCTTAAAAATGACAAAATTTGGTCTATGTTTGGGAAGGGTTGAAGCGCAAGAGGTCTTAAACACCACACCATTCAGTTTCATTGCATTTGGGTATTAGTATACATTTTAGAAACAGAAGGCCCCAGCCACCACCACCAACACTGCATGAAACAAAGCAAGACTATACATTAACACTGATGAGTCTCCTTAATGCTCACACACAGAGTCACATAAACAGCTACACACTTGGGCAAGCACTCTGTAAAAACCACCACATACGCTTATTTGCATAACCTGTTTTTTACTTTTTTTCCAACTCTCGCTGTAGCCTATTTCCTGCCCTAGAAAAAAAAGCAGAGTGCCATATGTATGAGCATCAGGGCAAGTGTTGTTATTTGCTCAGCCCCCATGGCGGACTCCATTCGCAGAGACTCCCCGCGATGGATAGCTGCCATACTTTAGCCCCAGGAGCAAGGCTGTGGAACATACAGACGGTACAGACGAAACCTTTCATAGCTGTTTCACAACCTGTGCATTTCAGAGCTGGGTCCCCCGCTTGCTGCCCTGCGTGGGGGCCCACTGTAATTCAGTGAGTGCCAGATGTCAGGAGAGGCAGACCACCTCAAATACAGATGGGTGTTTGTGTTCCAGATTATCATTTGCTGGGTGTTAGTGAGTAATTACAGATTAAGGATTTGTTTAAGGGTATTGATCTAGTAAATGTGGTTTGTGTGCATTTAAGAAGGGGAGGAGGGGGTGACATGGTACAGATTTGTTCACATGCATGAGCCGTGAAGCAGGTGGTGACAAAACGACCTCCCTCAGATGACAGAATGATCCTTCCTAAAGGTCCAGGGTTCTCTCCTGTCACACTGGTGGCCTTGCGTGCATGTGCCTGCTAAATATGCGCAAAGATCAAGGCCAAATAAGCTTGTCTGGTCAGTTACGCCAGACCCTCGGTGTCCTTGTGCCAGCACTCATTCATGGTACATTGTGAGCTAGCTGTCATTACAACTCGACACACTCATTTAACCCAGTCTGCTGTGCTACTCAGAACTGATATTGGAGGGATTGTTGTAATAAGTACATGTAGTATTCACATGGAATGATCAAGAGGGGATGTTTTTATGTATCTTGATTTAAAAGACAAATTGCTATTCAGGGTGGATTCACACCAGCCTTGTTTAGTGCGGTTTAGCCCTGAAATCTGGACTTTTAACCCCCTTGGTGTGGTTGGTTTTGGTTGGTGTGAATGCCAGACTCAAGCTCTGGTGTGAACCAAACAACCTCTCTCTGGTCGACCTTAAATTGGTGGTCCTAGACCGTTGTCAAGTGAACTTTGGGGTGGTTCATTTCTGGGGTGAACACCATTGCAACCAGTCACAGAGGCGTACCGTGTATGTTTCATTTCATTGGTTAAAAAAATGTAGTCTCTTGCTGTTTTGGTGACTGGTGAATTAGTAGCCTGTTTTATACCAAAATATTGACTGGCAGGGGACAAACCTGAACTCATGACAAACTGCCTGCATTATTAAATTCTTTCATATCCCCTGTCTGCGTGGTCCTCTAAAGTCTGCTGATATGCACTTAAGATCAACAGTAACATGAACAGAACCTGACCATGATGTACAATATCCACATAAAAATTGGGACGAGTTTGATGACATTTACCTGCCAAACTGTATGACCAATAATCAAATGACATTTCCAACACATGACTTGTGTTTACAGTTTATGGACTGTTTGACTTTTGCCTGTGTAAATGACAAGTTGGGAAATTGAAACAATCTACAACACAATTTCCAAAGTAGTTGTACTGAGTAAAACATCAATAAAAACAGAATGCAATGATTTCTAAACAACGTTTTCAACCTATATTGAATTGCATATGGTGCAAAGACAAGATATTTAATATTTAAAACTGATAAACTGTTTTGTAAATGTCCGATTATTGTAAATTTGATACGTGCAACATGTTTCAAGCCACACTGTTGTAATTCCTGCAGAATGTGGCTTGTCTCTTACTGAAATAAGTGGGGATGTGTTTGGAAAAGGCCGCCTGGATGACAGCATATGTTTCTCCAAAACCTGTATGTACCTTTCAGCATTAATTGGGCCTGCACAAATGTGCTAGTTACCCATGATTTTATGGACACTAATAACCCCATACCAACACAGATCCTGGCTTTTGAGCATTGGCAACAATCTGGATGGCCCTTTTCCTCTTTTGCACAGCAGACATGACATCCTTGATTTCCAAAACCACAGCACACTTTTCCATTTTGCATCAATCCATCTTAGATGAACTCAGACCCACAGAAGTCAGGCAACAAATTCAGTGTATATTTACAAAAAACAAATCTGGTTTTATTTATGTTTCACTCAACATCCCAGCTTTTTTGGGATTGGGGTTGTATCATCCTCGGTACGATTCAGGGACTGGATGTTTATGTGTGAGCCTGCTCTAAATGGTTTTCATTGCAGTAAAAAAGTTGAGGAAACAGGGACACAATTGATGTGAATCATCTTTAAGACATCCTGGCAGTTAACTGAGGTGGTGAGCCAAAGGGTGAAACAGCATGTGATTGGTTGCAACAACTTCAGGCCATAAAATGTGATCTTGTTTGAGCAGTTGTATGGCTTTAATTCCATTGCCCTGAACACTAGTTGATAAATTGAGCTGGTTCCCTTAGAGACAAGTGGCAGTAAAAAAGAGGATTTCTAATGTTTTCATGGCAAAAGGAGGCCCGCCTGTGAGAGCCTCGAAATAAAAACAACCCTCCCTTTGTTGATATCAATTACCAGGTGACTGTTAATCAATTGCAGTGACGGCATAATGATTTGTTGTCAGATGTTTGAGGAATGAGCAATGGCGATCTGAGTTGATTTTCTCCCTTTCTCCTTTTCTTTCTTTTTTCCTTTTTGGGTTCCGGTTGACATTTCCCTCTCAAGACAAAGACATAGTGAGGTAAACAGTCTCCTTTTGGGTTGGTTTCATCTCCATTCGGATCCCCCTGTTGTTGGGCAACTCTTTTCTTTTTAAGTAACAGAGGAGAAGCTGATTGTTCTTTTGCTCTGTAATTTTCTACTGATGGGCTCTGCCAGCTCCGTCTGCGGCCACAAAAGCCAGCTTGACAACTCGACAATTACCGCCACTCAATCGGGATAGAAATGCCGCTGCTGGTGCTTGTTGTTGTTGTTGCATTGCTTTTCCAGCCTTCCAAATCGCACAGTATTAAATGCTTCATAGTGGATGCAGATCCAGATGCAATTCAGCATACTTTTTCTAAAAATTGCCTTACGCTGCTATGATTGATTGGTTCATCGAGGCACAATAATCACTGGGATGAAAGGCAGCTCAGAAATGCCTCTTTTTAGAATGGAACAAAAACCTGAAGTTGGAAAAATCTACTGATGCTGATATGTTTACTGAGTGCTTTCCTTAATTTCCCATTCCCTGGTACACATTTAAAGAGCCTTATTTTATGGTTAGTTAGTTTTGATTAAGAAGTAATGGGGCTTTCAAACATTGTCTTGTGATAAGGTAAAAAACAGTTGATCAGGATACTTCCACAAATATTACGTGTGTTAGTAAAATATAGGGTTGGTACTGATGGGAACTCAGTACTTTTAATGGTACTACTGAGTATCAATTCATGTTAAATCAATTTCCGTACCTAGGAGACATCTGAGTGAGAGAGTAATTCAGAGTATAGAGAGAAAGAGAGAGAGTGGCATCACCCCGACAGTTTGTTTAAGTCACAAACCGGGCAATAGTCAGCCGAAAGCAGTTGCAAGTATGATTAAATTTTCAAAAACGTGGACAACACTTATTTGTAATATTTGTAATGTAAAATGCAAACACAAAATAAAAGCTAAGCTAACCTAAAGCTAAGTGCACTGTTTTTCACAGCCTCGAAGCCAAGTCCCCCCTAGCAGCAGCAATTAATGTCTCAAACAGTTTACCTTCACCCTCCATGGACAACGAAACCTTAAGTGAGGCGTGGACAACTTCATTTACATCTTGTTTGATGTTGGCTTAGCATTTTTACTAGCGTTAGCCACTGGTTGCGTCCAGCATTCCTTACCAACATGCTTTTTAGCACACTACAACAGTGGGTGAGATTTATAACTATGTCCGAAACCTTAGTATGAAACCAATATTAGTGAATTTTTGTGATTTTTTTGTTTGCAAGCACTGTGGCAGTAACAACAAAATAAAAGTTGAAGAGTGCAGCGTTTTTCACAGACTGAAAGCCAAGTCCACTGCAGCAGCCGCAGCTAACATTAACATGTCTGCAGCCAGTGTCTAAAAGTGTAACTTTACCACCTCCGCACAACAATCAAGTTTGTTTGATAAGTTATTGTTGGAGATAACTGGGCTTAGTTCACTTGGTTGACCCAGCATTTTTTTTTTTACAAGCGTTAGCCCACACTGAGCCACTGACTGTGCCTGAAATTTCTTACCAGCATGATATTTAGACGTTGGCTTAGCATTGTTACAGGGCAACATGTCTAACCAAACACAAAATACAGTGAATTTAAAAGCAAAAGAGTGCAATGTTTTTCATAGCCTGAAACCAAATCACCCCAGCAGCAGCAAACGTGAGCATGCCTGCAGCTAGCATCTGAACAATGCAACTCAACCCTCCATGCACAACAAACCTTGAAGTAAGGCATCAATAACTGTATCAACATTTCCAGGTGATTTATTTCCTAGTTGAATAAGTTGTTGTTGGAAATAACTGGGCCTTTTTTGCTGTGTTGGTTGGCTTAGCACTTTGTTGGCCACTCTGTTTTGTTTTGGGTTTTTTTGTTTGTTTGTTTTTTTTAAAGAACAGAAATTACATTTTTGTTATAACAGAAAGAGTAACGTACCAAAATAAGGTGTCGTCAGGTACTAGTACCGACTTCCAGGTAGAATGGTCAAAATAAATAACGTTTAAACTGAGAAGTTTGGACTTATTTTTTTACAACAGAAATTACAGGGTTTTTTTTTTATTACAGAGAGAGTTAAGCACTGAACAAGGTACAGTTGGGTACCTGTGCTGAATTCCAAGTAAAATGTTTGAAATAAATAACAGTGTTTAAACTGAGAAGTTTGGTCTTAGTTTTTACTACAGAAATTACATTCTGTCATTACAGACAGGGTAAAGCACTGAACAAAGACACCATCAGGTACTGGTACCAAATTCCAGGTACTGGTATCAGTTGTATCAGATACAGATATGAATGGAACCCAAACCGTGTAAGAGAGCTTCTCTGTCACGGCTAAATGAACAATTTGGCAGTCATTATCATTCCAAAACACACATGTATTACTTTTGAAAGTGCTGTACCAGTGGTTCCCCATGATAGACCTCAAGTTTGACTGGTCCTCCTCCCTCGCACTACTCCATTATGCTGCTGTCTCCAGAGCAGGAGCATAGTTCTATTTGGAGCCCGGCAAAGCTCTCTGCTAATGCCCCCAGGGATGCAGCATCATATCTGGCCAGGAGCGATGCAGAGACGTCTAGTGGTGGAGGCTTTGTGGCTTGCCTTTTACCAGCACATCTGGCTCCAGAAGATTAGTGTGCTACTGGACCCCAGGAAAATACACATCACGTGTACTTAAAGGAACACAAAAACAACAAGCCTTGCAAATGCTTTCCGGAGCGGTTTGCCTGGGAAGAAATAAAGCCCTGCCATAAACAGATTTGAGTATGTCCCATAAAATGAATGCAAATATAAATGTAAATATGCAGAAATTAGATTTTTTCGAGAACAGGGAGTTAATCATGTGGAAGTTGCTTTTAAAACATGCCATCAGTCGCCTGGGGTTCCTCTATCGTCTCACTTGCCCTCTAATGTCTCTCAGCACTTTAGGCTTTTAATGTTTGTCTTTGAAAAATGCTCGTCTGACCAGCACATCCATTTTTCCTTTCCTCCTTAATGACAATTGTGTATTTATCTGTCCCCGGTTTGCTGCGGCGTTAGTAAATAATACACTTCAGAATGATGAACAATCCATCGTTGGACATGTTACGGCAGCCTCGTAATGAACTGAAGTCATTTGTGTGGCAGTAATTACACACTCCTCTGATTAAAGATGGCTGTGCTGGATAGTATTTGGGTAATTATTCCCTTTTGCTCGATGTGATAAGCTCATAATGTCCAGTCAGGGGGGGTTGTGAGGATGGGAAGGAAGTTAATGACATGCTAAGGCTGGTTGGAGTGAATATCCAGTCGCTTTTCCTCAATCACTCACTCCCTTGGCCTCTGTCGCCCCTGCAGCACGAGTGACTATCTTTATGTGTAGTGTCCCAGCATGTCGGCACTAGCCAGGCTAAAGTAATTGCTACCCAAATGGCCTGGTTGCACTGAGCCCTCGTTATATGAATGCTAATGACAGCTAGCCTTAGCTCTTTGGGGTTAACGCTAACACGTGACTACCCCACCAACAATGCTAATTAAAGTCCTTTTTTTTTTTCGCTCTTCTTCCTCTAATTCCATGCTCCATGGTTGACCTAATCCCTCTCCTTATCCCTACTTGCTGTTTGTAATTAAGACTTGCCTCCCTCATCTCTCTATTTAGCCACTCTGTCAGCTCTGCCAAGGGCCTGCCTCTCCTCCAGCAGTGCATACCTTGATCTTCCCTCCAGAGTGGCATCCTCTCATCTCACCAGAGGTTATATTTTCCTTGGCCAAGTCCCACCACCTCGCAACTACCTTCATTCATCATGCACATGCACAAAAAATATGCATTTGGTACAACAGTGTGACCCCAAAAGACATAGCAGAGGCACAGGGGAGTTGGGAGCTTGTGCTTTTAGTGATCACTTAGATTCATTTCAAATTTTTCTGGCATTAAAGGGATAGTTTGGATTATATGATGTGGGATTTTATGAGGTAGATAGTCAGTGTATTAGCTGCCATAGATGCTGGTCAGCATGCCCCCTTTTTGGAGAAGCAGAGAGGAGGACCAGCACAGATGCTAAACAATGAATTGGTGTGGACAGGTACAGCAACAGTAGCTATTTTAGCCAATTAAAAAAGGCCCTTAAAGTGTATGCTGTGTTATATGGATCTTTTCATTGTATTACTTTGGCATCAGACAGACTTTTCTGTCAGAAAACCTCCACTATATGAGCCAAATATTGCTCTGTCAAAATCAACCAAACTCCATAGTTAAAATAAGCAATTTTACCTCACAGAAGATGTGAGCTGCTGGCCTACCACTGCTTTGGTGATTAGATTAATTGTGTTATTGTGTATCTTTGGTGTTTTAAAAGGATAATTTGGATTAACCGAGTCACACGATAACACAGAAAACAGAATGAGGCTGCAACTCCTGTGTTCTGAGAAGTAAAAATACTGATTTCACCTGTGGAGTTTGGATGTTTTGGAGTGAGTGATATTTGACTTATATAATGGTGATTTCCCATCAGAAAAGGCTGTCAGACAGCAAAATACAAAGGTGAAAATGTTGTTAATATAGTGTACACTTAAATTGATATTGATTTTTCTTTTTAGGTGGATCTTTTTTCAGCGGCTAAAATACCATGTGTTGCTGACCCTGACTACTAGGGTTGCCTCAAGGAATTGGGCTACTTTTGAAATATTGCCTTGGGATGATTTTTTCTTTTTTTTTTTTCTTTTTTTTTTTTTTTTTGGCCACTGGTTGTGTGGACCCAGCTTGCTCACCAATTACATTAATAGTATCTATAAATGCACATTCACATTTTAAGTGAAATAATTTATTGACCTAAATCCTACCAAATTGACTCTAGATAGGCGCGTACACACACAGACACTTGCAGAGCTCATTGCTTAGCTTCAGTGCTGGTACTGGTCTGTGCTTCTCCAAACTAGGGGCGTGCCGTTGGCGATCTACTGTAGCTTACACACTGACTATGAATAAGTACCTCATGCAACCCCACATCAAATAATCCAAACTATCCCTTTAAGCAGTCTAAGGGCTGAGCAGAGCTAGCATGTTACCTGTCTTACCCGCTTCAATGTTCACCCCAATGCTCTGAAAGCACCAGGTAGCAGCCCCTTGCCTGCCGTAGAGGTCATTGTGTTGTTGTTAGTGTGCGCTGTGTCAAGCACGTGTTTGTCATCTCCACGCTCCGTATGGTGGTTGAGCTCAGGGTTAGCATGTTGACAATGAAGAATCTTAGTCAGCCAGGCGCGAAATGAGAGAAAGAAGGTAACCGCTGTTCCCCCAACCGCCCAACAGCTCTTGCCTCACAAACCCCATAGACCTAACATTTTCTAAACCCTCTGCCACAGAAGGGGAGAAAAGCTGTGGGACAGTGGACTCCCCCCAAGGCAACATGTCCAGTGATATAATGAGTTGCACAGAATTAGAGTGAGGTTAACGTGAGGTGCTTAACCCCCGCTCCCTTAGTGTGACCATCTTATGCCTCAACAGAAAACCCTACTGTAGGTGCTGCATTGGAATGTCCACCTCCAGACCCCTGCCACAGATAACTAGATGCTCAAGATTAGTGTTGCATTGTATTAAATGCACATTGTTTTAAAGGCATAGTTTGGATTATCTGAAGTGGGACTGTATGAGTTACTTAACCATAGTCAGTGAATTAGTTGCAGTAGATGGCAGTCAACACGCCCCCAGTTTGGAGCAGAGAGGAGTAGCTAATGGAAGCTAAGCAATGAACAGTGCTGGGTGGGGTCAGTTGCAAAATGCATTTTAGCCACTTGAAAAAAGATCCAACTAAAAAAATCAATATCAGTATTTGCTATGTTTAGAATATTTTTATATTTTCATCACTTTACTTTGCCGTCAGAAAGCCCTCTCTTATATAAAACCACCGTTATACAAGCCAGAAGTCACTTTCTCCAAACCAACTAAACTCCATGGGTGAAATCAGTAATTTTACCTTGCAGAACACAGGAGTTGCTTGCCGACCACTGCCTTCATCTGTTAGTCAGTGTATGTTACTGACTTACTCAGACATCTGTGAATCCCAACTATCCTTTAAGGCACAGAAGTCATACAATAACACAAACAAAGTAACAGATCAGGGCAGCATTAGACCAGCAACTCTTACTGCAAGTTAAAAGTTGTGATTTTGCCAATGAAGTTTGGTTGAGATGAGTGATACTTGGCTTATATAATGGCAGTTTCTCATTGGAAAAGGCTGTCTGACAGCAAGGTAAAGTGGTGAAAATATTCTAAATATAGCATACACTTAAACTGATAATGATTCTTTTATCTGGACATTTTTTAAATGGCTAAAATACCCTTCCCAGCTGACCCTCTCCACAGCAGTCCATTGCTTGGGCATGCCAAACAGCATCTGTTGTAGCTAATACACTGATTTTCTAATTACTTTATACAACCCTACATGTCCTACTGGACATGATGAACCTTTTGTTCATAATTGACTGTTAAATGCAGCAGTTGTTTTGCGTATTGGAATGCTGCACTGAGGAAATTGTTTGTCTCTGGCTTATGAAGTTGTGCTCAGCGCTTTACCTGCACAGTCGAGGCCTGTACCAAAGCCTCTGAAACACACAGAACAAGTTCAAATGCAGCTTCATATGGTTGCCCTTTAAGACTTGGAACAGTGACAACCTGCGCTGTTTTAACTCAAAAAACAAACTACAAAGTAAAAATAAAAAAAGCCAGAGTAAAGACCGAGACAGAGACAGAATCCTGCCAACAGACCAGAGCCCAATGCCCACAGAGGGGTGCTGTGGGGCGCCATCTCAGACAGAGAGCGGCACAGGGAAAAGCAGAAGAAAGCAAAGCGAATGGGCAGTGAGAGGTGGCCCCGGTTTATCGGCTGCGGCAGGCTTGGCGCAGCTTCCCAACGCTCTGGGGGAGCCCAGTGCTACCGTTTTAATGAATGTAAACGAGGACGGAGGGGACTTCCGTTAATGCTTAGCAGCGCTTCGGAAGATGCCAGGAACAGGGGCTCCACAAGCCATGGCGGACCTGGCAGCGGCCGTGGCACATGCCCAGGAGAGAGGCGCCAGGAGCCGTTTGTTTGACAAGGCCCAGAGATGGAGCTCATGCTAAGAACAGAGGGGCTTTGTAGTCAGGGCCAGATATGCTGGAGCACAGGCGGGCACATGCACTCACACATATGGAGAGAAACGCAAACACACATTTGTTACACACGTTTGATAGACTCACAGTCCAGATAATACACACTTTTTTGTGTCTTTGTGCATTCTCACACAAGCACGTATGCTCTGTTTTTCTATAAACAAGAGTTGCATGAAATCCCCCATCTACACTCTTAGAAATGAGAGCTCCACAATGGTCTTCCTGAAGGGCTGAAGTTCTGGCCACAACTAGTTGTTTCTAAAAAATCCTTTGTCAAGGGTTCTTTGTAAGACTAAAGGTTCCATGACGAACCCTTTTCATCCAAAGAACCCCTCAAAGATTTCAACAATCCTTGAAGAGCTCTTTTGTCAAGTATTCTTTATACCATGTGCGTTCTAGATCAGAGGTTTGTGTCACTGCATCTGAACATTATCCTCCTAACATGTTTGTCTGTCTAATGATGGGTCTTGATTGGTGTGAGGATACTGAAACCTAACTGGTCACTGAAATTACACATTTTAATTGGACTTTTTTTTTTTATTTCTGTGAATTCCTTTGCACATTTGGATTTAAAATGAACTTGTTTTGTAAATGACCAAAAATCCAAGTGAAATTCTTTTTTTTTTTCACCCTGTTGTAATTTTGTACATACATACACAGGCCCGAAATACACACTCATGCATAAACAGGACCTATAGACATGCATCTGAGAGGGGTGTCAGAGCAAGGGGGCTGAACACATACATATAGTCAGGCGCCCCGAGCAGTTAGGGGTTCGGTGCCTTGCTCAAGGGCACCTCGGCAGTGCCCAGGAGGTGAACTGGCACCTCTCCAGCTGCCAGTCCACGCTCCCTACTTTGGTCCGTGTGGGACTTGAACTGGCAACCCTTTGGTTCCCAAGCCAAGTCCTCACCCTTGAATAAATAAAAAGTTCCTGGTAGAACCCCCTGAGTGCACTCTAGATAAAACCCTTAGAATACATAAAAAGGTTCTCAGTAGAACCCCCTGAGTGGGTTCTTGTTAGCACCCTCAAAGGTGGAAGGGTTGAACCCACAGCAAGGGTTCTGGGTGGTACCGTTACAACACAGAAGGGTTCTCTGTAAAACCTGTCATAGGGGGTACTGGGTGAAACCTCACAGATGGTTTTAGGTATAACCCTTAATATTGGGTTCTAGGTAGAACTCTGAAAGGGTTCTACAGGAACCAAAAAGAATTGTTATGGGGACAAGACGAAGAAGGCTTTATGGTTCTAGTTAGCATCTTTATTCCTAAGAGTGTACTTATATGCAGTCATATCACATGCCTACACCAATAGAAAAAAACAATAAACTCCACAGACAAGCATACTCTTCTTGCACAAGCTGTTGATCCCTCTCCGTGCATGCACAAACACGCAGACGCACACAAACCTCTCCAGGCTGTGGTCATTTTCCTGTCATGATTTAAACAGTTGTTCCAAGGCCTCTTCCAGCCACCCATCCACTGCCGCTCCCCCAGCACCTTCCCCCCCGTTCTTCTTCTTCTCCCCTCTCTCTCATCTCGCCCAGAATGAAAGTGACATTTTTGAGCCTGCATCCCTCAACTCGCACTCCGCCGCGCTTTCGGCTTGACAGCGGCACATTCAAGGCAGTGTCAGGCTGAAATTATACTGTCTGTGAAGCTCAGTAACGAGGCAAGGCATACACACGCACGCCGAAGAACAAGCACACCCCGGAGCTGTGAGAGTCAACCTTCGCCTTTGAAGAGTGATGAGGAGTAGTGGGAAGAATCAAGTGGATGAATGAAAAGGGTGTTTGTTTTTATGCCTCAGTTTATGGAGTCTGTTTCATCTGATATTTGAAGATTGCAGGTTCAATACGAACGCGAGCAGTCTTTTAATTTACTACAAGTGCAATTTCCCTTTAGTGGGAACACTTTGATTAAACCAAAAGATGGGTATGTGATTTTGATACTGTGTCACACAAACATAGCAATCATTTCAAAGGCAAAAACAGGTGTACTAAGTGCTTGTGTGCTTGTCTCCCAGAGAACAGCTCTGCTAACTATGTAAATGAGCCAGCGGATGACATCACAGTTAGCAAAAGGTCAAAATACTCCACTGAGCCTCCAGCTTCACATCACTGACAGCTGACACCGAGACGACCCTCCAACAGCAGGAGCACTGTCAGTGTGGTGGCTGCGTGTTGCCGACTGTCACTCTCAGCCGTGGCACTGTTGCTCGTGCAACTGGGATATGTTGTCAAAGGTTGTGTTCATAACTCAGACTACCCGCTTGACCTCAATTTGATTAGGGACAGTTTAGAATATCTAAAGATGATGATGGTGATATTACCATAATGAATAAAAATGTTCTGACTGCGGCATTTGCAAATGAAAAAAAAGACAATCTGCAAAGGATCTGGAAGGAAAATATCCGTCCATTTTCTTCCACTTATCCGAGGTCGGGTCGCGGTGGCAGCAGGCTAAGCAGGGTATACTCAGCAAAAATATACACACAGCATTTTTGTTTTCCCTCCCATGTTTTATGAGTTGAAGTAAAAGACCTCTATGCACACAGAAGTTTCATTTCTCTCACGGTGTTAGTGAGAACTTCCCTTTTGCTAAGGGTTGCCTTGGACTGGTCACAACAAAAGCTACTCTGAAATAGCTTAATCTTAAAAAACACATAGGGCTACAGATACCATTTTTAACCAGGAGGGCAAAGTCATGACCCACTCTACTCTGCCTCTGGTTCGCTAGTTGCCTTCATGGATTAGGTTTAGGCACGAGGACTAAATGGTTAGGGTATAAATACCAGGGTTAGCCAATCAGATAGGGTGACAGATACCATTTTTCCCAGGAGGGCAAGTCATGACCTGCTCTACTCTTCCCTACTCTGAATGGCTTACCCTGATCATCTAACCCTAACCAATTACTCCTCATGCCTAAACAAAACCAACTCAACAAATGAAAGCAAACCCAACCAGCAAAGGCAAAATGTACTTGCCAATCTGAGGTAGAGCAGGGCAGGTCAGTCCAAGGCACACCTGTCCAATAATCATGCAGTTTAATAAGCATCTCTATATGCCACACCTGTCAGGTGGATGGATTATATTGGAAAAAGAGAAGTGCTCACTGACAGAGATTTTAACAAATTTGTGAACAAAATTTGAGGGAAATAAAACTTTTGTGAGCATAGAAGAAATCTGATTTTTTTTACTTCAACTCATGAAAAATGAGAGCAAAAACAAGTGTTGTATTTATTTTTGTTGAGTGTAAAAAAAGGGAAAGTAGGACTCCTCTCTCTCTCTCATGGCAGGGTAGCAGTATCATCCGAAGGAGGTGTTGTGTATGTGGCTCTTCCTTATCTGGCAGTGAATGTGCTGTTGAGTCATTCCCTTCTACTCTGACTCAAATCATGTGCTACATACTGCAGGCTAACCTTAATGGAAGATTCTTACCCAATCCTCTGCCCATGACGAGCGCTCTCCCCAGCCAAACTGCAACTGCTACTGACACAACTCGTGACACAGCCCAGGAGGGAGCCAAATGTAGGCACAAGGAGAGGAGGGGGCCAGTGGATGCCATGTCTTTAGCCTTCTAAAAAAAAAAATAAAAAAAAAATGAGTGGCGTATTTCTGCCACCATGGAAACGTACCTTGTGACAGTACCTGCCCCCCCTTGCAATAAGCTGCCCCAGCCATGACCTGCAGCATTCCATGTCAAGCCTGATGCGGCATGGGGGGGTGGGGGGCGCAAGTTAGATTAGATGACGACGGAGAGAGACAGGAACATGAGAGAGATTACGCACCATGGGATGAAGCTAGAGTTACAGTCAGCTAGGTCGGGGGTTAGGGGGTCTGTGATGGTGGCGAGCTTGGGAAAGTGAGCTACACTAGGACTTCCAGAGATAAAGTCTCATGTGTGGAGGAAAATTGGGGGGACACTTGAGTCTAAAGTTTCCATGGATGAATCAGCCAGCTGGTGTAAAGGACATGTTAATGTTCAACACTGAAATCTGCACAGTGTTAAAACTGTTACCAGGGCCATTACCTCAGCGGAATCAATTATGTTGCTGTGCAGGTTTAAATATAACAAGGGTTGGCAAGACTCAACAACCTGTGCAGGTGCCTGCTTGCTCCATGTGAGTTCTCTGACAGTCACAACAAAGTTTTAAGAAAATCTAAGCCACTATTGCCATTTTTTTTAATGGAGTGTCTATTTGCACCTGCCAGAGAATAGCTATGCAGTTGCTTTTTGGCACCAAATCCCTTTAGTTTAACATATTCAGTCACAGTTTGGTTTAAGAAACGAACCCCCTTGGTTTGATTTAGGGAGCAAAATTAACTCAGTTTGGTTTAGGGAGCAAAACTACTTGGATAGGTTTAGGGAAAAGATCATAGTTTGTCTACATAAACCTGAGTGTAAATGGCCACATTGGCTATTCCATAATGGGTGCAAATAGCTTCTGCCTTTTTAAGTGTCTTTGTAACCAGGCTGAAGTTTGATTGCATTGATGTGGTGCTTTACTACAAAACTAAAAATATATCTGGTTTTTAAAATATATTTGTTTTGCTGCATTTGCACTTGGCTATTCAATCAGCTGAAGACTCATGAACTGGCAAAGTGTAAATGATGTCTATGATGTATGTGCCCCCATTCAGAGCCTCCTCTGGAAACATCTTCAGGCTCTTCTTTCCAGAGAGCGGATGGAGTTTCAGTCCCATGACTGAGCTGTTAGTGTGGAATTGGAAAGCCAGCTAACACTGGTTGAGTCTCTTCCAACTGCCACCCCTACCTCACTCGCACATTTGCCTTTGTGGGGGGGTGGGTATCAGTTCCTGCTCTGCTCTACATGTAGGCACGCAACGTCGGCCCTCCATCCCTCCCCCTCACACAAACACACATAGGCACACGTCACCCCTGTCTGCTTTCTAATGATATGTCCTACTCTGCCCCTGCAAAGCGAGACCATGAATGGGCAGGAAAAGTGGGGCCCCACAGAAGAGTGTTCGCCCCATGACATATTCGGCAGGCGGAAACCTGAATGGGGCAGTGGCCAAGGGCTTAAACTTAAGTAGAAGAAAGAATATATTATATATTAAAGGGATGGTTTGGACAATTTAATGCAGGGATTTTGTGATTTTTTTTTTTGTTGTTGTTGTTGAGTGTGACTTTTGTTCTGAAAGTGTTAGTCCGAATTCACAAAAGTCACACAATGACATCAATAGACTAGCAGATCGAGGCAGTGGTAGACGAGCAACTCCCGTGTCTTGTGACTGATTTAACCCATGGGGTTTGGTTGGTTTGGAGTGTGCGATATTTAGCTTATATAGGGGTGGTTTTCGCATCAGAAAAGTCTGTCTGATGGCAAAGTAAAGTGGTGAAAATATTCTAAATATAGCGTACACTTAAATTAATAATGATTCTTTTAGGTGGACCTTTTTAAGTGGCTAAAATACCTTTTGTTGATAACCCCATTCAAGGCAGTACATTGCTTTGGTGACCCTCTCTCCTACCAACTGAGGTGTGCCATCTTCCTCCAAGTATCAGGTTTCTTGAAAGCAGCCTAGATGCACTGGGAGCATTTCAAATTTACTCAACCAAGAAATATTCTAGCAGTTTTAATTATTCAGCATAACCCTCATGAACCTTCTGTGTCTTTCCGACAATGCTGGGATTGATTGCAACTTTCAAATGCTCATAAGTTAGTGTCAAACTGATGCTCAATGGGAAAGAAATCCAACATGCTCAATCAGTGCGTCCCTGGGATCGACATTGAGATGCAGTGCACTCCATTGTTTTTGACAGAGCGTTCCCTAGTAGCTGCACAAGTCAACAGAGTTAGATCTGGAGAAGATTCAGTGTTAGCGTTGGGGATCTGCCCTTGCCCTTGGTGGACGTGTGTTTAAGACAGGCGGGCAGCTGTTGGCACCGGCTGGAGGAGCTGCTTTAGAGGCAGGGGTCCATCCCGTAAATGGAGCCGTGCGGTTCTGATGGATAAGCACATCAGTTCCCCTCCTGCAGGGTCAAACAAATGGAGGGTAGCACAGAGCCTGTATCACTCATGATGAAGGGAGCAAGGGAGAGGAGGGGTGAAAAGGACTAGGATAAGGAGAAAAATCTTTTTTTTTCTTGTTTTTTAGAAGACATGAGTCATTCACAGAAAGAACAAAATAAGTTTTGGTCACCAAAGACAGAATATGAATGGTTAAATGATTAAAACTTAGAACGACTGTAACAAGAAAGTCATGGAAGACACAAATGTGAATTATTAATCTGAAAATATCTGAACCAGTTCTTAAATGACAGCTTTGGTGTGATCGTCATTTGGCGTGATCAGCACATTAAAATAATAACTACTGCACCACTAAATGTCTCACTGAAAGCCACGATATCCAGAGATTCACTTGTCAATGATCATTGCTTGGATTTTAACAGTGAATCATTGGCACTGCTGAACTTTGGATCCTGTCAGTAAACACTTACACATTAAATACAGGTACAGTATATACACCATATGTAGTATAGTGTAAGAAAACAGATTTTGCACATGCTCCTTAATTTTATTTCACTCGTTAAATATTATCCTATGTTTGACGTTGGGTAAATCTTAATCTAGGGAGGTGAAGTAACATTATAACAGAGAATATGACATGTTAAAGGGGCAGACACTTGTAGATTCCTGGAAAAAAAAAATCTAATTATGCATATCACATCAGTACAGCATGAACTGTCTGCACCAATTACATAAAGACTGCTTCTTACAATATTTATAAGTCTGATAATTCTAAATTATTACTTAAAGATGGCAAATTAAGCTTGTCCATTTATGCTAGAAGAGGAATTTTTGGAAGAGATTTATGATCACACGCATGCATCTTCATTTGTACACTGCAGCCTGTTAGAACTCAGACAACGACTCCAAATCTGAGAAGTCTCTTCGGTGGCTTTGCAGGCAGACATGCAGGACAAAAAGCAGTGTAATGTAGACAATACCAGCCAAAATTAAATAACAGACATGCTATCACCATCAGAAAGAAACTGCCATCCAAAGAGTGGTATGAATTGGTGTTTTGAAATGGTGTGTGTAAATGGCTGTAACACCATTAGGGTCAGCAGCTCAGTAGTGATCAGCTTGTTGTTATGACTGCGATAAGAGTCACTAAGTAGGCTTATAGTCTGTCTGTATAGTATGCTGTATCTTTTATTACTTGCAACTTTTCTGGTTTAGAAATTCCACTTACATTGTGCCCAATATCACAAATTACCACCCTGTCAGTATAAATCAATATAAATTATATTCCAGTTATATTCCAAAAACATTTGTTATAAAAATGTTAATTGATTAAACATTTCTGCCGTCGGACTCTTTTTTTGGATTACTGTTGTGCACAAATGTTCCTGTGCTGCACATTCCTGCACAAAACTGTACAGCTATCTAATGTAAGCATTTTGTATATATTTTTATTTTTCTATTTTCTATTTTTGTATCTCAAGAGCGTAGGTTTTGTTTCAACATTAGGTGGGACATACATTAAGTGTCCACAATGAAACCACAATGATGCCTCTTGACTATGATGCAGCACTTGCTTTTATCCGTCTGTCTTATCTGGTTTTCTTTCTGCAGTTTTATATTTCAGAAATAATCTGAGGGAACCTTTCATATCAAGCAGGTCTAGACTGTATTGTAATATTAATTACAGAGATTCAATAGTTCTCACCAAGAGCAAGCACTG
The DNA here is from genome assembly GCA_034769285.1 of Lutjanus argentimaculatus. NCBI lineage: Eukaryota > Metazoa > Chordata > Actinopteri > Lutjaniformes > Lutjanidae > Lutjanus > Lutjanus argentimaculatus. The sequence goes on along the minus strand of JAWZSL010000018.1, from coordinate 8,897,176 downwards.
AGGCGACAGTGGTGAGGAAAAACTTACTTTTAACAGGCAGACTTGAGACCCTGAGCATAACCAGTCCCTATGACGGGCAGCCATCCGCCGCGACTGGTTTGACTGAAAGAAACTCACAAAAACAGATTATAACTGAGCAGTTTAATATGTATTCAAATTACATTTGAATTTCAGTGAGGATGTTTAGATACCCAGCATCGTCTGTGATTTTAGTGTGGCGGGTTCAGTCAGTAGTGCTCTCCCTGTGCTGACAGTGAGATGCTGATGAAGAGAAGACATCCTTCCCCTCCTGCCCCATCCCCCACTCTCCTGCCTCATTTAGCCCTCCATTTCTCCATCCCCATATTCTAACCAGCCAGTAATTCATGTTGCATCATCGGGCCCCTGTCTATATAAATCAAGAGCCCCATTTATGAAACATATCTTTTTGATAAGGCTGCCTCTTCATCAAGGTCTTTTGACGCTCCGTTACTAACCATATTGATTCGTCCTCAGATTATTTTCGGCCACATGGGCGTTTCTATTTTTTTCCCCCTCCTTTTTTTTTTTATAGAAAGCATGACAGAAATGGATCTATGGTAATCATATTCCATCTGTGACACCACGCTCAGTCCATTACTATACACTATCCTTGCCTAACCCTGAGAATTTCTGCCTCTCCCTCCCTGTCTCTCCGATCGTACCTTAATTGTGCTGTTAGGGAAGCAGAATCTAATTCCGAAAAAAGCATCTACACGCTTACCCTCCCTACTATCTCCCTTTCCATTCTCCAGCTCACACACACATGCGCGCACACACACACACACACACACACAAACTTTGGTCGACGGCAACTCCTAGAAAGCAAACAGGCCTTTGGCTGGAGGAGCCAGATAGGAGCTGGTTGGCTCCCACCAATCCTTTATCTGAGCCAGCGCTGCACATCAATAACACAAACACCACCACCTCCCCTATTCCTCCTCCTCCTTCCCCTTCCTCCATCCTCTGTCACCAAACACCATCCCCTCCTCCTCATCCTCCTCCTCCTCCCTTCCCTCCAGCTTGTACTCCTCCACTTTTAATCTTTCAAAACAAAACGGCAAAGCCCCCTAAGAGAAACCGCATCAAGCTGAGAAAGTGATAAAGCAGTTATTTTTTTCTTATTTGTAAGAGGTGCGGTCGGGGCTGCTGGAATTATTTCCACATTTCAGTGCAGCTTTTTTTAGGTTACCTTCCTGGGCTTATGCTAATAACCTGTTGATCTGTGCTTCTGCTCTGTGTGGCTCCTGTCAACTCCCAACTCCACGGCACAGAACTGGGCAGACAGGCATAAACAAGCAGCACGAACATCAGTCACGCAAATCCGTTTTAAATGCCATCGTGTTACTCAGGCGAGTGCTTTTGTTGTGCCGTGTGATTCTCACTTTGATTGTACTTTTTTTTGTGTCCAGTGCTGCCTTTTTATGATGATGAAGAATGTGGTCCTGTTTCATCCTTCAAAATGGAAGAGCGATAACAGCACGCATTCGCCCTGAAATCATCTGGATGCAGCTCTAATTGCATTCAGGTTGTTTGATCTCCGTGCTCTGTATCCAGTGAAACTCTTGTTACATGCTAGATAGCAACAATGTGAGGATTTTGCGTGCACACATACACAAACACAACTAATCCTTGTTTGTCTCTGTATGTTTCTTTATCCACACTTATTGGGCTCCTGTTAAGAGTTTTCACAAACAAAACTGGCATCTTGCTGGCTCTTAGATAGAAACACATTTGAGTTGCACTTTATTTGACAGTACACTAACAAGACGTAACAAGTTGTACTTTGTATCAGATCAGATTAGACAAAAACTAGAAACAATATGTTCTTGCACCCCTATAGCTGGTCCCATACAATTGGCAGAGTAGCCAAGACCAGTGCCAAGTTCACTTGTAATGTATTCCTAATCAGCCTCTAATACAGGTCTAAAAACAGTGGGAAATAATGCACTTTACTTTACAGTACAATCCTGTTGTAATGTGTCTTTTATTACCCTCAAATAAAGTCTAATAAGGGTCTAACAGTGGGAAAAAATACTCTTTAGTTTACAGTACAGTTGTCTTGTAATGTGTCCCTAAGTAGCCTCTAATAAGGGTCTAATTAAGTGACTAATACTGTTTAATAAGAACATATTATTTATTGTCTTCATCTGATTTGATATAAGCAACTTGTTACATCCTATTAGTGTACTGTAAAATATAGTGCGACCCACATTTATACCCTGTGTTTTGGGCTCAGTTAAAGTGATATTTCCTTAAAATGTGCCTGTGCGTGTTCACGTAGCCTTGGGGTGTTTGCCTTAGGGGGGATAAACACTACAAGACTTCCTGCAGACTCCTTGTACTTAGAAAAAGTCATGCCCCAGCCAAATGTACAGCAACTCTCTCAGAAAGCCTCTGAGCAAAAAAAAATGTGTAATTCCATTCAAAATTGCGTTGAATAAATTGAGCATAAAAGAAAGACCCGTGCACTTTATACTAGACCTTAAAAATCAGGCAACCTGCCACTTATGGACACAAGGTCTCGCTCGAACTCTACTGAATCAATAGTGCAGGCAAAATGGCACACTAATCAACATTCCATTATTGCTATTTGCATATTTGATCCAGGATTTGTTCAATGGATTATACATATTACCTGCATGATGTTTAATTGCCTTTTTAATAGACTCTGTGATTAAACAAGGAAGTTGCGGTAGGCTGGTGGAAGAGACGAAATGGGGGGAGAGAAAAAAAACAGAAAAATCTTATTAGAACAAGTTGCTTGCATCTTCCGGAGAAGCGTCTGAAGGTGCTGGAATGAAATAAAGCAGAGATCCGTCTTGTGATAGAAGCGGCAGTGGCTGTTCAAAATTCATTCATTTGCCTGGTATTTGTTTAAGGAGATTGAAGAGGAGGCTGCTTGTTCCAGTCACCGCAGAGTTTTATATCTTATCATGTTTTGACAGATGAGGGGCGTGAGGCACTAGAATGCACACACGTGGAGTATTGTTGCGTTGTGGGTGTGCAGATGAATAGAAGTTTGTCTTAAATGCAAAGTTTTCTGGCAATGATTTGAACAGCGCGGGGGGTGAAGGCACATGCCTGTAGGGTAAATACACATATACTAGTACATAGCCACCTTCAACAGCATTGACATTATTACAAAAATGCATGTTGCCATAACAAATACGCTTGTGTAGCTGTTAAAACCGCTTGCCTGACATTTTTTATCATGCGGTGGGTTGTGTGTGGATGTGTGAGTGACCATGGGGCTGTCCACAGCTAATCTCGCAAACTACCAGACCCTTCAGTCTAAATTGTTTTGTGCACATTTATGACTGTATGCTCAAGGACCTTTCATGATTGTGGTAATTCACAAGTTTTGAAAAACCTTGAAAAAACAATATAAGATCTATATTTTACATATATTACACAAACTGCTGACTCCTCACTCCTCTTAAGCGGCTGGTAGGAGCTGCAAGTAATCAACAATTGCTAGGCTAAAAACAAGTGTAGTCTGCTGCAGGCCACATTTTGGCCCTTGTCCTGGGTCAAAAAAAGGTCCATCCATCATCATCAAACATCCATAATCATTCCGTTTTAGCCTAAAGTGAAGCATCTTCAGATTAATTCCATGTCTGATATGTTATGATCCATTAAAGTTGGGCACAATACAAGTTAAATGGATCCCCGCCATCTTGACTGTACCTTGTTAATGCCGACTACAAAACTAACTTCAACTCTAATTTGGTTTGGTATAAACATGACAAATTGAAAAGGGTAGTGGGTAATGGTTGGAACTCTGTTTACTTACTGGAGGCTATTTAATAAGCTTTATGCCAAAACATTGGCAACATCTGTGTAAATTATTCAGAATTTCAGCTTTTGTGAGTTTCTTCAGAAAGAGTGTAGATTTCTATATATATTAGTGTTTTGAAGCTGCCTGGTTGCTTGTTTAAAATGAATTTTAAAAATGTTCTAATCACAATGTTTAAATTGAGAAGTTTGGACTTACTATCCCATTTATTTGTTTCTTTATTAAGTTTATACAGTTAGATGAGCCTGGGGCGCCTGTTGTACAGCACTCAGGGACCAACTCCAGTTCTAAGGCAGGTACTGACAGGAGAATTGACTTATAAATGTTTTTTGGTGGATGAAACCGGAGTACCCAGAGAAAACCATTGCAGTCACAGGGAAAACTTGCAAACTACGGGGTTTTAAATCCTACTGCTGTACAAAAAAGCTTCATTCAAAACTTTGCAAATCTCAGCTGGTTGCATCTGACAGTTATGGAGGCTTTGCAACACCTGTTGCCTGGTGGAAATCTGCACTCTTCTGAGGGCACTCTTCTAGTTTTCTGTTCTGAACCTTTGATCACAGTGAAGGAACAAGAGGGAAACTGGAAGCGAACAGCTGCCTTCCAAGCATTAAGACAGAAAACCAACACAGGAGGCTAAGCACTGACAGTGGACTCTCTTAACACACAAACAAAGGACCCTGTAATGTTCAGCAGTATTAGTGCCCAGCTTGCAGGTAACCCAAGTGAAGCACTAGAGGTTCAAAGGAGGGGAGCAAGTATGAGAGTGTCTTATAGGTTGGGGCAACAGTGCATTTGAGGTAGTGTATATATGATCACATGTCTTGATATATATGGTAAGCATTCTTTGGTATCAGTGCAGATGAGTTCAGAGTACATTCAGTCTGCTCCTATTCATGAACTGAAATGCCATCATTAACAGCTTAGTCTAAAGGCCAAAGATTCACACGTACATACAGTATAGTCATACTGTACATAGATGAGCACATTAGCGCAGACGTGTACATTTTGCTTGCGTGTTCACACATTGTGATCTATCATGTGGCATTTCCCAACAAGGCAAAGTTAAAAAAGAGTCTCCGTGAGGTCACCCTCTCCTACAGTTAGCGGCCAGTCACCTGCTCTCATTAATAAGGAAATTAATGTTGCATTCCGTTTCAATTAACCTTCCCCGGCTACAGGAGCAGGACTGGGAGGGAGGCCCAGGCACCCACCGAGGTCAAGGTAATTGAATCAGAGGTACAACGATGACAAGGCCAAGGAGTTGTTGCCATGGCGTTGGGGGTAACTGTTAACCCGTCATTAGGGTAGAGGTTGAGACTGCTGTGCGTCAGGTTTTGTTGTTGGCTCTCAGAGATGTGACGGTCATCATCAGTGACATCAGGATTTACTGCTGGTGCCAGTAAATCTGCATAATGTCTGAAGGTAGTTACAATGCTTGCATGAAATGTGAAGCATCACAGAGACGGAATGTACTTTTGTGACTGAAAACATGAACTATGTTCACCGGAAATCAGGTATTTGTAAATCACATAAAAGGTGGAATAGTACCAAATTAGGTGTCAGTATGAGGCATTAGGCCTAACACTAACTTACTGGGCTAACACAGCCCAGTAACCTTGGAATTACGTCTATATGAGGACCTCACCATGTACATCATGTGCACTGTATGTGGTGAGGTATAAGTCAGCATGGTGGATGTGTGTGTAGTGAGTCTGACTTTCATGCAGCTGAACAAAGTTTGCATCCTGTGACAGACCCACAATTAACATTAGTGTTTTTATCAGCAATAAAGCTTGTTTCCACAACGTATTGGACAAAAAAATCAGTGTGTCTAAGCATATTTTGCAGGATGTTGGTTTGCCTAATATTGTTTCATGATGCTGACAGTGACAAACATGATTAAATACCAGCAGTATTAATGTATCAGTCAGATTGGGCAAAATATTTATGTTTGTGCAGTTTTCACAGGACTGTTTTTTTCTAAGGCTTACCTGATCTCATTTTGTTACTGTACGATTTTCCCTCCTTTATCCACCTCTCTGTTTCTCCCTCTCCTCCGATGATGGTTGTCTGCTCCTCGAATGCGCTGCTGAGCATTGGCCAACAGTAAAACACACCTGGGTGTGTCCAACCATCTGATGAATGACCCTGCGGCTGGCGGTCGGATCGATACGGAGAGTGTGTTTGTGCGCGCACGCGCCTGAACATGTTGGGGGGTGTGAGACGAGCAGGCGCATTCTGCTGAGCTGGAAATCCCATTAAATCCCTGCTACCACACACACACACACACACACACACACACACACACACACACAAAACACACACGCTAACACACATTAGTAAACACACCCACTAGCTATCTATGTCTTTACTGACACACAGCAGCCCACACAGAGCACGTTTCACAACTGTGTACCTACACACACAACACCGGCTCTACCTTTGTTGTAAGAGGCCGGCTATAACTCACTGCTCTCCTGTACTGTACCAACTAGAGCGATGCAAAGCTGCGGCTCTCCTCTCACTCCCTTAACACAAGCAGGCAGAACCCTCAGATCTTCTCCTTTTTGTCAGGGAAATGTCAAAATGCCTGTAACGGCGCTACTCAAGCAGCACAATATGTTTGTTTGTATGTGTTGTGGCAAAGTGATATGGATACTATGACTCACGTCTCTGCAGGCGCCCAGCAGGTCTTTTTGGCAACATGGAGCTGTGTGTGTGTATGTGTGTGAGTGTGTGTGTGTGTGTAAGTCTGTGTGTGTTGTGTAAGCAGCCACCTTGCCGCCCTTATGCCTGCACTGAGAGTGTGCAGCATTGGCATTCGAAAAATAATCTCTTTCTATCTGTCTCTGTGTGCTTATCCCCCCCTCACTTGATCCCTCCTTTCCATCCTTGTCTCTCTTTCTGCCTAACACCTTCAATCCACCTGTTTCCCTCCATCCTTCTTTTGTGCGCCGCACTCTTTTGTCGATCTCGCTTCATCTGTCATCTCTCCCCCTCTTTCATTCCTCTCTCCATCCAGGAGCCTCTAGCGTGACATTCTATCTCTGACACATCATGCATGTCCTGCTCCGATGATGCCAGCGCACTGACAGATCAGCCACAATGTGTGTCATGTGGCTGGAGGAGGGGGAGAAGGGGAGGGAGGGGTGGGAGACAGATAGACGGGGAAGATCAACAACTGGCCAGTCGATCCGCAGACAGTTGTGTCCACATTCCCTTTAGTTGTGACTAGAGTATTTTTGAATTTGGATATCATTTACATAAATAAAGATGAATGGATGTGTCCCCACTTCCTCCCACTGAGCAAAAATGAGGCCAAAATACCACAGATGTGAGCACCGCCATCTTGCACTGGTGATAGCATTTGGAGACCAAGTCTTGCCCAGTACACTCTACAGTGTAATGTTCAGGGGACCTACTGCCATCACTTACACTGTAAATGCAAACATTCTCCTTACTTAAATTAAATACTGTTAATTTATATCTGTCTTTTAATTTTACTAGCTTACACTGCTTTTCCAGCACTTTTTGCCTTCATACTTGTATCATTTTATGATATTTACTTGGTTTTTCTGAGTAAACTGATGTCAGTAATGCACAACTTGACACAATGAAATTCTTTTACTTCATTTTCCCTATTAACCTAACTTGTTAGAATTTACAGTGTAATTAAATGCATGGCTGTAAGATGAAACTTGTAATTGATTGATTTTGATATACCATTTAAGTTGCAAACATTGTTTTGTTGACATGAGTTGTGTTAACATAATAATTTTGGTAATTACATCAACTTAATTTTGTGTATAATTTAAATTTCTGCTGTAATTAATTTAGGACTAAACTCAAATTGAGTTTGGTCTCTAAACATACTTAGGACAGTGAAGCAGTCCCTCCAGGAAGGTGTGATGTTCTGAATATTCAACCAATCCCCCTGAATTCTGCACAACCTTGCAGTTTTGTCCAATCACCACATCTTTTCCTCAAATTTGATCAATCATTGTAGCTTTTTTTGCTTGTTTTGTTACGGGTATTGAAAAGAACACAAGAGTTTGTTGTTTTAATGATTTTTGTGAAATACCCCCCAGGTGCACTTCTTCATGAACAAATAAAAGCAAATTTTGTTAGAATGTTTGTAATCCTGAGCCTTTTTGGTCAGGTTATTCAGAACACTCAGAACAGAGTGGGGTTTTATTCTCCCTGGAACAAACTGCCTTTGATTTTAACATTCCTAAAAACAATACAAAATGCATCATAATTTTTCAGAACAGCTGCTGTGAAATCAGGCATTTTTCTTCAACAATCCCCAAAAAGTCTGCAAAATCATGGAGCAACTGGTTTATACTGTGTTAGAAGACCTGAAGAAAATCTAATTGATGAAACTTAATTTTTTAAACTGTTGCCAACTTAAACTAGTTGGAACAACATATTTTTTGTGACGAATCAACTTGAAAACTTGTACTTATGCTACTCTACCAATTATTGAGTAAGTGATAATTAAAAATACCTTTGATTGTAGAGGAAAAGCAAATTCTCCTGAGTCAGTGCAGAGTTTTGGTTGTTTTCTCTTCATCAGAAGTTGTCATAATTCAAAAAGACTGATGCAAACTTTTTTTTTGTTCAGTCTAAACATTTGTTTTTATACTGTAGCAATCACGGTTGGAGCAGCACTTTCAAGTTCTCTGCCATACAGCTAGCCAACTGAAGCATAAGCAGGGCTCAGCTTTCGGTCATGATGTGACGCCCCCTTTTTTATTGAATCATCAAACTAATTACACTTGAACAAACGGCATGATAATAACTACCTAAATATAACAGAAACCATGTTAGAATAAAAATTATTTGACATGTAATTTGACTTTTTAGTTTGGCCCATTTCCTATCTACTAAAATGGAGGGGGCGGGGTTTATGGCCTATACTGCAGCCAGCCACCAGGGGGCAATTAAGGTGTTTTGGCCTCACTTTTGGGAGACTGTCATATCCATCTCTTTATGTGTCATGTGTGATGGATATTGTACAGGTTTTGTGTTTGTGTGCTCTGTCTGCTAATGTGTACTTTCAATGTAAGATTAGAATACTTATATCAGATTGACTATCATGGGAATGGCTGATAAATGGGGAAACATAACATCCGTAGGGAGTTTGGGTGGGACACACAAGACAATAAACATCTCAGCTCAGATAATGGCTCCATATATTTTGGGTTTTTTTTTATTCTTTATTGCCGCCTCTCATTTTCTGTGGTAATCACCCTTGTCACTCCCATCAGTATTTCCATAAGGCTGCACACACATCTATCCCACATAAAAATGCTTCAAAGTAACTCTTCACTAAATCCTACAGGTCTCTAAAAATAGAGGAACGATGCATTCCAGAGCCATACATCTCTTTGACACAAAGACTGTATAACCGTACGCACAACAAAAGACTATACGTTTAAAGGTCCCCTGAGGCTGCAGTGTTCCTCACTCTCCACAGGACAAAGTTGCTGGATGGACCAAACAAAAATTGGCAATGTGGCATGTGTGTGAAGGTGGCATAAGAGGAAAGCAGAGGCTTGTACGAATGCTTTTATATATAGGAGTATTGATCGATTATGAGAAATTGACATTTAGGGTGATAGAAGAGAAAAAGGATACCTCATGCTGTGCTCAAATTGTGAAGCATAAAGGGATGTGGTAAATTTTGATGGCAAGATTTTGAGATATTTCTTGATTTGTGTTGAAATTCTGATGTAATGAAAAATCTTGTGCTCACCAGAAACACAAGGATTAATCTTCAGTCAATCAGGTCTGACTCCACACATTATCATCTGGCTATAGCAGGAAAAAATGCTCTGGCATGTTTGTAGGGGGGCACAGGTTTGTGAGCGGCCGTTCTTGGCACTGTTCAAGCACCTCCTTGCATTTAGAAATCCCAAGACGATCAGTAGGCGGTGAGATCTCTGATGGTCGGGTATCTTTAGACTAGCTTAGAGGTTGTTATTTCCTGTCGTAAGATGGATTTTGCAGACGTTAACATGCAGATACCACACGCTGCCTGAAATAGGCGCCCATTGGCCGGATTTTACCCACAGTTTATATCCAGTGAGTCACACTAATCCTCAGTTTGCTGTGAGCATCTATAGCAAACCTGAAAATAAAAATCTCTCCATTAAGCCATTATACCTTGGAAAGTAATGTGGAAACTTTTTTTGGCCTGATGGTGGCATTTGATGAAATGTCAGGGGTTGACACAATCGCACACTCATCCCAGGGATCATGAATATTCACACAAAATAGTAATCTGATCAGTAATTGTCCAAATACTAGGGATTTCCCCAGTGAGAAGCTTGTTTTTTTAGCTGTGTCATAGTACACATTGTAGTGCAACAGCATGGCAGCTTGGTTACTTTACAAACCAAATCTAAAAATCCCCAAAAACGACAAAACCTACTGTGTTAGGAGCGGAGACGAGTGATAGAAATGGAGCACAGGTGATGCACTGCAGTGGCTGACAGCACACTGTGCAGTGCACTGGTATTTTATACTTCAACTATGAGCAGGAGAAAACACACTTTCTCAGATTGTGTGGAAATATAAAATTTTCATGTCACAGATGATGAAAAAAGGAATTAAAATATGAGTCTTACTGTTAAAACATATTCATGTAGTCTGATATAGAAGCTTAGTGTAACGCTTAGCCGGAAGAAAAAAAGGAATGAAATGTTGAATCTTCATATTGAACAGCCAAATCTGATTCGACTGACAAATTTCTGAGTTGGGTAAAGCCCTATCAAATACAGTAATTATTCTCTGCTGCTAATGGGGCAAACCTTTCTGCCTAAATACAGCAGAAGAGTTGAATATACTGTATTTCTTTGTCACCTTTCTGAGAAGAAAGCATAAAGAACAAAATGAATCATGTTAATTCAAACTATCCAGTTTAAAGGGATGAACCCTGCCTAATGCAATTACTGAGACAGTTTGATCACATCCCGACCCCCAGTCAGCACTTGAAATATTTTAGTCGTGTAAAGTGACTGTACTATCTGTTCAGTCTCTGGTTTCCCTCTATAGTTTTCAATGTTATGCCAGTACATGCTCATGTACATGAAATGCTTAAAAGAATGCATGTACATGCAATATCCTATACCAGCCTGCATGCATAGATAAGTATATGCATAAGGCAAAAAATGATAAATAATGCATTTGTGTTATGCTAGAGCTTATTTATTATGTCATTGGCCGATTGGCTCAGCCTCATCGCTGACCTCTTGATCTGTCACTGGGTCACACTAGCACTTAAATGCCCGTTAGTCAGAGCAATCCTATCAGTTATGTCACGCAAGGACGAGGGGCTTAAGGACTCCCCCCTACTATCCACCTCCCCTCCCTGAACTACCTACCCGTGCTTAGTCTGGTGAATCCCCTGCAGTATTCCCAGGACAGACACAGACACTTCCCCACATCAGCTAACCTGGATGTGGCTAGACCAGCTGTGTTACTGCTATGACACTGCACCTGTGGAGTCCAGCTTGTGGTCTCCTGCTATGCCCCCCTCCTCTTTATTCTTGCCCTTAGGTATCTAGTGTTGTATAACCTAAATTAACTTTGTGGAGCTCCCACTGTAACAGCAGAAATGCTAATGGTCCACATTTCCAGGAAAAAAAGATCAAGCCGTGCCAGGCTTAGAGTGAGCTCTGCTGCCAGGATTCCCTGCCACACTACACTGTATTTTTAAATTATTTGGCCAAATTAAACTATTTTATTTTAGAGTGTAATTTATTTTATACCTGTTGGCATTTTTAATTCTTAAATTGTTATTTATTACTGGATGGATGGGTGGCATTTATTTGTGATGACAGCAGTGCCACATAAAACTGATAAAATCACACGTTGAATACATAAACTGCAAATTTTCAATGTATAGGCTCATATAAACATAATCCATCTAAATCATTACTTATGACCTACTAGAAGTGTGTGTGTGGTGGCTGTATTTGCAGAGACCCTGCCCTCTGCCTACATGTTATCTTTTCATATTTTCAGTCTGTTTGGCAGTGGTGTGTAGCCCTCAGCTAATACAGCGCACAGGTTTTGAGGTCGGAACTCTATAAAAAAACAACGTTTACTTTGCATTCTCCAAGTCTTTCTTCTGCTCTGTGTGTGTGTGAGCTGCAGAAAGAGTTTCACACACCAGCACACACACAGGCAGAGCAGACTAAGGATTCCTTTGGCTGTATTCACAACAAAATCTGGTGTTGTAGAAGTGGAAGTGTGGGGTGTGTTTATTTGTACTTTACAGTGTGACAAAAAATGTTTTATTTCTCTGATTTAATGCTTTGTTGTCACTGATGGCACTCCCTTACTCCATTCACTCTTTATGGGCCTCATTCACTAATGTGTAAAAAAGTTCTTACTGTGCACAAACTTGCTGACTGATTCATGGAAAGTGTGCACCGGCCAACTTTGTTTTTACCAACATGCACATGTTAGTGAATCAGAATCATTCTAGGCTGACAGGCTTTGAACAGATCCTCAAAGCAGCATTTACAGTGTATACAAACGCATATTTATCTTTGCTCTTGTATAGTGAAGTTTGAGTATTTTCGGAGGAATGAGTAGGTGATTAAAGGAATCCAGTGGCATAAGTTGGTTTTGATGGGAACCAGTGCACTGTAGTTACTAGTATGAAACACACACACACACACAAACACACACAAACACACACACACTCACACACACACTGCTATCCTATAACATTACCTGCTGCATGTTGTTGACACAACACTGATGGCAGCGTTGATGCTGATGCCTGCCGAACTGGTGCATTGCTGTTAGGAGGGTGGTTGTCCATGTGCTTGGCTTGTCAATCTTGAGTGATTTTGCGCCTTAACCAGCGACCGTTAATATCATCGTCAGATGATCAAATAGAGACTTGACATTGGCATCAACATATTCCATAGCAGTCTTCATTGTATATTTTCTTATGACAAAAAATACCAAAGAAAATAAGAAAATTCATTTAATTGAATATTTTCCTGCAGTTAATTATAGATTTTATAGTTTATGTAGAATAACGTATAATTGTGCTATAGATTGCTACTGACTCTTTAACGTTTTTAAAAAAAATACCTTTTTATATGTAGGTGTATGTAGCAAAGGGCAACATTCTCCAGCACATTGTTGGAGGGCCTGTTCTTTATATGGGCCCCCCCAGCCCATTGGCCCCATTGCAACTGTCCTGCCCATCCATATTTACACCCCTGAAGGAATCCAATAATATCCTATTGATTCTAACATCATATGGCACATCCTTCTTCACAAACATACCTATAATTATGCAATAATTTATATGTAGGATATTAGAGGTCAAAAAATAGTGTAAACCACTTAGCCACGGCACTGTAGATAATATGTAATGTTTCTGTTGCCTTTGTGATGGGCTATTGAACCTCAAGGAGCTAAATACTCTGTGTATGTAAGAAGCATTAACGTTTCAGAGAGACACAGTTGTAGCTTCTCGTCCTGTACTGTGCATATTAACACACACACACTCACCCAAAACTTTACCACCTCACACTCTGCCCTCACCATCCTCTTCAAAACTATACAGTGCATAACTTGAGTTGCTTCAGCGGTGTACAAATGCAGATCCAAAAATCCATCCTTTTTTTTTGTTTTTTTTGTTTAATACTGCACTCTGACTGCGGCCTGGAGTGACTGCTACTTTGTCTCTCCGTCTTCCCCACAGAAGGAGTTCTGTCCTCTCTCACTGTCTGTCTCACTCACTCTCTTCCCCTGGAGCTTGTTCAGTAGTAGCCCGGACCCCTTCGCTCTTTTTAAGCCGACTGGATTTGTGCCTCCATAATGAACTCAGTCAGTGCAAGAGAATGAGCAGGATTAATCCAGCCAACGGCAACGAAGGGATTTGATGATGTCATCCGTATGAATGAACCAGTTAGGGGATTATTCCCTCCGAGGTGGAAGCGATCCAAATAAATGAATGTGAACGCCGGGGCAAAGGGCGAAAGGGTTGGAGAAGGAATATTGAAAAGGCAGATGTGGATCCAGAAAAGGAAAGGTGGTTGAGATGAAGACAGAGACCAGGAATGGAAAGATAGCAGGGGCAAGACAGAGAAGAAGATAGAGACACAAAGTGAGTAAGTGAGGCTGAAAATGATTGATGGATGAGCTGAGGGAGACAAAAGAAAGGACAAATCAGTGGAAGAAGATATAGGTTGGTTTCAAACCTCCGTCTTTCCATCTGTCAGGACAAATGGCATCGTGAGAGGTTGGTCTGGGCAGACAGTGCTTAGTGGGAGATGTCAGCTTTGAGCTATGGGAGCGCCGGAGGAATCTGTACCGGAGGCCCCAGCTGTGGCAATCACTGCTCAGTGGGCCGCTGGGCCAGAGCAATCAGGCCACCAGCAAGCCATCAGCTGAGCTCTCTGCCTTCTGTGTGCGTCACCCACCTCTCCCGTCATCCTGATCACGGACATGTAGTCCTGCAACTGTGCAACCTGGCAGGTGAATTACACACCTGGTTTCATAATGCATAAACACGGTGAAATACATTTCAGTTTATTTAACAAATTTGTCCTACAAGTCATCTCCTCAAATGGAAGTTATGTCCCTAAAAGACAAATGTAAATACTTTGCCTTGTTTGTCATTGAAATATACTGTGGCTCAAATATTAAATGGGATGAAGATGGAGTGGGGTTGTCATAGTTACCACATGAACTGTATATAAAGTGTGTACACACACAAGCTGTCATTACAAAAATGTGGAAGTCAGCAAGCAAATGTTTGTGCAAACACTCAAAATAGAGGCTCAAGAGCAGTACACGTTTGTACACAAAAGTGTCGTACCATTTATCACAGATGTGCCATCACAGGCACATGCAGTAATGGGCCCTCCTGAGACCAGATGTGTAGATGCCGAGCTACCATACAGGTGTGGTTTCTGATTGTTGAAGGTACGCAAGGTAACAGGCTATCTGTTGATCAGGAATATTTAGCGCCGTATTATGTGGGGCTGTCCCTGACTAAAAATTGTCCGAGCTGACTAGTAGTGTTGCTATAATCTGTTAGTGCAGCTATATTATTTCAGTGACAACTGTCTAATTTTTTTATCTATCATTGTACCCATTATCACTGACATGAATAATTAATACTACGAACCCCTACAGAGCAAAAACAGTTAGCACTCCTAAGTGTTTTATTCACCATAGTTGACTACTTTCTCAGAGTAGTCGATGACAGCTAAAATGCCTTGCAAACAGCATAAACAAACACTAACTCTCCCCACGTGCAGTTAAATGCCCCATATTGCTTATGACTTGTGAGAAAAGGTCCGCATTGCAACCGTTCCCCTAATGCTTTTGTCCCGGCCCTACCAACAAGGAGCAGCTCCCAAATGGACTTTGAGGACTCTTCTCACTCAGTGGTTTGGTCGTCTATCAGGGAAGAGCTCTATTATTATGTTATATTTCATATTTGGGTAATCAGATGCAGGAGGCTTGAAGAGTTCAGTTAGTTCAGGTATATCACAGTAGAAAAGGGGCTCATCAAGTACCACAGAGGACCTTTTTCCACCAAATGAATTCTGGTTCCTTAACAGCTTCTGGTCAAGATTCCTGTATGAACCAGCCTGCATTTCCACCAGCTTTGAGCAAAACCATTGTAATCAAGGATGTAATCAACAGAAGGTTTTGCACAATGCACAACAACTTGTACACGCCCACTTTGGTTCCTAGGGAAACGTGCTATTTTGGTTCCTGCTTGGAACTCTTTGGGCTCTGGACCAATTTATTTTTGTTGGAAATGCTCCATACGGTTCAAAATTAGGTGCTTGAGCCTGAACGGGGCCAGTTCCGTGTTGGTGGAAGAGACCTAACAGAAACAGGTCCAGGCACTTCATCAAATACATTTGTCAATACCTGTTGGTGGGAAACCAGTGAGGGATTTTCCTCTTATTGCAGGATTTGTGACTCCATCAGGTTGTTTGGGACATTGGCACAGATGGTGATCTGAGCTCAATATCATGAAACTTTATGTGTATTTGAGGAGTTCCTGGTCAAAGTAACCGGCTCTCTACATGTTCCCCAGTGGAACAGTTTTGTACTGTACTTAATTTTAGAATTCAGAGAAAAAAAGCTGCACTTAAACCCACCACTGGGTAGTCCATTTAAATGTGTGCTAAAACTCTAAAAGAAAGATCTAAAAGAAAGACTGACATACAGATGCATATTAAGAATGCTTTCCTGCTCTTTCCCGCTCTCCTCTCTTTCTGCTCTCCCCCTTCATAAAGGTCCTAATGAGTTGTCGGCGGAGCTGAGGCAAGACATCCGTAATGTGCCATGAAATATGTAAGCCAGGCCTTTTGGAAAGTGTCTGTTTCATGCCCCCCCTCCTCCATCTCCCTCTCACTAGGAGAAAGAGAGGAGGTTCCTCTTCTCTGATTAATGTGCGCAGCGATGGCAGCAGGGGCAGGTAAGGGGGCGCGGCACGGCCCAACGTATGAATCCATCCCGACACTCTTCCTTTCCCCCTAATTAGATTATTGGACTGATGAGGTAGCACCAGAGATTAAGTCCTTCATCAGTTCTGAGAAGGGCGGGGAGGGAGAAGAGACCCGGGGGGAGGTGCACCATCCACTCTTTGTCCTCACTACATCCATCCGCCCACTCGTTCCCTTGGTGCTTCTCGACCACTGTAAATCTGCAAGTGACCAATGAGAGAGTGCCAAGTTCTAATCATGAGTGTGGTCTTTATTAATCCACAGCACCAAGAGTGCTGAGTGGAGCTGCATCTTCAGTGAAGAATCATGGTTACTATGTCCCAGCTGCAAACATGTGGGAGTGAAATCAAATGCTATCATCATATAATCATTTTTACCTCCGCTCCTCTGCTCCTCATATCAGTCAGCTGTTCACACTTAGAAATAACGATTCTAACTAGAACCATAAAGGGTTCCTCAGCATGTCCACTTTTTGGTTCCTGTAAGTATAAGGGTTGTACTTGGAACCCTTTCAGAGAGTCCTACCTAGAACCCAACATAAAGGGCTATACATAGAACGACCTGTGAAAGGTTGCACCCAGAACCCCCTTAGAGAGGTTCTACAGAGAACCCATCTTTGGGGCAATGTATCCACCCAGATCCCTCTCTGAAGGTTCCTTTTAGAGCCAACAAGAACCCACCCGGGGGGTTCTACTGAGAACTTGTTTTATACTCTAAGGGTTTTATCAAGAAGACACTCAGGGGGTTCTACCAAGAACCTTTTCAGATTGATTTGAAGAGGTTTTTTTCTGGAACACACTCAGTGAGCTCTACAAGGGTTTTGTCTAGAACCCACCATGGGGGTTCTACCAATAATCTTTTTATATTACATGGGTTTTTTCAAGAACACACTCAGGGGGAAACCTTTTTATATTCCAATGGTTTTGTCTTGAACCCACCATGGGGGTTCTACCAAGAATCTTTCGATATTGGGGTACAAAGAACCCTTGATGAACCCTTAATGAAAGAGTTCTTGAAGGATTTCCTTGAAGAACTTTGGATCTTTGGATGAAAAGGATTCTTAAACGAACCTTTGACAACCCATTTCTTCCAAAAAAGGTTCTACAGAGGCAAACAGTTCTGGGTAGAGCCTCCGCCCTTCAGGAAGAACCCTTGTTTCACAAGTGTAACAAGACTTTCAACAACGAGGGGGTCATTGAACACCTTGCACTAAAGGGTCCCATTCTCTTATGCGCTTGCCCTTCATCTACCCCTTGGCCTTAATTTACGGGTTAGACCTTTCTAGTTCTTTTTATATATGCCCCATATTCGTTCACCTTCTGCAAACGGACATAAATCCCCCCCCCCCCTTTGGGCTCTGGTATTTTAAGGCCTTGTTTTCAAAGTTGGAATGGCGAGCTCACAGCCAAGCCAGGGAGCGAGCTTCTGCACTTTCATGTTTTATGACTCTAGGGTATTTCTTTTGCTGTGTCTCAGCAACTGCTGAAAGGGTTTGATGTATATGATCGGAATACAAACGATCATACGAAATGTGCGGAAGCTTGAAATGATACTTCCAGGTCTGGTATCCAGGAATGCAAGAGGAATAACATGTATCAGCGCAGTTTCACGCAATGTGCCCAATGCAGCACATGTCAACGATTTGTCCTCAGCCTCAACTTTTCCAGTTACCAAGCAGCCTTGTACAGTAAATTACCACTGGATGAGTGGTGGAATTTTGGCTTCGCAGCTCGCAGAGTGGCTGGCGGCCACCATCTCGCGCCATGCATAAACTTACATGTACAAATGTGTGCAGCAGCTCAGTACAAGTACGACTGTGACTGATTTGTTGAACGCGGCCCAGCTGCTGTGGCTGGGGGTACTTCGGTTGAGGGAACGGAGGGTTTGAAGTTAGCAACTGCAGACTGCTTTTAGTGCATTTAACCTCAAAGACTCCTGCATGCACATGACTGTTCTGCAGTGAGACTATATTTGAATTTAAATGCAGCAGCATGTCATTGCTCATGTCTGTAAAACGGCATGTGAGCACGTGTAAGAAAGTGTCTATGGGTTTGCCCTCTTGTCTGTTTTCCATGGGGACATGCCACAGCCGGACTTTGGCCAGCATCCCTTTTCCTAAAATATCCTTAGAATTATGACTCATGATGTGTCCTCTGTAAATAAGACCCTTGATGTGTTGTCACACCTCTCTCTTGATTGCAATGTCACCACTTTATGAGAGTCTCTATTTTCATAGAATGTTGCAGTTGGTGTGCAGTTGCCAGCAAGAGCTGAGATAATAGGGCAGGCCATGTCCTTGGCTAAGGTGGTTGAAACAAAAGGTCTTGCCAGATCATATTTTACCTTGTCAGTTTACCTCCAATTTAAATGTCTTCTGTAATACCCATGGTAAATATTGTACTCATTACTCAAGCTTCATTTGAACATAAGTATTTTTCTGGCCTACTGTTTATAGTTTTCCAGCACAAAACTCTCACTGTAAAACAGATTTTACACAGTGGAATCAACTAATCCTCTCATTCACTGAATGTTAATATACATGTTTTTATTTATTCAAGTAAGAGTTCTTTTACCTTTAAGTCTTTCTAACTTGAAATGATGAGTTGAATTAATGTACTGTACAGAGTTCAATCGGCTCATTAAATTAAGTTTCTAAAGAAACAAGCCGTATATTAGCAGACTTCCCAGAATGCATTGTTTGAGAGTTAAAGCCATCCTTTTCTCATTAACTTAACCATAAATATATTAGTTTTATTTGTTCAAGTTAACTGAACTTAAAATTCCTAGAATATGTTTTCCAAACACTTCAGAACTTACAAACATGGGTTCTTCTAACTTGAAATGATGAGTTGAATGAATGTACTGTAGAGAGTTCAGTCAACTCATTAAATGAAGTATGATCAGCATATTAACAGACTTCCCAGCATGCATTGTTTGAGAGTTAAAGCCATCCTTTTCTCATTAACTTAACCATAAATATATTAGTTTTATTTGTTCATTTAACTGAACTTAAAATTCCTAGAATATGTTTTCCAAACACTTCAGAACTTACAAACATGGGTTCTTCTAACTTGAAATGATGAGTTGAATGAATGTACTGTAGAGAGTTCAGTCAACTCATTAAATGAAGTATGATCAGCATATTAACAGACTTCCCAGCATGCATTGTTTGAGAGTTGGACCTTTCCTGAAACCCATCTTTTTAGTTTGAAGAAAACATCTATGATGAAAACTTGCTGTGTGTCTTTAATACACTTTATGATAAGTCATGGTTGTTTGTTTTCACAATAATCAAAACATTGTGTACCATGATGAAGGTTAATAGGTTAATAAATGAGCTGGGAGCAATTTCACACATTGTCCTTGTGTCAGTGCTGAAACAAAGTATCTCCAACAGGAGCAGCCGAAACTGTACATTCTTTTTGTTAAATAAGGTACTGACTCTTTAAACTGAGAAAATGTATAAGAAAATCAAATTTGTTTGTAATGTTTGCCAGTGTGACTAAAGAGTTGCTGGTTCAAGAAAATATCAAAAGCTTAACATGTTTTCTCAAGAACAAATGCTTCTCTTCTCTTTTCAAATTCAGTCAACTGAAAATTTTAAGGCAGACACTAACTTTTTTGAGTTGAAACAAATAGTTTATTTTTACAGTGTATAACCGGCATAAGTTGAATTGGCTACAGTGAAGCCTTGATCCACAGTGAGGTATGCAACACTCTTTCAGTTAAGGTTGTTTTTCAATCCCACAGTGACAAGTTGTTGTGTCTCTATGAGGCTGCAACTTATTTATGACCACTGTCAGCCATGATACAGTGCGCCTGTGTGCGTGTTTGTGTGTAGTCGTAAGGCTGCAAGGGAAGCGTTGAAGGAATTTTGTGGATCATTTCCAACAAAGTTTGCAAGTGTGTGCGTCTGTATGTACTGTATGTGTCCTTTTTTATTGGGGCGGAATCTGGGCAGAATCTGTTTTTAGGTACAGAACTTACCACAAACAGGATGCACCAGCTCAAGGACAATGCAGTTCTAGAAAAAGATCAGAATTTACTGTTAGACAAGTGTGAGTGTGCATGTATCATCTCCTATGGTGTAAATCACTATAATACATATAGGTTACAGTAGATACCAAACACCAAGCTGTTTACAAGCTGTTAAACCATCACAACAGAATAAATATTGATGTGTGTCACCTGTATGTACCCTGTTCTTACCTGTCCATGACCCGTTCTCATTAGCGGCTTATTTTTGGTGTAACTGGGCAGAAATTCCATAATAACATGTAAGCATAATTCCAGTGGTCTGAGAGAAAACTATGGTCAGTCATAGGTCAAGAAGATAGTTGATCGTTCATTCCCAGGTCGTCAAATACCGATGCTTTGGGTTGGTGGCTTGGCCTGAGCTTGGTCCCAAAGCGTCAGTGTTTGGTGACCTGGGCATTAGGCTCAATGATCACATATTTAGGAATGATTTAACAATACCAAAAAGTCAAGGTACGATAATACCATGCTAAAAAAGTCCATGATTTGATACTTTAATGAAATAAAATGGAATTAACTAACCATGAGCTAAGCATGTGCAAAAAAGATGACACAAATTCTTGAAGTATGTAAGATAAGATAAGATAAGATTCAAATAAAATATTGAACCATATAATTTTTGTTGTTAGGTATCATCACAGTACGTTTTTGAGACTTTTTTTTATTGCACGGATATCGTATTTGATATTGTTACATCTCTAATCAACTATTTTCTATCTATTATACTTTAGTCTTATATTTCAACTTATGAACTATTTTAAGTCTTTGTTTATCACTTTGTTTTCTTGTGTGATTTTCTTTTCTGACGTTGTTTTGCATTGTTGGAAAGACCCTGAGAACAAAGAATTTAATTGCTAGTCACTGCTACCACTCTAATTGTTGTGCGTATGTCAAATAAAGAATTTCAAACTTGAATAAAAACCAAAATTTTAGAGTGTTTTTCTTTTCTTAGATTGGCTTTGTGCCAGCAATCAATTGGCTTAGTGGTGTGCTAATTTGTGTGTACCACCTTTTAACACTTGTTTCCAAGACATGTGCCAGGCACCTCTGAAGAAACATATTTAGGCTTTTGTGAAGTTTAACTTGAGTTTCTCTTTTTCACAGTGTCCTTAGTTTCTCCAGAATAATGTGTCCCAGTCTCAACAGTTGTCAGAATCTAAAATAAAGCAAATGTTTGCATTTTGTCAGTGGAAAAGCAGCTTACATGAAAAGCAGGTCTTTGAAAAATGTAATTTAAAGTAGAGTAAAATAGTTTGGAAATTGTGTATAGTGTTTGGGGAAGTAAGCATTCGCATTGTTATCAACTCCCAGTATTTGCTCATTCATGTCACTTGCTGCAGCCTCTGCAAATGTAATGTGTTTGTTGATGGGTGTGTTTCAGCGTGTGTGTCTAACTATTTTTGTAGGCTATTAGGCCAGAGGGGATAGTAGTTTTGTAACAACTGGAGCTTCCCTGGAAGATTTCCAGGAGTGTGTGTTTATTTGTGTGTGTGTGTGTGTGTGTGTGCGCACATGGCTGTTCCTTAGTCTGCACTGTGCTGAGTGCTTGGTTGATTAAAGACCTTCCCTGATCTTTTCTCTACTTTTTCTTGCATTGATCACATTCTGTCTGTGGCAAGCAACCAGTTTACATAAATATCATTAGCAACTTAAACTGTAGTGTAACCGCATACAGTTTCCAAGGCCTCTCCAGCCACTCAAGTGTGTGTGTGTGTGTGTGTGGGGAAGCATCTTGGATGTCATCGTGCAAGGCTGTGAGTTATTACGTGGTGACAATGTTACAACACCTCGGTCCCCTGCAGCAGGCAGCACAGCATCCAGATATGGCCAGGGTCAAGTAAACCCATGCTTGTGGCTCATCACAGCCAAGCTGAAATAGCACATAGGCACAATTTGTCTCATAGGACAGGACGCACTGTACATACTGCATCAACAAATAGGATGAAAGAACAAGAGGGCAAATGGAGAAAACAGGTAAAAGCGTACAAACATACAGTATATCAATCACCCTTTTATTCCTCAAACTCTTAAGCCTATGGATTTATGTTTGATTATGATTATGTATGATTTATGGCCATCATTTTCAGTTATTTTGTATTACTTTGTTTCACAAATCATGCATGGTGAACAGCTCCAAATACTCAAAAAAAATTTGCATTGTAATGGAGGATAAGGTAATTAGAAGAGCAGATCATGGCTGTAACAAATTCATAACCGTTCATTGCTGCAGTTGACCCTTTTTATGTTCCACCACTTTTAGAGCCTCTGTCAACCTTCTACTTTTTTGTTTCTTGTGCGCAATATTTTTTCCCTAGGATGGTGAAGGCATGACCCACCCTACTCTGCCTCTGATTGGCTTACCCTGATATTCTGACCCTAACCATACTCCTCATGCCTAAACCTTCCCATAACCAACCCAACCCAAGTGGCCCAAACCATTGAAGGCAGCATGTACAAGCCAATCAGAGTCGGAGTTGGACAGGTCATGACTTCACCATCCTGGAGAGAGAAAAATAGCTTCCTGTACTTCGATATGCTCTGTGTTATGGCACCTATGTTGAAAAGAAAACCACATTTGGAGATTGTTTGAAGATTGCTGGGAAACCTGCAGTATATAAATGTAGCTAAAATAGGTAGCTGGCTAGGTAACTAGGTAACTACCCAGCTAAGCTACATCAGTCATTAGCTAGAGCAAAACACTAGCTACCAGCTAGCGCATGAATTGGTAGCTAGCTAATGTTTTTGTATGTAGCAAAACGGAACTAACTAGCTAGATAATCTACAAAAATCATTAGCTAGCTACTTATATCTGATAGCTGTTCTATGTTATGAAATATTAAAAGGAGAAAGTTGACTGAGGTTCCGCTAGTATCAAGCTTGCTCAAATGTTACTGGAGCACAGGGCTAAAGGGAGGGGACTTGGGAAGGGTCACGTGGTACTGAAGCACTGCACCATTGCCCATTCTATCCAAAATCGACCCAGAATGCAAAAGTGAACTGATCAAATTAAAAGAGGCAAAACCTTTTGTTTTAGTTTGGCATTAGCTAAGAGGATTTTAAGAAAGGCAAATTGATGTTTTCTTTGAAAATGCTCCTTGGAAATTGTAGTTAACTTTTCTTGTTGCAGTTTTATGAACACAGGCTTGTACCTTTAACTTTGATTTTAAAAAATTGGGTATTTTTAGCTTTTGTAGTGATGACAGAGGACAGTTTCATGCCCATCCAAACCCTGGAAGTGTTACAACTGACAGTCACCTAACATGTCTATGTAGAAAACTGACTTTATTTTTGACCCTAAGTAACCCCACTGCATGAATCTTTCCATCTAGCAGTCAACAAAGTCCTTATGTATTCCTTCAGATCTATGCAACACAGTGGAAGAGTGTAGAACGTGGATGGGAAGAAACTGTGGTGTACACAAATTGTATAATGAGTTTTTAAAGAGAAGAAAAACTTCAGTTTCATGCGAATCCAAATCAGCTCTTTATGTCATTCACTCAAAGGTCCTGACTGTGTGTTTTGTCGTGTAAGCGCACAACATGAAATGTGTGAAAAAAAAGAGAAAGAGAAAGAGAGCACTCTCCCCTCTGGCTGTGTCTCTTGGGGAAACATGCTGCTAGATCCATGGTGAAAATAAAGGAGCACAGGGAGTGTGTTTTTTCCATTTGCTGCCCCCCCCCTCCACTTCCGTCTCCCATTCTCCCCAGGGTTTCAATTACTGTCTCCCTTCACCTCTCATTAGCACAAGCAGGCCGCTCATTCTTAATGCTCACGCACACACATACACAAACACACACAAACTCTGAGTGGAACACACATTTGAACTCAAATGGAGCATAGTCGAGTGTACCCCACACACACACACAGACACACACACACCCTGCTAATTCTCATATGTTTCATGTTGAGCTCTGTAAACACAGCGCTGCCGCTTCCCTTGTGTCTGTAACTTGTGTGAAAGGTGCTACTGATAAACACCAGTTCCCTTCCATCATTCATATTCATCACTTTCTATCAAATTCAGAGCGTCTTACCTGGAACCACAGAGCATCTTGCATGATTGATGGTGTTAATTATCGCAGGCTGATGTTTCACTTTCTTTCTCAAGGCAGATAAAGTTCTAGCAAAATGGTGAAAGTTATGTTGTTGCCATCACTTTAGCCATCAAACTTAGACTTATGTCAGCATCACTTAATACCCTTTCTAAATATTTTTATTATGTATTATATATTTCCAATTTCCAGCTTAAATATTCCATTTTCCCACATAGCAGATATTCAAATCAGTGAGCAGTCGAAGAACCAAAATTACTGTCTTGACCGACACAGATGAACAGGAGGGAAGTTGTGGATTTAGCTACTTAAACTCAGTTGGACACATTTTTGATGCAGTATCAAAACTTTTGTGATTGTGATATTAAACAGTTGAACTTTATTTATAGTATATTAATAAGACATAAAACATTTGATAATTTGTATCAAATTAGACTAGACCTAGAAATAATATGTTCTTTATTAGACAGTAATAGACCCTTTATTAGACCCTTTATTAGATTATATTAATTAGGGGCACATTACAACAGAACTGTACTGTAAACTGAAGTGTATTATTTCCAGCAGTTAGACCCTTATTAAACTTTATTAGAGGGTAATTTTCCCTTTCTAAGTCCCGCCCCTTGTGCTATGTGCACCAATATTAGTTGAGCAACCCTGGTAACCAGCAGAGCCTCAGTCAGCATTCTCCTTTCACCATTTCATATTATCAGCTATCACATGTAACTAGCAAGCTTATGATTGCTGTAAATTAGGTAGCTAGTATGCTAGAATTTTGCCACAGACAAAACACTAGCTGACTGGCTGGGCTAAGAAATTGATGTAACTAGCTAGTTAGCAAATGTTTTGCTCTAACCAGGCAAATAATGACTGATGTAGCTTAACTAGCTTGTTACCTAGCATTATGCTAATATTAGCTGACTTAAGATGTGCCTATATATGACCCTTTTACAGCCAGACGTCATCGAAAAGCTGCGTGCGCATTTTGGCAATAGAAGTAGCGGTCTCCTCCAGTCATCCAGATAAGTTATCAACCTGTAAAGGATGAATTAAACATTTTACCAGCACCAAAATCACCTAAATGTGTTTTGTTTGAGTATATGAACTTCAGAATCAATATTCCAGTGGTCATTATAAGTTGTTCAAAATTCCAACAGGATCATGACCATTTCAGAGCAACCGGTGGCATCTACCGCTGCAAGCTATCAAAACTGCTTGTGTTTGCAGCGGGCCATTGACAAGCTGTTGTGGTCCGCCATACTTCTGTTGCCAAAATGCGCACGCAGCTTTCTCGATGTTTACAAACTGTAAATGGGTCTATAGGTCCCCTACAAATCTTACAACCATCTCCAAAATGTGTTTTTCCTTTCAACATAGATGTGCCCAGCACATGGCATATCTAAGTACAGAAAAGAGAAAAGTTGACCACTTAAGAAGGGTCAGTTAGGGACACATTACTACAGAACTATACTGTGAACTAGAGTGTAATTACATATCTGCTACTTGAGACACACCTTTTCTTGGCTGGTCCCATACAACTGGCAGAGCAGCCAAAAGATAGATGACTCCGTCTTTGATCAAATGACATTATCTGTGGTTCTAAATGTGGAGGTAGCAGATGTATGATTTCACTTTAGTTTACAGTACAGTTCTGTTGTAATATGTCCATAATTATTCTCTAATAAAGTCTAATAACGAGATAATAAAGGGTGTAATACTGGCTAAAGAACATTAGTTTTTGTCTAAAATGATACAAAGTACAGCTTGTTACATCTTATTGGTATGCCATTAGGTGCATAGTGTCTAATTAGGGTATAAATACTATCTAATAAAGAACATAATATTTCTAGTTTTGTCTAATTTTATGCAAAGTACAGTCTCATTAGTGTAGGCTGTTGTAAAATAAAGTGTAATCTATAAATGCTGAGGTAAATACATGGAATAAACCATCCTGTGTACATTTGTATTTACCTCTACATTACCATAGAGGACCCCTCACCCCATGTACACAGCTGTCAGTGGTCCCGTGTCCCCACATCACTCTGGTGGACAAGGAAAAGGGGCCTGGGTTGAGACATCTGAGTTAGCCAGCAGGCTAATTCTGCTAATACAGATTAGCTCCCTTGGGAACTGCTGTATTGATTGGACAACAAAGGCTTGGAGAAAAACGCTCCAACATTCAATTATCCACACCGATAGACATAATGCCATTCTACTCCTCCCTCTTTTCCTCCCTCCCCCTTCCCCCTGATTCTCTCTCTCTCCTTATCCCCATTTCTTGACTGGAGGAATCAGCGAGGTCGGAGGAGGGGAGCAGACAAACAAGCAGGTGTGTGTGAGTGTGTGTGTTATCTGATTGTGATCCTATCTTTGAGTGAGAGTGGGGGAGTGTTTGGGTATTTTTGGTCTTCAGCGTCTCTCCTCTCTCTCTCTCTGGCTGTCGTGCGCTCACTTTTTATTCAAATTTCCATTGTTTGTTTATTTCAGCATTTACAGATGTGATTTCTAATGTTCAGGGGAAATTGCGTTAATTCCACTCCTCTGCATCAAGTAATGATAAGGATATAATGTCAACATGTGACATATGCAGTCCTCCGAATGGCCTGATTTCCCTTGAGGACACAGTTGTAATGGACCGTCTGTGTGTACGTATGCGCATACAAAAATGTTAAGTGGGTGAATGAGGGAATGATGTGTCTCTGCATTGTTGCATGTTGGTTGCATTCTAATCAGTCCAGTATGACAGGGTCTGGCAAATACACACAATTTAGAACATTTTCACCCCAGTGGGAACACTGCCCAGGTATTTGAGTTGCTGTTGAGGGTATAGAAGTATTCAGGGTCTGTGAGTAATAGAATACAGGTAACTACAAAATATGAATAACTTTTCTGTCACAGTTTCAAGGGACAGTTCACGCCAAAATCAATAATTCATATTTTTCCTCCTACCTGTAGTGCTTTTTATCCATCTTGTTTGTTTTTGTGTGAGTTGCAGAGTTTCAGAGATATTCGTCGTAGAGATGTCTGCCTTCTCTCCAGTATAATGGGACTAAACGGCGCTTGGCTTGTGGTGCTCAAAGTACAGAAAAAACAAACAAAGCAAACAAACAAAAATTGAAACTCAACAGCAGTGTCTCTTTCAAGAAATCGTGACGTGATATAAACATCATCCAGAAATCGTGCCAACTTTTCTGGGGCAGACCTCATCTGAAATGGATCGACAGAGAGTGGACAAGTGTGCTGTGGTCTGACAAGTCCACATTTCATATTGTTTTTGGAAATCATGGCTGTCCTGTCCTCCAAGATAAAGAGGAAAAGGATCATCCAGATTGTTACCAGCACAGAGTTCAAAAGCCAGTACCTGTGATTGTATGGGGATGTGTTAGTGTCCACGGCATCATGGCGACCTGTCACATCTGTGAAGGCCCCATTAATGCTGAAAAATACAAACAGGGTTTGGAGCAACATATTCTGCCATCCAGATGTCTTTTTTAGGGATGTCCCTGCTTATTTCAGCAAGACAACGCCAAGACACAT
The DNA here is from genome assembly GCA_034769285.1 of Lutjanus argentimaculatus. Lineage (NCBI taxonomy): Eukaryota > Metazoa > Chordata > Actinopteri > Lutjaniformes > Lutjanidae > Lutjanus > Lutjanus argentimaculatus. The sequence continues at coordinate 8,869,226 of JAWZSL010000018.1, read as the reverse complement.
TCTGCAGGTGTTACAACAGTGTGGCTTTGTGGTACAAGAGTGCAGGTCATAGACCGACATACCTGCAGTCCAGACCTGTCTCCTCTTGAAAATGTGTGGCGCACTACGAAGCACAAAATAAGACAACGGAGAACCTGGACTGTTAAACACCTTAAGTCATTTATCAAGCAAGAATGGGAAAGAATTTCACTTTCAAAATTTTTGTGTCCTCAGTTCCTAAATGCTTAATGAGTGTTTTTAAAAGAAAAGGTGATGCAGTACAGAGGTATACATTTTCCTGTCGCAACTTTTTTGTGACATATTGTAGGCATCAAATTCAGAATGAGTGTAGGCTATATTTACAAAAAACAATAAAAGTTAACCAGTTCGAACATTATCTCAGACAATATCTCATATATCTTCGATCTAGGTAGAAAAGTGTTTGCAAATCATTGCATTGTGTTTTTATTTGTGTTTTACATTGCCATCCAACTATTTTGGAATTGGGTTTATATCTAGAATACATTACTTCACTTGAGTAATCTAATTTAACATGTTACAAATCACATGCCAAGGTATGTATTCAGTATCTGGAGTGGAATAAGTTTTAAAAGTAACTCTCCTCAACACTAGAAGTGTTTTATCGAACACTTTTATCTTCCCTCCTACTGTTTCCCCTCCTAAATGCCAGTACAGTCCAAATATCTCATCCGTTTCCAGCGTGTGTGTGTGGTGTGTGTGTGTGTGTGCAATGCGTCAAAATCAACTGAGCATGTTTGCATTGCCGTGGCTCTGCACCCTCTTTACACAGTCACAGCGCTAGCCCTCTCTCATTAGCTCCCACCGTTAAAGCTAACTCTGATTGCCTCTGGTCAGAGCTGTGCGCCATTCAGCTCCTATTCCTCGGGATGGGAGGCTGAGAGGCGAGGGCTTCTCATTTCCCGCGGCCAATGACACGTGAAGGCGGCGCAGGTAACAGATGCATCCACAGCGTATGTATAGGCACGCGCACGCTAACACACACACACACACAAAAGTTTCTGTCACACGCACACACCCGGGTCATCACCATTAGACGAGCGTGGCGGTGCTTGAGTGAGTGAAGTAAACGACTCATGATCTGAGAGAATTATTAGCTAATGGCTGGAGCATGTGGACGGGGTGATCTCTCAGAGGGCGAGGCTGAAAAAAGGAGAAAAAGAGGGAGAGATGGCGAGGAGTGAAACAGCAAGGCAGCCAGAGGAGCATAATCAAAAGAATACTTGCACACTCGGCTCGGCATCATTGGGTTATATTCATGTCTGTCACCTAATGTGAGACTTGATTGGTGAGCTAAAGGTCTCTCTTTTCTGAAATGTCAAGGCTTCTGAGCAGGTGAGAGAATATCCTTATAACAGAGGCTGCCATATTGCTTGTGCCTAATTTATTTCCCATTAGAGAAAATGTTAACAAAGCATTAATGAGCTGCTGACTACATCATCTTAACTTAAAAGAAGTAGCCTATGTCAAGGGAACATCAGGTCCCACTTTGTATGCCATTGTAGTCTTCTGAGCAATAATGTGCTACGCAGCAACATTTTCTCAGAAAATCAGTCTCGCTCAACACCTGATACATATGGTCACGGCTGCAACAAAGTAAGCCAAGTTTTAATGTATTTCCATGGTTTGTATGCAGCTTAATTGCTTGGCAATATAGCAAACTAGGTAGATGAAGTTTTGAAAGGATTCTTGCAAAAATAAATGTCTGATGAAACGCAAAACCTGAAGCAACGTGTTTCAAGGCTTGGCTTGGTCGGTCTGTCTTTTGGTCGGTCCAGACTGAAATATCTCATCAACTACTGGATGGATTGCCACGAAATTTGGTACAGACAGCAATGGTCTCCAGAGAAGACTACTGATTTTGATAGTCCCCTCACATTTCATCTAGTGCCACCAGTTTTCACTTAAACAGTTAATATCTCAACATCTACCTAAATGGCTGGACACAAATCCTTGATGCTGTATCCCAGTGGCTTTGGTGAGCCCTTCCCTTTTCATCCAGTCCATTTTGAGCTCCACATTTTTGTTTTTACAGAAGTCCCATGCTGATCCTAAGGGTTGGTATTGGTGTTTGACACCAATGACAATTACTATTATCAAAGTTCACTGTACAAAGCATTTAGGTATGAACTTCAATTTTTAGCCAGCCACTAACCAGAATTTACTTGGCTGTTTTTTGGTGAAAGATAATTTATGTGGGAAGAAGCTGCACAATCACAAGTGGAGTTCCAACAACTCCAACAGAATACATCGTCTCTCTAGTGGATCACATCATGTTAGTTTCATGAGTCTAAACCTCCCAATTAAATTTTCATTCTTAAGTGAATAATTGAAGTTAATAAACTATGAACCTTTGAACCAGGGCCTCTGGTATTTAGATCAAGTATCTGTGGAGAAATAACTTGTGTTAGATTAAGTAGGTTACAGCTGTTACAGTGTGTCATGTATTTAATTGGCATTTAGGTATATATTTTTTGGATCGGGGCAGCCATAGTTTTGATTAAACTAACCAGCCACGGGATGGATTTCCATGAGACTGGGAACAAACTTAGGAATGTCTCTTTCAGGATGAAGAAATAAAGTATTGGGGAAAATGTTATATCAATTTAAAGTCTGTGTAAAGGAAATTTTTCTTCTAAACACACTCTACATGGTATAAAATAGTTGCTGAAAATATGTGAGAAGACTTAATTATGTAGTACTTTAGGTTTTTTTTGTAATATTGTAGAATTTAACTGCTGTTCACGATTTCTGTGTTGAAAATTTTTTGAGCAGACCTGAAATATGGCTCAGTGATGCAAAGGAGCCACGGTCCTGTAAACATTATATAAGCCTCGCAAACCAACTCATGATTGACACCGCTCCCCACTCTCCCCAACAGCCGGTCACAGACATGCCTTCACTTCAGCTCACTTCAGTTCCAACAACATGGCGCTGAAAAAAAATAACCCCCAAACATCCTATTGCAGACTGAGAAAAATTAGTTGATTCTCTGCTGAGTTGATCGGTCACGGTCCTCTGGCTCTGGTGGCTCAAACATTCAAATTTGGTTGGGTGGTTAATGCCACGTTTCTGTGGTGTGACAAACTTAGCAAACAGACTTTAAATTTGTCGAATACTCTAGTTAATAACCAAAACTAACTAAAATGGTGAAAATGGTGAACATTATACCAGCTACACATCAGCATTTTAGCATGGTTTGCATGTTCAAAGCACCACTGTGCCTTAGTACACTCCCACATGGCAGCTGGTGAGACTATAGACTTTTTCAATCTTGTTCCTTCCTTTCTTCTGTGGAATGAGTTTTTTAAAGCACTCTGAAACATTTGGCCGAGTGAACTCCTTTTGTACTCGCTGACCACCAAATGTAACATGAATCATGACTCAACAGGCTTATCAAGTGAGATCAGTATCACCAAACGTTGCGTCGTGGCTAATAACATTTTCATAATCAGTCTCGTGGACCTTTGTTTTTTGCCTCCGAAACACAACCATTGCCACTGGACAGCAGTGTCAGTCCAGCATGAAAAGACGGCGTCGTATCACACTAACGCATCGCGCCTTTCACAACCACCCAAAAGTAATTTCAGGGTTAGGGCAAAGGAGCCAAGTTGTCCAAATGAAAAGGCCCTCGATGAAGAGAGGAGGCCATTTTCCCGAGAAGCCGAATTGACTGTTGCAAACAAGAGGCATGACCGAGATGAAATTGGCTCACCTGAATCCATTCCTGGTGAGGGGAGGGGGGGGAATGGAGAGATGAGAAGGAGGGTGAAAGCGTGACAGAGACTGGCAGAGAGAGACGCAAGAAGACAAATGAGACCATGAAAGAGAAAAAGGGGAACGGGTGTGGGTGCAGGTGCGGGTTCAGGGCCAGCAGAGAGGAATAGAGATGACAGGAGAGTAAAAGAGAGGAAGAGGTGATATTATATAGGTAGAGGATGGAAGACTGAACTTTCCCTCAGTGTCATTCATGGTCTTATCTTAACCGCAGCAGTTATAAAACCTTCAGCGAGAGTAATATCCATTTTACAATAATCTCTACGCAAGAGGCCTGCTCCCCCTTCATCATCAATAATAAAACCTCATCCCAGAAATCAAAATGAAATATTTACAACTCATCTGGCTGTGTATACTCTGTCACTGAACGAAATCTATTCATACACATTTAGATAGTAATATTACTCAGATCAATGCAATGGATTATGTTTGAAAAATGTTATCTTATTGAGATTTGTGTAAGCGATGGGTTGAATTATAGCTCTGTGCGCCAAACTCAAAATTCATTGTGTGGACGCAGCCATTGTGTCTCCTTCCAATCGCTCTCAGTCTTGAAAGCTGCATATTTAAACAGATATTAGCCTTGATATGACCAGAGATAAAAGCTGCTGTAAGTATGATGCAACTTCTTCCCCCATCTCGCGATCATAATTGCACATCATGTCTCTCAAATGAATTTCTAATCTGGAGTCTCTCCTCAGCAACTTGGAAACTCTGTGAAAGTTTTTGCTCGGCCAGTATCAGACTTTTATAGCCTAGCATAATTGGGACCATAAACCTGGTCTGAGCCTCATTCAATAATGATTCCCCGCTCCGAATACCTGCTGGCCTTTAGCAGAATATTACTTATTAAGCACTCCAAAATCTAGCGGAAGTATTATCCGTAAGGTCAAGCGTGGAGAATCTTTCAGAGAGGCAAGGCTTTATGAGCTCGGCTTCTCTCACATCTATACGCATTGCAGATGGCATGCTAATGGACACTGGCTGCCATTTTTAGGCTGTTTGTCCCCTCCAAGATGCTGGTGATAAGAGGCAAACATACGTTTTCCCTTTTAGAGGAAGAACTGTATTGTTATGGCATCAGGAGTTAATTTGTTTTCCTTGAATTTCCCCTCAAAAAACATCAAAGTGTTTTTCCTAATATGTCCAACAAATGTCATATACACTCAAGGAAATATCAACTCCAAGATGGCATTTTTATAGCAACTGTCCAATCATAGATTAGCAACCGTAACTAGGCACCGCAGGCCTGTTAAGCTTTGAATTTCTCTACATCTTGAAGCATTATAGCATGGGGCTATAAGAAGAGCAATACTCTGACCTAAACCACAAGAGTATATGTGTGACAGGTGTGAAATAACCGTCTTTATCTGCTCTACCATAAGCTGCAAACGTTAGCATGTCTGGCTAACTAGCTTACGACCTGCAGTAACATTACCCTCAGGCGAACTTGTGTCAATCATGGCTTATTATCAGGGGTTAAATTGGGATTCATTATTTTGGTCGGTTTGAGGAAGAGGATGTGGGCTGGTGCAGAACGAAAGTGGGCCGACAATGGCACATCTCTCTCTGGCTCGTTCTCTTAGGTAGAAGCAGGGTTAGCATAGCTCTTATCAGGCTCTCTTTCTGGGGCAATTGCTGTCCGGCTGGTCTGGCTGATTGTTCGTCTCAAGGTCCACTGCACTTAATCTAAAATATGCGTTTTCTATTCCGACATTAATGAGTGCAATCCTGTCATCTGCCATACGTGTACTTGTCCTTCTATAGGTTTCCCATTTTAAAATATGTCAGATGGAAACATTCAAAAGTCAGCATTGGCTGACTTTTAACTAGCTACACCTCTGAAATCTGCCAGTGCGAGTCATCATTTTAGCTGACAAAATCCATGGTCGTTACCTAGAAACGAGAACCCTGATTTTGTTTACTTCTAGTCTAGACCTAGTCTCTCAACAATTACTGCCAATTTCAATGTTAAATCTGCCACTGTTATCACTGTAAACTGTGCAGTGCAAGTTTGGAAAGCTTGACAGACATAGCAAGAAATAATTCAATGAAAAAACAATGCCCCTTTTCATGCATTTATACTTATCACAGAGCCTGAAAACTATTTTTGTTCAGTAAATTGTAGATCCTCCTCATTTGGAGCTGTGTGGACAGCTGGCTCTGAGGTCAGTGACAGCCAAATGGAGGTTGAAATCGGTGTGAACTGAATGTATGGATGTTTCGCTCCGCCCTGTAGTCTCCCATTAATGTTTAACCACCAAAGTCTAGGCAAGGCTGTATTTTTATAAAAACATCCCTGCTGAAGTGTCTTCAAGCAAGGCACAACATCCTCTATCACTCTAGGAATGACAAATTCCCCTTGAGAATCATAAAGTACTGAGAAAAAATGGAACCAGCGTCTATAAAATACCTTCATAAATTAGCAATTTCAGATCTGCTCTTTGTTTAAATCCAATTCCTTTCAGTTTGTTTAATATCCTTGATGCATTTTATTTGTTTGATTCAGGCACACACACACACAGACACACACACAGACATGCACACACACTCTCAGATCCAATTCACTAAAGAATTGTTTGAGATAAATCATCCCTTGTGTAAGCAAGGTTTCATGTTCAGAGGGTAATGCATGTTGGCCTGCCTTGTAACTGTTATGCTATTTCCCTGATTGCCTCATGCTCCAAACACAGTCATTTGACATTGTTGTGTTGTATCCCCATCTCAAGCAGGGTGACGGTGGATTTGCTTGATTTCTTTAAGACAAGAGTTCAATCATCCCTGCAATCCCACAGTGTCACATCAGATTTTATCACACAGGATATTCAAGGGTATGCTGTGTGATTATCCCCTGACAATACAGATAAAAGCTCTCTCTCTCTGTTTCCCAAACACGTTACTCAAAGATACACACACACCCAGGATACAGGGTCTTGAAGGCTCCCACGTGCTTGTGGATACACACATACACACACACAAAAAAAAATCCAAAGCTTTAACAGTGAACAAACTATCCACCCAAAAATGCCACCAAAAATATACTTTGGCCACCAAATTTAAGGACTTGGTGCTTAAAGTATTATCATCTATCTCTGTATGTGTTTTTACTGTAATGTGGGGATTTTATCAGCCTGGTTTCAGACCACTGAATTGCTGCTGACAACGCCGATTTGGTCAATAATTGTTTGCCACAGTTGGAGAAACAGTCGACCAATCAGACCTTTGCTTACAGAATTAAGAATGAGGATGCCGTCATGCTACATAGCAAGCTTGCTACCGAGCAACATCCATTAATGACAGTGACAACAGCTGATGAGTATAATGCTGTGACAGTATAATAGGGCCATTGTAGGTAAAAAAAAAAAAATAAAATAAAATAAAAAAATCCTGAAAACACTCTGTGGTAAAAGCACAAACATTTAAAAAACGCAGATATTCTCTGACATTATAAAGTCACAAATTTAGAAGAAAAAAGGAACCACGTTGCTTCACTTTATGACTTTATAATCTCAGTGGTGTTGTTTTTTCTCGAAAGATTTACCGCTTTAATCTCAGAGATCCAAGTTTGACAACACAGATAAAAGTGCTGTCTCTCTGTGTTTCCCAAACACATTGCTCAAAGATACACACACAACCACGATACAGGGTCTTGAAGGCTCTCACACGTGTGTGTACACACACATACACATGCGCGAGGAAAACCAAAGCTTTAAGAGCGAACAAACCATCCCCCCCTTGGGTCAACAGAGAATACAGGGAGCCCATGGAGGAGCAATTGTTTCAATGCGGGACCCGTAGTGTACCCATTGTGAGCCAAGGCCACCATCATCAGACAGAGAGAGGAGAGAATCATCCCTGAAAGAATGCCACAGATCACTTCCCCTCCCTCGGCTTCCTCTCCCGGGAGACTGGCAAAGAACAAGGCGAATCCATCCGATCGAATGTCACGCAAATACACAGCCCCCACGTCCAGCAGTCCTGTGATTGCTGTTGGTATACCCTGGTTATTGACCCGTGCTGTGTGTGATGCGTGAGTTTCTCTGAGACTGTGTATGTTCAGGGGCGTGTGTGCATGTGGTGTGTGTGTGTGTGTGTGTGTGTGTGTGTGTGAGTGAATGTGCGTGTATTGTTTGTATCAGAGACGGATTGGAAGGCCATCATGCGCTGAGCTGACCCTATCTCCAAGGCTCGGAGGCTGCATGGAGAGATCAGAGCGAAAGCCAAGCCCACTGTCTCCTACTGTGATGGAGGAAGGATCTGTGTGTGTGTGTGTGTGCGTGTGTGTGTGTCTGTGTGTGTGTGTTTAGAGACAAGATGACATAGCCCAGAGCCCCTCTGCAGCCGAATCCAAAAGATAAGAGAGAAAGAGAGATGGGCAGCTCCACAGATGGTGGAGAGCTCTGGTGAAACTGTTGGCGTGTTTAGATGTGTGAAGGATGACACTTGGTTACATGTATATGCATATTTAAGCACATAAATTTTGACAGAAACTTAAAGTCAAATGCTAAATAGGGCGTTTAGTAACTTCAGGCTGACTTTATAGCAAGGTGATTTTACCTGTTATGTAAATAATAAAAAGACTGAGGCTGGCTTTGTTGTTTATATTTCTTAGTGTCATCAAATACCATGAATAGACTAAACACAATGCATTTGTTGGTCTCTCAATACTTTCTGACTTCCTAGTCCTGTCTGTGGCAGTCAGCCTCCAAGCCTATTTGTTCCTACTGAAGACTAAAATCCTTAAACACAGGTCACAAATATATAGTTTCATTTTTACAAAGAGACAATGTTTTCTTAAAGGAGTGGCGCACTGTTGTTTTTAGCAAGTTATTACCAAAATAAGAGTAAGCACTGCATTCATTGGGGACTTTTTTAGCCACAAACTGTAGCAACAGTGTGGCTAATTTAAGGTGTTTTCACATAAGATTGCTTTCTACCATGCTCCCCATCTCCACCTCACTACCCACCAGCTTAGTAATGTTGTTCTGTACCTGAGTACACCTGCATCATGCCTATACAACATTTGTTTATGTTGTTGCTGTGGTGTAGAAATGCCTGCTGATTGCAAGATCCCATAAGCAGTCCACTTTCTTGTTTTGGTACAGTTAGTTTTCACACCTAATGCGAACTGTACCAGAATGCACATGAATTCTACTCAAGACCAACTTTTTAAATTGACCCGGTCACGGTTCATTGATCTGGGCACGGTACACAGTGTTCACACCACTCAACCAAACTGGACTCTGACATGAAAGCCCTTTATGTGCAAAATTAGACATTAACAACGGCCACAAAATGTTACTCTGTGGCCACCAAATATTCCATGTAGGTGACCCCCTGTGGCCACCACATTTTATCCCTATACTGCAAGTCTTCACCAACACAATGTTAAAGTTCCACAAACATCTGGATTCCTTTGCCCCTTTTAGTAGCCACACAGCACTCATCGCCAGCTAGTTACCCATATGTAGGGGATTACCAGAGTCAGGGCCACCCAAAATGTAGTTTGGCCACCAAATTTAGGGGCTTGGTGGCCTGTGGGGCCAGTATGTGTTTTTAATGCAGGGTTATATCAGTCGGGTTCCATACCACTTAATTGCCACCGATATCTCTGATACGCTCATTGATTTTTTTTTTTGCCACCGGTTGGAGAAACACTACCAATCAGAACCTTTGAGAGAATTAAGGATGGGGATATCTTCCTTCTGCATATGCACTATTTATCACCTAGTTTATCCATGAGTGTAAAATAGTGATAAAAATGTGGCCACAAACATGTGACCAGAAGGCATGAGTATGATGCTACAACAGCATATTATGAGCACTGTAGGTTTAAACAAAAAGATAACATGGAAACCGGTGGAGAGGGGTAATATTCCAAGAAAAAAAACTCAGGATTTTTAAGATTAAAGTTGTAAATTTACGAGAAAAAAAAAATCAGCCTTCTCTGAGATTATAAAGTCATAAATTTACAAGAAAAAAAACTCACTCTTTTCTGAGATTCTAAAGTCATAAATTTATGAAGGAAGAAAACTCAAAATAGTATTTTTTTTTAAGGAACCACATCGCTTCACTTTATGACTTTACAATCCCAGAGATTTTTCCAAGTTTTTTTCTTCAGAAATTTACAACTTTAATATCAGAAATTCTGAGTTTTTCTTAGGTATGTTACCTCAGTCTCCTGGCTTTTTACCTACAATGGCCCAGTTGCACCACTGTATGATGCTATTAAGTTGACTTAAACACTCATAACAACGACAGTAGGTCCATGTCGACAGAAAATGATGTTATTAGGATTGCTACATGATTAGGGCAAAACAAAACAAAATGTCCCAACTCCCAAGAAGAAATTGTCTATCATAAACACAATGCCAGGGTGTATAAATAAGGTAAAACGAAATGGCAGTGCAGTCTGGGCAGTGCATACTTTATGCAATATTTATCAGTCCAATGAATTCATTGTTGGTCTTTTGATTCAATTAAAGTTTTATCACAAATATTTACAGCATATTTATGCACTTTTGGACTGCTGTGTACGCCAACCACACATATTACTATATTTATATTTGCTAACTGAAACGTATGCGCACAAATATCTTGCAGTGAAAAGTGACTGGCACCCTGGGCAACAGCTGCTGTAGGCCTGAGGCTCCCCTCACAGCGCTGTCTAATCCTTATGCAGGTTAATCCAACTCTGACCTCCTCTAGTCCTCACTGACCGATCATATCTCCACCTCTTCCTCTCCCTCTCTGCACATACAGTCATTTTCAGCCACCCTTGTCTCCCATCACTCGCAATCTCTTCCTCACCCTCCTCCCTCTATCCCTTATATAGCCCTTATCTCTCCCTCTCTTTCTCTCTTCTTACTTTTGACCCCACCTTGCTGTCTCTCTTCCTCTCCCCACCTCAGAGTTGCCTTAAGGAGATTTCAAAGCCCATTCGGCAGCAGTTCTAACTGCCAAACTGATGGCCAGATAAAGTCCCCATTTACCTTGTCCTCAGTTTCCCATTAAAGCCCATTTTTGGGGACCGTAACTTTAGAGGAAATGGGAAGGAGCGTGGAGAAAAAAGAAATCAGCCCACTCGGCCACCCTTAAGCCCTTTTCGCTGTTTATTTGCAGCAGCATGAAGGAGGAAAGGAAGTTTTGAGAGGAGGAAAGGAAGGGAGAAGAGAAGAAGAAATAGGACTGGGAAAGGTGACTCGAAGTGTCAGCGGCCCTGTCCCCATAGGAAGGCATTGCAGTGCGTAGCTGCACCCTCGGGCAAGGTAGCTTCATTGGCAGCAGAGATGGATGATCCGGAACACTGTACACTGTGTGCGTATAGAAGTTACAGTCATTTTGCCTGCACAAGGGCATAAGGCGCTCTAAGTAGCTCAATTAAAATGTATATTTTCCTCATTTACTGCCCTCCTGGGTGAGCCGGAGAGATGACAGTGAGGTTTTCTAAAGGTTGCACGGGCCGTTGTGCATCAGGGCATTTTGGCAGGTGAGCGCATTTAAAGGGGCATATTTTAGGGCGAAAGGCAGTGGGTGGGTTGCTTGTTGGCACAGATATATAACCGTGCAATGGTGCATGCCACTTGTGGTCCCCAGAGAGGCTGGGAGCTGTGCCAGCCCAAGTTGGCACTGTCACCTTCGATGACTTGGGCATCACTGCCACCACAGGGGTCTTTTTTTTAACAACTTACATCATTTTACACAAAGATTAGTGCATATAACTGGATAAACCCACTAACAAAGGGCATTTGACCCTTTTCCCATTGCCGTTTGCCTTTCTGTGTGTTTTTTTTTTTTTCTGATATCAGCTGGAAAGCTGAGAGCAGAGAGAAAGTGATTTTTAAAAGTGCTTTTGTGATCAGCTGTCAGTACTTTTGTAGCTTCTAACTGAATCTCTGATTTGAAGTGTAGTTTCTTTCCTGCATGCCTTTTGAACTTTAAGGTATCTGCTTTATTTTTGCTTTCAGCTGGATAGAAGTTGTGTGAAAACACATTTCCTGATTTTGCTGCTTCATACTGAAAGTTTTTAGATAATAAAATAACAAGGGACTTTATAGTAATTTATAGGAAATGAAATGTGCTGTTGTTTTATAGACACTTAACTAAAGATGAGGGGATTATTGGCAAGTACAAACCGTAAACCGAGTCAGATCAAGCTGCACATGTGTATCAAAAAGCAGTGAAAGAGTCACTGCCAATCGGATCTTGAGCGATAAATACCTGTGACTGCTGCAGAGTCATTTGACAGATTACCTTTTTCCACCGAAGACAAAAGCCAGATGTTGGTGGGTTTTTTTTCCAGTGTAGAAGTGGCTCTATTTGCTCTCAGGGGATTGGCACATTTAAGTAATTAGGTGTTAAAGTAAATTATTTGTGCCCATGAAGAATTAGGATATATATTTACTCAAAAAACTGATAACCTGAAAGCTGAAACTTTATTAATTCTCACTCCGTTGAAATGCGGCTCACCTTAACCGTATTGTAATTAACCCATACAGACAAGGCGGTGTACACGGAGCATGTGCATCCCACAGTGCAACCTCACAACTATCTTGTATGTTCTACACCCTGAAATAATTAGAATACACTGCATAGTTTGAATAATGACATAAAAACATTGCCTGAAGCGAGCAAGCCTCCCAAATGAAGTCCTTGCTGAAAACATCTCTTTTCAACGTTTACATGAGCCGAAGCTCACAGCTAATCCATAACCCTAACCTGTTGCTGTCTGCCCAGCATGCTAATGACCATGTGTGAGCTTTTGGACCCCATGTCTTTATAAACAGACAGACGCTTGCCATTCTAGCTGTCAGGAAAAGACACAGGTCAAGCAGCTGAGGGTGGCCATAAATATTTGCACTGAAGCTGCAAGGTCTCATGCTGAAAACTCTGCATGATCAGCTGGCATATCTGAGAGTTCCTTTTTTATAAAGGACAGATGCAGCCATTATAGCACACTGTAAGTACCTGTCTTTTTGCAGACCTACATGGGTGCTCAGGAATACTTTGGCAGATTTTGGGAATTGGACTAGTAACTGCACCCCCAATTAATTAATTAATAACCCCAATGGGAACATAAAGGATAAACATGTAATATATTGACTGCTCTAAATCATAAAGTGACCATGATGTATCATTTTATAAGTTTTAAGTATTAAATTGAGCAATACGTTGAGCAGCGAGTATATTCAGAGCAGTGGGCTTTAATTTTGGGATAACATCAACAGACAATTGACAGTTATGAACAGCAGATCAACTTACAGTTTAGGACTCCTTGTCACTTGTCATTGTCAAAATTTAATGTTGCACTCTTGTCTTGTGCTCAGTGTCCGGTTCATTATCGCTGTAACCTGCAGGCAACGTGCCTGAGCTTCAAGTCTGGGGAGGTGAGGGTGGGGGGAAACCACCTGCTTCGACCATAGATTGTACACTGAAATAGAGTTTCAACCCATTTAATATACCGTTTATGGCTCCAACTCGCTATTTGGACTGCAGTACTCATTTTTGAATGCTAATAATTTCCTTCACAAAATTAACAAGAACAAAATTAAATCAAGAAAAGAAACAAGTTAAAGGATTTTTATTATTTGTGAAAACTGAGATCTGGGTTGTGTAAAAGGTGCCTCAGCTCTACACCTGAAGGATGTCCCTCACATTTTTATAAGCTTGGTTTACATGCAGGTTGGACAAAGATTTTCAAAAGAATATTTCTGAGAAGTGTGTGTGAGTATGCGTGTGCTGGCTTTTATGTGAAATCAAAGCCTTCTCGCTCTGTCTGCTCAAGGTCCTTATACCTTATTATTCAGAGAGATTGTTATTGATGGCTAGGATTTAGGTGTGAACAAAAACCCAATACCCACAAATAATAAAATCAACCTTTCCCTCATACCCTCTTTCTCTTTCCTTTTGCTCACCTCATGTATGCACATATGTAGTCATACCCACAAATATAAATCTTAGCTGGGTCCCTTGGTATCAAAGGAAGACTATATTTGTCCCCTTGGGCTGTTTTTCTGTGCTGTGCAGCAATCAAGGGCCAGAGAACTGGCTGTTAGTCCAGGATTAAAGCTAGCCCTCTCCACATCCATCAGGGGATAAGGCTACACACAGCCTTGCTACTCAGGGGAAGACTGACTCCAGCTCCGTCTTCGGACCCAGATTGATCCTCCCCAGCAATTTTATAGATTGTAGGCAGCAAGGAACCGGCTTTTTGAAGGAATGCTACCCCTGCTTCTCGGTTAGTCCAAGAACAGAGACAGATTCTGTCCAAGAGACGAAGGCCATTTGCAGAGTCTGGAGGGGTTAGCTGAAGGAGTCAAAAAGGAACTATGATATTCTGTTTTTAAGGGATTTGGAAACTTGTATTAAGCCCCTTTTACACTGGACGAAAAATCTTACTAATACCCACAAACCTCTGGCATTTGTCTTCAGTGGGAATGGGAACAATCAGCATTCAGTCCTGAGTCAAATGACTCTGCATGGGTCACTGCTATTTATCATCTCCAGGCCCGATCGACAGTGATGTGGACATGACATTCTGGTGGAAACACAAATTTTCTTCCCCTTTGGGAGGCGTCAATGAAGGCTTGTTACCTCCTTTTCCATACACATGCTGATTCAGCTTGATTCAGTTTGTCTTGGTACATCAGCACAGTGGAGTTTGCAGCTGCCTTGTGGTGTGTATTTAACAGATGACAAGCTTGTCTTGAGTCAAGCTACTTATTTTATTTCCTGTAAATTCTTCATGATAAAAGCCCTCCCATTTATTTTTTTTAACCTGACTCCTATCCAGCTAAAACAAACATGGCACAGTAAAATAAGAGATACCTGAACGTACAAACAGTGATGTAGGGGAGAAACTAAACTTCAAACCATAGAGATTCTGTTAGAAGCTACAGTAGTACTGAGAGCTGAACACATAGATTTTTTTAACACCTCTCTCTCTGCTCTTCTGCTCACACGACATGAGTCTTGGCTTTCCAGTGCACATCAGAAAAAAACACGGAAAGGCAAACTACTACCTACTGGGTCAATTGCCTATTTTTAGCGGGTTTAGCTATGTTTAAAAAAACCTGCATATACGCAATTAATTGACCTGTTTTTGTCTGAAATGCATCAACTCAACTAAAATATTCATGAGGAAATTATTCCTCACAACTGGTCAGCTCAGATATCTGCTGCTGTCTTTCTATGGCAGCCTTTTTTTCCTCTTTAACCATCTTCATCCACACTATCGCCCTATCCCCTCTAGGCCTGGGAAGGAGGGATTACTGCTTGTTGTCACTGAGCGCCCTTTGCTAACCTGAAACAAGCTTGCTTTATGATAGACCTCCCCTTTTTTCCTTCCTTCTCTGCATACTGCAACATTGCCCCTTTCAAATGGAGGGCAAGCCGAGCCGATAGCCTGGCCTTATCTTATCCTCGTTCCCTCTCTCCCTCTGACAAGATGAAAAAGGAACACAGGGCTGTGTTGCGGGGGGGAGGGAGAGGAGCGTCTGATGCCTTAACAGTGTCCTATAGTAGCCAAGGCGCAATGCGTGCACTGGTTGCGTGTAAGCATTGTTAATTGCACACTGAGTTGAACGTCCGATGCATTATGCATTGTGTGCACAGATAGCTGGAGCCTTTAAATATAGGAAGCATAAACCTGCACGCGCACGGTGCATCATGACCACTCCATGTTACATCTCTCCCACATGCAAGAACCTGCTCCAGTTGAGGGATCTACGCCTCAGGGTACTCAAAGCTTCGAAGGCCTCTCTTCCCCCCTCTACTCCTCTTTCTGTTATCCCACTCTTCCCCTGACTTTCTTGTGATACATGATTGATCTATGTGCTGCTGGACTCAGGTGGGCTGTTTTTATGCGAAGCATTTCTCAGAGAAGACTTGTGCTTTAAATGATTTATGGCTGCGTGCTCTTTGAGTGTAGGTACCTCTGTGTGCATTTTGTGCATCTTGACATGCGTGTTAACTGGCATGTTTGTATCATGAAACATCTGAAATTTATAACGAAGGCCAACACGAATACAGCAAGCTTGAGGAAAAAATAGTCAGGATTTGAAATTTATCGCCACAAGAGTAAAAAGGTTGGTTGCACTTTATTTTACAACACACTAATTAGACATAAACCATATTTTGTATCAAATTAGACAAAAAGTAGAAATATTTTTTTAATTAGACAGTATTGGACCTATTATATGACCCTTATTACTTTATATTAGAGGGTAATTACGAACACATTACAACAGAACTGTTCTGTAAACTGAAGTGACTAAAGTAATTTCGTTTACAGTACAGTTTTGATGTAATGTGTCCCTAATTACTCTCTCAGAAAGTCTAATGAGAGTCAAACTGTGAAAAATAACAAACCCTAGCTTACAGTACAGTTCTGTTATAATATGTTCCTAAATGCACTCTAATGAAGTCTAATAAGGCTCTAATAAATGGTCTAATACTGTGTAATTAAAAATATATTTTTTCATTTTTTTGTCTAGTTTAATACAAAGTACAGTTTGTTGGATCTTATTAATGTACTGTAAAATAAAGTGCAGGAAAAAGGTCCATAGTTCTAGTAGAGGGCTTGAAAAATTGAAGGAATATATGGAGTTCCCCAAGGCTCAAGTCTAGGCCCAATCACAATCCACACGAATCCAATCTCAGAATAATAATAGGAATTTCCTTCAGTTTGACAAGCAATGTCTGCCAAGCTTAAGGTTCAGAGAGCTGCTTCGATATAGCTCAAAGGTCCTGATCCACATCGAACACTCCTATCCATTAAAAGCCTTGTCAAAAGACCACTTGGTTCCCAACAGAGCTAGCCGAAGTAGGGCATGATTCTCACTTATACTGACCACCCGCTTTTTGACAATCTGCCAGGGAGAGAGTGAGAGACCCTTTAATGCAGCCCCCCAAGCCCTGTGAATGAGGTCAATCCATTTCCTAGGTGTGTGTACACTGGTATGTGTGTATGTGAGGAGTGATGGAGGGAGGAGTGTATGTGGGAGGGTTTCCCCATAAGTACCAATTAGTGGCTAAAGGTATAAGCATCCGTCACAGGAGAACAGGTGGAGTGCTTTCGGAAATGCCTGGCTTAGATTTGTGATTCACGTCTTCAGCATTTCAGTGATTTCCGAGCTTATGAGAATCCATAACTATTTGATGATCTTTTTTAAGATTATTTTTATGACGTTTCAGCTTTATTGGGCAGCAATAGCAAATAGGGGAGACTCAGGGAATGGCTTCTTGCAGAGAATGATAGCTGCACTCTTAGAAATCAAAGCGCTAACTAGAACCATACAGGATTCTTTGACTTGTCCCGATACCCTTTTTGGTTCCTGGTAGAATCTTAAATAAAGAAAGCCTTTCAGAGGGTTCTACCTAGAACTCAACATAAAGGTTTATACCTAAAACCATCCACCCAGAACCCCCAGCGAGAGGGTCTTTAACAATAAAACACTCTTCATGCTTTCAACAATCCTTGAAGAACTGTTTCTCCTAAAAAGGGTTTTTTGGATGAAAAGGTTTCTTAGTGGAACCCCTAGTCTTACAAAGAACCCCTGACGAACCTTTTCTTTAAAAAAGGGTTCTTCAGAAGCAGCTGGTTGTGAGTAGAACCTCATCCCTTCAGGAAACCCCACTTTGGAACCCTTATTTCAAAGAGTGTAGGCTTTAAGTTAAGATGCCAAACTCAGACTCATAACGACACTATATTAGCTTTATTATCCGTTGCAGCATGAAGCTCTCCCTCTGTGATGATACTTTTCTCGAGCCTCCTCTTCCTCTGCGCTCTTTCAAACTACATAATCTTTGCGACTCCCTTCTTTTTCTGTCGGCTCCGTCTGTCTGTACATGCTACGTGGAACATGGAGTCTCGCTGAGCATTCAATCCTTCATGACACTGCTACACTTCAGTCCTGTCTTGACACTCCACTCACTCAGCATGAGAGAATAGCCACTCCCTCTCCCTCTGTCACTATTTCCTCGTTCCTTCTTTTCTCGCTGCCTCTCATTCTGTTCGCTCCATCTCTCCCCTGTCACTGTGAAGCTAACACCTGCAAACACAAAATGCACCACAAATAGGTGTGTTGCTAATGTTTCCCGTTGGTGTGTTAGAGAAAAGAGGGAGAGGAAGGAACCGGGAGTGAAAAATAGAGAACACTATGATCAAGTAGAGACACACACACAACTACATTCCAAGTAAATGTCAGCCTCTTTGATATTCTGATGGTTCACCCTGATTTCTCTAAGCAGATGATGCGTGGCCACTGCAAATGAGAACATGTAGCGAAAACGTAGTGTTTTCTCTGGTATGTCCTGCAATGAGGGATCCAGTTGGGCCACTTAGCAGGCAGACTCACGGGACCTGCATGAAGTTTATAAAAGGAACACTCACAGGAACGCAGCATACGCCATCCACATAACTGTGGATCAAGTGCAAGTGTAAGGTGTGAATGTTAAAAGGTACACGGTGTAAGAGAGGAACAGAAACTTAATAATTTAATTCATCTGTCTTCTCCCCTTTAGCATTTTATTAGTTGTTTTTTATTGTTTTCAACTCAAAACATATTAATGCTCACAGTGCACATAAATAATTCAAATAGTGTCTCTGGTTTCACACGACATTTTTCTTTAAAATAATAACATTATGACACTTTATGTTTTGTAATGTGAGTGCACTCATTAATAGTTAATATCCATAGTTAATATTCTGTTGTCATCAATTAATCAGTGTGTTTTGGTTTAGATTTCATGTCAAGTTATTTATTGTTTTCTTGGTCGTTGAGTCCTCTGGTTGAGAGATATCAGTGTTAGGATGTAACTTACTATACGTAGTTCAATTACTAGTTGAACTACAATTTGCTGTTGCAATTGAAGTACATTCGAACATCAGTAGCTTCTTCAGTAGTTAAATGCTGCATCGTATAGTTTAGGTAGTTAATTACAAACAACATATTCATGTTAAATGACGTTTTTTTGCCTTATAATATGGCAAATTGCCACAACTCATTGGCCACAGTTGTCATTTAATGACAAATACCTGCTGTTTGAATCACATGTGGTTTGTGACACTACAACATCTGTGGTTGAATGACATGAATTTCCCTAGAAATGTAGTGTTTTCCTGATTCCATCTCAAGAATTGCTTCAAATCAAATCCTCCTCTTAAGACACAACATGGGGCAGGATAAAGTCGAGTTTCCACTGCAGAAATTTTCCCCAGGGTGGTACCTTCGAAATGTTATGGAATTTTTGGGGTAGGGCATGTAATGTTGAACATTTCTGATTGGTTGGTACATGCAGCATTTTATTTCAGACACAATTTTTAAAAATGTGTAGCCTCAAAGTTTGTTTTCTGTTCATTGTGCTTTGATGCATCAACATGGAGTTACAGAGGAAAGCATGACAGATGGACCAGCAGCAAAGTTGTTGTATAGTTGAGCATAAAAATGATGTGTAAATACAGCTGATTTTAATTTTTTCCTTTAGACGGGTTACTTACTTGAAAAGTAGTTTCTCTCATTTCCTGTTAGTTCCAGACTCAGACTGATCATTTTCATGAATGATGTTTGGATGTAGTTGAACTACTTTTTACTTTTCAAAAGTAGTTTTAGTTTGATAGGTTAAAATTTTTGTATCTTCTGTATCGTCATTGGTGTTGCTAAGGTAAATTTGGGTGGTAGCGATAGAACCTCCTGACTCTGATTGGTTTATAGAGGTGTCAATCATTAAAATTGACCAATGGGTTGCCGAGCTAGTCCCCTGGACTGCTTCAGTGAGTTTACAGGATGCAGCTTGTTGACACTTTCAGACGCTTTTAGCAGAGTGCTTATTAGCCCCGGTCAGGATAAAACGGGAGAAATATACAGCAGAGGAGGTTCTCTGAATGTTTGAATCAGATAGCGGTGCTAACATACTAACAACACAGTGCCAAACGTCAGTGTGACTGATGCCCAAATGGCACATTTGGTGCAGTTTCGCCTGGATATGTCTGTGTTAAAACATCTGTAAAACGGTTCAGGTTCACTTTTTCAGCATCGAGTTTTGCACAGTTAACTCATCAGATTCACTTTACTAATTCCTAGATGAATCGGGCTACTATTCTATGATTCAAAAGTGTTTTTCACTCTAAACAGTGTTTGTTTTTGTTTTTTTAAATAAATCGATAAAAATTCACATTTGTTTCTGTGTTCCAGGTGAATTTCCTCTGACACAGTAACACATATCTTGATTCTGACACTTCTATAGTAATCTCACATGTAGCTATTACCGTTATTTTGACACCAAGATTATACATATAGCCCTTGTAGTTGTGAAAATATCCTCCATTTATTTTGGGAAAGTCATTTCGGACAGAAGGTAGAAAAAATAGGCCCCCTGATGAACAGGTTAAGCAGTATGTGATATTGCTTTTATGTAACAGTTCCAACAATTCCATCTAAGCATGGATAAATGTTTAAAACTTAATAAATGTGAAAAAGACACTTTAATGTCTCCATTTGTCATTCTGTCTTGCAAAGCAGATGGGAGTAGATCATGATCAGAAATCATTATGAATAAAATCGTTTTGAATCGAAAATCGATTTTAAATCGAATCGTGGCCCCAAAAATCGGAATCGGAATCGAATCGAATCGTGAGATAGTAAAAGATTCCCACCCCTAGTAGATTTTCATTGGCAATGGTGTGGGCCGCAATGAAGATAAACTCCCATGACCCCATGCTACTTCACAATGTCATCAAAGTCCATCTTTTGTTATTGTTTTGATTGTGAGACTCCTGGTAGCAGAAATTACAAACTGTGCATTTAAAGTGGATCAATATATTACCTACTGGGCATCTTTTTATCTGGATAAAATGTCACTCTTCAAGAAGAGTGATGTTTGACTCAAGTTCGCTAATATTCTGAGTGTAATATTTGGTAATCCCAATGAGCATGTTCAGAAAATGATTATTTTATGAACTGAGAGAGAAAAAGAATAATCACAGCAGGCAGCTGATAATGCCATTGGAACTACTGCTTCCCTTTGCCCTAGTAGACGCCGCCAGACTGGTCTCTGCACCCCCCTGTATCCCTGTCCACTGCCAAAGTGTCACATCACTCACTCCGTATGTTGCCAAATATTTGTGTGCGCGTGTGAGTGCATGAGGAGGGGCGGGAGGCGGGGGAGTTGGGGGTATTAATTCCACCACTGTGAGACAGTCCTTTCGCTTTAGCCTTTTTCTTTTCTCCTCTTTCCCCACCTCTCATCTCCGTCTGGCCCGGCTCTGCTGAGCTCAAGTGAGCCAAAGTTCAGCTGAAGGGCAAACTGACTTTACAGTAGTAGGCAAGAGAGTCATGTGTCTCACAGGGGCTGGCAGGCTACACTCCTAATTGACCCCCCCTCTTCTCGCACACACACATACGCACTCAGTGATTTTTTTTTTTTTTTTTTTTTTATCTGATTCCATTCCACCAAAGCTGGTGTTGACAGCACAGAGCGCTTTATGGGAACAGCACGTCCATTCTTTCTAACGCCTCCTAATCACTGGCACTCCTCCTCTCTCTAAACCTGAGAGGGGAAAAATGAGGAGAGACAGAGGGAGAGAATCAAGGAGTATGGAATGAGATTAAAAAAAGAAGAAAAAAGCGAGGGCTGAGTGGCAGGGAATACCTGCAAAGGAGGGACAGGAGATTGTGAGAGACAGAGGAGATAAAGAGAAAAGGAAATGAACATGTCCTATTTGTTTTATTTTTGGGCAGCGAGGGGGAGGGGGGCTTCATTGTGGAGTAATATTTAGGTAGGGGATAGCGTGGGTGATCAAGACCCTGTCTGTTTCTGTTATCTACCCCCTTCTCTGCTACCCAGTTCCCCATTCTGAAGCCAAGAGGTAAAGCCAAACCACCAGTCAATCTAAACAGATACAATAGCTGCAGGCCAAAACAATGCACAGAGGAAAACAAAAAAAAAGAGCAGTGTAAGTAGGCAGAGATTGGGACAATGCGCGAGGGAGGCTGCTGTGAATTGCAAATGTGGTTTGGATGCTGATATGCACATGCATCGCGCAAACACACCCAGACACAAGATGCACACACACACACCGCCACACACACACACACACACACCCACCGACAATAGGAAAGAGTTACAAATGCTGAAGCTAATATGTGTGTGTACATGTGTTCAGGTACAAGTGATCATTCTTTCTGTCACCATAATCACATAAACAAAGATGCAAACACTCTTCACATGAACTTATATCCAACATCCCTGCATATAAATGTTTATTTACAATTGCTGAAAAAACTAGTCGATAGCCGATTGAATTTTGATAACTGACTTTAAAGCAATATGTCTTTTTAGTTTGGTTTTTGTTCATTTGTTTGTTTATAAATTTGAAGCCAGCAGGCAATTAGCTTACCATAATTAGCGGGAGCAGGTGAAAACTAGTCTAGCTGGTCTGGTTCTGTCCAGGATCTGCCTACCAGCACCTCTAAAGCTTACTAATCAAAGTAAAGTGAAGTAAAATATTTCATTAAATAACCGACTGTTAAATCAGTATCTGTCACTGAATGGGGTAACACATTGGTGATTGTGAAAGGATTTCAATATTTGTATGTGTGCAGTAATCCAGACTGGGTGTCTGTGGCAATATTCCTGGAAAAAAGTTGTATTAAGTCACTGCTAATGCAAACCAAACATTTCCCTCTACTACAGTTTCATATTAAAAGCATTAACTGATGAAACACGACTGTTATTATGAAGAAGACACAGGAAATGCAATGTGCTCGTCAATGAGCTTGACACTGACCATGGAGTGCATCTACAAAACAAGACCGCAGTCATTTTTGGCATTTTTTGACAGCGGATCAGATTGAAATATTGCAGGGAGTAATGGAAAAAGAAGGGGCAGCCACAGTGAGCTGTTAGATGAAAAGCTGCAGGCGACAGGCTGCACACCTCCAACATCTCAGCATGGTGACAAACTCCTTTCACTGTCACTGCAGTAAAAAATCAGACCACGGTTTCTGGTGGAAAAAAAAAAGGCCAAGTGTTGCCTGACTTCTTTTCTAAAACAACAAAAGTTTATTTGTGATCTCTAATATTACACCGCATTGTTAACACCAGTAACCAGCCAAACAACCAGGACTGAAATCTTAAGTAATGTAATTCTGACACGTTATACCTCAATTGTTTAATCCATAGAAAAACCAAAGTGTAAAATGACAAATTATAAATATTTTGGGGGGTTTGAATTGTTAGTCTGACAAAACAAGCAATATGAAGACATCATCTTGGCTTCTTTGTGTTCTTTGGGACATTTTTTAGACGGAGCAATTCATCTGTAATCAAAATAAAAAACAAAACCTTGAAGACAAAATTGCAATTGAAAAGAATAATTAGTTGCAACACTAATCAGATTTCCAATTGTTAGTTCTATAAGCAGTTTATTTATTGAACTCATTCATTCCTGTGGGACTGTAAATCCTCTGTTTGTTGATGGCAACATTCAAACATTTGTTCCAGTCTTTGACCATACAGCATATGAGCATATTCTTTCCAATTTAGACAGTCTAGTGTTAAGATTAACAGAAGACAATTTGGACTGTGCAGTGATCTCATAGGCCTTGTTCAGACTGCCAGCCCAAATCCGTTCTTTGGCATAGCCTATCAAGATTGTATCCAGGTTGATTTTTGAAAGTCTGGACGACAAAAAAAAAAAAAAACAACACATGAAATGCGATTTTTGCAAATAAGGATCCTAGCCACATTTGGAGTGGTTTGATATGCAATTCCAATCAAATTTGTGTCTCAGTCCTGACAGAATGGCAGCAATAACTGAGCAGAATGAGCAGAATCCATGCTGCTACTAGCAGAGTGTTGAGGAGGACAACACAGAGTTTGTCTGGTGCGACGGAGGAGTTCTGCACCACGACTTGACAGGATAAGATGATGGATCTCCATTTCTCATGCTTCTGCCATGTTACCGACACCTACGTTGTTACCACAGCCGTCCATGCAGTTTGGGAATGTCTGGACACACAAATCTGATCCGATCACTTGCAAATAACAGTGCAGGACAGTCTGATTTGAGAAACAAATCAGAAACAAATATGCCTGTAGTCTGAACAGAGCCATATTTCATTGTACTCTGTATTATATATTGAAAAGATAAGTAGGACGATAATGCCTATAAAGTAATGTCAATGTAAAGTGGCATATGGCCTTAAACACAGATGCTCATGATTTCCTTTCCAGAACAATCTCAGCCCATTTTAAACTTAGTGACAGATTCATTAGGCTGTATACATGCGCACTGATCTCATGCTGATGTCATGGCTCGCAATACAATGGTTTGCCATTGCTAATCTGGCATTAGAAGCCAGGCAGCATATTTTGCAGTCCTGCAACGCAGCTTATGTTCTCTCAACAGGGAGTCGTAGGGTTCTGGCTGTGCTTCCTCTCTGTTTCTCTGTATCTTTCCCTCTCTCTCTGTGTCTATCTCTCCCACTCTCTGAATCACCAAAACAAACCAAGGCCAAAAATACTGCAGTCTTGCATTGTTCCTCCAACTAATTACAAGGCAATGCATGCTCAACCTTCATTTATTAACGACAAAAATAACACCAAGATAGAGAATCACAGCGCTCATTTGGAAAACATGGCGAGACAAAAGGGAGTTAATTAGGACATGAGAAAAAAAGAAATGGAGAAAAAGTGAATGAAACAAAAGGCACTCATCAAAACTATCCCTTCTCTTGACTGTGCAGCATGAAAAGGGCATGTCAACGAATGAAGGGTTGTGGAACAAAAAAAAAACAACAAAAACGCATTTTGACTGATTTCAACATTCTGACAGTTTTGACTGGCTGATCATCCTTTGCTAAATAGGAAAGTTGTTTTTTTTTTTCTTGGCTCATGATTTTCAAAGAGTGACAATGTGAAAAGTGAGCATGTCATTAATGAAGCCTGTATTAACAAGAAAACGGCAGACAAGAATCTCATCTTCTCCTCCCTAACAAGCAGCAGTTAATTTGACTGGCTATCTCCCCAATTTAATCTCCATTTGCTTGTATCTTCACTCATTTCTATACGTCTCATAATTGATTAGTTGGACTAATGGTACATGGGCCTGTGTTTTTAGATGTTAATCTGAATGAAACTGAATACATAATTCATAACATCACGTGGAATTACACATGAAAATTATGTGCGTAGAGCTTAAAAAAAGCCTGCATATAAATGTGAGCTAAAGTGCCAGCGTGTTTGCTAGTGTGACCATTCCCTGTATCAATTATTCAAACTGACAAATGGCCACAGGCCGCCTGGTGTTTTGGCCAATTACAAACGGGCATACTGCGGGGCTAAACAGGGCCAGTTTTCGCCTCGGGCATTTCTCCTGATGCCTCTCACACAGTGTGACAAGTCAGGACCCAAAACAGAGTCATCGCCACAGGTGGGGTTGCCGCCTGAAGTCGACCAAAACAAACAATCTCCAAATGTCAAAAGTTGTGTGTGTTTATGCACGCGTGTGTGTGTGTGTGTGTGGTTGCTAGACATATGAACGAAAAAGCCTCAATTTCTCTACGTGCGTGTGTGCATGTGTTTGTGTGTCACGCTGCGGTGGTAAGAAAATTATGGGCCATTTCCAGGTGATTTAGTTTGTGTGTGTACGTGCAAGAGTGTGTCTACCATGCTGGTGTTGTGACATACAGTAGAATTGCTTTCTTCCTTCCTTTCATAACTGATATTTTCAGCCCATCATGATATTTGCACAAACATACCTCAGAGCCTTTATTTATGTTTCAGAGCAACATCTTTGTATGGGTAACAAGATAAAAGACACATTGACATAGCTGGCTAAAAAGTTAACTAAAGATTATTGGTTTGCTCGCTAGCTAAAAAGTTAATTAAGTATTTTATTGTTTGCTAGCTAGCTAAAAAGCTGACAAAACAGTCTTGCATAGCCAGACCTCTCTCTAAAGCGCTTAGCACTGGAGACACGTCTGACTCCTAACATACACATTCTGCTGTAGGGGAAAAAACGCTGTGCCTTTTTCCATGCCAACGTCTTGGTGGCGCTAAGCCCAGGATGCAATGGCTGTGAAAAATAGTGTCAAGAAGGAACTTGTTTTGGTGGAACACTTGTACGTCGGGAGGCAAGCTCTGGCATTAAAATAGCTAAATCACCCCAAAAGAAAAGATAACAGCTGCTAGCTTGTTTACATTCATACGATTAGCATCCCAGGCACTAATTTGTCCTTCCTGCCATGCAGGTTGCAGCTTGGAGGTTGATGTTATTTCCGGAGGGCTTTGAAAATGTAATAGCAGATGCCATGCATGTTCATTAGTTAAAAGTTAGCTAAATTGATGTTGTAGATACTAAAAGTTAACTAAACATTATATTGATAGCTAGTTAGCTAAAAAATTAACTAAATGTTATATTGTTTGATACCTAGTTAAAAAGGTTATATTGTTTGCTAGGTAGCTAAAAAGTTAATTAACCATTAAGAATCATGTTTGCCAGATAGCTGAAAAGTTAGCCATAGCCTATTAATGATGAGAAAAACTTGCTGGTTGAACGAGTTTCTTTGTGGTGAAGACGAGAAGAGATGTAGTGAGTGTTTGTGCATGTGTGTCCTTGTGTGCCTCGCATATGAAGAAAAAAGCCCTCCATTTCTCTGAATGTGTGTGTGTGTGTGTGTGTGTGTGTGTGTGTGCATGTGTTTGTGTGTCGTGCTGTAGTGCTTCGAAAACTATGTGCCATTTCCAGGTGATTTAGTTTCTGTGTTTGCATGTGTGCGTCTGTCTACTATGCTGGTGTTGTGACAGACAAAAGAATTGCTTTCTTCTTTTCTTTTCATAACTGATATTTTCACCATATCATGACATTTTCATGAGCGTACCTCAAGGCCTGTATTTATGTTACAGAGCAGCTGCTTTGTATGGGTAACAAGACACAGGCACATTGACATTCTAATACAAATAACAAAACACAACTGGGCAAAGAGCTCAAGTTTCATCAGGAGAGGGAAGAAAATATGCCTTTTTTCAGTCTAATCTGATTGGCTGGTCACGTTTGAAGCTGTTGTAAAATGTCCAATAAACGCGCACCTTTGACCACATAATAGTTGATTTAAATATTAATGCACTAGCCAGAAATCATCTCTTATGTCAGTACTATAACTATATTGCTCTCTGGGACAATAATAGTTCATGCAAACATTACAGATCAAAAATAAAAGATTATGTTCTTTTTATATTACCTCGCATTACCTTTGTTACTATTGTTTTATAGAAGCTGTAAGCCACAAGAGGCCATGCATGAAATTTATTTTAGGACTGTTGGGGCTTATTGCTTGATTTTGATAGGGCTCAAACAGCACTGGATTTTAGGGGCCGATACCAATATTAGGAGAAAAACCTTCTGATATCTATATGTCTACTCTTAATATACAGTATGTCATCATAGTATCAAACACTTGTGACAAAATGATATCAGGTCCCTGAAACATTAAACTTTTCACCGGTATTTTCAGTGAGACAGATTCTATTAGAACGCAGGTGTCAGTGGCCAACAAGTATATTTGCACCCAGGCTGGAACTGCCAGTATTATTTATTGACCTTCAGTTACTGTATATCAGATGTCTACATTGGTTAGGTGACTTATTTTCCTCTTGATTAAATGCAAATTTAAATTTTGACTAGTTGACTCATCTAACAGTAAGAAAATACTCAGAAAGGCTGTTTATTATTTACACCTGGCCCCCTAGTTAAACTCTAAAGAGCGACAGTCTCAGATTTCAGTCACAGTTTGGTCAGGTTTGGGCAACAAAACTGGGTGTAAATAGTCACATTGAATATGTACACCTGGGTGTATATAGCCTAGCATGCCAGAGACAAAGCACCCAGGTGTCCGTACCCAAAAATGCTGTTTGCACCCATGGTATAAATAATTGCGAATAAATAGCCAATGTGACTTTTAACACCTGCATGGCAGAGAAAGACCATGATCTTTTCCTAAACGTAACCAACTAGTTTTGTTGCCTAACCCTAACCAAACTGTGACTGAAAGCTGAGAGTTGATGCCATCATAGGGAGCTAGGATGAAAATAGCCAAATAGCTGTGTGACTATTTTCACCTGGGGTGGAATGACCAGTGTAGCTATTTGCATCCGGGTGTATTTAGTCTAGCATGGCAGAGGCAAACAACTAGGGGTCTGTAGCCACTAATGCTTTTTGCATCTTGGGTCTGAATACCCAGTGTGACTATTTACACCTGCAGGGCAGAGAAAGACCGAGCAATTTTGTTGCCTAAACCTAAACAAACTGTGAGACTTTGTCACTCTTTATATTTTAACCAGGGGACAGGGTGTAAACAGCCAAATAGCTGCCTTGTGACTATTTTCACCCTAGGTGCAAATAGACACTCTGTTTTAATGATTATGTATAGTTATAGATAAAAAACACAAATAGAGCAAAATATATGTAAACCTGCTGTTGTAAAGCTGCCTTATGTTCTGTAAATAAAGTTTTCATATGTGCACATCTGACATCATGTACGCTGATACCGACATAGACTGATATAGCTGTGGTAAGCCTATATCAGGTCAATAATAGCGGTCAAATTTTGATGTAAACTCTTAACCAAGCTGAAAAAAAGAGCAACAAAAAAAAAACATCCATTCTCTCTCACAGCATCTTCACTCAGTCTGCATTAAGCACCTCTTTCCAGCCCACCAGCACCGGTCAGGTTTCACATTTGGTCCCTTCTATCCATAACGCATGGATTTGCAAATGAGAGCAGGGTGGGGGATGTGGGGTGGGAGGGGGGTTGGGTTGTGGTGTGGCGGGGATCACTGATCTCATTTGCATAAAGACCCCTTCTGTGCAGTGTCATTCTCATCACCTCGGACCCTGTGAGAGGAAGAGGAAGAGGGGGAGAGAGACAGATAGAGGGGAGGAGGGAAGGGGTGGGGTGGTGGGGGGGGGTTGCATGAGGAATGGAGGGATGGGAAGAAGAAAGAGAGGAATCCATCAGTCGTTCTGTGAGGCGTGGGAGTGGGAAAGCGTGGCCTGTCATGAATCACCTCACATTCGGCATCACAATGGAGTGATAGGTCCAAAACAGCTGGCGCTATGATCAGTATTGATTTTTCTGTCCTCCCCACAGTATGTGTGTGTGTGTTTTATGTGTGTGCGTCAAGGTTTGTGCAAGATGAAATTTCTGATGTTTGTGCGTGCGGTGTGTGTGTGTGTGTGTGGTGAGAGAGAGATAAGTGAGAGGGTAGGCGGGGAGGAGCGAGTGTGAATGATTTTCTTCCCTCTCACGTCTAGTGCTGTGTGATTGTGTAATTGGCTAGTATTACTCCACCTCCGTGTATGAGTGCACTGTACGTATGTGTGTTCATCACTCCACTATGATGTTTGCATAAGCCCGGGACTAGTGACGTCTGTGGGAGGTTAGTTCTTGGAGCCAAACAGCCTGTTAGCCAATAATTCAAATGGACTAAGGCCACTGTGGACTTTCACCACTGGGACGCTCAACCCCTGACCACCCACTAGCTCGCACACATGACTCTGCATAATGAGGAGAACAACTTCCAAACTTCTGCTGCACGCTCTGCTTAGGTCTTTTTACCCCCATTTGTCTGTTTTCTTTTGGATTCGATTGGAGTGTGAGGAAATATCTTGGGATTATTAAAAATAAATAGTAGCACCTCTTTTGGGTTTATGAATATTTAAGCTCTTTTATGTCCTGCAGTGCCTCCAACTGCTACAAACTTCTCCTAATAAACTGCACTTATAATTATTGTACTTTGAAATGGGCACAAATACATCAAACAGTATCTTGTTAGAAATTACAAATAATTGCTTTTATGGAAACTGTATTTAAATAAAATACATGTCTTAATTTGAAAATATAAAAAATACATTTGATAAATAAATTAAAATAAATAAAAGTAAAATAAACAAAAATGAAAAACAAATGACATGTCACATGATTTGCTTGCATTTAGCCAAATACTGTGATGGCTGATTGCTGTTTTTTATCCACATTTAACCTGGATAAAATTGTCTATTTAATAAATGTCATAATAATAATGTATTTTTATGTTTTCTGAGTCTTTCAAATATACAAATACAAACTCTTAAAATATTTTATTACAAATTGCAGCTTATTTTTTCTGCATATCCAAATTAAAATTACAATATAGTCAAAACTAATTAAAATACTGCCCATCTCTGATCGTCCTTATCTACTTCGTACTATTGACTCGACTGGTCTCAGTCTGCCGGCTGGCAGAAAGACTGTCCCATCCTGACACAGCTCCCCCCACCCAGCACACACGCACACAAACACACACAAACAAACACAGACACACACACACACACACACACACACACATCGGGTAATGAGTAACCTCTGGTGGCCAAGGGGTCAAGAACCTTGTGTGTGTGGAAGATAAACTCAACATGAGGGTTAATGACTGCTGGAAAGACGGCAGAGGAAAGGCAAGAGACGAGTACAAATGCCACTGTCTGACCAAAGAACAACAAAAAACTTCCAGGGTTGTCACAATACCAGAATCCCAATTTTGATATAATATCAGTATATAAAAAAAGATTCCAGACACCTTTTTGATCACATAGCAAAAATGGCACACAGAAGGATTGGACAGGATTTTTTTTTTTTTTTCTTAATGAACAACCTGAACAACTGTCTGGTTTGGCTGCAAGCCAAATTTCAGGTAGGACAATAAAGACTGAACTGAAGAAAGTTTTTTTTTTATAGCTTTGGTAGTTTCGATACCATCAAATGTTAGTATTACATTGTTTTCCATATTTGGTATTAAAAAAGTATTAAAGTACCGACAATTTTATTTTGTAGGAGCGCATGTGTTTGAGGTAGCCAGACCAATACTGAATACATGGGCCGATGCCAATAATGATATTAGACATGATATTAGGGATGTAGGAAGTAAGTATGTAATGGAGGTAGAATATTTTATTCATTCATTCATTTTCTGTAACCGCTTATCCGTGAGGGTCGCGGGTGGCTGGAGCCTATCCCAGCTGACATTGGGCGAGAGGCGGGGTACACCCTGGACAAGCTGCCAGTTCATCGCAGGGCCGACACATAGAGACAAACAACCACTCACTCTCACATTCACACCTACGGGCAATTTAGAGTCACCAATTAACCTGCTGCATGTCTTTGGACTGTGGGAGGAAGCCGGAGTACCCGGAGAGAACCCACGCGGACACGAGGAGAACATGCAAACTCCACACAGAAAGGCCCTGCTGGCTCGGGGATTCGAACCCAGGACCTTCTTGCTGTGCGGCGGCAGTGCTAACCACTGCGCCATCGTGCCACCCGTAGAATATTTTAAATTATATATATTATTTTTTAGTTTAACAATAAACTTCATCATCCATAAAGTGCTGCCTATAACTCTTAAAAAAACAAGCAAACAAAACAATGTGCATAATGTTCTGTCAAAAGATAAAAGTTTCCAAATTGCCACATATTGGACACCATATGCTGATACCGATATAGACTGACTTAACTGGGATAGGCCAATATCAGGCTGATAATACTGGCTGATTGATATATTGATCTGGCTCCAGTTTGGGATGTCAAAATTGTTGCCTTCACAGCTGTTTAAGAAAAAAAACTTTGCTCCGCTTGTCTTCCGTCTCATGATAAATTAATAAACCAGACTAATTTATCATGCTCTTCTGCAAGTGATACTGGCACAAATAGTCTCTTTTTTTGGCGAGACACTCTCTTCCGCACACAAACAAACCTTTTGTCAGGTCCCTGGAACACAGCAGCAGGGCTGGTGTAAAGAATAGCTGTCTTAATTATGGCCGAGGTGGGAAGGAAAGTGTGTGTTTTGGCCAGGACAGACCAGAGCTCCAGTGTTTTTTCAGGACGCAGAGAGTTTGTGAAGGTGCAGGGGTGGGTGGGGGTGGTGGTGGAGGGGGACCAGGTGAAGTGAACATCAGCACAGAGCCCAGAAATAAGGCTGAGACCACCTGCCCTCCCTCAGGCGACAGATGAACCAACATTGCGAGGAAATGTCTCTCCTGCGCTCAGAAAACAGTCGCAGATTCTGGCTTCTTCTCCTCGGCGTTGCAGAATTATCAGTGTGATGCTGATGTGAAACTCTGCCCTTAAAAGTTCAAGCATATAAACCATATATAATAGGATTACACTGCGTAGGTTCTTAAATCATTCTCCATGCCCGAGCAGGAGTGTATACTGTACATTCCTCTTAATACATCAAACAGACGAATATGTATTCTTTGGGACTACAAAGAGAACAATGCTATCCCTGCCACATCTAATAATAGCTCAATTACCATATCCTTCAGGGCTGTATCTATGGGGAGATGTGTGCTGGCGTGTGCAGTGAGATATAGCTTAGCGTCATTTGAAAAGCAGTCATCTAAATAACGCCAGAACAAACAGGCCTATGATGTTTAAGCAGTCCCAGCACACACACCAGTAGCACACTGGTGGACTCAGAGGAGGGTAAGAGGGGGTGATTGCCCCCACTGGTGTCCCTGTGTTTGAAAAAGTGCTGCAAAAGTGCCCTCTTGGATGCCCGTATGGTGGATAAGACATGATAAAGTGCACTCTAGAGTTCCTTTCCAGTGGACAAACCAGGAGTAAGAGCCCCCTAGGGGACTCTTCCAGTGGACAAAACACGATAAAGTGTCCTCTAGAGTTGCCATCTAGTTGACAAAATATGATAAAGTGATCTCTAGGGTGCTCTTCCACTGGACAAAAGTGCCATAGGCTGCCTCACATGCTAGAAATTTAATTGGCCTCTAGTTGCCTCTAAATAGTTGAATATTTAATTGTTCGCGGTTTGTGTTTTATCTCAGAGGTGTAGTGGTTGTTGTACTATGAGTCACATAATCAAACAATTTTATCTAAACCAGGGATTGGAACTGTTTCACCATAAACTTTTGGTGTGCTGGTGCCCCGCCACATACAGCTGGTGCCCGTTTTTTTTTTTTTTTTTTTTTGCCCCTGCCCCCCAGACAACCTGAGTCCGCCACTGCAGTAGCACATTCCCTTCCCGGCCTCCTCACAGGGTTTGTGTACAGCCTCTGTGACAATGGATGCGTTGTTAACCCAGAGCGCCTGACTAAAGGTTGAAGCCAACGCAGTCGAGGCAAAAAAAGCCATTGATGTGGCCGCCACCATGTTAGAGTGCAGACCGGGTTGAGACAGAAAGACGCAGAGAGCACAGAAAGAGCACCACTGTTTGTGAGTCTTGTCAACTTGGATTTGATGAGTTTGTCTTTGTTTTGCTCTCTCGGAGCAAACTGTGCAGCGTTTATCGGATAAAATGGGCTCAATCTGAGCTTATCTCCACGGCCGCTGAACAGCTTTGTCACATTTCAAGATGCCCCGTCCTGATGGAGTACTTTTCTCACCCGCTCCTCCATTTTTTTCGCCTTCTTCAAACAAATCAATACCCCCATAGTTTAGCCTTTCATAGGAAAGATTACAGAGAAATGGCTATTAAGGGCTTAGCCTCTATCACTTCTCCCATCTCAAAGCCACTTAAAGACTCTGGCAGTCTCGGGTTGGGATCCGGGACCCGGTGCCCCGTCACACTGCAACGGTGGTGAGAGAACCCGAGGATCACACTGACTTCAGACACGACCAGCTTCACCTGAGGCAGAGAACTTTGATGGGACAAATTCTTAGACAACAACAAGGACAGACAAAAACGGACAAGGGCAGGAAAAGAAAAGAAATATTACAGAAATTGGCTTTTTACTGTTATTGAAGTTTTTTTACTGAGTCACCGCACACTTTTCATTCTGCTGAGATTGACCACTCCTTCAAAATGGCTTCCTCCTCTATCAGGCTGTGGGTGAGTGTGTGACTGGAATGAGCAGTAGGTTGTGTGGCCTAAGCAACCAGGGAATCAAAATAGCCACAACAATCAGTGCAAATATGAAAGCAGGCCACTGCTGGCCTTTAACACTAGAAGTGCTGGATTTCCATAACTACTACAGCTGCCATAAACAGTCATTTTGACTGTTTGAATGTCAAACTCGATAGTCTCTCACGATAAAAACCCAATTAGAGATTAATACATTTATTCTGTTAGGATATCTTTTAAAACTGAAATAACTCCAAAATGTAAATTTTGTAACGTTTAATTATGTATTCATCAATGTGCATGCCATTGCATATATTAAATTGTAATGATTGCATATATTCATCAGAGATCCCATTAAGATTATTATTTTAGATTCATCTAGAATTACTCAGAACAAGAAACAAACAATTAAATCTATTTTATAAGCTTAAAATGCATTTTATTTTAACATTTGAAGCAAATTTCCTCCTAGAAGTGTCACAGAAAATAATCATGAGCCCCTTTTAACTAATACTTACCAACATCTGGCTTTTGTCTTCAATGGGAACAATCTGCATTCATTCTTGCATCAGATAATTCTGCTGTAGTCACAGAGATTTATCGGTTCCAGCTCCAATCGGCAGTGATCTAAACATGACACCCAGGTGGACATGCTAATTTTTCAGTGGAGGCGATGAAGGCTTGTTGCCTCCGTCTGTAACCTCTGCAACTCTTCACAATAAAGTCCCCTGTTATTTTGCATTCTTAAGGTTTTAGTATGAAGCAGCAAAATCAGGAAATGATAGATTTTCATCAGCACTAACTCATCACAACTCCTATCTGACTAAAAGCAAACATTAAACAGTAAAATAAAGCATATACCTGAAAATACAAATAGTGACACAAGAGAGAAACTAAACTTCAAACCACAAAGATTCAATTAGAAACAAAAATACAGAGAGCTGAACACACGGACTTTTAAAAACGTCTTTCTCTTGGCTCTCATGCACAGACACAAGTTGAATCTCAGCTTTGCAGCACCAAAAAAAAATTTTTTTTTTTAAAGTCACTGTCCCAAAGCCACTGGAGAAAGCCTGGAAACTAATGTACAACATAAAAGCTTATGAAAACATGTAATGTGATGTAATTATGTATATATGAATATAAAAGTTGGAAACATTACTTTGTGCAACAAGTGAGGACAAATTTAGTGTCAAAATATGTGAAACCTAGCACAAAAATTCAGCAAGTTGTAGGTGCTGAGACAAAAAGTATTGAAACTGTTACTGGTCTCCCCCCGAACTTTTTGTTCCTCAAATTCTTCAATTATTCTACAGATTAGGACAATTCCATCTAATTAATTTGTTTTAATGGAACCCAAGACTGGTTGCTAAGCTACCAAAATGCATCTCCAACTGTGCAAAAATTAGCAATATAACTGCAATTTCTGCAACATGGTTTTTTTTTTTTTTTGTTGTTTTTTTTTTGCTTATCCCCATAGAGGAATCCTTTTTGGTTCCTGGTAGAACCTTTTATAAAGGTTCCACATGGAACCC
The DNA here is from genome assembly GCA_034769285.1 of Lutjanus argentimaculatus. NCBI lineage: Eukaryota > Metazoa > Chordata > Actinopteri > Lutjaniformes > Lutjanidae > Lutjanus > Lutjanus argentimaculatus. Next base: position 8,834,004 of record JAWZSL010000018.1, on the reverse strand, counting down.
TTTCAGACTGTTCTAGCTATAACCCAACACAAAGGGTTATACTTAGAACATCTGTGAAAGGTTTCACCCAGAACCCCCTATGAGAGTATCTACAGGAGAACCTTTCTGTGGTGTAATGGTTACAACCAGGGCTTGACATGAACTTTTTTGCTCACCAGCCACTGTGGCTAGTGGTTTTCCAAAGTTACAAGCCATTCAGCATTTTCACTAGCCACAATTTTGTTGTTGGGAAATTATGTTTAATATGATTAAAGCTGACTATGGCGTCCTAAAGTTTACTTGAACTAGATTTACAACCTTTTTAAATGTAAATGACCCTTGTACACACTCATATCAAGACTACATAAAATGTTTAACACTACAAGTCATTATCAAGTATTCAGCTCCGATAAGGTTCTGTGTAAAGCTCCTTTTATGAAAATATGCAGTGTACAAAGTAATAAAAAGTGTGGTTTCTTATTGCATATTAAAAGTGGTGCAGGGGAGTAGAAGATTAATCTAAGATAAAAACTAAACTGGAAAAAGACAAGAAACACTGTCTGTTTCAATATTTATTTACAGCAGTAAATACTAACACAGAGCAGAAAAAAATATCTGCATGAGAATAAGAATTCAGAAAACTCAGAAAAACAACTTCATTTTACATTTTATGTGTTTGTGTGAATGTGAATGTGAAAGTGAACGAGATACATTAAAACTAGGGCTGTCAAACGATTAATAAAAATGAACTCAATTAATCGCAATACTACTCTGATTAATCACGATTAATCGCAGTTAAAATACTACATATTATATATACTAATATTACTTGTATTTTCTTCTATTCTTTCTTATATAGTATTGAAGGATGCAGTACAGTTAATCCATTACAATTTAAGGATGTAATTTTACAGAGTGGTGAAAAATAATAACATATCATAGTTGTTTATTTTTTCACATCAGCACTACATTTTGATTAGTTAAATAAATGCCTATGTATCCGTCTGCACACCTCAACTTTCATAAACAAGTCACATCCATACAGTCTATGGTCACTTCGTTGAGAATGGAGAATATTGTCCCCCTGAAGCTGCCGTACATCTGACAGGCCACCGTCCGTCATAGGAAACACTTGCGGAGTTACAACTAGTCTGATTGTCACTGGTCACGGGCAGAGTTGGACGGCTCTTCACCGGGCAGCGGATGGGATGAAGCTGCATTCAAGTCGTGCACTGATTCAAAACGGGACGTGCTATTTAATCCTCAAATACGGGACAATTCCGTATTTCGGCGGACGGGTGACAACTCCAGTGGTGACACAGACCACAGACTGTTAATTTTTTTAACGCGTTATTGTTTCCAGATTAATCGCATGCGTTAACTCGTTAACTTTGACAGCCCTAATTAAATGTCATCACAGCTTTCATCATCAGTCATCCTACAGCCGGTGCAGTACATGACATTCTCCCCTGGGTCATATACCAACCATTCTCGACCTGCTGTCTTCCACTTTATGTTAAGCAGCCTTTTCTTTTTCTTTGTCTCCCCTTCCTTCGTTTCATCGTCAGGTTTTCTTTTTGTCTGCTCTCCGGGTTTTCTGACACTTTGAATGTGCCGCCACATTACCGCCTCACCGCTTCACAACTGTGTTCTCCACAGGGACCGCCTGTCTAAAGTGACGTTGGTCACGAATGGACCAATGAGCAAACACTGTGCGCAGGCAGTGCTCATAGGAGTTGTAGTGTCGTAGTCTCACATTGCAATTCGTTTATTATTTCAGATGCCATTTGAGAAAACTACAATTAAACAATGTATATAGAATTCAACCCGCCAAAGTGGCAAGTCGGAGTGGCTGTGTTACCCGCCACTGCTGAAATTCACCCGCATTTGGCGGGTTGGCGGGTGTTAATGTCAAGCCCTGGTTACAACCATAACCCTCTTCAGACTCTTTCCACCTTCTAAGGGTGCTAACAAGAACCTACATATTGGGTTCTACTGAAAACACTTTTATGTCATGGCACAAAAAAACCCTTGACTAAAGAGTTCAAGGATTTCAACGATCCTTTCTTCCAAGAACTTTTTTTTTTCATATGAAATGGGATCTTAATGGAACCCTTAGTCTTACAAAGAACCCTTGTTGAACCCTTTCTTCAAAAAATGATTCTACAGAAGCAAATGGTTCTGGGCAGAACCTCAGCCCTTGAGGAAGGAACCATTTTTTCTAAGAGTGAGCAGCATTTCTTTTTTCTTTTTTTTTTAATTCAACAAAGTTATTGCATACATAAATTTGTAAAGGTCAAAATGACTGTCGTGATGTTCTGGTGTTAAAAGTAAGCACCCCAGGTGACTGAAACAAACAGTCACCCTTTGCATGTAGCTGCTAAATAGCTACAGTTGCACTAATCCTGAATGTTTCCCGGGCCTCTCTATCCTTGTGCTGAGTTTTATTTTATTTTTCAACACACACAGCAATAGCCTCTGAGAGTTACTCAAGCATTGGCAGCGCACGCTGTTGCTCACACAATTAGCTCTCTGCAAAACGGCTACATCAGCTCTCGTTTTCTTGCAAAGTGATGAGAGAGAACATGAATAGCATATAATTAGGGATGTTGGCATTGCTTCCTTGTCTTCTAACTGTGTTTGTTCTATAGTCTTCTTTTTCACGAGCCTGAAAACCACAACGTTCATTTGAACAAAAAGAACAAGATTTGTGTTGTTTTGGAATAAATTGCTGTGGCTTATTTGCTCAGTATTTCTGGCACTTGTGATTGGAATAGCATTGTGCTCCCTCTCTCTCTCTCACTTACACACTTAATCCTCATGATTTAAAGTGCAGCAAATAGGTTTTTCTCCCTCTTTTTCTCATTTTCTCACATAGAAAATGTGTTGTCAGAAATGAAGCATAAATGATCACCACCAGAAAGCAGTGAGGGGTAAAATGAAGCTACTGAACCACACTCATGGGCGGGATTAGCATGCAGTCAATCATTCACTGATATAGTCCAATGAGCACTCCTCAATCAATAAATGGCCCCGCTCCCTCCAGGTGAAAACTTTTAGGGCTACTACTTCCAGTGACCTCGGCACCCATTTAAACGACTAACCTTCTCTGAAACTAGCGCTTTGAAATGTAATGTGGAATTATTTATGCTCAAAGGAAGGTTCAACTGTTCAGCGCAGTCATCACAGGTACTCCTGCCCTGCTCTTATTTTGAAATTATAAGAAAGAAATCCACAAATATTTCAAAAAGTAACCCTCAGCATGTGCTTTTTCTTTCATCTGTGGATATATAACAGTATGCGAGGCTATCAGTATAACATACGAGTTGCAAATATATGTGCATACTGTGTTTTACGGCAGCCTGGGGTAACCAAAATAGCTTTTAATATCAATAAAACATGTGATGTGAATATTCTAGGTTGGCTTGATGGCCCACCATTGATTTGTGCACCACCTTTAAGTGACACAAGGGTGACTTCTTGATGCATTTAATTGTCCCTTTGAATTCTGTTATCCTATCAGGCTTGATTGATTTGGTCAACAGTATTCTACATGATCCAACACAGCACAAAAAGGGGGTTATTGAAGATTTAAAGGAATAGTACTACATTTGGGGAAATACACTTGTTTAGATTAGTAACATGAGAAGACTGATACCACACTCATGTCTGTATGGAAAAAGAATGAAGCCAAAGCCAGCCGCTTAGCTTAGCTTAGCTTAGCACAAAGACTGGAAATGGGGAAATAGCAACCCCGGGTCTACTAAAGGTAATAAAATCTACCTCTGAGCATCACTAAAATGTATTAATTAACACATTATATACTAATTAATGCCATTTTATATGTTAATTGACCCCTTTTAGTTAGGCTACTGCCCCTTTTTGCTCAATGTTCCAATAACAGTTGAGCAACCTCAGTCAACTTTATTCTTTCCTGTTTCCTGTAGGCTAATTAGATATATGTGCTAAGCTGGCCTAAACTGAAAAAAACAACAACAAAATTTTAAGATGGTTAAAAGATATCCTTGGGGAACCTGTAAAAGCAACAAATCAAATCTTACACTAGCTAATGTTAGCAAAACACTAGCTAACTAGCTAGCTAATCATTGATTAGTGCGCATGCACCGACCGACAGCGTGCAGCCTGTTACAGTCGCTCCTGATCGTTTTTTCTCTATTTTCCTAACTTTAGCTATCCTCCTTTTTATGATTGCCTGACTGTAAGCAACTTTGTTAAGCTGTGCCCTCTCTAAACATGCTGGTAGAGAGAGTTTTGGTCTGTTTTTTCGCTGTGGAAGTACTTTTTTCACTCAGCCGGGCCTTTGTTTCTTGACATTGTTGCTGCATTGTCTACACGGGGGATCAGCTGATCGCTCTTAAGCTAGCTGGCATTGCGGCCAGATCAACAAGCATACCTGAAGAGCTCTGGATACGGACGCACAGAGGATGCAGGGGAGGAATGAAGCAGCAGAGGAAGAGAACCAGGTTGAGGCTACGGAGGCTTATGGAGAAGAGGAGATATAAGCCATGTCTCCCCTCTCTCATCATGGGCAACGTGAGGTCGCTGGCTAATAAGATAGAAGCGCTAACAGCACTCGCCAGGAGTCAGAGGGAGTACCGGGAGTGTAGTCTCATGTGCTTTACGGAGACATGGCTGCACCAGGACATACTGGACAACAACGTCTCCATCAGCGGCTTTCAGACTGTTCGGGCCGACTGGGATTGCACCAAGAGTGGTAAGCTCAAAGGAGGGGAGCTGGCCGTTCTAGTCAACAACCGTTGGTGTAATCCTGGTCACATTACCATCAAGGAACGTATCTGTTGCCCGGACATTGAACTATTGGCTGTTGGACTCAGGCCGTATTATTTGCCATGGGAGTTTTCACATGCCATTATTGTGACTGTGTACATCCCTCCCTCTGCCAACCCGACTCCACCATAGCCCGTCTCCATACTCAACACCCGAGTGCATTCATCGCCATCTCGGGTGACTACAATCACGTCACCATGGCAACAACACTTACAGTATATGTACCACTGCTGTATATATTTGTACATATTGCTATATATAGTATGCTGTAAATATTTTTAATATTTTAATTTTATTCCTTAAAGTTTTATCTCTACATAATATTTTTATCTTAATTTCTATATTTTATATTTCTATATGTTATATATTTACTTTTACTTATATTCTAGTCTTTCTTGAATGGGTTCAACTGTAACACTAACAATTTCCCCCCGGGGATCAATAAAGTATTTCTGATTCTGATTCTGATATAGATTAACTAGATAGTTAGCAGGCATTTTGTTAACATGTTGTTAATACACTTCAATTTTTGTATGTATTAAAGACACAAGATATATATTAATAATAATAATAATAATAATGTTTTTTCTAAATTTTTTGAACTATTCCTTCCAGCCTTAAAAGCCACAAGACAATGGAGAGAAGCATGGACATATTAGGAAGCATTTAAAAAGTATTAGACATTAGTTTTAATCCACATTCCAAATGTTGTCATTTAAGTTTTTGTTCACTTTCCTGCTACTGCATTTTACATGTTTATGCTAATTTATTACAAAAATTATGCAATTAATTCAAAATGCAAACGTTTACCGTTCAAATGGTGCAGCAAAACTCATGCTTAATCTGCCTCTTTGAGACTGAGCCAACTGAACAATGAAGAAGTGAAGCCAGTATGTTGCTCCAGACTCCTTTGACAAAATAGGTCATTTACCCTCACAGAATATGGGTTGTTGGTCTACCACTGCCTTGATCTGCAGCAAGTGACTTCAGTTTGGATCCAGGTTAACATGTGAACACACCAAAGCCACACAGTAACACAAACAAACAAACCAATTCCCCATCAAAAAAGCTGTCTGACAGCAAACTAAAGATGTGAAATATTCTGAATATAGCATACATTTAAAATAATATTGGCTTTTATTTTTTAGTTGGGCCTTTTTTATGTATCTTAAATACATTTTGCTGCTTCCCCTGTTCACAGCATGAGCTATTCCTGAGGGGGATGTCAATCAAAATGTGACCTGCCACACCTACACAGTCTTTAGAAATGGTCTAAACAGCAAAATGGGCTGTTTTTTTTTTTACTAGGTTTCCTAATAATTATGAAAGTTTATTTTCACTCAGGTTTTTATGGATGCTTAATGAGAAACTAAACTTTGATATGCGTTTTACTATTGCAAATGTCCAGAGGCTTTAGGTTACACACAAATTCCCCTGTAATCTTGAAGGATATGCATTTTGAAAATGATACTCCTGCATGCAGCACTGTATTAGCGACCTTTTTTGGTAATCACATGCTAATCAGCTCATTGTCTTTCCTCTCTTGTCATTGGCATTTTAGATAAGTATACACATGGAAGGTTTCTGCAGATGTGTGAGATTTAAAGGCATAAATGTACCGACACTGTGACATGAATACAATAGCTGGCTGAGGCCAAACCCCTGCTATGATTATTTCTACAATAATATTCTGACTTCCCAGCTGAAACCATACCATTTTGATCCAGCTCTCTCAGATGGCAATATAGAGCAAGTCTATGGAAAATTGCGCCCTAGAGCAGTACACCACACTAGTGTTATGGCACCCGCATTTAAGATTGGTGTTTGGGCGCGGGTGGGGGAGAGCTTTATGGGCAGTTTCACAGAGAAAGTGAAAGGATATCTTATTTTGGACAGTTTTTTGAGTGAGGGCAATGTCACAGAGTGGTTGCAAGCTGGGCCTGAGTTGTTGTGATCCATGATATTGCCAGATTTAACGCTATTTCCAGGATGCTTAGGTCACTGTTTTTTTGGCATTTTGCAATCCGGGTGAGTGTGTATATGTGAGGGAGTGAGTGAGCAAGAGAGTCTGACTTTTCATGACTCAATGAGGTGACATGGCTGTAAAGCTCCATGCATGCACTGTAAATATAATCTATTTGTTTTAACTTAAAGCTACTACAAGGCCTTTTTAACTGGTAATGAAACAGTCTCAGTTTATTACCGATGCCTGATGCCATCTGAGAGATGTTTGGCTATTTCTATAGTTTAAGAGAGGCAGGGGGAGATTTTTATTTAGATAATTTTATTTCTGATGTCTTATTTTGTAGTTATTATGGTGGAAACACAAAATCAACAAAATAGGAAAGTTCCTTGTAGTAGCTTTAAAGAAAAGTTAGTGTCCGAGCTGCCCAAAAATTTTAAGTTGACTGAATTTGAAAAGACAAGATGAGATAATTTTCTCATGATTAAAAACGATAAACTTTTTTAGTCAACTAAACTTGGAATTCGTTCAGTTGTACCTGAGAAAACATGTTCGTTGAACCAACAAATTGACTTCCTCTTACATTTTCCCATTTGAACCTTTAAACTATGAAAAGGAAGGGTCTCAAGAGAGTTTGAAGTCTCAAGCTATGCATGCTGGGAGGTCTGCTCATATGCTGATCATGTTTCTTTAGAAACCTAAATTTAATGAGTTGATTGAACTCTGTACAGGACATTCATTCAACTCATTATTTCACGTCAAAAGACATGAAGTTAGAGGTATTCATAATTTTGGTGCTCTTTAATAAATACAGGAAATTTTAAGTTTAATGAACTTAAATAAATTAAACTTGTATTTTTTGTTAAGTTAAAAGATAAGTTGATTCCACTAAATTCCTGTATGTTCTTTTTTTTACAGTGCATATAATCAAACGCTACAAATAGCCACATAGTTTAAAATTTGTTTTGTTCTACCAGACAAAATCCACTTGGTTAGCTCTTTTCATTCTCTCCTTCTTCGCCCTCCCCCCCTCCACCTCTCCCTCTTCCTCTCTATCTCACTCCATATCCCCCTCTCTGGCTGCCTGTGGCTCTCTCTGGCCGGGGGTAGCCAGGAACACGGGTGCTGTGATATGGACAGCTGGTCGCTCCATCTCTCAGGGCCCCAGAAGGTGTGAAATCTGGGATACCTTTCATAGCACATTACCCTCATTTTGGCAAAAAAGAGAGAGACAGCACGAAGCCAGGAGAGCAAAACAGAAGGGAGGCAGTTATTTATACTGGAGTGAAATCTCTTACTTCTTTAAAGGACCCTGGATCATGGATCCTGTCATCGATAGTCCCTCATTGACTAGTTTTCTTAATTGATTGAGGGAAAGGAGAGCTAATATTTGTCATTTTGACACATCCATTATGGCAGTGGAGCCTTGTCCACTGGAGCTTCAGATGTGTCAATAGATGAGAATGAATTGCAAGTGATAGTGAGCTCTTGGCTGACAAGCATCTGAGGACCCAGTGTCTGGTAATAGGGTCATTTTGAAATACTAACGTCATTCCCTGCAATTGCCAGAGATGTTGAAGTTCCATGGCTGATTTGCAAATAACAGCTTTGAAACTGTTATTTCAGTTGCTTCAGTAATAATATCAACTGTTATCATATTTTTTTTGCTACAGCTTGTGTTGAATATCATAGAAAGGTGAAGGTATTTACTAGCTCACTACCCTTTGAAGGCTGGCTGAGAATGGCATCCGCACGAGTTCAACAAGTGTCCAGGTCATGTTCTATTTCAAATGCTCTTATTAAAGATGCAGTAAGAGAAGCAGTTTGTTCAGTCCCATTCCCAGGTCATCAAATTACAGACGCTTTGAATTGGTGGCTCGAAGATGGTTGATTGTTGAGTCTCATTTCCGGGTCTTGTTTTGGGAATGAGACTCAACGATCAGCTATGTTACAGACATATGATTGGCTAAAGTCTTCTGTCATGGGCTTGATTTTCTGAAGCCTAAAAAAAAGCCACGAGGAGGAGAGGAAGTCATGCGAAAAATGTGAAAAGACTGTGATGGGGTACTGAATTGTGGAGTTAGGCTCTTAAAGTGTTTCTCTTTTCAGGATTTTTTAGGCGGACCTGACATTATGTCTCAATGAGGCACTGGAGCCATACTGTACATCCCTAACACTATCTAAACTTGAGCGCATTAGCATTTAGCATTAGCATGAAAGTGACAAGAAGACTTGGTTAATTTCTTTCACCCACCACAAGTGAACCAACTCATGAATGACCTCTTCCCATCCCCCTTTCCTCCACCCCTGTCAGTCAATCATGAACGTACCTTTAGTAACTTTTTCAGCCTGGCAGTTACTGCCCACTTCAGTGCATCCACTTTTCCAACAACCCGACGCCAAAAAAAAAAAAGTCTGTATAAGTCCAACTAGCTAGACGGAGCATCCATCAGGTCGTTTTTAAGGTTGTAGTGGTATTTGACACTTCAGACAGTTGAGCCAACAAACCTGCTAGTGTTTCAGAACAGAGAAAACAGCTTAATTTTTTCCCAGTTTTGAAACATAACAGTGGTTAATAAGCCATGTTCTGTTCTGTTTATTATCACTTTACACAGACTTCAAAGGTTATCATGGAACTTTTGCAAAAGACAGCAAAAATAAGCTAAATTCATTGGCTGTCATAGTTTTGTTGCATTGACAAATCTGGACACTGTAAGATGCAATAGCTGGTGCCATTTTAGAAAACATGATATCATGATGATATCTCTTTGTGTGTGTTCACACTTCAGTTTTCATAATGAAGGAATTTGCTTGTTGTGTTTTGCAAACCCAGATCAAATCTTTATTTCAACACACTGCAAGTGTGTCAACGTCCCTGCTGCGAAAGGGAAATATATGGTCTCATACACCAGAGCCAGTGGAGAGGGAAAATGCAATCCCATTGTGAGCAAGTAGATGAAGATGACTTATTCCTCCACTCCCCAGCCCTCGGAGCTCGCTCATTACAAAAAAGATATCAGAGACAACGTTGGTGGCAGAGAATGCCAAAAGGGGGAAGAAAAAAGGACCAAAGTTTGCTGATGTGTGAAAGCAGATAAAGTCGGGAGTAGCGTTGCAACTTTCTCTTATCTGATGGCGGACCTTTCTAAATGTATCGGGAGCCTCCTCGGCTCAGTGGCCGTCCGGCTTGAGAGAAACTGCACAAAGATTCTCCCGTCGATACGGTCAGTCCTCATTCGATTAGCGCAGCCCTCATCCTCCTCCTGTATTTGGATTAGTGGCCGGACCGGAGCGGGTGTCGCACATGTACCAGGGCTTCTGCGTGTTCCATCCGCAGCTTGTCAGTATGCGCGGGACACCGTGGATCAGTGTTTATTGAATCATTTTCCAAATAAGGGAAACGATAATTACAAGAAGTGGCGGCTCTGCACATTATGCAAGTGCTGTGCCATGACTTTGGAGCCAAACGGGCCTTCTTATTAAAGGCGGCTGGGCCAGCGAAGCTCCTAATCTATTTCCAGGATTTCCGAAGCTTCAGCAATCCAGGGATTAGACGTTTTCTCACAGATTTAGACCCCTCCCCTCCACCCCCACCTCCTCCTCCTGTCCTCCACCCTTTCTGCTCAGGGCCCCCCTCTCTCACTCTCGTAGTGTTGGCGTCTGCAGTTTGTCAACTTGAACCCTTTCTATTCTAACACATTCTCACACACACACACACACACACACACACAAACTCAGACATATCCTTTAAATATGGAACACACACACACACTGTCACATGCCTGCCTCGGTTTGTGTGTTGAGTCATGTGGGCAAACGAATATGGACTTTGCGATAGCAGTATCAAAGTCACAGAATGCTAACCTGCCTCCTGCACATGTTGCTAAACGACCTGCACATACAGTCAAACACAACATGTGTGCTCACTGGGAGACAATGTTGACCTGCCATGCAGGCACCTAACACTATTTTCTTTACGTGCCACAACCAACACGTGTACATACTAATGAGTGCACATTCACAACTGTGTTTTGTAGACCAGCAGACCAACTGAGGCTCCAGGGGTCACTGCACCAGCCAAGAAACTGTCCCGCACATGATCTTTAATAAAAACACAAATTTTGTTTTAGTTTTATTTAGTTTTTAACTATAAAGCATATAGATAGAGCTGAAAAAATTGAATAAATTGCAGGAAAAAAATGTGAGATCAGTTATATAAGTTGCTGAAAAAACTGAAACTAATAAAAACCAAGTTAAAAAAAATAATAAAACCACGCATTTTTGTATGGAATATTAATTAATTAAATAAACAATATGTACATTTATATTTTTTTTAACCTTTAACCTACAGGGACAGACTAGCTGTTACCCCCTGTTTCCAGTCTTTATGCTAAGCTAAGCTAACCTGCTGCTTTTTGTTTCCATTGTCAGATGACTGGACAACCAGGAAAACAGTGTTCTGAGTTTTCAATCAAATCAACAGTTTAGGTTTGCAAAGTCTGACAAAATAGACATTGTGGCAATTTAAAAAACAAAAAACAAAAAAACATGCATAATGCATTCAGCTTTATTGACACCTACAGTTAGCCACCAGAGAGGATTAGAGGCAAGAAGACCTTCTTAACAACGGCCAAAATGGAGAGAAAAAGACGCTTTTTTTTTAACTGGCTTAGTATGGATGTAGTCTTAAGTGGCTTTTGAGGTCCTTTGTTTTGTTTTCAGTTTGAGCAGTCTCATAGGGAAATTACTTTCTTGAATGTTTTTCTACATCTAAGCCATCACATCATTCCTGTTTTAATATCAAACACTAAAAAGGGAAAATGAAATGTAAAGAAGAGATTGATCATGAAAATGTATCTAAGGAAATAAACCCAGTTTTGCACTGTGAAGGTCAGAAAACAAATATTCAAAAGCCCTGTGCTGAATAGGTTATATTATCACACTAGCACTTATATTCCCTTTTATGGTGGCATTTTATTGGTCTTTGTAGGCACCTTTGTGCTGACTAACCATTGGTGTTCATGAGACAATGCATTAGGAGTAAATCAAAAAAATAAGTTCCCCAAAGATCATTCCACAACAACAACAACAACAACACTGGTGTGGAATATAGTTTATGAGGCGGACAGCTGTACTCAGAGTGGGGAGGTCAAACCAGAGGGGTCAGAGAATGTGAAACATGGGGGGGACCGGCTTTGTGTTGGTTACTAAGGCGGGATGGAGGCTTTAGCACCGGTTGTAATCAGCTTCACTCAAGCTGCAGTCCGGATGTCACAGTGAGACAAGTGAATATAAATACAAACAAAGACATAAATATGAGCTCACATGCTAACGCGCCAGCACACACATGCACGCCAATGTCTGACAAAGATAGATGCATGTACACTGTCAGACATACCTGCTGGTACACATGACATGCTACATGTACATGTTTGTCAGAGCTGATGTAAAACAGTGCACATCAGATTGCTGTCACATTGACATGCATGAATTGTCACACCATAGACTTATCTTTAGTCACTGATTGAGACAGCAGCTGAACAACAACTCCCATGCTCTGCGAGGTAAAATTACTGATTTTTCCGATGGAGTTTGGAGATGGTGGTTTGGAGAGAGCGGTTTCCCATCAGAAAAGGCTGTCTGAGTAAAGTAAGGTGGTGAAAGTACTATTTTTTTTTTTAGATAGACCTTTTTTAAGTGGCAAAAATGGACATTTCTTATTTACTGTAAGTAACACACTGACTATGGATAAATGCTTCATACAACCCCACTTTCAAATAATCCGAACTACCCCTTTAATGGGATGCAGCTTCACCAGTCCCTCTTGTTTTTCCATCTGTCATGTTCCACTCTGTTAAAACTGTTACGTGCACAAAACTCATCAACTAACACTCAGCGAGTTGAGATGCCGAGCAGATGAGCTTTACAGCACAGCAGATTTCCTTTTTTCACTTGGGGGTCTTGAGTCACCACTGTCAGCAGGGTCGGGGTGTTCAAAGCGCTCTCATGCCTCACGGGCTGGGGGAGCTGGGTTGCAGAGATGGACATTTCCACCACCTACTGCTCTCAAAGCTAATCATGGAACGGCTAACCCATGCGGCTTCCCCTGCTTAAAATCACACACACAGCTTCAGTGGAGCTTGGAGGACTCAAGCAAATGAGATATTGGCTGCCGCGTAAAGGTTCTGCTTAAGTTGACATATTCATATTCGAGGCTATAAAGAGGTTGGGTGTTTCTAAATGGAGAAGGTACACAGTTTATTAAACGGAGAGTCGAGAACAAAAAAAAAAAAAAAGTTGAGTAAAGGTGAGAAAATGTGGAAGGGATAGAGGAAATTGAGCTGCAGCTGTAAGCTTTTAGGTGAAAATGAGCCTTACAGTGATACTGTTTTATTTCTAGTCACTTTATCTATCCATTTTTATGATGACAAACATCTATATAATGCTATATTTAGAATGTTTTCACCACTTTTCATTGCTGTCAGACAGCCTTTCCTGACAGGAAACCACTGGTACATAAGCCAAATATCACTTTCTCAAATCCAACCAAACTCCATAGGTGAAATCAGTCATTTTACCGGAGTAGCTCATCCATCACTACCACGATGTATTAGTTTGTTTGGGTTATTGTGTGACTTTGGTGAATCCAAACTATCCTTTTAAATCACTGAAGTCACATAATAACACAAACAAGCTAACATATTGGGGTAGCAGTAGACCAGTAGCTCCCGTATTCTGCAGGGTAAAATTACTGATTTCGCTTATGGAGTTTGGTTGGTTTGGAGAGAGAGTGATATTTGGCTTAAATAACACCAACCTCCTGTCAGAAAAGGCATTATGACGGCAAAGTAAAGCGGTGAAAACATTAGTTAACCCACGCTGCTCCCCTGCTCGGATCACACACACAGCTTCAGTGGAGCTTGGAGGAGTCAAGCAAATGAGATATTGGCTGCCGCGTAAAGGTTCTGCTTAAGTTGACATATTCATATTCAGGGCTATAAAGAGGTTGGGTGTTTCTAAATGGAGAAGGTACACAGTTTATTAAATGGAGAGTCGAGAACAAAAAAAATGTTGAATAAAGATGAGACAATGTGGAAATGGGAGGAATACGGGAAATTGAGCTGCAGCTGTAAGCCTTTGGGGTGATAAGCTTATCTTGGTTTGAACCATTTTAATTTAACAGTGGAAGCAAACAAAAAGAATATTTGATAAAATATTGCAGAGGTAGCCTGACCACTTAAAAAAGGAAGGCTTTGGCACAGTCAGACTTCATATAACAAGCTACTCCAGGGATGCAAACTGAATGTGACCAGATGAGACAGTTATACACACTCTTCCCCTTCGCAGAGTCCAACCCCCTGCATGGCGCTCAGGTGGGACGTGGCCTCGGACGAGACATGTCACGACTCGCCTGATGGGATCCACGGAGCGGAATAACCAGGTCCGACAAACAGTCCCCCACCTCCGCCTGCCAGTTTTTCCTGTTCCTCCCCTGTTCTCCCAAGCAGCCCAGACTTGACCAGCCATGGGACACCGCTGGGGAGGGAACTGGGGGGGGGGGGGAAGTTTGGATTAGACCTGATCCCTTCAGCTTTCAGCACGAGCCGGAGGAAGGCTGGAAAAAGAGGCATTCTATCAGCGAATTAAACTAAGATTCATCCAGGGCTTATGTGATTAAAAGGGGAAGAGGACAGCATCAATTAACAAAATCCCTCCCCAACATTTTCGCCAATATTTGTTTGAGGACGTGCTGTCTGCGATGTAAGCCCCTTTTGATGCCATGCACAAATATTTGGAGTTTATTTCACTGGGGCTTCTCATAGAAAATGAGCCCGTGGCTTTTAATGGGCATGGGAATTTAAAAGAACACATTACTGGTGCATGTTGAGAAACTGACATGTTTATGCCAAGATTATACTGACTGGAAATAGCAACAACACAGACATATTGTGTCAGTAAACTTGACAATGCTATTTTCCTATCTGAGGAATATTCAAAAATCCATCAGTAGCTAAACATGAACTGCTGTGGACTGCTGTGTTAAAGGTATTTTAAAAAAAAATCAGCATCAGTTTAAGTGTATGCTATATTTAGAATATTTTCACAGCTTCAGACAGCATTTTCTGGTGGGAAACAGGAGTTGCTGGTCAACCACTGTAATGACACGACACAAACAAACAACCTATGTCTGTCTTTCCAAACCAACCAAACTCCATGGACAAAATCATTTTATCTTGCATGACACGGAAATTGCTAGTCTACCGCTGCCTCGATCTGTTTGTTTCTGTCATTCTGTCATTACAGCGGTAGACCAGCAACTCCTGTGTTCTGTGAGGTAAAACTACTAATTTTGCATATGGAGTTTGGTTGGTTTATATGATATTTGGCCTCTTCTGGTAGGAAGCCTCTGTTATAAAATCCATATGTCGCTCTCTCCAAGCCAACCAAACTCTATAGGCAAAATCAATATTTTTACCTCACAGAACACGGCAGTTGCCAGTCTGCCTTTTCCTCGATCTATTTGTTTGTTTTTGTTTGTGTGACTTTGGTAAACAAAAACACCAAACTCACATAGTAATACAAACAAACTCACAGATTGAGGCAGCGGTAGACCAGCAATTCCTGTGTTCTGCAAGGTAAAATTACTGATTTCGTCGGCGGAGTTTGGTTGGTTTGTAGAGAGTGATATTTAGCCTCTATAACGGTGGTTTCCCTTCATAAAAGTCTGTCTGACGGCAAGGTAAAGTGGTAAAAATAGTCTAAATACAGTGTACACTTAAAGTGATATAGATGTTTTTTGGGTTGACCTTTTTTTATGTGGCTAAAATACCTTTAGTTGCTGACCCTGCCCACAGCAGTTCATTGCTTAGCTTCCATACTGGTGCCCCTCTCTGCTGATATGTTTTACGCCTAGATTATACTGACAGGAAAAAGCAACAAAACAGACATATTGTGTCAGTAAACTTGACAATGCCATTTTCCTATCTGAGTAACATTCAAATATCCATCTGTAGCATTTGCTTCAAAAGAAAATCCAGGCTTATATTCTTCAGGTTAACTCAGAGAAGACCTTGTCTTTGTGTGTCACCTCAATATGACCCCTGCTGAAATGTCACAGCGAGCGGGCTGAGCCATCACAGGGAAAGGATTTTACAACACCTTTGTGTACAGTGTGTCACCATCTCATTAGCCCTACAATATGGTGATCTGACATCCCAGAGGGCTCTCGTCGCTCCCTGAGACGTTTGTAATCTCGCTTGACACCGCTTCCCCCCGTTCATTGTTTCTGGCGCCATTGTTCACCCGCCACATCATCGACTAGATAAACCACAGACATGTCGGTTACAATTGGCTCCCCCTGATTAGCTGAGCCGACGCGCGCACATATAGCACACAGGCATTCATAAAAACACACTCAGAAGTCACACGCAAACAAGTGGCAGCTCATAAGCGTGGCCTTATTGCTGTACAAGTGCATCCTTAAAAGTTGCTTCTTCCACTATTAAGCCTAATTAATGGGCCTGGTGTGGAGGGGCGATAACCGCTAAACAGCGATTATCGGCCAGCGTGACACTCAATAAAGAGCCACTCTGCACACAAAAGCCCTGGCTGCAGTCGACGGCTAGTGGCAGAGGAAGAAAAGAAGAAGAGGAGAGGGGGAGGAAGCGCAAGGAGTTAAAAAAGAGTGATGGAGACAGGCAGTTGTTAAAACAGACGTGGTCCGGGTGGTGCTGGGAAGGGAAGAAGAGGAGGGGAAAAAGCAAGGTTGAGAAGAGAAAAGGGTCCTTTATCCCTGATCCCCAGAGTGTGGACTAGAGTGTGAGCAGCCAGATCAGAGGGCTCTGCCAGCCATCAGGGGGTTCACGCTAGTGTGGCTGCAAAGCACAGCCTTCTAAAGACACATGGAAGTGGCCTCTGGGTACATGCTGGAAATAAGATGTTACAAACAGGTTTTGGGTACGGCTGTGAAAGCCCTGAGCTTCAGCCGGTGACGACTTTGTCAATCTATCTTGTCTGCCGACACGCCCCAGCCTCTGTTTCTTCCGCTGTGTATTAAAGCACAGACAGTTTCTATTTAATGGTTCTGTTTTTATGTCTTTTTGTCTCCTGTACACAGCTCGGCCCCTCGTAACCGGGCTACATTTTCACAGACAAATCCCGACGCAACTGCAGCAATTCCAAATTCATTTGGGTTCGATCAGTCTGTCCATTTGTTGCCGTCGAGGAGGTGTCGATATTGTCTGTTTTTAGCAGCGCCTTTGTGGAGGTGTTTGCCATGATAGAGGTGGATAGACAAAGTGACAAGAAATAAAACAATACAACAGTAAGAATGTCATTTTCACCTAAAGGTCACTGTTACTGAATTTAATGTGTCTGTATACTTCAAGAACCATCTGATTCATTGTGTTAATTCAAATAATAATGATACAAAGGCTTTTTAAATATTAATAATGTTTGTTGACCTCAATTATTGCGCTGATTGACATATCAAAACTGTAATGCAAGTTAAAGAATATATATGAATATTCCCCCACCGCTCTGGAAGCATAGAGTTACATATTTATGACAGCATGGATTAATCATAGATGTTCAGACCAGAATGGTTTTGTTTGCCAAAAAGTTGAAATACAATCTGGGAAGTCCAATTTGACTAACACATTCATGGATATAAAGGCATATCAGATGCAAAAACACAGCAGAGCATTTTATATTACTAGAGACAGGATTTCATAACTCTAGAGATTATCGCTGTGACACTGTTTTATCCTCTGTCTCAACTTTAGTGAGGTAAACAATGGAGCTACACTATTCAGTATTACGAAGTCATCTCTTTGTACATATTTTGCCAACTTATTTGCTTGACTTTACATTGTGTTGCAGCAAAAGTTGTTCATGTTCATTGTTTTTTCCCAGCAGTCCTCCATTTTTTTTTGTCAGAGCCGCTTGCCTTGGCACTTGGACTCAGGCACACTGTCAGTGGGGGGTGAAGGGGTACAGATGACTCTGGCCCAAGCCCCCAGGGGCAGGGGGGCGTTCATCCACTGTCTATGGTTGTCTATGGAAGTACATCAATTTACTTGCTGAGTTATATCTCTAGTAATTCAATTTATATGTATTTATATGATGAATAAATTGTGAAAATGGTGCGAAATACTCATGACCTGCGAATGTAAAGTGAACTGATTAGCTAAGACAAAATGCCTCTCCAGAAATCAGGAGCTTAAGAAAAGGCAGGGAACAGAGACAACAAGAAAACGGAAAGGAGCTAAGCAGACTAGCAAATAGAACTGTTGCTAGCTTAACTTTAAAGTCATGTTAGCATGTTCACTTGAATTTTTGGCACAGCCCTTATAAAGCAGTGGGTGTGGATGAGGGACCCAATTTGGAAAATTTTGTCCCCCTGTCCATAATTCCTAATGGCTGGCCTGCTCCCATTGTGTCAACATAGTGGTGTCATTGATATGAATGGGTAAGCAGCATTTTTTTAAAGCAGTGCAAATGTCAATGAGAACACAGCCTCGTACAAGCAATTAACAATGCAAACATGGCTCTGCATTTTGAGACTGCTGGTTGATTATTATAGTCTGTGTTAAGTCTTTATCATCATTTAATATGCATTACCTCAGTGAGTTTTAAGTTAGCAGATACTAAGAAATTGAATCTTCATCTGTCAGATAAATAACAGCAAACTCTGTTTATGATAGCTTAGTTCGCACACTATAAGTACTAAGATTCATTACCATTGTCACTGGAAACAGTCTGTTATTATCAGTCGGGTATTTGCTGCAGTTGCAGTGGCACAGTTATAACATCATTAAAGAGAAACCATGCCTGATCTATTTATATAGTGTATGTATACACCGTTACTGTCAGCATGGTCACTCGTAGGCGCCAAATGAAAGTGTGTTGTCCTGTCATTTGTAGCTTTAGATTTACCAGCCTCAGCAGATCAGCTCCTGCTTGTTTGTGGAGGATGTGGGAGTTGCTGTCAGTTCATTGACGACAAAGAACTGGCAACACTGTTATAAAGTAATCTCTGGCAGATGTCGTGCTCAATACAGTGGCAATAGCTGCTCATTACCGAGTGTGTTACTGAAACCATGAAAAACATGTCGTTGATTATCATTAACTGCAACAACTTTTATGCATAATGTTCTGTGTGCGCAATAAACATCAACATCAGCACGTGTTACCTGATTTATAAGGGGAAAACAGAGCTTTTTGAAAACGCTGATGTGTAATTGTCATGTGATCTAGCGTGAAGCTCCTGGCTTTTCTATTGTTTTGGCATCTCAGGAAAGCAAACTTTTGGGAAACAATTAGTAGATGCCAGTGAGGGCAAGGACTTTGCACCGTATTTTGCAACAAATTTCAAAGGTATTCAGGAAGGAGGAGGCTGTTGTTTCCGAGGCACACTGTTCCTCTCTATGTTGCTTTAATTTAATAAGCAGAGCAGCGACTGGCAGGGGGGAACTTACCGTTAGGCAAAGGTCGGCAATGGCCTTAGGCCCCAAGCTACTAAGGGCCCCATAAAGAGCCTCATGAACTTATGGTTAAGAAAGTTTTCTTTTTAGTTTTTCCTGATTAATTATGTTGTTTCAGGCCCTCCCTAACTAACTTTTATCTGATCCATAGAAATTTTTCGGGAAGACAGTAGTCAACAAACAAACTAACTAAACAAACAGCTCAGTGTGGTGTTGAAAAATGAAGTGAAGTTATGAGTTATTATTTACTGAAGAATTAAAAAAGGGGGACAACAAGTGATGTGGAGGGCCTCATGTCTGCCTTAGGGCCTTAGGTTTGCCTTAGGCCCCAAAATGACTAAATTGACCACTGGTTGTCAGTTGGCTGCATGTCTGTGTGTCTGTGTGTGTGTGTGCGTGTGTGTGTGTGTATGTGGTTTCAACCATGATTCCAATGGTTGAGCCCACACACACAAACACACACATGCGAACATGCAGCCATGTTTGCTCAGTGAACTGAGAAAAGTGAGATGGATTCTTATGAATGAAAGAAAACATGTTCTTTCAAGTCAAGAAGAACTAGCCTATAATGCTAATAAAATAGAGCCATAACAAAAAGATCTTCTCATCTATTATTTAAAAAGAACATCTAGATGACATTTACTGGTTATGGGTCTGTGGGTGCGAGTGCTTTGAATGTATTTGCTGGTGGAGTGTGGGGGGTTGTTGGGGGCCAACGCCTCATAGCTCTCGGAATCGTCTCCCAGTTTGCGATTACATGCTCATCAAAGTCCAAAGCAGTGCTAACTTGCACGTGATGTGCTCTTTGACTCCGGGGTTGCCAGTTCGGCGGATACCTCCAGCCTCGCCGCACCAGGCGAAGCCAGTTTCCCCAGGCTTCATATTTATTAGCCCTGATGTGTGTGAGCTGGCGTGCAGCACGGGCAGCCGAGCGAAAGCGCAGCGGACGCAAACCATGCTTGACGTGGCCATCTCATGTGGAAGGCGAGAGTAAATAAGATTCCAGCAGGGAGGAAAATGCACAATCATTGCCTGGGAACTGGGGCCTCCCATCATGAGATTCATGCAAACCTAAGCAGGCTCCTGCTTGGACTCTTCACCGAGGCTGAGTTAAAGTCCTCACCCAGTTAACCATTCTTCAGTGGTTAAGAATTGACTCGAGGAATGTGCCTGGTCTCCTACAGCAGCTAGCTTCAACGAGATCTACGTAGGTTCCACCACTTTCCTCCCCTCCATTTCTAAATGTCAATCTCCACAATATCCTCTCCGTGCAGAAACGCTGCCCTTCAGCATGACTGAATTCTCTCAGGGAAACATGTGAAAAGACACAAGGAAATTCTCTGCTATCAATAGAAAAGTGTCCTGTGTTATTACAACACTGTGTGCACTCAAGTACAGGCTATAACTTAATCTTCGTGAGGAAATGGTGTTTGGGGCCTGGGAAAGAAAGGTAATTTGCAAGTCAGAATAGTCGCTTTAATAGAGGACTTGAAACGAGGTTACTTGATATCGAACAAGTCTAAAAATCTGGTTTCCCAGCTATCTCGTATGAAGACCACGCATTACTTAAAATAGCCAGCAGAAGGGCCAATCATAATACTTTATTTTGAGAATGTAATTTTCTCATGCCTTGCCAGTAATTAACCTCCACACAATAAGGTATTGGAAGCACCACAGACACAATTCCAGCCCCACAGTTTGTTTAAAAGACTAGGCTATATGATAGGCTGTGTGTGACAGGGGAATGGAGGAAGAAGAAAAAAAGGAGCCAAGATTCGACTTTATCTTCTGCAGGGAGCCTTTTCTTTTGCATTCTCTGCCTGGTTTTATTCAAAACTGCTGTTTCTTCACTTCTGCTGAATTGGGTTTTGTTCCTGGCTAATTCCAGCCCGTCTCAGTCCAGGGCTCGTGGGAACTGCCGCGATCGCTTACAATCACTTCAGTCAAACACCTGGGAGATAATTGACTGGGCTTCGGTCAAACTTGTTTTTTTTCCCCCCTCTCTCTGTCTCTCTCTTTCCCTGAGTCTTCACAATGGAGACAAAGAGCATAGGCACAAAAAAAGATCAGAATCACTAAATCCATTCCCAGACAAGGCACTGTATAGATGGTCCGGGAGCCAAATTGCCTTGCCCCAGTCTGGGCCAGCTGAATGTGAAAATGGTGGAGGAACAGTTGTGGTTTGAGCTTGGCAGTCCCCAAGGAGACATAGTGTTGGAGAACATAGCAGTGAAAAAACACATAGACAAATGTATTATCTTTTTCATGCCACAACAAATGCTCCCAGACCTCAATTCCCAAACCCAGAACCTTTCTCATTTGTGCAAAATTTTGCACACCGGCTGGGTGATATTACAGCTAGCTGAGATGCAAGAACATGTAAGGTTTGCCCTCTTTGTAACCAACTGTGGCTTTTAATACAGTAGGTGCGAGCCAATTTATGTGCTAACCGCTCTGTTGTGGGTCCTCCTGCATCTTACAGTGAAAGGCTTTGAAATGTCACTGCTGTGTCACTGCTACACAATTAATCAAAATATTATCTGTATGCCAATATGGCCAAGTGCAGTATCCAAATCACATAAGCTGCAAGTTTTTGATAAAGGTAAGATGTGTGACAAAACAGCATTATAATGAAGTACTGTGGAGATGCCCTGGCCTAGAAATCTTGTTTTCCAGATGTAAGAAAACATGTCCAGACCACATTTTGATTTTAAGTTTTGTTTTCTGTTTTTTTTTTTTTTTAGAGAAAATGAAAACTGATCCTTTCCGCTCACTGTGAATTATGTGACAATCGCCAAGTCTGTCAAAATATTTGTCATATGATTTTTTTTTTACTATATTGTGCAGCCCTACTTTGTACACAGTTAAATTGACAGTTGTTACGTAAGTGCTTAAAGCAGCTTAAAGCCAAAATTCACCACTTTTTTTGTGCATTTCCAGTCATCGTTGATCACAAATGTTGTCAATTGAAGCAATAAAAGCCTCAGTGCTTGAGGAGCCGTGCTGGCAGTGCCTACATGTACCAGGATGCATTGCACACAAACTTCTGGCATCCATGCCTGTGTTCCCAAGTATCACCACCCTAGCCAATGGTTATTACTTTGTCGGCCAAAACATAGTGTTAGGTGACAGAAATACTCATCTATCACTGGGGACCCCGGCGTGGAGACTAGAAATCCAAGCTGAAATAGCAATAGTTCTTCCTCAACACCAGCTACATTAGAGCCGCTGCTGGCCATCTGAGTGTCCCAGGTATAAATTCTTTGTGGCTTGGAACATTAGGACTGAAGTATGACACCATCCCCATGCTCAATCATGTCTCAGCAGGAGCAATTTTTAGGTTGATTCATTTATTACGCAAGTTTGGTGGAAAATGTAATCATTTCTGACCACTCAAGAATGAAAAAAAAAATGGTGAAAATTTTCTCCAAAACACCTCATTAGGAAACCGAGACTACTAGGAACACCACAGAAAAATTCATGCTGTGTTTGTGATCAAATGCTTTCAAGATTTGGAGTCAGTTACTGCTATTGGATGGAGACCATTTGTTTGGGGGATTGCTCAGAAACACCCTTATTGTCATTATACCATATGCAGAAATATTACCATTTTTATAATATATAAAAATAACACATTTATACTGCATGCAAAAACCTGCAGGGGATTGGCTTAAAACCAGCATGCCTATAAAGGGGGGACTTGTGAGTATCCATATAACCTATTTTCATTCAAATACATTGAGGTTAGAGGTCAAGTGACCACTTTTAAAATGGCATGACCTGGTTGGTACCAGTGGTTTTCTTGGGTCTTCTTTTTTCTTCCTCTATCAGTATCTTCACTCTAACTTTAAAACTGAGCCCGCTACAGCCTCTGAAACAGAGTGATGTAGGCCAAAGATGAGGGTGTCGTGCAGAGTTTATTAATACAGTAGTACAGTACAGGACTACTTCACTGTGACATCACTGGATGCAGGAAGAACAGATGTTGCAGCAGCAGAACTCAGCTTTTCTCTGTCAATATAACACACACTGTGGGATTTATTGCAACAATTGACTGCATTTACCATGGACACTGATTGGACATTCACATAAAAAGTGGTGAATTTTCCCTTTAAGAGCTGAAAGCGGATGATGCCTCAGCAATAAAAGATATCAGCTGATAATAAATCGGGAGCTCCTTGAATATCTCCAACACTGGTGCTCGCTGGCCACTTCAATTATCCCACAGTAGTCTCACGCTCACTGCCCCCAGATTTGATGGCACACATTTCTGTTCAAGAAACAAAGGGAAGTAACTAATCATTTTTGAATTAGTGCACGGCAGCGGCAGGAGCGGCCATTAAAACACACCGCTATTAGTCATTATACAGTATCTGGACTTTACAGTTTCACTGTTAAACATAATCATGTGCTAGTCTCATTATCCACAGGAAGTGTTTATTATGAAACAATTCTGCAGTGTGTTCTTATCACTGAATGCAACTTAGTGAATTTGTGTTATTGACTCGCTAATCTTATTCAAGGTCACGATCCACTATAAATGAAAATCCATAAAAGGGAACCTTGTAAACAACAGTGGACTGAGTTGACTTCTTATCTTCCACTTGGCAGCACAGTAGTTCTCATACATATAGAAAATGATTTATCTTCCATACCATGTGGCCACCTCCTGATGAGAAATCACATTTAAGCATGGAGGTGGTTATATCCTTGGCCTGTTTACTCCAGCTGCCTGTGGGGCAGAGGGTAAATTGAGGGTAATTATTATTAGGGTATGGAAATGTTGACAGCTTTACATAGCCGAGGCTGCCTTACTCGCAAAGTGACTCACAGGAACACACAGTGACACAGTAACTCACACCTGTTTATATGGGAGGCGCTCCAGCGAGGACTGAAGTCTCCGCAGTGTCTTCACTGTGTTTGAGGGGAGCTGTCTTCCTCGTGCATCTGTTCCTTCTCATCGTCGGACTCTGATGCTACTTTGTGGACGATCTATCCTTTCATTATGAGTGTGGCCTCATTATCCATTTATGTGGCTAATGCCGTTATCCCTTGTGGCTTGGCATGCACATAAAAAAAAAATTTCTTTTAAACAGTGGTGGAAAGAATACTGAAAATCTGTACTCAAGGTGTTAAAAATAATAATACTATATATGAATTAAAACTGTAGGCCTCTTCAGTAACAAATTATGATTTTAACTCTCATAAGGACTGCTCAAATTATTTGATGTGGGTTTGTTTGAGTTACTTACGGATTGTCAGTATATTAGCTACAGTAGATGCCGGTCAGCACACATGTAGTTTAGAGAAGCAGAGAGGAGTACCAAACAGCATCAGTGTATGTATATGCTATATTGAGAAAATTTTCACCACTTTAGTTTACCACAAGACAGTTATATGAACCAGATATGTTGTCCTTTCCACATTAACCAAACTCCATTGGCAAAATCACTAATTTTACCTCACTGAACATGGGGCTGAACATGGGGGTGTCTGGTCTTCCCCTGCCTCGATCTGTTAGTTTGTTTTTGTTATTGTGTGCCTTTAGTGTTTTAAAAGGATATTTTAGGTTCACCAAAGTAACACAAACCAACCAATCAAGGTAGTGGTAAACCAGCAATGCCTGTGTCCTGCAAGGTAAAATTACTGATTTTGCCTATGGAGTTCGGTTGGTTTGGAGAGAGGACAATTTAGCCTATATATCGTCGGTGTTCCATCAGAAAAGGATGTCTGACGGCAAAGTGATGAAAATATTCTAAATATAGCATACAATTAAAGTGACAGATTTTTTACATGGACTTTTTTTTTTTTAGGTGGCTAACAAGCCTTTTGTTGCTGACCCTGTCCACAGCAGTTCATTGTTTAGTTTCCGTTCTGGTGCTCTCTGTGCTTTTCCTAACTGCTGGAGGTAATACACTGACTATTAATAAGTACCTCATGCACCCCAAATAATCTGAGCTACCCCTTTAATAAATAGTAAAATTGCAGACTTCAAAAAATAAAATAAAAATACCCCCCAAAACAGACTTAATTACACTAACATGTGTAGTTGTAATTTGTTACTTCCACCCCTGTTTATATGCTGATATGACCATTGTTGAATGCTCCGACAATAATCTATCAGTATCATTCCCCTCCCCCTCTGGCCACTGCTTTAGGAAGCAATTAATTAACTATACCGTCCACTACTGAAACTCTGCTGATAATAAAGTTACTAACAGACGTGGCCTGAAACCTGCTATAATGTTTCTGTCGTACATGTGCATCTTGTAGAGACAATGTTCTATAGGCATCTTGCTCTGTAGACAATGGCACAAATCCAGGAACATTCATATGTCTGTGAAGAAGAAAAAAAAAGCTGTTGCTATGGGAGGGGACGCTGCAAGCTATTCTGTCCATCCCTTTGAGCAAGCATCAAAGTCTTAAAGAGTCTGCACATGTGATCCCTCCAAGTTGTAACCTACTCAGGTTGCAGTTGAAAGCATGGCTTGCATCTTAGCGCCTCTCCTTGAACCCCCTGCTGTAAGTAGTTCATACAGCAGTCGTAATGATGTCATGACAGACGCCGTTATTGAATGTCCCCCACCTTGTACAGCACCAGCAAGCATTTACCGACATAACACAACACAAATTACCTGAATAAGGTAATAATAAGGCTGTGCATGTTGAATTACTGATATGTTACTGATATTACTGATATAATCACAGTGGAATTTGCTCCCACGTATTAGTATTATGTTGGTTTCTGCATGATTTCCTCATACCTCATTTTTCAATCTATATTAGTATGACTGATGTCTTGAAATAAGAATTGATACCTCTGAGATGATTATCTGCAACACTGTAGATAGAACATTAACGGATTTTCTTTCCATTATCAGGCAGGAGCCAGATTAAATCATGTCATCTTCCAGTTCTGTATCTTATAGTGCTACGGACTACATCCTGGCTGTTCTCATATAGGGCTTTGGCTGCTGGAGGAATTTTTCACATTTCTGGCCCATTACGCTCGGGTGGGCCTTGATGAAGCCAAAAGTACCTGCTTTAATTGCTGTGTTTTATAGACTGTACACAAGGCTACCCTCGCTAAATACAGCATGCTTAGATTAATGGGAGCGTTCAGCGTTAGTGCATTTTTAATGAGGACTGGAGGCTGCCAGACTACTTTTCTATATGATGAGGCACACTTTCCCCTTCGTTTGTGACACTGGCACGATGTGCTGTGGCGCCCCAGTGCCCGCCAGCTGGTATCCAGTGTGAAGCCAGGAGAAAGCTGGTGTGCCTAGTACACTCTTAGAAATAAACGGGCTAACTAGAACCATTCAAGAGTTCTTTGGTTTGTCCCCATGGGAGGACTCTTTATGGTTCCTGGTAGAAACTTTTAAAAAGGCTCCACTTGGAAACCTTTCATAGGTTCTACCTAGAACCATCTGTGAAAAGTTTTACCTAGAACCCCCTGGAGCACCCTCCTATGCTGTAATTGGTCCCCCCAGAACTCTCTCTGTGGGTTCTATCTCAAACTTTTCCACCTTCTAAGGGTGCTGACAAGAGCCCACCCAGGGAGTTCACTGAGATCGTTTTTATATTCCAAGGATCTTATCTGGAACACACTCAGGGGGTTCTATCTGAGGACCTTTTCATTTAGAAGGGTTTTGTCTAGAACCCAAACAAAGGGTTCTCCCGAGAACCCTTTTATATTTCAAGGGGACAAAGAACCCTTGATGAAAGAGAGGATTTCAACAGTCTTACCAAGAACCTTTTTATACTCCAAGGGTTTTATCTAAAATCCACCCAGGGGATTCTGTCAGGAATTCTTTTATATCCCAAGGGTTTTATCTCGAGCACACTCAGGGGGTTCTAACAAGAACCCTTTTGTATTATGATACAATGAACCCTTTATGAACCCTTGACGAAATGCTTCCTCAAGGAGTTCAGCAATCCTCCCGAGAATCTTTTTATATTCCAAGGTTGTTGTTTTTTTTAAAAACACACCCAGGACGTTCTACTGTGAACCCTTTTATATTATGATACAAAGGGCAGTTGATGACCCTTGACTAAAGAGTTTTTCAAGGAATTCAAGAATCCTTAAAGAAATCCAGAATGGTTCTTTGGATGAAAGGGGTTCTTAATGGAACCTTTAGTCTTACAAAGAACCCTTGACAAAGCCTTTTTTTCAAACACAGGTTCTTCAGAAGCAGATTTTTCTTTGAGGAGTGTCAGCCCATGAGGAAGAACCCTTTTTGAACCTATTATTTTTAAGAGAGAAAAGCACATCCCACCCACCAGCGACAAGCAAACAAACCTGTTTGCAACATTTTTTAGGGAGCAGAGCGCTTGAAATGTCTGAGATGTAAATACCCACATTAACCGACACACCCACCCACACAAATATACACACACGTACAGGAAGAGCGCTGTGCACGCCGACAGTTTTGGTGTTTTTCCACGCTCACACACAAGAGTGCACCTGTTGTCGCTGCAAACACACACACATATGGGGAGCTTATCAAAGAAAAACAAGAGTTTACAGGCTGATATGTTACAGGATACAGGGTGTGACCCTGATTTACATTTGCATGTGGAGTGCAATGGAGTACAGAGAGTAGAAACGGCAGTCAGCAGAGAAGATAACCCCAAACATTCACTCTAAATTTATGCCAGGATCCTATTCCCTCTCACTGAATTAATGCTTTAATCTCTCCCTCTTTGTTGCATGTGTACTTGGGCTCAGTGTGTGTGTGTTTGTGTATGAGTGTGTGTGTTGGGAGGTTGGGGGTGGGGGATTATATTTCTCAGCCGCCACTGTTTTAGTAGTTCTTTTGCAATGAAAGAATTTACCAGCGAAGTCCGGAGCCTGAGAAATTGCACCTTTTGCCATTTCAGTCTTTCCTCTATTCAAAGTCACACCAATAGTCCCCATCAGTTCTGCTGTCTTTGCATTTCTCCTCCACAAAGAAATAGCTAGTATTCTTTAATGGAAGATTACCTTCAAATGCGAGCTTAAAAGATTATGTGCTTTCATATATGTCTTTGAGGTCCATTATTCGATGTCATTTCTTGAACATTCAGTCCTCTGCCTCACTTTCCTCCATCTCTACTTCTCTTTTGGTTGTTCTCTCATTTATCTGCGCATCTTTAATTCACCACTTTATCTGTTCAAATAATACTCACCCGCTCATATTGTGAAACTTTCCCTTTTTTTTTTTTTTTTTTTTTTTTTTTTTTTGCACCTATATGTCAAATCTGTGACTTAACGTACTGCATCTTTGATCCTGCGGCTCACTCTGCATGCAGTACCACCAACATGTCTGCTGACAGACCGTATTCATAATTTATTCCATTCTAAAATGAAAAATCAAACGTATGCTGGGGAATATTCATTTTTTTTCTCCCTACCGCCATCCTGCCACCTGACTCCTCGCCTAATGAATTATTTTGACTATTGGTAATGATGTCCTGTGTTGGTAGGCCATTACAGGAGAGGAACTTAATTCGCCCATTGTTAATTAATTGCTTCATTCTTAGCGGGAGTAATAAAAATGCTATTAAGTAAAATACCTCTATCATTAACCTAACTTTGTTAATATGGGTATCAGTGGGGCTCAATAAACAAAAGCTGTAGTGCCTACCGCCACACAGGGGTAATTAAAAATGCACTGTCATTAATTATAGTGGATGGAAGATTGTCCAATAAGTTGGAGTCTTGTTGACTACTCCCTTCCCAAGCATGAGGTGCTCGGTGAGAGCAGTGAGTTCTTATCAGGCACGGACCTCCTGCTGTTTATCTGCAGTCCTTATATACAAACCAAATACATCCTGTAGTTACACAAATTTAAGTACTTTCTGTGCTTCTGAGTTGATTTTTTCACTGCGATAGCGCTTTTATAATTATACAACCCACAGTTGGACGCTTTACTGTTGAGTCATAATGCTGCAAAAGACAGGATGAAAGACAGGAATTATGCAAACTGCTATAAAGTGTGTTTGGTCAAGAAACCATAAAGCAATTGTCAGGTTAAATATCTGCTATCTGAGCTTGTATAAACAGACATGTTTGCACCATAGATAAAACCTGCTGATAACTGCAACACCTTTTGGAATTTAGTGGAAGTTTTTCTTTGTGGATCAGGTACTTTTCCTTTGAGGCATGACACGATGTCTTGGACAAGAAGGTAAAAAACACTACCACCACATACTTTTGTTGTCAAATGGAAAGGGTACAATTGGCACTCATTTCCAGGACAAATTATTGTGCACTAGTCACGGGTACTTATCGGCTCAAGCTGAAGATGATGCCAACATGATACCTTGGTTGACATGATCATTTTCTCCCCTTTTTCCAGCTATGAAGGCTTGTCACCTCCATTGGCAACTTTACAAGTCTTTGTCATCTCACACACAAATTTCCCAAATTTTATCTGTCTCTGTTCAAGTAGCACTTGAACATTGTTTCAAATTGTCATTTTTGACACCAAAATAACACATATATATGTGGGTAATTCAACTAGAAATAGGCAATTAACTAACTAATGAGTTTGCTTTTCTGTTTCTTTTTTCTGATGTGCATCCGCAAAGCTTCATATCTGTGAAGGAGACCAGAGAGAAGTACTTTGTAGCTTCTAACTGAATCTCTGTGATTCGAAGTGTAGTTTCTTCCCGTTATGCTGTTTGTACTTTCAGGTATCTGCTTTATTTTACTGTTTCATGTTCACTTACAGCTGGAGAAAAGTCAGGTCAAGTTACTGCTGATGCATTTCAACATTTATTGATTTTGCCGCTTCATAATAACAGCTTCTAGATAATAACATAGTTATTATTCATTGTGAAACATTTATAGAATGTTTGTTCACCATTTTACAGCCGTGCAACTCAAGACAAGCATGTATCGGTTAAATGCACACCTTAAAGCAGGTGCCAACTCTGTTGTGCTGGGCTGTGTACGACAAAAGGGGCAAAACAGTTGTTACCAACAGAGGCGACAAACCATCATTGCCTTTGCTGAAAAAGGGACAAACTTAGCATTTTCCACCGGGTGTGATGCTTCCATCTTTCTGTCAATTAGACCTGGAGCGATAAATACGCTTGACTACTGCAGATCATTTGACTTAGGACTAAATACCAATTGAACCCTTTCCCACTAAAGACAAAAGCAAGATGTTAATGGATTTTTGTCCAGTGTAAAAGGAGTTTTATTCACTGTTGAGTTTGACAGCGAGACTGAAGTAAAAGATATTTTAAAAGGTAACCACTGGCCTCCATGCTGCTTTGTATTGTGTTTTCTGGCACATTTGTGACAATGAATGTAACATATTAGGAAAAAATTAAAAGGAAAACTGTTCTAGGAGTCATGCATACCCCATAATTTTGGTGTGAAAACAGTACAACAGAAGAACAAGCAGTAGTAGTTGTAGTTGTATCTCCTTGCTGATTCACAGTGGAAAAAAATATTCATCAGTAAAAATTCCACAGGTACAAAACCGTGACTAACTAATAATGACTAATAAGCACCTATTCTTCTGTGAAGCTGCAGTAAAAAGATAAGAAAGGTCAGCTCCACATTTGTTCATTCTAAAGCCTTCTTGCACTAAAAACAAATGACTTCCTTTAAGTCTCTGCAAACATGCCAGAGAGAGCAAACTGAATTGCCTGGAGAACTTGTGTGTTGCATCAGTAAATTGACAAGTGGCTGAGCAATACTGTCAGTGAAGATATTAGCTTTGGAGATATTCTCATTTGTTTGTTCACGAGACAGCTACAGTATGACAGCAATCACTTGCAGCAGGAACGGGCCCTGAGATTAACATTGCCAGCCTTATGTACATCCGAGCTTGTTGTTTTCTTCCTCTTCGCTATCTCCTTCATCCCTTTTTTCCCCCCCGACTTTTTCTTTTTCCTCACCGTCTCCATCTTGTCACATTTCTGAAAAACTGGCGGCACAGGCGTGAAATTGATGTGATGAAAAACAACTGGGATATCTCTATGAGCCATTTGCTTTGCTGTTATGGCCACCCTCTCTCTCACTCAGCGTGGCTCTCGGCTTTCTGTTGCGATTGGGGGCATACTGCAAATTAGCCAGCAGCTATCTGAGGTTACCAGCCAAGTGCATCGCTGACCTCACTCCCTGCCAAGCTCACCCCTCCTGGAACCAGCTCCACGCTCAGCTTCAGCCCAAAACTTTGTTTCAGTGATGCTGGGCTGCCTTTAGTTTGTTTGAGATGACAAAAAAAAAAATCTCTCAGAAACATGCACACTCTAAAACATCATACGATAAGTTAGTGGTATCAACTCATATTTTCCCATTAACTTAGCATAAATTTCAAGTTTTTATACTCTCAAGTTAAATCAATTTTTAAAAAAATCAAGTTTTTTTGAACAACATGAACTGTTCTGACTTGAAGCCTGTTGAGTTCAATTAATGTACTGAGTTCATCCAACTTATTAAACTACAGACTTCCCAACATGCAACTGTTTTGGAGTTAAAACTCTCTATAGACCCGCTGTTTTGTAGCTGAGAGAAAAAAATGCACAATGAAAAATGAAATGAAAATGAAAATGATAAATCGTGTTTCTTACTTTTTGTGCTAAAAATGATTACACTGTTAAAACAAAACAAAACAAAAAGATAAAACTCAAAATTCCAAGGCTCCTTACTTCAATAGATTGGTGTTTTGGGCCCAATTCAAATTCAAAAGTTTTAAAAAGAAAAGGTTTTACCCACTAATACTGTTTTGTTGAGATAATTTACTTTTCTTCTTTACATAAACTTGAATATTTGAGTTTTAGAAACCCCCCAAACAATGTATTTCAAAAACTGTGTTGAGTGAACAATTTTTGAAAACTCAAAGATCCAAGTTTATCTTAAGAAGAAAAGTAAATTATTTCAACAAAATATTATAGGTTGATAAAACTTTGTTTAGTTTGATTAAAAACTCAAAAACTAGTGAGGGCAGTTGCCTTGAAGTTATGAGTTTTCTACTTTTTTGTTTCACAGTGCACAGTTAGGACAGAATTCCTTCCCTACCCCTGTACATGTAGTTGATTTAACTTAATATTTTTAGCTTATTGAACTTGAATGTTTTCTCAAGTTCACTTAACTCAATTGGTTTTACATTTTTGACTCATCAGACAACTTTGAACAGATGGTTTGGACCTCTGTCCAGTTACTTACATCTTTAAGGCAGCAGGGTAACATACATTTTTGAGTTGAACCAGCTTAAAATGATTTACAGTGCATGATCCATAATAATCATTCGCTTTGGCACATCCTTAATATCCCTGAGTCAATTGAATTTATAGAAAGGAGGTGATGCATAGCTAATGTTGAAGTTAATGTGATTCAAAATTGCATATACACTGACAAATGGCTGTGGATACTCTAAGTAAAAATGAAATAATAATAAATAGGTATGTGCTGATGCTACGTGCCCACATAGAGCATCATCTTAAAGCCCAGTGGTGAATTTCTTTTTTATTACTGACTTCCCTAACAACCGAGGAAATATAAGGTGCAAGGGCAAATAAGAAAACTCTCCCCTCAGTTATGTTCATCCTAACATCTCCCACATGAGCCATGAAATCGGGCTCTGACTTATCCCGGAGCTTCACGTTTACAAGGAGAGATAAGGGCAGTTCAGACCTATTGTTGCAGCCGGCATGACCCTAAACATGAAAGGGCATCTTGGCCATCTCCCATTGTGTGCAGCTACAGTACACATTGAGCTGCAAAAAGCCGTCCTTTTGTGTGAAGTGAAAAGAGAGGGGCCTCTTAATTAAGCCAGCGAGAAAGTAAGTGACTTCCTACGTGCATAAATGAATACTCAAGAAAGTAACTGTGTCATCCTGGATGTGGATAAATGAATAAGTTGCTGAATGCAAGCGGCAGTAAGTGGGTTAGCATGTAAATAAATGAATAAGTTAGCAAATTAGTGTTTAAGTGTGTTAGCATGTAAATAAATGAATAAGCGAGTGAATTACAATGTGAGGGAGTTTGCAGTGTGAGTAAAGAGTGTCAGCAGTGCAAAGGAAGTTATCGGTCTGAAAAAAGCCTGCGAGGACACAGTTGTTCTTGTTGCGGGGCGGCGCAGCGACTGCATCTGGCCCGTGCATGTCATATTTCCTCATGTACAGATGACATGCCAATTACTTCTTAATTACATGCGTCATCTGGACCAAAGTGCCCAACGCCAGCGCTGATTAATCCTGTTTATTGTGGCAGTGATGACAGTCCCGGTGGACGCACAGCACCACAAAACACACAACGAGGGATTATGGGAAGGACTTGGAGAAGGCCGCAGGGGGACAGGGTAGCCGGGCAAGGGTCGGCCAAGGAAACTAAAAAAGAAGGAAGGGTCATTACATCATTAAAGGGACAGTTCACCCTGAAGTGAGCAATTTCATGTCGGAACTACTTCCTTTCTGCAGCAGCATGTACTGGAACTACTTTTTTTCTACTAGAAAGATGCGGCATCTCACACTATACGGTCTAGATGGATAAATAGCACCACAGGCTATTTAAAACTATGTATTTTTGATTTTGGGGTGAACTGCCCCTTGAACCAACATTCTTTTTTTTTGTTTTTTTAAGCGAGGGCAAACCCTCTAATTGCCCTTGCCAGTAGACAAGAATCAGTTTGGGTTTTTTTTTGAAAAAATCCAATAATTCCTGATTTTGCTGCTTCATAGTAAAAGCTTTTAGATAACAAAATAAAGGGGGACTTGTATTGTGAATAATTTCTAGGAAGTAAAATGTTTATCCATGTTTTCATCACTGTAATTAGAGTTGAAGAAGTTGCCGATTGTACCCTTTCTCAATGAAGACAGAGCCATATATTAATAGGTGTTAGTGTTTTTTTGCCCAGTGTAAAAGGGGCTTTTGTTTCCTTGGGGTTGACTGATTTAATGACTGCCTGACAGTTGATTTCCACTGATTTCCACTACTGATGATCAGGTATCACAGAAATAAGTAATGGGGACCATTTTATTCCCAGAAAGTGGAAATGGCTTGAGGCATAACAACATTTGACTGGAAAAAAAAAATGTTTTAAAAAAAGCTGATGTTGCCTACTCACGAGGAAAAGCCAACATTATTGCTCAGCACAATCTGCAATATGCTTACACACACTTTCATGCTGATGGATGGCTGCCAAGTCATTTGAATATCATGTCCAGTTAAAATCACGATTTTACACACATCAAAACCAATTACTTTCTGTCATCTTCACATCCGTATCTCATTATTTCTTCCAATTTAATATCGCTAACAAGAGAGGGGGTGCATCTGCAACACAGTTTTCTTTCCAAAACGTGATAGTCATGAGGGGGCAATGAGGTCATGTTAGCAGTGGAAGAATCTGTGTGTGTGCGTGCGTGTGTGTGTTTATGTGTTTGTATGTGTGTGTGTGAAAATCTAAACCTTCCTGTAAATGAATACGTAGCACATGTGAGTCAGATACCCATCGTAAGCAGGAAGATTTCAGACCGTGACCGGAATATGCGGGGGAGGGGAAGGTGGCAACCATTAGATTAACACTGAGATAGTGGACGTCGTGGACGCTGGAAGTCAGTTGAGGTTGGGGGTGCTGAGAGAAACTAAGTCTATACAGTAAAATGACATCATACTAAACGCTGAGGCATTCATAGTTTTATCTGTAATTTGAATTATCAGGATAACTTATATCTAATTGTAATTAACAATTTACAACAATTTTAGATAATTTTTTACAACAACAAACCTGGACACCAACACATTATATATCACAGCAGCCACACAGACAAGAACACTGAACGAATGCATAAAAACTGCAATTTAATTCCATTTGTTAAGTGAGACACTTGAAAATGTTTTCTGAAACACCACAAATTGTTTGTGCAATAGAAAACCTGCACAAGCTAATAGAATTAAGTCCTCTTTCCTAACACAAATACTTGTGTATTACACATATAGCCTGAACATTCACCCAAGTAAGAAAGAGGTAAAACTTAATATAAATGTGAACTTTTTTATCCCTTGATGGTTTTTACAATGCCTGGTTTTAGGGCTGCCGACTGGAACCCTTCATTTGTGCTATTTATGTATAGGGATAAAAACCATGTAGGGTTTGGGAAAGATCATGGTTTGGGTTAAAACAGAGATGCCCAAATTCTTTTCAATGAAGGGCCAAAAATGTATCTTATTTTATAGAAAATTTACACGCTAAATCCAAAATAAAATTTCAAAATAATTAAAACACTGCTCTTTAAAGGTAGAATCAGTAGGATTTGTCTGAGCTGTTCGGAAACGCATGAGAAACATGCCATGACGTCAGATACCAATGTTTGGGGTTGGTAAAGTGACCCGAGCACAGCAAAATAATGAGAAAATAAGACAATACAGGCAGAGGGCAGGGACTCTGCAGATACCGCCACCACCACAGCAGACCTTTAATCGAGCCTGGAAAGTTGAGCCCGAAAAGGCCCAAACCTGACAAAATTCTGTCCGAACCTGTCCCGAACCTGTCCCTCATTAGCACATTTCAGCCTGAACCCGATTACAGCCTGACATTTTTCTTAACAAGCTTCCCTCTATGTACCAAACAGTAGGAGTTGGGAGTGACAGGGAAAATACATGGGGGGGAATTTGAATTGGCAACGACAAAATTGGGGAGAAAAATGAAAAAAAATAAATAAATCTATACTACTAATATACAGTATATCATACTACTGCAATAATAATACTGATAATAATAATACAGCCCAAACCTGACATCAGCCCATGAAATATGTGAGAAATATGGCCTGACCCGACCCAAACCCATCGGGACCCATCGGGTCCCATCGGGTTCAGGCACAGATCTCACGTGCTACACCACAGCCTTCTAGCGTGTCATAAGTGATGATTGACAGTGATTAGGTTACGTGAATTACATGAATTTTGAGGGAAATGTTGCATATTATGTCTTTAATCTGCAGTAATTTTATACATTATCAGGGAAAAACATCCTTATGCTTAATTTTTCCAGTATAAATGTAAAAGGAAAAACACCTTTCTGACTAAAAGTGCATAAGGTGAATAAAAGTCATGTTCTTCTTCCTACTGTGGCGAGCCAAAACAAAGGGAACGTGGTACACAAGTGGCCAGTGGGCCCGAAATTGCCAGCTCTGGGTTAAAATGATCACTCTCGCTAGATCTTTCATGGGTTTGGGGTTCCCTTGTAGACACAACCTGGGTTAAAGGGGTGCTGCAGTCCCTCAGCACCCCTACTTCCTGTTACCGTGACTGTCAATTAGAGGCCAGTGGGGACGGTGTTGAGCCCCAGCAAAGGGGACGGCGCAGTGGTTTATCTTCAGATGAGGAATGGAAGGCTTCACAGGATGGTGAGGTGGTTGCTAGCCTCTCATCGGCCTGACCCTTTTGTCTAAGACCACGCTTCCGGTCCCCAATCACTCCTCCTTGTCCTTAGCTTCCATCTTCCTTCTCCTCCTTCCATATCTGCCTCTAATTCATGCCCCGTCTTTGTCCAAATCCTTCTATCACTCACAGCAGCTCACTCCCTCTTGCTTTTGTTACTGCCTGTCACACTCTCTTTCACCATTAGCTCCATCTCCATCCATCTGCTCCTTTTGTCTCTTTGCTCTTTTTCACTAGGATGCCTTGGCAAAAATGGGTATTGACTGTGCCTTCTCTTTTCCTCACATCCCTGCTCCGCTTTCCCTTTTTCTTTCTTTTTTTTTCACCCCCATCACTGTGTACTCCAGCAGTACATGCTCCTTTTCGGAGGTGATGTGAAGAGTAGTAGAAATGCACCCTGTAAGGGAAAAAAGGTGATGATACAATCAGTTTTATTGTGCCGTAAGGATTTTTTTCAGGCTTGTGGTTATACACCCCGTATGCAGGCTGTATGAAAGAATTGCAATTCGCATGCAGTTTTTTCTCTCTCTCTCATTCCCCTTTTCCTTCTCTTTTCATTGCTCAAAATAATTAGACTGCAGTCTGGACTCAGGGGTGTAACGTTTCTGCTCACGTTTCCATGATACAAGAGGAAAAGAGAAAAAAAAAACTGGTTGTGCTGCTCCAGAAATTTCTACCTGTGTGTCACCACCATCACCACCTCCACCCCTCCCTCCTCTCTCCCCTGATGCTGTTTTAACGTGGAGTTCCACAAGGCACAATGCACTTCAGCTGACCTAATTCTTCCCTGGCGCTCTTCCAGTGCTAAGAGTACATAAGGACTGCGCTGTCAAGGTATTCAGCCCTGCCTCTCTATTATTTTAGAAATCAAGCAACATCTGTTGTGCTCTGGGCCCTCCTCGTGATTCACAGGAGGTTTTTGCAGTTTGCAGAAAGATGCGCCTAAATTCGCCTGTAGCCAGTGATGAGATCTCATTAATGTATTTTTCACATTCCAAGAGTTCATTTTGACTTCTGCTGCTGTTAAGTTCTGTTAGTCAAAACATGAATTTTGTTACAGATATTTAAACATGCAGTAAACAAGATAAACACGAGCTAGTGAGCATAAGCTTGTCAGGATAGAGATAATTTCTTTAATGCCTGTATTTTACCGAGGTCAGTGGTTTTCAAACTGGGGCCCGGGGACCAACAAGGGTGCCTGAGTAGGTTGCAGGGGGTCCCAAGCACATGGAGGAATAGTTTTATCACATTTTTTGGAAGCTGGAACAAGGGAAGAAATAAGGTTGGCTATGTTGATTACGTGACCCTTGAAATGTTGTCACATTGCTTATTTTTGAGTTTTAAGACAAATGTTACCAGTTGACCCTTCCTAAGCCCCGCCCCTTTTGATTCTGTGCCCCAATGACAGTTGGGCAAGCTTGGTACCTCGGTCAGCTTTCTTCCTTCTTGTTTTCTGTATGTGCTATGTGCTAGTCTCGTCTATGTTGAAAAGAAAAACATATTTTGAAGATGGTTAAAAGATGACGCTGGGGGAACTGTACAAATGATATATATGCACATCTTAAGTTAGCTGATGTTAGCAAAATGCTCACTAACTGGTTAGCTAATCTACATCAATCATAGCTAGCTAGTTAGCAAGTGTTTTGCTAAAATTAGCTGGGTAGTTAGTGGGTGTTTTGCTAACATGGAATAGCTGTTATGAGTGTTTTGTTAATACGACTAGCTAGTTAATGAGTGTTTTTCTATCATTAGCCTGCTAGTTAGTTAGTGTTTTGCTAACATTAGCTAGCTTGTTAGTGGGTGATTTGCTAATGTTGGCTAGCTAGTTACCTAATGATTTGTTAAAATTAACTAGCTAGTTAGCTAGCTTTTTTTTTTAACATGAACTAACTGAAGATGTGACCCTGTTTTCTGTTTTTTTCTGTTTTTACAGAAAAAGGAGAAAGTTGACCAGTTTTTCTCATCTGTTATTGGACCACAGATCATAAAGGGGTGGGGCTTGGGAAGGCTTGCTATTTATCATGAGTCCTTGTTGCATCATTGATTACTCCTAGTTGCATCACTCTATGAAAACTTTATCTTCAAACTTTAAAACAAACAAAAAAACATTCAGAGGGGATTCTTGCAGACAGAATGCTCTCCAATTGGGGGTCCATGGTGTAACATGCAGCTACAGTGGGGGTCCTTGACATGAAGAAGTCTGGGAACCCCTGACCTAGCTTGCACTACTGCACACATTACTGCTTTTACAGGCCATGGCTTTTGACTCACAAAGTTTAAGGTTTGTATTCAGCTTCAAAAAGTGCCTTACTGGATATTCAGCATGACAACAAGCACAATTTTCATGTGCCCTTTCAGTAGAAAAAGATTTAACTGCAGCTCCTCCACGCAAGCGCATCTCATTTCCTCTAGTTACATTGCCGGGCATGTGGCATCTGTTGGAATTTTACAGCAATTTCAAAGTTTGGGTTTGTAGCATTTTAAGCACACAGGGAGTGCGCAAGTCTTGTTTATGTATGTGTGTTTGCAACCCAAACCTCATGGTCCATAAATTTTAATATTCCTTGTGAGTGCTATACCCAAGCAAAACACAAAGTGCCTTACAAGTCCCTGCCCAGAGCGCTAGTTTAGCACAGTTCTCCACCAAGACGCATTACACACCAGGCCTGTGCTCACAGCTCACCCTCTTTCTGCCACCACTTTCCACATGCATCTTGCATGACTCGCTGGTGATTTTAAACAAGCCCAATAACAGCCCTACAACACATGGCTCCGACGGGAGTCTCCGACTCGCATCGCCATGTGACCGTGATATTATTCATCTGCGGCGGGGGGGGTGAGGCAGCCGTTTTTCCCTGGCTCCTCCAAAACAGAGCCAGAGCAGGGAAGGGGAGGGTGGAACCGTCCTGTGTTGCGCCCCAGGCTCCTTTTTGTGTTTACCTGCCCCTGCATGGGACTGATGCTATTTTCAGTTCCAAGGCTCAGCCATGGCTAACTGGCCCTAGCCTCTTCATGCCATTTGCCTTAATAATGTGGGCTGGACTCTCTGCGGGGAAAGTAGCCGCCATCCTGAGAGTGGCTAAATGACACAGTGGAGTTCATTGATGGAAAGGATTACACGCTTGCACGCAGGGCGGCAAGGCGACGGCTTCTCTGAAGGGCACTACAAAGAGAGGCGATGTAAAATCTTCACAGGGGGAGAATGCACTGGCGTACTGTATGTCAGAGGGCGAGCGTCGGCATAATTTGTGGCGTCACACTGTTTATCTTGTTGCTGTAATGCATGAGTTAGGAGCCTAGGAGGCCAAGTAAACGTATGGGCCCTGTGAGAGATCGTCTGTGGCACAGATAGGAATTAAAAAGATAAATATTTCAAATACAGTGTGTGAAGCAGTTTTATTATGTCATATTAGGGCTGCACAATAAATGGAAATATTATCGAAATTGCAATATCCAATCGCAGAAGCAGCAATTTTTTGATAAAGGCAAAATGTCTGACAAAACAGTATGATAATGAAGTACTGTGGTGCTGCAGAGATGCCCTGGCCTACAAATCCTGTACTCCTGATGTAAGATGTTTGGTACAGACCTCAACAAATGAAATATCATCCTGATTGTAATGCAGTGCAAACACTTGTTGTGATCATGGTTACAGTGAAGAGCAGCGTATATGGACCAGTCATTCCTATACAAATGCTGTTCAAAATATTATTTATTATAATAATCAAGTTGCCCACTTACAGTGTTCATTTTGGGTCTTTTCTTACATGACAACAAATGGAATAAAGTTGTAAAACTACAGTAATACAGTACAATATACTTGATGGTACTAAAAATTTTCAAGGCAGAAATTCCTATAAATGCAACTTACAAACCGCTGGAGGGTTAAATTAGCTTTTTAAATATTGTTGTAGCAGCTAACAGTATTAGCTTTAGCAGAGCTAGCATCAGGTCCCTAAAAGACAAATTTTGCTGGAGTGGGGAATCAGGGTGACAGATTATAGAACATAAAAAGAAAAAAAAAGTACACCTCCTAAGTCCTGCCCCTTGTGGAACCTTGGTCAGGTTTCCCCTTTCCTGTCTCCCGCTGTGTGCTGGGCTCATCTACGTTGAAATGAAATCCAAATCTTAAATTACCTTCATTTAGCAAAACACTACCTAACTGGCCAACACCAGTGGTGGAAGGGGTGGATATAGATGGGGTCAATGCAGTGATAAATTGACCCTGACAGATGTGATATACTATATGTACGTACTATAACAGGCTTCCACTGTGGTTTCAGTGAAAATTAAAATTGTGATGCAAAAATGATCATTCCCACTAATCGTGAATAATATTGCAATCGCAATGTTTGTCAAAATAATTGCAGTGATTTTGTTTAAATCATATCATGCAGCCCTATATCACATTAGTTTATTAAAGGATATTTTTGAAGCCGTCCTGTCTGATCATTTGACACCACATTAGAACCTTTATTTGTTTATCATTTACATTCTGTCGCCAGTCTGTCTGATTTGCCATGATTAATTTGCTGTGTATCCATTCCTCGCTGTCTCATTAGCCTAGTTATTGTAGAGATTTGACTGTTGTGAAATGTGACCACTTCCTCAGCTGTCCCCTAATAAGGAGAAAACAATATGACTTGTCAGGGGGAAAAAAATCACCCAAGCAACCATCTGAAAGCACATCAAACAACAAGCGGCAGAACAAAGCATAAGCTGTCTTTTAACAGTCCCGAACAATAAATGAATGGATGTAGCACTCAGTTTTACCTCTGCCCTCAATTAATTCGTATGAATCCAGCCACCATGTATTAAAATGGCCAGATGCTAGGATAGATTCTGTTGGGAGCAATGACATGCAACAAAGTGATATGAATCATCCCCCCACACTGTGCAGCAGCGCACTCTCAGAGGGCCAGTGACACAATTTATGGAAAAAGGAAAACAAGACACAGCCACTTGAGTATGGATGGACTGTCAAAAACGACACTGTTTAAAAAAGGCTGTCAGACTGTATTAGAATTAAACACATAACCATAATTTCCACTACAGGATCAATACGCATTCAGCTCTTTAACAGAAATGTTAATATCAGATTCAATCTGAGGCCAGAAATGCAAATGGGAGACTCTGTACCATTAGTCAGGCCACATTGAATATTCAAACAAAGATAATTATCTGTGGATTAGCCCCATTTTGGCTTTGAGAGCTCCACTTGTCAGCTGACTCTTAGGAGAAATTGTTTAATCATTAAGACCTTTTGCTTTATGAGAACTGCCAGCAGCACAACCCCACGATTCAAGTGAGTCTGATTGTATTTTGTCTGCACACGGAACTGGCAATGTTCTCTGTGTGTGTACAGGAAAGCTGTCACATTGCATTATTATTTAAGTTAAGAGCAAAAAGTTAGCAATTGATCATAACAAGGTCTGTGGATTATCTTGTGCAACAAGGTCATCATTTCTGGAAATGTTAAATTTTTCAAATATATCTTTTGGCACTTTGAGCACCACAAGCAGAGTGCTGTCTAGTTTTGTTGTAGTCCAGAGGAGGCAAACATAATCTAAAACTCTCACACAACAATCTAGATGGATTAATAGCAGAAAAGGTAAGAGGAAAAATATGTATTTTTGATTTTGGAGGTGAACTGTCCCTTCAACAGTTTCTTTTGAGGCATATTTGTCTGCAAGGTTATGCTCTGCTGGTCGCAGTATTCAAAGCCTTGGAGAGGTTTCAAGAAGTCAAGTCCATCATATGACAACATGCTATGCATCAATGGGTGTGAACAACTTTTCACACTCCATCCTATAGATTCAGCCCCCCTGAGACGTGATATCTATAAGAGCTGTTAAATGCGGTGGCAGTGTGAAAGTAAGACCCGAGGTCATTCTTGGGAGCAGAGTGATCGAACACGCAGTGATGTCGGCAGCGCTTTGGCCCAAATATCTCCTCTGATGTGGGCGACCGGACCGTTTCTCATTCTGCAACAGTCTGCGACAATCTCCCCACACACTAACCCATTCATTAACAGCCCTCCGCAACTGAAACAAAAGCTGTGGCATATCAAAGATTACCTGTATTTGAGTAAGGCTGCAGAAGCCCCTTTTTTTTTTTCCTCTTTTGAAATGATTCCTATATCTACAAATCTCTGCCGCTGCATACATAAATATCCAGCCTCG
Organism: Lutjanus argentimaculatus; assembly: GCA_034769285.1. Classification (NCBI taxonomy): domain Eukaryota; kingdom Metazoa; phylum Chordata; class Actinopteri; order Lutjaniformes; family Lutjanidae; genus Lutjanus; species Lutjanus argentimaculatus. The sequence goes on along the minus strand of JAWZSL010000018.1, from coordinate 8,791,200 downwards.
AGCAAGAACGTGTTTGTAGAAAAAAGAATCAAAGGCCATTCAAGAAAGGAAATCATAACATTATATCTATATTTAGCTGCCGTTGTCTTAATTGGCATGAAGAGTACAATCAGATAAGCCTTTTGACTGTGACTCACATGCTGCTTCAGGAGAGGGAGAAATATCATTTACCAGCATATATCTCCTGCCAAGATTTTCTTTCTTTTTCTTTTTTTTTTTTTTTTTTTGGCAAGTCCGTGTTCATTATGTTGCTATTACACAAGTTGTGAAGAGTCAGTCTGACCAGGAGCTACCGTACCTGCAGCTACCTACATCTGTTGGACATATAAACACCATGTGGAGTCTGGACGGTTATTTTAACTAGACCTTTTCACCATTTAAAGGGATAGTTCGGATTGTTTTAAGTAGGGCTATATCGATTTTATTACCTACACGATGCTGGTCGACACACCCGTTAGAGAGCAAGAGGTACCAGTACAGAAGCTAGGCAATAAATTGTCGTGGATGAGGTTAGCAAGAAAAGGTATTTTAGCCACTTACAAAAAAATCAATATCAGCTGAAGTGTACGCTATATTTTTTAATATTTTCACCACTTTGCTTTGCCAGCAGCTGACAGCCTTTTCTGATGGAAAACTGTCGTTATAAAGCCAAATATACCACTCTCTCCAAACCAACCAAACTCCATTGGCAGATCACGGAAGTTGTTAGTGTACTGCTGCCTCCATATGTTAGTTTGTTTGTGTTTTTATGGGACTTCGGTGTTATCAAATGTTAGCTCGGATTTACCAAAGTTACATAATAACACAAACAAACTAACCTATGGAGGAAGCGGCAGACAGCAACTTCTGTGTTCTGCGGGGTAAAATGACTGATTTTGCCTGTGGAGTGGAGACATCAAAGTAAAGCAGTGAAATATTCTAAAAATAGAATACACTTTCCACTCTCTTCTGGTTCTGGTTTATCACTGTTTTGATCAGTTAGTTTGTTTGTGTTGTTGTGTGACTTTAGTGAATTTGAACTAACCTTTTAAAACAAAGAAGTCACACAAAAACATAAACAAACTAACAGACTGAGGCAGCGGTAGACTAGCAACTCCTGTGTTCTACTAAGTAAAATTAAAAAAGTAAAGCAGTGAAAATATCGAAATATAGTGTACACTTTGACTTTTTAGGTGGACTTTTTTTTTTGAGGTGGCTAAAATACCTTCTTGTTGCTGACCCTGTCCACAGAAGCTTAGCCTCTGTGCTGGATCCCCTGTCTGGTTCTCCAAACTTGGGGCCAAACTGACTACCAATACTACGAACTATTCCTTTAGATCCCTGTTGCCTGAGTGTTTTTTATCCCTGCCACAGCCACAAAAGCCAGCTTCCATCGAGCTCTGTGTCACTCCCATGTTGCCCCTATATTACAGTCTCTGTAGTACTAGTCCATCTGGGCTCTGTGAGGTCACTGCACACGCCACCTGCTCCGATCGGGTTTCGCCGTGGCTTCTGGGTAGCATCTCTGGGCACGCGTGGAGAGGCAGATGTATAGATTTAGTGGTACAAATGCCCTCAGATACCCATAAGCACACCACACACACACACACACACACACACGTATAACGTCTTATGGCACACACAGGGCAGTCACTGGCATGCTCACACACAATCTGTACAAATTTACATCTCCAGTCCCAGAACCTTTTTACAGGTTTCTGTGCAATTTTGTGTTTAATGACACTTACTGTATGTGGTTCGCTAATTTAGGGGAGACAATTGCTTCTTGCATGCTCAGGTGGACTTAATAGGCTTACAAGAGTAAAAATTGGATTGGGGTTAGCATGTTCCATGGAGTGAGTTTCTTATTACAGAAATGTATTGTCAGACGTTAACTGAAAATAATGTCGAAATAGAAAACAGTTGACTATTTGCTTAAGATCTCATGCAACAGTGTCGTTTTAGAGTAGCATAATTCATCATTTTCTTGCTGAGACAATCCCTGTGTGACAATAACTGAAAAATGAAATAATAGAGCTGTAATGATTATTCCAGTAGTTGTTATTACTAATCAGTTAATCATTTTGTGTAATCTTTTTAGAAAAAAGTCAAAATGATCTGATTCAAGCTGGTTTTTTACTCCTCTTTTACAGTAAATTGAATATCTTTGGGGTTGTGGGCAAAACAAGACATTTGAGGACATCATATTGGGCTTGGGGAGACACTGATCAACATTTTTCACAATTTTATGACATTTCAAACACCAGACACTTAATCGATTGATCAGAAAACTAGCTGACAGACTAACTGAAACTAAAAATAATCATATAATTTACATACAGGCTGATGTTTCTGTTAATCAGAGGGAGACAATAACATGTAGAAGAGAATTTCTCCTGCGGTGCAGTAAAGCCTGTCAGTCTGCCCAACAGAAAAACCGCAGTGTTTGAAATGTCCACAAAGCTTTTGTTTTTATTTAAGCGAGGTGGTGTTGCCTATACACGTCCTGTTGACACTGTATACATGCTTGATACTGCCACCTGTCCTTTTTATTGTCTCTGAATGGACAAAGAAATACTTTCCAAAAGACTGAATTACCTTCTTTGATACTCTACACGCCAAACAAAAGGCATTTCAGGTTACATTCGTGTCTGGGGTTAATTCAGGGATTGAGGAAACAATGTAAACTAATTATCTTGTGAATTAACCAAACATTAGTGAGAGTTTTTTTTTTACACGCATGATCATTTCCACTTTTTGTCTGTTATTCTCCTTATCACCCTCTATGATGTGTTGTTCTGTGCGTGCAGGGATTTTAATACCTTCTGCTTGTTTCGGACTTTTGCGGAGGAATCCCGATATGAGCGTCGAGGTTTTACAGGAACAGCTGTTTTAGACGTTGATCGTCACTTTTTGGGGGAGCGAGAAAAGATCAGGGGCGTCATTTTTCTCAACTTCGAGGTGCTGTAAAGTCCAATCTGCTTCCAGAGGATCCAAACTGACAAAGGCACATTATGAGGAATGCGACTGGTGATGGGCATGAATCGGAGCTCGCCAAAAATTATGCATTTATCGCGAATATCCATACATAATCCTGGCATTTTTCTAGTTCGATGATTTTAAAAACTAAAATACTAAATTCACGCTAAGATTTACGACCATCTGACATCCACACTGCAAAAAATAAAAGCCCAAATAGTTTTATTTTGGTTTTTTTTGAACATTTCAACTGATATTTAAACTGAGTTTGAATTCAAGAATTTTGTTCATAATATATTTTAACTAAGTAACTGAGATTCACTCTGCCATTTTATTGAAAATCCAGGAGCTACAGTGTCTCAATCTGAAAGGAGAAATTGTTGCTTAGGGTAGAGTGGGGACAGTTGCCACATGGGGCGGTTGCAACAAGTCATGTTCCTCCTATCAGAAACATGCTAGAGTGATGATAATCATACTGCACAAGCTTAGTTCAACCCTCTCCCTGCCAGGAAGACATCAGACACATTCAACATCTGCTGCTGCATTTATTTTTTTTTTTAATGTTTTGGAGGTAGAAAGTACTGTTTTTCATTTTCTATTGTATTTTTTATATGAATTCATCAAAACTTACTTAGCTTGAATCCTTGTTTTGTTGACATCTAAGCGGCATTTTTAGCATATGATGTTCTGCCATGGCTGATAGTGTGGGGACAGTTGCAGCAATTTTTTGCAACTGTCCCCTAGCTAAGCAGCCACATAACAGTATTTTTCAACCTTAACTAATGGTTTTTGCAGTCTCATACAATAAATATGTGTTTAATAAAAGTTTTTGCATTGCAAATTGTTAAATTCTTGTCTTAGAGTGAAATACAGAAGAGATTAAATAGCATCTGTAACATCTGCGCACTGACTCAAGGTAGGCCTGTGTTCTGTGCATAACAAACAAAACTCAGTGAGCCTTATTTGATCATTACTGAATATTATTGTAAAACAATGCACAACACACAATGCCGACTGAAACACAAAGCAAAAGTTAATTGAATGCATTCTTAACATGTTGCAGCCATCCCTGATTGTGTTCCAGCGGTTCTTAGTGTTGGGGTCAGTTGCAACTTCTGATTTTTTCTAAACAAATAAATGTTGTGAACAATATATCATATGTGATCATCTTTAAATTGGTATAGGTATTCGCAGACATGTGTAAGTTTAATGTATAATGATTTGGTCAATCCAGTCAAAATATCTCTGAGTAAGTAAAAGAAATGCAAAAAGGTTGCAACCGTCCCCAGTCTCCCCTAATTTTTGAATATACTGTACACACATATATACACAGCCTATGGACTGATAGATGATGATGTGGTTTTAAGCTGGACATTTTTTGCAGTGCACGGAGAGGATTTTACTATGTGCGCAGCTAGACCCCGCCTGCTCACCGCGCGTCACTGGCGAGTAGTGTGGACGCGGAGTCACTCCCCTGCCTACTTTTAATAGCTTTGTCATGTGATGGAAAGCAGTTGTAAGACAGGTGCCCTCGGTTCATTCTCGGCGAGGGGCAGCAGTTGCCTGTGTGAGAGCGAGTGGGAAGCGTGTGTGGATTTCTTTTTTACTTGATTTTTCTTTCTTTTTTCTTTTTTTTTCTTTTTTTTTTTTTTAATTTTCCGGACCGTCATTCAGTGGCTGGATGGCGTGGGACAGGTGTAACCAGGACTCGGTGTGGAGAGAATTAGAGGTGAGCGCTTCTTAAAAAAAAAAAAAAAAAAAAAAAAAAAAAAAATCCGACTTCTTTCATCTCTCTAGCCTTCTGGACTTTCTTTTTTTCCCCTGGAACGATGGACAACGCTGACTCTCCGAGGCGGTGATTTGCACATAAAGTCTCCGCTGTCTCCTGCTCTGCTGCTGGTGCCGGTGTAGTGCGCGTCTGGACACACAGTTGAGGATGCGGGGGATTTACTGTACAACACGGGAATATATGACAAGTGGAGGGAATGTGCGGAATCTCCCTTTTCTCCTCAGTTAAAGATGTAGTTAATGCGTGCACATGCAGGCTCGGGACCATCGCTTTTCCTCCTCATAGGATCTCTGTTCAGTCAAACTGGCGGATATCTGACTGCATGCGCTCCGGTGCCGAGAGGCTTTTCACGCCGAAAAATGACAGAAAGTCAGGTATTTTCGCTGACGCACGAAACCCACTGACGATAACAATCCCTTTGATGTGCTGCATGTGTCGGGGGGTAGCGCATGTTATTTTCAGAGCAAAGGTTGCCCACAGTACTGACGGACGGAGCCGCTATCTGGCATTGCGCAGGAGCATCATAATACTGACGGTACCGGGCACGTCTGTGTGTGCCAACATCCCGGCCGGAGGAGCGGTGCACATCCAGCCAGACGTGCTCATTTTACGATTGTTCGAATTACATGTTAAATTCTGCGTATTTTTGTCTATTAATGCAAGAAATTAGCTCTGAATCGTCGTTTTAAATGTAGTTTACCCGTTTCTTACCGTTATGATAAAATACATAGCCTAAAGATGATAAAGCACATCAAAAGGATACTTATTCGTCCCCTTTTTTCCTAATTTAGCGAGTCCGTCAGGTCTATACTTAGGTTCTTGTGCGAATTTCATGTTATGATCTGCGTATTTTTATCTCTGTCTGCAAGAAATTAGCTCCAGTTCGTCTTTTTAATGTAGTTTGCCATTTTCTTAGCGTTATGATTGAAGTGCACAGGCTACAGATGATAAAGCACATCAAAAGGATACTTATTCGTCCCTTTTTCCCTAATTTACCGACTCCGTCAAGCTTGTTATGAACATTCAGCTCACCTGGCTATACGTAGGTACTTGTCTGCATGCAGGAGCTCAGTGATGCCTCAGAAAGGTTTTAACTACATGATGTGACTGCAGTCTGGCTGCATAATTGTTCTTATCTATGTTGCGTGATGAGAATATGAGACAGAAAACTATATTTTACTTCGTAAAAGTAAGGATTTAGAGGTTGATTTTCATTCAGAGTCGCTCCTTTGCGCTTAAATCACCGGGGCATGCACAGACTCTGTCACTTTTCCCAGGTAGGCTCCAGGAGAGCGTCTTTCTCACCGTTTGGACTGCGATTTGTCAGCGTCAATCCAGCAAATGTACGCGTCGTCAACGAAATGTAATAGAAACCTTCATGTTTCAATGAGCGACCTGTCACACAGGACCTCTCCTCTAATAATCTCCCCCCAGCAGGTGCTTTTATGTGCGGTTCGTGCGTAAATCACCGGAGCGCTGTGCTGCGCACTGATTGTCTGTCTGGCGGCGCTATTTCATTAGTTCACCAAGAAGTCCATAAGATAATTGGGCGCAGGACGTCCAGCCTCTGAATATCCCAACATCTCTGCCTCCGTTTTTTTTTGTTTTTTTTTTTTCATCCCGTGCCTTGTCAGACTGGATCATCGCAGGGGGAAGCCTAAGACGCAGTGAATCTGTCCCCTCCGCTGCTGCTGCGGTTGTAACAGAACGGATTTGTCTCATCACAGTCTAAAGTCATCGTGTATTCGTGTTGGTGCGAATCCGCCGACAGATGAACTGTGACACCGGTGTCTGGGCGGTTTTTCCTACTTGGCACAGCATCCATCTCCCAGCTTTGCCCTGAGCCGAACCCGACTCTCATCCTTCTTCACTCTGCGGGCCAAATACCTCCCGGCGTCGCCCGCGGATACCTATCATATATCTATCTTAAGGCCGTCCTGTAGCGTTGTAACGTGTCAACAAAAATTAGGAGTGTGTGGCCTATTAGACAGTAGACTCAAAGCTGTTTTCCCAGGGTTGGATTTGCATGTGCACAGTCACAGAGTGTAAACACGCCTCCAGTCGGTGTGTTTTTGCCTTTTAATGATCTCTGAGTGTAGATCTCAAAGTTTGCATGGAGCACAGAGGAAGGTTTCCCTCACTGTTGCTCAGTTCAGCTGTTGGTTTCATGTCTGGAGGGGTGGTCTGCACACTGAATGAGTACATTATCCTTAATAATGAATATAATTCTGCGGGGAAAAAGCAGTTAAGACTGAGCAACATCAAGGAATAATTACTCTACATGCACTGCAAAAATGAAGTTCTTGTTTCAACGCAAAAAGGTCATTTCTAAGTGATGTTAATTCAGTTATGCTTAAAGAAACATGTTCAATAAGCTCAAGATGTTAAGTTGAATCAACAAGTCACACTGACAAACATTACATGTCTGCGCTGCCTTAAAAATATGTTTGCTGAATTTGAAAAGGCAAGCTGAGGTAATTTTGTAATGATTGAAAATAAATACACTTTTCTAGTCAAATAAACTTGTTATAAATTCAGTTGTGCTTGAGAAACATGTTAAATGAGCTTAAGATGGACCAACAGCTGTTCAGTCACACTGATGACCACTAAAACAAATGATTTGATTTACTTTTTACATTCAGCTCATCATTGCAGATTTTAAGTTAGAAGAACTCATGTTTATAAGTACTGAAGTGTTCTGAAAATAAATACTAGAAATTATAAATTTAATTAGGGTTAAAAACATAAAAGTTGTATATTTACATTAAGAATGAGAGAAGATTCGTTGATTCCATTAAATTCTTGTATAAAACACTTGTAAACTGCTGCCTCCTCCTTACTCTCTGCTAAAACACATTTTCACATCATCAAATCCCTGTTAATTTCCAGTCCAGAGCCTCCTCACTTGCAGCCAGAACAGAGCTGATGATGTGTGTGTGGAGGAAGCAGGAACAGCTGCCACATACAGTACACATTGGCTAGATTACATAAAAGTGGCTGGTGAATAACAAAATGTCAACAGGCAGCGTTTAGTAGCACGGGGGCCAGCGTGGATCTGAGAGCTTGGGGAGTGATGGTGGGAGGACAGAAGCAGAGCGGAGACAGGTTGCAGGTTTGCATGTCGTCTTGCAAAACCAGCAAAACTGTTCTGGTAATAATCAATAGAGTCAATAGAGTCACATGACGGTGGCAGACATTAAACGCAACCAAATGAGGGAATTTAGAGCTCAATTTGTCATTGAGATGAGAAGCTTAGGCTTGAGCAACTTATCTCTTTGTGTGTTGTACACTGTAAAACAGACAAAGAGAAAACTCAGAATTTCAAGGCAGCTGCCTTCACTTTTTTTGAGTTTTTAATCAAACTCAAAGTTTTACTGACCTATAATCTTTTGTTGAGATAATTTCCTTTTTTTATTTAGATAAACAGAGCTGTGAACCTGATTTGTCATTATTTGGGTGCTTGAAAATTAAATGGATGCAGTTGAAAATATTAAACAGTTTTATAGGTTTGTAAAACTCAATGATTCAAGTTCATCTAAAGAAGAAAAATATCTCAACAAAACATTATTAGTTGGTAAAACTTTTTCAGAACCTCAGAGTTTAAGTTCTTTTTAATTAGCTTGCCTTGAATTTGTGAGTTTTCTCAACTTTTCACAGCATACAAATGTACGGCTTTCCTTTGTTTAGGCAGGTTTCAAGTTTGACTGCTGTCCAGGTTCTGATTCTGCCATTGTTTTCAAACTTGGCACAAAGAATTCAGCGTCTGATTTGCATATGAAAGAGATGTGATTGTTGTCTGAATGTCCTTTCGTCTGTTTTCATTTTTCTGCAGTGTGCTGCCTTGGTTGGTGAAGACCAGCCCCTCTGCCCAGACCTCCCTGAACTTGACCTCTCAGAGCTGGATGTCAGTGACTTAGACGCAGACAGCTTCCTGGGTGGCCTCAAGTGGTACAGTGACCAATCAGAGATCATTTCCGCTCAGTATGGCAACGAGGCGTCCAATCTCTTTGAGGTAAGTAGAGCTTTTTGCATCATCAATATCTCTTCCTTACTGCACTGCAAGTTGCTGTTTCTAGGGTGCTATGGAACATCTTTGCATCCACAGTGATTTCATTATACTCTCCCAGGGGTCAGGAGTGAGCTGGAATAATAACACGCCTGAGCAAACACGCCACGCTATCACAATGCTGAATTCACGCCAAACAAAATGAACAACTGTTACCAGTTTACAAACATGCTTTAACATTGCTCCGAGGTACAAAAGGCGAGATAACGTGAAGAATGATAAGCCCGGGAGGACCTTTGTCCCCTTGTTTGGATCCCGGCCGTGATGGTAGGCTCCCTTATCAAAACTTGGAGCATTTATTTGTGCCAAGAGTCAGTAATGCGGCACACATCTGAGAGAACACTCTGGTAGTAAACTGTGGACATGGTGGGTGTATTGCAAAACGCTTCTCAAAGGTTGGAGTGTAAAACTTTAATCTTTGCTTCCCCCCCTTTTCCTTCGCTCTGCCTCCTCCTATCCCCTCTCCTCTTCTGTTCTCACCCGGTGACAAACGAAGTCCACAGAGGGTGATGATCTGGCCAGGGCCATAAAGCCATCGGTCTTGGGACTGACTTCCAGTCCCCAGTTCATTATAAGCCTTTATCAGTGCCAGAGATAGACAAGAAAGACTGAGATTGGATGCTTTAGCCTCGCCTCAGGAGGAAAAACCCTGTCTGACGGTGTGTGTGTGTGCGTGCGTTTGCCTCTATAGCTGTCATGTAGTCACGTTTTCAGGGTCTCTGTTGTATGTGTGTGTGTGTCTCCTCAGTCGTCTTGCAGGCAACAGTTGATAACAGCCTAAATTCTTTCCACATTTGACCTCCACCCCACCTCCGCCACCACCTTTTTCAGAGTCTCTTTATATCACCACACATTCTACCTCCGTGGACCACCCCAACACACACACATACACACACACACATACACACAGGAAGGGGGGGCCTTAAGTACTTGCCGGTGTGACCGTGGCTCCTCTGTCGTCTGAGAGTGATATGGCTTGCAGCCACCGAGTGGCTCAGGGGATGGATAAAAATACCAATGAGAGTGTATGCATGTGCTTGTGTGTGTGTGTGTGTGTGTGTGTGTGTGTGTGTGTGTGTGTAATTTTAAAACACAATGGAACTTAGCACCCACTGAGGACCCTGATGAGCGAATGAGCTCTGAGCAAGAAGCTGAGTGTGACTTCCAATGTGGGAACAAGCTTGTATTTGTGTGGCTGCACGGTGGGGCTGGGTATCGTTCAAAAATTTTCAATACTGAAACCCATACCCTGGCTTCAGTACCGGTTCCTGAATTATACTTTTTCCGATGCCAAATCTGTTTTAACAAAAAGAAAATTACATTACACATTGCAATGCAGTTCTCGCTTTGCTTTAGTACTCACTTTAAAGAAAGAAGCCGTCCAAAGGCCTGGTGGTAAAAAAAAAAATAAACAAAACAATGATCCCTGTCTCTGAGTGCAAAATAGTGTTTTCCTGCATGCCTCAACATCATGTAACTTTAGAATGCTATATTTAGAATATTTTCAACACTTTACTCTGCCATCAGATAGCCTTTTCTGATAGGAAACCACTGTTATACAAGCCAGATATTGCTCTCTCCAAACCAACCAAACACCATAGGAGAAATCAGTACTTTTATCTTGTAGATCATAGGAGTTGCTGGTCTATCACCAGCTCAATCTGTTAGTTTGTGTTATTGTGTGACTTCTGTGTTTTAAAAGGGTAGTTTAGATTCACTGAAGTCACACAAAAACACAAACAAACTAACAGATGGAGGCAGCAGTAGACCAGTAACTTCTGTGTTCTGTAAAGTAAAATGACTGATTCTGTCTATGGAGTTTGGTTAGTTTGGAGAGAGTGAAATTTGTTTAATACAACTGTGGTTTCCCATCAGAAAAAGGTTACCTGACAGCGGTGAAAATATTGCAAATATACTTGAACTGGCATACACTCTACCTGATACACTGACTATTGATAAGTGCCTCATAAAACCCCACTTCAAATAATCCGACCCATCCCTTTAAGGCAACAAGCCAATCATCAGCTTTATTAGATCTTAGTACAAACATGCTGCATGCTTAATGGCTCACTGACCTGATGAGATTTACTCCTTAGGTACTGAAATTTGGTATCAAATGACAAGGCATTTTATGATACTCAACATTATCGAAGCAATTTGGTCAGTGTCATAAAAGTATCGATGTTAAATATCCACCCCTACTGCACAGGCACATGCTCCTGCACACCAGCGCACGTGTTTGCATCCACACAAATACTGTACATTGCAGTGAGCGGGTGATGTTTTCACACACTCAACAAGCCAGCAGCTATTGTGTTATGCTGAGGATATGGAAAGGCTTCTAATCAAGCAGTGAAAACTGGGGTTGCAAAGCAAAGTAATACATTTCCCTGACCAGGGATTTTTTTTTTCCTCCTTCCATCTTTGGAAACTTTCAAGTCACCATATGAAGTGCTCAGTTCATCATACGGCAGGACCCGGCTAATCCTACTTAATCTGACAGGGGAAAGTTTGCCGCTCGGCAAGGATCAGAAAGCCGGGCTGCAGCTGTACTTCCTGCGCCCCCCGATTGGCCTCTACACAGGGCAGAGAAGCATCCAATCAAAAGCTGAAGATTAGAGGATGTGTTAATTAATGTTAACTGGACAGATTTAAAAGCCTGAGAGTGTATTCTTTGTTTTCTTGTGTTTTCCCTCTCACATATACCTCTGCTTAATAAACCAGCATGTGTGTGGGTTTTAAGTAGAAGCAGGTAGCAGATTATCAAGGCTGCCTTGAGTAACATGTGTAACAGCTGCATGCAGCTGTCACACTGAGGCCTGTCTTTTAAAAGTTCCCCATCAAACAGCACACTCCCTGGAAGCTTGAACTGGCTTTCATTAGTTCAAGTAAGTCAGTTGTTGAAATGATTTGCAGCCCAGACAGAAAGACAAACACCTATGTTTTTCTTGCACTCGGGCTTTTATTCAGGTTGTAGCTCCATGTGACAAACAGAAGCAAATGAGTAAACAGTTGTTTGACTTTGTCATACAGTGCAACTGGGAGTGGAAACATCACATCAGACAAAGTCTTGTTTGACAATTAAAGGGGTAGGTCGGAGTTTGGAGAAGCAGAGAGGGGAACCAAAGCTAAGTGATGCACTGCTGTGGACAGGGCCAGCAACAAAAGTAAATCCACCTAAAAAAAAAAGTACATATCAGTTTAAGTGTACACTATATTTAAAATATTTTCATAGCTTAAGTTTGACCTTTTCTGCTCTCTCCAAACCAACTAAATTCCAAAGGCAAAATCAGCAATTTTACCTCATAGAACAGTGGAGTTGCCGAGCTACAGCTGCTTCGATCTGTTAGTTTAGTTTGTGTTATTGTGTGACTTTGGTAAATCCAAATTATCCTTAATAAACACCAAAGTTACACAATAACGCAAACAAACTAAGAGGTCAAGGCAGTCCATATGAAATAATCTGACCCACCCCTTTAAGGGTGCAATAGAAATTGTTTACACTGTGTTTAAGCAGGTGTGTACGAATGTGAATAAGTCCGTGTTCCTATCTGTGTATGTGTATGTTCTGTTCCGTAAGCAGCATTCGGTCTTAGATCACAAGCTGTCCCCTGGCTGGCCTTTTGCTCCATTCCCTGCCACTGTCCCAACTGTCCCTGACATGAAATGTGGAGAATGATACACCACAACCCCCCTCTTGTAACACACACACACAGGGACGCACACATAACAGCTATCGCTCCTGGCACAGCGTGTTTGACACCTCTTCAAAACGGGCCGACCGTGAAAGTCCACAGTCTATTTTGGGCTGCAGTTGTTAAGGGGTGGTTACTCCAATAAGTTCCCAATGTACTGCCAAAGATAACAGCACAGAAGCGTGACCCAATGTCTTTTTAACTGTGGGTCTCCGCTTAGATTTCATGTCAAGCTTCAGCCGCTTGATTGATGGAAACGTGTCTCCTTGGTTTCCCTTTATTCGCGTTCCGATGTGGACGTCCCGCTGGCAGACGCGTTGGGATGCAGCATGTCCACATCACACGTGTACAAATAAAGGCATTTACAGTTGCTGTAGGTTGAGTTGGTCTACGTGAATATGTGAGAAAATTGGCACGGGTTCACTTTGGACATGTTATCACTGCCAGGCCTGTCCTGTTGTGAGATATACCGATGATAGATGGACAGGTGGGACAAAGGGACAAGGGCAGATAGAGAAAAGTGAAACAAAGGGAGGTGCAGAGATGGACAGAAAAGGCCAAGAGAGGACAAGACATGGTGACAGATGGGTAGTGAAGGACACAAGGTGTTTATGAGTGCTGGAAATCCTTGAAAACACTTGAAAGTTTGAAAACTGTTTGGATTTTGGATAAAGTGCATGAAACTGCTTGAAACTCTAATTGTATAACTTTCATAATAAGGCACCAGTTCCTATATGACCAGTCTCTGGTGGTCCAAATCACAACATAGATCACGGTGCCTTATTTGATGTAATTGAAGTCCTTTAATGTCAGTGACTCATTTTGTGCTTCTTATTTCTGAACAATTATCAAAAAGTATCACTTCAGGCACCGTTTTTGGTACTGGTATTGGCAGAAACCCAAACAATACCCAATCCTCCTCGAAACTGCTCAAACAGTGCTTGAATTTGACTTTGAAAAAGGTGGAGAAACCCTGGAGACAAACATAACGACCAAATGAAGCCTGAATTTGTCCCCAGCCCAAATCAAATGCAGTGGATTGGAAGAAAAAGTTGTGGGTTTTGCAGATAGTAAAATAAGATCCCAAGGCTTAAAGCATTACTCAGATATCATATAGGGACATACTGTGACACATGTGGGCTGTATCAGTCATGCAAACTCTTTGTGCCATGTATGCTATGTGTGAAATATTTTCATCACTTTACCGCACCGTCAAGTGACGGGAAACCGCTGTTATATAAGACAAATATGCCTCTCTCCAAACCAACCAAACTCCATAACAAAATCAGTAATTTTTCCTTGTAGAACACCGAAGTTGCCATTCTACCGCTGCCTCAATCTGTTAGTTTGTTTGCGTTATCGTGTGACTTTTATGAAGCCGAATTATCCTTTTAAAACACCGAAGTCACAAACTGATCCAGGCAGCAGTAGACCAGCAACTATTTCCTGACAGAGGATTCAGCTGCTGTTCTGCTGCTGCCTCAATTGTTTCTTTGTGTTATTGTGTGACTAGATGGGTGACCAAATGACGCATGGACTTCCATGGATTTGAAGTAAAAGGTTGTGGGCTTTACGAGTAGTAAAATAAGATCCCAAGGCTTAAAGCATTACCCAGATATTGTATAGGGACATGCTGTGAGTGAAAGCACGTGAGGGGACATATGTGGGCCATGTCAGTCATCCAAACTCTATATATTACTCCAACAGGATGTAGCGTGCAATGGCATCAGACTTTGCAAGGCATTATGGCGCTTTGCCTCGCTTGTTTGAGTGTTTTTGGACAGATGCTCGGGCGCTTATTCTTAAGTAAAGACAGATTAGATTGATTGGGTCATCTTTAGCAGGCTTTGATAAAACATGCTGTGATGAAATGTTTTCCCCTTCCTTCCTTCACCACAAATACGTGTAAGCATAGATTAGCTCACACACTTGTTGGTGATAGGAAACAGGAGTGTGCACAAAGTCATACACCCTCTGAGAGGAATTGTCACGCCCACACACACACAAACACACACTCACAGGCAGCCGAGACCCTTATTGTCCCTGTTCCTACTCCCTGCTGAATGCCGGTTGCGTTTATTTTGCAAATTTATGCTGACATTTGAGAGTACACCACCCGCACCAGTTCACCGCTCCAGCAAAGGGTGTATGAATTATCATATTCCACTGTATAATATGATTTTTTCAAGTGAGTCTTATTAGAATACACCACACTTTCCTCATCTCGAGTTCCCTTCAGTTTCCACAGTGCTGATACATTGTTTGCACTGTCTGATGGAAGAAATCCTCCATCACTGTCGAACTGAAGGCGAACCGCTGCTTTCAGACCCGCGGCTATGCCGTTTCAAGATACACAAATGAGAGACAAGCAGGCACAGACGTATAGTAGAGAGATGCAGACTTGGGCTGTCCAAGCCCGTGTCATCTTGGAGCGTCTGTCAGATCCACTCCACAACAAGAGCTCTCAACCCACCGCCCTGCAACACTGTGGGCTCTGCTCTCTGCCATCCCTTCTCCTCCCTCTGTCTTTTTCACTCCCAAGGCAAGGCATTTGTTCCTGGCTGATGGGAAGTTGAGGCTGCACTGGCTAAACAAATATATTCTGGCCTCCAACAATCGCTTCTGGAAGGAAGAAGGGGAAAAAATAAAGGGATAGCAGGGAGCAGGGGGGTGGATACGGCCAAAAAAAAAAAAAAAAGAAAGTCCCCTCAGGGAATGTTTGGAAAAAGAGCAAGGGAACATCCTTTGGTCTGGTGGTGGCTGCTTGGCTGCCTGTCTAGCTCTTTCTCTCACTCTCTCTCTCTCACTCTTTCTCTCACACACACACATATACTCTACTCAACTCACATTCCCAGTGGGCCGCTGCTGCTGATTGAGGCATGGTTTGGTGTTCCTGCCCCAGCTGATCCCCAGCCCCCAGTGGATACCCATCTCTCTCATCACATCGAAGCCTCTGACGTGTTGGTGTGTGCATGTGTGTCTGGGTGTAATTGAGACACCCTATACAAAGATCAGATAGTGGTCTTTTCTGGCCAGACACAACACTTTCATCGTGTTCTGTTTTTGTGTGTTCGTGTGTGTGTGTATTGGGTGGGAATGACTATTTTTAGTACCTGGGGTAATCTCCGCTAAGAGCCTTTCAGGGCTGTTTCACTTAAACCTGGCCAAAACACTAAGCCAATAATCCACCACCACCCCCCCCTCTGCTACCCCTACCGCCACCCCCTGACTCATACTCACACACACACACACACAGCAACATGTTGCAACGATGCAACGATGCCATGCGATAAGACCAACCCTCCTTGTATTATTTAATAGTGTACACTTCACAGGGGCGAGCAGGGAGATTCCTAGAATACTGTTCCCCTCCTGCGACAAAAAAGAGACAGAGCAAGTGCAAGATTGT
Source organism: Lutjanus argentimaculatus (assembly GCA_034769285.1). Lineage (NCBI taxonomy): Eukaryota > Metazoa > Chordata > Actinopteri > Lutjaniformes > Lutjanidae > Lutjanus > Lutjanus argentimaculatus. Next base: position 8,775,283 of record JAWZSL010000018.1, on the reverse strand, counting down.
GTTTGCATAGAGATGAAATGAATTGATCAAAGAGTGACAGGCAGAGGGCTACAAAGGAAGGAGCGAAAGCGATAGCAGGTAGCGAGGAAAGAGTGTGAATAACTGACGAAAAGGGGAAACCTCGACAGAGAGGGGAGAGGATGGAGGGAGAGGCCTTCAATCAGCAAGTGCTGTGATTCATGGTGAAGCGCTATCAGTCTTGGGCGATAGGCTGCTTCCCCTCTCCAGGAAAGGCCAATCGATCCCAGGTGTGTCTGTGTGAGTGTGGTGTGTGTGTGTGTGGTGTATGTATTCCGTGCCAGCATGTCCAGCAGTAGCCTTGGCCAGCCCTTCTGCTTTGGTAGTTTGCCATGTTCTGTCAATCTCTGTGTGTTTGTTCACACAAAGCTTCCACAAAACTTTGTTGATTCTTAACAATAATTTGTTAAATTTTAGCAACGAATTACTGAACAAATATAGAGCTGGCAGATACTCAAGAGTAGCTTAGAGGATTTTTTGTGTAGGATTTAGTAGCATCCAGCAGTAAGCTTGCAGATAGCAAACATGTTGCCTCATCCTCTCCTAGAACCTACAGTGGCCACAAAACTCACAACATACTGGGAGGTACCTCATTACAGCCAGTGTTTGGTTTGTTTGTTCTGAACTACTGTAGAACCTCAAGAGCTTTCCCTTCCTGATAATGATTCTGATCCCTGAACTTTGCATATCGTCCGATGCTGAGTAGCAATCCAAAATCAGTGTGTTTATGAGTTGAATCAGACTCAGTCTCTTTTGTTGACCCACAACTTACATACAGTTCAGTCCAATCCAGATGACAATAACAAGAAAAAGCCTCAAAGTCAGTGGATCTTGGGCACCCCTGTAGCTCAGTTGTTAGAGCATGTTCCCCATGTGCTGAGGCTGTCGACTTCTACCTGCAGCCCATTTGCTGCATGTCATCCCCTTTTCCTGTCATATCCTCAGCTGTCCCTTTCAAATAAAGGCAAAAATGGCCTTAAAAAAAATAGTGGATCTCCACAGAAACGAACTGAATCAGAAAAGATTGAAATAGCAGTTTAATGAAAGAACAGGTCTGTATTCACAGTTAAATACACAGGGTGCTCACGGTAGTCTTGATCAGTCCGTCAGTCACTTGTTTTATTCTTCCTCCTGACTCAGACCCCAAAGATCTTGTGCTTTCTGGCTAAAATAACACAAACTTTGCAACGCGATCTGATGCCGAGGTAAAGCTGGTATTTCTCTCCTCCACTGACCTTAAAATCTGGCGTATGGGAGGCTACTGGAATGTAGCAGTGTCCCGTTTTGGAGCTGATACATCACACGGTATCGGATCAGTGCATAGACATGCATACTTCCGATGCCACATTTTTAGCAATATCAGAGGCATTTTCCAAGACCAGCATCGGAACAAGCCTTGCATAAACATCCCACACCCTCTGTAGATATAAACACCTCGTGGTACGATAACGGAAACACAACAACTCGTAGCTTTCAGTGATTATACACAAATGAAAACATACTTATGAACATATTCTGCCTTTAGAGTCCCCTAAATCTTACACGCTGGACCTTTAACACCAGACCGAAAAGAAGTGTTTCACTGTCCTCTCTAGTTGAAATTTAAGGGTGACATCTTTGAGCACGCCCAGAATCACTGGTGGGTTTCGTCTGTTGTGGTCACAAGTGTGATCTGTTGCGCCTGCAGCCGCAGCTGACAGTGGCATCATGGATTACACATAACAGTATACATCACTGTAGCAAGGTTAGAAGTTAAACAACTAGAGGTCAGAAAAAAACAAGATAAGCTAAACTTGCTCCTCAAGTTAGCTCTGATTAGCTTGTTAGACTTTGTACAGTGGCAGAAAATATGTTAGTCTTGCACAGTCAAGTTGAGAGTGGAGGTTGTAATACTTGTCTTTGATAAGATCTGCAGGGAAAACGCATTTTTGTGTGTGTTTAATTTTCATGTTTCATAATTTTGGTAATTTAATTTTAACACATCTTTTGGCTATGTACCCTGTAATCTTGTACTATACATGTGAAGGACTAGTTTTCCCTAGTCCCTTTTTTAAGAGCTTTGTCATCCATGCAGAAAAAAAAAACTCCCCATTCTAACTAAGCTTTATGATGTGCACTGCATGCTTATAGCTCCAGCTTATTTCCCCCTTGAAGCATTTAAGTCTGCACAGGCCTCAAATAGTTCAAGAGGCTCTCCGAGGCTCTGCTGATGCATGAGTGACTGGATGCTTGGATGAGTCACTTGCTGCCCAATCAGTAGCTCCAGAGTCAAAACTGAAAGCAGAGGCTTTTACAGACATTTGGTCACTGCAGATAGAAAACATTCCTTCCACTTACTTTTTGTAAAACAAAAACTTGATTGCATGAATGTATTTGAATAGAATACGACTAGATGAAAAGTCTGTCTCAAGGAAATGGAAATGTTTCATACAGATATGGACGTGGGTTGAGGTTCAAAAAAAGGGCTTTATGCCCAGTCCTAAATTACTTTTGCAAGTACTTATTACTCTTTGCCCAGGAGGATTTATTAGCAGAATGCAGCAGAAATGGAACATGACATTCATACGTATGTTTTCATTAGTGTATAATCACCTGAAAATAAGAATTCTTATCTTTTCGTTTCCTTAGAATGAGCCATTTCTGTCTACAGAGGGTGCGGGTTCTGTTCCATAGGGTCTGCCACGTTGCACCACCTTGTTTCTAAAGCAGACCAAAAGGGACAAACCAAATACTGGCTCTAGATATGGCCTCATGAGGTTTTCTCATGTTTCACAGCCACTGTATTTTCTCCTACATGCTTGGAAGGGGAAGATGAAGATGAAGTGTTTTTCAGTTGGTTGCAATCTGTAGCCTCACTGGTAGATGCCACTAATGGTGCGTTTCTTTTACCTCTGATCAGACCAGAGTTCCAGTACGACAAATCGAAAATAAAACTTTTTTGTGCTAATAACGCATTTTACAGTACCGTTGGGGCTGGTGAGGTTCTAGCAGCTTTTCAAGTTCGAATACCATTTTCAGAGGGCATTCAAGTTGAAATTTCCAACTTCTAATTCAGAAATTTCAACTTCCTACTTCAAATGGAATACACCATAAATCCTACGCACTGGTCCTTTAAGCACTTGCACATGATTATTTGGGATAACACAGACAGCTAAAGCAAGCATGTTTTTTATCAGGTGAATTGAAAAACATGTGCATTGTGAAATTGTGAAGTGGGGTATCTGGGATAAATCTGCTGCATTCGTGTGCCATGTCAGTGCTGTTGACCTCAGGAAGTCAACAGCTCTAAAATTGTCTGCTTGTTAATCAGCTCTTTCCAGAAGACCATTTTCAGGCTATACTGTGGCCAGCTAAACCCTCTTTTCATATGGCTGTGGGCTGTGTTGTGTAATGACTTGATGGGCAGATAGGGAAGGGATTTTCGAGTGTTGGACGCTTGTCATCAAGTGGTCGGTGACCATTGATCATGCTGTATTTGGCAGAGATTTCACAGTCTAGTAGTCTGTGCAGGTGTGGTGTAGAGTTGTCACGGTACCAGAATTTTAAACTTTGATACAATAGCCTACTAGTGCAAGAAAAATGATACTCAATGCCTCTTTGGATACCATAGCAAAAAGAAAAAAAAGTCCTAGGCTCACAAAATAGGATCATTTTTTCTTACTTTGTTTTAATAACAACCTGGACACAGTGCTGGTGTAGAAAAAGTCACTGAACACTGCCTGGCTTTGTGAAGCTGCAGCCAAATTTCAGTCAGGACAATAATATCTTTGGTACTTTCAATACTGTAATTAATGGATATTGTGTAATTTTAAACAGTGGTATTAAAAATATATTAACATATCTGTGCTTTGGACAGCCTTAGCGTGGTGGGTCTGCTCAGCTGAATGTAAGCCTATCCAAACTAAAGGTAACATGATAAGTATTCCACAGAGAATAGATCCAAGATTAAGATGAAACACATCCCAGCATTGGATACTATGCTACAAAGAAAGACTCCTTGAGCTTTCACCCCCCCCATCCTTTCTCATAGTATCCCTGAATCACGTCAACAAGTTAGGATTGTATCGACTCAAGAGCAGCAGTTCCTTTGATGTGTTTTCATTTCTTTGCTTGTAAAGATAGGCGCATCCCCGCGCCGTTACCACTCACACAACATGCAAAGGGGCTTGTGAAGTCCTCCATGTTTGACCACCGCTGCTACACGTGCAGCCCATACACATATGGCACTTGAAAGTGCGCAAGAAAGAAAACTGCTCAGATAACACACTCACAAAGTCACGACACGGATAAGAGGCGCACACCTGCGGCGGCAGCCTCCTACCTGGACGAGGCACACACTCGCGCATACAGAAGTCAAGGTAAAAGATAATGCGTTTATTTAGTAATCAGCAAATAGCTTTTATGCAGCGGGCAAGTGGTGAAGCCTGTGAGGCCTTGATAAGATCGTTTGCTTTCAGGTGTTTCCCTGTCGCACCTCGTACGCCATTGAGTGCAAATTGAATAGGGTGACCTTTTTTGCAGCAGAATCAAATTGACTGCATTTCCCCCAAAAGATTCTGCCATTTCAATTACCATAAATTTGTGACACTGCGTCCCCCGTCATACGCACAAACACGTGCAGAGGTGTAGAATAGGACAATGACACAGAAACACACCTTTTGTTTGAAACGCTGTAGACCACTATATCTTGTCCACTGTACCCTGGCTCTCCTTGCGCTGGCATCTTTCCGAGGAAGACATTACTGTGACAAATGAAACGCCACAAAACCTCGATGGGCTTGGCAGGGCCTGAAAGGTCAGGAGCTGCATTTGTGTGCAGGTGTACGTATGTGTGTGTGTGTGAGTGTGTAAAGGTGGTGTCAGCAGCGGATAATAACACTGAGTCCTCGGTGCGAAAAACAAGAAGTTCTGGTCCATTCTGCCCCCCTCGCAAATCTATGTAAATGTCAAAACCAAAGTGACCAGCCTTCTGCGTGTGTGTGTAATTGTTTTATGGATAGCTACGCTTGACTGCTGATGGCAGACTTACATTCCAGCCAGGAAATGTAGCAGTGTCCATTTAGAAAGACGGACATTGGAAACAGTCTCTGTGCTCCTTTTTTCTGTATCTCCCTCTCTCTGCTCTCGCTCTGCTCCCCTCCCTGTGTTCCTCCAACGCATTATCAACAGTGTAACAGTATGTTCAAAGGCCCCCTTGCTTAGTGGTGCACATTCAGAGCTGCCGACTTAAGCAAATAGCTATTTGCATGCCATTAGGTGAAAAAAGCAGAGGGAAGCACCATTCTTCATCCCATCTCCGCATCTAGCTGAATATTCCTTATTCGAGCCTCCAAATGTCTGTTTTTCTCCCCCTCCTGCTGTGACCGTCAAAGCAAGTCAAAGTCAGAGCAATCACAGCAATCAGTGCTTCCTCGTGCCAAGCCGATTGGGAAGTAGCTGCCAAAACAAAAGAGTGAGTGTCCAATCATTATGATGGTGTGTGATTCTGTGGTGTTAGCAAACGGTTGCTTGGACCATCTGTTGGACGGCTGGAGTAGGAAAACAACAGCAGCTTGGGGCAGGACTGTAGATGGGGAGGCTCCGCCAGGACACACCGAACCCCCCTGCGATCCTATCGGTTGTTTGGATAGCTGTGTGAGAATGCCTGTGAGTCACTGAGTGTGCATGCTTTTTCATGCTGTGTTTGGATGGACGTTATTAGATTATTTTTGCAGATCTGTTATAAATATAAGGATGAAGAGGGTCTCTCCAGCTGTTTGATATCAGGAGTATATTCAGGGTGGGAAGCTTAAATGACATAGTGCCCTGTTCCATGTTGTTGTCGCTGAAAATTTGACAAATTGATATAATTTTGTTGTTTTCTGATTGATCAGCAAATGAAAAGACAATGGATGGTGAAAATCCAGACGGACATCAGGCCAATAATTGAAGCTAAAACAACATAACCTATTGATAACCCATTAGCTAAAAACAGGGTTACTAGTATGTTAGGTTAGAACAAAATAACAGTCTTTTTCTTTATCATACTTATAGCAATGTTGTGTTTGATTTAATCTGTATGAACACTACACAGAAATTTTTGTTCCAGTGAGCATAATGCCACATATCTTTGGCAAGACAGTTAATGTTAGTCTGCTTAAGATTCATTACATCCAGTGCTTATTACCTCCAGGCTTAACATTAAATAAATGTGTCCAAGATGTGCTTTGATACTTCAGAATTAATTTACACTTACACCTATTGTATCATGTAACACAATCAAATGGTACTATTAGTTAGGAAGTGGCTGAATGCTATCGTTAGCTGTTATCAAATCTGTTGTTTTAGCTTGCAATATAGGCCAATGTCCCTCCAGATTTTCACTCTCCACTGCCTTTTAAGTTGCCGATCAATTAGGGAGCAGTAAAATGATAAAGTTTTGCCAAATTCCCTACGTTTATTTGACTTGCAAGTCTCTCTGGCTGTGTGTGCTTTTGTTGAAAGGTACACAACTGACTGCATGATTTTTGACCCAAAGCTAGACAGAAGGGGCCTGGTGGTTTTGAAGGCATGTGACAGCCTCAGCTGATCTCAGCAGATGTGTGACAGAGTTCAGGTGGTTAGTTTTAGCAACAGCAGCAGCAGGGTTACCGGTCAAAGGATTTTTCCACAGAGAACTAGAAAGAACAGCGCTGCTAACATCCCTTGGGTAGGTGTCTCAATCGGATCTGGCCTGTGTCAGGATGTGTAACAACAGTTCTCTTTCTCTCTTTGGCTCACGCACAGATATCTCCTCTTCTCACTTTCTCTTTTCTTCTCTCTTTCCCTCATCAGCTCATCTGATAGTGCTCTAACAGTCTCAAATGGTTCCCAGGAGATGCATCATCTCTGCGCACGCCACACACACACACATCCTGCTCCCCATTGATGGGTCCAACCGTTTCCTCATCGATAACTCACATAGCCTGCTAAACTGAGACAGACATCTGGCATGTAAACAGTCAGCTTCTGCAGCAGCACTTCTTCTTCATTCAGAGAGCTGCCATTTTTGTTTAAAAGGAGGCACAAAATAGTGAATTCCTGCCAGGGCGAGGGGATTATCACAAGGCCAGTTGTGGTATTATAGCTAAGTAGGATGGAGAAGCCTAAAATCAGCTGCCTGGTGCTTGGACTGGACAATCTTGTCTACAGTTGGAGGGTACAAGATTTAGCAACATACAGCTCAAACCATCACGATAAGCCAGAATATATACTGAACCTGGAGCACTGATGATAGAGGAGTGGGACTGTGGATTCTTTTGACGCATACGGAGATATACTGTTAGCAACAGGGATGGACCGATATGTTTTTTTCCAGGGCTGACACCAATTTGAATTATTTCTGAACAAGGTGACCAATAACCAACATTTGGAACCAAAGTACATTCGCCGTAAAAATGAAACCCTGCAGTATATAAAGTAGTCTGATTAACAGTCAGATAGTGATGTGGGCAGGACATTGAGCAAGACTACAAAGTGGACTACAAACACAGAGAGGCAGTTGTATCAGAGCCAAAGTAGCACATTTTTTAATAAATTGATTTTATCTGCAATTGACCCTTCCTAAGTCCTGTCTATGTTGGAACCTCAGTCAACTTTGTCCTGCTTTGTCTCTGTTGACAAGAAAAAGTTGAAGATTGTTAAAAAGATGTTGCTGGGCTCCTGTAAAAATTAAGTATAGTCTATATAGTCACATCTTAGGTTAGCTAACACTAACTAATACTAACTAGCTGGCTAATTGACACCAATCCCTAGCCAGCTAGTTAGCTAGAGTTTTGCTCTACATCACTCATTACTAGCTAGTTACATCTGACAGCAAGCTAACTAGTGTTTTGCTATCAAAGATTAACTCAAGATGTGACTGTATGTTGCTTTTACAGGTCCTCTAGCAACATATTTTAACCATCTTCAAAGTTTGGTTCTCTTTCTAACATAGACAAGCCGAGCAAATAAGTACAGGAAGCAGGAAAGGAGGAAGCTTGCTGAGCTGCTCTTGGAGCACTGAGCAAAAAGGAGCAAGACTGAGGAAGGGTCAGCTGGATTAAACAAAAAACGTTCTGATTATTAGAAATAACAAATATTAGAGGTTGGTAACAATTACTGTGATCTTCGTGTCCATAACATGTCACCCCTCAATATCTAGTCTGATGGATAATTCAGTTTCAGAATAACAAGATGCTCTACTGACTCTGTATTCAGAGGGAAAATGACAGCAGCCTTAAGTTGGCTGCGATGTGTTTCAGAGCCAATCACAGCCCTGACCACAATGGAGGTTTAACATTTAGTTTTATGATTTGGAACACCGTCAGACTGCTTCACCGCCGCCTCACACACACACACACACACACACACACACAGACACACAGAGGGAGTTAACAGTGTTATGTATGGTTTCATCGCTCCGTATAGGCCATAATCACCCTCTCTCCATCTCAGTAAGCTCATGCTAAATGACCAGACGTCTCTGGCGGCTGACATGATTTGTCTCTCCGCCGTGCATCGTGCCGTACCTTACCCTCCCTGCCTCTCTTTCCTCCCTCCTCCTCTGCTCCCATATGTTGTGCCTGTGTGACCGGCCGACGTGTCAGGCCTGACTAACGCCTTAACGGCGAGGCTGACGTTGATTTATTTCCTCTGAAATCTGGGGGCCGGGGGTAATAACACAGAATGACATTATTTGTTTATCAAATCCAAGGCTGCTTTTCTTGGCAGAGTCGAGATGTGACGACTTGATACGACCCCCCCGCTCGCCACACACACATATACCCCCCACAATTTCTGATTGTGCCATGATTAGGAGGTCTGCCTAGTCGCTTAACCTCATCCAAAGGAATGTTTTTGAAATCTGACAGAGCAGAGGGAAGAGGGAGAAAAAAATAAAGATTGAGATGAAGAAATGCAATTAAATTGTCAAGGCACAGATTTAACCCTGCCACGCAATTTGGGGGCCAATTTATTAAGAATGTTTTCTGTCTGAACTAACTGGATGCTATTCCTCTATCTGCAGAAAGAGCGAAGGAAAGAAGTGAGCAAAAAGAGACAGTGAGAATAAACAGTACTTTAAATACCAGATGACCCATTTAATGGGAGATATTTTATCTTCCCACATCCAGAGTGTCTGCCACATGTTCTGCCTCTCATTTGAAGATAACGGCGGGGCTGTTGAAACTGCATCTTGGTGTTATTCAGAGATCACTTCTATCATTCTGGCACTTTCACAACACATTTGGTTCCTTTTAACATGTAAATGATGCATTGCCCCGAAAAGCTCGTTAAAATTTGATCCCTGGCAAATTTGCTCAGGAGCTTGGAATCCTCAAGAAGCAATTAGCAGATTTAATTTGGCTATTTGCCCCGGTGTTCAGAAGTGAGTGTTTGTTTAAAGCAGCACCTTCACCTTCCGTTATCAGCTGTGTGAATAGTATCTCCTGGAACACAATGCTGTGCTGTGGAACTCAATAAAAGAGTTAAAGGCAAGGACAACCTCAAAGACAGCCTGCCTGATAACAAAAGGGCCTCACCTAATAATGAACAACTGGAGTTGGCTTTCTTTTCTCCGACGTGGGGAAGCTGGGGGTAAAGGAGGGGGCGAGAGAAGCTCTGCCAGCACTTGCCAGCATGTTTTATGGCTAATTGAAGCATTTGGAATAAAACAGCCACAAAATGGCACCCTTTAGAATTAGAGCGGGGTTAATATATTGTGATCCCACAATTAGCCCAGGATTGTTAAGATCTCTTTAATTCGGTGAGGTCCATTAAGCGGGATGGGCGAGAAAGTGCTCCCACCGAGACAATTTTTCTCTTCTCTCTTTGTTCTTGCTGCCCTCTTTTCCTCTCAGCAGCTGCTGTAGTAATCAATATAAGTGGACATGGCCATCAGCAGGTTGCCAGGTTATCCTGGCGTCACCCCCTTTGGGTGCCATAGCTCCTAAAGTCCACCCACACAGAGGCTGTGTTTATAAATATACAAGGGGCATGTGAGCCATTGGTAGTAGATTGACTTTGTTGCGGAAACTCTGCAAGGTGTGGTCCGTAAGCTGGCACTGAAAAGCTCACCCTCCTGGACAGGCGTATTAGATCATACTCTCTCCAGGGGTAGAAATGATCACTGAGGTTTGCTCTTTACCCCAGATTCTCAAATCCCCACTTGGCCTATGAGTGCCTCCACTAGAGCCGCAGCAGCGGCTGCAGCATGATCGTCACGACTCAGGGTTTTACAAGTGTCTCTTTCAGAATATGAGAGTCCCTTCTGGGTTATCTTCGGGGATACAGTGTGCCTGTGGGAGCTTGCCAATTGGTGGAGGTTTTTGAAACAGGATTGAAATCGCTACATTCGAGCTTGCCACAGCCTCAGAAATTCCCCAATCCCTTCCAAACCATGACATAATGAAGCTTGCACAGCCCTCTCAACTTTTAATGTAACTAGTGTCACAGGGTGGCATAGACTGCAATTTTCTACAGAATGTATAGGTTTGAACTCCCTCAAAGAGAGGTGAATACAGCCCCACCCAAACAGAGCATTGCTTGGATGGTTGGTGAGGTTGGTCCTAAACAGATGGCTGGCTCATTAAAGACTCATTTGTGATAATCTAAAATGATCCTGCTTTCAATTTCTCATGCGAGGATGTATGTTTGGGCTAAGAAAAGGCTCTGGATTTATCAGCAGTTAATACCTACCCGCTTAGTGCTCAGGTAATAACTTGGGGATGCTGGAAAATGGTGAACCTTTCAGTAGCGGAGGGTTCCAGCACAGTGGATTTGAAGCTCCTTGCAAGTAATTAAACAGCATGCCACCTCATACAGAGCAATTTCCTGCAAGGCGTTTGCTTGCCAATGCGGCATGGCCCCGGTCTACGTCGTGTTATCTCTGTGAAATATGTCCCCTTTATCATTTTTTAATAATGACTGAGTGCCCGCGTTGTTAGGAGAAAATCTGCTCAATGAACATCAGATTAACGTTTTCCTCACTGTTAGCTAGCTAACTGAACGTCCAAGATATCTGTGTCATCTATAAATGAAAATTGGAGGTGGGGGAGCATTAAAATCGCCGCTATCTCCTTGGTAAATCCAAACCTGCTCTAAAAGCGCCATCCACGGTGGGTGTGTAATTATGTAAAATCAGTGGGGTAGACAGAAACAAGTGGGTGGGTAAATTTTGAGTCTTCCGAAGTAAAGTGCTGGTATCTAAGAGGTTGGTGTCCCCCTTTTGGCATAATGACGGCCACACACCGTTGCCGAGCGATGATAATCCTGCCATGTGCATAAAGGGATTTGTTCTTGTTGGGCTGGCCACAGAACATCCCGGGGTGACGACGCTGTTTATCTTTCCGCTGTCTTAAAGTCCCCTGGGCTTTTATGGCCCTGGAACTTACAGTTCCTGTTGTCACTTGTCACTGCGCAAAGGCACAGCAGTGCAGACACACAAACACACACACACACACACACACACACATTTGTCAAGCAAGCTGCATTGCTCTCGCTCTCCATACACATTGTTTCTGTTCCTATTTTTTTCTCTACATATGTGCATAGTTATCACTCCCATGTCGATAGCTGGCAGCTCACATCTCTGTTTTTCCCATATATTGCTGTCTCTGTCTCTTTATTTCTCACACACAGTTATAATCTCTGCCATTAAACAGCCAGCTGCAGCAAGCGCACAACTCCTCTGGTACATCAAAGAGGAGCTGAGTGGCAAGAACAAGCTTTATTTTTCATGAAATGTTGATGCAAACTTCCCGCCCGTTGCAAACATCAGCTGTCATTGCCAACATTTTAAATATATCACATTTATTTAGCATTAGCGGCTGGTAATTCGCCTTATCTGAGGATTGTTTGCAAACATCTTGTCGGCAAGCTGATCGTCTCTCAATTCTGCGGGGGAAGATTGAGGAGAGTCAACTTCCGCTCATTGTTTCCTTTGCCCCCTCAAACCCCTCCATACCACAACGCACTCCGACCCATCCCTGTCTTCCCCAGATACTTGCTACTTGTCAGCCCTGGTAATGGGTTTCTTGGGGGAGATATTATTTTGGTCCAGTAAGCTGCGTGCTTAAAATATGAGTGACAGGCTTGACTCACTTGCGCAGGGAGAGAATTTTGTTTTTTAAAAGGCTGCCAGAATAGAGTCAGCTCTGCTGCTGCAAAAAAATGAGAAAAAAATCTTCCCACTCTATTAACAATGAAAGCCTGCATGCAACCACCCACCACCTTTACTTCCCTGGAAGAAAAAAAAAAAAAAGAGATGCAACTTCTCCTGACTAAAATGTCCTATTTTTCCTGTCTCTCTGTTTTTCTGTCTCTGTCTTCCCCCCTTTCCCCCTCCTAAGAAGATAGATGAAGAAAATGAGGCCAACTTGCTGGCAGTGCTTACAGAGACCCTGGACAGCATCCCGGTGGATGAGGACGGATTGCCTTCGTTTGAGGCCCTGGCAGATGGGGACGTGACCAATGCCAGTGACCGGAGCTGTCCCTCCTCCCCTGACGGCTCGCCACGCACCCCAGAGCCTGAGGAGCCTTCCCTGGTAAGACCAACAGCCCTTCCTCCTGCAAGACACTCTCTTCACCACCACCCCAGGGTCAAAACATATGTTATTCCTGAGACATGACCTCCAACCCTGTAGCTCCTTTGCCAGTCCATGGCAGACACCAGATAAGACTCCTCAACAAGACTGGGCACCAGAAGTGGCCATTTGTCTGTGAGACTTCTGTATTTGGCAGTGTCCAGTCCACACTCTGCCACATTTGCCACAATGTGTTCACTGTATGTGTAGTAACAGAGATGCAGATGCAGGGAGGAGGGAAGTAAATGGAATGGATCAGTGTGTTTGCTGCTCACTGCTAATTACATAACAGTGCTATTGTGGCGCCAATTCAATGATATGAACACTGTGGTGGGGCCAACTACGGTTGACACAGTGCCACAGGCCCTGAAATCAAGCCGGCACATAATGAAAGTGAGGCAAAAAAGAAATCCATCTCATCTCCTCTACTCTCAGTGGGTCTCGACTAATCCCCCCGTGCCCAAGCAGGGTTCAAGTTAATGTTTTTTGTTGTTTTTTTACTTCCTCAGTCAAGCAAGTAGGTCAGATATCTACTTGGCCAAAGTCAATTTTTACCTGCCCCTATACATATTGTTTATTTACTAGCAGTTATCAAATAATGCCTTGGACGAGCCATATCGGTGTCGTACTTCGTACCCAGGTCAGTCCTGTCCTTCTGGCACTGGAGTACACAGTAAACGGCACTGCAACAGGATGTGCTGTGGTAATCAGTTTTGTGATTACATGACTTGCCTCAGTAGAGCCCGCGTTTTCGGCAGCCCTCTTACTCACCGTGCGAGCAAGATGCTCTTGGCACTTATGGCACTCAAGCAACATTTTTCGGAAACTTCACATGGCACAAACTTGGGACAACCTGTGTATAGTTGGAGCTTTGCCCGCATCCTCTAATGCCATCCGGCTAAACTCCTGTTTCCAGCATAATTGAAATGCTCACTTGCATTTCAGCTCATAAACTTCGTCTTTACCCACCCCACTGTCATTTTCTCACAAGTGCGGTACTCTGCATGTGCAATGAGCAGGAAGCAAGGTGTCTCACTTGTTAGCTTCTTCCATCATGAGCTCCAGAAAAAATATGTTTAATTCTTTTTTAACACTCTCCCAATCGGTTTGGTGAGTTGCTAGATTTAGTAGCCAGAAGTGACATTTTACTTGCCTGGGCAAGCGGCAAAAGACAGGCCTCTTGATAAGAAGTCAGTTTACCTTTGTGCTGTTATTTTCACACAGAACCATACCATCTGGGCATTTCTCTAGCTTAAAGGCTTTGACCTAAAATGTTATGTTATGTTCGGTTATAGTCCATTTTATTCCATGCCGGTCCCTTCCCAATGACCTTTAGCCACATGCCCAAGAGTGTTTATTCAATCACACAGAGAAGCCTAGGTTTGTGTACACAAAAACACCTGCACAGGGAAAAAGACTTGTCCTGTCACATGCTCTAAACTGCTTAAAAATCTCAAATCTTTCAAATATGTCAGCAATTTTATCTTTTCTAACTGCAGTATTGGACTCCTTTGGTGCTACATTTACAAAGAGCAGGCTGTCTAATTGAAAGAAAATGGTCATTTGCATAACCCGCACTCATTTCCCCCCTCCTTCGCCACTTTCTCTTGTTCCGTGTGGGTCCGTTCGCAGCTGAAGAAGCTCCTTCTGGCACCCGCAAACTCCCAGCTCAGCTATAATCAATACACAGGTGGCAAGGCACAGAACCATGCAGCCAGCAGCAACCACCGGATCAGACCACCACCTGCCGTCGTCAAGGTAGGGACACACACGCACACACACACACACACACACACACACACACAAATGCAAGCACTGCCTTTCTGCTTATTCCACTCCCGTACACACATTTTTTGTTAGTGTTTGTTTATCTCTCTCACTCCGTTCTTGCTCTGTCTTGTTTCTTGCTCTTTCTCCCCCTCCCTCTCACACTTTTCTTGTTTTGGTGGCCGCCTTTAGAAGATGTTAGACTACTGCTCTAGTCTACTATCCCAGGGGGCCATCTCGTAATGAAAACAGGCTGATTGCTGTTGGGCTTTCCAGGCGAGGCACCAGCACCGTTGTCTCATTAGCTCCACCACTTATCCGCCTTGGTATGGTGCCTGTTGAAAAAAAAAAATGAAAAAAAAAAGCAGCGACAGGCACTCTTGCGGCAAGATTGATGCCTTCAGACGACAAGATCAAAATATCAGGCTTGATGTTCTCATTAGATGGCTCTCAAAAGGACTTTTTTCGAAATGGGTGGGGTTTACTGAGATAGATTTTAGTCTGTGTAAGTATCATATATTTAGTAATCTGTTTGCATTTCATGTCAGAATGTGACACGTGATACTGTATGTTCAGTGTCATATACAGCTTACGGCACTTGATCATTTGCTCTTGTTTGAGAAAAAATGTCTGAAATCTCTATTTGTTGTGATTTCCCTAGTGCCTAAAATCCTCTGAATGTAAAAAGCATCTGTATGTGATCATATTGTGTGGTAAACACGACACACACACACAGATTTGTGTGCGTTGTGCGTACTATGTTTGCACATGGAGTGCGTCAACCTTCCTCACAGATTCTATTTTCATACTGTGCCTTTGAGTCATCCATTTCTGGAGCACAGCGAATGAGGACTCCCGGAGGACATGGTGCGCTCACAGAGTGGCGCGGTGGTGCTCGGAGGGCCACGCAATTAAGATGATGGGCGGACCGCACTCCCACCATTGCCTCCCAGAAAGTTGGGCTTCCACTCTGCTCAGTCTCTCTCTCTCTGGCTCTGTCTCTTTCTGCTTTTATTTTTGTGCCAAATAAAGCACTTAACATTTCTCACAACTGGATCAACTGCACTATACTAACAATGAGCAAACTTTTTATTGAAGCAAACTAAATAATTTTCTCTGTCTGTCTTACTGTGTTGCACAGACGGAGAGCCCCTGGAATGGCAAAGCAAGAGGGGGCTCCAGCCAACAGAACCGCCCGGTGAGGCGGCCTTGCACTGAGCTGCTGAAATACCTAACGGCCACCGATGACATCCTGCTCCACACCAAAGCCAGCGAAGCCAAGAGCACCTGGGGGGGTGCCAGTAGCAGGGACAAGAGTGGTTTGGGTCTTGGCGCATCTTCGTCCTCCTCTTCGCCGTCCTCGTCATCCACCTCCTCGTTCTCCTCCCTCTCCTCCACCTCGTCTTCCTCTTCCTCCACCACCTCCAAGAAGAAGTCAGCTGTACCATCTCAACAACAACAGCAACAACAGCAGCAGCAGCAGCAGCAGCCGCCGCAGCAGCATCACCAGCGAGGTGAGAGCCGGGCTGCAGGCGAGTGTAGTGTGGCTGGTGTTGGGGCTGGGAAGTGGCAGCGTTGCAGTCACGATGACGGGGTTGAGGAGTCGGAGGGTGCTTCTATCCCTGTCGGCCACAGAACCTCCACCTGCGGCCATGCCCGCCCCAAACTGGAGCACGGGCCGCCCAGTGAAGAAGGAAGGCCGCCAGGCGATGTGGGCCGCCTGGCCGCCGCTAGGTTTATTAGGTATATGCATTCTTATTCCCTCCCTCCCCGAGAGGTGAGTCACAGCTGTGAGCATTGCCGAGAGGCTGCGGGCGCCACTCAGGCTAGTGAGGGCTTTGGCAGGCAAGGCCGTAGTAACAGTAATGGTGCCAGCCGTGCACCACATAGGCACATCACAGTGACTATTAGGAAAAGAGAC
Organism: Lutjanus argentimaculatus; assembly: GCA_034769285.1. Taxonomy (NCBI): domain Eukaryota; kingdom Metazoa; phylum Chordata; class Actinopteri; order Lutjaniformes; family Lutjanidae; genus Lutjanus; species Lutjanus argentimaculatus. The sequence continues at coordinate 8,758,996 of JAWZSL010000018.1, read as the reverse complement.
GAGAAGCCCGGGCACCCCTTACTTAGCCAGCTGCTCACCTCCAAACAGAGGCCTGCTCAGTATCGAGCCCACTTATTCCCATCTAAGATCACCCCTTTACCCAGCACTCTGAGCAAATCAGCAGGTAAGAGGTCTGAGAGCCCAGCCCAGGCTGTTTCAATGGTGGAGGAGGAAGAGTTGGGAGGGACCGCTGATTGTAGAAACCGGGCAGTAAGTCAGGTCGAAGAGCCCGACTCGGGGTCCCTGCTGTCACCTCTCGCCTTAGACCTAGAGAGCTGGGTTAGCCAGCCGGACTCAGGGTTAGACTTGGGCTTTGGACTAGAGCTGGGGTGGCTAAACCATGGGGAGGATGTTGACCATGATGATGATGAGGATGGTGTTGATGATGATGATGATGACCATGTCACGGGCAGCCCTGCAGCGGTGCTCTCACAGGGCCCAGCAAGCCCATTCTTCCCAGATACTAGAATTGCAGAGCCCACCCCTCCCTGCATCATACAAGGGCAAGGGCACCCACACAGGCAGGCACTCAGCGAGCACCCCGACGACCAGGGCCACCCGTTGTTAGGTAATCATGACTGCATCCCCCCCACTGGCCTTATATCTGCTCTCTCTTCTCCCTCTCCTGCTCTAACCACTTCCCAGTTTGACTTCACAACTAACTCCTATTCTAATACGAATCTAACAGTCATTCTGAGGGCATAAACAATGACAACAAACAGCCTGCTAGCCAATGCTTTTTGCTAGTCCCGGAGGCATTCTTATAAATTTAAATCGAGTGAAATTTTCTTAAAAAGGAGGGGGTGGGAAAAGGGGCGAGCCTTGTCTTGCTTCTGTTCGTCTTGTATTCATAAAGTCGACCCTTGAACCATCTTTGGCTGATTGAGCTGAGTGTGCTGAACGTGTACATTTAGACTCAGAGCCCAGGTGTTGCTCTTTAGCGTCGTGCTACTAAAGCCACGTTCCCACAAGTCGGCCAGAGCCTCGGGCAACTGCACAAGCTTCCTTGACTCTCCTTTCTTCCTTCTTATTTCCCCTCCTCTGCTGTTGGTGCATGCGATTATGACTTTATTGTCCAGGGAGGGGCTCACCCACTGTCATGTGTCTTGTTTGTGGCATCGTCTCTCTATGTCTTGATTCCATTTCGATCTATTTGTTGTCTTGAGCGGGGTATGTCTGTGTCTAGACACCTGTGAAAATACGCACCATCACTTCATCCTGCCTCACAGAGTGAACAGTCTATCCTAAGAGCATAAATTGTTAAAACGGGGTCAACCTAAAAAGATATGCTTTGTACGATAGTGTCCATAGAAAGATTTTCTAATGGGTGTTTTTGTAGTAATAATTGCATTTAATGAGCCAATTTGAGATTAACTGTTGCAGAATGTGGACCTGTTCTCTTCTGCCTTGAGTGTTATACCTAGATCAATAATTACCCATGCTCCTTTGTGTTCTGCAGCCAAACCAACCACCTTGCCACTTCCTTTGACCCCAGAGTCTCCAAAGTAAGTGTGAGAAGTTTTTCCACATTATTCCAGGCAAAAAGCAACCACAAACTAAAGAAAAGAAAGACAAAGACAAAAAAATATAGACTAGAATCCAAATTGAGGCATTTTTGTGACTCATTCCCATTTCTTAGATCACAAAAAGCATTTAAAATCTTGCTTCCACCAGAGGAGTAAAATGTTGCCATCTTTTTTTTGTCTTCCAGTGACCACAAGGGATCACCGTTTGAGAACAAAACCATTGAACGCACATTAAGTGTGGAGATTGCTGGAACCCCAGGTGAGGACACACTTCGGACTATTTAAAAAACAAATTATTACTTTAATTTTAACACTAAGCAGCAGAAATTCACACCTCCCTGTCGCAGCTAGTAATGTCTTAACTCTGGCTCTGCCATCTTGATAGTTCCATTACAGTTCAGAGTTCAAGGTGAAAGGCAAAGGAGAACATTTTTATGTGCCTGAGTATTGATTAGGCTTTCCAATCTCTTCAGCGTTTATTAGCAAACCCCTCCCGTCCTCCAGCACCTCCCCCTCCACCGTTACTCAAGAGTTAATATGCTTTTCCTCTTCCTCTATCAGATCCTAATGCTCTCTGACTGACAGCTTACTTAGCCTACACATCATAGGAAAATTGAAGTGGCAGTGTTATTGTTTTAATTGGTTTTGCAGTGTAATTCACTTTTGCCCATATGATCCTTCACTTGCTTACCTTAGGTCCCTGGAGATACAGGCAATTAGATCAGCTGACTTGGGTGTAATTTTCCAATGTTAAGTCTTATATGCAAAGGATTTTCTAAATTGAGTCAGTGTGAGGGGTTTTTTCAGCATTTTTACTGACATCATCCTTTTGTGTTATTATGTTATAATTAAATGCATCAGATGAAAGGCATAGGCAAAAGATAATTACAAGACAAGACATTATTGGGCGCTATCTGCTACTTGCCCAATGTATTGTGACATATATCCATTCTGCGCAGCTGCACGTCTGTTTACCTCCTGTCAACATTATAGTAACACCTTAATACAGTAGTGTATATAGTGTTTTTGAGCATTTGGATAATTACCTCAGTGTCTAAGATAACAGGTAGCAACATTAGCTAGCATCATCATCTTCATTCAAACTCGACAGAAATAAAACTCACTAAAAACATCTTGGCTCATCTCATCCAAGACGTTTTTGGTGAGTTTTATTTTGTTTCTGTTGAGTTTGAATGAAGATGACATAGCTCACTAGCTAGCTAGCATTACTAATGCTTACCTAAGACGCTGAGGTGAGATGATGTTCCAAGCTAGCACTGAAAAGTGAAAAAAAAACTAATTTAAAGATGAAACAACTGTGAGGCAAAGGTCTGTTTGAGTTTTTAAACAATCATTTATTCAGATTGATTGTTGATTGACTGTGAAAGTAGAAGATATCTCATTATCTCTCTTTGATGATATTAGTAATTACCTACCCTCTCCCCTAAGATTATAATCAAAGGTCAATAAAAACAAAATGGCTGCCCCTTCGGTTATTCATTTACCAGCAAGGGAAATGGTCCTCATACATAACTTCTATTTAGCTCTCATGGGGGATGAAAATTTGTGGCAAGACAGACCGCAAGAGGTCTCCCCCTGTTCCTCTGACCTTGGTCAAAGTGCTGTTTAACCCTTTTGTGTAGATAAGCTTTCGAGGTCAAAGGGCATGCCTGTTGAGACCTAAAGAAGGGATCTAGCAGCTCTGCTTAAGCTCTGGAGTCATCAAGCACGGTTAATATTTCTTCCTGTTTTACTGCACGTGGGTGAAACTATTGACCTGTGGCCAAATCTTGGTGTCCGTTCTGTTCCACCGCATCCATTTTTTTTTTTTTTTACAAGCGTGCTCAAATAAAGCCCTTCACCTGACTTCACCGTCCTGCGCAAATTTCAGATTGAATATTAGCAGGGAAGTCATTAGTGCAGAACGCTCCAGGTTACTGAGTCCCTTTCCTACTTAGGGATTAGCTTTTGAGCGTCGTGCTGTATGAGACAGATGGATATAGATCCCAGAGTAAGTTGAGGTGAAAGCTCTTAGGTACGGAGTTACATGTCCTTTGCAGATTTAGAGTAACATTCCACTACAGCAGAGATTATGGTGGTGTTACTGATAACCGGATGGAAGTTAGCCAGGTGGGTGGTTGCACCCTGCACTTTAAGATGAAACTTTCCATGAACTACTGCCAAGAACAAATCATTTTATGCCTTTATGATGAGTTGTAGTAATAGTGGTTACTGTTTCATAGATAGATAAGTTTAATCAGTTGAACATAGTACACAGTAGATGATTTAAGGGGGGGTTGCCATTCCCCTTGTTAGCAAACTGATGAAAATGCATCCCCCTTTTAAATCTCCCATTTCCCCTTTCTATTCTGTTCTGGTTCTACTTACAAGCCTTTATGCTGGGCTCTAGGTAGAACTCTCTAAAAGGGTTCCGAATGGAACCTTAATGAAATGTTGTAAAAGGAACCAAAAAGGGTTCTCCTATGGGGACAAGCTTAAGAACTCTTAATAGTTGTAATTAGCGCTGTTATTTCTGTAGTGTAGTTGTGGGTGACGGAAATGAACAGGGTCCACCCCTCCTGTTAAAAATTAACAAATCACCGACTGCCTGTACATTTTGTACTGAGCTAAATGTTTGATGCTAAATATAGCAACTTTTGTGACCATTGGCTGCATGTTTTCTTGACACCTCTCAGTAAATGTACAGTGAAAGCTACAGCAGGCAGCACGGCCCCCTGGGATCTGACTGTTCTGGCCTAATCTCTGCCAAGCTAATAGATTTACCCTGTGCTGCCGTGTTGTCTTTAATTACTGTATCTCATGACACCGGGGTGGTCTGTGTGTTGCTATTTGCATGGCTTACCGCCGGATCAACTCTTTAAGTGCGGAGTTGTTATTCGCTCCGAGGTCTCCTCTCAATTTACAGCTGGACGAGAATTATAAAACCCTCCTCTTTCTTTCTTTCTTTCTTTCTTTCTCACTCGCTCTGTCGTTTTCTCTCCGGTGGCTACATGATTGGTGTTTGTGTCTGCGGATCATCCATCACCAGCAAGTTTGACTGAGAGGCACATATTTATCTAATTCTGATTTATTTCACCCCCATCGCTAATGGCTCCTAGTTTATGACCCCACGCGCACATTGTTTTGGACAGATGGTGCTTCATTGGTGAAACAGAAGCTCCTCAGGCATTGTGTAGCAGCCCCTCTCCCTGTCTCCCGTCTCTTTTTCATAGCTCATTTCATTGGCATAATGCATATATACAGTATATAATGTATATGTCTATATGGCATCACTATCAGAACTGAGAGAAAGTAGAGAAAAGGGGGAGAAAAGGAGAGGAAGACGGGAGTGGGGGCTTGCAGTCCTACTTACAGACACATCCAGATAATAAGTAGGATGATAAGTCGTTGGATCAGACATTCCAAACACAGCAAGTGGTTTCAGAAACTTGCATATTTATGTATCAGGCTCCCACACTCCCTTTGCCAAGCTGTCTTCGCCGTGCATACTCTAACACTGGATTTGATACTAATAGCTGTCATTTGGTGCAATTCACCAGCAAGGGAAGAATGATGTGCATTATAAGAAAGGCAAAGAAGAGGGGAGAGCGTAGGTGTTTCAAAGTGCCTGAGTTTGACTCCAGTGAGAGACTGTTAGCGACGAGTGTGTGTGTGTGTGTGTGTGTGTGTGTGTGTGTGGGCACATTTGTTCTGCGTGAGACAGAAACAGGATAGGATGCCGAGAGACGGAAAAGGGAGAAATAGAGATTGATCCAGGGAAGATGGCAGACAGGAAGAGAGAAGAAAAAGGGAGAGAATGAATACAAGACTGAAGGAGAGGAGGAAAGCGAGAATGAGAGTAATGGCGGCGGCTGTTTGTGTGAGTGCATTAACAATGCTATAAAGTGGGCTCATCTCAGGACTTCCCATATAACTGCCATCTGTCTGGCTGTAAATCTGTAGGAGGCGGGGGGGAAGATGGGGTGGAGGGTGGGGGCGGCACGAGCAGTAGGGACATGCCATCTGAGAAGAATGACAACCCATTTGCCAGTACCTCCTGTGCCTTCCATGATATAGCAGACAGCTCGCCATGGCAACATCACCAGGCATGATATGTGTACGTTAAGACTGGGTTGCACCAACAAAGATTAATTTAATCTAAGATGAGTTTTAATCAGAATTCAGCAACACTAGGTGTAAAATGAGCAAATGCAGATTTAAAATGAGGCAGAGCTGTGTTGCACAATTAAAAACTAATCCTGCTTAGTAAATCCAAGTTTATTGATGTAAACTAAAATTAAGTTTAATCAGTGTGGAGATGTTTGCCTATACGAAAATTAAAATGAAGAAATGAAAAATAAATTCCCTGATAAAATGTTACATTGTTTAATTAGCTAAATAGCTGAAACATTATATTGTTTGCTAGCTACCTAAAAGGTTAACAAAATTGCATTAATTGTTAGCTATGTAAGAAGTTAACAAAGTGTAACATTGTCTGCTTGCTAGCCAGCTAAAAAGTTTTTTAAAATGTTCTAATGTTTGCTAGCTAGCTAAAAGTTAATTTAATGTCAGATTGTTTTCTAGCTAACTAAAAAGTTAGTTAGCCCAGTTAGCCTGTTCATGATGGTTCAACGCAGAAGCTCTAATTTCTCCTCCTCTAAGAAAAACTTGTCAGATGAATTATTAACTTGAATACAAGAAAAGCAGCCATCTTAAAAGTTAAAGCTCAAGCGCAAGTTTAAAGTTAACACTGGCACTGCTTAAATTGGAGTTTAGTTTTGGTGCAACAGAATTAATCTAGGTTTAGAGTAAAAACTAAACGGGGTTTAATGGGGTTTTTGAGTTATTTTAATTGTTCAGTTAATTTGTTGCTCATTTGTATTTCTTATTAAGCTGTGCATTGTACCGGGTTACATTATATATATTCAGTTAGAATATTGCCACGCTGTTATTATGCGCTTGCAGAATTAAGTTTACTGGTAAATACATCATTATGTCACTATCACTTACAGCAATTTAAATATTATTTCATTTAGATATTTTCAGTAGTATTTAAGTTGTTGCTTCATGTCCCCTTGAATATAAGTATTAGTTCCTCGTACGTGCCTTTGTTTTGTAGGGACACGTATGAGTCTAACAGTGTAGAGTGCCATGTGCAAACAGAGTGAGAAGCCTGCTGTGAACCCTGAGGGTGAAGTTGGGGCTTGCCGTTTTGGTGTTGATTAAAAGAGGAATAAAAGAAGAGAAAGAAAAAGAAATTGTAGTCCGCTTTCTACCCACAGCGGAGAAGAACTAGAAAACAGCAGCAACCAAGAAAAGAAGTTTACAATAGTTTAAAAGTTTGGTTCAGTGTAATCTTAAGTTAAACCATGATTTAATCAGGTTGAGGTGCTGGAAGCATGCATGCCATCATATCAGTGATTTTTCTTTCCAACCGATATATAAGGTCTTTTATTTTATTCAGATGAATAGGCTGCTGTCCAGTGCAGACATTTATGTGAGCTAGGCAGAGATATGATACATGTACTTTAATTTTTTTCATCGGATGCATTACATTTGTCCTCTACAGGATTTTGTGTTGTGGTTTTTTTTTCATGAAAAGGGATCTTTCCAAGGTCAGAGAGGAAGGGGATGGCAAGTCATCCGTATTACAGCACCACCGTATTAAGTTACACCAAGCATTACATTAATCTGTCAAGATTGCAATAAAATAGAGATCAGGATTAGGCCAAGTGAAAGTGAATATTTTAATCAGGCATGTATCTGGGTCCACTGTCCATAAACTGACCTGGGAGTTTATAGATGAGGGAGGAGAGGGAGGGGGTATTTGGGGAGGTTTGCATTATGATTCCATTTTCATTTTATTGCCCCCATCTACCTCCTGTTTTCTCCTCCCTCCGCAGGTCTGACACCACCTACCACGCCCCCACACAAAGCCAGTCAAGAGAATCCTTTCAAAGCATCGCTCAAAACCAAGTTGTCTTCATGTTCCTCCTCAGCCTTGGCATGCAAAAGAGCCAGGCTGAGCGAGTCGGGCCCCGGCGCTCTGGCCCCGGCCCCAGGTGCCTCAGGCGGGGGCCCCACAAAGAAGGGTCCCGAACAGACTGAGCTTTATGCCCAGCTGAGCAAAGCGTCCACCGCCCTCCCTTTCTCCGTCACCCAACACACTGTGGCGGGTGGCCTTGAGGAGCATCGCAGCACTGGCAACAATAAGCGGGCGGCGTCCCGTGGCTACAGTGACCATGACTATTGCCAGGCATCAGCTAGCACTAAGAAGGACGGCGGCACAGCCACTGTTACCATGACTACAGCAGCGATGATGGTCACTGCTGCTCTCATGCCTACTGCAGGCAAAGTTGAGGACAGGCATGTCGAATGTAAGGACTCAGCCATGCCACCGTCCTCGTCATCATCTTCATCTTCTTGTTCTCCATTATCATCCGGTCCTTTGGCTAAGCAGCAGGATTTTGCCTCTGTAGATGGAGAAGGAGCCCGGGTCCAGGCGTTAGGGGAGCAAACCCTTCCACAAACCCTTCCACAAACCAACCAGATCCCATCGCAAGAGGCCACCACTACTGACGGGGACCAACAGCACCCTTCTGCCACCAGCCGAAAGCTCTTGTGCGATAAGGAAATCAGAGCAGAACTCAATAAGCACTTTGGCCACCCCTTACAAGCCCTTTATAGCCAGGGTGGCCAGGAGAGAGAACCGAATAAGGCTGCAACCCCTCCGCCCCTCGAGGAAGGTGTGGATGGCTACTACTCCCAGAAGCTGCCCGGCTCCAGCTACCTGCACCCAGGCTTCCTGCCCTTCCATGAAGAGCTCGAGCTGGGCGAGGGCCGCGAGAGTCGCTTCCTCTACCCGTGGGAGGGCACTCCCCTGGACCTACTCTTTGACTACCCCCCCTGCTCTCCCTCTTGCTCCCCACCATCCAGCTGTTCCCCTTCACGAGGCTCCGTCTCCCCACCGTCCTCCCTCCTCCTCTCGCCCAGCAGGCCTTTCTGCTGGACCAGCAGCGGCTCACGCTCCCGTTCTCGCTCCCACTCCGGCTCCCGCAGCTCCTCCTCGCACTACCGGAGGCGCTCCCTCTCCAGCTCACCTGACAGACGCCCCTCCTCCTGGTAAGTCGTCTCTTCAGACACACACACACACGCGCACACACACAGACCTCCCGCCTCTTTTGGCTGAGCCTCGGTTGCTCCCCACCCATGCAGTTCAAACAGGGCTCGGAGCTGGCAGGGGATCCAGCTTAGGAGTGTAAAACAGGTCTGATCAGTTGTCAGAGCCGGTGTCAGACAGGATAGACCCTGGAGACTCTTAGCATGGGCTCTTGACCTCCTGCTAGTCTGTGCCTTGCCTGGACTAAATGCAGGATAGATTACACAAAGAGATTTTACAGGTGAAAGAGAAGTGGAGGGGATTCTAACCAAATTGTCTGCAGTTATACTCACCAAATTCTGCATATTGAATGGATGGTTCTGATTATTTCAAGTGGGGTTGTATGAGGTACTTATTATCAGTGTATTAACTACAGTAGATGTGAGCTGGCACGTCCCCTGTTAGTGGAAGCAGAGGGGCACCAGAACTAAAGCTAATCAATTAACTTCTATGGATGGACTCTGAAACAAAAGGTATTTTAGCCATTTAAAAAAGGTCCACCTAAAAAAATCGGAATCAGTTTAAGGGTACTGTATATTTACAGCAGAACACGGGAGTTGCAGGTCTACCACAGCCTGGATCACTTAGTTTGTTCACATTATTGTGTGATTGTGGTGAATCCAAACTAAGTCACATAATAACACAAACAAACTAAAAGATCAAGGCAGCAATAGGCCAACAACTTCCTTGTTCTACAAGATAAAAATTACTGGTTTTGCCTGTGGATTGGCTTGGAAAGAGCGATATTTGGCCTTTTTTTTTTTTTTTTGTTTTTTTTTTAGGTGGACCTTTTTTAAGAGGCTATAAGGGTTCGAGGCAGTTCATTGCTTAGCTTCCGTGCTGGTGCCCCTCTCTGCTTCTCCAAACCGGTCTGGCATCTGCTATGACTAATGCACTGACTATCGAATACAACCCCACTTCAGATGATCCAAACTATCTCTTTAAACCAGGTGGCACTTCAGTTTCTCTGAACTGACAAAGAGGAGAAAAGATTGGTTGAATGGTGTGATCTCCCTAGAACAACACACACTGAACAAAAAAGAAAAACCCAGGACATGAAACGTGCCAGAGGCACCGGACTTTTGAACAGTATGAGTTTTAATCTCTAGGCAGGGAGTTTTATTTGAGTGTCTTCCTCACACTCACCCCCTCCCCCTCCTCACCCGCTCCCTCGCATGCTCCTGTTTTTCTGTTTGATGCCGGGGCTATTGTTTTAAGCGGCAGCTGTTGTTTTTACTGAGTGGCAAACCCTCCTCTTTTACATCCCCAGAGATGAAAGCCAAATCCAGGCTGTGGGAATGTAGTCTCAAAACCCCTCTCAAAAGAGACTCGTATCATCATAGCTCTGTGTGAGAACTACATTTCCCATGCTTCCCTTTGATCAGAGCCGAGGGGTTTTTCTGTTGGTAAAAGAACAGAGGCAAACGGTAGTTACTGAGAAGGATGTGAGGAAATTCAGTTTGTCAGTAGTAGTTCATTGAGTGGCTCACAGTGTAGGACTCCGCTGCGGTGACTCAGTTTGTTTGCTTGATTACTTAAAGGTCAGTTTACTCCACAGAGCCAATAGAATCACTTTATTCTGTTTGGGCCCTTGTTCTTTGCTCTACACCAACTGGCTCACAAATTATACAGTAATAGTCTCAAGGCATTCGATCAGAATCTGACACTGACAAGCTTTCTGAAAACACCGGCTGGGGATTGGAGTTTTGAAAGCAGCAGAACAAGAAGCTTGTTATATTTTCATGCAAGGAAAGATAAATAGAATTTCAGCAGAATAATTCTCAAAATCCCCCCTCCGTGTTTCAAGTTTCGCAGCGTAAGATCCTCGATCTTTCCAAACTGCCATTCCTTTGCTTCTCTGAGCTTCCCAAAACTTCTCCCCCTTCATAATTCAGGTGCTCCTTCTTCAGCAACGCCTCAATAATTTAGCACCAGAAGCTTAAGGTGTGCAGAGGTACAAGCTTCTACAGTCAGGCCACCAGGGCATACAGTATTGACCATTTCCTCATACAACATAGATAGCAGGTACATGTATATGCTAGCTCAGGTGTGCGCAAGAGTTCTGCAGGAAATCATGCACACTTTCTGAGGTCATGGGTAAGATTAGGACAAGGCGAAGGGAATACAGAATTATTTTATCTGGAATTAACCCAGTTTCTAACATCAAAATGGGTCCTGTGAATATCAAAGAAGTTAATTTGGTTCCCAAAGTAGAGAACAAATTAACCAGGGTGTCACAAATTAACCAGAGTGCAGTGCATATAATTTTTTTAAGGCAGTTTCTCTCCCAGGTGTCAGTAGCCAACAATGCACCTGGGGTGGAGTAGGCAATGTGGCTATTTACACCCGACTATATATGGTCTAGCATGGCAGAGACAAACACCTAATTTAAAAAAGCATAACATAATAAGTTGACTTATTGTCTAAAAATTAAAAGTCAACACTGACCTCTAGTTTCACATAGGTCTCAAACCCCTGGCAGGGTGTAAATAGCCATTTAGCTGTTGTGTGCCTACCTACATGTCGCTTAACACGTAATATTTTATATGTAACATTTTCTGTTTTTCCGCAGGTCTCGTCACAACACAGATTCAAGCACTTTTCGTTCCAGGACTCACAAGAGCCCCAACCCTCAGTCTCGATCTCCTCTGAGCCGCAGGCCAAGGTGATTATTACAAATGAATTATTTAACCTCCAATTTTACATGTCATTAACCTTTGTTTAGTCCCACACTTTGGGTTAGGACAAACTTTTATTCTTAGCAACAGCCTGGCGAAATACAAAAGACCTTATTATGACCCCACATGTTGTCTCTACCAACCATGGTTTAAAAAAATCAGTCCTTGCAACAGCACATTGTTTTTTTTCCTGTACTTTTGCACACAATGTCTCTTTTCCAATTGTAAAAACTAATAAAGTGGGAACAATTTTAAAAGGCAGTATTTTTTATCTGTTTAAATTCCTAACTCTACAGGTAAGACATAGGAAATGTACATGTCTGGCTCCTTGGCCCTTGACTTTTTTCAAACCTGGCCCTTCTTTAAAAAAAAAAGTAATTGAATAGGCCTGCTCTAGACAAATGCAGCAAAAGTAACTTTTTCCTGTCACCACTCAGAAATAGTTTGACTTCTCTCTGATTCCCTTTTCACATCAAGCATGACGCCTTCTCGCTGTCTGTCCCATCCACATGGGGGCCCCGTGACAAACATTCAGGGCAAATATGTTTAATTGATCATGTTTTATTGGACTAGTGACAAAAGAATCCCACATCATACTGATGCACACTCATACTTCACTCATGAGTTGAAGCTCCCAGCTGTATAATGACGCTTATTCAACTTAGTGCCTGTGTAGTTTTCCATGAGCCACTGCAGAGGGGACCATTTCATATGCAGAGAAGTACTGACACAGTGCAGAAACAGGGAGAGAGAGAGAGAGACTGACACCATCTCAGCGCTCCGAGGTGATTTGGCACCCACGGGCCTAATGACACCCGACAAGCCCAAGAGTCGCTCATCAGTCGAAAACTTAACGGACACGTCTTTTGCTAGTCCGGGGTGGGGGAGAAAGTTGCACTTTCCTTCTTGATGAAGCCCTAACTAAGCAGAAAGTAATGACATGTGAAGTTGTGCTGACAGTTGCAGCTGCCTGGATCCCCGACCGCGCCGCTCGCCGGCACTCCCGCGGGCCTATCCTGCGGGCTGCGTAATCATAGCGATGGCGAAGAGACGTCTTATTAACATGTCTATTTCCTTTCCTTTGCAACCCCTTCCCATCAGGAGTGGCGAGAAAACACCTAGTCCTTGGTGAATACGGGCAATTGTTCGTCACACATCACACGTATCCTTTCCTCCGCAGGTATGACAGCTACGAGGAGTACCAGCACGAGAGGCTGAAGAGGGAGGAGTACCGGCGGGACTACGAGAAGCGGGAGTTCGAAAGGGCCGAGCAGAGGGAGAGGCAAAGGCAAAAAGCAATAGTGAGTCAACTCCACTATCTTCTTTTCTTCTGTGCTCGACTCTACGTCTCTCCTGCCGACGCTGATAAAAGACCACATGCAATCACTGCTGTGGCACATGTACAAACTCCCGCGAACACACAGAAACCTCCCACAGACACACACGCTCACACATTACCGAGGATGAGACAGCCTCCAGCCCAGTGCCATGTGCCACAGTGTCTCCCCACTGAAAGAATACATACAAAGTGAGTTCCTGAATGATTCAGGCGACAGGCCCTTCCTCTTTATCTCCGGGTTGTGTATTTTTAACGTCTGTGTCGTCTGGAAACACTGTCGCCTCTTATTAATCACACCACAGGGGTAAAATGCTAAAAAACTAGGAGAGCAAGCCAGGGAAAAGGACAGAAAAAAAGGAAAAAACGACCACTGATTCTCTTGAGCTCTTTTCCTTTTCCTGTATCTATTTCAAAAAATTCAGCCTGATGCAGTGAATATCACATTTCTTCCCCATATCTCTGTTCTCCACGTCTCAGTGTGAAATTACTCAGGTTTCCAGCGGGGTAACGCTACTACCACCCGTTGATAAAGCGCACATTAAACGATGCAGCACTGCAAACCTGGCTTGGCATGCATACATTTGCAGAGATGGAAAGACAAACAATTACGGGCGGTGCAGCTCGAGCTGTCAAACAAGGTTTGGGAGGCCAGGGATGTGTCTGTCTGTCTGTCTCGCTCTGTTTTTGCCTCATTCTCTCACTCACTCACACACCCACACACACACAGGCAGCCCTCAGGGTGCCATCAAGAAAAGTCCGCCTATTTATCAGTTGTCAGCAACTAAACCCCTAATTCAGCAAATACTTTTTTGTCTCAAACAGTATGTAAGCATTAAAGAGAGAGGAAAAGGCATAAAAACAGTCATCTGTGGTTAATTTGTATTTTTCTCAGCTACACTCTTAGAAATAAGAGTTTTAAAAGGGTTCTTCATGAACGGCTGAGTAGTAGGCTGGTAGAACCCCCTGGATAGGTTCTAGATGAAAGTCTTGGAATATAAAAGGATATTAGGTAGAATCTCCTGGGTGGGTTCTAGATAAAACCCTTGGAATTTGAAAGGGTTCTTGGTAGAACGCCCTGGATGGGTTCTTGTTAGCACCCTTGGAAGGTAAAAAGCTTATGGATAGAACCCCCAGAGAGGGTTCTGGGTGGAACCATTACACTATAGAATGGTTTTCAGTGAAACATCTCATAAGGGGTTCTTTCGCAGATGGTTCCAGGTCTAATCCTCTGAAATGGTTGGACTTGGAACCTAGGAAATCAGAAGGGTTCTCCTACGTGAACAAGCTGAATAACCCTACATGGTTCTAGTTTGCATCTTTATTTCTAACAGTGCACTTTATTTAAGTCTAACGGGCCAAAGGTGAACCTCGAGTTTAGCGCCAGACAGCTGATTTACATACATGTTACTACGACCCTCCAGACAGCATTCAACATTTCAACAGGCCTCAGTGGACTCTCCCCAGTAATGGCAAGTAAATGAATGAATGAATAAATAAATAATACTAGTGATACACTATAGCCCCAGGCTTGTGCTGTATTATATGATTAGCAGATGCAATTAAATTACTCAAAAGCTGTAATTGCAGCCTGGTGCAGTTTGTTCCTAAATTATTCCACTATGACCCCCGCGTCCTCTGAGGTTCAAGGAAATCCATGTTTTTTGCCCTGTGGCTCACTGCTGCTGCTTTTAATTCTCCCTCTCTCTCTTGGAAATGAATATCCGTATAATATTAACAGACCTCTCATTTAGCAGCCATGCCTAGTTTGCTGTACATTGCTGTGTATTGTGAAGTTGGAAGGAAAGAAGCAGGCTTCTTTTTTTTTTTTTCTGACATACGGCTGAGTCACCCCTCAGTTTTATTTTTAGACGCCGCAAAAAGAAGAAGCAGCCCCAAACTTAAGACATGGCATCATTTGATAAAAATCACTCTGCCTGTGGTTGATGAGTTGCAGAGAGAAAAAGGAATTGTAGTGCCAAGGCAGACTGAGGGCGCTCTATCTGCGACTCTATCAGATAACAGGAGGCAAGCTGAACCAATCACAGAGGAACACAACAGACAGACAGACAGACGGAGAAGAGGGACAGAAAACTGGGGGCCTAAAGTCAGCTGCCGTATCCACAGGAGTGATCAAGACCAATTCATTAGGGCTTGGTGAAGAAAGAGAAGGGGAAAAGGAAAAAACAGACTCCCCCTTTTAATCTCCTTCCTCCTCTCTGTCTTTCCCCTTAACGAGCAGGAGGAGAGACGGGTGGTGTACGTGGGGCGACTGAGGTCCGACTGCACCCGGACAGAGTTGAAGCGCCGCTTTGAAGTCTTTGGCGAAATTGAAGAATGTGCAGTGAACTTGAGGGACGATGGGTAAGGCCCCAGGACTTTCTGTGTGTGTGTGTGCAGCTATACGGTAGACTGGTGTTACTGTAGTGGGACAGAAGGCTGCTGTTGAACTTAAAGGGATAGTTTGGAGTATTTGAAGTGGGTTTGTATGAGGTACTTATCCATTGTCAGTATTATCTACAGTAGATGGCAGTCTACACGCCCCCTAGTTTGGAGAGGATCCACCTCATAAAATCAGTTTAAGTGTGCATATCTTTTTTAGATAGGGCCTTTTTTAAGTGTACGCTATATTTAGAATATTTTTACCACTTTATCTTACCATCAGACAGCCTTTCCCAATGGAAAACTATTGCTATATTAGCCAAAAATCACTCTCTCTTGCTCAACCGACAAAGTCAGTAATTCTACTTCTCAGAACACGAGAGTTGCTGGTCAACTGCTGCTTCATTTTGTCAGATTGTTTGTGTTATTATCTAACTTCTGTGTTTCAAAAAAAAACTAACAGATCAAGGCAGTGGAAGACCAGGAACTCCTTTGCCCTGTGAGGTATAATCACAGATTTCACCTATGTTGTGTGGCTAGTTTGGAGAGAGCGATATTTGGCTTATGTAACAGCGATTGCTCATCAAACACCAAAGCGAAATGGTGAATATGTTCTAAATTTTGGCTTCCTACACTGGTACTCCTGCCGCTTCTTCAAAATGAGAGCGTAGGCAAGTACCTCATACAACCCTGCTTCAAAAAAACCTGAACTCTCCCTTTAAAGCAAAGGCAAAGTGTTGAAGGTCTAAGACAAAGACGGAGCTTTTGCAGTCTCAGAGCGTCTCCTGATCCATCTAGTTCTCAGCCTATGGAGCCCCAAAGATACACTTTTATTGATTCTCTTTTGCATATAAATAGCGTGATCGTCATCTAAGACAAGGCCCCTGTTCAGTTATTATTGCCCCACAGCACCACACTGACGTATCATTTTCTATTCTTGACCAGGGACAATTTTGGCTTCATCACGTACCGCTACACTTGTGACGCCTTTGCCGCCCTTGAGAACGGACACACCTTACGCGGGTCAAACGAGCCTCAGTTCGAGCTGTGCTTTGGCGGGCAAAAGCAGTTCTGCAAATCACATTACACAGACTTGGGTAAGTGCAGCTTTGTTGTTCTCTCCCATCAGCCCCCTGCAGTCATGCAGTATATTTGTGTAGCTGGGAGGACTGTCAGTGAAAAGAGGGAAAAAAAGAGAAAATCAGACAGTGAAAAAGGGGCTTGAGTGATGCTTCCAGATCAAAAGAGAGCCATCTCTGTGCTTGTAACAATTCCTCCAGCGTTGAATGTGTCCACCAGGCATTCGTGGCTCAAAAGGGCAAAGAGAGTTCAGAGGTCAACATGTGAACACGCCGAGAATAAACCTCCATTTCCTCCCTGATAGTAGCTGTAGTGCACTCTTAGAAATAAAGATGCTAACCAGAACCATTAAGGGTTCTTTGGATTACTCAACATAAAGAGTTACACCCAGAACCATCTGTGAAAGGCTTCACCCAGACCCCACTAAGAGAGGTTCTACAGAGAACCTTTTAATGGTGTAATGGTTCCACTCAGATCTATCTAGATTGTTTCCACATTCTAAGGTTGCTAACAGTACCCACCCAGAGTGTCCTACTGAGAACGTTTTTACATTCCAAGGAATTTATCCAGAACATATACAGGGGATTCTACCGAGAACCCTTTGGTGAAAAGGGCTCTTAATAGAGTCTTACAAATAACCCTTGATGAACCCCGACTTCAAAAAAGTGTTCTTCAGTGGCAAATGTTTCTCAGGAGCAGCAACACTTTGGGAAGAACCATTTTGGAGCCCTTATTTCTAAGAGTGTATCTGAAGGAAAACAAGGCACACTCCATTACTCATGTGGACATGGGATGCTTGTTTCTACTTTGTCGAAATGAAACGCGACACATTAGGCAGAAAGGTAGCACTTAAAAGCATGTGTGCAGCTGTGTACAAGATGAGTTTTCATCTGCCGTTGGATATACTGTATAGTGCGTGGGTGTGGGAATCACTTTTAAAAGCGTGGAGAAGAGGAGGGAGGAGCGGAGATGAAATGAGACGCGGTGGAAGAAAGACAAGAAAAAGAGATGAGGTGAGGAAGAGGAAGGTGGGAGCAAGGTTAAGTCCCAGCAACCCCTCCTCCCTCCAGAGTGAGGATCCATCTGTTGCCAGCTGTTGCGGCGCTGAAAGGAGGTAGAGCCTTGATGTGGCACGTAGGGGCCGGTCATTTACATAGAGGGAGGGGCCACTGTGGGAGCGTACCTGCCTGTGCCTACTTATGCTGCCTTTGTTGAGAGTCAGAATGCACTATAGCAGAACTCATCTAACGTGAGTGATTCCTCAGAGTAAACATACACATATGTAGCCGATGTAAGTACATGGCTTCTACATTGATCAGATACATAAATCTCACGTAGGAATCTGCACTCGCATGGATGCAGCTGAGGGTTGGTGACGCATTTGATAAATAATGCAAGATATCAATGAGACCGAGGCTTTTTCCTCTGGCATGATGCCCCATTTTTGACATGTGAAGGAAAAAAAAAGTAGGGATGCACAATATTGGATTTTTGCGGATTTGCTGATATTTTCCAGCTCATTTTAGTCAATTGCTATTTTTTTTCCACCTAATTTCAGAGAAAATCATTTGTCTCTTGTAGTGGAAGTAACATATTATTTTGCATACTTTTATCGTGAAGGGCCCACTGGCAGATGCAGACAAAAAAACAATGCTTTTCAGAATATAATACAACATTTTTCAAAATAAAATACAGTACTTTTTAAAATTAAATACCATGCTTTTTAAAACATACACATTCACTAGGCAAAACGAGAAAATGACTGGTGACAGGTTTTTTCTCTTTGTTCTTCACAAATTCATCGTATAGATTGGGATGACAATGCTTAAGATGGGAAATTAAATTTGTAGTGTTGAAGGAATGCAATATGGCTCCTCCTCGCATCGTCGACGCTGAGCAGTCATTGCAAATACCAACTGTGCCACCAATTTAAGACACTTCAAAAAACCTTCACATCACAGACGTACTTGCTTGGTGTGCACAAATTTAAAGCATCATCTTATCAGCCTGTCATAAACCCCCACTGATACTGGATTTTTTGTGTCAGTGCTGATTAGTGAGTAAAAAATATTTATATGGAATACAAGTAGGTTATTAAAATGTATGTGTATAACACCTTTAACAGATACGAAATCCCAAAGTGCTTTACATCGATAAAAAACAATAGTAAAGACAAAAAATAGGACTATTCAGACAGATTAACCAAAAGCTTGTTTGTAAAAAAAAGTTTCCATCTTTTTAAAATTAAAGTAATTTTTTTTTATTTACAAGTAACTTTTAAAAAAACACAAAAAGAGCAAAATATATGTATTTATTAAACTTGAATTAAGAAAAAGGATCACATATATACACACATATACTCAGAATGCTGCTTATAAAGCTAACAAATAAAAACAATCTGCGTTATGTTCTGTTAAAAAACAAGTTTTTATACCAAGAACTAACAGACAACTTATATGCCAATACACATGTAGACCGATACAGCTGTAATAAAATCTGACCATGATTCGTTTGGGCTCTAATATTTACATAATTATTCCATTTTCATTGAAATTTGTGGGGAGCTGTACCCAACATGTTGTCTCAAATATTTGGTCAGCCATACCATTATGTTTAGTGTTGCACACCCACAAAAGATCCTCTCCTCCATTTGATGATGACATATCAGATAGTTATTGACTGTTGCATCTGCAGCCAGTTTTCCTTTGACATTTATTTACCAGTAAAAATGTGAGGTCAGGAATGTATAATGCTCCGCTGCAAGAGGGTCAACGGGTCACCACAGAGAAAGAGAGCACTTTGCTCAATAAATGAAGCGGTTTACCATACATTTTCAAAGCACATGCTTGAAGCCATCAGCTTTTAAAGAGAGGACATGATGAGAAATTGACACACAGAGAAACAGTTGCTAATCCCAAAGCCTTGAGGACAGACATTATGCCGAGATTGACTAATCAGTCTAGTGGAATGGAAAGGCCTTCATTTGACCGCCTCTTTGTCAGGAACAGGCTATTTTGGTCGTCCCCGTACTGATAGCCCAGGATGAAGAGATTGAGAGGAAGGGAGACTCTTATAATAGTGTGGTATCCAAACCGCTCCCCGTCTTCTTAATCTTGCAGCCACTCGCTTCTCTTTTTTTTCTTTTTTTTTTTTTTTTTTTGTTTTCAGAGACACTGTCCATTAGTTTTAAGTAGAGCACCGGGGTATTTTTCATCCCTCAAGGTGCGCAGTGTGACACAATCCAGCCCTTGGCCATTGCATTAGATCACGACTGGCGTCTTCCAGCTGCCATGGTCATACCCATTTCTCAAAGCTCTCGCAATGTGCTGCTGGGCCCTTTGGGGGCCCCATTTGTGAAGCTGTCTGTTGGCAGAGATAAGATACTCTTTATGTATTATCAGGTTGATCAGGAAAAATGGGACATGTGAGAGATGGACGGACAGAAGAATATGCTGCTTTCACATTTGTTGCCTGTGTGGGAAAAATAGGGCACCTTTTTTCCATCTTCGCCGTTTGAATTCTTTAGGTTTTTATGTAAACATGCAGTTATGGATTGAGACATTTTCCAGCTATTTATTGTGGCCAGTCAAAGAGTCCTCTAGCATATAACCCATAAAACGTTAAAGGGATAGTTCAGATTATTTAATGTGGGTCTTTAATGAGATACTTATCAATAGTTGGTGTATTAACTACCGTAGATGAAGTCGTCATGCGCTTAGTCAGGAGAGGCAGAGAGGGGTACCAGCACAGAAGCTAAGCAATATACTGCTGTCGACAGAGGCAGCAACAAAAGGTATTTTAGCCACTTTAAAAAAACAATATCAGTTTAAGTGTACACTATATTTAGAATATTTTCACCACTTTACCTTGCCTTCAGAAGGCCTTTTCTGACAAGTAATCGTTGTTCTATGAGTCAAATATCACTCTGTCCAAACCAACCAAACTTCATAGGCAAAATCTGTAATTTTACCTTGCAGAACACAGGGTTTTCTGATCTACCGCTGCCTCGATGTATTAGCGAGTTTGTATTGTTGTGTGACTGTCAGAATTTTAAAAGGTTCTTTTTATTCACCAAAATCACACAGTAGCACAAATTAACACATAGAGGCAGCAGTAGAACAGTTCTGTAAGATCAAATTACGGTTTTCACCCATGGAGTTTGGTTGGTTTGGACAGAGCGATGTTTGGCTTATATAACAATGGTTTCCCATCTGAAAAAGCCTTCTAATGGCAAAGTAAAGCACTAAAAACTGTCTAAATATAGCATATACTTAAACTAACATTGATTTTTTTTAGGTGGACCATTTTTACGTGGCTAAAATTATTTTTTTTGCTGATCCTGCCGACAACTGTTAATCGCTTTGCTTCCAGGTTGGTACTCTTCTCTGCTTCTCCAACCTGGGAACGTGTCGACCGCCATCTACTCTAGATAATACACTGACCATCAATATCACTTTAAATCTGGGCTGTATTTTAGTCACGTTTTCATGTTACTCATGATTTTGTGGAAATTTGGCAACACTGCACTTAATGTAGCCAAAAACAGGGAACAAATGATTTTCTTTTTCAGGAAGATGCAGGTCAGAAAACTCTTAAGCTCAGTAGCATAACTAACAGATTAACACATGACTGAGCAATAAAGTTATAAAGGAACGATATTCTGTGAACGTTCTCTCAGAAGACAAAAGAGAATCTCTCGTTTTATGTGCATTTTCAAAGAGACCCTTCTCTGCTCGACACTGACCGCGATCCTTTCTTGCCTCTTTCAGACTCCCATTCGGACGACTTTGATCCAGCCTCCACAAAAAGCAAGTATGACTCCATGGATTTTGACAGCTTGCTGAAGGAGGCCCAGCGCAGCCTGAGAAGGTAACCAGTTCAGTGGCTTCACCTGCTGTCTGTCACAAAGAGGGACTTCTGATACCTCACTGTTGTTTCTCGCTCCTTTGACGACGAGACTACCAGAAGTTTTACACTCTATGTCATATATAGAGTATATAAGAATAAGTCTATAGACCTATATCAATATAAATGAATATATCAAAAATAAAGTTTACATGAACATAGCTGCTGAAGAGCTGGGAAGAGACAATGCATTCTGGGAAAGCCAGTGAACCCTCAAGAACCTGATGCACAGGTTTGGTGCACTCTTACTGCTGTACAACCATCGGTGAAAGAAGAAAAGAAAAACTTTCATGATTTTTTTTTTCTCTCCAAGCACTACAATGCCCATGATTCTTTGGGAGTGAAAACATGCAGCTTGTTCAGCCAGATTTTTCTTTTGCTGTTGATTTTCTTTCTTTCTTT
Source organism: Lutjanus argentimaculatus (assembly GCA_034769285.1). Taxonomy (NCBI): domain Eukaryota; kingdom Metazoa; phylum Chordata; class Actinopteri; order Lutjaniformes; family Lutjanidae; genus Lutjanus; species Lutjanus argentimaculatus. The sequence continues at coordinate 8,737,528 of JAWZSL010000018.1, read as the reverse complement.
ATCTTCTTTTTAAAAATCTGGTGTTCTGGATCTAGTGTTACATTACAAACAAGAGTATAGGGAATTGTATCTTGGAGGTAAAATTCTCAAGGTAACATTGTTGTCTACATTTTAAGGAGAAATGTAGCCGTGTATTTACAAATACTATAAAAAGGAATATTTTTATTTTCTGTACATATCGGATAAAGTTCTTTATTTGTTACAGCTATGCACTGTAAAATGCAGCCTTTTTTAAAAATGAGGAGAAAATTTCTTAATTCAGAATGTCGATCTGTAGTAATTACAATACTGTAAAACATATTGTACACCTACATGATGTTTAGAAGACATGCTATGATTGTAAAAAAAAAAAAGAAAAAAGATGTGTCCGACTGCTCATTTTGAGGGAGCATGTGAACAAACGTCCTTTTTTAAGTTATTTTGTTGGGGAAAAAAAAAACAGTCAACCATGTATAGTTTTATCTGTTTATAAAGTTTCTCAATCAGTGTTTTTGCTTATACAACCAGTGTAAAATGCATTTTTAACGTGTTTTTCATGATTGTAAAAAAAAAAGGTACCCCATTTTTTATTAATTATTTCTGAAGCAATCAGTATATATATAGTATATATATAAAACTCGGTTTGATTTTGTTGCTTTGTATGGTTCTCGTTTTGATTACCTTCAGTGAAAGAGAGCATTCAAATCTTTTCAATCAGTACAAACGCATATTTATCTATTTATTTTAATATTTTGAATCAAGAATATTTATGGGCTCCATTTCACATGGCGTACCTCATGGGATTTATTTACTTGTTTGTGTTGTCCTTTTCTGATTTGTGTTATTTAACTTGCAATCACTAGACAGGGTGTACAATAAATGCTTTCGGTGGGGATTATATTACCTTCTATGCCTTTCCAAAACAATCAAAAACATTCAGCTAATCACTCCAGCAGTCAGCCCCTCTCATCATTTTTAGTGATTTCCGTCTCCACTATCAGTCAGATCGCTTTTTTGTTTGTTCCTGGTTTTCCACACAGAACATGAAGCAATAAAATGATTTTTGCAGGAATTTCGTTGTGCCACTGTAAACACTTGTTGTCATCGCTCCACTCACGGTTTTTGATTATGTGAATGCCAAACAAAAGTTTACAATTTTCCTTTTCCTGAATTTTTTAAAGATCTTGTATTTGATGTACAATATATATATATATACAATGATGATACTACTAATATTATTCACAATAATTACAAGATGATTAATATTAATAACAATGATAATAATATAAATGAAAGAAAAAACTATATAAAAAGCAATAAATTATTTTTCAGAGTTGTATTTTAGCTCCTATTGTTGTGTGATTTTTGGACTTGACCCATTACCCAGTCGCTCGTATAGCTAGGACGACTTCATTCCACTGTCTTGGCATTTCATCACCACCTCCTTGCTCTTCCCTTTAAAGATGTAACTGAGTCTAATGTGATTGTAATGCACGCATTACCTTGTGACATCTGTGCAAACGTGACTCTTCCTAACTCCACCGTGTGTGTGTGCGTGTGTGTGCGTGTGTAAAAAAAAAAAAAAAAAAAAAAAGTGTCGAGGTGTTTGTTGTGTAGTGCATGGCTATTCTGGGATGACAGTCGGTAAAAGCATATACCACTTTGGATATCTGCCTCTCAGCTGTCTTAAAACTGGCAGATTTTAAATGACATTCTATAAGCCTAGAGAAAAACTACTCAACAATGTATCGCATGCCGCACCGCTTTCCATCACCACCACCCTCCCATCCCACCACTCACAGTCCAGATATCACAGCCGCCGTCGTCGACATGACATAAAAGGTAACCTTGCGGTTTCTGGTTCAATTAATATCCCGTTTCGAGCGCGAGCCAAGTAATGAGAGAACCAGCCTCCATCACAGGAAGGAGAAATCTTTTTTTGTATGAAAGCTTTGCTGATCACAGGCTCCCTTTCATGGAGTTTGACTGTGGAGACAAGAAACAGCTAATTTTTATGATGCAAAGAGGCAAAAATTGGTTGAAAAAAAAAAAAAGCCCTTTACCTGTGTTTTAACATAGTTTTACTTTTTTGCTGTCTGTATAGCGTTTGGGTAATGGTGTCGTGTCCCATTTGATAGATGTGGCTTTAATCATTGTAATAAAAGAAAAAAAATGCTTTGTAAATTGCCTAGAGTAGCAATATATTATAACACCTTATGGTTCAAATTTCAACTGTGGCGGACTTTTTAATAATGTGACCTATTGAGGACACTGCTTAAACGTTTGTTGGGTAATCATGTTTCTTTTGGAAGGACAATATGTGTACGAGCAAATGTACGTGTGTGATTTTAGGCAGGTATGTGTGTCTGTTTCTGGAGGTGTAAGTGTGTGTGTGTGTGTGTGTGTGTGTCTAGGGGGAAGGGAGGGGGTTTCGCTGTGGGTTGTTACCTGTTTGTGTCCTATCCACGTTGCCTTCTGCCAAGTCCTTACCAATGCCTTTGTGGTTCTACCTATTGTACGACTTTCTTGTGAATTTCATTTTTTATGTGCAATTCTCATCAGCCTCACCATGCCAATAAAGGGAAATGTGTTTGAAAAAAAGAACCTTTCTTTCTTTTACTGGCTTCCCTATTATCTCCCCCTTTTCCCTGTGATGAATGTCCCTTCATCAAGCTCTGTTGTACCACTTTCAGTCAGCGCCGTGGAATGATTCTGATTTCTGCTCTGTCTGATTACAATCAAGGAGACATCCTTTAAGTTTTTTAAGAAGGCAGATTTAAAGGCGCAATATGAAACAATTACACATCCAAAAATGAGCACTGCACTCCAAATAGGAAGTTGGAGCCATACACAGTATATTGAATAGGTTGAACCCCTATTTAGTGTGCAGTTGTCTCCCCCTGCCTCCTCCTCCCCAGACTCCAGGAAGCTCAGGCAGGCTGCAGGAGGGCAAGATGAGCGCAACACTGGAATTTGACAATAACAACTGATGACGATTCCCGCACTCTTAGAAATAAGGGTTCCAAATAGGGTTCTTCCTGAAGGGCTGAGGTTCTACTCAGAATTATTTGCTTCAGAAGAGCAATTTTTTGAAGAAAAGGTTTGTCAAGGGTTCTTTAGAAGACAAAGGGATGGAACCACTGTACAATAGAAGGGTTCTCTGTAAAACCTCTCATAGAGGATTCTGGGTGAAACCTTTCACAGATGGTTCTAGGTAGAACCCTTTATGTTGAGTTCTAGGTCGAACCCTCTCAAACGGTTTCAATAGAACCTTCATAAAAGGTTATACCAGGAACCAAGGGGCTAACTAGAACCTTTTATGGGTCTAGTTAGCCCTTTTATGTCAAAGAGTGTAAACTGTAAGTCAGTCAGCTGTTTATAATTGTCAGTGGTCTGTTAATGTGAATCTAAGCCTGACTCCATTAGTGTGTCACTGAATTATAAACATCTACTCTTTCTGAAAGATTATTCATAATTTCTTACAATTCATAAACTAACTAAATAATTTGGTAATGCATTAATTTGAACTCTAATTAACATGAAACGGACAAACAATAACAGAAGTTACAGGCCAGAATAGAAATTTGAAAGGAGGACAGAGCAGCTGTAGTGTTGTCAGAGAAGCCAGAATTTCAACCTAGCATGTTTCCCTAATCTCTGACGACATATCGTGGTCATTTCATGATTTATTACAGTCAATATATTACAGATTTATCCTTTAAAAGTCATGAAAACAATGCACGCTGTAAATGTGGATTCGGAATAAATTCATCATCCCCTCCTCTCCCTTGCGCTTATATATCAAAGTGTCAAATGAAAGCTGACTGACGCGGGAAGAAATGACACAAGCCCATCCTCAGCACATCTGTCTCTCTCTGAAGTTTCTCCCCTAATAAAGAAACTCGGCTTAATTCAGAGCAACTTCCCTCTTTGATATTCATATCACCTGGGAGAGAACACTGTAGTCTTTGTCTGTGTCCACAACTTGACTCCACACCATGAGTCTGCAAGTTAATTAAAAAGTTGGGGGGAACAATTTCATTAACACGATGGAGAGCTATAGTGAGTTGATGGTGTGCTTGATATTCAATGGGGCTTCATTATGATTAAAACAACCCCCACCTTTTTTTTCTTTAACACACATCTTAGCCTGGGAGCTGGGATCACACCGGGAGCTTCCACCATGTCCGTTTTTTTCTACCGGTGCAAAGAGAAATATGGGAAGAATGTGCATTAAACTTTAAGGTTGGGGGTCTGATTGTGTTTTTTATTAAGGCCGCTGTTTAGCCCGGGAGAAGAGAGCGGCTGGCTTTCATTTCGGCTTGGCTGCCGCATTACAGCGGGAGGTCTCCTTCTGCTTGCCCTTTCCACAGAATGAAACTGTCCCTGGAAATCTCTCCGCTCCCTGTCGGCTTTTTCTCTCCCACCTCTCCCTTTCCATCACGATAGGATGGCTTTTTTTTTTTTTTATCTGTTATGTGTCTTTTTTATTATTAACCAGTAGATAAGCAGCTATCTCTACTCCAGTTGGAAGTAAGTGGTAGCCTTGGAGATAATGGGGTTTGATGGGGCTGGGCTCTCTGTGGGACAAACACTGAGATGTTGCCGCTGAGTTGTGTAGCTCTGTATTTTATTTGGCATCTAGCTGCGGCTGCTGTGTCGGATGCTGTTGAAATCCTGAAAATGGCACTCGCTTTTCAGCCTTTGTTTCCAGCTATGTGACAAGAATGTGTAAATGGTTCGTATGTTGTGGCCAAAGCGGCAGAGAGCAACTTGAAAATGAGAACAGGCCTTTTATGAGGATATCATCATCCTTCGACTGCCTGTCTCAGTGTCGTGTAAGCAGGTTAGGGTGTGGAAAAGGCAGTCTTCGATAATAAGATTAGACTACCTGAGACTAGTTAATTAAAGCCTGTGGGGTGGAACATGAGCAATCCTACCGGTAATTTACCATCAAGAACTCCTTTTTTAATTCTCAGCCTTGCACAAGATGCATCAAGAGTACAAATTTCCCTTCTTGTATCAATACAGAACAACTGACATTGAAGCAACAACATTTATCTTGATTCTATCACAATAATTAAAGTTAGGTGACACTGATTATCTCTGACTACAAGACTGGCAGAGAGAATAAAAACAAGATTATAGCGTGCCAAAGACATAGGATTAGGGAGCTGTTGGCGATGACAAAATAACATCAAAGAAGCGATGCCAGGATGGGATGCTGTGTCGCTGAGTTCTTGCCTCCAGTGTCCCTTCAAGGTTTCTCTTTGCTCAATCCCCCAAACTCCTCTTCACTTTTCTGTCTCTTCCCTGCCCTCTTTCCCTCTGTCCCCCTTGTAGCCTTTTATTTTTAGAGAATTTCATATAAGCCGAGTGTGTAATGCTAATCCGTTGCCAGGCAGAAGTCAGTGCTTCTGGAGTGCTCAAGTGAAGCAAAACCAGCAAGACTTTGCCAGAACTGGAGGAAGAAGCAAAACCTTGCAACATGGTAAATGGATTGAATTTATAACCTCATCCCTACCCACCAAATACTGAAGTTTTGTCACGCCCTTTCAGAGTCTCATATAGTCTCACTTTATGAACTGTTCACTTTAATATTAACCCATTCATGGTACTATGAAGGCTCATATAGACTCTCTTTACGTACAAAAATAGATTATACGTTTTGAACAATGTAACCTTCTCTGCCCACATACTTCCATACGTCCTTTCTGTTGACATGGATGTTAAGCAGGAGATCCACTAGAAGGCGCCAACTCGTTCTCAACCCAGCTCGTCAACTACCGACGCGCCTTTGTCACGCCGCTTGACGTCTCATACTGCTGCACAAGGTACCCTTTAGCACTGTATGACATCTTTCTGCCAGAAAGTCTTTTAAAGATGTGGTTAACGTTGTGACATTATCAGTTTGGGGAGGTTTAGGCACAAAAACTACTTGGGTAGGTGTGGGATAAGACCATGTTTGGGTTACAATAGGTACATGACATCACATTACGTCACTGAAGCAACTCAAGACGAAAGTCACATTACGAATGTCATAACTGTGTACAACTGTTAATAATGTTTTGGTTTTCACATGGGACATGAAAGCCTGGTCTCCTGGGTAAAAGCCCTGTGTTTGAGCCATCCATCCCTCCACCTCCTCTATATGCAGACTTCTCTCTCTTTATACAACACTGATGGGGCATCTGGTACAGCTTCATATGAGTTTGCACCTAAAAGCCTGATGCATCACTTTCAGCTGCTAACGGATACCGTGCGCGATTACTGAGGGGTGGTAACAACACACTGGTCTTTGGTGAGTTGGGAATGAGAACGAGCTGGCATTTTATAAAGCACTTTTCTAGTCTACCTACCACTCAAAGTGCTGTACACACTACTTGTTCCCCTTCACACGCACAATTGATTTTGGGCCGACGACCTGCTTTACATCCTGAGCCACAGGGAATTTCATGTAAGCTATTACACATGGCAGTTTGGGGTTCATAATTTTGCCCAAGGACATTTTGGACTGTAGGAACCAGGGATTGAACTGCTGATGTTCCGTTCAGTGGATGACCCGCACAATTTATAGACAATTTTATATATTCATATAAGCTGAGTGTGTAATACTAATCTGTTGCCAGACAGAACTCGTCGCTCCTCGAGTCCTCAAGTTATGCAAAACCATCAAGACATTCCCAGAACTAGGGGAAGATGCAAACTCTTGAAACATCATGATATCGTGGCTGCCTTAGCTGCAGGGAAGAGGCTGTTATTCCAATCAGACTACATGTACAAACTGGGGATGACTGGTTAAGTCAGTTCTCTTGCAGCAGTCACATAATACATTAGCTCTCATTTGGTCATAAGAAAAGTAAATATTTCCTGCAGCGATTTCTGGACCCATCATCTTGAATGAAACTGTGCATTTGGTCCCCATCATCTCTGAAAGTGCTCTATGATGAATCGGAGCAGAATGAACCACTAGATGTTGCCTGGCTTCCATTTATTGAAACTCTTCTTTGTTAGCGCCATTTTTTTTCCTACAAGCCTTCCGTCGTATGCCACCTTATGGGAGGAGATAATGACTGTGCTATTAAAATCGCAATCTCCCTATTCGGCATTCTAGTTTCAGCAGTTTCTGCTGTTAAAGAGTAATGAGGAACAGAAGGACAGTATTCTTCTTCCCCCCAAACTATCAACTTTGGGGACTGAATGTATTCTTCGCTAGATAATTAATGGCTACAGACAAATGGTGGTTGATTGAGCGACTCATCCCTCTATTTTCAATCACCATCTGCTGTGTGTTGCTGGCAAAAAACAATGTTAATTACCTCAAGTGTGCCCAAGACGTGGCGTATTAATTAGAACAACAAAAAAGGGAAACCTAAAAGATTCCAGTGTTTTAGTATGTGTAATGTGTGTGTGTGTTCGTATAGATTTTGTTGATGGATTAGCACAGGAATCACAACCAGAAGGCAATCATTTGGTAATTTGGCCTTTTGATCATTTACTAACAGATCAGTGTTGCCTTGACGTACCTACCTTTACCTGCTTCCTGTGCCTCGAGGCCACGGCAGGCCTTTAAGAATGCTGGAGCTGGCAACTCCCTGCCACACAGAAGGGACATCAGCAGAAAGACGAATCTCCACTGTGACCGCAGGGACAGCCAGCTGACAGAGAGCGTTAGGGCTCCGGATGCAGACGGCCGGGGCTTTTTCTGTGAGCGCGTCACCTGACCGAAAAAGGAAGACGGAGAGAGGAAAGAGATGAAGCGGGACTGACTCGACGTGACAAGGCTGCGACGGCGCTCTTTGGGCCAAAGCTGTGATGGCACCCCGCAGACACTCCGTCCCCCTCGCTCCCAGACTCCAAGTGTGCAGGTGGTGGAGAGTGGATCCCGATGGGCCCGGCGTCACGGTGCCGTCGCTAACGAGCTGATGTGGAGAGCAACATGTAAATGTGATGATGTGAGCAGCATATCATCGTTATTATTTGGCAATCATGGGGTAGCATCAATAACAATTAGCATAATTTCCATGACTTCAGTACTTAATGACTTCATTCAAAATACTGACAAATCAAATATGCTTATTTCCTTCATATAAATGGGTCATTTACAGTCTGTTAGAGACTGGATTAAGAGCATCAAGCACTGCAGATACAAAGTAGCACGAGAGCTGAATGACAAAATGACTTCAGCTTCAAAATACAAAGTCATAAACACCTCTAAAATACTTTACCATTGCCATCATTCTCTAGATCAGTGGGTCTGAACCTTTTTTGCTTGTGATCTTGTGAACAGTTTAATCGAAGAGTTATTTCCTCTTCTCAGACATTTATTTCATTTTAATCATTTTTAGAGGCCTGAGGAGGTAATACCATACAGTATTTCACAGGACAAGCAAAAGATTATTGAAAAGTACAAAAACTTAATGGGATAGTTCAGATTATTTGAACTGGGGTTGTATGAGGTACTTATCCATAGTCAGTGTATTATCTACAGTTCAGTTGCTACACTTCCCCAGTTCAGGGAAGCAGCAGCAGTCCTAGTGTAGGAAGCTAAACAATGAACTGTTGTGGACAAGGTCAGTACCGCCTATTTTAACCACACCAAAAATGAATATCAGTTAAAGTGTACGCTGTATTTAGAATATTTTCACAGCTTGTCATTAGACAGCCTTTTCCGACCGCTGTTATAGAAGCCAAGTATTGATCTCTCTAGTTCAGACTCCACTGGCAAAATCAGTAATTTTATCTTGCAGAAAACGGGAGTTGCTGGTCTACCACTGCCTCAGTCGGTTAGTTTGTTTGCATTATTGTGTTTCCAAAGGCTACTTCATATTCACCAAAGTCACACAATAACACTTACTAACTAACCAATCAAGGCAGCAGTAGACCAGCATCTCCTGTTTTCTGTAAGGTAAAATTGCTGTCTTCGCAAAAGGAGTCTGGTTGAGCGAGACACATTAACACCTGGTATTAAAATGGGATCTATATCCAGATATATTACCCAGATTGTGCGCCTACCTAAGATCTGAATACAGTACACGCAACACTACCTCCAGATGTGGTCAGGCAGATCTGATCACATTCTGATCACGTAGCATTTACATCTTGCATTACCATGTATTTTCCTTATCTGGATAACGTATCCAGATACGATCACAATTTAATACCCGTTGTAAATGGAGTGAGAAAGAGAGATGTTTGGCTTACAGTCGTATAACAGTGGTTTCGTGTTGGAAAGGCTGTCTGACACCAAAGTAAAGCAGTGAAAATTCTATATATAGTGTACACTTAAACAGTTATTGATTTTCTTTAGGTGGGCCTTGTTTCAGGTGGCTAAAATATGTTTTGCTTCTGACCCTGTCCACAGCAGTACATTTCTTAGCTTCTTGCACCGTGACTCCGGCTGCTTCCCCAAACCAGGGGAGTGTCGACCGCCATCTACTATAGGTAATGCCTCATACAACAACACTTTAAATAATCGGAACTATCCCTTAAACTGAATTTTGTGATGCAGAATTTTATCTTTTCTCATTTCACGCCCCAGAAATTATCTTACAACCCCTTAAATTCAGTTTGCAGCCACTTTTGGGGACCCCAACCCCCAACTTGAAACCACTGCTTCAGAGGGTATAATTCAAGCTGTCTGGTTTTTATTCTTGTTATTTAAACTGTCCCATACTAGTTGGATCTAGGCTTCATAATGGCTCCATTCAAGCATTCTTGACAAGATGGCTCGGACAGAAAGAAAAGCTGAGTGCTCTCTCCGTTCTCTCCCTCTCTCTCTCTTATCTGCTCCTTGTATTTTCTTGCAGAGTGGTCCTGGCGGATCGCAGAGTTGTGTCTAAATCCAGTTCCCAGCTACTTAGCCCCCACCCAACCCACTCACTCCGACACAAGGGCCAACGCGAGCATCTCTCCCTCTCTCTCAGACCCCAGCTTGAACCCATGTATCACACAGCGAGCCATCACAATACAGTAGAATGGGCATACGGACAGTTATTGTTTGTTTGCACTATTTATGTCAATGTATAGTCTGCGGCAAATGGCTCCGTAATGCAATCATTCATTCTTGCCATCCTGCGCTCCCGTCCATTAGGCTAATGATATTCTGTAACCGTCCTGGGTTCCCTGGCTGTTGAAATCACGAATGTGAGAAGTACAAGAAAGTAGGTAGACCACAGCTTAATTAGAGGGCTGTGATCAAATTCCGCTGTCTGGGAGCGTCTGCCCTGTAGTGCCCTTGAGCAAGCAGCAGACAGAATTACCAGCAGCTCTAAAGAGGCTGGTGTCTAGCAGTTCTTGTGATCTGACCAACATATGGTGGAGCGTAGAAAGTGGGCAGCAACAGGAGATCAATAAAGTATCAGAAGCAGTGGTTTGATGCTGTCTGTGCTGCTTATCATTTCAAAGCACAGATACAGCTTCAGTGACATTAACTCTTCATTTAAGGGCCTCAGCTTGTTTGAACACAGTCCGTCTAAAAAAATAATGACTGTCTTCACAAGTGGGAACAGCAGCAAAACAAGGTGCATTTGGTCAGGAACAGAAAGAGGGCAGACAGGTGTTTTTGTCAGGGAGCAAGAGTCTGCAGCTGTGCTAGCTGCTCTACTGAGACACAGTGGTGCTTTGAGCTAAATGCTAACAATGACAATGCTAACATGCCAATGTTTATCATGTATAATGTTATAATGTTATATATTAACATTCTAACATTTGCTGATTAGCATTAAACATAGTATTACAAAGAGGCTGATAAAGTCGTTGCAGGTATTTGGTCATAAAAGTATTGGACAAATTTAAAAAATTTTGAACTTTTTGAAGCATTAGAGAATCAGAGACTTCCGCCAACCAAGTGGCTAACTTCCAGTTTAGCCCTCTGCTGACTGCAATGGGGATAAAATCAATCATGCAGCTCTTGAAGACTTTCCAGATATTACTGGACCAAATAGCTCAAATTCTGATTGAAAGACTCATTTCACGGGGTTGTGATGCGTAAAAAACGTATCCACCATTTTACAGCCACTTCTTTCACAATGGCTCCAAATGACGTCACCAGCACAAGATGGCGGCAACCGTATCCCAGATATTTTGTTGAGGTGTGTCGTTTGTTTTAATATACAGTCTATGGTCTGTGCCAGCTTCTGTCACAATCCATCCAATAGATGGTGAGATATTTCATCATCATTTTAAGATAAATGAATACTTTGACCTGCAGGTGGCGCTTGGGGAAAAGTCAAGAACCACTACACTCATTAGGATTCATCATCTGGGCACCATGGATATCTGTACCAAATCTCACGACAATCAACTCAACAGCAGTGCAGCTATTTCCATAGAACTATGCTGCTAGCATGGCTAATCTTATAAACTACATTTGGCTGCTGAGGACTGGATGAAGATTTTTTTTAAATACAATTGGAAGTGGTGATAAAGAGAACAAGAGGTAAATGCTAGAGAGTAGCCGTGGCTGACATAAAATGACCACAGTGTACTGAGTCTCTTTGATTTCGGATCCTCTGATTCTCTCCTCTGATATATAAATAGCATGAAATCAAGGCGATGTCCTGTCAAATTAATTACTCATTATCACCATACATCCTTTTAATCCTTATTTTGTGGGCACCATTACAGCTGAAATGCCAGTGTTATCCCAAAGCATTACAGACACATTTTGTAATGGAACTTTCCTCTGTTTGGACTGTCAAAAATCTCAGCCCCAAATCGTCCTGACTAAAGTGCATTAAAATGCACGGACAGTCAAGCTATAATTACTGGGCAAAAATACCCCATGCCTTAATCCACATGGTAATAACGCAATTAAAGTGGTGTTTCTTGGACTTGGTAATCTTCTGTGACAAGGCTTACAATTCAATTAACCCCGTTTTAACACTTTGTTTCAACTTCCTGTGAGGCTAATTTGCTTTAAACTTACTTCAGTTGCTATAATTATGCCTTAAGAAATGTCCAATTTATGAATTATCAGTTGTTTATGTCAGTGAAGCAGTGATTTTCAGTGGACGGGATCTGCTCTTATCCAGCGGGATGCCTGAAAGAGAATTTCTTAAGTCTGCCTCCTAACAGAATGATAGCTTTGTCATTTATTATAATGCGGGGCTGGCTTTATTGATCGCTACTGATGTGTTAGACTTGTTGCGCTCATACAAATTGAACTGAACTCCAGAGCTGAATACGCAAAACAATGCTCAATCACCTCTAAAATCAGGAGGGAAATATTTTTTGGAATTAGTCTCTTATTCTTTTTTCTCTCATTCTCTGCTCTTTAAAGTTGGATGCATCCATGATGAGAGAGTTTCAGCTTGATACAATTTCCGATAATCTCATAGTACAACCAGAGCTGCACTCCTCCTGACATCTACCAAAGCCAGCCACGGATCTAACCCATTTAATCACTCCTTTCTTGTTCTCTTTCTAAGCTCATGCTGGCTGTGACATATTGAGCCGGCAAACTTTCCATGTTCTCTCAGAGAAGGTCATTGGGCCAGGCCCAATCTAGCCTCTGAAACCGAGCCAAGATTTCCACTGCTGTCGTTCAGATTAGTATTAGACGTGAGCGCCTTTCCTAAGCAAATCAGACAGTGTGAAGGACAGACCCATTCTTCCATTCAAGCACGCCCGCTTCTTGTTAAAGAGAGACAGGGCAATAAGTTGTAGGACAAAAGGAAGTTTGTGGGAAGTCCTCACATTTCATGAATGCTTATTTTTAAATGTGACAAGCCAGTTTGTCATGTAGGATGAGCATAATTGTATTACACTGGCTAGAACTACTGACCTTTTCACAGCAGCCATTTTGACATGTAATAGTTGTGTAAACACAGGTGCTACCAATCATACTGATTAAGGTTCCATTCAATTCAGGTCAAAGAGGATGCTGCTATGGTGCATGTCGGGGCTCACTGGAAAGGCTCTGCTACATTTAATGGAACAGGACTTTAAAGATGAAATACGAAACATCCTAGCCTGGGTACTAAAGTTCAAAGTCAAAATACTAGAGGTTGTTTCCACCCACCTTGTCCTTCCCAGACTCCACGCTAAGGGACATGTTGCAGGGACTCTGGCCTCCAAAGGATGAGTCATATAAACGGTAGAAAAAGGCGTCCGTGATGTCTGCCTGTGTACATGTCCATTTGGGAGTACAATCGAGCTCTGAATCTACACTGGCGCAGGACGAGCGTAACTTTATATTTTCACAATGACTACTGATGACGAGTCCTACACTGTAAGTTGATCTGCTTTTTTACCCCAACTCTGTCAATTGTCAGTCAATGTAAAATTAAGCTTTTTATGCCGAAAAACAAAATCCCACTGCTCTGAAAATACATAGTACATAATAAATAGTGACTGTTGTCTTTACTGCTCAACAGGCTCCATTAACATATCGCTCAATTTAGCTGTTATAAACATCTGCTTCTTCTAAAAGATTATTAATGATTTCTTAGGACTCAGAAACAGACACTTACTCATTCAGCAAACATTTGGTATCCCAAATGTTTCCACAAAGTTGAAACACAGAGAAGGCAGTTGTGCATTTCCTGGTAGCTGTTGCTAGTTAATTGCTAGTTGCTATAACGTCAGACTGACTACTATTGACTATTCTGCCTTGTCCTCCCCTACTGTGCGGTGATTGCACTCGTTACCCTGACAACATGTCCCTGTGATTGCCGGAAAGCCTTTCTAATGCTGAGAAAAGTTTTAACCATAAACCATGATTTTTTTCCTTTACCTGCCCCATTATTTTTTGGGCCTTAACCAACCAAACTGTCACTGAAAACTGTAAATAATATAAAAAAAATAATAATAGTAAATGCAGAAAAACAGTTAACAGTGACATTTGACTTCACATGGGGCACAAAGCCCAGTCTTCAGGGTGAGAGTCCTGTGTTTGATCCATTAATCCACTACAAACATCCTTATTAAATCTATACTCATGCTCACAGCCAATCAGAGCGCAGTAGTAGTAGCAAATCACAGCACAGTAGGGTGGGACTAGGCAGAATAGTCTGGGGGGAAAAAAACTAAATGGGTAGTATAGTAATGTATCAGATATAGCTTCAGCAGCTATTGTGGCTGTTTAAAAGTAAAAAACAGTGCCCATGATCCCACAGCACTTTACAGCGTTGACAAACTACGTAATTTGTTATTGTTTTAATGTGCGAGAGATACTGTGCAGTAGAACCTACATATTGTCCGTTTAATTAGAATAATAGGTAACACCTGTGTTCACCCTGCTATTTTATATCAATATGGCCGCCATGAAAAAGATCTACAGGAGATGTCTATGAACATAATGTTTGTCAGTATGTGAAAAGTGGTGATACATAGACATCTTCTTATAAAACCGAACAAACAAAAGTATAATCACATGCAGGTTTTTGGTTTTTTTTTTTCTGGGTGACTCTGGTGCAGCCAGGCACACACTCTACTGAATGCTGACACATGATACAAGGACAACGGGATCTAACGTCCACTGCCAAAGGACAGCGCAGGACACACAGTGTACGGCACAGATATGTGAGCACAGCACACTATGTCTGCATTGTGAATTCGACACCATTTGGATATAAAACGCGACATACTGTAATTCAAGAGTTTTTTTGTTGCGAGCGTGAGACAAATGTGGTGGGTGAATTGGTATCGATTCAGCTCCGTAGCACTTGGAAGGACAAACTCGCACCTGGACTCAATCAACGTTGATTGGAGAGTGGCAACATGCCCACATGCACACAACACAGCTGAAAGGAGGACACACCATTCAGTTGTGCACAGGAGAAGTTAATGATCAAGCTCTTCCAGACTTGTAACTAAGGCTTCCTCCTTTTCCTAATTTCATATTTAACTTGCAAATATCCAGAAGCAACAATATGTCTTATCTCACACATCAGCTGAGAGCTGGAAGCTCTGACATGATCAAGACCTTTAAGTAAGTCCTGTGATTTTCCCACAGTGGGTAGCCTCACACAGGGATATGCACTGTTTTGCAGATTTGTGTGGCTTAATTGGAAATCTTGTGTCAGTTATTCAAAGTCCCCTGTTGTTTGTTTGGTCTTGAATTACTGCTTTCCCTGATTTCACTGAGGGGTTCAATTCAAAGTTTAGCTTTTTTTTAAAAAAAATATTTTTCTTCCCAGCACCCTCCTCATGTGTTTGCTCTTCATTATTATACCCTCAGTCTGAAAATGCTAAGCAGTATACGAGACTCAGGACAAACATTTGGATTGCAGTGTTTCAGCCAGGCGGGTTGGTTCTGGCCCTGTTCTGTAAACAAGAGTCAAAATTTCTATAGTGTACCTATAAAAGTGCAATGAGCTTGGGTGCAGATCCCTCAACAGACTGTTCCTAAATAAATTATGTAATTGAGAATATATATATTTAATAGGTGCCAACTCCACTTTTGAAATAATTCACACATAAACACTTTTTCGAGGTTTGTTTATGTGCTCCTTATAAAACCTGCTCAGTGGTATGAACGCATACGTCACTTTCCTGTTGAGGTGTAAAAACCAGTGCTGTAAAAGTGCATATAATGCAGCCGACTAGCCAATACAGATACATCTGGGGCAAACGGTCAACATTTTAAGTAGAGCCAGACTGATATATCAGTAATATCAGCTGATACTGGTTTGTCACAGCTTAAGCAGTGTAAGTGTATATGTTGTCTGATATGCGCTGATATTAATGTAATGCAGGTTGTTTTGATTTTTCATACTTTTAGTCTTACAAGCAGGATTTTATGTATATTTGATCCTTTTGAAAGCAAAGTTTGAGTGCGTTTCTTGAAAAAGTCCAACAAGTCATTTTATTCATAGTTTCATATGATATAAGTAACACTATATGAAAATAAGTGACCTACAATGAAGATAAATCTCCAACATCACACCACAGGAAACATTTACGGTATAGTTCAGTGAAAAAGTAAAAAAAAAAAAAAAAAAAAAAAAAAAACTGAATGAACTGACAAAGTTATTGATCCCTATTTTCTCAAAAATCTAATTTCACACTATGTTTTCTTTAAAAATTGTGTTTTACAAAAAAAAGCATGTTTTACAGTATATTTGTCAACTACCCTTATATATAAAGAATCTCAGCTGATATATTGATATGGCAATATCTTGGTATTCTAATATCGGTAACAGTCCCAAAAATCCAGTAATTGGGTCTGTAGATTGATGTGAATCGGAAAAAAAAGTCTTGGTATAATGGTGTATCTAAAGTTTTGCTGTGAAAAAATATGTTCGTACCATAAAAGACCTGCTTTTAGATTGGGGTTTGGCTCAGCAGACTGCTAGCAGCAGAGGGTACTTTGACATTAAGGTAAACTCTCAAGTCCAGACTACTGCCCCCCCCCCCCAAGTTGTAAAGACATCTGCGCCCTTGATGATGAAATCAAGTTTAGAGCAACCTTGACCACAAACAATTATTTTTAGCAGAAATGTTTTTGCAAATTTTTCCATATTGTGAAACTGCTATCTTCAGCAAACCATCTTTCTGAACAACTTTTAACCAACAGTTCTCCTCCTCCTTCCTTTGCTCATTTGCCTGGTTGTTGTAGACTCCCGTTTTAGATCCCTTGTCTGCGGACTTGTTGGCATGCCGACCGGATGGCTCAGTTTTGGGATTATGTCAACGCCTTCAGCAGATGCTATTGCATTACATAAAGAGATATGCCATCCTGGAGAGCTTCCACTCACTCCTAATGTGTGCATTCTGGCCACGGGCAACAACTTCACATCCAGTCCTATCACTGACATGGCAACCAAGGATTCTGGGAGCGTTCCCAAAACTGCGTTGCATCTCTTGTCAAAGGTAAATTCTGAGTTACTTGAAGTTGTATTAAGCGATCTTTGACAACAAACTCACAGAAACAAGTTTTGATATACATCACCTTATCAGGCGCTTGGGGCTAACATGTTAACAACAAGTCCTGAATGTGTTTGTTACATGTCAAATTTTTTGGAAGTTTCTATTCAGAGTTAAAGCTCCGGTATCCATTATGCGTGCCTGTACTGCAGATCCCACTGAGAATCTGACAGTCAATGCACCCGTCGGCAGCTCAGTGTAGCTTTGTAACTTGGTTTCCCACCAACTTCTAAATAAGTTGGTGGGGCAAAGAAGGGTCAGGGCCCGTTTTAGAAAGAGAGATTATCAATAGCAGAGTCTTTAACTGTACATCATGCCTGTGTTTAAGGATAGGTTTACATTTCAAGTTTACGGCATACTCACATGCCTATATGTACATTGAAAGAGATAGTGGTCACTGTAACCTTTCCTAATGTGATTTCAAGGACACTAATGCCTGGATTATTCTACCAAATGGACACATATGGACAGCTTCAGACACCATGGACATGAAGTAGTTAAGTTTTAAGTCATGTATGGAGTCTGCTTGAAGGATGCATTCCATACATATGCAGCATCTACAGGACTGACGTAGTGGTCACAACAATTTGGGGTTGCACATATGTCTGCACAGTCTGTGTACACCCTCTGATAATGAAATCTTCATCACACTGACCCTCGTGGACACAGAAAGTATAATACGGACTTAAATCTACAGTCCTCCTTCTGTGCAGCAACATATTCCACATACATGTATTAATTCTGCTGGAGCTAATAAAAGGCTTCAGCAGTCTGAAACTGAGAAAATTAAGATGCTGCGCCTTTAGTACAATATTCCCTCTTTGTGTTTCCCCTGACAGTATTTTCTTGCTGAGCTGCAGTGTAGGAATGGTGGCACAAAGAGGGAATTTCGCTCTACAAAGACTGTAACTTTGAAAGATATCCACTTAATTTGTCTAGCTCAGACTGACAGGCCCACATTGGCTTCGGATGAACTCTGGAAAGCATTTTTGCACAGTGTGTCCCCCCAGCGTTGTGCAAGTTCACACTTCACAAGAGCTAAACTCAAAGCTCAGTTCACACAGATTAAAATGAACCAGTTCACATTCATAGTTCACCATTTTGAAGTATGAATTCACAGTCCAAAAAAATCAACTAGTTAACTTCATTTCCTCTGTAGTTTTTTTTAAAGTGAGCTGTTCTTTCTCATCAGAACCTTTTCCATCCCCAGCCCGTGATCTTAACTGCTGTCCACTTCCCAAACTGCTAGAAAATACTTTTAAAAGCAAAGAAAGGTGCCTTAAAATGCAGTGTGTGAAGAGTTAACAATGTTCACATGCATTAGTTGTAAATGGATAAGTTCACCAAAAACATGAGCATGTTCAATGAATATCATGCACAATGTTGTCCTCCAACATATACAGTGAGTACATCAGAATAATATTAGTAAGGGTTCTTCAAGGCCAGTATGAAGAAGAGGAATAGTTGCAGTGACCACAAACTAATGAGCATACAGTAGACTCATAGGCATGTGAGTATTGTTTTAAAACAGACTTTAAAAATGTGAACCATCAGTATACCTTAAAGGGATAGTTCACCCAAAATGAAAATTCAGTCATCATCTACACGCCCCCATGCTGATTGATGGTTGGGTTTAGTTTTTTAGTCAACAAAACACTGCTGGAGTTTCACGGGAAAACACAAAAACAAAACAAACAAACAAACAAACAAAAAATGCCTCCATACTGCTCATCTGGCATAATCCAAGTCTCCTAAAGCCCCAACATGCCGTTTGCAGACTGTCACACCACACACACCCAGGTTATATGGTGTGCATGTGCCCATGAATGTGGCTCCAAGCCAAAGATCTACAGTGAAGATTTAGGCTAAAACATGGTGTAAATGGTGTCTTTCAAGTCAACTGGGTATGTCGGGGCTTTAGGAGACTTGGATTACTCCAGACGAGCAGTATAGAGGCATTTCATAGGGGTTTCTTTGTGGTGTTTTTTTAAGTTTGAAAACTGGTCACCATTCACCTCCATTGTTTGGGCGATTCAGCAGTGTTTTGTGGACTAGAAAAACTAAACCTGACTTTCAATCAGCGTGAGGGTGAGTAGATAATGACTGATAATTTCATTTCTGGGTGAAATATCCAGAACAAAAAGCTTTGGTGCATTAGAGTGTAAGCTGTCTGCTAAGAGGTGCCAAATCTTAGCAGAAATGTTTTGTAGTAAAATTTTTAGTTTGACTTGAATCTGCTTTTTTCCATACAGAAAAATATGCATATACTAGGACTGTCACTTTTTCAAAGAAAAAACAATCTGGAACCGACATGTTATTTATCGGAATCAATTTGAACATAACTCATGTAGTTTTATCACATGGGTTCTACATTGCAGAATTAATGTCCTGTTCATTTACGGCAAGCTAGCGACAATCTAACATGTGCATCAAGCTTATTATGAGGCAGCTGCTAACAGATACAAATATGACAGCCTTACCTTTATCCACAATGTTTCCATGGCGTTGAATCCAAAACTGCTTGCTTGCTTTCTGCATTTTCCGTCAGCAAAGAGAACAACAACCTTGTTGGAGTTGTTAGATCTTGTTAAATACAATGTGTTGTTAAAAGGGTAGGAATTATAAGCTTTAACTTAAGCCCACACTTTTTTCGGACAGAGGGAATTTCTAAATTGTGTTAGGCTACTAAATTGTGATGTTATTAACTGCAATATTGAACTATTTGCCTCTTTTTGTTGTAAATCTGTGACTTTGATTTCTACATATGAACAAATTTCTGTTTGTAGGCTGGAATAATTTCAAATGTTGATTAAAGCACATATACCACACTATCAATTTTGAATTTTAACACGTCATTTTAAATTGAATATTTACTTTTTCTGATATTTGAACTGCAGTTCATATTTATAATAAAGAGTGACAGTGGTATTGTATTCACACCACTAAAATCCACAATTCTCTCGTGTGTTGTGTTCGATGACACCTGGTCTCAATAAAATCAATTTCGCCCAGGTCTGATATCCCAGCGGAGGCACAGCAGGTTGTGTGACGGCAGAGAGGAACAGGGTGGAGCAGCTATTTTTACCTGAAGCCCAGGAGTGAGCTCAACACAGAAGGTGAAGCGGGGGGAGAGTGGAATTTGGGCAACGTTTGGGAATGTGAATCGGGTAACGTTAATCATCTGGACAGCAGAGACATTAACTGTGCATGAAGCTCGGTCTCTGGACATTGCATGTACTGTTCAAATACTGACAGAGGGCGTGTGTGTCTGTGTCTGTGTGTGTGTGTGTGTGTGTGTGTGTGTGTGTGTGTGTGTGTGAGAGAGAGAGAGAATTGGAGGGAAAGAGAGGAAGGGCATGGTGTATTTTTTCTGTGCGAATCTGGGAGGAAGGGAGGACATGCTGTAGTGTGTTTGTGTGTGAGGACAGTGTGCCTGTGCTGAGGTGATATACAGTGCCCTGACTTACTCTTCTTGTAGATGAAGTGCACTTTGCTCAAAGCTACACACCCCCAAAGGAATAGACTGTGTTTTCCAACTCACTTTTCGGGTTGGGAAAACACACTGATGAAAAAGGATGAGGCTATAGCGGCACACTCAGTCTTCGCGGCAGCCCCCCGTCACACACTAACATCATTACAATTTCAACTCCAGTGCCTTCTAACAAAACTCTGCATATTTACAATGTGTGTGTGTATCCACTATTGTCTTGTTAAAATTTTACAATGGCTGCTGAGCGCCTTTCGCATACTGAATGCAATATTGTGCCTTAATATGCCCTAGTATAATGCCTACAGATTTGGAGAGTGCTGATATGGCACATTTCGCAGTGGAGGCATCTGAGTCGCACGAAAGCGGAGCGTTCACCCCTGAGAGAGCGAGGGGGCTCACCTTTTGTTATTATTTTCGGAGGCGCCGATTCGTGCTGACCTACTTTGGGAGCAGGGATTGTTGAGGTGCAGTCACCAATGCAAATGAAATCTGTTGCTTCCTGCCTGTTGGATTTCAAGGATTTCCAAGCACATGATGCAATTGGGAAAATATGACTACATGTCATATAGGTGCTGCAGTTTCATGGATCCTGTCATCTTTTTATCTGCTGTTTTGAAGCTTATCGGGACGAACAATTA
The DNA here is from genome assembly GCA_034769285.1 of Lutjanus argentimaculatus. NCBI lineage: Eukaryota > Metazoa > Chordata > Actinopteri > Lutjaniformes > Lutjanidae > Lutjanus > Lutjanus argentimaculatus. The sequence goes on along the minus strand of JAWZSL010000018.1, from coordinate 8,716,549 downwards.
TTCCAGATTTTCTGTGGCGGTTGTTTTCCTGGAAAGATTATTGAATCGGTGGCCTTACATCAGTTTGAATTCCTGACAGCAGCCCGGTTGGTTTACCTACAAAACCTTACATAAACCTGCTCAGCATTGCAAATGACAGTGATCACACTGTGACTTGAGTGCGACACCCCACCTGCTTGACAGGTAGCTGTCAAAAATACCTGTCATTCTGTCAGCCGCACAGCCTAGCCACTACCATCGGCTCCATGTTTTTTTTTTTTTTCAAGGCATTTTGGTCTTGCAGCTATAAGGAAGATGAGGACAGTGTTGCTCATCAAAATGACAGAGTTTTAAGAGAAAGTGCCATCATGCAGTGCTGAAGAGACTGTGAATAAAAATCAGTATGAATTACAAACACTTAAATGTTCCCATGAAGCCAAAATCAATCACACATGTATTCCAGTGTCTGACCCAACAATGACAAAAGTCCTTTTATAGATATTCTCAGATCTTTTTAGTGGTATTTCAGAGATTGTCTTTGCCTAGAAAACAATTCAAAAATGTTGACTGAAATTGATTGATTGAAATGTTGCACTTGGAGGTATATATTAAATTTGTGTCCAATCAAAAGCAGCTTCTCTTATGACACCGGCGGAGCATGGAAGGAGAGTAGATACATTCACTGGAGCAGCCCGGAGTGTTTCTCCTGGCCTGGCCTCACTGTACAAAACAGCTTTATAACTTTTTTTCACTGATTTTAGTGAAACAGGATCATGTTTTGTAGAGAAAATATTTCCTGATGTCCTCTGGCTGCTTAGCTTCAATGCTCTGTAATTTATTTACAGTTTCCTGATGGACAGATAGCTTTAGCAGCTTATATGCTGCTAGAGTAGCTAAGCATGACTGTTAACTGCCATTAGGAAGCAACAGAACTGGGCTCAGCAGTCTCCACAGCCTCTAAAACTGACAGGGAATACAGTACTAAGATCGTTTAGAGTTTCCAATGATGGAATGATAGCTTTACTTGTTGCTTAAGTAACTTAGCTAGCCTCTAACTACCATTAGCTCAGTTAGCCATGACTCAGCCCCAAAGTGCTGGGAGTCAAACCCACCAAGAAAACCTTGCAGGGGACAGCAATGTTGGTATTGATATTGTGTGAGACAAGAGATGTAGTTCAATAAGCGATTTCACACAAAATTTTTCAAAATGTGTGTTGTTTGTAACACAGTTTAAACAAGGGGGAAAAAATGTCTCTCACCATTGACTACCAGTCATATTTTTCCCAAAGTAAGGTTGCATGTGGCAGACTGGAAGAGGAGGGAGTTCGCCTTTCTATGAGCACTCTGCTAGTCATTTCAAGGGAACTTTAAAAAAAAGACATGAAAGACCCCATACTTATAAGGCTATGTTCAGTTTTTATGCAGCTAACTATGGTGCATTTTATGATTTTACACTACAGTGCACTGTGGTTCTGCAAAGGGGCAGGGTGGTAAAACTCAAAGTTCAAATGCGTTTGTCCCCACAGTATGTATAACACGGGCTGTTCAGACTCTAAAACCTTTTCTATCACCTTTTTATACACATGCAAATGCACTTCCTTTTGAATTAGTGACCGCAGCCACATGCAAAAGCAGTTGTGGCTTGACAATGTCTTTTTATTACACACTGTAAATGTAGACACCCGGTTAGCAAGTGGCCATTTTTCGGTAAGAAGGGAGAATCAGAACCCAGAGTGCCGGCACCGTCCCTGCAGGGGATGGAGTGCTCTAAATGTGGTGTGGCCTTTGTAGCCACGTGTGAAATATGATTTGGTGAAGGATGTCATTTGAAGGGGCCCGGTTCTGCAGTTATGACAGCCCCCGAGCACTCTCTTACACAGTCTCACTGTCTTTTCCGCCGCCTCTGTATCGCTGCATCTCTCCGCTATCTTATCTATCCTTCACACATTCTCTCACACCTTCTCTCTAGCTCACTCCTCGCCTCCCAGTGGCTCTTTTTATTGGGCTGCTTTAAAGCCAGATGTTCCTGCGCGGCGAGGACGTGGAGGGAGATGGGGTTGGGGGGACGGCAGCGAAGGGGGAGGGGCAACCAAATGACTTGTAGCTTCACAGTAGCTCATTCCCCACACAATAGATTCGTTTTCCCTCCCTATTTTTTACTCCATATCTCCATTCTTCATATCCGCATTTTATTTTCCTATTTCTTTCTCACATTATACACCCAAAAACACCCACATACACAAACTTCCTCTACCACCTCGCTGCTTGCGACGTAACGCAAGCGACCTAGTTCCAAGTTGAACCAAACATTTGATATGAATTGTGGAAAAGAGGCTGTAGCTGTGATTCAGGCTGCCTTCAATACCGCCGCACCGCACGCAGGAGATAAGAGGTGTGATCTCAGTGGCCTGGCCCTGTTTTCAAACCCAGATAATACACTCTCAAAATCAGATTCCCACAACGGCACACTGGCCCCTGTAATTGTCTGCACTTGAGCTGCAGTGGATTCCTCCCGTACTGAACTTTTGCACAGCGTAGGGGAATGAATAATTCTATTCTTATAACTGAAGTCTCAGGCACAATGTGCTTCTTTTTTTTTTGCACACCCAAATTTCTAAGTTGGAAATGTCAATTTGCCCAGTCCTTTTCTCTCTCCTCAACTATAATCAACGACAGCTCCTATTTTTGCAGATTATACAGACATCGGTGTAAAGAGGGGGAATAAAAATTGCCGCCATGCTGAGTTTATGCCTGACAAACAACATCCACGCGGAGATCTGACACTGCAATTTGCACTTACACACAGAGGCAAATCCTAGCCTTATTCAGATACATTTCCAGTACAGGCCTATTTTGCAAATCAATCATGCAGCACAAAATAGTGGCGCAGAGACTTATATTTTCCGACTGCCCAGAGTCGGAAGGCAGCAACAAAAAGCCGAGATGTGGCAGGGTGTTTATGGAGAATATGAATGAAGGTAGCATGCAGCTTTTATGCCTCCTAATAAGCCCCCAAGGCTGGGGAACATTACGACTCTACAGTTTTACAACCACTGATGGTCTGCTCAGAGATGTACATTGTGCCTCTCTCGGGTGTGTGTGCGCGCGTGTGTGGATCAGACCCATAGTTGTCTACTAAAACGATCCCCATGAATATCGGGCTATGAATCAGGCTGCCAGATTTCCTCTCACATGATACTCCTCACAAATGATATGCTTGATAAATACAGAAACGTGTGTGACTGTGTGTGTGTGTGTGTGCATGCTTTTGGGGTTCATCACTGCAAATGGATTGGGATCTGACAAGCATTCCAATGAGCTGCTGCGATGGCGTGATGAAATCATTACCCCTCACTAAAATTGTGTTCACATTAAGAAGATGTCTTGCAGTTATGTGTGTGTGTGTGTGTGTGTGTGTGTGTGTGTGTGTGTGTGTGTGTGTGGACGTGTGTGTGGTTCCATGCACCTTAATCGTGTCACATCCGAGGATGTCGCGTGACGTTTTTGTTGTGGGTGTGTAGTATATGTAGGTGGGTCTGCACAAGTGTGTGTGCGTGCCTGGCATGGCGAGGGTGCAGTCCATCAGCAAACCAACGAGGGAGAACTGACGCAAGTGCATGAGAAAAGGTGGAGAAGTGATTTCTCCGACACAGATCCAAGATGAGGTTTGCAGCCATAACCAGGCGGCACTGTAGGAGCTAATTCAAAGTTATTGACATATGCTCGGCCTGTATCTTGTGCGGCATCTTCACATGTAGTGCTCGGCTTCCACAGCTGTTTATTTTTCATATCTCTTCCTTGGACTGCAGCTCAAAATGTTGGGTTTATTTGTACAATGCACCCACATGAAATTAAAATGTCTAATTCAGGCCAGTTTACATTTGTGTGTTTGCATGTCTGACTGTTGGAGTGCTCTGTGTGGTGACTGGCCAAGAAATTAGTGTTTTTGCCAGGTCACCCCAGAAAGTGGCACAGCAAATTCCATTCATTTCATCCTTGTGAAACAGGTGGTGCTGGAAGCTTAGCGATGTAGTGATCACTTGTGGGTCCTGCAGTGACTACTGTTGGTTGGGGTTGGATTTGTGTGTGGCAAAATGGACATGAAGAAGAAAGCAGAATTGGTGTTATTTAATAGAGTGCTGTGGGGATGAAATATTTTTTGTAGGCCAGCCCAAAAGTTGGCATCACACTGGTTTCCTTGACAGAAAATCAGTGGGATAGTCTTCACAAATGAACACAACTTTTGAAGCGTAAATGTAATCAGTAGTGTTCAGCATTATGATGTTTAATGTCCCCAACTTTTTTAAGACATGTAAAAGCTTCAGAATTCTTTGGTTGGACATTTACTGACAAATTTTATTTTGTAGAGAAAAACATGAAAATGTCTTAAGCTTTTGTTTAACGCTAACCTTATTTTAGGCATCTAACCAAAAAGCCACCCAAAAAGCCTGCAGACTTTGAGATGAACGAACTGGAAGTGCTAATATGCTAACTCATTTTGGGGTTTTAGGACCCATTCTTGCAGTGCTCTGTAGCGGATGGTGTGACACAGCTCATATATTTTTCTCCCATTCTTAATTAGAGGTGGAAATCATGAATCACTTCGCTGAATTGTTGTGTTCAAAGATAGTAATCATAGTCAGTGATTATGTAGTTGGTGCACTTTGTTTCGCAAGCTGAGCTCAAATACGTAACAGTAAGTGCTTGATTCTACGGGGCACAGCTACATTGCACTAGAGCTGGCCCACGGGCACTGGAGCTGATTGTGGCTATTCTACACAATGCTTGTGATTCCACCAGCAGTGCCTATGCTCTGCTATGCGCCAAGTCAGTTTTTGACATACATGTGCTGCTTGGCTTGACTCAATTTGACTTGACTTTGCACCTGCTTGAAACTGTGCATTTACTGATAACGAGCTTTTCTTGAGTCAGTTGGCTACAACACTGTGGGTAAAAACAAGTATTTTCTATAAATTCTTCACAATAAAATTCCCCTGATATTTTCTAAAAAGCTTTATATTTTGAAGCAGCAAAATCAAAAAATGTTGGGTTCTCATCAGTAGGAATGCAACACAACTCGGACACAGCTGAGAGCAGACAGCAACGCAGGAGAGAAACTAAACTTCAAACCACAGAGATTCAGTTAGAAGCTACAAAAGAACTAGGACCTGAACACACAGAGACATTTAAAAACACTTTTCTCTCTTCTCTCCAGCACTTGTGTGTTGAGTCTCGGCTTTCCCGCGACATATCAGAGAAAAAAACAGGCAATTCTACATCTATACTGGCAAGGGGAAAGGGTCAATTGTTATATTGCATTTTTAACAGGTTTACTTACATTTTAAAAAAACTGCATGTAAGAAATATCATGCTAAGTGGGCAAAATACATCTCTTTTATTAATGGACCCTGACAATATATATGTTAACATTTTGGCTCATATCCCAGAGAATTAATTGGATCTTTGGTTAATTAACACTTAATAAGTATAAGTAATAAGTATCTGCCAGTGCCATTTTTATATGCCTTGTGTACCATCTTAGTTGTTTATTTTCTGTTTGCTTGTATTCCTTTTTTTAAAAAGTCTTTTTAAGCTTTGTTTTCATTCCATGTTAATTTGATGCAAAAAACCCTGCATGTATGCATTCATTTTGGTGTAAAACAGTATAAGTGAAACGCTGCCTTGCCTCTGCAAGCAATTTCGCTCAAATGATAATAATAGTGTGGCTGAGCCCTAACAGAGTTATTGTCTCTATTTGGCTAACCAGCTAAGCTTGCAGTTCATAAATTAAAAATAAAACTTAGACACCTGCATGACTCTTTTACTTAACAGACCCTCGTCCTGTCTTCATCATATCCATCATCAAGCCATGAGAACTGCTTGTAAATGCACAAGACTTGAGACTATTTGGTATGCACAGCATTTTGAAATGGTCTGGGATGACTGATTTTAATTTTTCATCCCTCTCATGTTTTTGTTGTAAGCAGGCAATGGAAAGAAGTGTTCCCTCATCAGTCTCCATAGACTCATGCAGCTCTTGTTCTAGAAATGCTGAAGCCACGGGCTTGTTTCACCAAGACAAGGCTAAATAGTCAATGTGCACTGTCAAAACCATTTTATACTGGCTAAATTTTTACATTTTTATTAGGGCAGAAGTGTAAGGACAGCATAATCTGTGGTATATTGATGAAGTAAGTAGACTCGGGAGAAGAAGCAACAAAGCAGGCATTAGAAAAACTCCGTGCTGGACTTAGAAAAATCCTTATCTAAACAGCTTTGTATAGCTAGCACACTTCAAAGATGCTGAATACATTAGTTTTAGGGGGTGTTATTCAAATTTGTTGATCCCTTTTGGCCCTTCATAAGCATATTAATAGTATTTTGTCACACAAATGGCTTCTGGTCATTGAGGCATAATCAAACAATGAATTGCAGTGTGCCACCATAAACGGTTTAAAGCCAGGACAAAACAATGTAATATTTATGTGTTAGAGCCATTGTTCTGTATTGCATTATACTATATGCCTGGTTTTTACTGTGTCGAGCTTATAAATGCATAACAGTGGCTGTTAATGACAGTTCCAAGTGCTAAATATTCGAGATATATGCATTCTGTATCACAAAATGAAAGTATGGTGTTAGTTTTTTTATTTTGAATTAACACTTGGCCCATTAGCTCTATATAAGACTTCCAGTAGCTCAGTGATAAAAAGGACTGTCTTATATTTTTTTCTTCAAAGTAAATACTTTGATGTTTTAGAACTCATTGAATATGAACCACTTTGATTTTAGGTACAGAACTCGCCTGCAGTACGATTAGCTGTGGCAATGCATATCTCCCAGGATATCTGCTAAATCGGCACCCAGCAATTTTCCAGAAAGATTACACACAACACATGCTATGTTATCAGTTAAATCTGTGCAATTAGAACCTGAGCATTGCCTCTTTGGTGAATTCTAGACGTGAATCCATTATGTATGCATTTTAATGTTGGGTAGTGCTAATTTGCAATAGTTTCATTAAAAAGGCAACAATAGATTAACCGCACAGAGAGATCAATTTCTTAAAGCATCCATTTGCAGTATTTAGAAAAACTGGAGGGTGTTGTTAATGCTCTGTGTGTGTGTGTGTATTCACATTTGTCTGCATGGTTTCATGTGTACAGTGTGAGAAAGGCTGTTTAAACCTACTCTCTGTGTGTATTCTTTGTGTTGGGCAGATCATGCCGTGTGTAGAAAATATAGACCCAGTGTGTGTGCTGGTTTCTTGATTTGGCTTGCTGCTGTGACACTACCTATAGGACCAGTGGGACTCTGCCATCGAAACAAATGGCAGTTAGGAGATAATACCGAGCACCACTACACTGCCAATCAGAGAGTGACAATTTAACCTTGCAAATTACACAGGTGGAGGTATGTTTTGAAAGATTCGATAAGAATGCATGAACAAGAAGCAGATCAATAGGTGCTGTTCTATATATTCAAACTGCAAAATGTTTGTCAAATTAATAGTAACTTACTGGCAATGATGGTCCAGTAGTTGCTGTATTTAATACCACAGTAAAGCTACCATAAGACTAACTACAGTAGTTTTTAACAATGAAGTACATACTGTTATGAACATTATAATTTTCATAAGCTTGTGGGCAATATACTACTGTATTTATTAAAATAAAATGCTGTCATTTAGCTAATGTAAAATAACAAAAAAGGCAAATAAAGACCTAACTGGACAAAAAGTTGAAAATTTATTATGTAATTTGAACAATACAGTCATAAAACAGTAAAACAACAAAAACAGATTTATTACAAGACTAATAGGATTAAAGTATCTTAAATCCAATAAATCACTAACTAAATGTAAATGTTCAGAAACGATGTAAGTGGCTTATTTATTGGTACAGATGATCAAAGTCATAGACAGCTGTTCTCTACTAACATTAACTTTGTTTGTGCAATTTTTGTTTGCATAGAAATATTAAGATCCCCCGCTCACCTAATGATTAACAGGTACCAGGTCAGTAGCTAGACAGGACACCACAACTGAAAAGGCTGGCTTCTAAAACTCCTTGAGTCTGAAAGTCTGATTGCGCATCCGTTTAATAATGTATCCCAAAAAAATCCTTTGCTATATGTTCTTATATTAAATTTATGAAAAATCCTTATTTTTTCTTCCTATAAAACAAAATATGATGAGTGCTTACATAAGCTAGAACCAACCAATTTCAATAATCATGTCATGACATCCACCTGTCAACAAATCTAAAACTCTCAGCAGTGCAGAGCGCCAAAGTCGATTTGTTAGCTTGCTAGTGACAGTGTGGTACTTCATTGTGTCTTTCAAGATCTTCGTCACCTCAAACTTTGTTCTGCTTCACCAAAACACCGTTGTGACAGGCCTGCTGGCTAGAATTTATTTGGGGAAAGGGGTATCTGTGACAGCAGATGATGCTGATTAATTTTACTGTGCAAAAGCACAACTTGTACAAAAAACACAATAATGATTTTATTCACTGATTTAGGTGGAATAGCTTTCTCGTTTTCCCTCCGATGTCCTCTGACTGCTCAGCTTCAACTCTTGAGTTTTTCTGCCAACTTAGCTGTCATTAGCAGGCAGCAGAGCCTGGTTCAGCATCCTCCCAGTGAACACGGCTGGACCAGGACTGAACACAGCCTCCAAGTGTTAGAGAATGCATTGAAAATCTAACTGTGAAAACCACAGAATCCACAGTAACAAACCATACACCACCTATACAGTGAGAAACTGTTGAGAACAGAGTAATACTGTGAAAACAGCAAAAAAGATTTACAGTGTAGGTTTGTTTTGAGCATTTGATGGGGCAAGAACTTTATGTCTTCAACTATCACTGCGTAGCCTCATGCTACAGTCTGACGCACACATTTATTGTATATTTTCACTAATGTATAAACACTCAGACACAGTCACATTTCACTGTTAATGCTTCCCAGAACATACCGGCCAATATAATCGATGGCTTTCTAAAAATATTTAGACTAGAAAGGATCAATGCGAGAGATCATTCCCATTCTACTCCGATATGTATACACAAATAGACCATTGATGGTATTGAGTGCCCTCAGGGCTCTATAGTTATGTTGCCTCGCTGGCGAGGTGATGCTGCTGCCAGAATCAGAACGCGTAGCCACTACTACTATATCTGGCTCCTCTTCCCTCGTACACACAGAGCTTTTTACATTTCATAATGCAAGGTTGAGCTTGTCTCACAGAATATAAAACCTCAGGCTTAGAATAATGCCTGTGAAAGGCCGCGCGTGCCCTGTCAGAGACACTTTACTTTGCAATGTGATTATGTTGGGAGATTTTTCTCCGCCGTAACTTTCAACAGAGGATGTGTTGTTTTTTTTGTTTTTTTTCCTATCTTTGCTCTCGTGCCAAACTTCCTAACCCAGCTGTTGTCAAGTCGTTTGCATTAGGCTTTCTTGTGAAGCCATTTGATCGCTATCTGACTGTTGCTGCACAAAGTGCACATAGGGACCTTAAAGCAGTCTGGAGGTGTCAACTGTAGTGTATTGGGAGCACAGCAAATGACCTGATTTTACACTTAGACTAGGTTTCTCCTCTGCCTTTATCACTAGTCCCTGTTCCCCAACATTAACAGTGTTTTTTGCCTGCTAAATTATTGATTTCAGTCTAATATTTCAGTGATAAATGCTCAGTCACATTGTATAAATAACAAAAGCTTGTTTCATTTGGGTTTCACAGGGTTATGATCTGTTGACAGAGGTCCACCCCACCGTGAGTGATGTTTTTTGTGATGATGGGGTAGATCAGCTACTTAGTCAGGGATGTGAAAAGAGGTTTGCATCATCATGCCCTCACAGCAGTGAGGGGCTGGGTACTGTTAAGATGTAGGAGGATAAATAAATTACATTAAATCTGGTGCACTCGTTGGTATGTATGTGTGCCCATAAATAAACTGTGATGTCAGCTGTAACTGAGAAGTCTTGCATCAATGTTTTGTTTGTTTTGTATGATTTAAATGCTTGATCTTTGTTTAGCTCACCCTATACTTACCTGGGCAGGTGGTAGGTTCCAATTACGGGAGGCTGAGAAAGTAAAATGCCAGTCACTGGAGTAAAGGGAGAGAGGAGGTGGCAGCTTGCTGTGAGGCTGCAGCTTTCATTAGTGCTTTCTTTTTGCTTCAGCTTGAGTTATTTTTGTTAGATTTCACAGGGTTCATATTCGTCTCTGTTTCATTAACATTTTTGCCGATAAATAACACCTTTTTGAACTTCCTACATATTGACCTGCTTCTTCAACAGGGGTGTGTCCAGACTTTTTTTGACTGGGGTGGTCTATGTGGGGCACTGACTTATGCAGGACTGGCATGACATACATGCGTGTGTCCGTGGGCATGTAATTATTTTAAATTACATTTCTTACACTCCTGTGTTTATTCTTTTTTAAAGATAAATAGTGCTACCAGAGTGGAACATAAAGGTGATATACTGTAGTCCTCAAAAAGATATTGAACTTCCATTGTATATTCATCTTCCACATTCCATCATCAAAAATATTTATTATTCAAGAAAATTAACCTTGTACAAAAATAAAAATAAGCTACAAAAAATGTTTATTTAAATATATATGTATATGTATATTTAAAATTACCTGTCAAACAAGTTGCTTCAAACTAAGGTCCCACCTCTCATTGGTCAGATAATCAGTCATACTTGAGGACAAAGGTGTGGCACTTGGGGTGGCCAATCAGATCAGTCCCAGTGTTTCTGGCATCCTAACTAATACTCTCTTTATTTATTTGTCTTGACTAATACTCTCATCATTTAGTTGACTTCAAATGAAGCTTGACATCTGCACAGATTCTCTTGACTGTCCCTTAATATTACAACATTAGTCCAACACCACCCCAGCCTGTGGGAGTAGTGACATTAGCCACATAGCATGCTAACACGGAGTTCAACAAGTTAATCTACAAAATAAACAATAAAACAACATAAAACATAGTAAAACATGCAGCTTCCAAGTTTGACATTGGCGAGGAAGCAGTGATGGTGCTGCTGCAAAATAATGTTGAGGGAACTTGTTTTGGTGGAGCTCGTGCACGTCAGGAGGCGAGCTCTGGTATAAACGTGGCCAAATCACTGCAAAAGAAAAAGGTGAAAGTGATCAGCTTGTTTACATTCATATCATTAGCATTCCAGGTGCTAATTTTACATTTTCAGTGTGTAGGTTGCAGCTCGGAGGTTGTTGTTGTTTCCCCGGGACTTTGAAAACGTAGATAGTGGATGCTGTGATGCCAACCGAATCCAAACAACCAATGACAGGATTGTACCCATATTCTTCATCCAATGAGTCGGACTAGTGGCCCTCGTATTACTTGTCGAATTTTTGTAAGCATTATTTCATTCATTTAACGTGTACTGAAGTCATGAGAAAAGGAAAAAACATGCACACTGGGGTTGTTGCAGTTGTTTGCCATCCACTGTGGTTGGATTGTCAATAGTGGAGTATTTCAAAGTTGTGGCTATTGCAACAGCCCAGTGCCAAGCAACCACATCTGCCCTTTTTATATATTGAGGTGACATACTTATAAAGAACAATCTGTTGGTTCTGCTTGTGTTGTTTAGAAATCATTGTGAAAAGTTAGTATTGCTTAATAGACTTACTAAGATAATGGCAAGTTCTAGTCTGTTGGGCTTTCCACTCTCTCTCTGTCATGCATACACACATTAGTGCGTCATTACTACCTGTGTAACATATCCACTATCACACCAGCTTTCCCCCCAGGACTCATTATTCCCTCAATGGTATATTAAATAACCATGAAAAGAACAGTGTCTTTGTGAATGTATGTGCTGAACTGGCTACCATGCATCCCTCAGCAAAGATAAACGGGCAAAAATAATTGGCAAATTTTACTCCAGCTCAGTGTGGCCATAACCTAGAAACCATGATAGAAGTGAAGTAACAGTGCATCACCTGCTTTACATTACCCCAACATTCACAGCGTTCACAGCTTTTGCTGCCAGCTTATCTCTGCAGTGGGCGGCTAAATGACATGTGCACCGGCATGTTTATGGTCATTGAAGGTAAACTGTAGTTTCTGACAACTAGTACTGAACCAATGTTTTCATGTTAGAGTCCCTGTGTTTGCATATCATTTTCTACAAGCAACACATGAAGACACATATGAGGATAGTTATCACTTAAGAAACATGACATACATTTTGACAGACTGCAGAACATAGTAATGCATGTAACAGTAACAGTTAGAGGCAGTAATGCAACTGAATGTGATATGATAATGTAATATGTTAATGTGCCAACACATTTGGACTAACGTTATGTTAGGTTACATGAGCAAACAAAACTACATGGGTAGGCTTAGGAACAAAAATATTTAGGTAGGTTTAGGAAAAGATCAGCATTTGGGTTCTGATAGGACAGTTAATCAAAGTCAACATCTCATGCGGGTGTGTCTTATAATAAAGTAAGCATGTGAGGACACAGATTCTCATCAGCTGTAACTAGCTAGCTAATGATGGATGTAGATGAGCTGGTTAGTTAGCTAATGTTTTGCTAACATTAGCTAACTTAAGATGTGACTTTATGTACATTTTACAGGCCTGCCACCAACATCTTTCAACCATATTCAGAATTTGTTTTTCTTTTCAACATAGATGAGCCTAGCACATAGCATAGTACGGGAAACAGAAAAGGAGAAAGTTGAGGTTCCAAAAGAGGTGGGATTTAGGGTCAGTTCTTCTGTCTGTTTGATGTGTTTGTGCATGCTATGCTAAACAGTGTGGCTGGTGTGCGTTGTTTGTTTTAGGAATAGAGGGAATGATAAGTGCACACATTCTTTTCTTAGGCTTCAGTGTACCTGACACAATGCTGTATGTCAGGGTTCGCTTATTTCAGGTAGCGTAGCATTATTTCACTTCTACTTCTATGAACACAGGTGGAGCCGGCTAACTCTAACCGGTGACTGCACGACTGGAAGCACTGAACTCCATCGGATGCAGCGGTTAGTTTGGCAGGGTTGCTCTGCTCCTGTAACGCTCTGAATCAAATTTGAGCGAGCTTGACACAGGCCTTTCTTGAGCTCACGAACCCCCCCGGCAGAGATGCACAACATTCGACTGAATGCGAGGAGATACTGGAAATAAACATTCTAAATTCACATAAATCTAAATACTGATGCAGGAGGAGGTGGATGAAGTGAAATTTTTTCCGGTGTACCAGCAAGGATGCAGTGGCGGGCATTTGCGTTTTGCACATAGAATGAGAACCAAATTGTTTACACTCTATGGCCGACATATGATTTAACGGTATATGGAACATGTGACTATAAAACTTCCATGCCTGCCTGAACCAGGACAGGACTCCATTGATCTCCTTCATCTTCATCATCTCAACTTCATCCCATCATAACGGGATTTGTCCAGCAGCGTTACTCAAATGTGCTCTCATCAGCAGGTTGGGAACTTAAAGATCACGTCTGTTGACAGGGGATATATGGAGGGTATTACAGCATGGAATTAACCAGCTCCACAACACTGCTTATGACTTAGCTCGCTATCAGGGCACATTGCTGTGGCCGAGCCATCCTTCCTGTGGAGCTCCTTAAGCCAACAGGCAGTTTGGGCAGAGAAGCTTTTTTTTTATTCCTCAATGCCCCCCTGACCCCCTTCTTCTACCTCCTAAAGGGAATGCTGCTGTTGCTAGGCAACAGGAAGGGGAGGGGCTGGAGATATTATAGAGGCCAGTTGTGTTGTGCCCAGTGATTATGAAAGCTATATACATGATGTAAACATGTTTAAGCCCATAAAGTCTGCATCCTACAGATTTAGGAGTCTCACCGTAGGAATAATGTAATTCTGTAAATTCCCTTTTTAATATTTTTGAAATATCGTTAGGAGATAACATTAGTCAACCATTTCTTTAGTGGAGGGTTATCCCAAAGTGCATGTTATTGTGAGAAAAGCATTAAATAAAAATTATGTTTTGGCACACCCCATTGCTCCATTTGCTTCCCCCATTAAATTCACTCAAATTCACTCATGTAGGACAAGATTTCTAATTGCCGTATTTAATGTGTTAATGATTTAATTATTCTTTTAATTAATTTGTTACGACTAAATGATTGACTTAATTCAAGGGCTCTTGGCTTGTCTTTGGTGAGGGCGGGGGGCACGGAGCTCTGCAGATGACTTACTGATGCTTTTCCGTATCAAATATCGGAGAAAGGGAAACAGGAGAGTGATGCAGCAAATGCACGCACATATTTTCTCCAGCAACAAAATTAATAGGCCACATATTTTTTCTTTGTAAGACGGAGCCTTTCGTAGTAAGTTTGCAAAACAGTTCTGTTTATTACAAGACTGACAGAGAAACTATTTTCCCTCCCCAGTGAGGAATGACTGTGGGCCTAATCTGAAGTAAACAGGCTCTCATGGCCTCTTGGGGGGTGGGCGTTGTGGCTTCTCGAGCACATCAACCACCCAGGCCTCAGCATCAAAGGGATCACCATTTTTAATTGAAATGCCTTTTAATGTATAATGTAGTTCATTTATTTAATTTAGATTCGATAGCCACGGAAAAGGAATTGAGCTGGAAAGGTCAGACAAACTATAAGCATTCCAGAGCGCACCAGCTCTATTAGTTTTTCAAACAAATCTACCTTCACAGACTATGAAAATGTGGCGTGAACTTTTTTAGGCGGCTGCAAATTGCCTCAAAGTTTTATTGATGATAGAGTAAAAACCTCAGTTGATGGATAAAGAGGCTGCTGTTCAGTATGCGGGGGATACAGTGTACTGTGGAAGGGATGCTTTTATCTCCCTTCTTGCAGCTGAGACCCTACGTTTTCTTTATATGTGCCATGTGCAGCTTGTCAGCAGATGTAAATCATTGTTTTACTGTCAATCCACAACACTCACTGTCCCATCCTTTAGAAAGACTGTGCATGCCATTTGCATGATATTTGATGCACGTTGATTGCCATGATCACTGGTGCATTTTCTCTGTGGAGATGTGCAGGCTAAAAAGTAAGATCATGAATGTAGCAGGGTGCTAGCTTTATCATAACCAGCATGAAAAGTAGAAAGAAAGTTTCTTGAGTTTTCTCAGTGCAACATCATCAAGTTGTCACTGAAAGAGGTCCAAAGTGCTCACGTCGCTAAAGCACTGCCTTTAACTGATTTTCTGCTCATAATTTGCCAACTCAGTGAGCTGTATATGCATATTGTTTCCTTAAAGAACAGTTTAAATTTTGGATAATATGCTTATTTGATTTTTTTCCAAGAGTGAGATGAGAAGATCAGTATCAGTCTCATACGTCTATATGTATATGTAAGTATGGAGCTAGAGTTGGGAGGTGACGATGCTAGCTTAGCACAAAGACTAGGAGCAGAGGGAACGGCTAGCCAACCGTTTATCCATTCACACGGTAGCCTGCCCTCTGCTTACATATGCAGAGGGTGCTAGTCCTATATGTTGCACTGCCATGGTTCTACAGACGCCCAGAGCATGCATAGAAACATCCTTTTGTGGTTTTCCCTCGACTTTCACAGCCATTGTAGGGTCTCCTACATGCTTTGAAGGGAAGAGTGAGACAAGGTGTTTCCAGTCTGCAAGCTCACCACTAGATGCCACGAAATCCTACACACTGGTCCTTTAAGGTGATTAGCCTAGCTTAGCACCCAAGACTGGAATTAGGGGGAATGGCTAGCTTGGAACTCTCCAATGGTCAAAAATACACTGACTAGTACCAGCAAAGTTCACCAGTTACCATGTCCTTTCTTGTTTGTTTAATCCAAACACTAACAGTACTGTAGAGATGAAACTTTGTCTTTTAAAAGGAAGTTAGCTGATGTAGTTGTTTCTTGACAAACAACCGTTTATCTGTTAACCTCCTAATGGTTCTAGAAATAGTTATAGCATGTACTGTAATTGCCTAATTTAAAGGTGCTATAGTCTAATGGGAGTTTTATCTATTCTTGTGTTCTTGTGTTTATGCTAAGCTAGGCTAATTACCTTCCGCAATTGAGCTCAATCTCCTCATTTAACTCTTGTTAAGAAAGCAAATAACTGTATTTCCATCAACAGTGATTTGTTGAGGGAACCCCCGCCTTTTCTTAGTAATTTAAGCAGAGTTTCTTCAGGTCAGTGTTCCCCAGGTATTTGAGTTTCTTGTCAGTTTGAATGGAAAAGCCTCTTTATTGTGGGATCCCTAACAAAATCATTACCGGCAGTACAATTACTTGCAAACTTCCTTGCAACCGAAGACCACTCAAGTGTGCCCATATTGACCTTGTATTTCTGCATTTCTCTCAACCTGGCGAGCCTTTCTGCACACTGAAGCTAACTCGCTTGATGGAGAGGCACAGGATGTAATCTGGGATTAATTACTGGAATTCACTGCACCGCACCGCGCCTCTCTTCTCCTGGCGGCTCTGAGGCATCTGGTGGTGTCCGGGCTAATCTGGATGACAGTGGATTTGGATGGCAGCTGGAGGATGCAGGTATCACTTAGTATATGCAGCACCATTCTGAACTCAAGAATGTGTGTGCACGAGGCTTTGTGGGATAATTGCAGCAGGCATTGTACAGTATATTAGCAATGTGTGCAGGTGTATTTATGCATGTGTGGTTTTGAATCCATGCAAACACATTTTTTTTGGTCATGCGAGAGAGTAGGTGAGTAAGTAGCAAGTGGAAAAGCCTGACAGGAGGCCCACGCAGGCTGTCGAGCCACGGGTGTTTACAGTTAAAATATTTGCCTGTCTAGGGGATCTGAGAAGCGGGAGATAAGGCAGAGACAGGCCCTGTCATGAACAGAACTGTCTGTCTCCCTCCCACCCAAGTCCTCTTTATTAAAAGAACATTGATTTCTCTTAGCCTTTGATAATCCCCCCCACCGGAGCCTAATCAAAACACATCAAATGTTTGCCACCAAGGACAACCACGTCAAAAAAATTCCTCGCTCCCCGGCTGCCATGTTTTGCAGCATTGCTTTACTGCAGCGCATGTCGATGCGAGAAAAGTATTTTTGTTTCTCGAATAGCCTAAAGTGACAGTCAAATCAGCAATCTTGTGTTTAAACTCACCTATTTTTTAAAAAGTAATTGCATCTCCACAAAACTTTCTTATAGCTGCCATCGTTTCTGCACAAGTTGCAAACAGCTGCTTCTTGCTTTCTCCACTGAAGCCTCTCAGTTTATAGGGATAATTCAGAATATTTGATGTAGATTTGTATGAGGTATTCATTCATAGTCAGTGTATTACCTACAGTGGAAGCAATGAACTGCTGTGGACAGAGTCAGCAACAAAATACATTTCAGTCACCTCCTTTAGTTCACCTAAAACAACAATATCAGTTTAAGTGTGCGCTATATTTAGAATATTTTCACCGCTTTACTTTGCTGTCCGCTGGCTCCATTTGTTAGTTTGTTGATGTTATTGTGTGACTTTGGAGTTTTAAGAGGATATCTCAGATTCACCAAAGTAACATAATAACACAAACTAACTAACTGATGGAGGCAGTGGTAGACCAGCAACTCCAATGTTCTGCAAGGTTAAATTACAGATTTTGTCAATGGAGTTTGGTTGGTTTGGAAAGAGGAATATTTGGTTTATGTAACAGCGGTTTCCTGTCTGAAAAGGTTGTTTGACAGCAATGTAAAGTAGTGGAAATGCTCTAAATATAACCTACACTTAAAAAGGCCAGTCTGAAAAAATCAATATCAGTTTAAATGGCTAAAATACGATTTGCTGCTGACTCTGTCCACAGCAGTACATTGCTTAGCATCCGTGCTGCTACTCCTCTCTATTTCTCCAAAGTGGGGGCGTCCCGACCGCCATTTACTGTAGCTAATAATCTGACTGTCCATAAGTACCTCATACAACCTCACTTCACATAATTCAAACTATCCCTTTAAGATGTACTGCATAAGTTTACACTTTATGTGTGTGTATGAACTTGTGTGTATTCTTGCTTCCTGCCTTCACAGGTTTTATTATTTTCACTGTGTTCCCATGGCGACAGGGTGGTCCACATCAGGAGTGCGGGGTGGGTTAGAGCCGTAGCCTAAGCAGACATCTGGGCTTGTCTCCCAGTTGCTGGGTTGGGCCCCTCCTGGGCCTGGCGATGAGCGAAATTATTTTTAATGGATCTTCATAAAACCATCTGTATGAGCGCACCTGCACACTGGAAGGCTATCGACAAAATGATTATGACCGCAGGACCCAGAAATTGCTCTAAAATGTGTAATCATTTTGTTTGCTGTATCCACAGCCTCCCTTCTCTTTCATGTATCTGTATTCTTTGGGCCTGGTTCAACAAAGCAAGGTTATTTTCCTCCTCTTAGGTCTATGGCCTGCACGATTTCCATTTAGATTTGAGGCACTGTTTTTAACATATAACAGGTCCCTGCGCTGCATTCAAGGATGCTTTATATTAAATGTCATGCAAATGGGTTGCCTGACCTGGCCAGGGGTGCATTGTCCGCAATAAATAAAGGTTAATTGTGGATGTTAATTTCCACAGATTGTGGATATAATGAAGCTGATTTGCCATCCAAGTTCCATAATGTCCCACTATCTTTCAAAACAGTGTTGACAGTGGTTGGCAGACATTTTGGCAGCCTGATGAATTCTCCAATACTGTTGAACAAAAAAATATACTTTGCCCAGTTTATTGTTAGAACTGGCACTGCTGGGATAGAGGAAAATAGTCTGCGAGCATGTGTCAGATTTGCAATCATTTCCTTTTGAATATCTTCTTTATTTATTTTTTTTAAGTTCTATCGAAAACATAGATCAATCTACCACTGTGCCCCTTTCTTTCTTAATCATGATTTCACATGCTGAAGGGACCCGACGCAATCTTTGCTGACAGGTTCAACTGTTTCTACACACGTTCCCCTGTTACTTCTCATCAAATTTGATTTGTATGAAGATATAGCTGATGTTTTATTTATTTCTGCCCTCTGAGACAACCCGCAGGTACCCTCTGGGTGTCATGATTTATACGTACTGAACAAAAACTGAAAAAAAAAAGAAAAGACAGCCACTGTCCTTGCACCTGCTGGCGTATACTTTAATGAAATTCAATGAGATGAAATTTAGCACAACCTCTATTGGGGTTGGCCATATCATTTTGAAGTGCTTCATTACAGCAGTAGTGGTGGCCTGTGGGATATCTTCATTTGGGACGTGGCATGCCTCATTCATCACTATAAGACAAAGAACCAAAGGCCACAGTGTCTGCTGCAACACGGGCAACTTTTTTTATTTTATTTAGTCACACTAGTTGCATTACACCTTGAGCTCTGAACTAAACAGTGATTTTATTGACGGAACTGAACAAAATAACATGTTTTTAAAATGTTGTGAGCTCATTTAAGGCAGGTCAAGCTTATTTTTATTGCACATTGCAACAACAAGCTTTACATAAATCATAAAAGGCATCAAGACAAAATGTAAAAGGAAAAATTTAAAGAGTTAAAATATAAAATAATATTAGGCAAGAAAGTAATTATAGTAACATTTAGTTACAGTTCAGTTTAAGATATTGATTAAAAGGCTCAGATGTGGTTTAATGAAATAAATGAGAAACAAAAAAAAAAAAAAAAAATCATTAGCCTTGATTTAAAAGAACTGAGAGTTGCAAGAGACCTGCAGTTTGTTTTTTGACTTTGGGGACATTAAATAGACCTGTCCCAGATGACCTGACAAGTCTGGATGGTTCATAACATAGCAGATCTGAAATGTATTTTGACCCTAAAACATTTTAGTGCTTTACAAACCAGCAGTAGTATTTTGACATTAATTCTTTGGCAGTCAGAAAGCCAGTGTAAAGAACTGGAGTGATGTAATCCACATTTTTGGTCTTTTAAGTCCTTTGATTTTTTTAATATATTCTTCAGGTGGTATTAGGCTGATTTTGTAATTATCTAAACATGGCTGTTGAAATTCTGTGTCAGTGATTATACCAAGATTGGTTTGTGGTTTTTAACATAATCAAAGAATCTGAGCGCTGACTTTTTATCGTTCATTACAACCACTAAGCGCTTGTATGGGATTATAGTCCCCTGGTGATATGGTTATGTAAATTTGTGTGTCATTTGCATCATATCGGTAACGTATTTTGTTGTTTTCTATAATCTAAGCTAGGGGAGCAACAGAAGAGGCCCCACAACAGTTTAGTACTGTGCCACACAGTTTTATAGTTGGCCTAGTAATATGTTGTCATTGACTGAATTGAATGCAGCATTAAGATTCAATAATACCAAGACTGAAATTATGCTATAATCTGTCTTTTAAGTGGATGCCATTGAAGACCTTGATAAGAGCGGTCTCAGCGTTGTGGTAAAAATCCTAACTGGAAGACATCAACACAGTTGTTCAGTGCCAAAACACTATCACTGATACAGAATTAATTACACCAAAATTGCTGGCTTGGTTTGTGTGTTTTTTTTTTTCACCAACTGAAGCTGAGTGCTGACTTTTAATAGTTCCTTATGGCTGCAAAAACAATTGCTTCAGTTTTATCTTTGTTTAATTGAAGAGAATTCTGGCCCATCTAGTTGTTGATTTGTTCAGTACAACTACTGAGAGCTTCTTTGGGATCATCGTCCCCTGATGATACGGTTATGTCATCTGCCTAATTATGGTAACATATTTTGTTGTTTTCCATAATCTGAGCTCGTGGGAGCATGTAGATATTGAACAGAAGAGGCCTCCGAATGGAGCCATGGGGAACTCCACAGGTCATTTTTGTCCACTCACATGTGTAAGAGACGCAAAGTAGTCCCCGTCCTTTAGGTAGGATTCAAACCAGCTGAACACTGTGGCATAAAGTCCCACCCAATGTTCCTGGCTAGTGATACCAAGACTGAAATTCTGCTGTTGTCTGTGTTAAAATGAATGTGTTTGGACACCTTAACAGGAGCAGTCTCAGTGCTGCAGTGTAGTCAAAATCCTGACTGGAAAACATCAAAACTGTTCTTTAGTGTCAAACTATCATTGATAGAGAATCAGTAAAAAACAGTTACGGCTGTGTGTTAAAAACAATACTGTGCCATTACAGCTGCGCACGGCTGTGTGCGCTGACTCCCATGGGCCCCTTTAGATAACTCGCGGAGGTGTGTGCGCTCATATGTGTGTCAGATCTATGAATGCCCCGCCAGATTATTATTCTTTAGAGCCAGATGTTCCTCTGATTGGAGGATGAGGAAGGAGCGATGAAGAGGAGAGACAACCAAATAATGAGGTTCGCTGCATCAGTCGCCCCTTCCTGCTGCTGTTTCACTCACTCTACAGTGCAGTTTGCCACTCTACTATAACTCTACTGTGCCTCTTATCTCCCTCCCAGATTTGTCCGTTTTCGCTTTTTTTCTGTTTTCCTGCACACTCTCTCTGTCTCCATCTTCTTCCACTCAGTGCATCTCTGTCTCTTCCACCCGCCCCCCCTTCCTCCTCCCTCTTACTGATGTGGAGGCAGATGCTTCGGGCCCCCAGAAGGAGAGCGTCTCTGATATAAAAAGGCCTAATGAATGGGAGCCGCCTGTTTGTGTGCCTGCCGCCAAGTAGTGCAGCTGCACAGGCGCTGGATGGCACAAACAAAAGCCTCCCCGTTCCCCCTTCTGCAAATCCGCTGCAAAAGCCAG
The DNA here is from genome assembly GCA_034769285.1 of Lutjanus argentimaculatus. NCBI lineage: Eukaryota > Metazoa > Chordata > Actinopteri > Lutjaniformes > Lutjanidae > Lutjanus > Lutjanus argentimaculatus. The sequence goes on along the minus strand of JAWZSL010000018.1, from coordinate 8,694,892 downwards.
GATGTTGCACGTGTGCGGCCTCAGATTGAGGCAAATGAGTTAATCCATAACAAGGCCTAACACAAAAACAAACAAGTGGGCTTTACTCATTTGTAACTCCGGTCCAAAGGGCTTTGTCCCAACATAAAGTGAAGTTATTGATGAGATGAGGCCACTAGATTATTTCCACAACCTCTGTGTCAGCGTGCTGTAACCTCACGCTGGGCTGGGGCAGAATCTCCGCGCTGAAATCTCTCACCATTTCCCGCCTGTATTCGGTAGCTATTTTCGGTTAATTACTCCTAATGAATTTGTGTATCCTTATTGTCCTCTAGAGCACTGAAGAGTGGTCTCCTGTCAGAGGGTGAAAAAAATTCCAAAAGCTATTTTGTCAGTCTCTAATCAATCTCCCAGGTTTTGATTGATGTCTGTCTGGTCTACCTTTTCTCTTTTTTTGTGCGTGGCAAGGGAAGTATTGTTTTTTTCCCCCTTTTGTTTATTCCATTATCTTAAAGCTTTGTTGGGGGTGTAATGGAAGCTTCGAGGAACAGGTGATGGGGCTAATTAGTCATTAGCGAAGAGATTAGGGTCCCAAATGACAAGTGCATGCTTTACAAGGTCATAATTTGATTAAAGTCGCTGCCAGTTGATGGGAGAAGCTACTCTGAGATGATTAACTTGTCCCCCCATTCCTCCGTCTCTTCCTCTCCGCATGCCACCAGCATGATCTCTAATTTTATCATACATATAGAAGCGAGTTCACGTTTGTCAGTTCATGTGTGACAGACTGACGCACCAGAGACTGGGCTCAGACTGTAGCTGGCTACATAGTCCTGGGCCCTTTTTAATCTGAGATGAGCTAGACAGTCTGCGCGATAAACACCAGTTGATCCACGCCTATGTGTTGGATGGTTTTCCTAAACATACTGTATCCAGCATATTTATGGATTTCCCTAGAAGAGTGGTTTCTTTTTTTCAATAATGTAATCCCTTTGAAACATTTTTTTTAGCCAAGTACTGCCTGACCAGTGCAAAACATTGTCGGTAGAAAAAAATTATAAAACATAAACAGGTAGCCAACAATACAGTGCTGTGCCATTAGTGTCAGCTCTTTGAGGTAAATCCCATTAAAACATTCTTCCCGATACTTTTGTTGGCTCTGCTTTTGCTTTCTTTTTCACTTCATTAGTCCTATGTTTCAACCAAAAAATCCATTTTGTCTGTCATTCATTAGAGAAATGGGCTCACAGTGAACATGATTGCATTTGCTGCTTTCTTCCTCTGTGATATTTTGAGTTAACAATTGCAGTGAAAATATTGTATTTAAAAATTACATTAAAAAATACTGAATATAAATGTGGTTTACATATACATTTTTATTCAACTTTTTACAGTATAATTATTTCAGGGATTATACATGACTGAATTGTTAAACTTTTGTGTCGCCATTCTTGTTGCATGTCTGCTCGTTATGACCCAACTCTGAGCTAAATAAATGATACATGAAATGTTAATTCATGAACTTTAGAGCTCACTTCAGCACTCCTGTTTACAGTTTCTATGCTAAGCTAAGCTAATGTTCTCCTGACTATAGCTTCTTGTTAAACAAACATTGAGTCCTAGTATCTAGTATATTTAGTGGCTGTTTTTATGTGACAAGAATTGATTACTGAAGTCAATATATTTAAAGAAAACAACTACAAATCTCTATTGCCAAGAAAATGCAAGTGAATGTTTGTTACATCCACTAATATTATGCTTTTATTAGGAGTTACTTCACTAAGATAAGCAGTAGTTTCCCCCAATTCTCCAGTCAGAAAAACAACAAACCATAGAGGGAGAATGGTGAAAAACAATGTCGAAAACAGGATAGAAATATGATATTTCTGCTTATTTCATGTATTAATGTGAGGAAGGTTGCATCAGATGTGTGTGGAGTGATCATGGATGTATTGTAGAGCCATGGGAGCAATGAAGAGACTTTCAGAGAAAAAAGCTCATCAGTCATGTGAGGTAAATGTTCACTATGTCAGAACTTAGTTGGTACTAAGTGTTTCCACCTCCCATTAACCACATTAACTCTTTTTCACAAAAACCACCTGAAGCGAGCGTAAAAAAAAAACTATTTTGTGAAATAGAGGAGGTTTTTCTGAAGTTTCCATCAACGTTTTGTGATGTGACACTTTAAAATGCGCCTAAGAATACATTTTCGGAAACGTGGCTAATGTTCCCAGTTTGCTTTCAGCAGAGTATCTTTGTTGCCTGTCATTTACTATCTCTCTTTCCTCTCATTTTCTGTTAGCGCTCTACTGTCACTGTCTTACAAAGGCATGTCAACGCTTTTGCCCCACAACAAAGTCATGCTGGCATTGGTTTCAGAAATTTTGGTTGCACACATGACATCAAAACACACACCAGCTACACTGTTCAGCATCATTTTCTGTACCGAAAGAAAAAGTTGTCATGGCACAGTCAGTCTCACAAATACCAGACAATCTGAGATCTCGCCACCTACCAATCATCTGAGGATTTCTAGATGCAAAGGTAGTTACTTGAACAGCTACAAGTATGGCCACTAATACTCCTACACCCCTTACATTTTTTCAAGGACCAGAAATTATGCTGTCCTCCCATTCTCAGTGGTAAGCACACAATGTCATTGTCACACCCCAATATGAATGCCATCCAAAGACGCTGAACTGGTTTAGCAATGGAGTTTGTTTTTTTTTAAGCTCTAATCTGTTTCCACCCCAACAAACGCTCATCCTCAGTCTCTACTGCAGTTAAGAGGCTGACTTGTGAGTCTAAGGTACAGTGACTGGGATGAATGGGTGTAGAAGGGCACTAGTGTTGGGTAATAAGACAATAGACATTACTGCCTGCATCAGGAGACACAGCTGTCCTCACTGATGTGTTTTGATGCTGTGGACAATGAGGGTTTACATTGAAAACAATAGGGTTTCTTTGACAGCACGTAATAAGCCGCCGGTGTGCGTTGGCCTCAACAGTCATGCCTTTGATGTATGTTTTTGACATGTGGATGAAGTTAACTGTAAGTAATACTGTACGCCTGTGCACAGTTGCATGCATTGACGCAAATGGCTTTTGCGTTTGCTCATATAAGAATGTGACATCATCAATTATACTTGGGTCATGGGGTCAGAGCAGCCTTGAGGCACTGTACTCCAGAGAGATGCCTTCAATTGATGTTTTAAAGGGATAGTTTGAATCGGGGTTGGATGAGATACAGCAGCAAAACCTATTTTAGCCACTTCAAAAATGGTATACCTAGTGTACACTTGATTTACAATAATTTCTCTGCTTTCAGACAGCCTTTTCTGACAGAAGACTACTGTTAGATACACCAAATATTGCTCTATTCAAACCAACCAAACTCAATAGGCAAAATCAGTCATTTTACCGTGTAGAAATCGTGAGTTGCTGGTCTCCTGCTGCCTTGATCAGTTTGTTTGTCTTATTGTGTGACTTCTACGTTTTAAAAGGATAGTTCACATTCATCAAAGTCACACAATAACACAAACAAACTAACAGACCGAGGCAGAAGTGGACCAGCAACTCCTGTGTTCTGCAAGGTAAAATTACAGATTTCATCTATGGATTTTGGTTGGTTTAAAGAGAACAATATTTGGCTTATATAACCATGGTTTCCCGTCAGAAAAGACTGTCTGGGGGTAAAGTAAAGCAGTGAAAATATTCAAAACAGAGTGTACACTTAAACTTCTTTTTGAGGCAGACCTTTTTTATGTAGCTAAAATACCTTTTGTTGTTAAACCTGTCCACACCCCATCCTGAACTGAAGACACGTTTAACACCTTTTGTCATTTTTTTCCTAAAAGGACCAAAAAAGAAGACTTTGACTCATGTCTGATCGGTTGGCTGATGATCAGATGAGTTCGTCGGGGAGATTTTCTCTTCAGTGACCCCTCATTTTTATTTCATGGCAACCAATACTGAGCTCAAACCTGTCAAAAGGTGGATCATGCCTGACTGGCATACGGTGAAGGATCTAGCACAAATCTTTTCCAAGTGTGCAGTTCTCTGGACTTCATGCACTTGCCCTGCCCTTCACCTTTAGCCTGAATCACCTTCTCTCTCCATTGTTTACTAGTTGCCGTTCTCTGCGATTAAATATTGATAGAGGTCAGTGGCAGAGCAAAGTCACCCCATCTCAATTTTTAATGTATAATATAGTACCACAAATGGTGTTCCCTTCACTTTAATGCTTTCGAAGGCAAATACTCCCCTACCAGTCCCATTGGTTCAGGATCCAGTTTATAAATATGTTCCCCTCAGGTCCATTGAAAGCCACACCGCAGCTTCATATGTAGTGAACCATGCCACCAGTGAATTAGAAATACACTCAAACCCCCTTCAAAAATCGAAGAGAGTCAACACATTTCCATCGCGCATCCTAAGTGGCCTTTTGGAGGAAGTAATAACCTTGAATAATCTTTGAAAAGAATGAAAAAAAATGGGGCAGAAATGGGCTAAGGAGGCTCAGAGAGGCAGGTTGCGGTGCTGAAGTGGCTAAGTGTCAAAGAAGCCATGAGTGAGATATTGAGTCCATCTCATTTATGTTTAATACGCACATGGACGAGGAGTCAAATTGGAGATGTGGGGTCAGTTTAGGCGGGTCACCGAGCATTGGAGACCGCAAGAAAAACCATGGAAAGGGAGACAGAGCGTGTGCATGTTTACTCTATGTTTGCATGCATGTGTGAGTAAACAACTTTATGGGTTCATCGGCCCTCTACTCAGTTGTATATCTTTGCATCTCTATATCATCTGCACATATAACCTCCATTTCTTCTACAGCAATCAATGACAGCAGTGTATTTTTAGGAATGCACCAGTGAATGGGGTCTACATGTCTGCTTTTTGCTGCTTCTCTCTCTCTATCCTCTGGCAGGGCCTCGTTTATTTCTCTGCCCCCTTGGTGAAGAAGCAATAGCTCCTTGAGGGTGTTAGTCACCACAGCTTTAACAAATGAGTGTATCCGGAATGAGCTATGGGGCCACGGCCACTCCGACAGATGTGGTTAAAGCATTTTAATTCCCCACCACCTCCTCCTTGCACATATGTAGACACATGAGCACACATTTAAAACATTTATACTCACAGATACTCAACCAATAATCAATCGCCAGACAAGTACATTGATACTGGATGACTGAAAAACCCTGGATTGCACTCAATATCTGTATTTTTTAATATCCAGTGTCAAAAGAGATTTTTAGGACATTTAGCCTTTTATCCATAGATAGTAGACAGCTGACAGGAAATGAGAGAGAATGAGATGCAAAAGACTACTAGATTCCGGGGACTTTGTGATTAATGATTGAAACTTAAAGGGTAACTTCAGTATTTTTCAACCTGGACCCTATTTTCCCATGTTCTTGTTTTGAAGCGACTAAGGGGGACAACAACTTTTGAAATTGGTCCAGTATTGAGCAAGACCACTGCAGCCAGGCTCCATAATCTTTATGGGCAAATTGTGCACTGTCAAAGTACATCCACTAAAAGTGTTTGTTTTGCCAATGACAAGCTCAGATTGTTCTTATACAGTAAGTGTCTGACAGCAATATGGAAAGGATCCCTACAGAGATACAGTTGAAGAATAAGATATGTTTTGTTTAACCAGAAACAGCTGTTACTGTATATTGCTGTTGCCAGACTAACCAGACTACATTTACAGAAAAAGAAATTTCATCATTGTAAAACACACCACATTTAAACTTGACAAAAGTGAAATGAATCTCACCAAAAACGTCTTGGCTTGTCTTTTCACTCCTCCAGCAATCACCAGCTCTGGTTAGGTTGAAGTAAGCCCTTAATTCACAAAGTTAGATGTGAAAATATTCTGACTGTCCATATCATGCTCCTCTGATATTCTCTTCCTCTTCCTCTTGCTCTTCTCCTGATATTATCAGATTTTAAGCAGTGAATCTGGATGGTGCACAACTGACCCTTCCAAAGTCCCATCTCTTTTTAGCTCTGTGCTCCAATAACAGTTCTAACAAGCCAGCTAATCTACATCAATTGTTAGCTAGCTAATAAGTTTTTGCATTCTCCTCTGTAGCAAAAAGCTAGCTAAGTAACTGTTTATTCTACATCAGTCATTAGCTATTTAGTTACATCTGATAGCTACAGGATGTTAGCAAAACCTTAGCTAACGTGCTAATTAATCTACATCAGGTCACCCAGAAAACCTTTTACACATCTTCAAATGTGTTTTAATTTCAATATACACAAGCTAGCACATAGCATATCTAAGGAAACAGGAAAGGAGAAATTTGACTGAGGTTCCGCTTGGCACCAAACTTGCTCGACTGTTGTCGAGCTTTGGAGCACGGAGCCAAAGGAGGTGGGACTTAGGAAGGGTCATCAGGCCATAAGCAGGCCCAAACAGAATCTGCTGATTTTCATTTATTTATTTATTTATTATTTATTAACTGTTACAATTTCAGCTGTGATTAAGAACGAAAATCTGCAGAATTCTGCAGAATGTTTTTTGCTTTTAATGTTCATTTAAGATAACAAAGATCGAAACTGTTGTCATCACAAACAGTTTGAAACCATGTGAACTGATGATGGGAAAGTACAATTGGCATAAAATGTAGAACACACAGCCACTAAAATGCAAGGCCCAATGTGGAGCAAAGAGAGCAAAAATTAATTTCCAAAACCATTTGCCATTATTCATTCATCTCTCAACAGTTACCACATCAACACATATGCAGAGACATTAATAAATAAATCATTGGCAAGGTGCTTGATAACATTCTGAATTTTACAATGCAGTAAAGATTACATTTCGCTGGATGCAACGGTCTCACTTATAACTGGACCGATTTTTTAAAAATTGTTGCACCCTTTGGTCACATAGACAGAAAATATGCAAGTTGAGAAAGTATCTCCTTAAATTCTAAGCCATAAAGATTCCCCTTCAACTATGATTATTTTATGGTTATGTAAAGACAGAGACATACAAAATTAATATTCTGCTTTAAATAATTTCTGTCAATTATCTCATTAAATTATCAGAATTACATCTACTTCTTCTGAATCTGTGAAAATCTGAGTATTTTCCATTTCAAAAGTTATACTGCTGAACACAAAATGTCTTGTACTTCACTGAAAAGTCACTTCTCATTTCCCCCTCAGTGAACTCAGTCTTACCTTTGAAAGCCTCTCTATGGTAGACAGAGTATCAATGTGAAGAGATCACCGAGGGGTCTCCTGTCTCCTGTGGCTCTCTGAAGGCAACACCACAATTGCTTATTTTAGACGCAGCTTGCCTCTAAAGCACAACACGGGGTCACTTTACATGCAGGACCGAGCTATGAAACCCTATCCAGCACTCATGAAATAAGAATGGAGTTAAGTGAATTGACAGTCTCTTGCCTCTTTTTGCCTGAAAGTGGCCTTTCAAAGGGGTTAGTGATTCTGCCCTCAGAGAAAGCACTTGACATGGTGCACTGTAGAGGGGAAGGGTTAAACACAACACAGTCATTTGGAGTTCTTAGACAAGGGTCATAGCACGGGACCAAATGTAGTATGAACATCTCTCTTGGATCATGCATGCTTCAATGCATGTTTTTTTTTCCTCAAAGTGCATTTTTTCCTCACTGACCTGTGTAGGAACGGCAATATCTTGCAAACAGATGGTTGTATTGGCTCTAACAAATGTGTGTTTTGTTTTATTGACTGGCAGAACAGCTTTCAGAGCTTCTTTCAATACACTTAGAACATTAAATTTGGAATCGGAGGCAAGTATAGAAACTATTTGAAAGGGTGTGCATAAGACTGCTACTACACTGTGATAGCCACATGTCATGACCTTGTAGTCTTTATGACTGTTGTCATTCGGTCAGTAAAGTTATTTTTAATGCAAAGTTGACATGGTTTGAAATGTCTTTGATATGACAACTTGATAACTTGACATTAATCAAGCCAATAATGTCTTTGTTATGACAACTTGACACCATCAAACTTTAAAGAAACAGTTTAGCTTTATGTTATGTTGTAGCTGGTTTCAACATTGGCCATTATAGGACCATTATAAGAGTGTGACCTGTCATAAAGATGTCATTGAGGTTTATTACACTATCGAATGCTTTTGTAACGGTGTCATGAATAATTTACAGGACTTGAACTAAAGTGGTACCATTTGGATTTGTTACAAAGATGTCATTAAATGTTATAAGGGCAGTTTGATGACAGAGTGCAGTACCAAGGTGGCTTAGCTTAGCAGAGCTACCTGATTCAATTAGCAGTTAGCTAGTTTACTAGTTGCTAAAGTGGGCTAACCACTGTCTGCTGTTATCTGTAGCTGGCATCGGTTAATTAGCTTGTTTAGCCGTGGAGCCAGCCACCTAATGAGCTGACTCAGCCCCGGGGTGCCAGGAGCCAAACCCAGCAAGAACCACCTCAGTACTGTGTTCCCTCTTGTCAAAATGGCCAGACTTGAGAAGGAAGCAAGATGGTTCACTCTTTAGCAACTGCCATCATCAGCTCCAGATCAAAGCAATGTGTTGTGATGCCCCTCCCACTGTGTTTGTGACCTAATTGGTTTGTGATCTTTGTGGTTAGTAAGTGCTAAAAAGCATTTAGGTGCTTTTTAGATGTATAGATTAAGGCACCTTCATTATTTATCGTTGTGGTTAAGATTTTGGGGAGTATCACACAAGGTTTTTTATTCTGGTGTTTAGACCGGTTATGTTAGTTACTTTTACAGAGTTTGTTTTTGGTGAAAGTTTGAAGGGAGCAGCATTAGTCCCCAATTTTTTTAGTGTGGCAGAGATTGTAGGTGAAGACAGTCTTGGAACCATTTCCCCTTTCCAGAGGGTTTCCAGAGTGTTGCCAATTACCGACTGCCTTGTGACATTTTTAATTCAGAATGGTATTGATGAAGACTTTTTCAAACATATTTCATCCAGAAGATGTTAAACTTGTTTTTAAAGTATTAATAACATTATGAATTAAACACATCATTTTTTTTAGTAGCTGATGATGGAAAATATCATACATACACAATTGACTGAATGGCACTTAATGACAACAGTCAAACTTTCATTAAGATGTCATGTTCATAACAGATGTCCTAACATGATTATGACAGTGCAATCACAGTCTTATGCACACCACTTCATATAGTGTTACCAAAACTTAAGGTAAGAAGCAAAATTATGCCAATACAGCAAATGCTTTATTTTGTATCACGGTTAAGAAGTTACTTAATTTGTTAAATTGACACTTGATGAGCTCTTTTCTAATCTGCTGCGAAATGCTTCATTAAACAGAAAAGACGGCACAATGCAGAACAAGCTGATGAGCATTGCCAATGAAGTGCGTGAATCTGTTTTTGTTGTTTTGCTACAAAAACAACATAATGTGATAAAAAGGTTTAAGCCAACGGAACAAACCCCAGGATTTGGAACTGCGGAGAAATCATGTAATGCTCTAAGATTTGGGTCCTCATGCTGAGAAATAAACAAAGAGCTGCATTGAAAAGATGACAGGAAAATGAAGAAAGAACAACTGAAATAGTTAGACACTCCCAATTTCAACCATTTCTCGTGAGAAAATAGAATCGGAAAAAACAGCCTCTGTTTCTATCTATTGGACCAGCCAAAGGCACATCAACTATTTTCTCTCCCCTTCTCCCCATCGTCACTGAAAGCAATCATTTTAGAATTGATTTTCATGGCTCAGAGAGAAATAATGGGAATTCTTTCTAATGTAGAAATGTATGTGTTCCTTTTGGTTAACCAGAATAGACCATATTTCAAGCTTGTCAGTTAGGGGAGTAAAAATACCTCTCATATTTTGCTCAACTTTTTCTCTCCTCCTATTCCCACTGTCTAAAGTGACAACTCATCATCTCTAAAAATCAATCATATAATTCTATATTCTTCAAGGCTTCTGAAATGATGGAAGAAGTTTGGGTCTTTTTAACACCTCAGGTCCACATTTGTCTATGTTTTGAGGAGATAAAATGGCACGCCAACCAGCAAATCATTCTTCACGCGGGGGGGGGGGGGGGGGGGGGGTTGACAATTGCCTTAACATGCCCCAGTTAGCACTCAGCCGGTACATTCTCATTCATCCCCACTCACGCACACACTCGCGTCTCGTTGCTATGCAGCCAAAATGAAATCTACATGTCCGTCCGCTGACGCCCCACTGTCCAATTTGAAAAGCTCTCTTCCACGTGCCCTCCTCCATTCTCCGGCAATTGTACAGGCCCTTTTCACCCACTCCAGCTCACAAAAACAGAGTCAATCCAAAAGCAGCAGCAGCTCCTCTCCCCTGGATGAGCCCAAATCCATTTACCTAGGGTTTATCCATCAGCAGCTGTCGAGTGCGTAACACCCTGCCCAGGTGCCATTACTGTACCATTACATACCAGATTCCCCCAGTTTATTACCACTATAGGAGCGTGTCAGCTATTATTAATGATAGCTCAACCCCTGCCGATGAAAGAGACTATTGATTGACAGAGGAGGTGAGGAGGTTGAGGATTGCCCAGACATTACCTGTATTTTTTATTTTTTTTAATTTTAAGATACTGTAGCTCTTCAGCAGCATTTTGCAAACTGGGACAAAGTGTGCTCTGTAACTTACACAGTTGCTGCTATTTCAAAAGTAGATTTGCAGCTGAGATTCAGGTCAGCAACATCTAACGCGAGGCTCCTCGCATCTCCGAGAAATAAGACTGTACAGATGTGGAGGCAGATTGGAAAAACACAATCTGGTGGAACCGTAAAAGTGGTGAATTTGATCAGATACGTGCATAAACACAGAGCAAGCTGCCACTCATTTAATCTGTTGTTGTAACATTAATTGTTCCTGTAACAATGTACAATCAACTAGTAATCTTCAATTCATGTCATGTTAAAGGGCCATTCCAGTGATTTATTATTGATCTCTCATAAATATGGCAGATCTATAAAAGACAGATTTCTAAAAGAATTGCTAGAATTAAAGCTGCAGAGGCCTTGATATCCTCATTGTTATTCTCAATTACAGGTCAAGGTGGCAGATCCTACATTTCCCATAATGCAGCTGCAGAAAAGATTGAGGTCAGCAACGTAACGCATGACTCCTCGCATCTATAAAAAACAAGACAGTACAGATGTGGAAACAGATTGGAAAACCTGATCAAGTGAAACCACAAAAGTTGTGAATGTGATCAGAAACTGTGTACAACAGTGTACAACCCACTGCTAATCTTCATTTCATTTTAAAGGGACATTCCAGTGATTTCGTATTGATCTTCCATAAATTTGGCAGACTTACAAGAGACTGATTTTTTAAAGAATTGCAAAAATCAAAGCAGCAGAAGCAGAGACATCTCAACTTGTAGTCTCAAGTTTAGGCCAAGCCAGTTAAACACTTGTTCCTACATTTCCCACAATGCAGCTCGATCGTGTATAGGTGAGGCAGCACATCCTTGCATCTTTCCCATGCTTTTTGGGTGAAAGCAGCACCATTTAATTTGAGTGACGGTAAATGTATATTTTGAGGTCTTTGCCAAATTAATGGCATAAAATGAAAATACTGTATTGCTTTTTAGCTATAGGAGCCCAAATCCTGTCAGACTAACAGTTTTATGTTGTTGCTAATCAACAATCAGTGTGGCAATATGGGAAAAAAAAAGAAACAGGGGATTGTCCTTCCAGTCAGGCTTCATCGAAGCAGACAAACGTGGCATATACAACTGACCTTTTGCTCTGTGTTCCAACAGCCTAACAATTGAGCAAACTTGGTACCTTGGTCAACATATAGGGTCACATCTCAAGTTAGCTAATGTTAGAAATAAGCATGCTAACTGCTAACTAGCTAGCTAATGTCTGATGTAAGTTAACTTGCATTTTGCTAACATTAGATAATTTAAGATGTGACTATGCTATATGTTGCTTTTACAAATCTAGCAACGTTTTTTAACCATCTTCAAAACTTGGTGTTCTTTTCATCAACATAGCATATTTAAGTACTAGAAACAGGAAAGGAGAAAGTTGACAGAGATACCAAACTAAGTCAGCTGACATTGGTGCAGAGCGAAAAGAGGCGGGACTTACAAAAAGTCAGTTACCTTATTGAATCTCCAGGTAATGTTTTTCTGACATCTGTCTTTTTTTTAATGTCATTAAGACACTTTTTTGCTCTTTTGATGGTATGTCCATTGTTACTTTCTACATGACCATTAACTATGAGCTGAAAAAAAGTAGAAAACAGGTCAGTTTTAGCTCCACTTCCTACATTAATTTATGCTGTTTATGGGGCTCATTATTAGAAGGTTGGTCAGCTCAATTTATGTGAATTACTAATGTTAACATTCTGCTCCTGGTGGTCTTGTGACTGGGCAGACTGTTGAACCAAACATCATAAAAACAGATATTTTTTCACAATAAAGACTTTAGTTACACCATCGCTAAGATTCTTTTCTGATTCGGTTTGATCTACAGGCACAGTCGGCACATGTTATTTACTCAGTAACATCATTAACCTATCTGCGATGAAGTCTCTGCCACAGACGTACGTATTGACTAGCCATTGACCATTTTCAACCTCTCTGTGAATGGCACAGATGTTCTTCTTTACTGTCTTTCATTCTTTGGGGAAGTTTGGGGAGTTTATATTATTGTTTGATGTACAAAATGTGTTGCAGCAGCTTTTAGGTGGGCTATGGTCGTTCTGACAACAGAAAAGTCCTCTCTGCCCAGGAAATGCACACAGTCTTTAATTGTACACCCTCTGTAACTCAAGCTGTCTTCTATTTGTCGCTGAATCGTCTTCACAGTCTGAAAAATAATCTTTTTGAATGATAAGATAAACTTGATGTGTAAAATCTGGGGAGCGCTCCTTTAATTTTCACTAGTCCACACTAGATGGTCGACACCATCTTTTTGTTTTGTTAACATGATTGTATACGTGTTTATGTTAATGCTACATTTTGATCAATGTCGATCTAACAGCAAAGGGGAAGATAAAGAGGGTTTGAAATGATACCAAGCTGCCATGACACTTGCACAATAAACCAAGATGTCAAAAGCAATTAGTGTCGGACATGATGTGAGAGGAAGGGAAAAACTCATCCCGACTCATAAGCCTTTTCATCAGTGCCATGCTTTGTTAAATTATCATCAGCCAGTGTCATGAGCAATCTGCAAGTGGCCACTCCCGAATCCTGATGGGAGAAAAGTCTATTGGTCCTCATGTTGACCAACGGAATATCAATGAGCACTTAACTACCCAAAGTGGATGAAAGAGAAAAGGAGAGTAAATGTGGTACAGAGATGAGCAAAGAAAATACCCAGGAGCTTTCTATAGAAAGCGTTTGCATTTCCTTTCCCTGACAGAGCAGAGAGATGACTGAAAAAAGTAAACAGACTTTGTCTCGCAGCAGCAGCAAGAGAAGTTTGGTGACAACCCTGGCCTTTATCTGACAAGCAACCCCTAAAAAAATCCTTTTCGATAAGGAATAGAGGTAGTTATTAAATTGTAAAAGCAGGAGAAAAGCATTGCGCTGAGGACAGCAAAGAGGGAAAAGTACCATTTCTCCATTAAAAGGACACAAGAGATGGAGAATGTGCCGTTTCTATCCCCGTTGTCTCCGCTTTCCTTATTTGCTGTTGTGGAGGATCAATGATAGTGTACAGGCGTAACCTGGCAAGGTTATTTCCTCAGTATTACTGTCTTATCAAACTGAGTGAAAACTTGTTGGTTCTGTCTGCAAGCTCAGCCAAGCACCGGGCTTATGAATGCTGACTACTGTGATTGCTCGTCTGTCGAGAGGTCATCTCGCAACACAGGGAACATTTGGTCCTTGAATAGAAGACATCTTTTGCAGGCAAAATTGTCGCCGGCAACTTTAGAGGATGCACAGCAATTTGAAATACAGAAATATTACTCGCATACCAGGGCCGTTAAAAGTGTTCTTACAGGAGCTTTTTTTAAACACACAGTCAGGAGCAGATTAGTGAGCAGCCCTCTCAGGCATTTTCAAAGTAATAAGTAACTACAGGCAAGTTTCGGTTTTTAAATTGAATGTGCAGACATTTTTTTTAAGAAAAGTTTTTCATTTACATAAACAAATCCACCCCGTTAAAAAGTAAGTCAGAAATAGAAATGGGACCTTGATCAAATGAGATTCTAGGGAACTATAATCCCAAAGAATCCGGACCTTAAATGGAGCTTTGAAACTCTGGAAATTCAAATAACACAGCAGCTGATGGAAAATTATACCATGCCTCTTTATCATTGGATTAGATTGATATATGCAGTATATACTGAGCTAAAATCTGAGTAAAAATTAATCGTAACACTTCTTTATGTGCAGACAATCAATATTAATATTTTGTACTGTAGGTGGGTATGTTTGCATGTGAATCTTTGATCAAGAGGTGCATGCTGTTCTTTATATGGGCATGGTTATGTACATGTTTGACAGATTCTTTGATGTGTAGGAATGTATGTACCTCAACAATTTGTGTATATGTACATACTTCTCATGTGAACTCAAGGTATATGCTGTATGCACGAATTAATTGTTTGACAAAACCTTTTAAACAAGTTTGCAGTCTTCCAAAGTTCCATCTTTTAACACTGTCTCCTCGAAAATTAACTTTACAAACTACTAATTTGTTTTGCCAATTACATTTTGAGAGGAAACTTAATTGCTGCCTGGATTATTTTCCCTGGCAGTGTCCCTGGCAACAAAAGCACCTCTGTTAAGGTTAGGGAGAAATCGTGATCAGTTAAATATTAATGCAGTAAACACACGTCACATGCATTAAGTCACTGGGCACTTTTCTGTATTAGACTAAGAACACAATCTTTCCTTAACAAAGGGCTGCGGGTGCATCAGAGATGAATAATGTGTTTCTATGGTACTGGATGGATATTATAGGAAAACAAATAAAACAGATCGTCAGTAAATGTTTGCAGTTATTATTTTGCAGTTATGTTTGCAGCATCAACATTTTGTGACATGGCAGCTATGTTAATTTATGTTGATAAAAAACTAAATCCGAGCAGCATTACATTTCACTTAAAATGTATCTGCTGCTACAAATTAGCATAATTTCTAGGAGACAGGGTTTGATGTATGAGTGTGTTTCCATGGGAATTCCTTCAGATGCCGAGGTGCATAATGTAACCTATATGGTCGCACAGTGAAGTCAGTTTTCAGGGCTTTCTTGCTTTAAAGCCTTTCTAGCACGTGGTTAATGGGCCATTTTAACCCAAATCATGATCTTTTCCCGTGTACTTTTGGTGCTGAAATGTAACCAAACTGCAATAGAAAACTGTGGGGGAAAAATTAAGATTATAAAGTCTAAAAATTAGTCAAATCCCAGTCTCTTCGGTGTAATTCGTGTGCTTAACCCATTCATTTACCCGAAAGCCCTTTCTGGCAGAAATTCCTTGAGGCTAACTTCTCCCATGTGCGAAGAAAGTAAGTGTACACACATCAATTAAGTTCAAAGTTTATATCTCATATACATGGAAACACTGTGCGCACTTTTCATCTGGTAGTTCTACTTTGAATCTTGGCTTCATTTCTTCTTATGAAAATATATGAGGAGCAGAGTTTCTGCAGCACCTTTATAGAGGCTGCTCTCATTTGGTTTACAAAGGCTAATCCTGATTGAATGAGCAAGTACGATGATAAATCTCTGCACTACAACGAGCTCTGTTAGAGTGACACCTGGGCAAAATGCAAGACCTCAGTTCTTTAAAAAGCATTTCTCTTTGATTATTGAAAACATTGCAGCAGCCTGCCAAGAGGTGCAGGGTGCTTGGCTGCTGTGCTGACATGGAGTGGGACTATCGCTCTCCTCTGGGGTTGTGTTGAAGCTTCCTGTAGTGTTACTTAAACATACATCTTTGCCCTGACAGGCTTTTTGTTGTGCCAAGGCCTCCATGCGGGAATATGCCAGGGGCCTGATCTGAATTTCAAATCTGAATCAATTATTCATTTATGACTAATGCTGACTAATTGTGGCTTTTTTTCCCCCTCCTTCATACTAAGAAAGTGTGAAAAGATGAGAAAAGAACACTATTCAACTTCTGTGAGGATAAAGGTTCTACTTTCATCTAATTTTCCTTGGGAACCTGATCATAGTTTCCATTGTGAGGCTCTGTGGACTGTCCATCTCAGATTGACTTGTATTTTAAAATTGAGAGGCTGCTCACTGCAGAGCCAGTGGGTGGGGCTTGGCTTAGTCCAGCTTTTTGTCCAGCCACAACCCAACTCAGGCTCAGCAGCACCCCAAGACCAATCAAGGCCCTTTTGGCTCCTAAATGCTCCAACAGGGAATACAGGTCATTTACGGAGTTTCTTGATGTACAGATAGCTTTACTTGCTACTAAAGTAGTAACTGGTAACTATAGTGCTGTTGGCTAGTTAGCTCAGTTAGCTGTGCAGCTGTGACTAAGCTAACAGCACTTCCATTAGCAGCAGTTACAGTTTCGTAAATACTCAATATTGTATTCTCTGTCAGTCTCAGAGACTGTTCACTGGGAGGCTGCTGGTTGTGTGGCCTGCTAATGACAGCTACAGTTAGCAGCAGTTAGTGGTTAGCTACGAGTAAAGCCGTCTACCAGGAAACTCTGTGAATCACCAAGAATTGAAGCTGAGCAGCTGGAGTACATGGGAGGGAAAACCAGAAAATATTATCAACAAGCTAAAGGCGCTACAGTTACCTGTTACCTGCTGCTAACTGTAGTGCTGTTAGTTCAGCAGCTAGTGCAGCAAATCAGTGAATAAAGTAAAGTTGTGTTTCTGTGATCCATGAGGCCGGACACCCAGCCAAAAACACTTTGAGGAAGCATTTCATTGGATGCAAAATTAGTATATGCCCCCAAGTGCAGGAGCTTCACCAGGTCCAGAGACTGCCCTGCAGTGAGCACCACTTGAACATTATTTATCTCATCATCACATGGGCCTTGGCTTATGGCGCTTTGTACCTGACAGTGAGCCCTAATTTGAATTGAATCTTAACTTTCATGTTCATCAGCTGATCTCAAGTCCTGACATTTTCCTCAGAAAGTAGAACAGGTGTTTTACTAATGGCCTGTCATTCAACAGTTGGCTTCTATGGCATCAGCTTCCCATTGAGTTAAATGCCACTCATTGTGCTTGGTATTTTCGGGGCGTTCTTGTCTTCACCACATCCAACTGTGCCATAAACGATGAAATGCAAGACACTGCAGCCATCACTGTATGCAATAACAAGGAAGATGGTATTGGTGTCCATTTAGATATTCACAAGATGTTTGTTTCATATATGCTGATTCTTGATGAGCATAATGGACTTGATTGTGTTATTTTCATAGAAATAGGTTTAGTTAATTTGTATTTTTATCTGTGGTGATTAAGTTGCTAAATGTTCCCATGATTCAAATACTTGAAGCTGCTGAAGTGGAGTCATTCTAAAGTGTGTGTCATTTAAAATGCTTGAGTCACATTTGAACTGCATGACAGATGTTTGAACGGCATGCTCCTGCCCGAATGGAAGGATTAAAGCAGTTGTTTTTGGAGGTGTGCCATTCAAGACCCAGTTGGGCTGCATTAACAGGAGGAAATTTGTAAAAGTATGTGAACTGAATGCAATTGGACACAGATAGTTGAAATCCAGGAGCTTGAACAATTAAACTTTTTACTGTCTTCAGTCGCCTGTGGAAATAATTCAGACAAATCCCAAAACAGGGCCTACATTCAGACTGAATTAACAACTTGGAATAGGATTAGGTGGAACAAGTGGTGTGTTAAAGTTCCCATGAAGTCAAAATCAATGTTTAACTGTTTTTATCACATATGCATTACACTATATGTCACCTTTATGGCAGTATCTGGTCCAATAATGACAAAAAAAAGTTGTTTTGTAGATAGGTTGGGTATTTTTAGGTGTTTAAAGAGTTTCTTTTTCTGAAAACCGATGACTCCTTGCACTTGGGGGCATGACTAAATTTGTATCTAAGGAAATGTGTTCTTGCTTATTATGCCATCGAAGCATGGAGGGAGAACACATCTGTTCACATCCATTGTTTCTGGGGCCTGGCTTCACTGTGCAATAGCACACATTATAACTTTATTCACCAATTAGGGTGGATGTTATTTTATGGAGAAAATATTTTCTGTTTTTCCCTCAGATGTTCTCTGGCTGCTCAGCCTCCACTCTCTGTTATTTGATTACAGAATTTCCTGATGGACAGATAGCTTTAGCTTACTTGTTGCTAAACTAGCAAAACTAGTAACTGCCATTACTGGACAACAAAGCTAAGCTCAGCAGCCTCCCAGTGAAGACAGACTTCGAGAACAACAGGAAATACAGTACTGAGGTGGTTTACAGAGTTGCCTGATGCAGTTCACAGAGTTTCCTAATGGAAAAATAGCTTTAGTTGTTGTCTAAAGTAACTTAGCTAACCACTAACTGCCGTTTACTTGGTTAGCTGTGAGTCAAAGCAGGCAAAAAGCTGTCTTGGTACTTTAGCCCATTCCCTGCTATCAAACGGGCCTTCATCTCTGGGGTTTATGTCAATCAATGTCTATGACAAGTGCCTCCCCAGCTGCCTGTTTTACAGGAAACAAGTAACCACTAAGCATTCAGCCAGCTGTTTCATGGGAACTTTAAACTATTCAAATACTTGTCTCACTTTGTTAAGTGTTTTTTCTTTTGTATTTTGCTCTTATTGTCTTAGCTTTCAGAAAACAATCACTGCATGTCATGATGATGGCTGAAGGAGATGCAGAGAGATGCTGCATCATGCCTTGCCAGGGGCTTGTCATGGTGGGGGTTGTTGGTACGGGGGCACAGGGGGAATGGAGGGCAAGACTCTGTGGACCACAGCCATTACTTCATAGCTAATGAGGAAAGTGGTGGCCGTTTCCCCGTGGCATGTGTGCCCCGTGTGGATGGAAGCATGGGCCGTGTAAGGTAATGACACAGTAGGACTGTGGCCTTAGGCAGTCCCATTGTGCTCTTGTGGTCACAGTCCAGGAAGCAAGTGTATCTGAGAGGAACATAAAAAGGAAGCAAGTTCCGATCTGCAGCCTTTTGACTGCTGAGTTTCAAAGAAATGGATGACTTAGTAACTGGACAAAGTCCTTCAGCGGACAACTTCGACCTGCCCTTCAGTTGCATGCTGACCAGAGTGTATATAAACATAGTGTATGTCTGGAGGTATAGGCTGTGTGTGTGTGTGTGTGTGTGTGTGTGTGTGTGTGTGTGTGTGTGTGTTGGTTGCATGCCGCCTCCGTGCGTCAAACAGCTCTATTTGAGGTGGCAGGCACAGGTGCGCTAACGGCATGGCAGGCTCCAGCAGGTTATTGGCCGACAGATGGAGCGGAAGGCGGGGTGTGCTGGGGGGACAGGGGGCGACTGTAGGGTGGAGGGGTGGGAGTTGGAGGAGAGGGGAGGGGGGGGCATGGCCACTGTTGGGTGGGGGATCTGCCAGGAGTGGCAACTGGCACCGTCTAAGCTTTTCATACAGTCTGCACGACCTCAGCTTCGTCACGCCCAATAAAAACCTGTTCTGTCTGTCAGAGACGGGCAACAAACAAAGCTAAGTACATTTCCACTGATTCAAAAACACATGAAGAGCTCCTGATTTATTGTAACTCACAGATGACACAATTATTTTAACTTTTATAAGTACTTCAGGCTCACAGAATTAGTTATCAAAAGCATTTGATACAAAGTCAGTCAATACTTGGAACTTAAGTTCCAATTTACAAGTCATGTCCCTAATCAGTGCTGTGAAGGTTACTTTTGAAATATAATAGGTTACAAATTATTAGCTACCCTGTTAAAATTGTAATAAGTAATGTAACAATTTTAATTCATCAAAGTAATATAACTAATTACATTTGCTGATGTTCTGATAACTTTTCTAACAAATGTCTGGAGCAATGCG
Organism: Lutjanus argentimaculatus; assembly: GCA_034769285.1. Classification (NCBI taxonomy): domain Eukaryota; kingdom Metazoa; phylum Chordata; class Actinopteri; order Lutjaniformes; family Lutjanidae; genus Lutjanus; species Lutjanus argentimaculatus. The sequence goes on along the minus strand of JAWZSL010000018.1, from coordinate 8,674,969 downwards.
TATTGATTTGAGTGGCTGGAGGCAATGTAGATTCAAACAAGAGAACCAATAAAAACCCTAAAATTTGAGCACACAGTGTCCAATGAATGGAGCCCCTTGACTTCCCTTTTTTTTTCAATTGAGTGTTATGAGACAGCTCATCTTAATAAGACAAACCTTCCATTGCTTTTTGAAGATGTTACTTTGCAAATTTTGTATCCCAGATGGCTTTGCTTAGAGCTGTCGATTTTTTTCTCCGTGACTGTAACAGATTACTATTTTTGTACTTTAATTACATAACTCTGTACGTGTAACTAGTTACTCCACATCACTGCCTCTGATTTACTGTTATACATTTTAACCTGACTTAAAGTGCCATAAAGTTGAGAGTAAAACAGCTGACATGTTATTATTGTTGGCTGAGGCGCAAAAGTTGGCAAATAAACACATTAGAGACAGAAAATATCAGATTTTTTCAAATGCATCTTAATGTAGCAGTGTTCATGTAATGGTCACACTTAAAGAATCACACATGCCATTGTAGGTGTGAAGTAGCAATTAAGTGCTATTATTAAGTTACTGGTGTTTGTTTTGTTACGTAATCATGTCACACCCTCCAGAATACAGTTACTGGGATACTGACTTTAATGCAACATACCAACTAGCAGCTACCAAGCTTTGAGTGGATTAGCAGGAGAAACATTTCTGTTAAGACCTTATCATGAAGCATCTTCCCCATTTAAGGATATTAAGTTACCATTTGCTTCACTGACAGTGTTCTGTATGACTAGCAGTGTAAGGTCCCCTGGTTGACAATTAATCACATCTTTGCCAATCACAGCAGTGGCAGCTGGGTGATTCAGAAAACCCTGCAATCTGACAGCATTGTGCCTTCAAATGAAAAAAAAAATATGATCATTAATATTAATACAGAAAAGAGTAGAAATGGGGTGTGGGAAAACAGGGATGTCGGAGGTTGGGCAAATCAGCTCTTATCGAGTTTAATGCTATGGCCCCTCTGTAGGGCTCATATTTTCCATTAATCTGCACCGCATGAATACTAATAGCCCCGGTGGCTTAATGGCCCTGCCCAAATCCCTGTATTTGATTTCCACTCCTCAAAGTGACCTTTTCCCCATGCTAATGGGCTTACCTGTGCTAGATCATGTTGGAGCATGAGAAGGGATGGCTCGACTTCACCATTTCAGCTCATTCAGTTTAAAGGAGACGTCCACATTTTTGCCAGACACTTCGAGCATCAGACAGACAAACACACAGACACAGGCACACACACAGACACACAAACACATGGTGTGACACTGAGTCACCGAGCGCCCCACCTTTTCATCTCATTTAGCAGTATATTATGAAAAGCCAGGGAGCAGCCAAGGCATAATGACCTGCTATATTCCATTTCTGGCGAGCTCGCCAGGAAAGACATTGGGTAGCTTTCACTCCCGTAGTTGGAAATTATCACCTTGTCAGGAAAGATTTCAGCTCATTTCAAGTTTGAGATTTTGTAAACACAACAAATATTTCAAAAGGACACCCATGATTAATCTTTAATTGTTCCCTTGACATAGAATGATTTTATATTTCAGAAAGACTGGGTGTAATAGTAATAACATATAACAAAAATATAAATGCAACACTTTTGTTTTTGCTCCCATCTTTTATGAGTTGAAATGAAAGATCTAAGACTTCACAGAAAAGGTTTATTTCTCTAACTTTTTGTTCACAAATTTGTTACAATTTTTATTTTCTCTAAAATTTATTAGGCACTGAACTATGGCCATTTCCCATAAGGCTACAGATACCACATTTTTTTCCCAGGAGGGCAAAGTCACCTGATTGGCTAGTGCTTGTTGCCTTCATTGGTTGGTTAGGTGTAGGCATGAGGAGTGACTGGTTGGGTAAGAATATCAGGGTAAGCCAATCAGAGGCAGAGTAGGGAGGGTCCAGGCTTTGCCCTCCTGGGAAACAAATAGGTATCTTCAGCCCTCTGTGAAAGAGCCATAGTCCAGTGCATAGTAAATGTCTTTTTTCAAGATAAAACTTCGCATTTTAGATTGGTCTTTGGTGACCAGTCCAAGATGTGTGCAATAATAATGCTGTTTAATCAGCATATCTATTGATCTCGCATTGACCTTTGGTTATTTCACTTTTTTTTTCCAAGGAGGGCCAGGAAGTCATGACCTGCCCCACTCTGCTTCTGATTGACTTGACTTGATATAATAACCCTAATCAATCACTCGTCATACCTAAACCTAATTAACCAAACCAACAAATGCAACAAGCACTGGAATACTAGCCAGTCAGAGGAAGAGTAGGGCAGGCCCTGTGTAAAATAGCCATAATTAAGTGCCTAATAAATGTCACGTTTGAAGAATGGATGCTAGGTAGACCTGTGTGTATATTTATTTATTTTATTTATTTTTTTTATTTGCACATTATTATAATAACAATATATTATATATAACAACAAACATTAAAATAACAAAAATTAAAAACATTGTGCAGGAGAGGTTGGAAGCCAAGAAGGCTTATAAAAAATACCTCCCCTAAGAAGCTAAACAATAGACGAAACTTCAAAGGTGTCAAGACTAGATAATAGTATAAAGCTGAATTACAAAAATGAATGTATACAAGGTGCAATGCATACAATGAGGTCCAAATAAAGAAAAAAAATTACTGCGAATTTTTGCTCATTAAAAACCTTTCAGATATTTTTTGAACAATGATAATGTAGATGTTGATTGGAGAGATGAAGGTAGAGTATTCCAAAGAGATGGTCATCTATATTTCAATGTGTTTTGATACAGGGAAGTCCGACAATATGGAAGATGGAAGTCTTTTGAACGTCTTGTATTATAAGAATGTATGTCTAGGAAAACTTAAAAAAATTCTATATTTTTGTTTAGTGAATCATAAATCCTCTTTTTTCCTCTAGTTTATGGCAATTTTCATAGATTTTTATGATATATGTTTCTCAATGTTTCCCACTGGCAGCCCTGATGGACATTGTGTATCGTTGGGTTTAATAAATTGCTCACGATGCGTCCTACTTTGTTTCTTGTTGTGTTTGTGTTTGCCACTGATATACCGCTGTTCTTTGCATATTCAATTAGCTGATTTATTTGTGTAGCACACAAACAGACATGCGATGCCTTGCAAGGTTATGCGCAAACAAGCTCTAGATGCACTTTACAATGCTAATTAGCTTTTTCTCTTCCAAAACCTATACCATACGAGTTAGCAGCCTGCACTTTTGACCCTCATCATAATTGATACAGTATCTACTACAGTCCTCTGCCAATCCATGGACCATGAGGAGAATTTATATATTTTACTGGATGTATTGGGCCATTGTTTCACTCAAAGCAATTGTAAGCTTATTATTAAATCACATAATATTATTAAAATATGTTGAATTCATTAGTCCTCATGGATGTCAGCAAATATCTCATGTTGTTCCCCAACAGCACAAACATTGGCACCATCTTAAGTCATTTTCTGCAAAAGTAACTGAGCTACAGTTTCAAGAATTGGGTTGGATGTCATTTTGTTATCTTTTTATGGTTAAGTGACCATATACACTCAGTCATCAGTTTACTGTATCCTGTAAGACTCCAGAAACAATAAAACTGCCTCCCAGCCATTACTGGTGTGGGCTAGATGGGATTATCCACAGATTAAGGTTGGCAGTTAGCGGATGATGATGGAAGGAAGGAGGGTGGGGGAAGGGGGACAGTTGGGGAGGGGGACCTCTGAGATGAAGGCAAACAGGGCTCTCGGGGCCAGATAAGATTGGACAGGTCAGCTCGAGTTGGGTGCCGGGGTTAAAGCCCAGGGGGCAGAGGCCTGTCACCACTGATAGATGTTTGTTCAGAGCTATGAGGCTACGTGGACTTTTAGTGAGAGTTGATGGAAACGGCGACACGCACAGCCACACAAACACTTCTCTTGTCTCCAATAAATTGGCCCACTGGCTTAATGTCATAAAATGAAGTGCTACAGTAATTGAACTCAACTGGTGTAAGCCATTTAAAGAGGCAGATGAACTGCAATTAGGGTATGTCATTTTTATCAGTTTTGGCAGAAATATATTTTTAGGTTTTATGTAAGTCATACACCTACAAGCGATACATTTGTTCTTGAGGCATCAAAGTTGCTTATTCTGTCTTTTGATTGTGTTGAATCTACAGTGTTAAAAACAAAGAAAAAATACAGAATGTCATCTTTATGAGTGGTTTAAAACAGTAATAGAACATATTTTCAAAGATCTTCTACTCCTTGTTGAGAATGTGTGTAGGAAGTTTCATAAATGACTCTCAAGTCTTGCTCTAAAGCAGAAATGTTTTGATCCCAGTCAAACTCTTAGCACAGTTATTCCAAACTGCTTGACAAATACATTTCCTGGTTTAAGTCTGTGTCAGAACAGCTGCTGTCACTCCAACATGTCAGTGCTTCAAACTATGATGCTGTAGGTAACCCTTTACATAATTTCTGGAAGTGCCTCTCTAACATTATCTTATGAACACGAGTCTGACTCACTGGATCCATGCTGTGGGTATAAGCCTGCCATTGGGTGACTTGTTTCAGTCGGCGATGCAGCATCTGCTATCTGCATTTTCAAAGTAACAACAACTTCCGAGCTAGCAGCCTCAACGCTAAAAATGGCAAATTAGATCCAGGGATGCTAATGGTAAGTATGTAAACAAGCTAACGGCAGCAGCACCATTGCTACATCATGGACTTAGCACCACAGATGACGACTGTGATTGGTTTACAGAAATGCAAACGAGGCATGATGTTTTTTTTTCCTCTCAACAGCAGAATGGTGATGTGGAGCCAGACCATTCTCCAACACTGAGCGCTGTGGTGACAGGTCTGGCTATGTGAGACTAAAACACAAGACTGTTACCTAGGAGACCAATGTTTGTGTCCCATATAAAATCAATAGTCAACGCTGACTTCTTTTTAAGTTACACACACCAGTTAAGTAAGTTACATAATGTATGCAAGTTACATTACATTCATGAACTTTTGTAAAGTTACTTATTTTAACCAAATGATCTTTTCCTAAACTTAAGTGTTGAGGTCGAGACTACAAAACTACTTAAGGCAACAAAACTAAATAATTTCTGTGTCATTATTTTGAAAGTCCACCCAGATGTTGCATATATATAGTCAGTAGGCGATCTAGTGATGTGAGACTGTTTCTTTTAAGTAAGCCCGGTTCATTCACCCGTCTCAAGCAACCCGACTCATGAGCAATTCTTTTGAAAACATCCCTTTTGAGAATATTATAAAGCCAAGATGAAACTGACAGAAAGGCCAGACTGAAAGAAAAGGGCCCCATTACATATCTGTCTGTCACTTCAGCTCCACGGACAGCAGCATGGATTTATCAGTACAGAGCAAAGTAAGGCTGCTGATATTTCAGAGCCGTGGTCGGGACCACAAATTAAAATTTTCACAAACCTCAGTCAGATAAAGGATCAATGAGTCAGGCAGACTAGTCCAACATATTCAACTAAAGAATCCCTCAGCCCTGCACTCTCTCTTCTAGTAGGTGGATGGAGAGGTGGCAAGTTAACAAGTGGGATGGATTTTGGTCATTTTCCTAACAAGGGGGATGACATCCCCCTTTAACCACTTCCTGTTTATATTGGACATGCAAAACTGACACTAGAGGGGTATCTACAGCATCATAGTTTGAAGTCTAGGGCTACAGACCAAGCTATTGGTCAGAGACACCTATGTCCCACCAACTCATGAATGGTTCCAACCTTTTTTAAACAGCATCACCTTCCCATCTACCCTATTGTTGACCCTTGTCACCGGTCTTGGAGCTGTGGGACTCTGTAGAGGTCTGTCATCAGGAACCCACTCTTGGCCTCCTCTGTCTCTGGTTGTCACGTCGCAGAGCTGTGCAGGTGTCAGGACCCCAGGGCTCTGTCAGTGACAGAGCTATGCGAGCCTCTGCAGTCCCCACAGGCTTCTAGGTGGGTGAAAGGGGTCAAAAATTGTCCAGTGCACCCCTCCGCCCTCCCCTCCCCTCTAAATGGATCCCCTTTAGGGTCTCTCAAGGGATCCGTCATTTCCTTGCCTGGTAATAGAATGTAAGTAGGAAGTGGGATGGATGGGCTACGTCGTTGACAGGATGGGATGTGCCGTATTTATGATGCTAGTAGAAAATCATGGGCCTTTACAATTCGGCTATCATCTCAAGATCCCTGCATTTATGTGTAGGATGCAATGGGATGTAAAGATATATGGCTGAGTCAAACAGATTTGCTCATTCAATATTAAAGCATTCTTCTCCGTTATTGTGCGTTGTACAAATCAGATGATATCCTTTTATGTGAGATATCTCTAGTTCTTAGAAATGCTGTGCCCTACAAAGTACGGGTGTGTGTGTGTGTCTGGGCTTTCCGTTTCACATCTGTACATTTCTGAATGATATAAAGTTTATACAAGATATGATTTTCCTGTCCAAGACAGTTCTTTTAGATTTAAGATAGTGTTTGTGTCATCATGATGGGTGAAGTGGTCACAAGACGAGTCTTTTTCTCATTCTGAGCTGTTCTGGGTGCTATGAAAGTAGCATCACTTTTGACTTCATCATAGCCAAACACAACACAATAGATAAGACGAAGGGAGAGCCTACTTTGAGCCAAATAGACAAGTATGAAATGAGAGATGAACAGAGTCCAAGGGGAGACTCTTGCTCAACCATTACATTTTGCAAGGCAAGGGTCCCCTCTTTCTTCCCTTTCTCCTCTTTCCCTCTCAACCCGACCTGGTGCCGTCGGATTACCACCATGAGTCATGGATCTGTCCGAGGTTTCTGCCTGTTAAAAGGAAGTTTTTCCTCGCCGCTGTCGCCAAAGTGCTTGCTTATGGGGGAATTGTTTCAATTGTCGGATGTAAACAAAATTATTGAGTGTGGTCTAGACCTACTCTATATGTAAAGTGTCTTGAGACAACTTTGTTGTGAATTGGCGCTATATAAATACAATTTTATTTGATTTGATTTGATTTGATTCCGTTGCTCTGCAGGCTAAATTGGCTAAAATGTTTAATGCCGGCCAATGACTTTTGGCTGTGGAAACTGCTTTACAGTGTGATCAAGACCAGAGTGCACTAAGACCAAGACTAAGTCCATGACAGGGCAAGATGACCCCAAGTAACAATGCGGTTCATGGCATGTCAAGTGTTTGTTAGAGTTGACATTAGCTAATGTCTGTGTAATGTAACTCTATATACATTAGCTACAAACCTTTATGTGGCCTGTCTTGTCGTTGTTTATCACAAGCAAAAAGATGACTTATGCCAGCATCATTTTCACTTAGTTTACTTTCCTTTATTCTGCATTGCATTGCAGAATCTACTCACTTACTCTGCTGTGTGTTATCTTTTAGATGCTGTTTTGCAGATACACTCTTAATGGTTTTGGTCACCAAATTTTATTTCAGAAGATTTGGCTGACCTCTCCTCACAGGCAGCCACGGCTTCTTCTCTTGTCTCCAAATTCACTTTCTTGGAGTGCATGTGTAGTGGGGTGTGGAGAGGTGGCAGCCGGTAATGGTAACAAAAATCTCAAATTAGAAATCAGTGATCACTGTGATGATGTTAACAAATAAATCAGACAGTGCACAGGCAAATTAGTGATATCCCCACAGTTGTGGTCTTTAAATCTGGGTCCTCTTTGTCCAAGACAGACACAAAACAGAGTAAAAATTCAGTCGATTCCAAGACTTTCAAAACGTTCTTGAGATTAAGACCAATCTGAAGCACTACAACACTATGCAGCTCAGAACAAGGGAAGATGAATAGCACAGAGCACACAAGTGCAAAATGTGACTACTGTGATGATACACACCAGTCACACATCTCTCTTAATGGTAAAATCTTGTAATCCCCTACATCAACATGCAGTCCAGATCTAAAAGTGTCTTTTCTAAAGTCCTGTTGACTTGTAAAAGGCACAAGTTTAAAGTCAATAAAGTTCGGTCTTTGCAGGATGTGCAGCGTTCCCAATTCCATCTCACCTCCTCACCTGCTGTTGGATCAGCCCAGGACTTGATCTGAGGCACAGCCCCAGGCACAGGACAGGGTCAGCACACCCCCCTAACCTTAACAGCAAAGCCAGCCTCAGGCCTGCACCCATCATCTTCATCCACTTCTTCTCCTCTCCTCTCCCTATTTTCTCCCCATCTTGTTCCCTTTGTCTGCTCCACCTCTCACTGCTTTTCAGTCTCTCTGCCCTTCTTTCTGCATACCCTACTTTCCCCTTTCTTTCATGTTGCCACCCCACACATACACACACCTCTCACTCTCACTTTCTTCCCCTCCAAGGCCAGTCTTCATCACAGCCCCTCTCACAGCCCACTCATCCATAGGGCCCATCCATCACCATCATGCAGAAAGAAGACAGAGGGAGGGGAGTAGACATATGAGGAGAGACAAGAGGAGAAGGAAAAGAGATGCACAACATCCACAAAGGTGAAAAGTCAGATGTTGGCATCAGACAGGAAGATGCTGTGAGTAGAGCATCACAGAAAAGGAGAAAAGAATATAGGAGGAGATGACAGAGAGGGTATGTGAAACTGGGACACCAGGTGAGAAGAGTAAAAAGAGGTAAAGATGCACTTCTGGCAAGACAAAAATGGAAATCTGAAGAATACCCATCAGAATTTGATGTATTAAACAGTCTGTTCAAGGTCCAAGATCTTAAAAATAAGACATAGTTCGGACTCAAAAAAAATCACTACCCAGTGTTGAAGATTTTGACTTGTATGTCTTGCTTTGTCTCCTTGTTTGTGCTCGGGGGCCTGACCTTTTGACAGGGTGCTCCCTCTTTTGTCGAACACGCCATAGGCAAGGCTAGCAAAAATCATCCAGACACCCAAGACTGATAAAGATGTTACACACACTGGCAGACGTACGATTATTTTAAAGTACCCCTACCTTGAGACAAAAATGCGATTCGGTCGATGGGCAAAAAAAAAAAAAAAAAAAAAGGAAAAAAATATCTGGGAAAAGAGAGCAAGTCGGGTGAGATGGAATCAAAGCCAGGCAATGGGTCCCAGCGCCATCCTCCAGTGATGCCTGGAGGCTTAAATGTCTAGCTGACAATGTCTATATCCGTCAGTCAGAAAATAATGGGCTTTAGAAATCGACCTCTGTGCCTTGAAACCTCAATCAGCACAGACAGAATTTATGCAATCTGACAAAAATTGATCAGTAATAGAGTAGTCAGCCTTGATTTTTGAATCTGAGCATAGTATGTGCCACATACATCTCATCATACACTGTTTTTATATTTTCTATATAACCTGCATATTACAGGTCTTAGACCATGTTGCACCAACAAGATAAATAAGATTAAAATCAGAGTTTTGCAATACTAGGTTTAAAATGAATCGATCCAGATTCCAAATTTAGCAGAGCTCTGTGGGACAGTTTCAAAACTCATCTTGGTTTACTAAATCAAAGTTTACTGATGTAAACTGGTTTTAAATAGAGTTTAACATGGAGCAAAATAAATAAATTTGAGTGCCGTCGGGACATAGTGTAGTCAGCTGTTCTGTATTCTGTGTAGTATGCCTTTAATATGCCTTTAAATTATGTTGCACCGAGCTTTAAAACTGGCTTAAAATTAAGAACAATTAAATTTAAGCCTCTCTTTACACCTTAGTTTAGTTTTAAGTCTAAACCTTGATTCAATTTCTGTTGGAGCAAAACTTTAAATTCCATTTTAAACCATGATTTAATCAGGTTTAAAAGTTGCTGCTGCAACCCTGCCTTAATGTTTACATTCAGTTAGGATTATGATATTTTATAACATGACTTAAATCTTCATGCCAGTGATCATATGTTCATCTCGCACTGGTCATAAAAATATGTCAATAATGCAAAGCTATCTTGATAATGTGATAAATTACAGTGTAATCAGTATGTTTATTAAAAATGCCATATGCCTTTTGGTCTGCGGCTGCCTCTCTATCTCGTGCCCCCCCCCCTTTTTTTTTTGTCTTGTTTTCAATCTCTTCTTCTTTTCAGCACCACAAATATAATTAATGGCAGAGCGCAAGGAAGCATGTTACTGGTTTATGGATTTTTGATGGTAATCTTCTGGATTAATTATGTGATATATGTGCCTTGTTAAGGTAATCGGGCTCGGGTAAATACAATGCATGAACTTTGATAGCGAACTGGCAGGCGTTTCTCCCCTGCCTCCCTAAATCAATTTGCGCCGTTCCCCGAGTCATTCCTGCATCGCTTCACACAGAGATACTGCCAGGTATGAAGGTTGCACATTCACTGAAATGGCTAAAAGAGGGTCAAATGATTACAGTGATTACAATGATAATGGCATGGTAAAACCCATGCAATCACTCATCAGCTGTATTATAATAGGCACCTCGTGCGCCAGTATGTTTAGATGCATTTATACTGTAAATTCACAGTTTCATCAACATGGAAATTGGATCCAGGGGTGGGATAGATATCATGCACGTGTGGAACAGCCAATTCATTTGGATGAAAATGGGCTTGAGTGTGTGCGTGTGTGTGAGTGTGTGTGCGTGTGTCTGTGGGTGCATGAGTATTTGCATATGTGTATGTAAGCTCACAGATGAGTACACAAACGGCATCTGTGTGTTTCTGCCTGTGAGGTGAGCTGGTATGTAATGGGAGGCGAGCAAGCTGGCAGAGATAGTAAAGAATGCATCGGGACCGTGGACACCCAACCAGCGCCGGCAGACAGTCAATCTTCCTCGCCGCATCACTGAAAATGCCACTCAGCTACCAAGGTTGTTTAGCAAGTAAACAAGCCTCTGGCCACCGTGCATCCAAAGGCGTATATTTCCCAAGGAATAATGGCCAGGCAGAGGGGGAGAAGGTGAATCGGGCATCCTGCCGATCTCCCACATAGCCAGCTGATAGGTTTCGCCCATCTTTTCACACATTTCTCTCACTCACACACACACACACAGATATATGCACTCACACCAACTCGTCTCCACACACACAGGTCATGGTGAGCAGGAAAAGCAAGGAGATATTTTTTGATTCCTCCCTTCCTCCAGGGTCTCTGTTGACAGCTTTGATTTGAGTGCTGTGGTGGCAGAGGCACTCCCAGGGCCTCATCTGTACGAGTAAATCACCAAACTGCACACGTGTGCGCGCATGTGTGTCTGCGAGCAAGCACAAGACAGGACATTTAACTGTGTGGCTGAACATGTGTGTTAATGGTTTAAAGTGTCAGTCGTGGTTTAGTGGTCTGCTGTCTGCTGGTTTGCATAATTTTCCGTCTGTACTCTCTTAAAATTATCTTGACGGAAAAAGAAGCACAAAGCTTACAGAAACTGATGAGAGACTCTGTAGATTTGCGTATGTGCGTTCACATATGCAGATTTCACAGAATTTGCGCAGCCCCCGTGATAAAAAATGATTTACTCCCTTCCTTTTAACCAAATTAAGCAAGGACAAAAGTGACACCATAACACGTATTCATCTAATAGCAACACAGTGGTGTGGATACACAAAATGAATTGAACTGACAAAGCCTATTTAGGCCGAAGCAAGCTCTTGCTGATGACTGAACATGGCTGCATAGGTCTTTCTCAATGGGGTATGACAGGCCCATAAATAAATGGACTTCAGGAATTGAGTCATGTTTTGTGTTTTAAAGGATAACTTAAAAAATTTTCAACCCTGTTTTCCCCATGTTTTGTGTCTAAATGACTAATGGGGACAACATTGTTTGAAACTGGTCCAATGTTGTACTGCACTGCAGTCACCAGCCATGAAACAGGTCTGGAATGTAATCGCAACAAACAATTGCACACCGTTAATGTATGTCCACTAAAAGTGATTGTTTTGCCACTGACATGTTCAGATTATTATTCCAAGTGTCTGAAAACATTATGGAAATGATCCCTACAGAGATTGACTTTTTGTTAAATAGTGAAACCAGAAACCAGAAATGTTTTATTGCTCTTGCCAAAGCATGTTTCTGTCAGGTATGAATGAAGTGTGTTTTATGACAATAAAATTGCTGTTTTTATAAATGGAGTCTTGTGGCTTTGGCAATGAAACATCACTTTATGATTAAACAAAAAGGATCTTACCCTAACAGAAAGGTGTTTCTCTGTTATGATCCTTTATATAATGTCAGACACTTAGAATAACAAACTGAGCCTGTCAGAAGCCAAACAAGCACTTTTGAAGCTAATTTATGCTATAAGTAAGGTACGGATACGCACACAGCCTTCTATGTTTTTTGCCTGTATTTCTGCACATTTTCTGACAGCTTACTTATACGGACAAAGCGGAGCAGTACTGTCAGCAGTCATGGGGGCAGTGTCATCGGTAGTTCAAGTTCCATCTAGAACACTGCCTCCACGTTTGCCTCCTTCTCAAGAGGTCCTCCACCATCGCCTACTTTTGACTCTAAGTCTTCTTCTTTGGGGTAACCTTTGACTCTGACTGGCGCACTGGTACTGCTTAACAAGATGCATGGAAGTACATGGGCTGTGATGGTTACATCTTTTTGTTGGTTTTGGATGAATACAGTTTGATTTTAGTTTTGAATTTACCTTTGAAAAAAAATAAGAAATAACATTGTTTTCATTTTTGTTGTAGTTTTCATAAACTATACCCTTAAAACTTGCCAATTAGAGTGAAAACTTTAGCCCACTCTATGGATGTGCTCAAAAACTTGAGGCTCAAATTTGTTTTCATGCAAAAATGTCCCTGCACCCACAAACCATTAATAGGCATGTTCTCTGTTGCATGTCTTTCAGTCATGTTCCCAGTCAAATAGCAGCATTGTTAGCGATGGGCCTTGTTTCTCTCCCTTGTTCTTTCTCTCTGTCTTTGGTCTGGTAGCCACTTATTGGGACTTCTGGGGTTGAAAACAGCCCTAGCGCAGATTCCACACACACGCACGCACACACTCAAGAAGCATCCACTGCCCCAGTGGAGCTCAAGGCCATTCACACAGCCACTGGGCGTGCTAGAGTCTCCGATATGGCCTAGTGGTGTGAGCCACACGTGGCTAGCACCATTGTCCCATATTAATACACTATCGACCCACCCAGACACGCTTTGTCAATGGAAGGTGCCGCCACACCAGATTTTCTCTGGGCCGTATTGATGCGGGGGCACCAGAGGAAAGCAGTAATGGATACATAGTCGGCAATAAGAACCCCAGCCAAGCTTGGAGAACAGACGAAGAGGGTATTTTGGTTTTTTTCTCATCCCATAATCTTTGAGCAGCTCAAGGGTCCTATAGAAAGCATCCGTGCAGTCCTGTTCTCAGGCCAGAAGACACAGCCCGGGATGTCCACAGAGGTTTAGGGCTGCTATTTCAGTTTCTGGGCATGATGGATTATTTCTTGCGTCTCCTCCTCCTGTCGCCAGCCATGCATCTCAGCCGCCATACCGATTTGGCAAATATGAATGTATGTTTATATTTATGGGTTCAGATATAAAAATGGGTGGGGGTGAGGGGAGGTTTATCTCAGCACTTTGCCGTCCCCTGACGCCTTCTCTATCTGTAAATATCTCCAGACAGCCATGTCAGGGATTTATGTGAAGGTGACAATGCCAGAACGAGCTGTCCAACTGTTTCAGTCAGCTCCATATCAGAGCTGTGTGGAAATAAATGAAATGGATGACACACAAACTCTAAAAAGAATGCATATTGACACAATAGCAAGATACATAGCACTGTAGTATTACATGTGGACATATGCTAATCAAATACTGTTAATTAAACCAGTGTGAATTTATCATCATTAAAGCTCCACTGATCAATATCTATAATGTTAAACGTGTAAGATTTACATAGAGTTACTGGCAGAATATGGCAGAAATGGAATATTTTATTCATAAGTATGTTTTCATTATTGTAGAATCAACTCAAAATAAGAATCATTGTGTTTTTGGTAACTTATTATGAGCCGTTTAAATCTACAGAGGCCACCTTGTTCAATTTGTTGTATGTTTCTGCAGTTGGCCAGAGCAGACAAATGAAAAACTGGCTTTAGATACAGCCGTTCATGTTTGGCCTGAGTTTTCCAGCCACCGTAATTTCTTCTATGTGCTTGGAGGAGGAGAGTGACGCACGGTGTGTGAAATCTGCAAACTCACCAGTAGAGGCCACTAACACACTAACCACACTCTCAATAGCTAATTTGTCTGTTCATGACAACTGTAGAGAGGGTGATTTTTTCTAAGACTCAAATGTTTTAATTATATTAAGGATTAAAGTCATGAATGGTTAAGGGCGTGTCTGCTTTGAGGGATAGGTGGGTGCCATCACAGATGGCTAGCTGCTAGGTAGCCACTTCAATGAGGCAGCTGCCTCAGCTTCACCCACACTCCATCTCTGCCTATTTTTGGACTAGCCTGGAGTAGTCAAGTCAGGTGCTGCCCAGGTGCCAAGAGCTTGACAATGGCTCTTCAGAAACTTACAGGTAACCCAGGTCACCCCATAGGTTTTGTTGTCTTGCATACCATCTTATTAGAGGAAGAGACAATATGACTCATTTGCTAACAGTTTGCCTTGATGTTGTACAGTAGCTGTCTGTGTTTTGTAGTATTTTCAACGACCATTTGTTACTTCCTCAGTCGCCCATAATGTCCGCTTTATCGACCTGCAGAGAAACACGGGAGGAGAAATGAGAACAACAGCTTAGCGGGTTAGCATGCAGCTCTGAGAGACAAGCACCCATGTTTCCCCACAGTTACAAGTATCAGAGAGTTGCTTAATGCATACACAAGCAGAGACATAGCTGTCCGGCGTATGACAATCCCTCAGTTTTACACTGTGCGCAGCACGCTGACAAAGAGAGGTCAGCGGTTCTGCCAGGTTAGGACTCTGTAACCGAGTCACAGTCTTCGGGGATGCAGGGTGATGTCCCATGAGAGCTGACCTAAAAGCTTCAGGTGGCTTGCATTCCCAACCCTGCTCTCACTGCTGCTGGAGGATAGATCACTAGATGGATGGATGGGCGAACAGATAGAGGGACACAGCGGAAAGAGCCGACAATTTCATTTCCCATCTGCCACGTTAGTGCAGCATCAGCAAGCGTTTCATTCCCTAACCTATTTTGGTCTGTATTCAAACTTTTTTTTTTTTTCACCGGGTATCTCCCATATCAGCATGTTTCAATCAGTGTAAACAGAGGTTAGGTGGGTTTTCAGATGGGCCAGTTGGCGTTTAGCCCCCATGTGGCGTCACCCACCAGACCTTTTCTCTTAATCTGAAAGGCCGAGTGATGAGTCAGCATGAGGAGTGCGAGGTGCTGGAGTGAGAGGTCTGGCTTATCGGGGTGTCAGCCAGCAGCTGGAGCCTCCATGCTGAGAGAGACCCTCAAAAGGACTGGCTTCATTAAAGCATCCTAGGATTGGGTGACATCACTGGTTCGGCTGATAAACCAGCTGAGGCCGACTGTGGAGATGTGATAAATGTCCCATATAACAACTCTACAGTAAAGAGGGACTCTTTAAAGCTTGTAGGTGGCGGGGGGCAGAATGGGGAAATGTGAAATTTTGTCTTCACCATGCAAAACAGTCAAGAGGAAGCTGGGTATGTGCAGTTTATTCCAAAGAGAAATGAACAATTCTGGTTGCAGAATTATCAGAAGCACTGGTGGACTCAAGAGGGTGGGTGGGGGGTGACCCCGATGGTAGATAAAACGTGATAAAGTGCCCTCTAGGGTGCCCTTCCAATCCAGAAAACGAGGCTAAGTGTCCTTAATTGTGCCCTTCCAGTGGATAAAAATTTTTCTGAATTTCTCCCACGGTCTTTTATTTATTCAGTGAAAGTAAAATAAGTAAAAATAAAATCTCCTATGACGTAACTGTGGGTCACAACCCAGTCTCTGGGAATGACTGCTCAAGGGTATCTTCCATCGGAGAAAATGTGATGTAGTGCCCCTTTAGGGTGCCCTTACAATGGAAAGAATGTGATAAAGTGCCCTCAAAGCTGCCCATCCAGTGGACAAAACATGATAAAGTGTCCTCTATGGTGCCTTTCCATTGGTAAAGAAGTGGTTAGGGGCCCTCAGGGTTTCCCTTCTAGTAGAGAAGACGCGGTGCCATATAGGCTGCCTTACATGCTAGAAAATTAGTTATCCTCTACGTGCCTCTAAATGGTAAAATAGTTATTAGTTACTTGTGTGTTTTTATCACAGAAATGTAGTAGTAGCTGTACTTTTAATCAGATAATAAAACAGTTTTAGTGTAAAGCAAGGATTAGAACACTTTGACCATAAATGCATCACGATTTTTGGCGCCCTGACGCCCCACCACATATAGCTGGGTTGCTGCTTTTTTTTGCCCCTGTCCCTCATATACCCTGAGTCCGCCACTGCCCAGGAGAATGCTCCTTTTGCACAACCAAAATGAATCCAATCACTTTAATGCTATAATTTCCAGCACGGAAGCATCATTACCGTAAAGGCAGATTGATACACTGTCCAGGCAAAATGGTGGAGATACAAGGGGAATAAAGTCACACAAACAGACAGCTCATTAATTTCCCCCGCCTGTGCTCGGGCCTGGCGACCTGAGTTTTTCACGCGGCGCAGGGAAATTTACTGCTTTGACAGACTAACCAAGCGCGCTCCTCCTAATTTGTATCAGCTCAGATTTGTTTTTGTTTTGGCGTCATCTTTATTTTTTATTGCAAATTACAGAGTGCCCCGAGTAATCTGGTGGGTCCGCTGAATGCTAATGAGCTCCACACAGGACTTACTGTTCTGGGAATACAAGCCGGATGTTTATGATTATTGGAACTTTTCCTCTCCATCAATGTTTTCTTCTCCTCTTTTTTTCATCCTCTCCCCGTTCTCCTCTCTTCCTCTGATGAGCTTCCTGATCATCATAAATCTTGAGACAGTAGTGTCCCCCGAGCAGAGCAACTGATCTTGTAATCTACTGTACCTCCCATGCAACCAGTTTTTAGTGTAAAAGGGGGAGTGCTTCTAAGGAGAGTGTCAGAGAAAGGTCAGGGTTTTTTTTTTTTCAGTGGAAATAAATTTGCCACAAACATAGCAAAAGAAAATTAAATATATTTTGCTGCACAATATACCTGAGCTAAATAACAACCCACTGTGTCCTTACAATGCTGTCAGCTTGTGATGAAATGCTATTGGCTAGTTGTACAAGATTGTGGTTTGAATTTTCTCTTTGTCTGAATGGAGATTTGTTGTATGAACTAACTTTACTGAACCTCCTCCTGCACAGTAAGTGAAACAGTCTGTCCTTAAACTACTATCCTCCTCCATATATGCATGATTGCATATAGGCAATATTGTGAGTAAGGCTGTTTCTTAAAAACGAACACTAATGTCATTAAATCAGTAGACCAATTTTAAGTGGTGGGGACTAATCAAATGATTCCAAAAACTTGTCAAGGTTACGTGGACAGATGCAACGCTAAATTAAATTTCACACTGTGGCTGCTTGAAGGAAGATTGAAAAGCACTAAATAGAGTTCACTTCACATGCAGCTGGTATAATCATCGCCAGTTAATACCTGCAAGAAATATGCCAAACCTGTCCTACCCTCTTTCTCTGATATTGTCCATCTATAATGGGAATAAAAAAATAAAATTTAATTTTTTATTTCCTTACATGGTACTATAGGGGAGTGTGTCTTTGCCTCTCAGAAAATTAGATGCATATAAGGTTCATGATCCAATTCAAAAAATGTAGATGCATTTGTAATGAAACAGTGTGATAGACTACAGTTTAAAGATAATATGATTCACTTCAGCTGCCATTTAGTATTGATTCTGCTCAGATTTTATGTTTTTACTCCAGAAATGCCCCAGATATGTCTGCTGCTGCAACAGTAAACATGGGCAGTGATACTTTGGGTAGTCCCCAAGGAGGGTAAAGTCTTCACTTTAATTCTGCAGATGGTGTCTTGTTTTAGCTTGTTTACCTAGGCAGTGTCATTCACCTGCATTTGGTATTTTCAACAATGCTATATGGTTAATATCCTTGTAAATGAAATCACATATAGCGTCAGTAATTTCCTTCGACAGGAGAGTCAGGCTTCAGAGTGCTTCAGACGTAGCATGACCTGCTAGTGCTTTACCATGTGAGGCAGCTGAATTCACAAGAAAACAAAATAGGAAAAGTTCATGCAAGAATCCACCTTTCCAGGCTTCAAAGACCAGATGAAACGACATTTTGATGTAGCCTCTGTGGCATGATGTATTACCCAGTGAAACAGGATAGACAGGCAAGACATAACTTTGAGAGGAATTCGAGCAAGTTGAAACACAATCCTTAGCGGGTTAGCATGCAGCTCTGAGAGATCAGAACCATGCTGTTGCTAGCAAGCTAACTAATGAGTCTTAGTTCTGTGCCACGAAGAGTTCAAGATTGATTGATGGGTGGATGTCATATTATTAGTTGGAACTGGTTGGTTCAAACCTATGTAAGCATACCATATACAGTACATTTTACTGTGGAAGCAAAAATATGATTGAATTCTGATATATAAGAATACAAAGAAATTGATTTTTTTTTTTTTTTTTTTTGTATTTTTATGTTATATATTGGTACATATGTGCACAATGTGATCTTAAAGGGTTGAAAGGGCATTTTTCATTTCATCTGTGCACTTGCAGCCGGACCACAGTGGTGATTATCAGTGTCCCATACTAGCAGCTACGGGCATGGTTTAGCTGTGACAACCACAAATAGCGACTGTTCGTTTGAAGCAGCAATGGTGGCTCCTAAAGAGGTTAACGTAGATGTTGCTATAACATCAGTTATATCAGAACAATTTTCTTCATCGAAGGAAGAGATGCTAATAAAGGCTTTTCTGGATGGAAAAGATGTTTTCGCTCTTCTCAGCTGGCACCTGCAAAAGTTTGACTGCATCATACGGTTTATTTATATTAGTTGATCATAGATGGTAATAAATTGTTCATCCAGTGACCGGCCAAGTACTTTTTGAAAGTGTATGCCCTTTTCCAAACAGTTTCCAAAGACGACTTTCCAGATGGTTCTGTGTAATGAACCACCTGGCTTGTCAGGTTAGCTAATGCTAGTTTTGTTAGCTAAATTTGGCTGCTTACAACAATTAGCGCCCACATCACCTTCTTAAAAGAGTAGAAATGTGTGTTGTGCACTAGAGTTTGACATTTCTTCGAGTTTGGATTTTTTTTTTTCATTAGTGAATGACATAACATACCTTAAGTATGTGACTGAACAATGTAGCTAACGCAGCCGAGCAGGAAAGGGGTGGGTTGCACATAGTGAAAGATATAGACAGACACGAAAGAAACAAGGACCTTTTTCCAAGAATCAAGAATCAGCTCCTTGGCTTTGCAGAAGTTGAGCAGTGGGATTCACTCTGCAAGACTGTTGAGTTCCTGACGATATGGAGTCTATTCAGCTGATAATGTCGGCGTCATCCACAAATTTCTCATTAGAGTTTCCTCCATGTTGGGGGCTGCAGTCGTGGATGTACGGCATGAACAGTAAGGGGGCTGAGCACACAGCCCTGGGGGGCTCCGGTGTTGAGCACTAGAGTGGAGGAGGTGAGACCGCCAATCCAAACTGTCTGGGGTCTGTTAGTGAGGAAGTCCAATATCCAGTTGCAGAGTGTGGTAATCAAGCCCAGAGTGTTAAGTTTGCCAGTAAGCTTCATGGGGGACACTGTGTTGAATGCTGAGCTGAAATCAACAAACAGCATCCTGTTGCAGATGTTGGTTTCCTCAGGGTGAATGAAGGATAGTAGATAAATTAAAAAGAACTGTAAAATAACAAATTATAATCACAAAACTGATAATGTTTGTTGGACAAAATTTTAGCCCTCAGATTCAGGTTTGTTACAAAAACACTAATTGAGTTAACGCCATTAACAATGTTCAAATTTTAGCTTGCAGGGGGTTGAAAAGTAATTTCAGCAGGTAGCTTAATTCAGAGGGACGATAAAACTTGTAAACAGTTAGGAACTAATGTTACATATTTGCAAAGTACTATGTTCCAATATGTTAACTTAGCTCCCAAAGACTATTTTTCCCTTTTTCACAGAAGATATTTGAACAGGTCACAGCAGGAAATGCACAGGTGTAAATAATAAAATCATTGATGGCTGAATTTTTTTTGCTGCTTCAATTTCAGGATCCAGGTATTGTACATGCTGGCACACTGTCATACTGTCTGTCATGGCTTACTGGGACACTGGAGCCATTGTTAATGCTATTAGAAACAACTGTGCTTTTCCTACTATGACAAGTCAAAATGTCTGCTGTAAGAAAAGGTTTATGCTGCAAGGAGCACACACGCAAGAGCCTAGTTTTTCCACTGTGATATGAGCGTACAGCTTGGCTGTTTTCTGATTTGTATCAGTTGTTAATCTTTACACAGCAGTACAGTATTAAAACTTTGTCTCATTCTATTTTTCCTGTCTTTACTCACAGGAAGGTAGGCATGAGACTTAAATTCAAATCCTCCCTGAGGCTTGTCAGAGCTAATAATACTGTATTTGTTGTGTTCACAAAGTGAAAAAAAGGTATAGCTTATCACACACTGGGTGACATCACCAAACGAAGCAGGTGACAGATTCGTCTGTGAGATTAGATGTTTCCAAAAAGTTAATCTGTGGAAAGACAAACAAAGAGTCGCCCAGTTGGTCATGTGGGGAAGGAATCATGCTGCAGGTAAGCCAGACTTTGTTTGAATGGGATACAAATGCTTTGTGCTTTTTTTTACATGACGGGCATGCATGTGAAAATGTGCATGCGTGTGAGATTTTTCTGCATGTGTCATTGCACTTGCACACGTCATTAGTATGCATGAGGATGTGACTGATGACTTTCATTAGCAGGAGTGAACAAGGATTAGGCCCCCTTCAGTGTTGCCTGCTTTCACCTTTACTTTACTCTAATGATTTTCTCCCTATATCCTTTCCTCAAGGTTGACCCTGTCACTCCACTGGCCTACTCTTCCCCTCTCCATATTTCTTTTCCTTCCTTCCTTTCTCCTTTCTCATTCACACACAAACACACACAAACTTTATATACACTTAATTTGAGTTAATAGTTATTTCACAGTTAACAAAAAATTAAATGATAATTAAACACTTCACTACGTTCTGCCACCAGGGGTTTCTCTCACATTAAAACAACCACCATAGCTGCTGGCATGACATGAGGCAGAAATCAAGTCTGTGAATGAGGTAATATTAAAGTTTTATTTACATTATGTTTGGTCACGCACACCAACTCACTCTGACGTAGCCCATGTTTTCCTGGAAGTTATAGCGACCAGCAGCTAACTAGCAACCGTTAGCTGGAAACACAGTGACAGCTTGAATAAATTATGGATTTCTGTTACTTTGAACATTGTTGGGAGCATTTGGGATAATGTAAGTACACAACTCAACAAAATATATAAAATATATCTAGCATTTTTAGGCACTTTAATGCATAAAATGTGATTATATGTTGCCCCAGCAACATCTTTTAAGCATCTGTAAAATTTGGTTTTCTTTTTAACATAGACAAGTCTAGCACATAGCATATCTAAGTAAACAGTAAATTCGAAAGCTGACCAAGGTTCTGCCAAGCTTGCTCAACTATAATTGCACAGAGCAAATGGGGGTGGGACTTAGGGAGCATTAATTTTTGTAATTTCATTGTTCAAAAGTAAAATAACTTCACTGAGTTTAATTAACTATCAATTTACCATTTATTAATGATCGTTGATATAAAGTGTTACCCAACTTTCTTAACTCTTATGTACACCTACACAGATGTACGCAGGCACATACATGCCATGCATACACATTTAGCAGGGATCCAAATAAGGCATGCTATGTGTGTGTGTGTGTTTTGTTAGGTAAACAAAGCCTGGCTCCTTTTATTATCAATGAAGCATAACCAAATCAATTTATAAACAGCCTTATCTGCTCACAGGAACGCGGGTAGCCCAGGAGCGATTAACTCCAACAGCCGTTAACTCTTTGCATACAAAACTACCATCGCTAAGCTATTTAAGCGATAGGGAAAAGGTGGGGACGGGAGTAGAGGGAAGGTGTGGGGGAAGGGGGGTTGAGGGTTGAACTTCATTTGTCCTCTCAAGTGTGTGCATATATACATGTGCATGATTATGTCCGTGTGTGTGCGTATGTGTGTGCAGAAAATTCTTTGTGATGACATGTAGGTAAATGCAAAGAGGTATATTCTGAGAAAAAGAGGGGAGAGGAAGAGTGAGCAAGAGTGGAGGAGGGGTTTGTGGGGAGGGGAGGGGAGTGAATTTCGACATGTCATTTCTGAAATTGAGTTTTGATAACTGACAATTTGTTCAGCTAGTGAAATGTCAAGAGTCCAAAAAGATTGATGAAGTGCATAATAGATGTCTCAGATTGACTCTCCGCTGTGGGCTTGAGTCCCACGCACGCATCAGACCACCGAAACGATACAGAAATGAGATCTCGCACATACACACAAACAGATACACACACACACACACACACACACACACACACACACACACACTTGACTGCTGGAGAGCACCTCTGATATGGAAAACTGGTCCACGTCAATTTAGTTGGGGTAGATGTGATTTCTGCCTGAACACGGAAGTGTCATTCAAACGATGGCGGCCACTGGCTGAGGGCTTGTAGATTTATTAGGAAGGTGAGCTGTTGTAATGGTGCATGTAGCCACATAAATGAGACCACATTAAGGTAAGCTGTGTCTTACCACTGGAGTGTTGTGCACAATGTTCACGCACCCAAACGTTGATCTGCCGCTGGTTTTTACAGTTGTGTACCTGTGCACAAAGTCAGAATATTGGGATTCTCTTTCACTGCCAGAAAACAGCCATCAGTGAGTTCTCCCCCCGACTGACAGTACAGACGTTTGCTGTGTCAACACACACAGATTCTCGGTGTGTGTACAGTGTGTCTGTGTACTGTATGTGTGACAGCTCAGACAGACTGATCTCCAAACTTATAGGAACTCCTGTGGTTTCTCTTCCCCATTTTTCACTCCTGTTTCCTGACTCTGCATAATGAAGAGGAGGCAAACAAGCCAAAATAACTGCAGTCATTTACTCATGTTCATATACATATATGAACCAATATAGCTTCTCCTCACTTTGAGTCACCTGTATACTGAATCTGTTTGACAACATTTGTGTCTTTCTGCAGGCTTTGTTTGTGCTCTTGCAGCATTTGCTGTAAGCCAGTAGTAAAGTGCATACTGCGTGGTGGTTATATAGTGTCTACCTCTGGAAAGAAATTTCTTGTGGCAGCAAGATAAGATAAGCTGCAAGATAAGCTGCTCATACAGAGGAGACCAAGAGTGACGCAGTAATAAAAAGAAACAACGATCTGTTCAACTGTTGACCCGTTCAGAAAGGCTGCGATATAAAGTTTAAATCAAAGGGATCAAGGAAGTAGGTTCTCAGGGTTACCTATTTAAACATGATACACAGTAAACTGAGTGATTTGGCTTCAAAGAGTCGGTGTTGCAAGGGGCAGTTTCAGTCGGATTTTTGGAAAAGGAGACCAGGAGAGAAATAAAGAGTGAAACAAAGTTAAATGATTATGATTTATATAGGGGAAATAAACAAATATCAGTTTGCTGCTGCTATCATGCAAACCTTTATTTCATTCAAATTTAACATTGATCCTTTTATTAGTTGCATCCCCAATTATTGTTAATGGTAGATAATAAATATGGGCTGCAAGGGTATGAATTTTTTTTCGGCATGTCAGAAAAAGTTCGGGAACCACTGACCTAATTAAACACCTGACGATGTAAATTAAGTTGATGCCTCGCTTAATGTTTCCTTGTCCATGGAGGGTTCATCTTCCTCTGTACTTGCTGTTTGTTGCGGCAAACCTGGCTTTCAGGTTGTCAAACATGGCACACTCTTCAGCTTTTAGATTTATTTTTTGTGTTGTCTGGGTTGAGTTTTGAAAAGTTTAACCACACTGGCGATTACCCTGACTCACTGTGACTTGAACAAGTTGCAGGAGTACACTCAGGTACCGGCATAATGCAACCAGTATCCTTAAAAGTACAGAGTTCGATACCCAATCCTTATGTCTAACAGTCTCTTAAGTAGAATAGCTGAGTGTCATCTGCATACGGTTAATTATTTGTATAGATATTGTATTAACACTGAGGTGTTGCATGTTCTAATGTAGGATGGGATGAGACAAGCTTGCACATTATCAAGTACAGTGACTCATACAGACAGATGTATTGTATGGTTATAAAGTCACTGCCTCTGACAGCAGATAAGCTGTAAGATAAGCTGCAACTGTAGAGGAGACCTTTGAATGAAGCAGTAATGAAAAGAAATAATAACCTTCTTTCTTCAAGTGTGCTAGATAAACTGTTGACCCATTCACCAAAGCTTTGATTTAATAAATCAAAAGGCTCAAATATGAAGGTTCTTAGGTTTGCAATCCCTATTTGAAAATGTTTCGCAGTAAACTAAGTAATTTGGCTTCAAAGATTCAGTGTTGCAAGCGGAAGACTCAGTCAGATTTTTGGGAGAAGCATAATGTCTTGTACCATTCACATTTGAACTGATACCAGTGCCTGGAGTTTGGTACAGGTACCTAACAGTAGGCTACCTTTTTGGGGGGGACTTTACTCTCTCTGTAATAAGACAATGTAATTTAAGTAGCAAAAAATAAGTCCAAACTTCTCAATTTCAATATTGTTATCATTAAAAATGCCAACCAAGTCAGTGAAAAAAGCTGAGTTATCTCAACAACAAATTGCAACGAGCTAATTTTTCACCTGAAGATAACTGTGAGTCGATGAGGGTTCAACTTCTTCCAGGCTTGCTGCAGCCACGCTAACATTAGCTGAGGCTGGTGCAGATGACTTGGCTTTCAGGATAACAGCTTTACCTCAGCTTTCGGATACAGGCCTGCTTTGTATTTGACCAGGTGTTTTCTCGGGTAGACGTGTTGCCCTGGTCAGCTTTGCATTTCACATTACAGATATTATAGTGAGTTTTGCGGCAGTTTTGGAAAGTGGCTCACCATTGAAGTGGCTCACAGTGACTTGAACAAGCTGTAGGGGTGATGTTGTCTGGCTCTGTCTTTCTATACTTTTAGGTCTGTCACTCAGATGCACCCCCAGGTCCTAAAATTTGGCACTGATTGATGTAACATGAATCAGGACTCAGTGGTACCAACATAATTCGGTTGGTACCCTTAAAAGTACTGAGTTTGGTCCCGGTACTATCTAAGACTATCACAGGTAAACTGTGGAGGTAGATTAAATTGCATTTTACTGAAGAGAATAGCTGTGTGTCATCTGCATAAGGTTAATTATTTTCTTGTAGATTCTGTATTAAGACTGAGGTGTCGCACGTTCTAATGTAGGACAGAACCTTGTAGGACATCACTTAGTGAGATAGTGAGAGAGGCACTGATCACTAAAAGAGTGGAACCATCTCAGTTCTATCTCCACATTAATTTACAGTACATGCGCATATCAGTTATGGATTGTTTTTGTTTGAGATCAGTTCATGCAAAAGTGGCAAAGTGAGCTCAGAACTATGACGTGATGTTGATGTAGAGCTAAAACTGGAAAAAAAAAACGTTTGTTGTATGAAAACCAAAAGTATAGGCAGCCTGTCTGTGATTTTAGAGTCAACAACACCAAGTCACCATGTGACTGTCATCTTGAGTCATATAAAATAAATGAACATGAAAAAAATGAAGGCAAGCCAAATCTTTGCATTGAACTTAAGTTTCTCTGTAAACCTTAAATAATTGCGCAGGTATGCACTTAGAAAGAAATATCACACAGTCACTAAAAATTAAATTGTCACATTTGTCAGATAATCATAGAATTTTTCTGAAGATCTCTGCTAATTAGAGTTAATTAGAGCTTTTGCATCTATCATCCATCTGTTTTTGAGTTTTAGAAAATCCAGCTCGTGACGTGAGACTTTGGCCAATCACAGTTCAGTAAGATAGTTTGTTGAATGTCACTCCCAGGTCATCAAATACTGACGTCTTGGTAATGAGGCTCAGTCGTCAACTATCTTTCTCAAGAATTGCTTACAGCATCTTTAAAAGGGGCAGGTAACTAAAACAGTTAGAGTAAGACTTCAACTGAAATAACTTCAGCTGTTTTGTAGATTTCTCTTGTTTCTCTTATTTTAATTTCAAGAAGAATTGATTTTAAGAAACATCCCTAAATCAACTGACCTATTTTTCTGCGGTGCTCTGGCTTATAATATCTTTTGCAGAAGTATAATTTGTTGCCCTCAGCCACACATTTGGTAAACTAAACCCCTTCTCTTTGTTTTAATGGCAACAACAACACATCATATTTAAAAGCGACTCATGCTTATGCAAAGACGTGTTATATCAGGGGTGTCATGATAAACATAAATGACTCTGTATAAAATAAGCATCACTAGTAGACCGGCTCCTTTGCTCTCCTCACACATTTATCACCGTCGACAACATCATATTTCACAATAATCTGCAATTGATTATTTAGGTGGACGCTCAGTAACTCTAAATTAAAATAGTCTGAAATTTGAACATAGGTAGACTACAGCGGATTCAAAAAACCTGGGTACTGTGGGAGGTTTTCCAAAGGGAACATCCCTGAGGTCTGAGCATCTTCCTTCTGTATTTGTCTAGCTCAAGGTGTGGACTCACAAAGGTCATGCGTGTCATTAAAATTAAGGCATCAATAGATGAGATATTTTCACAAAGGTGACACTCTCCCATTCCAGGTAATTAGCCTCATTTTTATAGCGAGCAGGTCACTTAAAAGTCAATTCCAATGATCACGCCAATGAATCTTTACACCAGGTGATATAAACCTGTGATGCTGTGGGTACGAATCCCCAGTGCACAGCACAGCTAGCCTCGGTAATACCTGAGTTTAGAAAGGGGTCCAACTTTTCCTGTTATCTTTGGGTGTCCTCTGCAAGTTGTGTGGATGCAGCTCTCCAATAAGCCTTAAGGATATTGGGAGCCATCCAGGAAATATATCTGACATAACAAAGGAGTTTCTGAAGAGCAAAAGCAAACGGCCTTGATGGCATTGAAGACATAACTTTATTTAGTTCTTTTTTTTGCATTAGTTATAGAGTCATACGAGTCATTTTATCTGTTCTTACTATATTAGGGTGCTTTATAACATGATGTACATTATTATATCAGCATAAGACAAACACTAGTTTTAGTCTCACGTAGTCATTTACAAATTTTCACTATTGCCTTCATCACTTAGGGAAAATAGTCAATCCTTTGACAAAGATGGAACCAAAGCTGTTTTTTAACAATTTTAATGAGAACTTAATAGTAGTGAAACTAAATTATGCACTTGGTTTAGCTTTCTCTTCTGTGACGATCCAATATGTTTGCATCATGTGAGCATGCGGGGGCTGCACCAGCTCTCTGCAGTCCTTGCACCTGCTTCTCAAGGTGTAATTTTCAAGCTAAATTCTGCTCAGAGCAACACAGCAACATGTCACCGATTTCACCTGATTTACACAGATTAGTGCCTGGATATTTGATCTGTGACAGTGGCTCCCAAGTTTTTGCTAATGACCTTTTAAAGGAATAGTTAAATATTTTTTTTCTGCTGGTTGCTTAGCAACCTCAAAGTGATGATAAGAGCACAAAACCAGCCAAAAGCACGACATGTGACTTTTACACCGCTGATTTTGTACATACTGTACCAAGAGATATGGGGTATTAAAGGTCCAGTGTTTATGGGGACCTTTTGGCAGAATATGGCAGATATGGAATATAATATTCATAAGTATGTTTTCATTAGCATATAAACGCCTGAAAATAAGAATTGTTGTGTATGCATTACCTTAGAGTGTAACATTTACATCTTCAGAGGGCACACGTCCTCCGGTTGTCCCACCATGTGTCTACCGTAGCTAGAATGGACAAACTAAACCCTAGCTCACAATGTGGTCTTGCACTTTTTGTGCAAGACTTGTGTTCCCCGTAGTTTTTCCTTGGATTGCAATCTACAAGCTCAGTATGTGCCCTTTGGCATTATCGTTACCTTTTGGACACAGCCAGGCGAGCTGTTTCCCTCTATTTCCAGCCTTTGTGCTAAACTAAGGTCACTGTAGCTAACCTTAAAGACAAGAGTTTTATCAAAAAAAAAAAAAAAGAAAAAAGAAAGAAACTTTTAGAATAGAAAACAATGGAACAGGAGGGGTTTAAAAACAAGGAGGACTAAGAGGAAAGATGAGGTAGATTATCATAGTTATTAGTCTACTTTATCTGAGTTATGTTGCTACTCTTAGACACAGATTCCTTTTTTTCCCCCTTCTACTTTTAGAATAATCTTTCTTTAATGTAATTATTTTTCTTTATTTGAAAATTTCTCATTTCCTTTTCAGTTTGTTTATTTTTTATACTGTCCAATCCCTGTCCAATTACTGTCCAAGTACAATCCGTTTTTTGCTAATAAGGTATAAACATATAATTTGCTTTATATCTGTGAATGTGCAGTATGGCTTAATAAAAACATTTCAAACAATAGAAATAGAAAGCAATGACTATTTGTGACCTTTTGTGACGTGGTCTTTGACTTATCTTCTCTTGCCACCCTCTTGCCAAACCTTAAAAATATCACTTCTATAAGGTGGCAGTACATTAAGTGTTAATTCTTTACGTTAAACCTCACACAGGTTCTCCTTCTGAAGAGAATATATGCCAGTAAGAACTGAGCTTTTGTGTAAGGCCTCAGTGTAGGCCCGATTTGTTCTACTGTATGCAGAGTGTATCTCCTGCGTAAACACACTATTAGAGTTTAGAGCACAGGGGCTTGTGCAGCTCCTCTTATCTGCCAAGGATGCCTCTGATGGCTCCTGATTGAAATGCCAGCTCTGAAGTTCTGTGCTCAGCCACACGTGTAAACGCCGCAACAGAATGTAACTTATTTCCTCAAAGCGCTTGTTTTCTCTCCCCAGGCAACTGGAGATTAGTTAGTTCAAATTCTGGACGGGTGCTTTTTGAAGAAAGCCGTTTTCGGGGAGATGCGCATGAAAAATTGGCAAGCAAGCATTAATATGTATAATTAATTTTGTTGTTATCCACATATTTGAGTAACGGAGAGAGAGGAGCAGACTGAATTCTGAGCCGGTGCTCATAGGAACCCAGGGACAGCATGTGGATCATTTTTAACATTTACATTCCAATTCAATTTGCTCAACTGGAATTATCTGGCTCCCCTTCTTGGTGGAGATTAATTCAGTTTCCTTGTTGTTCATTTCTAAGTTTAATAATATAACCCAAAGGTATTTCTTTTTTTCACTGAACACAGAAAAATTTGTGAGCCCTCTCTGTGTTCTCTGTTATTTTTGTCTCCTTGTAGGTTTTAAATTTTGCATTCCCCGTACATGAATATATTACAAAGTCTCACTCTGAGATTATCAATATGTCCACATCTTGGCTGGAAGCTAGAACTTGACAAGATAATCAGCCTCTCTAGCAAGAAAAAATAATGTTCTCAGAGTCCATCATCACTGTCCTTTAAGTGCACATGTATACAGACTTAAAAATAAGGGTTCTTCCTTAAGGCCTGAGGATCTACCCAGAACCATTTGCTTCTGAGGAAAACTTTTTTGAAGAAAGACTTCGTCAAGAGTTCTTTGTAAGACTTCGGGTCTTCAAGGATTGTTGAAATCCTCGAAATCTTTTGCCAAGGGTTGGTCAAGAGTTCTTTTTAACATAATATAACAGGGTTCTCGGTAGAACCCCCCTGGGTGGGTTTTAGATAAAACCCTTGGAATATAAAAAAAAAGTTATCGTAGGACCTCTTTGTTGGATTCTATATAAAATCTTTGGAATACCTGGACTGCGTTCTAGACAAAACTCTTGGAATATGAAAAGGTTCTCTGAAGAACCTCCTCTGTGTGTTCTAGTTTAAAATCTTGGAATTTAAAAAGAGTCACAGCAGAACGCCTTTTGTGGGTTCTGGACAAAACTCTTGCAATATAAAAGGATTCTCAGTAGAACCCCCTGGGTGTGTTTCAGATAAAACCATTCAAATATAAAAATGTTTTCAGTAGAACCATGTGGATGGGTTCTTGTTAGCACCCTTAGAAGGTAGAAAGGTTCTGGGTTCTGGATGGAACCACTACACTATCATAAGGTTCTCTGTAGATCTCTCTAGAACTCTGTAGGGTTTCTGAAACCTTTCACAGATAGTTTTAAGTATAACCCTTTTCTGTTGGGTTCTAGGTAGAACCCTCTGAAATGTTCCAAGTGGAACCTTTATAAAAGGTTTTACTATGGGAACAAGCCAAAGAACCCTTTATGGTTCTAGTTAGCACTTTTATTTCTAAGAGTGTATAAACACACCCATTTTGGAGACACACAAACACAAATACTCACAAGAGGGGAAATCACAGGAAAAATTACCAACAACAACTGGTGCATCTGCTCTTCTTGTCTTCTCAATCAGGATCAATTTGACACCTGCTTGTTGCAGCGCGTCACCACAAAGGAATTCACAGACACGCGCGCAGACCCAGCTTCCAGGTGTCTTGAGGCCTCAACGCGAGCCACCGTTTGTCTCATAGGTGGCTCGAGAGCGTGCCGGGGTCGCTGGTCCCTTCTCTGCCACCCCACTCATCAGGATAATTAAGCTTTCTCAGCCTGCTGCACACAAATGGGGAATTTTCGCCAGCCCCTCCAAGTTGTAGAGATAGTTTGCAAATTGCCTCTGATTCGCCACCTGATTGTGCTATGATTATGTTGTCACTGGATGCTGTGATTATGATGGCCCATAATTGCTGGTGTGCATTAGCTGCTGCACAACGCCCCCCGATCTCTCTGTCTACCTGTCTATGTATCTATCGACCTCCTCTCTGTCTATAAGTCTCGCTTTTTTCCCCTCTCCGTGTAACCACACGGCCTCAATTTCTTTCTTTTTCTTCACTAAATCAGACAAACGTACTGTGATTCTAGTTACGACACTTTGATGTGAAGTTGTCTGCTTTTTCTTTTCTTCATTTGTTTTAAACAATTTGTGATTAAACCACTTAAAAGACCAGACCTATTTCTGGGCAACATTTGGACCAAATCAGACGAACTGTAGAGAACCAAAAACTCAACGTCTATTTTTCAGCTCATTTGGACCAAATCAGATGAATTAAACAGGGCTCAAATTCCAACATCTATCTTTGGGCAACATTTAGACCACATTACACACTGCCCTGTTTCTTAAAGGATCTACAATATGCATATGACAGTATCTTTCAGGAAAGACCAATAAAATTTAATTATTTGGAAATAATCTGCCATCTTGCAGAAATATGTTACTTTTTTGCTACGGTAGAAAAAATCCATACCGTCAGCAATCATTTTATCCACATATTTATTCTTTAAAGTAGGTTTGTTGATTAAAATAAAGGCTTTTAGAGCAAAGATTCCACAGTCGCACCTGAGAAAATTGAACTCACTTACACGTAGCACCTTCCCAGGACACCTGGGTTATTAAATGATGCAGCCAAGGTGTGTGTTGACGGGATGAGATGGCAGTGTGGGGCTATTGTTTTACAAGATGTACAAACACACTTGTCCAACATGCATACGACGCGTCTCCTTGTGGCACAGGATTCTCATTTTCATGAATGGCATCGAGTCACCTGCGGCAAGCCAGCAGAATGTGCCACATCTTGGCGCAGGGAAGCCATTTGTTTGGGTGGTAAAACAGAGAAGTGTTTATTTGGGCTTGTTGGACTGACAGTGTCCCCTGTCAAGGCGACGCTTCAGCTGTCAGCATTTGAACAAATGGGGACTAATTTGCATCTCATTAATCCCACCTCTCCTCCCAGCTCCTCTTGAAGAATTCTACTTTCTTTCTCCTCCTCCTCCTCCTCCTCCTTTCTGAATTCCCTCGCTGTTTCATGCCACATTACTGTCTTAAGCCAAGCTCATTAAAAGACAGCACTTTTTCTTGAAGTCCAGAATCACTCCAGCCATTCCCACTGAATGACTGATAGACATGTGTTTTCGCTCTTTTCAGGTCTGGAGTGCTTGATTAAAAAGGCATGACTTGGACCCTTGATGAGCATATGGATTAAAAGCGCTCAGTGATTGCCTGGCCATTCCCCCCACTTTAATTGAAAGCCTAATGTGCACCCATCGCATATTAATTAAAACCAGAGGTTATAGGCCCTTGGGGCACACCATTTAGGTCTCTCATTAAAAATTAATAACCTCAATTAATTATTATTATCGTGTTGTGAATCACGTCAGCAAATAAATAAGACAATGGGGCTGTCCCTGGAACAGCAACAGCATTTGGTGGGAGGCGGTAAACTCAATCCAGACCTGTTTTTAATCAGTGAACAACGATGTATTTACCTTGTCCTTCGACAGTGGACATTACGCATTTAGCTCATAATCAATTATACAAACTACAGGATGAATTAGGAAATTAATCCAGTACACAAGGTAGAAAAGTGGACCACAATACAGAATGTAGTCTGAATGTCACACTGCTCTGTGTAAAGGAAACTTACAGTTATTTAAGGGGACTGCAGCCTTTCAGGTAAATGCAAATGACAAAGTTTTTTAGAACTCCGTGCAAAATGTCATGCTGTACTTTAGATATAATATGTAGGCCAGAACATCAATCAATCGTCCCTTAATAAAAAAAAACATTTTTATACATTAATAATGATCCCAACAGGAAGCATACCAAATTCGAGTGAAATGTGACTACACAGATATATAGTAGATTACATTTGATCTTTCTTTATGAACAAGACAGTCTTGAATTTTATTGTACATATCACTGCAGAGTGGAGTGACACAGGAAGTTCCCTCAAATGAATATGTAAGAATTTTCATTCTAAAAGTTTAAAAAGTAACTGAAAATATCAACCAAATCTGAAGAAATAGTTTTTGATAGTATATCAAAGACATCTATGTATTGTGTTGCAGAGATATCTACCAAAGTTAGCATGCTAACCAGCTAGCCCTGGCTCTTCCTGTCTCAATCCCATTTTGTGCTTCAAGTTGCAATAGTCACTGTAGCATCCATTCTGCCCTCCAGCAATACTGAGGTGGTTTTCTTGCCTGGCCTGGCTCTTGTCATCTGCAGAGGTGAGTTCCACTGCCAGCTCTGGTTCTGGTGTCCATTCCACCGCCGCTCCCTGCCGACAGCTACAGTTAGTTGTTCTGGTGACTTGCTGCCTCCTATTTGTTTTCAGCATAAATTCAACAGATGGCCAGTTCTTACATATTGCACCTTTAACTAATATTACAATAGCCAAAAACAAAGACCAGAGTCAACATTGTTGCAAGCCAATTATAGCAACAGTGGTAGCCAAGTGTTTTTGCTGGGCACAATGCCTTACCGCAGTTCTCCAGCACTGAAGAAACTGCATACAATCATACGTTTTCTATGTACTCTGTTGCTTATAATCTTTAGGGCTACTTCAAGATTCATACAGTGGGGTTAAAGATGTCATCCTTAAAGTTTCTTTCCCTGGTAATTTAGTGACACAGTGGTTACTTGGGATAACAACAATGTGGTTTGAACTACAAGTCCTAGAATTCAGGAGGCAGCAAATATTCAGTGGGCACCTACTTGAACAGAACAACAACAGAAGAGCAACTGGTGTCAATCTGATTGTATTATTAAAACAATGTGAGTCAATAAGTGGACCTTTTTCATCATGCCATGAGCAATCACAGTCTAATTTCATGTTGGACACTGCACAGGTTGTTTTCCATACAACTGCAGGACACTGTAGAGTGGTTAACTTTCTGAGGTGTACAGCCTGCAACTCTTCATCTACCAGCTCACTGTGGCTGCCCCTTCTTGTTCCATTGTTGCCTTGCAAAAATTAAAACTGATCATCTGTCAAAACACTCACCTATGTGACAAATACCTTGCATTTCCTATTTCGTCTTTGCAATAACAGCCATGCTGTGTTTCGCTAGTTGAATGCTCTTAATGTGAAGCAGTAACAGTCGGATGTTTGGTCTGATACAAGAAAGCATCACTTCCTGTAAATCCCTGTGTGCATGTGAAGTAATTTTGAGTCCAGGGCAGGAATATGGACTCTGACATGAACAATGAAAACTACTATATACCAAGTTAATTACTGAATTTTAATTCATTAAATTACTGTTGTTGAAGAAATGCTCACCTAAATTGTGTCAAAACTGCAGTATGATTTCATAAAAATCTTAGGAATTATACCTTGAAATGCCTGAAAATGTTTAAATTGCAAACCAGTCAGGACAATGATGCATACTATGACTGCTACTCTGCCAACACACCATGACATTTTAAGTGTTTACTGAGAACACTAAATGTAATGTTTTCGATGAACTAATGCTCATTTTTTTTCCAGTTGACTTCTGGGAGGTTGTTCAGGAGTTAGACTTTCCATTTCCTGTCTGTGTGTGTGGCCGTGCATGGTGAAACTAAGCTTGAAACTTTTCCTGTAACTCCTGAAACTCATTTATTCATCTCTCATGAGTTATATCGAAATGTTTGACCCCTAAAAAGTCCCCTGAGAATGATTTTACACTTTCTTTTGTTTATAACAGAACTGTGTATGAGTTTTTCTTGTTACTCATGTTATCATCTTAAATGTGTCAGTGTCGCTGTTGAGCTGGTCACAGCTTATCTTGACTTACATTACTGGTTGTATTAGCACTCTTATAGAATCTTGAATACATCAATACGTGAATTACTTGGGCATCAGCCGCGCACACTCGCATGCATTCTGACACAGCAAACACATGGATTGTGACCTCAGAAGACACCCTACAAAAATGTCCACAACTTGGAGATTCTTAAATTGCCGCAACTGTGCATTGTAATTCTGAGAACCGACTCAAATAGATCGATTTTCCCATATCACTGAGCATTGATATTTTATTAATGTAGTCTGTGGATTTATGTTGGAGCGAGCCTTCTTTTTTAATTCTGTGGGAATTGTATTGGATCTTGGTGGAAAAAGCCTCTTTTCACCCCAGTTATTTTATTCCTTGCCACCTGAGCGTAACCTATGGCGGGGCGCCTAGATGATTTCCATGCATATATATTTGATTAATGACATGCCAGCATCACTGTCAAGTCCAATGCCATTCAGCACTGCCAGCTACAAAAGAGTGCTATCACCTTGCAACAGATAATAGAAGAAAGGAAAAGAGGGAAGCTGTTAGTTGTGCTTCATATAGTGATTTCTGCATTGTTTTTATAGTTGTTAATTTCCCCTTTGAAGTGAGTAATGATCACCTTGCTTCATGACATTATCATCATCATACCTGTCAGCCTTTTTGCAGCCTAAGATGTTCAGAATGAGCAAACACAAAGCATCTGTTTACAATGTTTTTGTCTGGAGATCAAAGACGCCTCTGACTGCAAACAAGTTCAGCAGATGACACAAGGTGCCAAATGTTTCCTCAACATCAGATGGCTTCTGCCGCGATCCATATTGCATTCTAGGCCAAACCTCCCAAACACCATCACAAGTATTTCCCCTGAGGGCCCTCCCTCTCCATTCATAGTCGAGAAACATCCCCCGGCCGAGGGCGCACCACATGAAGTTAAACGATTTTGAAGAATTCCAATCATAACATCGGAGTTTTGTGCAACAGCAATCCAAGAAACAAGATAGAAGAATGGGTGAGAGTGGGGATGGGGGAAAAAAACAGGATATGATGGAGGGAATCGAGGAGAAGATACAAATAACGGCACAAAGGCGGAGCAGCCGGCGGATTCCTCATAAGAATTATTCAAGGAGAAATGGCACCTGGCCTGGGGGAAATCAGCGCTGCCCTCAGCCGGATTACTCCTGGCACAATCCGGACACAGTCTTGTTTGATGTCCCCCACCCATCCGTCTTGTATGTAGTCTTTTATCTCACTCTAAAGTAATATAGTCTTCACTGCAATTCAATAATGGCCCAGCCGAGCCTGTCAGGCTGCGTTTGCCCGTTATCTCACAAAGGCCTGTCCACTCCAGCAACGAGCCACCCGATATTTGTGTGCGTGTTTGTGTGCGTGTGTGTAAGTGATTTCATCCCCAAGGGACAGACTTCATGCTCGTGTGTGTGTGTGTGTGTGCGTGTGTGTTTGTGTGTATGAAAGAGAGGGAGAAAGAGACGGGAAGAGAGATGCCGAATCAATTGATGTGTGTCTGCACCATGTGGCAGACAGAGGGGGAAGTAGGGAGACAGACGGTCTATTTATCCCTCAGTGTGTTTGTATGTGTGTTTTGACCGGTTATCCTACTTGAGATCTAAATTAAGAAATAGCGTGGGTGATGGGGCAGATGCTGTGGCCAGCACCTGTGTGTGTGTGTATGTGTGTGTGTCTGTCAGCTTGTCCCAGCACAAGTGAAGGGTTTTAACTCATTTCTTAATTGGATGAAAGGGGCAGATACGGCCCAGTCTGACCCGGGGCTGTGCAGCAGGACAGTGGGAACCTCAGTAATTTACCTACACCCTGACAACCACACTGATGCTTTCTGTGCCTGGTTGCATAAAACCACTTAAGCCGAGGTTTCCCTTAAATTTTCTAAGGATGCCTTCGGAAAAAAAATAGTTGCATAATGTCATCATAAGGATTTCCTTGGGAACCCTTTAATCTGAAAGGTTGGGTTACACTAACAAGGATTCATTTTTCATTTTAAACCAGATAAAATCATAACTTTGAATTACGTTGCATTATACTTTTAAAATAGCTCAAGATCGAAATTTAAAATTTAAAATTTAAACCTCTCTTTAAACCTCAGTTTAGTTTTTCTCTAAACCTGCCTAAACCCAGATCAAATAGAATTCTGTTGCACCCAAACTCTAAACTCCAATTTGAACTGTGATTCTGTATTAACTTTAAACTTACACTTGAGGCTTAACTTTTAAAATAATTGACTTTTTGAGATGGATTGAGCAAAATAATCAAATTCTTCAATGAAAGATAAATAACAAACTCAACTCAGCTGAATTTTATGTCTTGTCTTTCTTAAACTCAAATAAGTTAAACTTAAATAAGTCTTTCTCAAAAGTAGAAGAAATTTGAGCTTCTCTGCTGAGCCATCAGGAGTAGGCAGCTAACAAACTTTTTAGCCAGCTAAAAAAAAAAATGTAATTTAAAAAAAATAGCCAGCTAGTAAATAGTATAATTAGCATTTTAAAAGGTCCTTAGTTTCCTCAGAAAATTTTAAGGGATGCACAACAGTCCCTTTAAAGGGAAATAATTTGTGGAACATAAGACACTGGCTTAATTTAAACTGACTGAAGAGGAGGAGATACAAGTTTTCAGGCCAGGGAAAACCTGGACACTGTTTGACTTCCTGTCAATTTTTGTCTCCTTTCTTAATTTTCACATTAATTTTCATATTTTTTCACTTCTCCATCTATGGATAATTTCACAGCAGATTTCTTGCTTTGAGTTTGTCAATTACTTCTTGCCACATCTTCTGCTTATGTGTATCTGCTATGGCTGGTGACTTCCATGTGCTTTCCATATTCTTTGAGGAAAACAACATTTGCATCTCCATGTCCAGTTTTCCACTTTTCTTTTTGTTTTCTCTTTGTTGTCGATTTTGGAGAAGCTAGCTAGCACATGCACTAGATGCTAGCTAGGCTAGCTAACACTGACAATAATGCTGTCTAATACCATTAAATAATGCTGTGTGTGGAGCCTAAGCGTATGTGTGCTGTACTCTGACAGTAACAGCCGTGAAAGCCTCATTCTGAACCTGTGGTTTTCCAACTGGGATCCATGATCTAAAGTGCATCTATTGTGGGGGTTCTTGACATGAAAAAGTTTGGGAGCCCCTGGTTAAAATACTGAGGCAAGAAGACAACCTAAGAAACTTTATGCTGTGCTTCTAAGTGAATCCCTTAGTTCAGGGAAATGTTTTGTTTAAGGGACAAACTTATGCAAATCCCAAATTAGATGGATGCTAGAACAGATAGACAGATTTACTGACTGGAACCAGTAAAAAAAAAAAAAACTTGAGTATGATCGTTGCACAGACTGATAGGTAAGGATGTGTCGTTACACAAGATGGATGGAGGGAAGGATTGATGGATAAATCATAAATACACCAAATATATGGATATCTACATAGCACTACATCTCTGCATAATGTTCCAGGCTATTTTCAGTTCATGTTGGGCTGTAAATGCATCTGCATAAGCAAGCAGCTTTCATTTACCTCACAGTCACGGGGCATCATGTCCCACAGCTCATTCAGCGCATGCTAATATATGGCTGCACAGGCCTCCCCATCATAATCACCCATAACACTAAAATGAGACGCATGACAGTAAATAGCAGTCAAGCCTTACAAAGACTATTTGGCATGGGAATGATTTTTGTTGCTAGCAAACACTTCAGATGCCAATAAATCAGACAGATTTTTGATATATTAAGCTGCTTCTTTTATTGTCATGCCTCAGTGCAGCCTGTGCATGCAAATAAAGAGATATATTACTGTACATATGGACAAGGAGAGAGAGGGAGGAGATGCTGTTCCAGGAGTCAGATTGCAAATGGTGAGTGATTTGTTTTTTCAATCAAAAAAAGAGAATTTGATTTAGGAGCTGTAAGTGAACAAAGCACCTTTCTGCCATGCATAACCAAACAAACAACACAAGAACGAACATGCACAACATTTCTCAGCCATAATATATTTTAGCACTCATGCACCATGCAAACCAAAGCCTTAACAGCTTTATTTGTCATACGGATGGTCAATTTAGTCTAGGTCTCCTGCTGCCTTTAATGTTGTCTCCTAAAACATGTCAGCATTATTAAACATGCTGAACACGGAGCAGCCATATGTGCACAGTGTGACACGCGTAGCCAGGGTCTGCACATAGAACACGCTGGTGCTAGCATCTGCATGGAGGAACGCGACGGAAACACCCCGCTGATGCAGGGGGCTCTGAGGGGTCAGCTAGACTTAATTGCACTGAGGGAACATGTGTGCTAGCCCAAGCTGGTGGAGCCGCTCTGCGAGGGGGGCAGGCCATCTGCCACCCTGTACCTCTAAAGCCTAAGGACCAATTTGGGTTTAGTAAAGGAAGCGACAACGCTGTCAAAGGACACTATTTCAGCACACGGACTGATCCTCAGAGGCTGTGGTGCTCGCACAGGCAACAGGGAATATTACTTTCTGGATCCAGAGTGCAGTTTGCTACTTACTATTAAGTGAGATTTGCCAATTGGTTAGAATTCACCTGCATTCAGACATGCATATGTTCTTGCATTTAAACCTTAAGGCTGAGGTGGAATAGACAGTGTACTATTGCACAGATATTTGAGGTAGTTTTTGGCTTCCTGGTCTGACTGAGATAATTACCTGTATTTGAACAGAATTTTAAGCCTTGGCTTGTTCTGTGAGCTTCACCTTTGTAACAGAGAAAGTTTGTGGGCTTGAACTTTGTCTTTCCTCTGGGTCAAAATGCTGGTGTTTTCATTCATTGCAAACAAAATTTGCACTCTACCTGGTTTCTCTAAACTGATAACAATCGTCTTGAGCGGCACCAACCCCTTGGATGTAACAACGGTGCCCCTGCAAAATAGCATCAGTTGATAACTTGATGTGGTGGAACATTTGCAAGTGGGCATTAAAATGGCAATGCAAAATAAAAAGTAAGTTAGTGTTAGCAACCCAGGTGCCAGTTTGCCATTTTCGGTGTGTTGTCTCTCCTAACAACGGGGGAATTTGAGAACACAGATAGCAGATGTGGCGTATACTGCCAGGAACAATCACCCAATGGCAAGTTTTTAGAAACACCCACAGTTTATATGCAACTAGCATGGACACCGACTTGGGTTAAACATTGGGGGTGCAGAAAATGTATGTAGTGTTAGATGATGTGCTGAGCAGACTGCCTGACTGTCCGTAAGCATTTATATTTTGATTCTGTTCATTAAATTATTGTTTGAACTGCACCTGCTCAGACAGTCTGCATTTTGGGTTCAAATTCTTATATTCCTGTTTTCTCTGCTTGAGACAGCAGCGCAGTTGTTGGTGCTGCACAATGCATTTGTTGCTTCGACCCGCAAAGCCCAATTCAGTGATTAACATGATCGCATGTTACTTTTCCAGATGTGTGGCTCTGAACAATGTTCGGTAAAACTCTGATTTTCAGCTACTTGAATTTGCTTTAGCCTGACTTCATACACCAGAGCAATTTTTTTCTCTTCTGTAGCAGCAAACATTTGGACTTTCAGTTACTTTTATGTAGCAAACTGAAGTTATCTACACACTTTATGGCAGACAAAGGTGACTTAGGGATGAAGCCAATGCCCCCCAATAACAGTATCAGTGATTTTTTTCAAAGCTACCTGCTGGAGTTTTCTTGCAAACAAGTATTTTGAAACCTGCATCTTGGTATATTACTACCAATGAGTGCAATAGCCTGAAATTGGAAGGAGGAAAGTTTATTGCGTGGCTACACACAGCACACAGCACACACCGTCTTTGTGCTTGTGTACAAGATACAATCAAATCTAGACCCTGCTCACAAAAGCACTTCAGTGGTTTAACATCTCACAATGCTGCTGTGATGCAGCGGTGCAGACTGTGTCAGTACACCATGACATCACTGATGGGTGTGGTTACAGGTCCAACAGAGCACGCTTGGTATGCCTGGTATTAAGTTCATCTTTTAAATCAAACTGAGCAGTTCATACTTTCAATTGAGAGAGTTTCTATTGATGGATGACATTTTGCTCCCACAAGAGCAAAGGAACAGGCATGAAACCATGTGCACACATGTTGTACTCAATCAGAACCCATATACATATTTATACATGCACTGGAAGATAAGGAGATGGTCAGAGAGCCTTTGCGTGCTGTGTGTGTCAGATGAGTATTTGTGATCCCACGTGTTTAAAATGAAGGGATTATGGTATGTGTTGTGCATCTTGAGTGTCACCACACATATAATTAATTTACACAAGAGATAAAATAAAACAACTTGCGAGTAAATCAGACCAAACTTTGACCAAGCAGACTGAGCCTTTAAGGAAAAGAAAATGTCCATGTCCCAAATAGAACACTGTACCAAACTTTATTGTGTATGTCCTCCTAGGTGTTTTTTGTCATTCTGCATGCAGCAAAGATGGTTACTATAATAACCATCAACAAACTAAAGATAACCGTTTGGACATGAGGAGACACAGCTATGTGGGCTGATAATAAGGGGAGCAAGTTGCCAAGTGTCAATGCCACCGTCGCCTGTGAAAGCTTGCATTCTGACTGCGTGTCTTTGTATCTATTTTTACACTGCACCCTATTCATTAAGGCTGATGACTGATAGGCTACTTTGTTGGCAGCCAGCGTCCATGGCGTGATGCAATGACCTTGGGTCTGAACCAGGGGGACGGGACTCTAAATAAAGAGGAGGTTGCGCTGAGTCGATGCGCCTGTTCCACAGGCCCGAAGTAACAGCGTTTAGGCGGTGGCAACGCACAGATCAAGTACATGAACGCTTTACAGGTGTTCATGTGGAGAGGTGGCACGTGTGATTGATGTGAGTTTAACTGCTTTGACTTTAAAAACTCAGCAAAGTGCTGACAGCGTGCTACCACTGTCATTAGTACATACAAACAGGAAACAACTGTCAAGCAAAATACTAATTTGAGTCTGCAGAAGAAGGTGGCCGTGGTGGCTGGATGGGTAACATATTGTGGGACTGTGACAAAGAACACCACCATGTCCCATTTTTATCAAGAGTCAACATTATTTTCATGGAGCTATGACAATAATTGTTCCCAAAATTGAACCAAGTAATGATAATTTTAACCATGTTGACAAAGGACCCCTAACCTTAATGAAATTATTAACAAACAAGCCCAACCATAACCAAGTAACTGAACCTTCTAAGTTTTGTCCATTTTCACCTTGTGTTTCAATGACCATTCACCAAGCTTGACACCTCTGTCAACTTTCTTCTTCTCTGTTTCCTATACTTAAATATACTGTGTGCTAAGTTTGTCTATACTGAAAAGAAAACAAATTTTGTTTGTGGTTAAAAGATGTAGCTGGGGAATGTGCAAAAGTACTGGCCTATTTACATCAATCATTAGCTAGCTAGTTAACGAACATTTTGCCAACATTAGCAAGCTAGTTAGCTAGCATTTTGTTAATATTAGCTAACCTAAAATGTGACCCTGTATAGAGTGCTGCATGGATGACATCTTTTTGGAGGTCAGCCAAGAAGTTCAAGCATCACTCTGGTTCCTCCACAAAAGCCTGGAGGATTTTTCCATTGGATTTTGGAATTTGGGATTCCTACCATATTTTGTTCAGCAAAATAATCTATACAAATGACAACCTCTTAAGATTTTTGAAACGCAAATGCACGCACCAGAAGTAGAAAGCTCAGTCAGGCTATAAACAAGCTACCCCACAGTCACATGACCAAAAGTCACCCCACTAGGTAGCTAGTTTCATTTGGTCACTTGTTAGCAACTGCCTTTTTAAAGATATCTAAAAACTTTAAAACTTACAAATGGGGTATTTACTGACATATTTTATGTTGTAGAACAAAATATGAAAATATCTTGTGTTAACTACAGACCTTA
Source organism: Lutjanus argentimaculatus (assembly GCA_034769285.1). NCBI lineage: Eukaryota > Metazoa > Chordata > Actinopteri > Lutjaniformes > Lutjanidae > Lutjanus > Lutjanus argentimaculatus. The sequence goes on along the minus strand of JAWZSL010000018.1, from coordinate 8,632,386 downwards.
TTTCAGGCAAATAACAAAAAAACACATAAAAAAAAAAGCAATCACTTTAAAACAAGGGAACTGGAGGTGCTAAAATCTCATTTCTGGTTTTTAGGACTCATTCCTCCATGATATTATGTACCATTTTACATGAAAAGGAGAAAGTTGACTGGTGTACCAGGTCTGCTCAACTGTTATTGGAGCACAGAGCAAAAAACGGTGGGATTTAGGAAGGGTCAGTTAATTTAACCAAAATCATTATTTTTCCCCACACCCTAACCAAGTTGTTTTTTTTTTTTTTGTGCAAAAATACAGCTAAATGTTAACCATTCCTGTGAAGATCAGAAAACCTTTTTTTTGCAACAGTGATTCATAATGGTTTGGACAGACAGACATACAAATGATGTTGTCCCACCTTCTGATCAGACTACACTTGTCTCATTCCACATACTGGAAAGTGTTTTTCTGCAGTTCTAATATGATATTTACATTATAAGGCGGGAGAAGGGAGCACTTAAAATTCTAATGCAATATTTTCAGTCTAAAATTGAATTTTATTAAATTCAATAAAACGGGTTGCATCAGAGTTGTAAGTGGCTCTCTCCTCCCTGCTCCATGGCCTTGGTCACTCTAAGCCTTCCCTCTGATCACTCCTATTACAAGCCGGCACAGTTTTATCTCTTCATATGGTGTTTACACCAGCTGCAGTGATGTGAAATGCTCTTTATCTGGTTATAATCACATTATAAGCTTGCTTGTAAATGTTCTGAAAGCCACTTACACTCTGGCTTAACTCAACTTTGTGAACTCTTTTTTTGGAGATTTTATGTCCAGTAATCAGGTACAAAATCTTGCACGACTGCACACAATGGACTCAGAGAGAGGGGAGTTTTAACCAATGGGACCCTTCGTGTTAATGTCTGTTTTGAACCGGGAGGCAAGACTCTGAATGAAGGCCTTCACTTATATCACATCACTGCCCTCCCGCTTCTCCATTTCCACTCATATTTCCCTGACGGTCCATAAAGAGACAGCCATTTGAGAGGGTGCATTGATTTCTGGGCATATCTGGTGATAAAATGCGCTTCTCCGCCCGCAGCTCCTTTAACTACCCAATTTGAAGGCCCCTGATTTGGCAGGGCCATGCAGGAACTGTAAATAGAGCTGTGAATCAGAGGGGAGTAGGCAGGAAGTGGGGAAAGCGTCTTTATTAAAGACACATACAGACAGTAGGGGCACGGATCATGCCAAAGAGGGTTCCCCTTAAGGATTTCGAGCCGTGAAGCTGCTGGGGGAAAGATAAAATGACCACAAAAAGACAGGCAAGAGGTCTGTCCTGTACACTTTTAGAAATACGGGTTCGAAAAGGGTTCTTCCCAAAGGGCTGAGGTTCTACATAGAGCCATTTGCTTCCAAAGACCCTTTTTTGGAAGAAAGAGTTCAAGAAAGTTTTTAAAAAGGATTTGAACCATAATATAAAAAAGGTTCTCCATAGAACTCCCTGGGTGGGGTCTAGATAAAACCCTTGGAATATAAAAGGGTTTGTGGTCGAACCCCCTGGGAGGGTTCTTGATGAAACCCTTCAAATATAAATATGTTCTCGGCAGAGCGGGTGGTTGGGTTCCTGTTAGCACTCTTAGAAGGTGCAAAGGTTTTTGATAGAACCCCCAGAGAGAGTTCTGGGTGGAACCAATGCACCATAGTTCTCCTTGAGAACCTCTCATAGTGGGTTTTGAATGAAACTCGTCAAGGGTTCTTTTTAAGAATAAAGATTTGATTAAAAACCCCTTTTTGGAAGGAGACTCTTCAAGGAGGTCTTGTACCATAATAGAAAAAGAGTTCTCCATAGAACCCTCGGATGGGTTCAAGATAAAATACTTGCAATATGAAAGGGTTCTTAGTAGAACCCCCTGGGTGGGTTCTTGTTGGCGTCCTTAGAAGGTGGAAAGGTTTTAGATAGAACCCCCACCCAGAAGAGGGTTCTGGTGGAACCACTGCACCATAGCTCCCCTTTAGAACCCCTCATCGTGGGTTCTGAGTGAAAACTTTCACAGAACCCTTTTGTTGGGTTTCTTGGTAGAACTCTCTGAAAGACTTTCAAGTGGAACCTTTATAAAAGGTTCTACCAAGAGCCAAAAAGGGTTCTCCTATGGGAACAAGCCAAATAACCCTTGTTCCCCTGGTTCTAGGTAGCACTTTTACCTCTAAGAGTGTAGTAATCAGCCACATGTGAGCTCTTTCATATCCTTCCAAGCAGAACTGTTCCTCTGCAGACGCTCCGTGTATTTTCCGAAGTAAAAGTTTGCCATTTCTGTTGAAAATTTGCCCTTCACCTCGTGTTTGCTTCAAATTTCTGCCAAGTTGAAGGCGGCCTTATTTTGCAGCCTTATTGAGCTGCGGATGAGAAAAAGGGTGTTACTTCAGAAACACTCCCCAAGCCCGCGTCCCTTTTCTGGCCATTAATGAAGCATTGTCCCGGCCGCACCACTTTATCATGATCTATGAATCTCTGATTTTGATGCAATAGAAAACCAATCACTTGCAGCGAGTCTCCAGGCAAAGCATTAGTCATCATGTCTTTGACACCACCTGAGAATTGGGTCATTCTTTTAAATTAAAAGCGCTCATTTGTAAATATACACTTGCAGACAAAAAAGACACACTCCCTTCTTTATTTTGATGTATGAAAGAATAAAGCAACAGTGCTCAGGTGAATTAATGCCTGCCCACAATGCTGGGACACTCATACTGCACCTGCGCAAGGAAAGCAAAGGGGGGGAAGCGGATGATTGAGCACTTTTTCTTGAATCTGGCATTTGTAAATTTGTATTCTTTATTAGGATTATTTGTCTGAGCCTATGCATCCCATCCACCATGTCAAAGCATACATTAATGGCCAGGCACTGCAAGATGCCAATAAGATGCCAATATGTCCTCTCTCTTCATTCTTCTCTATCTTATTTTTCATTAAACCTCTCCCCTCAACATTATTCAGGTATATATCTTTGTTCTCAGCTGGAGAGGCTTAAGTCAAGAAACTTAATCTGTGTTGCTCAATAGAGAGCTTCTGCCGTCTGATGGGGTCTGGCGGTTATTGAACACCTGGGGTGTATTCAATAAACCTAAAGTTTGTTCCTGCTTTAGTTCAATAAAGGAGCACTCCATATCAATTTGCCCACGAGATATATGTCTCGCATAAGTGACGGTGAATTGCCACATGCTCAAGCAATGATGTCTTAAAGATAAATGCACTTTCTTTTGGACTTTATCCAAGGAGCTGCATTCAAGTCAAGCTGGAAGGAGTTGGCATCAAAATAATATCCATTTAAGGGATAGTTTGGATTATTTAATGTGGGGCTGTATGAGGTACTAATCAATAGTCCGTATATTACCTGCAGTAAATGCCTTTCAGCACGCCCCCAGTCTGTAGAAGCAGATTTCAGTACCAGCACGGAGGCTAAGCAATGGACTGCTGTGGACAGGGGTCAGCAACAAAAAGTATTTTTGCCACTTTAAAAAAAAAAAAAAAAAAAAAAAAAAAGACTGCGTTCTTTCTGATTTGAAGTCCCTGTTATAGAAGCCAAATATTGCTCTTTCCAAACCAACCAAACTCCATAGGCAAAATCACTAATTTTAGCTTGCAGAACACAGGAGCTGCTGGTCTACTCCCATCTTGATGTGTTCGTTTGTTTGCATTATTGTGTGACTTCAGTAGTTTAAAAGGGTAAAGGTAAGGGTAATTCTGATTCACTAAAGTCACACAATAATGCAAACAAGCTGACAGATTGAGGCAGCAGTAGACCAGCCACTCTCGTGTTCTGCAAAGTAAAATCACTGATTTCACCTGTGGAGTTTGGTTAATTTGGAGAGAGTGATATTTGGTTTATATAATGGCGGCAGTTTCCAGGCAGAAAAGGCTGACAGACGGCAAAGTAAAGCAGTTTACCACTGTGTTGTTGTTTTATTTTATGTTTGTACTCCACACCACATTGTGTGGTCTAGAGTAACTAAATAATAATAAACTGAAAATACTAATACTAATACTGTAGGTAATACACTGACCATCTAAGTACCTCTCACAACCCCACTTCAAATAATCCAAACTATCCCTTTAAGCAGTTGTGTTGCGCCTACAGGAAGGAAATGATGGACTACAAACATTGTATCCAGGTGTCAGTAGACAATAGCTTTTAAAAGTAGTTTTTATTCAAAGGTTTATCCTGCAGATTGACTGTTATTTCTTTGCCCTTTGTTGGCACCAGCAGTCAAAACTCCATCTAAAACTCTGAGCTGTCGTTTATCTTTCAATATCTGGTCCAATTCATCTTGACACCCAGTTCTAAAGCTTATCCGTACTCCCAGACCCAATGAGGGACTAATCTGGTTATTTCTTCCCGATCGATGTCGCTGCGCCGCCTTGGCACACCTATCATTAAGGCTGTCTCACTGAGTGAGAGGAAAAGCACCAAACCTCGGGAGCTGCACACAGGCCCCAATGCCAATGAGTTTGGCAAGTGTTCTAAGACGGCCACAAGTTCAGCCCCCGTCTGAGCTTATTGTCCCAGGGGTGAGCCAACAGTCACCACACAGTCACAATAAGGAAATCACACTTAGAGGTGGAAAGGAAAAGGACCATTTCTTCCTGCTGACAATCATTCCATACTGGCACGGCGCTTTGCTCGATCCAATAGGGCTGCTCCGGGATAGCCGTGAGTGAGTGTAACAGTGATATTTGTAGAGCTCATTATTGGCATGCGGGGTGGCTGGAATGACTCTCTGAGAAGAAATGAGGAAGTGAGAAAGAAAGGGGAGAACGGCAGAGGCAGACGTTTACGGTTGCGCCGCCGTACAGTAGGCTATGAGGGAGTTGGGGAGTTAGCGGCGGAATGCTAATCGGCCTCTGGGGCGCTGAGCCGCAGCAAATCAACTCCTCAGAGCGGATCATGGCCTGGGCTGACATTAGACCCCCTCCTCCCCTCTCCTCTCAAACGCACATTCTCATCTTACTACTCACAAGGCGAGAGGAGGTGGTGAAGGGGAGAGGGAAGGAGTCAGGGGAAGTGAGCGCGGGACAATGTGTGATTATGACTGTGTGTGAGAGGCGTGTGACAGGGATCCGGAGAGAGAGTTAACAGAGGAAAGATCAGGTAAGAGAGCCAGGCAGAGATGCAGAAAATAAACAGTAAAAATACAAAAAAAAGACAGATTTAGGAAAAAGTTAAAGTTACGAAAAATTTTATGGACATCTTTCCAATGGGCTGTTGCACCAAACTCGGGGGCTGAAAAATTTAAACCAATGTGGAAGAGCCCAAAACTGCAGTTCCTCAAATGGCCACTTGAGGATGGCTCCATAACTGAGTCAATCCCCATAGACTCCAATATTAAAATGCCCAACTTTACAACAGAAATAAACAAGTTTACAGCTGGGTAGAAAAATGGTTTTGGTCTCTACAGCTAATTCTCCCCTTCATGACAAGTGTACGAGGGTAAATTTTTATATAACTCAGCTGTTTAAATTATATAAAGGCTTAAAGTTATGCTGACTAAGGGTGTGCCCCCTTTGAGTGACTGGGTACCGTCACAGATGGCTAGCTGCTAGGTAGCCACTTCATTCAGCCCGCTTCAGCTTCACTCACGCTCCACCTCTTTGCCCGTTTTTGGATTAGCTGGGAGTTAGTCGAATCAGGCACTGTCAAAATCATGACGGACAGAGCCACCACACTGCAAGCTTCAAAACAGCTCTTTAACAACCTGTAGGGACTGTCACGGACACTCTGTCCACCATTTATTATAATGACTGTGGTTTACAGTGGTAACTAACATATTTACCACATAATAGTTAACTGATACTAGCAGATTTTAGTTAAGAGTTAGCTAGATTCTTAAGCTAATGCTAGCTTCATGAGCTGTAATGTTTTGTTCTAAAATGAGAACTCTGTAAAAGGATCCTAAATATACACTTAATAGCTACATACATGATACTGGGCTGAAAAGTGAGTGATAAAGCTGTAGCCTATGTCCCAAGCAAAAATTCAGCATCCTCACCAGCTGATGATCCATACGTAATCCCGTTTCCCAAAAATGGTTGTGTAAAACATGAATAAAAACAGAATGCAATGATTTGCAAAAATGTTTCAAACTGTATTTGATTGAATACAGTCCATGGGACAAGATATTTAACTGTTCAAACTGATTAGGTTTATTGTTTTTTGTATTCATTTTGAATTTGTTGCCTGAAATACATTCAAACAAAGTTGAAAGAGGAGCCTGTTTACCACTGTGTCACATCACCTTTTCTATTTGTGTGGATGGTATTACATGTTGCTCCAAAACCTGTACCTTCCAGCATTGATGGGGTCTTCACAGATGTGATATTTAGCCATACCATGGGCACTAACACACCCCCGTGCCATCACAGATGCTGGCTTTTGAAGTTAGCTTTTGATGGTCCTTTTAGCCCAGAGGACACAACGTCCATCATTTCCAAAAACAATTTGAAATGTGGACTCGTCCGACCAAAACACCCCAGCTTTTTTGGAAGTGGGGTAGTAGAAGACGTGCCAACTAAGAAACTGCACTGTTATTGTATTGCAGTGTGGAGCTATAGTTATTTAATTAAAATCAGGCTGCTTTGTCATTCTCACGTAACTTTATTTAACTGCTCAGCCTAACTTGGAATATCAAGAGGCTATATAAATGCTTTATTTATGCTTTATTTTCAAACAGTGTGTCTAGTGAGCATAATGCTCTCCCCAATAATGAGTTTGGCTGGGGCTGCTGGAGTGTAAACTTCCCCAAATCCAACAGAGCAGGACAGTGCTGCTAACATTAGCCTACAATCTGGTGTAGTTCAAGACTGGTTTCCAGAGGGAAAATACCACACAGTGTCTGTGAAGATTCAGTCATCCAGGTCATGGCCTTTGTAGAAGGGTTATTGTAACCAAGTCCAGTTGCCTATGATAACTCTTCTATAAACACAGTGGATGTGCTGATCATGAATGGGACTTTTTTTCCCCAATATAATCTTTAACCCCACAAAATAATGAATTGTGATATGTCACTACAATGAGTTATTAGTTGGATATTTTAACAACTTACTTTGTAGATTATTGTGGAGAAATGTGAAGGAATACAAAGCTTGATAGGCCTGCTGTGCCAAGTCACGGTTGCTAAGCTATGACTGGACAATTGTTGTCCAGGGACCGGGTTGAGTTATAGTGTTCAATTACCTAATGGCTTGCTGTATACCTTGTCTACAATTTTATTTGTCCCCAAAAAACTTTTTTAAGCAAAGGAAAAACAGACAAGGGGACACAGGAACAAAACCATTTGGTCACGGATTGGATCCAAGGTTGGCGGGAACACAATTGGGTCTCCAGAGATGTTGTTCTGAACCATTTGATCATCTCTGAGCATCCGTGTTTACAATTTTAATCAATTGTAAAGAATCATTTGATGTTAAATGCTCACTGAATGCTAATGTCCACCAGCACAGGTCCCTGAGTCGTCTCATGGCTGATATTTAAGTGGGGAACAGTGATTCCTGTCTGGACACCGAATGCTCGTGTGTAAGGTGATTTGGATTAAGTGCAGCAGCCATAACACTGTCCGCCTGTAAAGGCACCTGGAGCAGGAAAGGGAGGAAAGCATGTAGTACCGAAACACACACATAAGTGCTCACACACAGTCACCAACAATCAAAGACAATGACACACAAACAAATTACTTTGCTCCGCTCTGGTCTTTTCGGAGACGTGCTTGCATCAGCATGCTGAGCCCACAGCATCCCTTCTCACCTGGGAGCTGTGTTGGACCACTGAGGTGTGGTAAGATACTACACGCTCCAGGGCGTCCATGACCTTTGAGTTATGGCCGTCAGAAACTCTGCGTGTTTGTGTGTGTGCATGTGCGTGTGAGAGAGAACGACAGAGACAAAGGGGCAGAAAGACGAGAGGAGGAACAGACGGTGTATGTGCTTTTGTGATTCCACTGACAATGTAATATTGCAAATGACTTTTCCTCTAACCAGCATGAGAATCAGTTTTTGTTTATAGCTGCATCCACAGTATGACTGCCCTTACCTGTACAGAGGCTTGGTGCCCTTTTCCGAACCATAATCATATTCGTACACCGTGTGCTGTTCCCATTTACATTCAGGCCTCTGAGGAATACGCAATTGTGGTCGCTGAGCATCTCTTTGTAGCATTCAAGTACTTTACAAGTGGGGTTACTTTAAGAACAATGACATAAGGGCATTATTATGTTCAGGACGCAGAAAGTCTCTTAGAACAGTTCTGATTTCCATGCAGTGACCAAACTATGTTGTTGTTTAAAGGGCTATGCATGTTTTATACAATGGGGGTTTATCTTTTTTAAGTTATTGGGGGTAATAACTTTGCTCTACTGCCACTGTCACGTTGATTATAGTTTACGGACAGACTTCTTGGTTCAACTTTGACTTGACATGCAACATTGTCGTAGCTGAGAAAAGAAACATACTACTATGTCCATTCAGTAGCTTTTCATCATCAGCAGATTGACTTTCTCCAGTTTATCAAATTTCCATTTTTTCAGAGGATCAAGCTTTTTATCCTACATGTTAGCTTATAAACTGAGGTTCAATGTTATTTTTTTACATTTGCAAAAGCAGTTGAGAGAACAGTCTCACCACACTGTGGGGAGAGGTTAGCCTTCAAGGCTTTCTGACTGAAAGCCCTGCTCGGTTAGGTTTAGGGGGAAAAATCATGGTTTGGGTTGAGATAGATTTCTGCTAGAAAGGCTTTCCTGCAGACCTGCTGACCCACAATTGGTCAAAGTCTCCCATCACGGGACAGATGTCCTAAAGACTGTAAACAGAGCCAAGAGGAGGTGCAGAAGTCCAGTTTTCTCTCAGATTTCTGGATAACGGGCTGTCGGACAAATGGGCTTTTTCGGACTCTTGGAATACAATAGCATGGCACGCTCACCACAAGTATGGAATGCTGCAGGAATGAGTCCTAAAACCCGGAAATTAGCTTGTGAAGATTATCTTGCTGAACAAAACATGTAAGTATCATAAATGTTCCTTTGCCACAGAAGAGACTTCCAGGTTGACCCGCAAAAATACATCATCCCTGCAGCACTTTATTCAGTAGCAGTTCTGAAACTTATGGTTTTCGTCAGCCAGTGGAGTTTACCCGGTATCATATTATACTACATTATATTCCTGTAGTTGTTGGCATACATAGTTTTCCTGTGGAATAAGGGGGGTTGTTAATGTTTCCTGTGCAGTCACTTTTGGTTTAACTCCAAATAAAGTGGCTCAGATAACGTGCTAAGCTGTTGGCTTATTAACAACCCATCTAATACCCCCTGTTGCTGTATCTGATTTTAATGGGATGATGTTGCCATGTTCCCACATCTAAGAAATTAACTTGGTGAGTTGTGACGAAGAGAGATATAACTTTAAGTTGCCAAGGTAGGCAGAGAGAGGTATTTGCTCGTGATCAAATACGAATTCTATGTATTTTTTTTCTCCTTTAATGTCGAGCTGCTGTGACACATTTGCTTGCTTGTGAGAATTCACCTCAACAAGAAAATGAAGCTGAATAATATCTTTGCCAAGTCTTCAGTTTGTTGTGAGTGTATGAACAAGGTAAATAAATTTCTCCTGCGCAGCATCATCAGTATGACTTTGACTACTCCAGAAACATGAATCTGTCTTATTCCTTTGATTTTCTGTTTGGTGTTAAGAGGCGGTGTAGTAAGGCTCCACAGGCTCCCTGAAAATAGTTTATGTTTTGTTACTCCCACGCACACAAGAGCAGCGACCGTCTCCCATAAGATGGAGAGCAATCTGATATCTCTGCAAGCCTGCTTCATTTAAAATATGGTAAAGCCTTCTGCTTTGCTTCTGAGAGATGCTCTCTGTCTCGTGTGTGTGTGTGTGTGTGTGTTGTGTGTGTGTGCTCCTAAGACTCTGGGATGATGCATAGACTCTGACACTTTGACAGATGAACAGATTTAGAGCGCTCGAAGGACCCAGCCTGTTCAATAGAGGCAGGAGCGAGAGTGCGAGTATGTTAGTGTGTTTGTGTGTGTGACTGCTTGTTTATGTGGGACTGCTAAGATTTGCTAAATGTACAGTTCATGCTGCTTTTATTTCTCTTCATTGATACATAAAGCTGCGTAATGGGTAGGGATATACGGACGTGTCAGTCTCGTTTACTGCCGTGATTGAGCCAAAGAAATTGTTCTTGTGCGCCGTCACAAGCTGATGAAGCATGCGGAGAAGGTAACTTTTCACAAGTACAACCAAGATGCGGCACAGTGCGGTAGTTAGCACTTTTGGCTTTTAGGTAAAAAGGGGGAGCCACTAGGTTAACTTCAGGCACACTTGCATTGTGCCAAGGATATTTAGGACTCCTCTGTCCATTCACACCCTGACAGAAGAGCCAGTGTGGGTCAAAACTGGTCTGTGTTTTTTGAGATTTATAAACTATATCCTTGGCTCTGTTTGACCTCAAAAGCACCTTGCATTTACCTGGAGTTTACTCATTTACAACTGTATCACTCTGTATATTTTTTCTTGTTGCTTAAGTTTGCATTTACCTTGCCTTACCTTTACGATACCAAACTCTATTGCTCTTGTCTTGTGTATGTAGCGTCTTTGGCTATCAGCCCCTGATTATGTGATTTTATTTTATTTTTTTAAGGCTTTGTTCCACCGCAGTAACTTCTCCAGAAACCCAGAAAGCTTGTCCAGGAACTCAAGAACTTTACCCGCCTTTGAGCCAGTCCAATATCCCAAGAAATTATGTCCACATTGGATGATTGACTTCCAAGTAAACTGCTGCCCTGGTCCACCTTAAAGGTCAGTCCACCTTCAGTGAGCCTGTGCTGAATTGTTGCTAACTAATGCCATGTTTCCATTATGTGGTGTGGCTTAACTCAGCTCTACTAGCTTTTGGTACTTTGGTACAACACACAGTAGCTTAGCTTTCATCTTGAGAGGCTTCAGCCTTTATTCACTGACCTACACTGTACATTTACTGCCAGATTGACAACTTCACTGCTCCGTTGGATTTTCCATCACTCTCCACTCGCTTTTTCTCCCTCACTACGCACATGAAAAGGAGCTACGCTACTCTTATAACAGAGGATATGAAGGGATGGTGTCCTTGATACGTCTACACTTCATCAAAAGATGGTAGCTAGGCTGTTTAAAAATACCCAGTTCGTCCAGGATGTCCTGAGTCACACATTCAGTGGTCTACAGTGTCTTAATGTCTCCATTTAGTATGGGCTCAGCTTGCTTGGAATCTCGACAGAGGTGATACCAAATAAAGTACCAGGTACTATTTGTAACAGAGTCGAGTTGAGCTGTACCGACGAGTGGAAATGCAGCATCAGGAGCTAACCCTCTTCATCAGCAAAGACATGGGAACTTGGCTTGGGTCTTGAGCAGTTGTAGCATTTATTCGCCGACAAATAGCCTAAACTGTACCCACACTACACTGCTACATTCAAAGGTATAATGTCACACTCACAACCTCTCTCTCTCTCGCTCTCTCTCGACTGACACTCGCAAACACGCACAACCTACACACTGAGTTATTCCTTATGGGAGTTTGCTGCTTGTACAACACATTTTAGTTTAAAAACCATCTAAAAATACATATAAGAAAAATTCCTAGATGCTTGGGCCTGGCAGGCCGCTGATCTTGCAAAACACTGACTCTCCCTTTATGTAGCAAGGTGGAAAGTTGAGAATACACTGTATGGTTTTGGAAATATTGTTTAATTCCAACTCTGACTGTACAAGTAAATCATCTGTGATGTAAAGTCAAAGCTCACAATTTATGTGCTGACACTGTCACTATCCACTTCACACTTTTATTTACATGTATATATTTATATTTTTATTACACTATCCAGTAATACTGACAAGGCAGCACATGTCTTCTGTCCTGTGTGCCCAAACTTCTAAAAAAAAATTTAAAATAAAAAAAGGTTGTCACGTTTGCAGAATCACCCAATATCATAGTTCTTGTGTGTCAATACAGAGCCCCCCTGGAGTCAGCTAACATAAAAAAGAGTTATGTAAATCTACTCTTGGTTTACAAATAGATTTGTACAAATTGCTTTTTAAACCGTGCCCACCGGTTTTGCAATCCATGCACACAGATTTGCGACTACAGGTAACTAATTAATTGCTTTTGTTCATGGCCCGCAGTTCTTTCTTCCCAAAAAAATGTCCTGCTGCTCCAGAGAAGATGAAAAATTGGATCTCATACAAAAGATGCCTTTTTTTTTAAAACCTTTATCAGTCTAATTTTCCTAATCTTAGGTTTTTTCATATGCACAGAAAACAGAAACATTTTGTTGCCTGTTTAGTTATTGGTCTCAAGAACTGTTTGTTCAAAAAGAGTAACCACTTGTGCCATATTTTGTCCCATTTCCCTTCCACGTGTGTGTGTGTGTGCGTGTGTGTGTTTGGTTCTTTTAGGTACACCTGTGCACACATGAATTTGAGAGGGTCATGATGTTTATGTGCAGAATCAGAATCTCTTCCAAGTGTGTGTGTGCAGGTGTGACTGAGTTCTTCACTGTGAACATGTTTCAATATGTGTTGGTTTTATGTCCATGTTGTAAATATTCTTCACTCATTATTGAAAAAGACCTTAGCAGGATGTTCTGTTCTTTCTATTCTCGAGCAGTGGGAAAGGGATATGGTCACTGTCAAGTTCAATTTTCCCAAGATTCTGAAAATTCTTTCTGAACATTTCTTCATGAAACTTGACCGGTCCAAAGGGATAACTGAAATGAATTTGCAGCCTCAGTGTAGCTGAGACACTCAAGACAGAGATACTTAATTAGTGTCATCCAAAGACCACAAGACTTCTCCGGCTCCGAATTTGCAAATCCTAGTAAAGGTGACACACTGCCCCAGCACACACACACACACACACACACACACACACAGACATACACTAAAAGAAGAATTATTTTAAAAAAAAAGCACTCGCATCAATGAGTCGTCATCCTTACTTTTCTCCCCCGGCTATCGTGCTCCAGTCCCCGTGCCCTCATCCGGACACAATGTTCTCCTGTCGAAAACTGCCGAACACAGACAAAACGCGCACTTTGTCTGCCTAAGCAAATAATTACTCCGATTAATTAGCCATGCTGTGGATAGCTGGAGGCAAACATTCCATTAAAAAGAGCTAAAACACAGCAGAAAATAGCTGTAAACGTCACCACTGGAGGGTGCTAACTCCAGTGACCTTCTCTGACAAGGCCTGGGAAGGAGGATGATGTATAGGAGGAGCTGCATTTGGACATGAGTCATTTTACATCCTCTTTCATTTGACCTGTTGCCACTTGTACCTCTGAACAGAGCTCATATTCATCTGTATGATTAGTATAGATTGGACTGCAGTCTTATGATGGATGTTAATTTGAACCTAATCATTTTTTCCTCAACATTTTACACTTTTTTCTCTTGCCAGAAACATTCTTCTAGCTCCTAGTTGACCTAAGGTTTATCTCACCCCCTCCTGTACACCAATAGCTGGACAAATGTCCTGTTCTGTGTCCTCTAAAATAATCCTTTTCTGTGCTATAAGGATAGAAATTAAATGAAATACATTAAAACATTAATTTAAGTTAGACTCTGTGGGCAACATTTTGCCAGGGGAATTAATTAATTAATTAATTAATTCTTTTTATTGTATGGGCACAAGAACAGCATATGGTTTCTCTTTTTTAAATTAGTTTGTCCCTAAATTGTTCTTAGACAGTCAAGACTGATTTCAGGGGACTTTCTGTAGAGAAACATGCTTTATAAGCACACTATCACAAATTATGTGAATTTATTTCTCATTAGATCAGTCCTCAGAAGTTTTTCTTTTAAATATAAACTGCTTTAATCAATAGTTTTGGATCAAATGACAATGTGTAAAATGAATGGTGTCTCTCATAGTGACAAATTCAGAGAATTACCACTCAAATCTGCAGTTCACTGTAGCTCTGCTGAGCATTTCAGCCTATTTTAGCTCATTGTTTTGGTTTTGTGCTCCCCAGTATTACTGTTGTTGTTCAGTCTCACGATTCTCATTTCCAGTCACAGCAGGTGGCTGTTTTTAGCTAAAAGGCACTGATAAAACCAGAGTAAAGCAGCACCAAATTGCAGACAAAAGCCCTATTTGCACAGAAATAATATTACCTGGGTACCTCTAGTAATATCTAATAATTGCAGAGGTCATCTGTGATGTTTATCTTACCATGTCTGTTATTTGTAAAGTAAAAAATACCATATTTCGCCCTGCAAATCAACATCTTGGTGATATGGGGTCGTATGTTTTTTTAACATCTGTTTAACAAACATGAAATTTGATCATGGCTAATAATATGCTGAACAGCATTCAGAAGCTGTGCTGTGAGATCAACTAGATTGATGTTTAAAATGAGTTACAGTGATGGAAAACATTAGGAGCAAATGTGTGCTGACATTCAGAAAGTTGGCGAAACAACTCTAAATGATATTATTAATGATGATCAGATGCTGAAAACATTGATGTTACCAAAAGACATCAGATCTGGTGATAATGTCAGTAAAGTTGAGAAAACTATAAACTTGCCAGACGTTCCTCTCAGAGACCAAAAACAGAGCTACAAAGAGAGTGAATATTGAACTTATATTAACCAGGTGTCCAGAAACATGGCTACAAATGATTGCTAACCAGCCATCTTCAGATTGTTAGCCAAAAATTTTTTTAAAATGGCCGACTACAAATGAATGCCAATGTTTGTTTGCTAACATCTTAGCCATACAGCTTGTTACGATGTGCCCAAGTAGCAAAAACATGAATTAATGCAGGTGTAGGCCTAGTATGAAAACTGTCTGGCTTCAAATGAATGCTCAAGTTTGTTTGCTAATGTGTTATCCACAGCTTGTTACAATGTCCCCAAGTGACAAAAAAATGAATTAACGCAGGTCTAATACAGTATAAACTGGTTGTCAAAAGCTGAACTTTTACAGCAATAAAGTGAGTTTTGAAACATGCCAACAGTATTCGTGCTTATAATAAATTTAGAAATATATTGCAGGGTAAATGCTCATTTCCTTTTATGATAGCTACCCCCAGTTTCAGTCTGATGGTTGAAAATGTATTCAGAGCACATTGTCATTGAGAATACTTAAGTTATTTACCCAGCAGATTTGTAGCATAAACACACAGTTTTGCTGTTTATCTCCAACATTATCATTCCTTGCCTTCTGTCCTTTTGCAACTGGCAAGGTTGCTTCTTGTATGTTATTGCGCATAAGCCTGTGAGTGAGTGCGAACACGCACAGATGTGTATAGTTTTGTGTGTCCACTTGTTTTGTGTGTAAAAAGTTAAGACTCTAATCTCTCCCATTCTTTTTACCTGCCCTTGTGGTTTTTCCGCCGCCGTCTGGCACCATTACCCACTGAGTGACTAATGAGTCTTACAAATGTGTATTATTTGCATCAAAAGACAGGGACAGATTTCAGCGGCGCGATGCACCGATACCTTAGCAATGAGAGGCAGTTACAGGTAGGGCCTGTTGATCTGCCGAAGGAAAAATGGTGATGATAGTTGTTCTGTGCAGCACCGACCATTTATATAAGAAAGTTTTCTCTCTCCTCTGTGCTCTGAATGCTATTGTGTGCACATTGATCTTCTACCTGCCTTTGTTGTAGCCTGCTACAGCATACCTGAATATGGATCTGCAAAATGTGCATTTTGCTCCTCATGCTTCGTGCATCTGCTTGCATCTGTGTGCACAGAAAATTCATTCACATGGTTGCAAATGTGCTAAATACTCCTCCCTGCTTTCCCTCACATTTTGTCCTATAAATATTAGAGGTGGATTAGGATTTTACTGATCTTAACATCTTACTATCTACATTTTTTATCAACTGCTGACCCCGAAGTTGCTGCAGTTGTCTGAATTGAGGCTCTAACGCAGCACCATCACTGCAAAAAGAAGATTCACATTGAGTAGACTTGGAGCGGGCTCTTTTGGAAGTGAAAACTACCACTCCCCCTTGTGGATCTTGCAGGAACATCAGCCTGTTTCACCAACCTGGGATGTATGTTTGTGCCTAAGTGCATACATGCTTTGTAACATGCAGTTAAGGCCTCTTTAGTCAACTAAATGTATGTGTGCATGTGTGGCAGAGATACGAACAGGTAGAAGTGTGTTTGCTGACCCTGTAAATTCACTTCAACAAGTCTTGCACACGTGCAAGTTACTGTGTTGCACGTCACGAGTCTTCTGCCAGTTCAGCCCAGAAATTCCTCACAAATTATATTTTCTTCTTTTGTGTGGGCAGAATAGGAAAATGGCCTAATTTGAGCAAGCAACTGCAGTAATTTCATTTCTATTTTCAAATGAGCTTTCTCTTGTGTTTCATTTTGCACCATTTCTAAGTGCTTTGTTGCTGCTTCATTTTCTTATGATTGTTCACTAAAATGGCCAAGACAATTCCCCATGCAATACGGTGCATTCTGTCCCCTCCATTTCACTTTTGCACAGCCACTGATCGTCCAGGCGCAATCAAAATTTCATCGGTATCTTCTGGTGAAGTGCTGATATTTTTAACTTCCCAAATACAGTGTTCACTAGATCAGTGGTTGTCAACCCGGAGGTCAGGACCCCCAAGGAGATTGCAAGGTATATTCTGGGGGTTGCCAGATGGTTGTGCAGTATAAAATAACATATTGTCACAAGCAGCACAGAATGAGAGCCAGGAAACAGCTCCTTGAAGACATTCAACTTAAGAAACAGGAGTCATATGTGCAATACGGCTGGCCTCTAGACAGGTAACGGCAACCTCAGTAATGATTAAAACTATAAACCAGCACAAAAATGACAATTACCAAAATAAAATACAAGTTCTGAACAGATACAAACACTGACAAAAAACAGATTTCCATTTTGTAACATGAAATAGCAAACTTGAAGCTCTAACATGTAACATTTCCACAAAAAATCGTCTTGGTTGGCGTCTTGGTGTGTTCTTAAATTATCCCAAATGTTTCCAACACTGTTCAAATGCAGAGAAATCCATAATTTAATGAAAATAATGCTGTGTCTACGCTAGCTAATTGATATAACTTCCGAGAAAACATGGGATATGTCAGAGAGTGAGGAATGAAGTCAGCAAATGTGACTAAACATAACGTGACTAAAACTTTCATATTACCTCGTCCATGAACATGATTTCTGCCTGAGTCATGTCAGACAGATTTTCAATTAGCTGCGGTGGTAGTTTCACAGTGAACAAAACAACTCCCATGATCTCATGAAAATGAAAAATGAAAAATGAAAATGAGGCCACAATTGCGACTGGGGAATGGGGCATTTTCAACAGAGCCCCAAGCTCGCACCAAGCTTTGGAAATATGACCCTGACTCTCTGGAATATAGATTTTTTTGAGGGTTGTGAACACCAACCCGATTATTCTTGGAGGTCATGACTCGAAAAGGTTGAAAACCACTGCAAGATAATCATGGATTTTAATAGTAATGGAGTTTATATGTCAGTTATTCTGATGGTGGACACACATGGCTGGATCAGCCCTCACAGGGGGGTCAAATACCTTCATTTGATGAAATCAAATATCTGGAGGTCCAGTGGGAGCACGTCACCTCCTTGGTGCCACACCATGGGTGGTTAGGTAATGTAACCAAATATATTCGCTACGGTGAGACGCTCGGTAACACTCGCCATGGTTGTGGCAAAGGTAATTTAGAGCTCTAACAGGTATGACAGAGCATAGAGTGTATGCGTGTGTGTGTGTGTGTGTGTGTGTGTGTGTGTTTTGCATTACCAAAGGAAAGGTTAGGCTCCCCGACTATAATGAACCGTGGGGCAACATCTAGGTTTGTATAGGTCACTTTCTGCAGTGGTTCTCAACCTGGGGGTTGGGACCCCTAAAGGGGTCATGAGACAATTTCCAGGGGTCACCAGATGATTGTTGAAAATAAAACAAAATAAGCCAGGAAGCAGTTCTCGGCTGGGTTGCAAACAGGTCAGTTTTTCAATTTACAATCTTTGCTATGTTGGATTAATGTTAAAGTGTGTTTTCAGACATATTTTAATTTAAAAAAAATCTAAAATAATTTGGGAGTCCCCCTGCAGTAACTCTGAAGACCCACTAGGGTTACTAGGGTACTAAGCTATAAACCAGCACAAAGCCCACATTTAACAACATAGGTCACCATGTTCGGGATGGACACAAATACTCACAAAAAAACAGATTTGTATTTTGTGACATAAAATAGCAAAACTTAACGGGTGCAAAATACATTTATATAAATTCCCGGATGTAGGCACAGTTAAAAATAAACTAATGCAATGTGACGATATGCTTTTCATCCCTCAGAAATGAAAATGATTGTGCAGTATTTTTAACATTTACGTCTGTAATATGTAAATGTAATATGAAGCCTAATCAGCCAGCAGGTTTTTATTGTGAAAGTCCACAACATAACTTTTGACCCCACATCCTGCCACACAATGGGACATCACTGCAATGGTTTGATCTGACAGAGATGTAGGCTATCTGATAGCTAAAATGAATGGCATAAAGGAAAAAATAGCCAATGGAGAATACCAAACTGTGGACAATACATCGTTGAAGGCCAAGTCGGACATTTGGGAGGATTTGGTGCGCTCATAGGATGAGAAAAATGTCATCAGTGGCTTTGCTGGTTCTGAAAAGCTAGCTTTTAGTAGCCATCTGACAGCAAAGGCACTGCGCAAGTTGAGAATGCACTTGAGTGTGGTTATAAAACTGGACCTGTGCAGGACTTTGCTTTGACCAGTCTCAGGCAGACAGGAGGTGGGGATCACAAATACCAACACCAACCTACTGCATAAGCACGGGTGTCCATTTCTCCTATCTTGCTGCGTATCTTTGATTTTAAAGACAGACATGACACGACTGACTGAAATCCACCTCACGACAGGCTCTCAAAGTTTGGATTGGGCCAGTGGGGCAGACCAAGGATAGAATTACTCTCTCAGCCCATGTGAAGGGACCTTGTGAAAAGTAGATAGGGCCAACCCCAACACCCATCCCTGTCCCCTCCCCTCCTCCTCTCGATCCATTAGATGGAGCGCTTCTTACACCCGCAGGAAGCAGCAGAGGCCGTCTCGATAGCATCCGCCATCTATTTTATTTTTTCTTATTCTTATTTTTCAATTTGGTGGCTGGGGAAAGGTCAGGATTAGTTATCGACGTGGCTGTGTCTAAGCCAGAGACAGGGAACCACAGCCGCTGCCATGGGTCCCCTAAAGCCATTTTCCTGAGTCCCAGCAGTAGCCTAATCTGTGTGTAGATGTGTGAGTGCATGTGCACATGAGTGTGAAAGCACCTGTGTATGTGCTTGTGTGTGTACCCCACATGTGTAGCTGTGTATTTACTTAAGGAAGAGTAAATACCATTTGTGTGTGTCTTTGAGTGTACTTGCATTTGCATGCGTGTGTGCATGTGTATATATTTTTCCCACATTATGTTTCGTTGCAGGATAAGTCCTCACGTTGTGTACAATGTATATGCATGCCCTCACAGAGTTGTATTTGCATGTATTTGCACAGAAATTGAGGAAAGCCGCCCGGTGTCTCGCTCGGCAACTTAGCATTCCAAATACATTTCCGTTCAAGTGCTTCTCAAATGCTGTTGTGTACAGTTTCAATCAGTCTGTCAACTCACTCACTGGCTTTAGTCAGTGGTTCCTTAAGTGGCAGAATCTACTCTACCAAACTGATTGCATTCCACCTTCCTGTAGCATCCTACTTTTCTTCTTTTAGCGTCTCCCATCCATTCCCAAACTGGCGGTGATTCCCACTGTGAGAGGCTGCTGTCTCACAGTCCCAGACCTGTGAAATGATGATAGAGGAGCACGAGCCCTCTACCCATCAGTCTTTATCGCTCGCTTTTGCCCTCCCCCGCTTCCACCGCTCGCCACCGCTGCCGCCTCCAGTATGCTAGACTGAGCTCTGGTTGTGGTCACTCTGACGGTGACGGATGTTCCAGTTCGGACGGGGCTGGAGACACCCCCCAAAGTCATCTCAGCGCTGGCCTCAACCTGCTGGCGGGGTCCCTTAGCAAGGCCTCCACAGGTTAGAGGTCAGAGAGTGATGGAAGGAACTGTTACTCAGAATGGGAAAGGTAGAAGAGGAAGAGAGAGATGAGTGTTGGAGTGTAGGGTTGAGTAACGTTCACACTGGAACCGATACAGTACTGGTACCAGTATTTTTACTCTCTCTATGATAGAGAGCTGCAGGGATGATGTATTTTTGTTGGCCAACCTGGAAGTTAGCTTTTTCCATTGGATTTTGGATTAGTGCGGAAAATGTTTTGTTCAGCAAGATAATCTTCACAAATTTATACCACTGTTATGATTTTTGAAGAGTAAATGCAATCACAACAAACAAAAAGCAAACGTCAGGCTAGCAATGAACTACACCACAGTTGTGTGACTCAACATCGCCACTGCTAAGAAACTAGTGTAATTTAAGTAGTAAAAAATAAACCCAAACTTCTCAATATCAACACTGTTACTTATTTAGAGCATGTTGTTATTTGGCTTGAACATTTGAACATCCTAACAACTGTCAGGCTGTCATTTAGCACTCTTGTGTGGCTCGAAGGAAGCATAAATACCTTTTCTGTTATGTTGTTGTCGTTACTGCCGCAGTGCTTGCATACTGTTATATTCTCCCGTTAACAGTCTGCAATTCAGGAATATTGGTTTCATGCCTTCTATACTCGCTGGTAAAGAATTTCATATGCAGCCAGTGGCTGAGTGTTGGCTAATGCTACTAAAAATCCTAAGCCAACATCAACCAAGACAGTGAAAAAGTCCAGTTATTTCCAACAACTTCACCACACCAACTAATTAATCACCTGAAGATGTCAATAAACTTGTTGATGCCTCACTTAAAGTTTTATTGTCCTTGGGGGGTTGGGGGTGGGGGGGTAAGTTAAACTTTTCAGGCATTTCCTGCAAGCATGCTAACAGTAGCTGAGGCTGCTGTCGGGGGACTTTGTTTTCAGGCTGTGAAAAATGGAGCTCTCTTTTAGTTTTAGATATATTTTGTGGTTTGGTTAGACGTATTGCCCTGGCTGGCTTTACATTTCACATTGTCTGTGACAACTTTGGAAAGTTTACCCACACTATTGCTCTGACTCAGTGTGACTTGAATGAGCTGCAGGGGTAATGTCGTTCTGTCTCTTTCTTTCTATACTCTAAGTTACTCTCTAACCCAGATGAATTGAATCGGGAACACAGATTGAATTTACGTGAATTGTTATTCTGTAGTGCCAATGTAATTCGGTCAGCAGCCAAACCTTCTAATACATCTCACATGCTGTGGTAATGTGGTAAATGCTGGCAGTGGCAGATAAAAATGCAAAGCCAACATCAACCAAGACAGTGCAAACATCCCGGTTATCTCCAACAAGTTAACTGACTACTTAATCACCTGAAGATGTCAAACTTGTTGATCCCTCACCTATAGTTTTATTGTCCGTGGAGGGTTAAGTTAAACTTTTCAGGCTTTAGCTGAAGCTGTGCTAATGTTAGCTGCAGCCGCTGTTCAGGCCATCAAACACTGTACTCTCTTCAGCTATTTTGTGTTTGTTTAAGCATGTTGTCCTGACTGGCTTTGCATTTCGCATTACAAATACTGACACAAGCGCTATTAAGTTTTGACAAGTTTGACACAGATTGAATTAAAGTAAATCCATATTCAGTACAAATAAAGAAATTTGGTCAGTATCCTTAACAGTAGCGAGTTTGGTACCCAACCCTGTTGGAGTGAGAAGAGTTTACTAAATCCTCCTTCAGTGTTCTCAACAGGCTGTTTCCTCTGTGTTCCTCCTCTCTGGCAGAGTTTAAGCTGCTGGAGTGCTGCGATTTGTTTCATGTCATCAATTTATTTTGAGTAGTGCATTGCATTATTTAGATGATGCTTATCCCACCCTCAAAATCATTATCTTGTCCAGACTGGCACAGAATAGCATCCGTATCTCTTGTGCTCATCAAGGCATCTCATTTATTAACCAAAAGGAATTCTGAGGAGAGAAAGATATGCAAGAATGATTAGATGCTCAAAAATTTGATGCTATCTGTCAGCAATTGGTTTTCCCTAATCTCTCTGTAGCGGCTAGATCTTTAAAAGACATTAGCCACATACTGTAAGAAATAAATCAAACAAATGGATTAGCAGAGCTAAATAGTTGTCAGGAGCCTCACAAGGCCTTATGAAGACAGATCTGCCTCTTATGGAGGCAATCAGGTATGGAACTTATCATAACAGAAATTAGGAGTGAGACCCATTTTTTATTCCACAACCCAAGGCTATATTTCCATAAAAACTAATGGCCAAGTATATTATTCAACTATACTGACTTATGTGCTGGCTCCCCTGTATTTTAAATATATATACACACACATACTGTATATATAATGTTAAAATTGCCAAGATTAATGTGGTGCTGCATTTTGAGATAAGGTGGAGCAGGGTAATAAGAACAGTATGTCATTAATGTGCAACGCCCTTCCCACCTCTTGGCACAAGAAAAGAGAAAGCACCGGCAAATGGGAGTGGTATTCGATGTTCGGTGTGTATGAACAGATATACATTTCATCACAGCTGCGTTCTTGCCGTCTCTGATGAGCTGATAGATGTACACCGTGTATCCACCGTGGTCTGTCCCCCGAATGTAGGACACATGTTTTCAATTTAGCACGTTGTTCCTTACTGAAACTTAAGTCCATTCACCATCTCCTATATTTACATGAAGGGTAATGGTTCAGTTAGGGTAACACTGGGGTGTGTTAGCCTAGCTGTGGTTCATCTTAAGGTAAGCTCTGAAAAAAGTGAGGTAAACATTGCACAAATTTCCTTTTAACCAAGTTAAAGCTGCATTAATTTTTTAAAATTTTATTAATTTATTATTTTTTTCTCTCTTTGTTTGTACTTGGGGCCGCACACCAAGCTGCAAACTTTGACATATTATCACCTCAACAAGTTGCTATGTTGAGTCCAATATTCACTCTCCTTTTAACTCTGTTTTGGTCTCCACCAACTGCAAATGCTAACTTGCTAACTTGCCATCTTTTGAGCAATACTGTTTTACTCTACTATGTTCTCTTTTAATCCCTCCCACATGTAACCTGTGTTTATCGTCTCGAGAAAATCAACTGAAGATCCATATAAGTAGCTCGCTTGCTGGCTAATGTTAGACTGATCAAACCCATAAAACTCTGAGACAGGCATATATAGCTATGACTAACACGTTAGCAAAGACTCTATTTGCGATTTACGGATCGAAACACACTGTAACATTATTTGTCATCCCTCTGGCCACCTGGCAAATGTCTAATATTCACTCTTCCTTCTAACTCAGTTTTGGTCTCCACCACTCTGAGTTGAAATGTCTGGTTCTTTAGCTGTTAAATGCTTCACCAGCAAACGTTTAAACTTTGTGTGACAGTCATTTGTTGTAGGTCAGGTAACATACAGTGGGTTTATCAGAGCTTTTTGCAGAAAATGACAATAAGCTAAACGATGTTAAAAAATTCTGCAGCGCTAAGGGGAACTGCAGAGTCAGGTGGGATTGTCACAACAACTGCCATTTTTTCAGACGTAGTTATTTGACCCACTGTTAATATGAAAATAATGATTACTGCAGCTTTAAAGCTAAGATCAGAGAACATGACAAAATTGCTACAGAGGAGTGTGACAGCACAAAAAACATAAGCAGTCACATAATCAGACTGGTTTTAAACAAACCACTAAAAAACAAACAGCAAGCACTTTACAATATGATACACAAAAACGTGAGGGTTATTAAGGAACAAGTCAGGAACAACTGAATAATCAATAAATCATTAATGAGTAGTTCCTGAATAACTTTGAATCAAGGACTATAGATAATGTGCTAGAAAAAAGACATCATGAAGTAATGAGGAAATACTTAGAAACTACTCTGTATAATGTACCACATCCTACAGGGTGCAGCAAGAGAATAACTGATTAAGTATTTAGAAATTAATGAGCAGTTATTAGTTTGTGCTTCAGAGTTAACCAGGAATGACCAGGAGAAAGCTGTTGTCATTTTATTTTACAGAAACGTATAATTACCCAACGATTCATTACCACAGTAGCTCCCAGTCTTTTCTCTAGTAGCTCATCAGTGTTTCAGAGTTATTCAGAAAATCATCATTAGCGATTCATTAATTATCAGGTCGCTCCTGATTCATCCCTCAGTAACTACTCATATTATTGTGTAGCATATTTTAAGGTGTTACCAAATAATTAAACACCAGTAGAGATATGATCATAACCCAGGTCAGGAAAACAAAGACGAACAGTAAATGAACACCTAAACTGTCTGAGGTCAGCATCAGTTTACAAAGCCAGCTTTCTCATTTCGCTGTGATTTCCACAATTAATTTGTGCACCACAGTTTTTCTGTGTAATGACAGACTTTTATGAACATTTCAGGTGTGCTCACTGTCAGTTTTATTGTCTAACTAATACTTGAACAAGGTCTCTAAGAAAAAATATTCAAAACCATGGAATTGTTTATAACCTGTCTGATTGTCCGTTGTCTTCTGTTTCTTGCCCTGTCGGGCTTTGTTGTACCATACGACAATGCTTTCTGATCATAAGTCAACATCACCGTTAGAAATGATTTCTAAAACTACAAAAGTTAGACCCAGAATTTTACAAGATTCACTTGTTTAAATTCAGAAACACCTGGCTGCATTTGCCTGTGTGTATAGGGGCATCTGCATGAAATATTACACTCTTCTCATACTGTATAGTGACCTCTGGATGGAAAGAGAGAGTGGGTGGATTTTGCCCAAACATCCTGACTTGTATAGGTCACCTATTCATACATGTAACTCTAGCGCAGGTGTCCATTTTCCTTATCTCGCCGTGCATCTGTAACTGGAAGACGGACACGCTTCTTCCACATCCCCTCGACCCCTACGCCACCGCCAAACACCACGATGATTGTTTTTGAGAGTTAAACTGCAAAAGGTAGACAGTTGGCATGTGAAAATGTCATCACTGTAAAACTCCCCTCACTCGGAAATGGGAAAGTAGGGGGGGGGGGGGGCGCAGCAAGCCAAAAGGCCATTAAAATCTGCGATCATTTATTTCCACTCCCTCGTCTAATCCATCTCTCTGGGGAATGGTTCTGTCCTTATCCACCCAAGGCTACCAATCTATTCTCCTGTCTGTCTCCATGCATCAGAATGAACCTGTGAAACAGTCAGACATGCTCTCTTTCTCTTTTTACCCCTTCCTCTTCTTCTGTCTCTGTCTCTTGCTGGCTCTACCCCCGTTCTGATTTGTTTCTTTTTATCTCTCCCCCTCTGTCTCTGATTGCTCCCGTGTCTCTCTGTTCTCACCTTTCCTCTTCCCCCAGCGCTTCTTCCTTCCTTCCTCCCTCCCTCCCTTCCTCTCTCCATTTCACCGTGTCAGAAACGTCTACATGAATCCAATTCAAATCATATTCGGAAAAGAGAGTGCAACAACAAGACTTTGTCAATGGCAATTTAATCCACAGTGAGCAAGGTGTATGTAATGCTGTGCATGTTCCAGGAAGCTGTCTGATTGCATTTGGATTTGTGCAGATCTGGTTGCTGCTCACTTGTAGAGAGAGGGGAAAATTACACGAAAAGAGACAGCTGACTCATTTTTCACAATATATTTAATTTCTCTCCTTTGATTTTTTTGGTATTTGTGCAGATTTCTTTCAGAGAGGGATGTTTATTTAAGTTTTGATGGATTTGTTTTGCTCAAAGAATGGGTGTATGCACGGTGTGAAGTGGCGGGATCTTCCTTTCCTTTTTTTTTCCTTTTCTTTCCTTTCCTTTCCTTTCTCACACACACACTTTTAACACATCCTCATACCTAAACGACAGAAAACAGTTAGTTGTCAGTTACTCACAAAATGACATATATTACAGGTAGAGTATAAACTGCAACATGCTTATCAGACCTTAACTAAGTTCTGTAATGTCACGTGACATAATTCATGTGACATTATATATGTTATTTATGTTGTAATAAGGTTGCATTTTGGTTAGATTTAGGCACAAAAACTACTTGGTTAGGTTTGGGAAAAGATCATGGTTTGGGTTAAAATGACTATCTTACGTATGTTACATCATGGAAGTAACGTCATTTGCTCAACGGAGGTGATACGCAAATGAAATTTTGATTCCTTGCCTAACGAAGTTACTCAACTTTAAATAACTCTACGTTCATTTATTTTTATATCACACAGGACTCGAACCCTGGTCTGCTGGGTGAAAGTCCTGTGTTTGAGCTATCCATCCATCCGACCTCCTCCAAATTTCTTGCTGCTTATACTTCTCCTGTCATACTTACTATGTCCACTAGGGGTCGCTGCCTACTAATAAATGGACATATCAGTTGGAATAAGTTGCTTGCACTTTTGACCAACATGCACATTTTTCTGGTGAGGATGGGTTGTCCCTTCCCTTCCTTCCCTTCCCTTCCCTTCCCTTCACTTCCCTTCCCTTCCCTTCCCTTCCCTTCCTCCTAACCTTGTATTTTGGGAAGATAAGAATGAGGAGTCTGAAGCGTGCAGCTCATCATTCACGGCCTCACTAGTCATGAGAAGCAAGAGAATAAAAGTAGTGCCTCAAACCAAGGTCCAATTCCCCATCAGGCCAGATCCCCAAGGTTAGCCACACCATTGCACTGTCACGTCAAGAAATAAAAAACTCCCGCCTGCCTCTCCACCGACACAAACGTCTTTTGCTAATGGCCGCCACAAAGTCCCACTAAACACCGAGTGAATATTTATAGACCATTAATAACCTATGTGTAAACCGCTAGTGTCACCAACCGGGTGAAGCAGATGATGGGGAATCATGGTCAGGGCATTAATATTGGCTCAGACTTCCCCAAAGGTAGATAAATGGGCCCTAGTATCTCAGACTGGTGTGCACATGGGATTGGCTGCCAGGAATCCCAGACGGAGAGGTCCGTGATCTGAGCCCGTCCAAATTCCAGCGACATAATTGGTGTAATCGTGTGATGAATTGCAGCCATTTAGCTTTTTTTCTACTATCTGCAAGCTTCAGCAATTTTCCTTAAAAAGGTATATCCAGCCGAGTTCGTCAGGCGTCTTCTTATAGTCGAGTTGGGAGAAGACCGGGGCGATGTTAAATATGTACAATTGGGCAAGTAATTAGATTAATAAGGCCTAAATGAGCTCCAGGCCAGGAACTGAAACCCAAAATCCCTCATCCTTTGAGAGTCTGAAGTGAAACATATTACAGTATCTGTTCAAAGTTTAAATGGAGCCTGAAAAAAGTTTCTGCGCCGTGGTTCCTCTGCTCATTTCTCCCCCCCAACAGACTTAAATTCCCCCTTGCTCATCTCTCTGTTCACCAGACTAAGAAAGAGATGTTCAGCAGAAGTAATAATGAAGCAAAACTTGTGAAGCTCTGCAAGGAGGAAAAAAAGAATGAGATAAGAAAAGGCCCTTTAAGGATTACTTAACTCTATTCAATCTTTGGCTGCACAAGTTTCATGTCAGATTTTCTTTGATTTGGGTAGTTACAGCATGATATAGATTGCTTTGGTTCCTGAAGCCTTTATTGATTAAAATGTATGGCCCAACTATGCTGAATGCACAAACTCAATTCAGTTAGAAAGAGGTCCAATAGAAAGCCCAGGGAGGCTGCAGAATTTTCCTCTCTGAACAATTGTACAGGGTAGTTACGAACAAGTTATGAACAAGATTAAGAGACTACAGCCAGCCAGACTGTACTTAACGTTCCTATGAAGTAAAAATCAAAGTTTCTGTGTTTTTACCACACATGTATTGAACTGTATGTTACCTATAAACCAGTATCTAGGCCAACAATGAAAGAAAAGTCATTTTGTAGGAGTTCTTTGGTATTTTTTAAGAGTTTTCAGAGTTGAACACCAGAGGGGATGCACTGTTTCCTGGGGGCTAGGCTTCATTGTACAAAAGCACAACTTAATTTATTCATTGATTTTGGAGAAACTGGATCATATTTGTGGAGAAAATATTCTCTGGTTTTCCCTCGGATGTCCTCTGGTTGCTCAACTTCAACTCTCGGCTATTTAATTACAGAACTCTCCTGATGGAGCTTACTTCTTGCTGAAGTAGCTAACTGTAGCTATTAGCTGCCATTAGCAGGCGGCAGAACCGCACTCAGCAGCTTCTCCATAACCACAACTAGTAACCAGGATGAGTACAGCCTCTGAAACCGAAAGAGAATACAGTACTGAGGTCGTTTATGGTCGTTTCTGGAGTTTCCTGAAGGAAAGATAGCTTTAATAGTAAGTTAGCAAACTGCTGTTAGCTCTGTTAGCTGTTAGTGACTCAGCCCTAGGGTGCTGGGAGCGGTATCACCTACTGTAAACACCAGTAAATGTCAGGAATAATAATACCAGGAAAAACGTAACCAATAAGCACTCCGCATTCATTACGAAATTCTGGATCTGGATCTGGAGTTCTGGATTGCCACTGCTTGCACAAGGCTGACTGGTCAAAAAAAAGTTTACATCAAGATGGCTAGTATTAGCGTTTGAGGAAACTTTTGAGGAGATTTAGCAATGCATGTTTGAGCCTTAGTCAGACCCAGACTCAGATGAGAAGTCTGTTGTTGTGCACCACAATCAGCAACTGTCATCATCTCAGAGTGGTAAGTGTAGTTAATATCTTTTAATTGTTTATGTTACTTGCTAGCTTGTTAGCTTGTAACTGACAGTGCCTGACAGGGCTAGTCACTCCTGCACTCTGTACTGGCTAATCTGCTCTATGCTGGAGGTTTCAGGTTTCTTTGCCTGCATTATAACGATTGGCTTTCAAATTTATTAGGCTACGTAGCAAATCTAGTTTGCCTGATACATGATTGAATCTCAAATTTGAGGAAAACGCACGGAGATCTCTCTCTTCAGTAGAGGAATGTGAAAACCAGTGTGTAGGATTTAGCGCCATCTAGCAGTGAAGTAGCAGATTGCAACTACGTCACCTGCCAGGCGTGTAGGAGAACCTACATAAACTCACACATAGCACAAAAGGTCATATCTTGAGCCAGTGTTTGGTTTGTCCATTCAGGCAGCCTATGTAGATTAAAACAGCTCAACACAGCTATTCTTATTTTCAGGTGATGATAGATCCATGTAGCCATATTTATGAATATTATGTTCCATTTCTGCTGGTAGATCCTCCTGAAATGTTACACACTTAACTTTTGAGGACAATAGTGCTTTAAGCTAAATGCCAAAGTTAGCATAGCAACACGTCAAAGCTAACATGCTGGTTTAGCAGATATAATGTGTACTACGTTCACCATTTTATTTTAGCTTATTAGCATGATGGACTGCTAGTTAGCACTAAACATAAAGCTGAGCATGATGGGAATATTATTTCTTTGTAGGTTTTTTGTGATAAGCCAAAGTATTGAACAAACTATGATTTTGATGCTAGATGAAAATTAAAGGGATCAACTAAGTTCATCCTGAGAGGAACGTGAATGACTATACCAAATTTTATGGCAATCCACCTAGTTGTCGGAACATTTCATTCCATCACCACAAATGCAAATCTGAGCCAGAATCTCAGATATTTCACAAAAATAATGACAATTTTGACTTGGTGGTGGTGCTACAGGAAAAGCCAAACCAATAGCTGTTGAAATATTTCAGACTGAAGTGGTGTACAGACCAACAGTGCCATCCCTAGAGCCACACAGCTAGCATGGCAAAAAAAACAAATCATGTTTTCCTCAGATTTATTATTTCCATCCTTTACGCACTTGATCTTTAGCTGTAAATTGTAGTCTGGTTTGTGTGCCAATTTCATTTCATTCTCTTTCACAGGCTAAATTAAGACTAGGGCATCCAACTTATAAATGTCAATCATGTCAGTAAATAATACCACCCCCATTCAGGATTAGCATTCTTCCATCCTCAAATGCAAATGTTTGTCAACATGATTGACAGCAGCTCTTCTGATCGGCCTAATTCAAAAAGCTTGCTATTGAATTAGGTGAACTATCATTATATCACCAAAGGTGGGAGTATAATGAACCTTTTCACCTCCATTAAACCTGAAAATTGGTTGTAGAGTCTTTTTATTCGCCAAACATCATAACTTAACTAGAACTTTTTGTAGCAGGGGAGAGGATTTTTATATCGCTTTATATATTTTTATATGGATCGCACATTTTAATTTCAGTTATTTCCACGCTCCTGATTTGATGGTGCAAGTTGAAATTGGGGTTATATTGTGGTCACATATGAGCCCAGCATGAATTGTCTTTTGAAGATATATATTATTTTGTTCCGCCCACGCTGGAAGGCTGCCTCTGTCCTATAGTGGAGAAAGAGTACAATGGGACAAATAGAGCTTTAGCAAGCATTAGAAACATGAAAGTACTGTAGGAGGGCCCCACCTCCCTGGGGGTCCAAGATTTCCTTCATGAATGCAAAACAATACAGCGCAGGCGTGTGTGTGTGTGTGTATGTGGAGTGGAGTGGGGTAGGGGGGCTATAATCAAAGGCACCTCGTACTTCAGCTCGTTTCCCTTCGTTTTTCCTTCTTCTTCTTCTTCTCTGACCTGACATGGATTAATTACAGCCCCACACAATTTACACCCTGCTGGAACTGTGGCGGAGAATAAAGAATGGTTGAAATGTGAGCCCGGTGACAGGGCGTTAGAATGCTGAATTGCTTTGTGCTGCACGTGCTGCGCCTCTATTGCCTTTGCAGGGACCATGTTTATGAGGCCCGACTCAGAGGTGAGCTCCCAGGCCTTAAAGTGACAAAATGCCCTCACTTAGATCAAGACAGCCACAGTGTTTTATGGACTTGCACGGGATCTGTTCCATTTTTGTCTTTCGCACGCTGCGTCTTGATCCTATCAACCTTATCTTGAAATTACAGCGTGCCTCTTAGGGTCTGTCACTGCTGTAATACTATGCAACTTGTTTCTGAAATCCAAAAGGGGACCCACATCACATGTGTTACACACACTCATTGAAATAAGGGTTCCAGTAGGGTTCTTTCTGCAGGGCTGAGATTCTACCCAGAACCACTTGCTTCTGAAGAACTCTTTCTTCATGAAAGGGTTTGTCGAGGGTTCTTAGTAAGAATAAGGGTTCCATTAAAAACCCTTTTCATCGACACGCTTTTTGAAATATGGACTACTTCAAGGATTGTTGAAATCCTTGAACTGTTTCATCAAGGGTTCTTTAATATAAAAATGTTCTTGGTAGAACCCCCTGGGTGAGTACTAAATAAAACCCTTGGAATATAAAAAGGTTCTAAGTAGAAACCTTTGGGTATTTTCAACATAAAGTCCTAACCCCCTGGGTGGGTCCTAGATAAAACTCTTGGAATATATAAGGGTTCTTGGTAGTACCCCCTGAGTGGGTTCTACATTAAATCCTTGGAATATAGAAAAGTTCTTGATAGAACTCCCTGAGTGTGCTTTAGATAAAACCATGGAATATTAAAAGGCTCTCGGTAGAACCTGTCTTTGCAGTTTCTAGATAAAACCCTTGGAGTGTATAAAGGTTCTCAGTATAACTCCCTGAGTGTATTCTAGATAAAACCACAGAATATGAAAAGGTTCTTTGTAGAACCCCCTCGGTGTGTTTAGATAAAACCCACACACAGCGGAAAGGTTCTGGGTGGAACCATTACACTACAGAAGGATTCTCTGCAGAATCTATCACAGAGGCCTCTGGGAAAAATCTTTCAGAGATGGTTCTAAGTACTCTCCATCTAGGAAGAACTTTCTGAAAGGGTTCCAGCCAAAGAACCTTTTATGGTTCTAGTTAGCATCTTTATTTCTCAGAGTGCACCCAGACGGGAGCGTGCAGACATTCTGCTTATAAAACATGCACTATGAGGCATGCTTATTGGGAGTAGACACCTCAGCCACAGTCTGCGTGGCGCTGCCAAGGAGGTGTCAGCAACAACTGGCAAAGCAGGCGCCCTGCCAGCCCGCCTGGCTGCCCTGCCTATGAATGGTGCTTTTGTCAAAGGTGGCAGTGAGGACACTTGAGAGGGCTGCAATTAACACCACCTAAAATTAGAACGCATGACCCTGTGCATCTGGCCTGGAATAAAAGGCCTCCTCCCTTTTTTTTTCTGAATACATTATGATTTTAGACATTTGAAAAAGCGTTAATTTTGATGGGTTTGTGCACAGAGCTGTGTTTATGAGGGCAAGCACACATCAGAGGCCAGTTACCGAGTCCACTCAGGTTAACTAGGTGGGAGAGGGCGAGGCGAGGGGAGCCATCTTGGCTCAAAGTGATCGGTGGATCAATGCACTAAAAGGCAGAGTCAAAGGTCAGGCTGCTCAGTGGCAGCTCAGGGATTCACTGTGACAGCCACCAGGACGGGGGAAAGCCTCCACCTTCATGTGACCACACATGCTATAACAACATACTTAAACCACAGACATCACTCTTAACATACAGCTACTTTATGGCATTTTCAAAAAGGTTCTAAAAATGTTGCACATTTAAAAATGTCAACAAAAGTGCCGTCAAACAGGTTGAAAATGTTTGTTAGGCATTTAAAGGTGCAGTGAGCGATTCTGAAGAAAATTGAAACACTAACATTTTGGGTTGGTGGCTTGGACCCAAAGCAATGTTTTTGGACCACCTGGGAATGAGACTCAACAGTCAACTACCTTACTAACGCGAGGCCAGCCTCCCGTCTGATCCTTTAAAACAGTCTGCCAATTGCTGCTAGACACTGTTAGGCTGTTTAGCTAACTAGCAAACAATGTCACGTTTTGTTAATGTTTTAGCTATCTAGCAATCAGTGTAAAGTTTTGTTGATTTTTTTTTCTCTAGCTAGCAAACAATGTAACATTTTGTTAACTTTGTAGCTAGCTAGCAAACAGTGTTGTTTTGTTAGCTCGTTAGCTAGCCAGAAAACAATGTGAAGTTCTGTTAACTTTTTAGCTAGCCAGCAAACAATGAAATGTGTTCTTTAAGGAATACAGAATGGCTGGAATTTAATGGTTAACGATCCCTCAGTGCCCCCACAGTCATGACAAAATGTACAATAAACAAAGTTAAAGATGAATTAGACTGATACCTTTTTTCTAAATAGATATCATGATATTTGATCTATCTATGATCTATTTATGATACCATCTATAGATATCATGATAATATTGTTATTGTGATTTCTTTTGGCCATAATAGTTGTTTAGTAGACATCTGCCTGCTCCTGTCACAGGCTGGATTTTCTGGAGCCTGTATTCTCAGACTTTTTCACAGTGATGGCAAAAATAAAACTGCCTCTCATAGCTTTAACACATGTATTAAAATTTCAGTCAAACAGGACATTTATTGGTGACCAAAGGGCTTTCAATGCCCTTTAATTTTAAAGACTCAGAAAATATTACCACTTTGTCACGGATGCGTGAAAGCTACATCATCACCTCTCTTCTCAATACTCATCACCCGAAAAAGGCTGCGCTGGCTCGAGGACAGAGCGGTTGACATACTGTTCTGACACCTGCTTTGAATATCACTTCTGTTGAGTGGCATACTTGGCAGACCACACCCGAGGCCGCAACTTTTATAGCAGGCAAACTGACAAAGGAACATCCCGTCCACATGGCCTAAACCTTCAGCTCTCAGTACAAACACCAGTTGTGTTTGAGCTGATGTATTTTGCAATACATTTCAACCCTCTTCAACCCTTTCATAATTTTCACCTCCATCCTTTGTGTCTCTTTCATGCCTCCCTCTTTCTTTCTCCCCCTCTCCATCAGCCCTTCCCTCCTTTTCTTCCTTTAGCAGTCTATAATATCAAAGTGTCGCACAAATCCAACTGAATTATAGATTTTCTGAAGGGTGTCTTGGTGCGTTTGGCAGTGAGAGGCAGTCATAGCGGGAAATAAACAAGATGCCCACCAAATTGAAAAGAGGGAAGTTCCCCTGCTGTGCATTCAAATTGGTCGGCGCAATTTGACAGGCCACTGTCGCGCACGTCTGTGGGATTAGAAGGCCCCAAGATGCTGTTTATTTGTGTTCGCTCATTCACAGGATATTTTCACTTTTGTCCACAGCTTATCGTATCCTTCCTCAAACACCGCTGTCATCCAACTACAGGATGATTGGGTTACACAAACAAGGATTAATTTTTAAAACCAATTAATCATGGTCTAACTTTAAATTATGTTGCACAAAACTTTTAAACTAGTTTAAAATTAAAATGAAGAAGATGAAATTAAAACCTCTCTTTTAAACCTCAGTTTAAAATGAGATTATATTTAATTCTGTTGCACCACAACTTTAAACTCCAGTTTAAACTTCCTTTTAAGAAGGTTTAACATTTAAACTTGGATGAATTGAGCAAAATAATCAAGTTCTTCAAAGAAAGTTAAGGGACACACTCAACCTAAGTGAGTTTTATGAAGCGTCACTTTCTTTCCTTCACTCCTGCCAGTTGCTGCCAGGCAGTTTTCTTTACCATCTTTTATTATTTGGCCATATTGCTCCATTAATTTGGACAAGTTTTTGTCCAAGGAGGAGAAATTAGAGCTTCAATGCCAAGCCACCCTGAGTAGACTAATTAGGCTAACTAATGTTTTAGCTAGGTAGCAAACAATCTAACTTTTTGTTAATTTTCTTTGCAAGTAAATAGTGTGCTGTTTTAACCTTTTCGCCAGCAAGCAGTGTCAGCTCTGTCGCTATGGGGTCTGTATCACATTAAAACAATCACAAAATACATAGTGTGATGATGCCATGAAGTGGGAGTTGTTTTCATCACTTTAAAAAAAAATAAATTTAACAACGGCTAGCAGGAAATGCATCATTACCTTGAATAAATTCTGGATTTCTCAACCAACCCAGTCTAGTATATACAAAACTTGTTTCTGAAGCACTCACCACTAAATTATCCCCTTTTGGTGCCTTCCTTCTCCATCATTGTTGCTCCACAACATTCAAGTTGAGACTTTATCATTCAGATTATCCATTCTTCCTGAGAGCCACATTGTAAAGTTGGATAATGTTGAAATATTTAACATGGAGCAGAGGCCATTATTTCATCGGTAAAGTGAAGGGTAAGCTTGCCATTTTCTAAGAGATATGGTGTGTTCAGTGATCAGCATTATAATAAGTCTGATGTTCTGTATTTTTTCCCAAACCAGTTAAATGCACTGAAAAGCATCAAAAAGCATTACTCTCACACAATCTACTGCTCGTTCCTCCAGTTGTGAATACTGCTGCAAAAACACAGAATCACCCCAGCCTCCATGCAGCCTCTATATTCCCCGGGATCGCTGGACGCCAAACAGGCAAAAAAATGACCAGCATACTCGCCTTACTCCCCTGAGAAGTGAGTCCTACACACGGGATGTGGCTATTACTTATCATCATCAAAAAGTGCTTGTTTGGTGATAATAAGGGCCTGGGATAGAAATCTCAGCTAAAGGGAGGGAGGGGACTACCTGAAGTAGCAACAGAGGAATCCTTCCTCTGCTTACCCAAGCATTTTCTGCCTCTCTGTAAAACGGAGGGCCAGCTCTAAGACCCGGCTTAGCCCAGAAATAGAGGAAGATAGGAAAAACTGTTATTAGCCATGGTTAGAGGAACGAAATAAGATAAAGAATAACAGACAACAACTTCAAATGTGCTTACTGCGCAGGAGACAATCGTCAGGGAATACAGGAGGAGGCTATAATAAAGCATTAGGTCATAGCGTCTTGTTTTTATCTAATATTCTTGTGTGCGCAATGGTAAACATGAGAATATCGCTTCTAACAGGAAAGCTGTCAATTTGCGAGGCCCGCCTTGAAGGACTAAGACTAAAAGGCTTTTGAGTGAACAAGCTTTACTGTGTATCACTGTGCATTCAATCCCCGCAGTATTCAACCTGAAGCATGGTCACATTGCTAATAGCTACGTTCAGCCCAAAGGGAAAGTCGCAGCTCATAAATTCACATCTACCTTTTTTTTTTTCTCTTTTGCAGTGGGTCAGGAGGACCGCGCACCCCCGAGGGAAAGCAGGACAGCTCACAATTCAACATGAAACATAACTCATGTCATGCTACGTGGGGAGAAAGTTCATGCAATACATAAATTTGGGGTCATATGTTACAGTTCCAGCAGGGGTCACGCTCGATAATAGCCCAATTGCTATGCAGGGCTAGCGGGCCTTATCTGTAAAAGTTCTCGACAGTGCGGTGCTCATCTCCTCGCCTCCTTCTGCAAGCGGTTCACGTTCCTTGTTTGTTTTATCTATCGCCATTCAGCTATTTGAGTTTGACATTAGGTTCATGACCACTTCAATTCACCTCCTGGTATCTGATGATTCCGTCGCTCACACTCCTCTAATGTATTCTGAAGAGAGAGGAGGATACGTGTTGGGAAAAAAGCACACGTCCCATCTGATTGCAAGGTCTTCCCTGATGAATCATTGCTGCAATGGACATGGTCAGGTTTATCAAAGGATGCTTTCCATCTCACTAGTGTGATTAATCAGAGAGAGACTTTATTGTTAACACTCAAAGTCACCGCAGATCACTGGAAGACTCATGAAATCAAGTATTTATTCACTCTGTGCGTTGATGAGACGAGACCTCAGCATAATGAGGTGATGTGCTGAAGGAAATTTTTACCAAGTTCATCTTCAGTAATCTTTTTTCTTTTTGGTAACACTATACATTTAAGGTGCTTGTAATACGTGATAGTTTATAGGTAATAAGGCCCTTATAAGATGCTTATTGACAATATGTGTTAATAAGCCCATCTAAGTGTTACTAATAGCATCACAATTAGATTATAAGGCATTTATGAGCAGTTATAGCAGTTTATAAGTTTTTTTTTTTGTCACACTTTACATTAAAATGCATGTAATAAGCATTAGTTAATGTAATAAGGCCTTTATAAGATCCTTATTAACATTAATGTGTTAATACGACTATTTAAGTGTTAATAATTGCATTATAAACATGGTTATTGTTAGATTATAAGAAATTAATTAAAATTTTTAAAGTGTGTAGACATTTTTGGTAACACTTGACATTCAGGTGCTTGTAATAAGTGTTCGTTAATGGGTAATAAGGTTCTCATAAGATGCTTATTAACATTAATGTGTTAATAAGACTATAAGTGATAATATTAATATCATAAACTTGTTTATGTACCCCTAAAAACTAAGTTAACTACTAGAAAAATGCCTAACAAAGGTTTTAGAAAACAAAAATGTAAAGTTAGTAAATGTTTAATAAGTTAAGTTGCTATTATAAACAATTATGAGAAAGCCTTTTAATAATGTTCTAAAGGAGTCTATAAACTGTTAACAAGTTTATTATAAGTGCTGTAAATGGCCTATAATCTAATAATAAACATGTGTGACACTATTTTTAATGCTTACATAGCATTTTTAATACATATTAATGTTAATAACTATTATAAGGGCTTTATTACATTAACTAATGCTTATTACAAGTACCTTAATATAAAGTGTTACCCTTTTATTTTTTGAATCTTTGTTTGTAATATTTTGGTAAAGTTTGATGGATGTGATCGGTCTCTAACAAAGCAAGAAAAAAGTGCAGATTTCCCTGAAAAAAAAAAAAACCTGAATGAAAGAGGAAAATGGAGACAGAAAAAGACTCATAGATTGGTGCTGACAGAAAAACCTGCCTTGCCACAAGCACTTCTCCGTTTTGTGCAGATTTCTCCACTGGTCACAAGCGGTAAAGCTATACCTGTAGGACAGGAGGGAGAGAGAGGAAGAAAAATTGAGAGAATGAAATAAATATCTATTTAAAAATAGCCTCTCAGCATGGCAAGGAGAGATTTGAAGATATTATCCTCAAAGGCTGCTGTGAGTGAGGCCGGGAGAAGGGAAGGCTGTCTACGGTGAAATATGAAAGGCACATACTCCCTGACAGCCTATGGCTTTTCCTGATACTGCCAACACCAGCCCACTGGAGTGATCCATAGACTCTTTGTGGAGACTTGTGATATAAATGCTGAGGGCTAGATGTTGAAGATCCTCAGCTCGCTGCCGCCACCGCCGCCCCACCCTCCCTCGTCATCCTTCGCCATCGCCTCGCCTGCCGCATGGGGGGAATTTGTTATGTTCCCTCTCGTGCGCCTGCCTCGGAAATATCAGGACGGCGGACGGGGGGCAAGTCGACTGACTTGTCCTTGTCCCTTTTCAATTTGACAAGGCAAGCAGCCTTGGGGACTTTCCAGTCTATTTTCAAATTGACCATTTATAATCAGTTTTCTAAAGGAGAAAGAGAAGGGGTGGAGGAGTTGAGCCGGCCCTGTGTTGTTGTGGAAGGTATAGAGCTGGGGGTTGGGAGATGATAATACAGCGGCGTGTTGTCAGATGTGTCAGCAGGTAAGATGAATGAAGAATAGGGAGTGGGTGCATAAAAAGGAATGCACGGTGGGGAATTGACCTCTATTCAAAAAAAAAAAGAAAAGGAAGGAAAAAAGGGAAGATATCTATATCCTCAAGCAAATAAACATATACGCCTCACTTTGAAATATGCACCACCTCTCAATGAACCCTACATTGGAGGAAAAAGTTGTGCCGTCACTGCCTAAAACCTTCCATAAAGAAGAGGCACCCGTTGTCCATTTTTGACACCAACGTGGCTGCATATATCAGCACCTGCAAGGTCAGGCCGACTCGGGCGTGGCAAGCGTGGCGAGGGCCCCAGCCCGGGAGGCGTTACAGCATTCTGTCACACTGCTTGCTCCACCGGCACCACGCGATGACATTTCCACAAGATGGCTCTTCTGAATTATGCGGCCCAGCGGAAGGGTAAGAAGGGAAAGGAGGAAAAAAAGCTCATTTTCTGGGTGTCTGCTTCCGACCTGAAACCGCCACTTGTTTTCATCAGCGCCTTTTGCCGCTTATGCAAAAACGGTGTGCAGGGTAATAGGGGAACAATCAAGCCGGCCTGCTGCTTCTGTTCTCCATTCCACACAGCCGCCTCCCTCTTTCTTTGGGGTGGAACGACACGGTGTCACCTCTACACTGGCCTCCATCCTCCCCAAATTAATCCCAATTTGGCCATCAAGCACGGGGCCGTCCGAAGGGGCAGGCGGCAAGTAATTGACATTCTCAGGTGCATGAGTTTTGTTTATGTAGTAACGCTGAGCCAAGGCCTTTCACCGCGGATGACAGCAGACCCGGTTTGCATACGCCACTTGATTCGGGAGCCCTGCATGAGTGACTGCTCAGCAGCCCGTGGCCCTGTGGCATTTCAGCAGAGGACATTTCAGTAAAGATCGCCTCAGGTGTCAAGCGGCTTGGAAGGTGCAGGCAGCAGCGGGAGGTCGTTTGTCCACTGCATCGATTCCACCATGACCCCATCGCTCTCTCTAACTATTGATCCGTCCCCCAAGACCCCTATACAATGCCCATGCCACACTGGGGAATTAGAGCTCAGGCGTCAATGTGGCCTACCCTTAAACAAAAGAAGAATGGCAAATTTTCAATAGGACGTCATGCATCACTCTATGAAATAGGCATTCCGCTGGCCACTTACCTCTGAGGTCATTCCAGCGATACGAGGAGTCCATTTTGGTTATTGGGATTCCATGAATGTGGGGAGTTTATAAACATGAGAGCACGCTGGGAGCGGGGAATGTCCGTAAGTGGGGGTGTTGCCGCTCATACATGGAATACCCTTCCCTAAATGCTTTCCTAGGCAGATCTCCCGTGCCTTTTAGCATGTCACCCCAGGCCATGAATCACCATTACAGCACCTACAGTTTTACCTGGGCACCTCTAAGGCTTTTTCATTAGGGTAAAAGGGATCCTCGGCAGGCAGGGACAGGGTTGCCGAGGGGGTTGGCG
Organism: Lutjanus argentimaculatus; assembly: GCA_034769285.1. Lineage (NCBI taxonomy): Eukaryota > Metazoa > Chordata > Actinopteri > Lutjaniformes > Lutjanidae > Lutjanus > Lutjanus argentimaculatus. The sequence continues at coordinate 8,592,484 of JAWZSL010000018.1, read as the reverse complement.
GTGTTTGTGAAAGGGAGGGTCAGGGATTTGGGTTGGGTGGGTTAATTACAATAACAATGGGGACAGGCCAAAAAAAAAAAAAAAAAAAAAAGAAGGAAAGAAAGAACACACACGCCATGGCAGGGCTGAGCCGCTCTCATTTGTTTCAATAAGGTAAATTGATTCCTATGTCCTCTGGTGCCATTTGCATCGCATCCATTTAGCGCGCGCCTCCCGTCCCGCTCTCCTCCCACCCTTCGCCACCTCCTCCTCCCCCTCCATTCACTTCACGTGCGGAGGGCAAGACAACATCGATGCGGACGCATTGATCTTCCCAGACAGCAGAGCATGAGAACACTCATACGTACGTCCGCACGCATTCATATGTCCCACCTGTGCATGGATGTGCATTTGTGTACATACATGGAACATACATGTTCATACATACATAATGATGCGTTCAATAATGAACATAAATAATGAAGATATTCAGCATTCAAGTTACCAGACTTCTTCAAATAATTAACTGATTAAAACTGCTGATTACTATACTTGATTACTTGATTTTTGTGTTTTTTTTATTTTAGAGCAGTAATCTTTAAAGGAGCTTTTTCTGTCATGTCCCCCTTTGAAAACAGACAAAAATGTATGTAAACCTACAGTAAATTATAAACGCAACAGGCCAAATTGAACCTTAAGTGACATGAACTAATGTTGTCACGAGGCAAGCTGAACTTTACCCATGCTGCCTTAGTTTTTGGAGATGAGAGGCTGAAGGCTCCCCTGCTATGACAGAGAAGTCGAGAGGTGCTAGAGGTAGGCTTTGTCAGATTTTTTAAAAGTTTTGTCTGAGGTGTTTGCTTGATGAGCATCACCTATTTTTTTCTCGTCTTACCTGTCAAAAATTCTGCTTAACGGGTGTGTTTTGTGATGTCTGCTTCTATGTTGGTTTAAGGGTTGAAACAGTTTATCGTATCAGAAAAGTGTCAGACTTCTTCTCTGCAGTTTATATCTGTACTGTCTGTCACATTATTCAAAGTGTTTAATAAATACATTTAAAGCTATAATATGTAACATTTCCACATTAAAATGTCTAAAAACACTAGACATATTTTGTTGAGTTGTGTGCTTACATCACCCCAAATCTTTCCAACCACGTTACACCCAGAGAAATACATCATTTATTCAAGGTACAGGTGTGTTTCCTGTTAACTGTTGCTAGCTGCTATAACTTCTGGGACGTGATCATGATTCATCATCTCAATCATGTAAACCGAAATCAAATTTTAATCATAATGGAGATGCTTGCTTACCCAAATTATAATAAATAAATATACAGTAAATTTTGTGTTGCTCTTTTATTCCTTAACAAAAGGTTGCATTGTTTGTGAACTAGCCAAAAAGTTAAGAAACTTAACATTGCTTGGGGTTGCGAGTGGGTTCGACTCCTGCCTGTGGCCCTATGTTGCATGATACCCGTCCCTTCTTGTCATATACTCAGCTGTTCTATAAATTAAAGGCATAAAGAGCCCCAAAAACACTAAATACACATTGTTCCAACATGAAACAGATTGATTCAGCTTCAGTTCCACTGAAGTGGACCTCCACCACCATCATTTGACAGCCACTAGAGACACAGTAAAGCTATGTATGACCATTCTACCAGCCTACTAGTGAATTTGTGCCGCACCACGTCTTTTTGTTAGCCCTCTGCCATCCAGCGACACTCCAACTTTTTTTTTTTCAGTGCCACACCGTCCATGTGACAACTGATCCATCTCACCAACACTGTTGTCCTTGCTTGGCTGCTGTGCCGTATAGCCCCTGTACTGCTCACAGGCACGGTCAGTGAATGCAGCACTGCCCACTGGCCTCTAACCCAGCCCTCAGTCAGGGTGGTATCCATCTCGCCTCCCTCACTGCCTGCCTACCTGCCACAGATCCCCCTTTTGGTACGACACACTGTCTGGTGTTAACACATACACACTCCCATCCCACACTGCCATCATCAGTCACCGTCAGGGCAGATAGCGGCGGCCGTCAGGCAGATGAGTGACGACTGGGCCTGTTACCTGAGCGACTGCATGACAATGGGCCCGTGGGCTGAGATAGAGAGACAAAAGCTGCAACTCTGCCACACACACGCATGACACAACACACCAGCTGATCTTTATTGTCTGCTGGACAATTAGCTGTCAACCAGCAGCATGTAAAGATGCGCTATACAATGCACCCAACTTAGTAACACGTAATTGCATACTGTGTGTGTCTGCATGAGTCATCACAACAAAACTTTTCAGTCCTACTTTATTTTACAGTACACTAACAAGACATAACAAGCCATACTTTGTATCAAACTGGACATAAACTAGAAATGATATATGAGACGTATTATTTGAGGTTATTCATTACAAAAGAGTTGTACTGTAGACCCTTATTAGACTTTATTAGCAGGTAATTTGGGACACCTTACAAAAGAATTGTACTTTAAACTAAAGTCTAAAGTAGCAGATATATGATTTCACTTTAGTTTGCAGTACAGTTCTGTTGTAATATGCCAAATTACCCTCTAATAAAGTATAATAACAGTCTAACAGTGGAAAATAATACACTTAAGTTTACATTACAACCCTATAAATAAAATCTAATGAGGGTCTAGCTGCAGAAAATAATTCATTTTAGTTTACAGTGCCATTCTTTTCAATGTGTCCCTAATTACCCAAGCATATTATTAAACAAAGTACAGTTTGTTGTTGCTAAAGTGCAACCAACTTTTCACCCACCATAATTAAAGCAATATTCTGACACTAGGTTTGATCACACTTTTGCATCGATCCAAACTAGTTGAATTTCGGATACTGTATATGCACACAACAGGGAACAAAGAGGAGCGGCATAATAATGTATCTAATCCAGTCATTATTGCAGTTTCAGCATAATATCTTTCACCTCTTCCTTCAAGATGACAACACTCCAAAGGGTTTATTCCTCGGTTAATACTATAACATAAAAATATACATTTCAGAGTGAAATTGCTACCAAAGGTATCTCAACCTCCTCCTTGAATCAGCAAATCCTATTAAATCCCTTTTAATTGGGCCTCGTTCAGGCAAATCCTGACTGCTTGTGAACAATATAAAAATATAGATTCTAATGACTTCAGGGAGGCGGAGAGACCTTGCACATTAGACTCATCAATAGTTTTTTCCTCCCCTATCCTGACACTGTTCTGCATGCTGCGAGTGTGGGATGGTTGCAGGCCAGGAGGGTGCACTCGCCTTCTAAACCTGCACGAACCTCGACGTTTTACACAAGCAGATGTTGTACCCGAGCTCGCGTTCAACTCCCTGGCACACACAAACACAGTCACTCAAACATACACGCTCAGAGTACGCCACAAGATTTATAACAATAAAAGTCTCCCCAAAAGGCATTGAAACGCACCAACCATTTCGCGAGCAGCCTTGAACTCTGGCTGCTCTGCTATTTGTTACCTCGAGCACTTGGCAAAACAAAAACGGCTACAGCCCAAACACTTGAAAGGGCTTATTGCTCATGTTGCCCACAAGTTCAGCGCTGTCTGGCTGAAACAAACCATCACAGTTAAGCTCACAAGACAACAAACTGAAAATACCTTGATCCAATTTGAAACACAGGCTTATTTGCTGAAGTATAAGTGCTTAAATTGGTAATACCAGCAGGTAATTATTAAATTCCCCCAACACGCCCCCCTGCAGAACATTTGTATTGCATCTGGAGCACAACAATTGAGTCACAGGTTTGGGCACCAAAGTATGACGATTATGGTAATCCAACAATGCCAAAGCTCTATTGTATGTCACAGATTTTTGTTGCAAACTCATGACCTTATTAACCTTCTTAATCCTCAACTGGGTTCTCATGATAAGGGGCTTACACACACACACGAGCACACACACGCACCCAAACACTTTCACTTTGATGCCCGCCCGGCAAACACTTTAGAAGCCATATCCACCTGTTTTATCCGGCACACCTGAGGTTCTCTGCATAATATCAGCGGAGGCCCTTGAGTCATCCAAGACAATTAACGCTCTCCCTTAGATCAACAGTGAAAAAAAGAAGTGGATGGCGGCATTCGGAGCAGAGGGCCCTCCCAGTGTAGGCACATGAGAAAGCAGGTCTGATTGGTATTAAGTGGTGAGATTAAAAAGCCATCTCATAAGTCAGGTCAGCTGGTGTTCATTTGAATGCATTACCAGGGTCCGAGGCTAGATAATTCTCTCATTAGCGCCACTCAAACCCTGAGTGACAACACGGGTGAGAAGGGAGCATGTCGTACAACACTTAGAGTTAATTAGTCCACGCGCACTGTTGCTCTGCGCCCTATGCGTCCGCTCTCTCTCGAAATGGCCTCAACCTAAAGTGTTTGCAGTTAATCAAAGATGAGCTGCAGAGTTTTCCATAGGAACCACTTGTTGTTTCAGGAAATACCTGAAAATGGGCAGCTTCTTTCCTCAGATTTCAAGGAAATGTAATGTGGCATGTGGGCAACAACACTGTCAATAAACTGCTTTTCTCTTTGCACAATACTTTGTTTTTTACAACTGCTATGAGACTGTTCAACTGGGGCAGATTCCTTGTTGTCCCCCTTTTTCAATCCTCGAATAAATATTAAGTCATCAAAATAAACCTTTATTTATGGCAAAATGTGGAGAATGAATTGAGGAGTCTGACAGCCACAGGAAAGAAGCTCTTCTGAAGTCTTATGGTATGGCAGCAGGTACTTATGTATCTCTTGGCAATCATTGAATAATCTGTTGAAAAACTGAAAAAGTAGTGGGGAGATCCTGACATATGACACTTGTAAATTAAGAATTCTGATGCCAGAATAAAAGCGTGTGGATTTTTCGAAAGACGTAATTTATTAGTAGAAAGTAAAAAAAAAAAGAACTTTCTTAATAAATTTCTTCATAAATTTATGAGGCTTTTTTGGGGCCCTTGGTAGCTTGGGACCTAAGGCAAACACAAGCACTGGGCTCCACACATCCCTTATTATCCCTTTTTTTCAATTCTTAAATAAGCAACAAGTCATAAAGTCTTGTACTATGGCAGCGGATACTTCTGTATCTCTTGGCAGATTATTAAATAAATCCAGGTTTGTGGGGAAGGCCCTGAGATATGACACTCATAAATTAAGCATTTTAGCCATTTTAGCATATGGATTTTTAGAAAGACCTAGAAGCACAAACTTGAATAAAAAAAACTTTCTTAATTATAAGTCTATGACACTTTTTTAGGTCCTAGCGTGGGGTCCAAGGCAGTTGACACCCTTTGCCCTTAGGAAACAAGAGCTGCCAGATTGCAAACAAGCAAGATTTTAGCCAGGATATCAATAAACCAGAGGTAAATCATCAATTATCCAAACCAGCGTTAGGTATTGTAACACACACACTAGACCTTTATCTCTTTTAATCCCCCAGAGAAACTCTCTTGCTCTATAAAATTCTTCCAAGCTCTAAATGTTTTGGTTTTACTCATGTTAGAGTAGCTACAGTAGCTTAAGTGGGTGATGACTGATTATCTCACATTAGGATGACCTACTTCAGTACTTCAAAATCAGTATCCTGCTGTTGAGGGAATTATAGGGAGTGATGAAGAAAAATGCAACACAGACCTTGATAATTTCGACATAAGCACTTCTGAAATAACCCATGAAATTATATGATTGAATTCTGCTTTTTTACCATATTGTTTCCTTGTAGCCCAGTAACGAAAGTTGTGTGACTGTGAAAATGAACTATTTGTTTTAAATTTAAAAATGTAGTGTCTGGGCTGCCTTGAAATTTTAAGTTGACTGAGTTTGAAAAGACAAGTTCAGGTAATTTTGTATTGATTCAAAACAAACTTTTCTTGTCATATAAACTTGATATTATATCAATTGTACTTGAAATATTAAGTGGAACCAACAGCTGTTCACTCACTGATGAACATCACAAACAAATTTGATTTCTGTAAACATTCAACTCATGATTGAAAAAGATTTCAAGTTAGAGGAGCTCTTGTTTAAAGTTCAGAAGTGTTATGAAAATAAATACTAGAAATTTTTAAATGTAATTAACTTTAATAAATAAAACCTGTATGTTCACATTAAATTAATTAGAAAAGGTTAAACCAGTTCATTACCTCCACCAAGGATGTTATGTTTGTTTGGTTTGGTTTGTTTGTTTGTTTGTTTGGCTGTCAGCAGGATTACAGAAACTACATGCCTGATTTTCATTAAATCTGGTGGAAGAGTGTAGCAAAGGGCAAGGAAACCCCCATTCAATTTTGGACAAAATCTGAATCACTGGGCAGATACACAAATAATTTTTGACTCTTGTTAACATTGTGAGATAGTGCACTTGGCCTTGGTGTAATAAATGCTATACATCTTGAAATCCAGTAGATGGGAGTAAAGCTCAACAATTACAAACTAGCCAATTGTGGTTTAATGGGAGAACCACTATAAGTGACCCTTCCCGAGTCCCGCACCTTTTAGCTCAGTGCTCCAATAACAGTTGAGCAAGCTTGGCACCCCAGTCAACTTTCTCCTTTTCTTGTAAAAGGGTGAAGACATATAGAGTCACACCTTATGGTAGCTAACTAGGGTACATAACTAGCTAACTAATGTTAGCAAAATGCTAGCTAATTAGCTAGCTAATAATGAATGAATCGGCAAGCTACTTAGCAAGTGGTTTTTTTTTTTTTTTTTTTTTTAACATTAGCTAACTTAAGATGTGAATTTATGTTGCTTTTGCACATCCACCGGCAACATCTTTTAACCATCTTAAAATATTTGGTTTTCTTTTCAACATAGACAAACCCAGCACATAACATATAATAGTACAGGAGACAGGAAAGGAGAAAGTTGACCGTGGTACCAAGCTTGCTCAACTGTCATTGGAGTACAGAGTGAAATGGGGCAGGACTTCAGAAAGGTAAATTGTGACCTCACCACAATTGTAAAGACACCCTTTTTCCCCCTCAAACTAAGGTGTGGCTATGGAAATGTAAATACCCACATATCATGCAAATAATTATTCTCTTCTCTGCAGTAAACTCCAACAGAGTTATTAAGGAAAATGATAGAACTCCACGAGAAAAAGCATTATTGACCGTGAAGTTTGCCCTTGCAGATTTGCCTATCATAGAGGAGAGGATGATAGACTTTTTTCACCACAATAGCAGAACCTTGACTCTGTTCAACCTGAATGGAATAGAACCTTGATAAGTATCATTGGTAACACCTGTGTTTACTCCACTATTTCATGTCAAAATGGCTGCATGACAAAGGTCTCTTGGTTTTGGCGGAGGTCTATGCTTTCCGAGTGTCCTTCTAGTTTGGAGGTAAAACTGAAACAGAGGATACCCAAATTGAAGGTAATAATACAACTGTGTGCACACTTTGATGAGCACAGTGGGTCAGAGTTAAAGAAGGAAGTTGTACTTTAAGCTGTGATGGAAACTTACAACTGGTAATTTTCTGCTCGCCTCCCTTTGGCGAACCTGGATCATGATCAGCTGACTGCTTGTTTTTCTTACGCTGCCTGATTTATCTTTAATGATGCATTTCCAGATCTCAGCATTTATCCTGCTGAGTATTATTATTACAATTGCGGATGATGGCCAAAACTAAGAAAGTAAGAATCAGGTTGTGTGAAACCAAGATTGCCTGATACATTTCTGATTGAAGTAGGACATGAGAGGCCAAGGTAAATGTGGGATGAAGCTTATACTGTAAGTTGCCCCCTGTATTCCCTTCATTATTTCCAGCCAGATAAGACCCACAGGTAACCATTTTCTGTCTCTAAAGTTTCAGAGGAGATTTAGAGCTGATGAATTTTTCACTCTTTCTTTGTTGATGACATTGTGTTTGCATATTGGGAGCATGAGGTTATATCCACGTCATTAGTCTCTCTGCTTGGATCCAGGCCTGATAACTACACCGCCATCACAGTTATATTCACTTCGGTTCTAAAGGTTCCATAAATTGTCTCTTTCCCTTCCCCGCTTGCGTCCACTCGTGCTCCTACCACTGTTCCCATGAGACGCGGCGCTCGGCTCATTGGCCACCACACACACGCACACGGAGGGGGGTTCTCTCTTGCCACCACCGCTGGGCTTACCCACCACACACCACAGACCCTGAATACCAATCTCTGCATGTGCCCCCTCCCATCACCACCCCCAACTGAGCGTGCGGGGTTAGCTGAATATTCTAGGAGCTTTCAATTTTTCAGGCAGGTCTGCGAACCCCCTCCCATCACGCGGCGCCATCACACTCAAGGGAGTTAGAATTTCAACAGTCGTTAGCAGGGTCATCTGCAGTCCCTCAGGGAGGGACTTAAAAGAAAAAGATTTGAATTGCCTTTCTCTCTTTTTATTCTCCCTTCGTCTCCGTGCGTTAGTTCTCTGTATGGGTCTGTCATAATTCCACTTCCTGTCTTCAAGGCCTCGCAATATTCATCCCCCTCAATCTTGTCTCCGCCGCCAAATTCATCAATCAAAGACGAGGTCTTTCAAAGCGCTTTTTATAGCGCCGATGTCACGCTTCTTACGCCACTGTCAAAAGTGGTGACAGAGCTCCAAACCGCTGGTTATGCCACGGTAAGGCGTTTATCCACTTGTATAATGTACTGTAGTGCTCATACAGGATCAAATACGGGATGTGAGGAAAATGGCTCCCAGCTGAAAGAGAAAAAGAAGGAGGAGGAGGGGGCTTGTGAGGAAGATGGAGAGAAGAGGAGGGGGAGAAATGAGAAAACATTTCTTCTTCTAACTCTTTTGCACTAATATGAATTCCCAGTGAAATGTCTGGCGAAGTAGGTCAATGGGATTTAGAAAGTTTGTGCTGTTTTTTTTCTCTCTCCTCACTCTCTTGTCAATGGAAAATGAGCAATGCGATTAGGAGAGGGGAAGATGATGAGCTACGGAGAGTGAGTGAAAAAGAGCAAGAGAAAGAAAAGAAGAAAAAAAAAGACAGGCTGAGTGGTGGTTTGGGGCCTCTCTCGGGTCCCTCACCAGCTGACTGAGAGACCCAGACAAAGAGACGGAGAGGAAAAGGGAAGGGAGAGATTTGTATCTGCGCTCTAGAGGAAGGGAGTGGCTGATGTCTCTTCATCTTGATATTGAAGCAACAATCTAATTATACAATTTCTCCAGGGAATATGCATATGAGGGTAATCAGTAAATAGAAAAAGGTAATTATATGCCAGAAGTCATACCCTTTGCACCTGTAAGCACTGCAGCGATGCACGAGATTGTGCTTTTCCTATAATTCACAATAAAGATAGTTTATCAGCGGCTAAATTGTTTCGTTAATTCATAATAAGTAAATGAATTTCCCAGTTATTGAATATTTCATAGCGCCTGTCAAAATATAATGAGTAAAGTTTGGTCAAATACAAATGGGCCTCTCTTGGTAATTTGCCAGAATGTTCCTCGGGGTAAATCTCCCGCCAGCGAATGTGATTGAATGTTACAATTAAACGTACTAATTCATTGTCAAAAGCAACTTATCTATACACATGATATATTTGGCACTTAATTGGAAAGCACATTTAGAAATGGTTTCTTCTGTGACTTTCTACATCACGGCCTAATCAGAATAAATTCTGCCCGCTGTAATGAATTGAAGTTGAATATTCGTAGTTGGGCTATTAAAGAGACTTGAGGAGTGAATTATTTAAATGCTAATTAATGTTTTAAGCTTTCCAACCTGCAATAGGCACATATTATTCCTCAGTTCCCCACAAATGGCTAATTTCAACATTCACTAAGTGGAGAGTAACTTCTTGCTCATATTTCATTCAATCAATTCAGCAGCGGTGGTGGCTCTTTCACCCATGCAGCTACATCCAGCCAGTGATGGAGGAAGATGGAATCCATCAATACTGGGAGACAGTCGGTGGAATTACTAATCAACTCTTAGCTGGGAATTCAGTCGCCCATCGGCTGCATTGATGAATCTTGGGAAACTTGATTCTCTGCTTTCTTCATGGTTCTGTCTCTGACACAGGTAAGAGAACTCTCAATTTTAATTTTCTTTTTTTACCATAAAAAAAAACATAATGCATTCTAATGCATTTATAAAGCTTTATATAACTCTTAATAAATGTTTATAATCATGCATAACAACAAGGTTTATAAAGTAGTAAAGTGGTGGGATAATGTCTTATTATTTCAGCATTCATATGCTTCATACTTCCATGCCAAAGTGGAAACAGTGCTTGAAAGAGGAATCTGAGTCCTTGGTTACACAGCACATAATAATTACCATAACTGTAGGCAGTTGTAGAGACACATAGAGAACTGTTCTAAATGAAATGGTATAATGTATTATAAAATATAAAATGCTAATAACCTTATAGACTTGGTTGCAACAACAAAGATGAATTTAATCAGAGATTAGTTCCAACCAGAGTTTAGCATGAGTAGCTTAAATCCAGATTTAAAATTACACGGAGCTCTGTTGCACAATTAAAAATTGATCTATTAAGTAAATTGAAGTTTATTGATGGTAATGTAAATAGAAATTAAATATCGTTAATCAGTATGGATATACTTGTTTACTGTCAGGAATGAGTAAGTAAAAGGGGGGCACACCGTTAACTTTCAGCGACTCTGTATTCATTAATAAAATGCTACAGTGTTTGCTAACTGCTTAAAAAAAATCAACAAAACATTACATTGCTAGGTAGTGCGCAAAAAAATTAACAAAATGTTTCATTGTTTGCTAGTTAGCTAAAATGTTAGTTAGCACAGTTAGCTTACTTGGCTCGGCAGAGAGACTCTAATTTCTCCTACTTTGAGAAAAGTTTGGCCAAATTAATGGGGCAATATGGCCAAATAATATTAGATTAAAAAACACGGACAACAGCATGTAAAAAATAGCCTGCCTGGCAAACTGTTTTAATGGATTAACTGGAGTGAAAGAAACAGAAAGAGATCTTAAAACTCAGTTGCTAAAGTTAAACCATGATTTAATGGATTTACAAATTAATCCTTGCTGGTGCAACCCAGCCTAAGTTTCTGAAATGGTATAATGTCTTATAAACAAAATATAACTGGTAATCTTACACATTGCTGTCACTTTACTAAAAGCTCTCAAAATCATGCTATATAGCATTACTGAACTTTGTATGACATTATTTCCATTTTAGAAACTTAGAATTTATGATCTGCTGCGATACATTAGAGCAGTTCTTTATGTCTTTATAACTGGCTACAGATTTCCAACTCTGTTGTCACTTTGACATGGAGCCATAATCATTATGAAAACTGCACTTATAATACAGCATGTTCACCATTTACAATACATCATAAACCTTGTTATAAGGTGTCTTGCATGATTATAAACATGAAGAGTTTCATGAAGCTTTCTAAATGCATTAGAATGTCTTTTAAATGCACTTAAAAGGAATTATAGACATGACTTTTTATAGAGTGCTACCCTCAGTTTCCAGAGCATACTTTTTTTTCACCCGTGTCTCCACCTGATGTTGCATATCTGTTTAGTGTTTTGTCGTCATCATCCTGCAGATTAAAAGATCACCAGCGGCTCCTGACAGAGCCACAGACATGAGATGAACTTCATTAGCGTTGAAACACTCAGAGATGTGGTTCAACTCTGTGTTCAAAGCAGCCTGCAAAGAAGTTCTAATGTGAGCAGCAGTGGCATTATTCATGTTTCCACAATAGCTTGTTATTCATCATAAGACAAAGGAGAATCTCACTCGGTTTGACATAGATGGAGGAGGGCCACGAGGGTATTACTCACATCTGTTGAAAACAGTATGCACAGCCAACTGGATGTCACGATACACCATGCTTATTAATGCAAACAAAGTCTCCCAACACAGAATATAAATGACATTTTCCTTCACATCAGAGCATAAATATTAATTGTGTTAAATCTATGATGTATTGTGGTTAGGGAGCTGCTTTAGCTGTTTATTGTTGAACCAACAGGATGCTTTTTATTAATCAAAGCAGCACATCATTTGACACCATATTGTAAAGTGCACTACAGTCCACACTGAGCTGTTGAGTTCAAAGCTGTAGTTCCCTTTAAGACCACAAGGTGGCACTGTAGGCTTAAAAACAGGTGCTCTCAAACTGCTCATCCTCGTCTTTGGTTCTCTGATCACTGATAAGAGCCAAGATCAAATTGATTTGAACTGGCATTTCCTTAAACATTACAAATTATCTACAATGTGCCACTTTCTTTTAGGCACACCTGTGCACACTAATGTCAAAGCCGAATATTCAATATGTCTCTCTCCGCCCTGTAGATCTGTAGTGCATTGTTTAGCACTCCATATAAATAATCCTACCTTAACCACAGTATGCACAAAGAATCAACAGAAGGCTTTTTTCCTTGCTCTCTCTTGTCTTTCTTTAAGTAGAGAGTTTGCACAGCTGTCCATGGGACACAAATGGCATTACACCCTCTTCCTGTGGCAGGACATCTGTTGCTTTCAGCTGGCATCCCTTCTGAGACTACTGGAGTGTGCTTTATGCAGACTGACAGAATAATAATAACTGAGTTGACTATTTTTTTTCTATAACTGTGACTTCTTCCAGTGTGATAGGATTTATAAGAAGGATGATCAAATGGACTGTATAATGTGTGATTTATTTTCCCTTGTACTGTTTTTCAGGGGAACCTTCAACCTTCCAAACTGAAGCTTCCAGAGTACAATACAAAGAATTATTATTATTGTAATTATTATGTATTTTGAGGTTTTTCATTGTGGGTGCATATCAAAGATATCACTCATCTGACTCTCACAAGAAGATTTAAGGAGACAACAAGATCTTAGAGATGGACAACGCTGCTTCCAAAAAAAACTTTGGATGGTGTGTAAAATGTATATAAAACAGAATGCAAAGCCTTTTCAACCCATATTTAATTGAATACAGTACAAAGACAAGATATTTAATATTCAAACTGATAAACTTTATTGTTTATTTGTAAATATACACTCATTAATGTGAAAAGGTTTGCTGTGGTCTGACGAGTGCACATTTCAGATTGTTTTTGGAAATCATGGACATTGTGTCATCTGGGTTAAAGAGAAAAAAGGACCATCGAGATTGTTAACAGCACAAAGTTCAAGAGGCGGCTTCTGAGATGGTATGGGTGTGTTAGTGCCCATGGCATCATGGTTAACTGTCACGTCTGTGAAGGCCCCATTAATGCTAAAAGTTACATACAGGTTTTGGAGCAGCATATGCTGCCATCCAGACATTTTTTTCCAGGGATATCCTTGCTTATTTCAGCAAGACAATGCAAGACACATTCTACACATGTTAAAACATTGTGGCTTCGTAGTAAAAGAATGCAGGTACTAGACGGGCCTGGCTGCAGTCCAGACCTGTCTCCTGTTGAAAATGTGTGATGCAAGTATGAAGTGCAAAATTCTACAGAGAACCTGGACTGTTGAGCAAAGGTGCATGCATGTTCTCAGGCACATAACAGTGTTGTAATTCAAGATGATACCACCCTTAATACTGCTATTAATCACTGACAAACACATTAATGCACATCCTTCTGCTGCAGCAGCTTGATCTTACAGCTGTCTTGGCCATCTGAGTGAGGCCCTCTCCCCCCCTCCATAAACCTCCTTGTACAGAACTGGGCAGGACAGAGTACTAATTTGCATTCCATTGAATCGACTTAACACTCTTGGTCCGTGTCCTCACGTCCCCTGCTGAAGTCAGATTTTCTATAAAGGCAACCAAGTAAGCCTATTTCTTGGACTTTTTCCCTGACCATTTTTGAACTGGAAAAGAGATTCAGAGTTTTCCTCTTACCTGAAGTGCTCTTTATCCATCAGATAGTTTAGGTATCAGTTGCCATATTTTGGAGACATCGGCCACAGAGATGTCTACCTTCTTTTGAATATAATGGAACTAGATGGCACCCAGGTTTAATTTGGTCAAAAGCAAATAGCTCCTACAAGAAACTACTCACAACAAGGTCTGTGGACTAATAACTGGGTCACGATTTCTGGAAAGAGACATTGCTGTTGAGTTTTTCCAAATGAATTTCTGTGCCAGAGTGCCATTTAGTTCCATTATATGCAAGAAAGGGCAAACATCTTTACGGTTGATGTCTCCAAAACTTGGCAACTCCCACCAAAATAATCTACACAGATAGAAAAATAACACTACAGGAAAAAGGAAAAATATGTGTGTTGATTTGGAGGTGAATTGTTCCTTAAAATTTTCATTTTATTCTTCTGTCTTCTCATCTAGATAGGCCTTGCTTGTATTCCAAGATCATCTTTGCATACTCCCGTCCAGACTGGTACATGGTTCGGCTTAGCTTTGTGTCTGAGAAGTCCACATGGAACAATCCAAAACGAACACTGTATCCATCAGCCCATTCAAAGTTGTCCAGCAGCGACCACGCAAAATATCCACGGACGTTGACCCCATCTTCTTGAATGGCTGGACAAGGAAACAGAGAATGAAACACAGAAAAGATGAAGAACTCTATAGAGTAAATTCAAGTGCCCTGTTTTCATAACAGAAATATACTGCCCTGCTGAGACAAGAGAAGCCTTGTTATCAAGATTTCTATAACATGCCAAGACCATGAATTATTTACAACAAGTAGAAAGCACAACAGCCTAGTTTAACGCTCATCAACTGCAAGCATCTTGGCAAGTCATACATTAATAGTGATGCCTCTGGCTATCATGGAAGGCAACATCTCTAATCTCATCCCAACCCCATCTACAGTCTTTGTTCAGAATATATAACCTAGCCAAACAAGCTAAAAACTTTTTTCTCCTTTATTTTGCCTTGAATGAGTACTCTGCCATCCCACAAAAACCATGAATCCTACAGCTCCCAAATTTGATGAAATTTCAATATCCCTGGCAATAAAAAAAAAATCACAGATTGGCCAGATGGTGGTGCTAAAACTTTAAAACTTTACTTGTAAAATAATATTCACAAAATGTTTTCTTCAGTTTTCTCACACACACACACACACAAAAAAATACCATCCAGATTTTTGTGATGTCATTTTTTTTCCACCATTTTGAATTTAACCTAATTAGTGGTGGTACATGTAAACTAATCCCCCGAAATTTCATCCAAATTAACAAAACTTGAGCCAGGGATTCTGAAACCTACAAGAATGTGCACATATGCACAGATGGTGGGTGCTGTCGGTGATTTGCAAAACACAACAAAACCTCTTGTTGTTACACCAACCAATCTTTGCATCCTAGATTTGTGACATGCAAAAGAGGTGTAGGTGTAACAGACCACATTTGATCCTCCTGAACAGCATTTCACTGAGCACAGTTTGTCTGTCAGTTATTCATTGGCAGCTGCAGAAACGTCATGTAGAATTTTTCCAAACTGCTGAATTCTGCTAATATTCTCACTGTTGTTTCCCCCATTGGCTTGACCCTATCACTGTTTGCTGATGGCCATTTGCTTATTTCCAGTGCAGGTTTACCTTTAGCCACTTCCAAGATGGTTTCCCTGTAAAACTCTGAGCGATGAACATCCTCAATTTGCAGCGGCTCGACCTGAGAGAAGCCGTTCTCTGTAATGTAGACTGCTGGGTTGCTGAATGTGTCCTGGAAAGTCATGGGGCAAATATTATTGTCAAACAAGGCATCTCAGCTGTCAGACATTTCAGGCGGAGACAGATTGGTCTGCTCTGTGCCATTTAGCTGCATTTCACCGGTGCCAAGCTCAAACTAATGGCCTGTG
Source organism: Lutjanus argentimaculatus (assembly GCA_034769285.1). NCBI lineage: Eukaryota > Metazoa > Chordata > Actinopteri > Lutjaniformes > Lutjanidae > Lutjanus > Lutjanus argentimaculatus. Next base: position 8,576,743 of record JAWZSL010000018.1, on the reverse strand, counting down.
ACAAGTCACAACAGCAGGAAATTGCAATTGCAAACACTTTGAGCAAAGTAACTGTTTCATTCAATGTGACAGCACTAATGAAGCATCAATGTGTTTCTGGAGGTGTTAAAAGGAGATTACTGCATACAAAATCAATAGCAAGACACTAAACAAATGTCACAGTGTTCTCCTCGTTTGGTTGAAGCCGATTTGTCTTCTTGTTGGTCAATTCAGTTTGATGCCAAGAAGAAAAAGAAAAATGACTTCACATTTCAACTGATTGAATTCACAGTCAAAATATAGGATGCGTTTGAGCCTTGTTTGGGGAACTTTTTAGTGATGTGGACTGAGCTGATTTTCGGTAAAACATGACTTCGAAAATTACCCCAAATGATGAGCTACGCTCTTAGAAATAAAGTATCTAAAAGGGTTCTTCCTGAAGGGCTGAGGTTCTACCCAGGACCAGGACAACGAGACATCATTCATTTTGAATGTTGCAAAGAATGCAAGAAGACAGAGTTCTTAAAGCCAGGATTGTTCAATTCCTGGAAGAACTCTTTCATCAAGGGCTCTTTGTGCCATAATATGAAACTGTTGTCTGTAGAATCCCCTGGGTGGGCTTTAGATAAAGCCCTGGGAACATTAAAAGGTTCTCTGTAGAACCCCTAAGTGTGTTCTACATAAAATCTTTCGAATATACAAAGGTTCTCAGTAGAACCCTTTGGATTGGTTCTTGTTAACAGATTCTGGGTGGAAACCATTACACCATAGAAGTGGTCTCTCTAGAACCTTTCACAGGCAGTTCTGGGTGAATCCTTTCATAGATGGTTCTAGGCATAACCCTTTGTGTTGGGTTCTAGGTAGAACTCTCTGATAGGCATTCCCACCAACAAGGAACCAGCCCCATTCCAGTTCAAGCACCTAGTTTTGAACCATTTGGAGCATTTGGTGGAAAAGGGCCTTGAAAGCATTCCAAAAGGTTCCTGGTAGAGCCTACTACTCTGAGGTGATTCTCTTATGGGGACAAGCAAAAGAACCCCATATGTTTCTAGTTATTATCTTTATTTTGTAAGAGTACATTAGTTTTAGTTTTTTACCTTGATGTATTTGAGAAGTTTTCTTAAGCCCTGAGGCACCACAGCAAGCCAAGACACACCACAAATAGGCCACGAAGGATCCAAAACTTCTTCTGCGTCTCGGTCACTCTTCATACTCATTGTCTTTCCACAACCTCCTCCTGGCTTCACTTTACGAGATGTATAGTAGTTCAGCGCAAAGAAGTCAGCGGTACCCAAAACGGCTGGCTCATCCTTTGAGAAATTGGGCAATCTTGAGCTGCCATTGTATCCCAGCTTCTTACTCTGAGCATCGATGGCAGATCTCATTATTTCTGGATAATCTCCGGTTACAAACACAGGCCAAGCAAACCACCCAAGTGTAAATGCAAGGTCACGTTCAGTGGCAGCAATATCCTCGGTGCAACCTGATCGTGATGGCTCAAACCAGTCGCTGTTGATGGCCAGTGATACTGCACCCTTCTGCTTCGTCCTGTAGGTGGAGTTGTAGCTGTGCCAGGCCATGGCGTGAGCACGCAGCATGTTATGGCCCACCAGGTAGGCAGCAATCCCTGGTTCTTTTAAGCCTGGGGCATGGATTCCGTCCTCGTGGCCCAGTTTGGCGCACACATAAGGCTCGTTGATAGTGATCCAAAGTTTAACGCGGTCACCAAATGTTTGGAAGCAAAACTTTGCATAGCTATCAAATATGGTCGCAATACCTGGTGATTTCCAGCCACCCTGATCTTGGAGAGCTTGAGGCAGGTCAAAGTGGTAAAGCGTGACCATGGGTGACACATTGGAGGCCAGCAAATCATCAATCACCTTGTTGTAATACTGCACACCTGTAGGACAAATATACAGTGCTGTTGTTAATGGGCAATAGATCCCTTTTCTGTTGGTAAGCATTGTGATGTTTTTTTGTGGGGTTAGCTTAGTCAGAGGCAAAACAATTCCACAAACACATCAGCTAACACTAGCTAGCTGGTTTTGTTGGCTTGCCGGACTATTTTCACATCTCACATGGTGATTTAAAGTTTTATTTCAACCAAACCAGAGTTGGTGATTGTTACAACAGTGGAAAGACTGACCAAGATCGTTTTGGGGAGTTTTATTTTGTTTCTGTCTGTTGAGTTTAAGTGAAATGTGCTTTTCTGAGTTAACAAGGCAATTAAAGCTTGTCTTAGCTCAGTAAAGAGAAGAGAAGAGAGAAACTTGAATTCAGAAGGTGATCAGTTGGATTTTTCTGTTCAATAAGGAAAACAGATGTGAGAATGTTTCCTTTGACATTTTGTGAGTTCATTATTTTTTACTTCACTTACTTTTACTTTATTTAACCCTTCCTGATATGAAGTGTACAGTACACACACAAGCATTTTGATCACCACAGTCCAGTCCTTTCATCTAATTGCATTGTTTTCAGGTTTTTTGACTGGCAGCGGCAGCTGGAATGCTATAAAACTTAAATTTTGAGCCCTTGCCACTTTGACTCTGGCACCCAACAACACAGCAAGGTGACATTTTTGGTTATGTGGCCTACTGCTCTGAGGTCATTCCAGTTTTCCCTTTGTTTTGCCTCCAGCTAACACCATGGCTTAACCATTACGTCAGCACTAAAAGGGTCTATAAGGTAAAAAAGCACTACAACCATTATATGAGCTAGTAACATTGTGTTGTTTTCAATTTTAATGTAGCATGGCTCTAACGGGAATGTGGAAGTACCTTTTTGATTGACGTGTCTTGTGGTCCCATCTGGTAGGAGGCGGGCCCAGGAGAGAGACAGGCGATAGTGCGTCAGTCCAAGCTGCTGGATACACTCCAGGTCCTTCTCCCACAGCTCGTAGCTGTTACAGCCCACGTCTCCAGTCTCATCCCCAAACACTTTGCCTTTCTCGTGACAAAATGTGTCCCAGATACTCGGTCCCTTGCCGTCTGCCTGCCAGCCACCTCAATGCGCACAAATAGGTTGTTTCATTTTATAAAAGTTTGTCGGATGTTGACATAAAAAAAATCACAGTAATGTTTCTGTTGGGACTTTAAGAGTGTCTATGGATTTCACTTCAAAGTGACTTTGTATTTTCCTTATCTCCAGTAGAATTTATTGTTTTAATCTGACTGTAATTTATCTTATATTATAGGCAACTGTCTGTTGACTTTCATCAGTTTTACTTTAGGGTGACCTGTGAGGTAGCTCAAGTTGGTCCACAGACTGTAAATGGTCTGTGAGTTGGTGGTACATTCTGATGGTAAAAGATCAAGATCTGTGTGGGTTATAATTGAACGTCACATGTAGGCCTGTCACTATCATTACTAAGGCGTAACGATACATTAATCTGGATTGATAAATCGATTCAAAGTTCAACAATCCAATATTATCGATGCAAAGTGAAAATATCTATCAATATCGTTATCTTTAAGATTCATAAGACTGTCAAATAATTTTATGTTTTATTATTAATTTTAGTTGCTTTTTCTGAGTTCACATAAATGTAACTGATTATGTTAAATGGACATATAATACTGTATGACATCAGTCGCAGACCCCTGAATTGAATTGAATCAAAAGCATTTTGTGGCATACTTTGTAATATTAGCAAATATCATATCGCAGCCCAGAGAATCAATATAATGTAGTATTATGATGAAACTTGTGATTTACACCCTAATTATTACGTACCGATTTAACTTTACAGCAGGATCTTTTAATATTTTTTTAAATAATATTTATTACATTCCAATTCTAATGTCTGAATAGTCTTGAGAATTAAAAGTTTATTGCTCTTTGAAAGGTTGAACTTGCATCGCACTATTTATTATCATGAAATTCAGCAGCATAAAATAGTTTTAGAATGACAATAATGTTGTTTATCGCAATTATTTCTGGGATGACACACTAAAAGATAATTAGATCCGGACAGGCCTAGTCACATGAGATTTATAACACAGCTTGGGTGTAAGGATATTGCACTCTAATGCAATCTAATGCAAAGGTTCTGCAACATCAGCCTTCACAGAGCATATCATGTTCAGTTTGTCAGAGTGCAGGACAGCCTACTTTGTCAAACTGAACAGTACAGCAATGAGAAACACTTTTGCATTGCGTTGTAGATTTATTCATTGAAAAAGTTTGTTCAAAAACAGTACAGAAAGTTCTGGGCTCAACTAAAGCAAGTAATTCAACTTAAATCTTTGCTGCATGGCTATTCATTACATTGCACTGCACTGGTGTTGGTCATACTGTGTCCATTTCACCAACTATAATAAACTATTCATAGATCTCGTGGCTGTGTTTACATACCTTCGATTTGATACGCAGCAGTTCCCGCTCCCCACGCAAAGTCACATGGGAACATTCTCTTTCGGTTTTAAGGCACAAAACCAGCGCGGTCTAATGCCTTACTGTGTTATGTTTATATGTATGTCTCATAGAAATGCTGCATTTAAATGGGTTGTCTCCGCGGACGGTGTAACAACACAACCGCCCATGCCTACAACCAGGAACGACTCCGAGATGTGACGTTCAGGAGGCGTGACGGTTGTCGGTATCCTTTACGGACCAAACAAACTTAACACAATTGCCTGATATAATAATGGCTCTGTTGCACTATTTGAATTCTGTGGTTGAATAATACTCGGTCAAACCTACTTTGAGTCTTGTTTAATCTCTTTTGTTTTTTTTTCCCCCCCCTTAAGGGCTGCGTTTACGATTTAGGATTTGCAAATTTACCGAGGAGCACTTGAAAGCAGCGCACGAGCATGCAGTCCTGCGTGATAACGTCTCTCTGGACGTCAAGCTTACGCTATGTGCCCGGACAGCTTTTACTTTGTGAGTTTTTGGTATCGTTTTTCTGGGACTGTCGGTGTTACTGCGGCAAGTAAACGGGTTTATCACAAATCATAGCGTATTAAGATATTTCTATTGTGAAATGGCAATATATTACGTCCCTACTAATTAAGGTCCCGTTCCATTTAGTTTAACAGCCTTTCCAGTGAGCCAACATGCCCAATAGCAGCACCCTGTTTGATCTGAATGGAACAGGCCCTAATTAGTTTAATTGGTGGTACCTGTGTTTGCCCTACTATTTCATATCAAAGTGGCTACTGTGAAAAAAGCATGCGAACACTACATAACAAAGTATAATTATGATTTTGTAAGAACCCACGTTCTATTAGGCCTTAGTAAGTTAATTTAGTTAGGTGAAAACCGTGCCCCTGGATATTTATTTATAGACCTTCTCAGGCTGTGAAAAGCATTTTGGACTTCCTTTGATGAGCTGTGATCATCAGACTGAAAGAAGTAAGATGAAAATGTTTTATTAGCTTAAAGTTAGCATCATCCATTCCTCTGTGTTACAACAATGTGATGTCTTTTACGCAGACAAAAAAAGGTCAAAGGGTGCTTGTCAAAGTACGTAAATGCTTGCAGCTCCTGAGAACAAATAGACTTGTGGAGGTGAAAGCATTATAGCCGGAGGGCATGTGTTCTCTGGCCTGTGATCACTTCAGTGCTATCCTCTGACCCAGTTTTCTTTAGAGTGAAGTGACTCATTTGACCTGATCATAACAAAGAAAATGGATTGTTTGCCTAAGGGCAAACAAATTTTTTATCAGCACAATGTCCTCCTAATATAGCTACAAGTTACAATTGGATTTAAGATCCTCATGTGATTTAATCTTTCGTGGCTGTTATGCGTGCAGCTAACCAGATTGAATTTCTTTAGAGGTGCCCAGGAGAAGACAAAACTTGGAAGAAGCATTTGGATTCCTTACTAAAGTGAAAGTAGCAAAACAAAAGCATAAAAAAAATCTGTTACATGAAAAGCCCTGCATTCAGAATTATACTCAAGCAAATACTGAAAGGTACTGAAAGTATCAAAAAAAAAGCAGGCTACGAGAGCTTCAGCAGTAGCCTAATTCATTTAGTTGTCAACCAACTATCACCAACTATTTTGATAATCAGTTAATTGGTTTGAATAATCTTTTTAAAGAAAAAGTCAAAATTCTCTGATTCCAGCTTCTTAACTTTGAATATTTTTTGGTTTCTTTACTCCTCTATGACAGTAAACTGAATATCTTTGGGTTGTGTACAAAACAAGAGCTTTGAGGATGTCATCTTGGGCTTTGGGAAACACTGATCAACATTTTCCAACATTTTATAGACCCAACAACTAATCGATTTATCTGGAAAACAATCAACAGATTATTTGGACAGGCTACTAATATGTAAAAACATCTAAAAAACCCTAAATGTTATGCAGGATATGTCAGGGTTATTTTTTACTTGTGAATTTCTATATAAGCTGTAGTAGTTGGTCAGGGAGGACTATAATTTAACTACTTTGTACATAGCTATATATTATTTTGTGTCTTATTGTGGAAAGTTATTATTAACTACAGTGAAATAAATGTAGTGGAATATTTGCCTCTGAAGTGAAGTAGATGCCAAAAGTACAGTCTAAAATGTTTATTGTTGAATTGGCAGTAACTAAATATTTGTATTTCATACCATAGTAAAATTACTACAGTAGTTTTTAGTTTTTAGTCTAGAATGAAGTACAGTATGATGCTATTATTTTCTGGCACACTGTACACTGTACAATGCTGCAACTAATGATTATTTTAATTTTTGATTACCCTGTCAACTATTTTCTTGATTATTAAATTAGTTGCTTAGGAAACAGTGAGCAACCATTTCACCACTTTTTGAACATTTTATGGACTGAAGCCCAAGCTGATGTCCTCAAATGTTTTGTCCACAACCCAAATATATTCAGTTTATTGTCATCGAGGAGTAAAGAAACCAGAAAAAAATTCATGTTTAAGAAGCTTTTTAATTTAAAAATGACCCCCAAACAATTAATAGATTATCAAAATAGTTGGGAATTAATTTGATTGTTGAGTAATACTGATAAATTGATTAATTGTTGCAGCTTTAGTAAACAGCCTATATTTTAAGAAGTTGTTAAGAACTAATAATAATGTGAAAACACCAAGATAAAAAAAAAAAACATGTGGCATGAAATAGAAATACTCAAGCTAGGTACAGGTGCCTTAAAAATGTATTTATACAGGTCTTGAGTACAGTTACTTTCCACCTCTGAAGCCTGGACAGAGGTAAAGCCACTTCAACCATGTTCTTAAAAACACAAAGCAACTCAGTGGATAACAAGAAAACGCTTCTGCTGGGGGCTTTTATTGTGAAATGCGCACCGGATATGCTTTGAATTCCTTTGGACTTGACAATAGTGTGTCCCGGGGCAGGACCATGGGAAGAGGACTTCTCAATGGACAGACAACTGGCTAGTTTGAACACTTTCCAAAGACGCAGCAGAGCTAAAAGAGACACATCAACTACTTTGGTTACTCGTCTGTAAGCGCCGTACAGCCCCTTTTTTTTTGTTGTTTTGGAGCATTTGCAGCACACTTTGAGCTGAAAGGTGTTGTTGGAGCGCTTTTGTGTGTTTTTTTTTTTTTTTTTTTCTGAGCAATTTCCTGTTGGTGCGTCCTGTAAAAGAAGAGACGGGGAAAGTTTGCTCGCTCTTGTTTGCTTCAGTTTATAGTCCAAAGTACTGGGAAATTAACGTGGGTGTTTTAAAGAAAGAAAAAAAAAAAGTCTGATTTCCTGAAGTTAGTGCGGATAACCTGGGGACTGCTGCAGCCGCCTCCCGTGGAAAACACAACATTGTGGACTGGACCCCACGCTATGGGCAACAAAGAAAAGCTCTCAACAACTGGACAAGTTATTTATCGGCCAGTGATCATACTCGGCATGTAAAAAAATGTGTCCTCGCAGAGTTGGAGGAAATGAGCACCACGCCAGAATGGAAAGGGAATTATAAATGAGTCTTTTGGCAAACAAAGAAGAACACCTCTGTGGGAGTGGATACCGCCGAGCGCAGGGAAAGCCTTGAGAGAAATGGAGGAGGAAGGATCACTTGAGCCAAACAAGATACTCTCATTTTTGTCTCTAACAGGGTCTGGATTTCAGGTCACCTTTTCATAACAAAGCTGCTGAGTATCAGCCACCCCGGTCTCAAAACAGTCGTGTCTTTGCCAATGCTGCAGCGGTTTTGCGGTGAAAAATGAGGGTGGATGTGTTGCAGTTGTTTGTGATTGCGCTGCTCAGTGGCGGCGGTGGCTCGGTGGGATCATCTGATTGCAAATCATATGATGAACGGTCGAGGAGCGGTGGGAAAAGCCTGCCGTCCGACAGGAAGGTGGTGTGCAGCAACATGGAGCTCCATCAGGTGTTACCCCCGACTCCTTCCCCAACAGGACCGTCACACTGTGAGTATGCAGGAGAGGCATTCTGCAGTAATTTCACCTTATTATAAAAACACTACTGCTAAAAACACTAGTTTGAACCATTAAAATGATCAATATCTACTGTGATCTACATTGCTTGTAATCTCTGTGTTGTCTACTTCTTAATAGTGTATTTGGTGTCACTACAGGGATTTAAACAAGTTTTTGGTGATAACTTAATACAAGGGGCGCACAGTTAATCAGAATATTATCAAAATCGCAATTAGAACTGGAAGGATTAGCCAATAAGTTGAATGAAAGAAAATTATTTTGATAATGGATTAATCATTTCAGTTATTTTCAAGCAAAATCTTCTTAAATGTGAGGATTTGTTGCCATTTGACATTTTAAAACCTAAATGATTAATTGATTAATTGTGAAAGTCATCAGCAGATTAATCTGTAATGAAAATTACTGTTGCAGCCCTAATCACAATATGGTCAAGTGAAATATCCAAATCACAGAAGCCTGAGTTGTTTGATAAATGAAAAATGTGTGACATTATGACAGCATTATAAGGAAGTACTGTAGTGCTGCTGGGAAGCCCTGTCTGACAAATCTTGTTCTCCAGATGTAAGAATGAACACGATTGTTTGATACAGACCTCAACAAATGTCACATCATCTGGTCTTAATTTTTTTTCCCAGTGAAAATGAAAATAGTGTTGCAAAAAGGATCATTCCTACTAATCATGAATCATATTGCAATCGAAATATCAAAAAAATCGCAATATGATTTTCTTTAAACCATATGGTGCAGGCCAAAATTCACCTAATTAAAACACATCACTTATATCTTTCAAACCTCACACTAAAGTTTGAATCTTTAAGGTTTATTTCAAGGTTATATGTAAACTGCATTACATATATTCCCTGTGTTGGCTACTTCCAAATAGTTTATTTGCTGTTATACTTAATGCTACCAAAACTGTAGTTTTAAGCTTATCGTTTTCTTAATAACTGGGGAGAACACCCATATCATCTACCTTATTCACGTTATAGTGCACTTAAGCAAAGGATACACAATACAGCCAATACTGAAAACCGATAATTACCCGTCCTGCTTCTCAGGGTCAATACTGATAAGATAACTGATACTTCACATGTTTGTATTTGATAAAGAAGTTCATGTAACCTGTAGTTTATGTGTACATGACGGTAAGAAAAGATCAGATGTCGTGAGCAAAGATGGATGATTTAATATTCCACAGCTCTGACAGAACCGAAACTAACTTACATCACTTTTACAACAAAAACAAGAACAGTTCTGACTGTATCCCAAACTTAAGCTGTTCTTGTTTCCATTCTGTGTCAGCCATACATCACTCTTTCACAGCTGCATATTGGAATGGTGTAAATGTAAACCCTATGTAACCGCCTGTCCTCCTGTAGTGAAGTGATTGACACACAGGAAGATATTTTGGCTACTAAATCCGTGCTCACACGAGACACTTATCTTACTATATCCCCAAGGCTTTTTAATAGACGTAAGAGCTGACTGGCTGTTGAGTTGATCCTTGTGGGTTGTTGTTTTTTTTTTTTTTTACACTACTTAGTTAGTTTGTGAAGTCTGATCATACAGTGCACCAGTTTTGGTCCAGAGTTGCACTTGTACATACAGTGATTACAAGGAATGGGCTGGTTTTTGATGGGTAATTAACCACCAGCGTTCATGTAAATCTTTCTGTGGCAGCAGTTGTGATTTTGTGCCCTCCAACACCATCCATCAGTCTTATTGATACAGTTGTTAGTCTTTGTGTGGCCACCCTCACAACCTGTTAGGATGAAACAAACACACATACTGGGCAACTGACCGAGCATAGGTGGATTTCTTTTACAAACCTGTTTATGACTTCATAGACTGAGGTCATTAAATGTTTCTGCAGATTTGACCAGCAAGAAGGCAGAAATTCAGAGCTGTGAGTCCAGGGCACTTGTGCTTTGTGGTGGTGGTGAGCGATGGGGGGAAATATGAGAATACTAGGGCAGGGTGCAGGAGTAGAAAGCAAATAATAGACTCCAGGGAGGGAAAGAAAGGGAGAGGACTGGCTGGTAAGTTAAGTGCGTGCGTGTTTTAACCCGTTTACCACAAATCACATGCACATTGCTTTGCGTGAAGCGCTTTCCAAAGTTGTAGATTTTTAGACGTTTAAATCTGCCTCCCATACATATTGGTTTGTAGTCATTTCAGGACAGTCTTTAAGTACAATTGCAGGGATTTGAAACTGGCTTGAGTTAGGTAAAGACAGTCCAGTTTTATTTCTTCTTTCTCAAAGTTAAACCATTATAGCATGGAAAAGTTTGAAAAATTCTTGAAATACATGAGCATGTTGTCTGTGATATCATGTGTCAGCAGGGATGTTGTTAAGCTGACAGATTGGGTTTATTTTGCAATCATCTTATCAGTTACTGGAGCATAAAAAAAAAAAAAAAAATATTTGCTGGTATAGCCTGGGTGGAGCTGAACACCTGGCAACAACTCAGTTGAGTGTTATAGCCCAAGAGACCTGTCAGTAAAACACTAAATATCTCTTGTAACAGCAATTGTATCCTCACTGACTTCCATATTGTCAGTCAAGTTATTTCAATCCTACAGCAGAGATGGGACAGAGTCATTGTTTTTTAAGACACAAGTAAATCTCAGGTTTTTGCACTCAAGTCCCAACAAGTCATAATCATAGACTGTATATAGAAGTGGACGGAGCCTTCGTGACGTCACCCATTGGTTTCTGAACACCCATTTTGAAGCCTTGAGTTTCAGATTTGGCCAGCGCCATTTTGACAGTTTTGAAACCGGAGGTGAATATGATTGGTTGAGACGGTGGAGCAGGGCGGGACCATACGCGGGACCATAGACTGTGTGGACGAGGCATAGGCGAGGTCGGGCGAGGCCATCACTGCACGTCAACTTGGCTCCGTGAAACGGACAACCGAGATCCAAAATTAACAAGCGGGGGAGCGGGGTGGGCTGGTGGGGGGCGAGCATAGACGGTATAGTCTAAGGGAGCGAGTGATTGGCACTACCATAGGGCACTACGCCTGTCAATCACGAAACCACGCCCCTAATTATACAGAACTTTAAGCCTTAATATAAAATCAACGAATGACTTATATGAAAATTCAAGTCTGGTTCAGTGAACACGGTGGGGGATATTAGCGATAGAGACCAAAATCTTTTTTTGACACGGGCTATAAATATGTTTATTTCAGCTGTAAAGTTCAGCATTTTAGAACGGGTGTCAATGGAACAGGGCTTCTTTTTGCAACCAGCTCGCGCGCCCCCTGCTGGATTTCGGTGAGAATACAGCGTTACTGCACTTCCACATTGGCTTCATTTTTCAGAGCCGGAAGCTCCGTCCACTTCTATATACAGTCTATGGTCATAATACACTCTTCACCAAATGCAGTGCTATTTTAACAACAGAGCCTCAACTTAGTGATCTTTGTACAAAAGTTGTTGCATCTTCATCTGTAATTTTCAATCCTGCACGTTTTTGTATACTGCAGTTCGTCTGTTGTTGACTATTGCGTAGTTTATGTACATGAATGAAATTATCTTTTGTGTCATTTTTTTCCCAAAATTTGTTCTCAATTTTTTTCAATGTTCTCTCCTCCACCTTGATTGGATGCTGTTGGTTTGGTTCAAACAAAGTGGATCTGGGGACTTAAGTGTCGACTTGCAGGGAATGAATAGTGTTTTTGTTAGCTAATTCATGGAATGATGAGAAATGAATTGATTTGTGGAACACTTTTAAATCTTCCAACTTGGTGTAATGTATCAAGCACTCTCAAATCAAAAGGCCAAAGTCCAACTGAAGTCATGAGTCACTGGTGTTCAAGTCCAAGTTAAGGTGCTGTGAAATCTCAGATGTTGGAGCTTCCGACTGACACATAAATGCACCACACTGGTGGACTTCTGAAGAAATCTGTCCTACTGATCAACTGCATAACCACATAAATTAACATAAACATTCACTGTTGCTTTACGTGGCTCCTGATCCCCATATCGTTCCTCATCGTAGTCTGAAATTATTCAAGTGTTCTCTCTGATATTTATGAAATGTGAAATATGCTGATTTCTTTTAGCTGTGGTTTGTCATATAGTCATTGAGTAAGTCTCCATATAGTCCTGGTGTTTACTATGTCTGCATGTCTTCAGTGAGCTTGCAGTCTTGCTCTGACAGTGATCGATAGGTTGAGCCAGGCTTCTCATGATTTAGCATTGAGCTTAGGCACTGTAACATGGAGGATGGCTTCCAAAGAACAAGAAAGATGTAATTAGAGAGCACGGACAGAAAGCAATGCAACTCTCTGGAATTCTTGCTTCCAGCCTCCACATTTGTATTTCTGGACATTTGTTCTCGTCCATTATAGGAAACAATAGAACTGTTTTCTTTTAGTGGGAACTCCCTTCACAATTCCATGTAGATTTGACTGGCAATGAAAAAGCAATTTATGTTGACTGCACAGTTTTTGGGTGTTAATTTATGACCTGTAAAATCGGCAAGTCCTTGGTAGGTGTGGTGGTCCTGTTTTACAGCTGTTGGGGTTGACCGTGGCCGAGACACAGCTGGTCTGGACTGCAGTGAACTGAAGCAGGGGTCTCAGCTGCTACGAGAAACTTGAAAATTACCAGCCATTACTTCTCCTCGTTAAGCCAAAGCAGAAACCACCCAGTTTAGCCTTTGTCACGAAGTGTGAGTGCATAAAGTTCTTGTGGTAATTGTCAGTGACTGTTTGACCAAATATGCTGTCAAACTATCCAATGTCTCAAAGTTATTATTTGGTTTCATTTCAAGAAATCTAGGTATTTTCAGATCGTATTTCATGGAACTAGCATCTTAGTAGTTCTTTGACTTTGTAAAGAGATGTTGAACACTTTGCAACTAATCTTCTGGGTTTCCGTGGCTATGGTCTCCAAATATAAACAACAAACAGACCTGGATCTAGGGCTACAGCCACACTACTACTTTTTCGTATTCAGCATTTTAGGACACCTAAAATGGAAAAGTTTGGGAATGCTGTTGGCCTCGTTTCAGTTTTAAAACTCTGGGGGATGTGTCATTCCCTGATTCGTCACACCAGGGCCCTTACAGATGCTGGAAGGCTGGCTGTTGTTTGATCGTATCAGTTTTGATGGTTTTTTAAATGTTTGTCTCTGGATGTCTAGTTCATGTCTGATCTTCATCTGCCTTTTAATCTGTGCCTTGATTATTCCGCACTGGACTTTGCTGTCAGCTGAGTCAACAGCCACAGCTTGTGCAACTAACTAGTGTCAGCAGACAGACATCTGTAATTAGTTTTTTTTGGAATTGTTAGTAATAATTTTCCTCAGACCTCCTTTAAGACAAATGTACAATTTTTCATGTTAAAATCATTACAAATAAAAGCAAGTAACTAAAACCAAATATCATACCTGACTTTAAAAACTACTCCGTTTTAGGATAACGCTATTTTGTTAATTTGGTCACTAGTAGCAATATAGTTCCATTGTTATATGGATGTTTTTCAATTTGTGTGTTAATTAAAGGCCTTGCCAGAAACGGCAGTATAAGCTCGGTGTGATTAGAGACCCATTCCATTCATCATACTTGCCCCTCTCTTTTTTGTACTAAACATTTCCTGTTTTCCTCTTCAGGGGTCTAATTAATTAAAAAAATCAGTCTGGCTCTTCAGAGAACATAAAAAAAAAGATTTGAACCACTAGCACACTTCTTTGAGAAATGTTTTGAACTGCTCTTTAGGCTATGGTGAACTTATTCAACCACTGGGATAACTGTTTTTGATTCCACGCCAGAAAACTTACCCCAGATACTCTCACGTGATGGGCCTTCCTTCCTTTTTTACCTCGTCCCTTAATTTTAACGACGCTTGTCTGTACATGAGCAGTTACACAGTTAAGTAGCTATTATTTTGCCAGACTTAAATGATTGCTGGTTTCATTTTACCCTGCAATAGAATGGGTGTCGATGCAGTGCAGCTCTGCTCTGAATGCCCCTCTGTAGAGGAAAAATGAGTGATGCATTCCCTGCATTTGTGCTCTCCAAATGATACCGCATGCCGAAGTAATCCGAGAGGAAATGACACAAATGTGTTTACAGCTGGCCTGTTCTCCCATGTCAGTGTAGGCCTCGGCTAAAATACGAGGGCTTGAATATAGCCTTTTGTAGAAGGATGAATCAGTTTGCGTGAGTTGTCTATATGGGTGTGTACATGAGCATTTATTTCTGTGTACCTGTTAAAGTTTCAGCCCACATACCCATGCAGACAGGAACTGACTATATTTAAGCTCTCTGTGCTCAGCCAGCTCATGTTTCTTTACAGATCTTGTTTAGTGTAATCACGATCCATTCACAGGAGCTCCTGGGTTGCACAGTGCAAATAAGCGCACCTGGTTTTGGCCTCTACAGAGCAGCACAGGATTAATGTCAGGAAGAAAGCAGGGATTTCCTCCCTCGCTGCAGGAAAAGCGCCCTCAGTTTGATGACACGTTAGAGTGCAGTAAACTGTCTTGTTTCGCAGCAGTATGAACTGGGAGCTAGAGTTACACTATCATCTCGTTTCCTTGAGACCTGTGGAGAATTTTCCCTTTGGATTTCAGATCTTAAAGTTCCCATGAAGTCAAATTAATGTTAAAGTATTTTTATCGTATGTGCACTATATGACACCTGACATAAAAACCCATTTTGTTGGCATTCTACTGTATTTTAATGGTTTTTCACAGTTTCACAGTCTTTTTCCTGGGAAACTGTTGATGACTCATCCTGCACTCGGGGATGCCACTAAAATTTCATCCAATGAAACGCTTTCTCGCTTGTAATGCAGTAGGGCATTTGTTCACAGGAGCGGACTGGAATATTTTTGGGGAATAGGTCTCACTGTACAAAAGCACAACTTTGTAACTTAATTCACTGATTTGGATGAAACTGAATCATATTTTATGTAGAAAATTATTTCTAGAGTTTCCTGATGGACAGAAGGCTTTAGCTTACTTGTTGCAAAAGTAGGTCACTGTAACTGTTTGCTGACGTTAGCGGGTAACAAACCGGACTCAGCAGCCTGTCAGTGAACGTGGCCGGTCACTGGGGTGAGCACAGCCTCAGAGATCAACAGGAAATACAGTACACAGGTAGCTTACAGAGTTTCCAGATAGCTTTAGTTGTTGATAAAGTAAATTAGGTAACCACTAACTGCCATTAGCTCGGTTAGCCATGACTCATTCCCTGGGGGACAGGAGGAGAACCTGGCTAGTAAGCCACCTCAGTAATGGAATCTATTCCAAGTTGCCGAACTGGCCTCCATTGGCTGTTTTGGTCCCAGTTTGGCCATGTTCACCTGAAGGTCTTAGCCAGCAAAAGCCGCTTTCCTGCCTAGCCATAGCTGCATGGCAGTAGGATGGTGTAATGCATAGTGATTTTGGCTGCTGTAAATGCCAATCAGTATTTGCGACAGGTCCCTCCCTAGCTGCTTGTTTTACCTACAACCCTTAACCATTAAGCGCTCCTCTAGCCGTTTCATGAGAACTTTAAAAAAACGTCAGTTTGGAGTGAGTCCTTATATCAATCATCTCTTATGTTTATTTTCCCAACATTAAAAAAGCTTTTGAAGTGCTTGTGTAACAAGACCACAGGTGCCTGCTGTCATGCATGCCCTGAGAGGATTTGTTTTTGTTGCTTTCCGTGGAAGCCATTGGTCTAAAGGAATGCCCCTGTGTTCTTCATAGTAGTTCTCTAGTGTTTGCAGAAGAAAGCAAAATCCCAAAGGCAAGGCCCTGACAGCTGCACATTTAGTCACTTTGCAGTCTTTCATTTCCCAGACCTGTTGGGCTTTGATTTCGCCAGGTTGCCCTATTCTCATTTAATCCCAGACAAGCACTTCAGTTTTGTGCATAGACATGAGCTAAGGCTATGCAATATCTTCTCATCTGTGTTAATTTTTTACTGCTCATCTGCTTTCATCCTGGTGTTTGCATGATGGATCATTTTTCCATTCAGGCAGAGAGTTCTAAGGTGGATATCTTGCTCTAATGGCTTTGCCTGTTGGATGATGAAAGAGGATCTTGCAAGGCATCCTGTACAACTTACAAGAATGCAGGGGCAATGAGAGCTTGTGTGACAAGTGCCCTTCTTAGCTTGCCCCAACACAAGTGAATCCCTTTAAAGTTCCCCTGAAATAGCTGGCAGGAGTACTTATTGCTTACACATTTCCTGTAAAACAGGCAGCTGGGGAGGGAGTTGTCACAGACATTGACTGCATTTACAGTAGTGACTAGTGCTGTGCATTATGTCTCACCTGCAACCGAGGCCAGTTTGACAATGGAGAATAGGCTACAGTACCCATGTGCAGTTTGTTTTTTGCCTAATTTGGCTCTTAGCTGGGTAGCTGCTGAGCATGGTTCTGTTGCCTGCTAATGGCAGCTAACAGATACAGTTAGCTACTGTAGCAACAAATAAGCTAAAGCTGACTGCCCATCAGGAAACTCAAGAATTAAACGTCTGAGAGTTGAGGCAAAGCATCCAGGGGGCATCAGAAGGAAAACCAGAATATATTTTCAAAATAAGATATCTACTTTCATTCAAATCAGTGAATAAAGTTCCCAAGAAACACTGCAGTCTGTCCAGTGAACGGATGTATTTCCCTTCTATGCCCCACTGCATCATAAACGAGCAAACGTTTCATTGGACTCAGGAGGAGTTATCAACTGTTTTGAATTGTTTTCCAGGAAAAGACAAAATCTGAAATACCATTGGCATACTATCCACAAAATGACTTTTCCGTCATTGTTGGGCCAGACACTGGCATGTAGGTAATGTATAATGCAATACGTGTTAAAAAAAACAAAAAAAAAACACAGATTTTGACCTAATGGGAACTTTAAATGACTTGATATTACCTCAGTTACAGAGATCCTAGTCTTTTGTGCCCTTGCTCAAAATAACTCAAAATATTGCGGGGAAATCTTCATACTTGGATCGTTTATGGAACAAGAAAGTGCTGGATAACCGCAAGAATTACCTTGGCAAGTTGCAGCACCTAAGCCACTGGAACAGTTCCCTTTTCCACCTGAGCTGAGGCCCACTTTTCCATCTACTATATTCAGAGGAAGTCACTCTAGAAGGGTTTTTATTAGCTCAACTGCAGCCTGAAACTTATTTGAAAACACATTGAAGAGTTACAGCCCTCTGCTCTTGGGAGTTCTTTGTTTAAAAGCCTCCCGAGCATAAAGAAAGTGTTGAGAGAGCATCAGTTGGCTTTGTCCTTAAAACGCTATGTGCCTGTGAGGGGGGGTGTGTACTGGCTGGCCATTTTTAGTCCTTCTCTGGATAATGTGCCCACAGCCAGGGGCATATGCTTTCGAAGGTGTATTTTCTTAAATCAAAAAGAACTCAGGACTACTTTCAATAGTGTCATGTTTACTCAGTTTGAAGGCAAGATGAAATCTAGGCCAATGTATTTTATGTGACTCTGACTCAGAGTAGAAATTCCGGTTTCAGAAGACAGCTTTTCCATAAATGTCGTTGAGATTTATAGCATCGGTACCAAGAGACAGGATGTGAGATTTGGTCGGATCCCCCTGCAGCTTGTTCCTGGCTTGAGCTCAAGCAGGTCTTATCTATGCATCACAAAGATAAGGGAGACTCCCCTCCTTCATCGTTTGAGGCCTAGCCCGAAGAAATTCCATAGACGCTTTTTTAGCCTGGAGACCTCAGGCCGACGTCCAGAGACAGACAGTAAGGAAGCAGACCGTCTGGTCACAAAAGTCCTGAGGCCGATGGAGATGCTGGTGGTTAAATGGCCACAATTGCCATCCAGATTTGAGGCTTTATATTGCTTGTATAGTCAGTAGTGGTATTTCTGTGGAATGTGAGTGTAAAGAAGACATTTTGCAGCCGAAGCAGTTTCCAGCATACCAAGGTCACACTACTGTCATGAGGAAGAGGGAGGGACAAGGCTAGTGAAGGAAGGAGGCTAAAGCATGCAAAGAAGGGAGGGATGGAAAGAGGGCAAGGAAAGGGCTCATGACTCTCAGGAGAACTCTCTTTCACAGATTTATTTTGACTATCTGTGGAGTCACAAGGCTAAAAATGTGTATTTATGCAGCCAGACTTGATTAATTCCAAAGATGTGATGTTTTAAATTCATAATCTATTCTGTAAACCTAATTATCCAACTTTCGGAGAAGATTAAAGGCTTTTCCACGCTGTATGCAACTTATCATCAATGTTGGCAATGGTCTACTGTGACCACTCTGCGTCTTTGCTGTGAGAGTCTGTTTGGCAAGTGTCTTCATGATTTGCCATAATTTCCTGTCACCATGTTATGTAATTAAGCAGTATTTCAGCCCTTTTGTACCTCTGTAAATTGGTATACAATGCCATATCAACAGGGGACTGCAGAATTAAAGATGACAAATATGGTGGAGAGAAGTTGTATGACTCAGGTCCTGTCTGTTTGGCAGCACTTGGAAGTCCCTTGATGTCTTCCAGAATCATATTCTTCATATATGTTCATGATCTAATTATGTTACAATATAGTTTTGTCATCTTATATTGTAATTTGGCTGCTTTGCTCTGTTCTGTACATGACATCTATTGCATGTCAGTCCATTCTGTAAAAGGGATCCCACCTCTGTTGCTCATCTTGTAGACTCATAAGTCAGTCTCTAAGCACTTCGCTAACAGGCGACTGAGGACAGTCTCACAGCTTTTGTTGTTAAAACTGAATGGAAACAATTAGAGAGTTTTACAACAAATCCAAAGTCTTTAGGGTGGCTCTTCATATTAGGGTGGTGTAAAGCAGAAGTGTCTCTACTATTGAGGAGAAGGGGGAAGAGTATAGTTTCTGGAAAGGTGTGTTGTTGTCTTGAAAAAACGTAAGGGGCATAGGTTTGTTATCGGCAGTAGTCTTTGTTCAAGCAGCTACCCTCCAGTTATCTGGTTTTGCAAGACTATTCTGCCAGAGGTTTCTTACAGTATTTTCCTGGTTAAAGGGTTTTTTGGGTGGGGGTTTTCCTTAATCTCAATTGATGGTCGGTAATTTGCATCCAACTGAAAGAGTCGCTGCTTTCTACCATAATTTCTGGTAGCACCACTATCAGCAGAACATTATGAACTTCCTCAAGTGCAGTGGCATTAACTGCTGTTCTGTTGTTTTGTGAAATGTTTTTGTGAACTCTCTATATTATGTGGATTGATTGCCACATTCCTTATTCACACAGGCCTCATGGTAAATGCATCCCATTGGTATGCTAACTATTCTTCAATATAAATGAGGCGTTTGTGACCACAATCTTGGGAGGCCTAGCATTTCTGCCTATATCATCAGATCATGTGTACGCAGGCAGTGATAGAATTTGCAGCCTCGTACATCACCATGTTTTAACATCTGCCATTTCAGCATTCGCAGGCCTGCGAAACACAGGAACTGTTTGTGTGCACACTCTCTCTCTGAGCGGCACGGAGCCAAGCAGCAAATCTCCAATGAGTCTCCACTGTCCAACCCTGTAATAAAACAACCCCTCAACACCCCATAATGACTCCAATCTGGCCCCGGGTTGTGGGTGCCACTAGCATGTATGTCACCCACCACATCCCCTCCTTGCTGGCCAGAAACATATGCTAACCACAAGTCCCTGCATGGGTTTTCTGCTGGGAGTTAACAGTGCTATTGATTTCCCAGACCCTTTGGGAGTAGTTGAGGAGAAAGATGGGAACTCTGAAGGACTTGGGCACAGAGAGTGGAGCTTGACTTTGCAGCTTTTTATGCTGTGAATCAGCCCGTGCCATGCACAGGGAATAAACTGGTTAATAAAAACTGGTTTATTACCCAGGGAGGAAGCAATCAAGAATTCACACTTGGACTTGAAGGTTTTCTCAAGCTCGTTTTCATTTTTGCAGTGATAAAGTTGAGAACAATGACAGATTGTCTTTTATAACAGGATGTGTACCTGTTGCTTGAATTGAAGTGGTATGTAAGGAATACCTCAGGCTACTTCTTATGTTGTTGTAGGCTTGTCCCTATTATGCAGACTTTGGGTTTTTGTTTGGGCATCCTTTTATAAAAAAAAACTGAATGACTGCTCTTTTTTAGAGTTGTTACCCTAGTTAAAGATTTGGTTGGCTTAGTTTACTGTGCTGTTGTGAATAAGCAAAGTGTATAATTTTGTGTCAGATCATGGCTGGATTTAAGCCGACTTTGTGTTTTATAAAAACCAAGGATTTAAACATGGCTAAACATGCCGCAAATAGGTAATTGACTCTTTCCCTGTTTCTAGTTAACAAGTTTGTCTTTCTTTTGTTGTTTTTTTTAATGGTTTTTTTTTTTTTTGGAAGCCAAGACTCAACTCGTGTGTGCAGAGAGAAAGATATTTTTAAAAGTCTCTGTGTGTTCAGCTCTCAGTACTTTTGTAGCTTCTAACTGGATCTCTGTGGTTTGAATTTAGTTTCTCACCTGCGCCGCTGTTTGTTCTTTCAGGTATCTGCTTTATTTTACTGTTCCATGTTTGCTTTCAGCTGGATAGTAGTTGTGCTGCGTTAATGATGAAAAACAAACATTTCCTGCTTCTGTTGTTTCATAAAAAAAATTTTTTAAAAAGCTAAATAACAATGGATTTATTATTAAGTTATATATAGAATGTTTATCCACCGTGTTCGACTGCTCGACTGAAGGCTGACAGTCATGCCAAGCAGCATGTGTATGAAAAAAGAGCAGTAGAGTTGCAGAAGTTAAGGACGGAGGCAACAAGCCGTCATTGCCTCTGCTGAAAAGGGGCAAAAATTAGCATGTCCATTTAGGTGTCATATGGCCATCACTGTCTGTCAGACCTGGGGCTGATAAATACTTGTGACTACTGCAGAGTCATTTGACCCAGGAATGCCAATTCAACCCTTTCCCATTGAAGGTAAAAGCCAAATCTTAGTGGGTGTTTTGTTCAGTGTAAAAGAGACTTTTGCTGTGGTTGTTACAATAAAAAATCTGTAAGTGTATCAACAATGAGTCATAGCTGCCACAGATCAGATTATGATATGTTTACCTTTCAAAATGAAAGTGTCTTTACAGAAAGATCACTCCTCTTATCTCATTTTGGCTACCCGTCTCAAGATCCTGCCAATTGTACATGAAAGAAAATACTCGTCTGAAGTTCACGTTGTTTTTCTTCTGATCTCTTCCTGGCTGCGAGGAACGTTCTCTGACTGGAAAAGACTGTCTAGAGGACAAAAAGTGTGACTTAATATTGTTACCTGTCAACAAGTAGCAGTGTGGCACTGTTCCACTTGTTGTTAAGAGACACCAGATCCTTTTGAATCCTCTTTCAGAATTCAATTAACACACATTCCTTGCCGATCTTTTGAGTCCCATGGCTGGTTTACTATGTGACAAACTGTTGTGATTTGGCAAACGTTAGGCTAAATGTAGGCCTATATTAAATCAGATTTAGGGTGATAAGTTGACAGAAACACTTAAGCTGCCAACAATAACACGATATGTTGGAAATAAAAAGTTACACCCCTTTTTTTTGGTGCAGTAAAAGATATTGCACAGCAAAAAAAAAATGATTGCAACTTTGTGGACTTTATTCATATGTACATTAACTTTTAATAGTTGTTTTCTGTTGCTTTGTGTTAAAACATATTTCTCTCTCCACAGAATTTTAAACAACAATAAGATTCAAGAACTCAGAAATGGATCCTTCTTTGGTTTGTCTACCTTGGAAAAATTGTAAGTATAATCCTTTTCTGTTTTCTGCTAGCGATTTGCATGAGTATTAGTGTATTTGTGTTTGCAGTCACGCTTAAACTTAGTGTTGCACATTTTAAAGTAAAACTTAACTTTGGCCGTTGAAATTTGTTCTTGGATTTACATTCTCACACTAATAAAACAAATAATCTTAGCTTTAAGAAGTGATGTTTTACCATTTTGTAAAGCTGATATTAAAGCTATATGTATCCTTGAAGTATCACCAGTGGTCTCCACAATGAAGGGGCCTCACAATATTTCACGTTATATCTACCAGTGCATTAGCAGGAACCGTCCATCACTCCGCAAGTGAAGTTTGGGCTTGTGGAGTCTGAGGTTTGTAAAACTCATATTGGCCTCGTGCCAGTGGAACATCCAGGTCATAGAAAATGAGAAGGCATCCGTGCAGCACTTAGCCTCAGTGAGGAATATCAGTCTATGGTAGAAGACCATGGTACTAGAAAAGGCTAATTATAGGTATAGCCCCAAGGGTTGGTTGTTGTCTGCCTGGTGACATACTCTCAACATACAGCTGCTTGGATATTCTGGGGAAGGGGCCCATTTTAGAGGAGTAACATGGCAACCTCATTACCCATACAATAATACAAGTATATAAAGCAGGCTGACTATAGTTTATTTCAGAGGAGAAGCTTTTTCCTGGTGTATGTTCTGTGAGATTCCTTGAACAACGGGGAGATACCATGTGACTCTGACTTTGGAGATGGGAATGTCATCACCCGTGTTTCCTTCCTACAGCGATTTCAAGAAAATGGCTCTGGGCCCGCACATAAGCACCATGGGTGATTTATCTCTCCGGAATGGCTTCATGCAGATAAAATAACCAGACCATTAATGGCCGTGCTTTTACCCAAGGCTAAAATAACACATGACTGCATTGATATGGAATTCTAAGGGCATGTTTCCCCTGTCGTTCATCCCGGTCTGATTAAAAAGACCAGAAATGTAGAAGGTATATGCGGCTGAACTGGCCACATTAAGCCTTGCAGTATCAGTTCAGAAAGATTTAGGCTGAAATATGCACTCAATTCACTCATATAATTTTATCATGAGCTGCATTTACAAGGACTCTAATATTCCACAAAGAATTACAAACTATAAAAGAGCCACATGTAAACACCTCAATCAGAAAAGACTGGCCCAATCCAGCCAGATTAGAAGGAGTTTTCAGTCGGGCTGAGAGAGGTGGTAAAATGTTTGATAATCCTTTCAGTGGGAAAATAACTACCACATTGAGACTTATTCCACTCGTTTCTCTCTGGTTTAAATAAATAGTGACAGAAAAACAGAACTTTTACAGATTTAAAGACATTAATATTGTTCCTAGGATACAATGTGGGTCCATCTTGAAAATTACTGGATAAAAGTCTGTCAAAAAAGTTAGAATTTGACTAATCCTTTGGGACATGTATACACATTTTGTTGGTTCACATTATGTAGTGTCTCAGAGTTTCCCCTTGATGTTTTTTAGACAGAGTTAAAGAAGGCTGAATGAAGTGTGTGGCATGCGTAAGATGTGTTTTGTACAGTAATGACTCAAGGTTTTTTACTGTGGGATTGGTATTAGACAGCTGTGCTGATGTGTATACTTATTTTCTGAATGAACTGTCAAGTACAGAAGCTCAAAAAGTGGCTACTGAGGTTAATGTAAGCTAACCTTGCTTTCATAACAAACACACATTTGTTTGGCTCATGATTACCTTGATCATGCAGAAATTGTGAATGCGTCATTCCCCCCTTTGCTGCCAACCCTGAAGTGCTGCATGTAACGTGTGTGTGCTTGTTAAAAGTGCACCAAAGCAGTTTATGATAGAAAGCACAGTGATCAAAAATACAAAGGCGTTTGAGTTAGATAGGAGGGGAAAACCCTGTCATTGATGCTCATTGATTTCACTTTTCATAAAAACCCTACAGACTTCATATTTTCTAGGCCATACTTGCCAGGAGAATCTATATTTTTGCGAATTTCTCCAGACTGATATTGACATTTGTCAATTTTGGGCATGCAACACTGTTATGACAAAATCAGTATAGGACTCTACAACTGTCATTCTTTTTGGACTCTGCTGATACAACTTGCAGACAAACTTGCAAAGTTTGGTTTTGTAGGCTATTGGTATAAAACACCCAATATACCCTCCTCTTTTCATCTTGTGGTTATAATTTTGCAGTGTGAAATTGTCCGGTATGTCTTTTCATGAGTTGACTCCCATTTTAATGAGACTTTTATCTGCCTAGATTGTTTATAGATTTGCAGGAGAATTCCCCGTTGGCTCTTGAATTTGGGTCAGATGTTAGTTTTCAGATGTTAGAGTTCAGGCCTACAAGAGGCTGTGTACTGAATGTGTAAAAAAAAAAAAAAAAAAAAAAAAAAAAGCTTTGATCTTTCTCCACCAAGAAAGCCTTTAAGGTACTTATGTGCTTTGTCTGTGAATGGCCAGTGGATTTGGTTGTAAAAGTCTGCTCTGCCTGTCGTTGCATCAATCCACAGGCAAGTTTACCTCAGAAAGCAGCTCCCATTGTGCCTCTCAGACCCCACCCGGCTCCTGTCCACCCTCGACCAGTGATGCGAGATTGTTAGATGGCTTGCTTGCTTTTGTCATTGTAATGAGGCCAAGCCAAGGCCAGAGGTGTCAGCAGTGCGGTTCCCAAACACGCTCTGCATGCTGAAGCCTCTCCCACTCTGAAATGTTCCTATACCCCCACCCCTCCTACCTTCAATCACACTCCCCTTTTCTCCTCAAACTCTCGACTTTGTTTGAATGCGCTGAGGCTCTCCATCTTGCCTTCCACCCCTCCTTCCTCTTGCCTTCACGTCGTCTTTCTCTTTGCCTTAGTCCACAAAGAAACTCTCCCTCATTTGGACTGCCTGTATGCAGTCGTGAAGACTGAGACAGCAGCTGGCTGTGAGTGCCAGAGAGGGGTAGAGAATCGATTACGCCTATCCGGCACTCCGCGTGAAATTGCAAAGTAACTGTGGAGACCGCTGTGTTTTGTCAGGGCCAAAGGTGCCCCTGCTTGGAAATAAGCCACACAGAATCCCCTATTATCACTCTCCTCATAGAAATAAGAGCCAAGCTAGGCGACCGTCACATGCTAATTCCTTACTAAATCCGCTGCTGTGGAGGAATGCTTATTGTGGAAAACAGAGCAAGGATAACAGCTCTAGTGTGCAGCATTTTCTGAAGAATTCATTGTTGTCTATTCATGAATGGCACAATACTTTTGGAAGTAGGTGTGTAAGCAAGTTAAGTATAAATATATAGTTAGTTTGAAATTGATATTGCAATACTCACTTTACTTGGTGCACCTTTGAAAAGAGGACGCTGTTGACAGAGCTCTAATTTGCTTTACCAGTCGGTTTAAAGCCAGACTGTAGAGATTTAACTTATTAAACACAAGTGAAAAAGTCAAAGTCATGAGCAGGAAAATGCACCTTTTCTCATTTCAGCACATTCAGTAATTTTGTTGCTACAACTTTACTTGTTTTGGTATGACCAGAAGTTTGTGGTGGTTAATTTTAGCTAAAGTTTGCAAACTTTACATGTATTGATTGATTATGAATATTGATGTGTAACTGACATTAGTGAGTTACTTATCTGACTTAATATCCTTTTCCCTCTCGTGCTACAGTGTTTTAGCATGTTTAAGTTTTCCGATGGTTTTATGGCAAACGTAAAACAAGAAGTAAACAATAATACCCCCAGCAAACATATATATTTGTAGTTTTCTTCTTGTGGTCCCTTTCTCGCTCTCGGTCAGTCAGTAGGAAATAAGGATGTAACAGGATGTAACAATACCAAAAAGTCAAGGTACAATAATGTCAGCATAAAAAGTCCACAGTGGTCATGATATTAAAACACAAAGAAAAATGACGACTTAAAAAAAAAGCCCTTTTATTAAACAATAAATCTGTATAGCATTTTTGTTTGTATATTTTTTTCCCTTTAACTTAAAGTGCTTCTGCTTTCCTTCTTTAATAAAATAAAATAAAAGAAGCCAGCCATGACCTAAGCATGTGCAAAAATTTAGCTTGAATTGTCCTTGGCAATGAATGCTTGAATTATGTAAGTACAATTGCTAAACAAAAACAATGCAGCAGTTGCTTATACTCCTTTTATTTAAAAAAAAAAAAGAAGAAAGAAAAAAGAAAATAATTAATCATGTAGCATCACGGTCGATATTGTCACAGTTCAGTACAGTATTGAGACATTTTTTTATTGCAATATTCAGTATATTGTTATATCCCTAATTAGAATTAAAAGGACATTTAAAGTGCTATCATCCTGTTATTTCCCACCTGTTGCCACATTGGTCACTGTTCAGAAAAGGTTGCACATTCTTTCTTTAAAGTTAACTTATGCAACTTTTTTTTTTCCTGAACAGCAGCCACTATGTCCACAAATGACAATTATGGATAATTCCACAATGATAAGCTATGAAGTAGTGTGAGTAACATGGCAGTATGCAGCTCAAATTTGCTAACATCAGCTAATATTAGACACTAAAGGCTAGCAGCCATGCCAGTACATGTAAGGCTGTAGCAGCAAAATCACTGAATGTGTTTAATTAAGTGAAGGTGCCTTGTATCGCTTTTCAAATTACGTTTTATATTTAAGAGGCAGATGGGTTAGTACTTGTTTCAGAAGTTACATAGTCTAACTCTGAGGCAGAGTTTGTTGGACATCTTTTTCCATGGGCTCTCCAGTTCGTATTATCTGTTAATAAGGAGCATTTCAACTGGAGGTTCGTTTCACAACCTAAGTCACTCTGTTCTCAGAGGGAATGTCAGTGTCTTGCCAGGACCAGATAAGGATGCCAAAACAAACTTGAAAGAGAACTTCAATTAATCTCTACTCCTTGTCACATGAGTTTTAATATTATCATAAAAAACACCTTTGGAAGACAGCATGCGTGCCCCTAGAAATGGCAGCAGCTGCAAAACCACCCTTTGGTTTGGGGCCATTTCAAGAACAGTTCTGGAACACACTGAGAAATATTCAGCCAGCTATTTCAATTTGTGCATGTCGAGAAAAACCTGGCATTTTTCTCTGCAAATAGATTTAAAAGGTGCCAGGTCATGTGTGGTCAGCGGTCTTTGGAATCTGAA
Organism: Lutjanus argentimaculatus; assembly: GCA_034769285.1. Classification (NCBI taxonomy): domain Eukaryota; kingdom Metazoa; phylum Chordata; class Actinopteri; order Lutjaniformes; family Lutjanidae; genus Lutjanus; species Lutjanus argentimaculatus. Next base: position 8,549,540 of record JAWZSL010000018.1, on the reverse strand, counting down.
GCGCAGTTATGGGTGGTTAAACATGGACTGGTTCGCTCTGACTCCTCATACTTTATCCACAAGTATTAAAATATCAAAGAGCTACACTGCTCGTTTTTGTCATTAGTAGTAGTGGTTACTCTGGGCGATTTTGCAGGTTTCCTGGTCTGACTGATACCTGAACTGTAAGGACCACCTGCAGATATTATTCTGAAAATCAGCTAAAGCTTCTTTAGGTAACACTTTATTGTAGGGCTGTGCATAAGACTGTCCTTAACTGTCATAACCATGTCATGATACCTGTCATGAAAAACATGAAGGAGTCTTCATGAATGTTTATGACTGTTGTCATTAAGTGTCATTTGGTCAATTATGTCATTTTTAATAGAAAGTTGACATTGTTTGAGATGTCTTTGTTATGACAACTTGACATTAACCAAGACAAAATTGTCTTTGACAACTTGACATGATCAGACCTAAAGAGAATGTTTAGCTTTATGTTTTAGCATTACTGTCATATGTGGTTGAGTTTGACACCGGCTGTCATGAGACCATTATAAGTGTGTCATGAATATTTTCCATTACCTCAAGTAAAGTGGTACATTTTGGACTTGTCATAAAGATGTCATTAAGTTTTATTACACTGTCAAATGCTTTCATAACAGTGTCATGGATAGCTTCCACTTAAGTGGTACCATTTGGACTTGTCATAAAGATGTCATTAAATGTTATAAGGTCAGTTTGATGACACAGTACAGTACTGAGGTGATTTACAGAGTTAGCTGATGGACAGACAGTGGTTTGCTAGTTCATTTGTTGGTAAAGTAGGCTACCCACTGTCTGCTGTTATCTGTAGCTGGCGTCAGCTTTTTAGCTCAGTTAGCCTTGAAGCTAGCTGCCTAACTGGCAGAAAACATTGACATGTTATGTTGTCATGGTTAATGTCAAGTTGTTATAGCAAAGACATCTCAAACAATGTCAACTTTGCATTAAAGATGATCAATAATTGACTGAATAACATTTAATAGCAACAGTCATAAACGTTCATAAAGATGCTTTCATGTTTATGAAAGGTGTCATGACATGGTTATGACAGTGTAATGACTGTCTTGAGCACACCCCTTAAAATAAAGCATTACAGATATTTGTGGTAATATCAGAACTTAACACAGACCTTACTTATGAAAGTTACATTAAAACTTCATGAACAGTAAATGTAATTCTTGTGAACATGCATGAGTATATATGTCAGAAGTGACATTGTTCTCAGTTATTTGTATAAACCTAATTTTGTGGCTTGCACATCTGACCAGTGAGTCAAACTGGAGCAGAGGAGCTTTCCTCTTGACTCATCAGTCACTTGCATTCTGAACTGAAACACGAGAGGATGGCTGATGGTGTTTGTGTCCTGCTTTCTCTCGACTGTAACAACTGCAACACCAAGCAAAGTTTACGCTAAAATAAATTAGCCTCAGCAACAAGCACATTAGTAGACTCAATATGACAGTTTGTGCGCCCAATACACTGCTAAAACTGGTTGTAAGGATATTTTTGAGTTCATGGTCCTGCCCTCTCATTTTTCTCTCAACACTCCTGCACAGAGAAGCTCAGTCTGTTAGCTCACATCAAAAGCTTTAACAAGCGATTTTTTTGTCTGTGACTTATCTATGGCCACCTACCCACCCTCAGATGACAGGTCCTCAACATCAAACGGGCAGAGTTACCCAGAGGCCCTTTGTGTGGGTTCAGGTGGCGACTAGAAAGCCTCCTGAACCTGCACTGTAATGAGTGACTAAGCAGTGCCAGCGCAGGTGAGCACCGCAGGAATTCTGTGACGGCAAGCCTTTGAACCTCAGGAGACGGAGGTCTGAGAGTGTGTCTGTGCATCTGTGTGTGGGGGTTGTGAGAGCTGGAGGGTCAGGTTGTCAGTGACGGCGCTGTGTAGTAATGATCAGTAGGTGAGGCTGGCGGAGATCTGGGTGTTCCAATTGGATGCAAAAAGGAATGCATGTATGTGCATGTACATCGTTACCATATTATTATGGGCGTGAGTGAATTTGTATCATTATGGTCTAAGGATGGTAATCCAAATCTTTCCCTTCCACTTTTAATTCCTTTCTGTTGTGATGCTTGCATGCTGAAATATTGTTTTCAAGTCCAAGTTCTTTAGGTGTTTTTTCTTATAATTAGAATATTTAAGGTCTACAGAATAACGAACCCATCTGCTAATATTTCATAAAATTATTAGCAGGAATCACATCCTGTGCGTCCTATAACTAGGGTTGTTCCGATACAGATAAAAGTATCTGAAAATGCCTTCAATACTGCCTAAAATACTAGTATCGGCAAGTACATGAGTCAATATCACATCATTGTTTAACTCCCAAAAGAGACCCTGCACCCTGCGTCAGCATCCCTTTTTTCCCCCAGAATGGTGAAGTCATTTTTTTGTTTTGACTAGGGAGTCCTAGTCCAGTCACTGGTATCGGTTGATACTCGTATCTATTCCTACCTATAACATGCTGTTGTGCAGAGCTGTAACTAATGATTATTTTCATTATCAGTTCATCTTCCAATTATTTATTTACAAGTGCTCACAAGTTCTCACAGCCAGATATCTTTTTAGGTGTCTGATTTATCTGTCCAATATCCCAAACTACAAAGACATTTAAGTGTCATAGAAGAGTAAGAAAGCCAGAAAACATTCACATTTCAGAAGCTGGAGTAAGTGAATTGTTTTTGAACCATTGCTTTCTTTAAAAGAATTGCTTAAAGGATTAATGGATTAACAAAATTTTACAGAATAATTTTGTGTTGTTTGACTAATGATTGACTAATACATGCAGCTCTATTATTTTATACTGTTTGAGTTGCTCATGACCTAAAATTCTCAACTTTTTTCCACAGGGACCTGCGGAGTAACATGATCAGTCGTATTGAACCAGGAGCTTTCCTCGGACTGCCAGCACTCAAAAGGCTGTGAGTAGTGGTGGAACGGTCTTTTTAATGTGGTTTCTGCACGTGTGTGTGTGTGTATATTCTCTAAATTCACACATTCAGTCCTTCTGGGATTTCACTGAGGTGTTCTTTTATCATCGCAACCAAAAGATGTAAATTCCAGCTTTTTTAGAGCAAGTTTGGAGTGCTCTGCTTTAATTATTTGTCATGTGAGAATAGTGGTTTATGAATATTGAGAGTCACTTCTCTCGTTCGGTCCCTTTTAAACTGTCATTTTAAAGCGTGGTTCAAACTATTTTCCTTTGTAAATGGTTAGAACTGTTTTTAATTTGTGTTTACAAATTCTTTAACAGTCTGGGCTGTGTTATTTTAATAGCATTTAATCACAGATTGCTTTCAGCAGCGACTCTGACTGCGTATATTGTGTTTAAAGCAGCTGTTGTTTTGTATCTGTCTATGCAATGTGCTTTGGGTGTTCTAGCAGGTCTACAGTGTATCCAGTGTCCATAAGGGAGCATGGTCAGGCAGCAGTCTATTTCTACAGCCTTGTTTTTTCTGGCCCACTGCCAGAGACCACTGCAGACAGCATGAGGCCTTATATCTTTCACACACTTAAAAAAAAAAAAAGGAGGCGGGTATATAAACGTGTGTGTGTTTGTGTGTGGGCGTCTATGAATATCATGTGATGATAATTTTGATATACAGAGAAAACACAAAGTTAGAGTCCATCTGGGATATGTGGTGTGTGAGTGTGGTGCACTCTTTGAAATACAGGGTGCTAACAAGAACCATAAAGGGATCTTTGGCTTGTCCTCCTAGACAAACCCTTTTTGGTTTCTGGTAGAACCTTTCATATCCTCTTGGAACCCTTTCAGGGGTTCTACCTACAACCCAGCATAAAAGGTTCTGTTTAAGATCCTTGGAACTTGGATGCTCTCCATTGAACCCGCCCACATTTTCACCAGTTTTGAGCAGAACCGTTGTAATCAAGGATGTTGTCAACAGAGGGCGCTGCATGATGCACAACCACCTGAGGGAAACCTGTTACTTCCAGCTGGGAACCAACTTTTCAGGTTCTTAACCATTTTTGGTGAAATGCTCAGAACAGTTCAAAATTAGGTGCTTGAACCTGAGCCAGGTGGGTTCCATTTTGGTGAAGAAGGGTCCATTAGGAACTTCTAAAGAAGAAGCCTTCTATGTAGTAATGGTTCCGCCCAGAACCCTTTCTGGGGGTTCCATGCAGAACCTTTCTACATTCTAAGGTTGCTAACAAGAACCCACCCATGTGGTTCTACTGAAAACCCTTTTTATATTTCAATGGTTTCACCTAGAACCCACCCAGGGTGTTCTACCAAGAACCCATCTATATTCTAAGGGTTTTATCTAGATCCCACTCAGGGGATTCTACTGAGAACCCTTTTATATTATGGTACATAGAGCCTTTGACCAAAGAGTTCTTCAAAGATTTCAGCAATCTTGAAGAACTCTTTTTTCCAAAAAGGGTTCTTGGGATGAAAAGGATTCTTAATGGAACACTTAGTCTTACAAAGAACTCTTGACTTTCTTTAAGAAGGGGTTCCACAGAAGCAGATGGTTCTGGATAGAACCCCAGCCCTTCAGGGAGAACCCTTTTGGAAGCCTTATTTCTGAGAGTGTAGGTCAGAAACTGTGTAATGTAAGTGTGTAGTGTAAGTGTGTTTCTCTTTGTATGTGTGTGTGTGCATGAGAGAACACAGCGTGAATTGGAATCATCCGACAGCACCCAGCCGCTGCCAACACAAACTTGAGCTTGGCTGCTGCTGCGGAGCAATAAGAGCGAGACAGGAAGGCAGTCAGCTCCTTGGCTCAGACCTGGCTCCCCCCACCTCATCCTCAATGCATATTCATGCCACACTCGCAAGGATTCATGCCTGCCTATATGTCTTCTGCATTTCAAAATCTTTACCCCACACACAAACTATTCATAAAGACTTTCCTCACCGCCTGCAGCCTCACATGGTTTGTTCCACAGTACAGTTTGGTTTCGCCTGAGGGCAACAAAGTCTAATTGGCCCCACCACCCGTCTCAGTTAATTTCAAAGGGTAGTTGTCAGTCACTCGACTGTGAAAGGGAGGGAGCGCAGAAAAGAGAGGACGGGCGAAGGAGACGATGAGGTAGTGCTGGACCCTGGGAATGTAAACACAGAAGCCCTACATCAAGGGTTGGCATCCACCGCTACACATCCACCCTACTTTTTTTCCCAGTCTTTGGAAAATGGGAAGTTAATTTGCAGCAAGTACATAAACAGAGATCTTTTCTCCAGAATTTATATCACATTTATTTGACATAACCTTTGGCCCAGGCTTTTCTACCGTTCTCTTTGCCCTTATCTTTGACTCTACTCTAGCAAGTCTTTGATTTCCCTCCATCTGTATCTACCTCCCCCACAGTATTGCCTAATTAGGTTACTTTTCTTTTCAAGACATGCCATTTGGAGGGCCTAATTATCTTACGTGTGTCGTCACAGAGCAGTGACGGGGACAGTTAAAGAGAGGAGTGCAGAAGTTTGGATAATATGTGTGTGTAATTCTCCACACAAGACGTTCTTCTTGTGTCTTATTGACACACTCAAAGGGTTGTTCTATTTAGGAAGCAGTTGTTGTTGTTGTTAGTATATAAGCAAAGTTTGTGAGTCAGATTTTCATGCCGCCTTGGAAAATAAGGGTTTGGTATAGTGGTTTAGAGACGCTTGAGTTTCATACTTGTGCACTATACCTACTGCGTCTACATCTTTTTTAAAATGGTTTTGTAGATGATGTAAAACTCGTCATAATCTTAAGATCTACGATCTAAGAAAACACATTTCAGTCCTCTCTGTTCTTTTAAAGGGAAACGGGTAAAATTTGCTGTAGATCTGGCTTCCCAGCCCACAATATATATCAACAACAACATATAATTTTTTTCCATTTCAGTCTACTTCAGACATTTTCAACACTAACATTTTCAAAATTGTCAGTTTTCAGTTGTCAAAGTTGTGTATGAAAGTTGAAAACTGGGAAAATCGGACACCTATTCAAGTACACCCACCAGGTTGGGAATGGTCAGAGCAACCTTAAAGCATTGTAAATGTAAATTAAAACAATGTTGAAAAACAAACCCTTCCCTCATAGAATACAAAAATGTTGTCCGTGTCAAGTTAAAAGCAACACTACAGTTGAGAAGGTCGGCGTATCAAGAACTCTCACTTGTCACTAGTCAGCTGGTCCCACTTGTCTGGGCTTCTTTATTCGTGCTGGGAATTTGGGTATAGGGTGCACTATTGGTTACACCCTCAAGGGAAAGATAACTTTATCCTTTACTTCACTTTGCACACAGTTCACACACTTTTCCACACAATTTTAGACATATAAATATATGCAAACACAATATACAACACTGAAACACTATGGATGTCTCTGGCTTCAGCCCCTTTTTACTCTGCATTCCACCAACAGCTGAACAGTCCCTGCTCGAGCCTAATCACATTGAGCTATTTTTGCCGCTGCTCCTCGTATCATTCGCAACAACTGAGGCACTGCACTGAAACAGTCCTCCGTGCTGTTAATGTGCTACATGCCTGTGGTTGAAGGACGTGTTTGAAATTAATCTTCGGTAACGAATACTAGTCAACTAGTAAAAGCAGATGGAGATGTTGAGACTTCAGTCAGTAATGTGAACATAGTCAGACAAGATAAAGTCAGTGACATGTGGATTTTTTTGCATAGTTCTCAGTAAATTTGTTATGATTCTTAACACAGTAAAGATGAGTTAAAGAAATAAGAGTATTCACCAGCTTGTCTGAAGTCCCTTGATGTAGCTGTAACTCTAGTATTTGAATCTAGGCGATAAAGTGAGATGAAAGTTTGCCTTTAGCTAGGGTAGCCCCCTCCCTCCACCCCTTCACTTCTACTGTGTTATCCTTCCCCTGACACACAATGCTCGCACAAATTGGCAAGCCTGCAAAAGGCGGCTTTTTCTTCTCTTCCAAGTGGAACTAATAACCTCACACAGTAAATTCCCCAGCTGGTACCTTAAGGACCAACACCAATAATTACATAAATGCTCGGATGTTAGCATATGCCTGACAGTCATTTTCCAGGTATCACTTTGTGTCAGTATCACATTCCTCCAGCACCCCAGGATACAGTTTAGCTGGTGGGTTGAGGTAATGATGTGTCTTTTCTCCCAGGCTCTTGTTTCTTTACTTGGCACTTTTCAGTGATTGGATCATTCACAGTGGAATATGTGTTACAGCTATTGTGAAGGTGCTGTGACTGTGAACCTTGGTTGCTTTAAATGTTATCTCTCTGGGAGTGTAAAGAGCTTAAAATGTGATTGTTGGATAATAACCATGTCTGACAACTTATCAAAGCCATTTAGATTTAGCTTTTAACGATTTTACAGCTGCACTAATTAATTTTCCTTTCAACAATGGATCAAATGACTTTTTACAATATTTTTACTGGGGTTGTTCAGTTATAACAAGCATTACATATTAATAAAATGGTCACCCTTGGCAGCAAATACAGTATACAATCAAATGCATTGGCTAATAAATAAAAACATGGCAATTAAAGCAGAGATAAAAGTACAGATTTTACAGTAATTGCAACGTACAAAAAATCTTGAGGATCACACAGGCTACTACACTTCATAATCTTGTTCCATTTGTCCTGTGCCTACCCGAATCTTTGGCTTTATCAATCATTACCAATATTTTGTTTCAAAAACTCACAGCTTTCCTTTAGTTATGTATGTTAGTTGATGGATTCTTGATATGTTCATTCATCAGGGTTCAACATTAACCGCAGCCACAAAAAGTTACCCTGAAGACAATAAAGCCTGTGAACACTTGTGGAGTGGACATCGAGGTGGTAACAAACTATAAATATCTTGGTGTACACCTGGATAACAAGCTGGACTGGTCCCTTAACACAGATGCACTCTACAAAAAGGGGCAGAGCCGCCTCTTTTTCCTAAGGAAGCTCAGATCTCTAAACATCTGCAGTAAGATGCTGCAGATGTTTTATCAGTCTATTGTGGCAAGTGTTTTATTTTATGCTGCAGTCTGCTGGGGAGGAAGTTTGGGAAAAAAGCAAGCAAGGAGGCTGGATAAGCTTGTGAAAAAGGCTGGCTCTGTGATCGGAGTAAGGATGGACTCTCTGGAGGAAGTTGTGGAGAGAGACACAATGAGGACGGTGGAGGCCATCCTAAACAACATGGATCATCCACTGCATAACACCTTGATGGACCAAAGAAATAATGGTGGTGGAAGGCTTCTCTCTCTTCGTTGTAGGACAGAGAGATACAGAAGATCTTTCATACCAACTGCCATCAGACTCTATAATTCTTATACAAATAGATGAGACTACAGACAAATGAATTTCCCCTTGGGGATCAATAAAGTATTTCGTATTCGTATTCGTATTCGTATTCGTAAATATGCCATGTAGGTGGCTACCGAGTTTTATCCTCTACTAGCCAAGAAGTCTAGCTTGTTTTTTATTGGAAACAGTGCCCACATCATATTTCATGTGAAAAGTGGACATCACAAGTGTCACAGTTAAGTAAGGCTGTGTTAAGTTGTGATAAATTGCCTTTTGTATATTGTTTTTACAGACATTTACATTTGGGCCATCAAAAATGTACTTTGGCCACAAAATTTAGAGGCTTGGTGGCCTATGGTGCCAGAGATAAAGAGTATTAGCATCTGTCCCTGCTCGTACTTGGTTTGGGTATATTTTCCCATCTTATAGCTATTGCTCTCTTAGTTTGGAAGAAACACATCTATTACTGCACGGTGGCTCATTTTAGTGATAAAATTATTGATTGGTTAAATACCCACAATAAACAACTTTGTCAAACAAGGGATTTTAAGTTTTGTTAGCTGGTGTGAATGTGAAATAGATCAAATGACTACATATATTGAGGAACATGCCAGTTATAATGACAGACTTAAAAGAGACTTATCACCTACTGCTGCAGTTTCTCTCAGCTCTACAGATCATTTTGGCACCTTTCAGCTAATTGTTTTTGTTCCGTGCCTCAGAAATATTCAGTTTTGGTGCAGTCTCTCTCATGTTCTCATGAATCTTGCTTCTGGATGCAGCTGCTTTCAGCAAAAACACAGATAAGCCCACTGTACACAACGACCTACCACCAAACAGCAGGCAGACGGCATTAGCCATTAGCTAGTGGTGGTGACCAAAAATGGA